>BCKK01000002.1:1403944-2653080 GCA_001600615.1 Dioszegia crocea
TAGGCGACTATTATCCGGCACAGGCCTCACGCTGACTTCACAGACTCGACGACTTTGGAGTCGAGTACATTGAGCTCACCTCCCCTGCTGCTTCCCCCGAATCACGCGCGCACTGCGAGGCTATCTGCAAGATGGGTCTCAAGCGCACCAAGATCTTGACCCACATCAGGTGCCACATGGACGACGCCAGAATTGCCGTTGAGACTGGTAAGTTGTTCTATCCAGCCTTCGGTGGGGCGATGGCCTTTATTGATTGTGGGATGATGTCCAATACATTCAGGGCTGACAGGCAGGTGTCGACGGTGTCGATGTTGTCATTGGAACATCTTCCTTCCTAAGGGAGCACTCTCACGGCAAGGACATGACCTGGATCACCAAGACGTGAGTTCGAATGAACGGGACCTTTGTTGGCCGACGTCCAAGGATCTCGCTAACGCACACTCAGCGCCATCGAGGTCATTGAATTCGTCAAGTCCAAGGGAATCGAAATCCGTTTCTCGTCCGAAGACTCCTTCCGATCCGAGCTAGTCGACCTTTTGTCCATCTACCGCACGGTCGACAAGATCGGTGTCAACCGAGTCGGTGTTGCCGACACTGTGGGCTGTGCCGACCCTCGTCAGGTCTACGACCTCGTCAGGACTCTACGAGGTGTGGTGAGCTGTGACATTGAGACGCATTTCCACAATGACACTGGATGTGGTAAGTCTGTTCTATTACAGCTAAAGATAAATGCTGATCAGCTAGCTATTGCCAACGCCTACGCCGCACTTGAGGCCGGAGCGACACACGTTGACACCTCCGTCGTAAGTCTTCCTCTTTGAGATGCTACCGCACCCATCTGACACCTTAGCTCGGTATTGGAGAGCGAAACGGTATTACCCCCCTCGGCGGTCTGATTGCTCGAATGATGGTTGCCGACCCCGAATACGTCAAGTCCAAGTACAACTTGCACATGCTTCGAGAAATCGAGAACCTCGTCGCTGAGGCCGTTGAGATTTCGGTCCCCTTGTAAGTGTACTCTCGCGGAGATGGGCACTTGACCTCCTGCTAATAACTTAGCAACAACTACATTACTGGATTCTGCGCCTTCACGCACAAGGCCGGTATTCACGCCAAGGCTATCCTTGCCAACCCTTCCACCTACGAGATTCTGAACCCTGCCGACTTCGGAATGACCCGATATGTCTCTATCGGGTGAGTCATATTATGTGTTGAAGCTTTGTACACGCGCTGATATCGCAGTCACCGATTGACAGGATGGAACGCCGTCAAGTCGCGAGTGGAGCAGCTCAACTTGGAGATGACGGACGAGCAGGTGAGTCACAGTCAAACCAAATGCCAGTACAAGAAGCTGATATTTCAAGGTCAAGGACGCCACTGCCAAGATCAAGGAGTTAGCCGACGTACGAACCCAATCCATGGACTCGGTCGACATGATTCTCCGAATCTACCACAACGCCGTCAAGGCTGGAGACCTCAAGGTTGGGCAATCCGCCAAGCTCAGCGAGCTATTGGAGAAGGTAAGTTGTTGTCTTCTTTTCGGAGTTGGGCATAAAAGCTGACAGGCACAGCACATGCCATCAAGGGAGGGATCGCCCGACAGGGTTACAAATGGTACCCCTGCCAAGAAGCAGAAGACCATTGCCTAAGTCACTCTGTGAGAATGGCACGTGTCGTAGTAGTGTGGAAGTTTCAAAAAGTTGTGTATAGACGTGGATGGCGATGTTGAGATTGAAGTGAGATCGGGGAAGGAGGTCTGAAAGAAGGACGATCTCGAAAGGCGGATGGCGGCCCAGAATTGTGTCTCACCACCGCTTGTATAAAAATGCATGCTCGATACCTAGATCTATTGCCCCAGTCAAAGAGCTACTAAGCCCGCTGCTTTCTATTTGAGTCTACTCGGCCTTGCCTCTTGCCTCCCAGCAGAAGATTAACAGTTTGCAGCCCCTGACTCTATGACCCAACTCGAAGGTCCAGCAAGGAGTATCATATGCCTCCCTTGTACTGTTGACGTCCCATTATCGAACAGTACCCTGCTTCACCTCCTTCCCCAAGTATACCCCACCGCACCCATGACGCACCCGCATACGAAGTTGACCGCTGTGTTGCTCAACAGATCTACGCCCGGGCCAATCTGGACGATATCCGGCCGATACTTCAACCTGCGGAGGGTGGAATGATCCGTTAGGATACGCTTATCCGAAGTCGAGTACAGCGTTCGCTGGAAGAGAGCGCCCAAGAGGGAGTCGAGCTGAAAATATCAGCTTGAAGACGCTTGAATTTCGCGTAAAGAGAGCTCACCAGGCTTCCCGCCAAACCTGACAGTATCCCAAAGGTCATCATTTCCATAATCCACCCACTTGGCTGATTCCGACTGGCAGGATTCTCAATGAGGAGGTCAATAACCATCGTGAGGCCCATTATCCCGCCTCCGGCGACCGAAGCTGCTAGGCCGAGTAGTGAGACTCCTCCATTGGTACCGGGCGGTACTTGTTTGCCCGAGAGGATGAAGAAGGGTGGTGAGGAGGCGAGGATGCCCAGCTCCGACGCGAGAGTATCGGCCAGGCAAGTGGAGAAGTGGCTGAATGTGTCAGCTACGGGATTGGGATATAGAATGCGGAACATCCCGACAGCTGACGATGACTACTGGAGCGAAAGACAGGTCAACTCACCCTAGCGCCAAGTAGATCAATGGCCTCACAGCTGGGCTCAGGGGCAGTGAGACTGAAGGAAAGATTGACTGTTGATTCAGCATGGCAGCTCAGGTCTCAACTGGGAAGCCTTTGCCTGACTTACAGCATTGGTGATGTACAATCTGTACGCTAGAGCAGCGACTAGAGACGGTAGGGATGATGATAAGACCTGGACTTTGTCAGCTTGATCTATCGCCTATCAACAAGAGTTGGCCGCAGTCTAACTCACCTGCAGTGCGTCCCTATTCCCACCGGGCTTCGTCGGGTCCGGCCCATCTTCCAACTTGGCCTTAACGTCCGCCTTGACCTGGACAGGCGTCAGCTTCAGGCTAGGTGATGGAGAAGATAACGTGAGCCACGTAGCTGACCTTCGTGGCTCTCGATCCAGCCAGGTAGAAGACAATCATAGTCACTCCAAACACCTTGAGCGGATTCGCAAGGTGTCCATATCCGACCAACCACGCTGCGATTGCGCCTGACCCAGACAGAGATCCCTTCTTGTAGCCATGCAGCCCAAGCCCGGTGGCTATGAGGGCTGCTCCGGGGTAGAAAGGGATCATCTCTTGCTTAGTTGAGTATACAGTAGTGCTTGGGGGAAGCAATGTCAAAGGGCTTCTTTATAGGCTTCTCCGCCTGGACCTCCTCCACCTCTATGGGCCATTTCGGCGATCGCCGCCATGCGGAACCTTTTGGTCATCCTCCTCTCCTACTGCCAAAATGCTAACTACTTGTTGTATACATCCATATCTCGCTCAATAACAAAACACCAGATACCTCCAGCTGTAACGCCGGAGCAGACATAACCCGGCATAGATCACATATCCAGGTCGAAACGCGTTGAAATCGTCCTCTTTGGTCCCAAATCGCCTTAATCCGCAATGTCTCACCCCGACCTCGAGAAGGATCCGTTCTACCTAAGATACTAGTATGTCCTAGATCTTGTCCAAGCCGGGGAGAACGTGGAAGCAAAGTGGCTGGTTGATTTCAGGATGTGAGATTGAGACAGGCGCTGATGGGTCAGTACCGGCCACCAAGGTCAACATGGACACGAATTCCTGGAATTCGAATATGCCCACGGTATGTCGAGCGTTACTGCAACTCAGATACCACAACACTATGACTAGTCGCGTGGTCAGGAATGGGCAGTGGCTGATGTGTCAGGCCGTATCAGATATGCCAACAACTCTAATTACAGAAATGACTCGTTGATCAGGAAAGAGAGTAAGCTGGTCTAACCTGTGCTGCCAGCGTTGCAAGCTGATCGTCAGTGTACGTCTCACCAGCCGTGGCGGATGAGTTGAAGAGGATCATCAAGGAGAGCGAGATAGTGAAGTGCGTGGTCTTATCGGGACAGGATACCCTCGCCGCATCACAGCTGCTGACTGTCCAGGGAAGACGACAAGGTGTGGCCAAAGAAGAATATTGTTGGGAAGCAGGAGTTGGAAGTGCGGATAGAGAAGGATCACATCTCTTTCGAGGTGAGCTAGACCCAGGGCCTCGAAGTGGAGTGTGCAATCAGCTAATGCCCACAGACTGCGAAAATCGGAAGTCTAGCAGATGTGAACACGAGTGAGGACGCAGAAGGTCTGCGGGTGTTCTACTACTTGGTGCAGGACCTCAAGGTTTGTCACATCTTCCCACGCGGTCAGCATCTGGATATTTCCTTGCTGACCATGACTAGTGTTTCATCTTCTCCCTCATTTCGCTCCACTTCAAGATTAAGCCAAGTGAGTGTGCAATTGCTTTAGGGTGAGGTCTGGGCTGACGTTGTAGTTCAAATATAAGCAATGCAGACGATGTGTATTCCTAGCAGCAGACGAGATAGCAGAGAAAACCCAACAGTGTACTATGCACGCCCTACTGTTCGACCTTACACTCCAGCTCTGGCCGAGGCTCGGCGTTGATCGAGATACAAATGTGTCAATACATAAAGGCTATACTCTCTCCGATATCTTGATGGCGACTCGACAACCCGCACCAATGACGGCACTCAACAGGCTGTGACCTGGGGCTTTCTGCGCACCCTCTTCCACCGCTGTGTCCAGGTGCTCCAGCTCGTCATCCCTGAATTCCTCCAGCACACCTTTGAGGAGCGGTAGAGATGGATGTGGTTTTTCGCCTGATTTGGGCTGTAACAGTGGCTGAAGAGATCTGATCTGACTGTATGGTGTCAGCACTACGGCCCTTACGCACTGTTAGAAGTTCCAACTCACTCGTCGTAATGCTCTCCAATTACAGTCTCAACCGCCTCTGTACATGCCATGGCAGCTTCCCGGCCCATCAAAGCCGTGACTGCCCCCAAACCGAAAGCCATACCCTGCCATACGGGGTACAGCAATGTCGGCCGGATGCTATGCTGTGTCTGGACCAAACGCATAGTGGCGAGGTGATGCCGTTCGCTTTCCCACATTTCCTGCTCGATCAGCGTCGTTCTCCTGCATGTAAGTCACCGGCGAGCTCACCTCGACCTGCTTGACAGTCTTACTGTCTCCGCGCATAGCGCTCCCCCATTTCTGGCCACGATAGATCCAATTCGCCCCTAACTCTCCGGCCTGATCGACCCTGACGATCCGAGCGATCAGCTCGCTTTCCTCCGGCGAGAGATTTGTAGGCGAAGAAGTGGTAGCGGCAGTGTCTCTGGCTGGCGTGCTTGGCGACTGAGATGAAGACGGGAGGGTTGGAGGGATGTAGGCGTGCGAGGGCCTGGGTAAAGAGGCACAGGAGGAGTGAGGGCGATAGGCCGGAACAAGTCTCGATGCTTGGGTCAGGATCCGAGAAGGCCCTGCGATTGTATTACGGGATATGAGCTGCATTTCTTACAAAGCAGGCTTGGGATAGATAGCAAGGGATGTGATGTATAGCAGGCGATCGCTATCGATCTTGGTGGACGTTTCAGATCTCGGATAGCTCTGACGTGGCTATATCTCGGGCCCCCACAATTGATACCACTCCTACAGCTTCACCCAGCCAAATCCCAAAATTTCCTCTCCTTCATCCTTCCAATGTAAGTACAGTCACCCTCATCATCAAGCTGCCCACACACTAACACACACAGTCTATGAGAATGATGACAACCCCAAGGTCGCAGAGCGTTGACGCGAGCCATCTTGACTCTCTACGGAGGGAAGGGAAAGTTGCACGCCTCGAATGACATCTGCCGTCTGGCGACCACCCTCCTTGTTATAAAAGGGACGGCTTATTATACGGTCTGATCACGGGAATGAAGGATGTCTGTTTCCATGTAGTGTAGCTGCTCGCTTTGATCCACAATGCATCATGCATTATCTATAGCTGGAGACTACGGCGAGCAATACAGCGTACAGCTTCTTATATGCTTGAATAAATGATTAGCGGAAGCAAAATCCCACCTCCGCATTCTTCCCGGTCCAAGGCCTGTTTTCCACTCACAACTGCCATACTCTACACATTCTACATCTCCACACAGCCCTCAACATGTCCTCCATCCTCCGCATCACCGTGCGTTGGGCTCTTCAGTCAACACAGGAATCTACTGACATGAGATACAGGCTCAGCGCGCTGCGCCCTCCTTCTCCCGATCGATCTCACTCTCTGCTGTCGCGAGAAAAGGTGAATTGCGCTTTTGACGTTGTGCAGTCTTTCAAATCGTTATGCAGCTGCTGACTAGAGCCAGACCTGATCCAGGATCTATACGTATCGCAATTGAAGGCGTACAAGCCTTCTCCTCAGGTATGTCCTATCTGTCTATCTTCATCTCGGCCGTAATCCCGAACGAAACCCGCTACAGCTCTGTCCGCTACGAAATAGGTCCCTATTGGAGTCAACTGACATCCCAGGCCAAAGACGCAGCTGCCTCTTCCGTCCGCTCATACACCGCTCCCACCCCGCCCAAGGCTCCCGCACTCCCCACCGACCTCGCAGCCGAGCTCGCTAAATTCGACGCGGAGGAGCCCGTCATTGGCCAGAAGGCTGCACCTGCCACCAGCGCTGGATCCGAGAGCGGCGGAGAGGGAGTACAGGAGTACTTGAGCTTCTTGGAGCAGGACCTGCCCAAGGCCGACAAGCACCACTAGATGGAGAGGGGAGGTTGACGGGAGAGGGTGAGGGGAAGAGAAAATAGGCGTGGTCATGCATCTGATCAGAGCTGTTAAAGAGGAGTGCCAAAGGGGCGGAAGGGAAGGTGTTCCTCGAGGCATACCCCTGCTTGACGCGGTGTCGGGTTGGCTGACTGATGTTCGGCTTCGAAGTTTAGATACCTGGGTAGGGCAATCGGAAACTAATTCTACCGTAGGAACAGGCGGGTACAGCCCATCAGAAAGCGCTCTTATGACCGTGTGCCAGTGATGGCGTGGTCATGGGTCTACAGACTAGTCCGAAGAGTCGGTACGGAATCCTGGGCATACATGGCTTTGACTAGAGCCGGGTGGGATATTCGCCAGCAATCTACTCTTCTTCGCCTTTGGCTTTCGCCCTCTCCAGCCTTTCCTTTCCTTTCGTCCGAGCGTCATCCACGGCTTTGGCTATTGATATCAGCAGGCGAGCCTTATGACGCGTTCCAGCCCGGATTGAAGAAGGGGACATCCCAGTCTGGTCTGGCTCCCAGAACGAAGACTCACCCATTTTGCCGCTCTGTCCCATTTCTCTGAACAACTGGAACACCACCGGCAGCAAGTTGTTCTGCCTGAGCGTATTCTCTAGTGCGCCGCGCTCCGCCTTGAGCTTCTCGTGCTCCAGCTGATCAGTGAGCTGGAAGCGCTGTTCCGCTGGAGTCGAAGGGTCGTTTATTTGACGTGTGAGGCGAGGAACCGCTGCTGATCGGATTGCGAGGAGGTTGAACATGAGCTGGGCCGTCAGCTGTTTGCAGAGCGCTTGAGATAGACGTTTCGTCTTATAGGCAGACGGGGACCGAGGCTCAACTTACAGATCCAGCAGGATAAGCTGCTATTCTGGCCTCGATTGTCTCTCGCGCCGTATCTACCCAGTCCCCTTCCACTGCTGCGTGCATAACGGGAGACTTCCGTAGCCCATCAAGCTCATACAGAACATCGTGGACAGGCAGGTAGGTGACAAAGTGGTATGCGTCCTCCTTCTCGCGCTCGGGAAAGGCTGAGGGGTCCATGCTGAATGGAGAGGATTTGGAGAATGAGTTGTGGACCTCGCGTATCCGGTCGGAAGAGGATAGAATGTGGCCGAGGCTGGAGTGTCAGCTACTTATCGATGGGGTAGGATGGGAGTTCAACATACTCTAGAGACTCCATACCTGTGCCGAAATCGCGCAGGTTCTCCAACTCAGCCTGTTATGTCAGTGAGATCTGTATTCTGACCTCGTCTGAGCTACACTCAAGACTCACGCCTAATTCAACCGTCTCCCCTTCATGCTCTGACCGTTGTGTGGGGATGTTCATGACCTGCGGCATCAGCTTCACAATTTCGAACATTCCACTTCGTCAAGCTTGTTTTCGTGGGTAGGCAGAAGGTCCTCACCGCATTCATAGCTGCCAATGTACCACAGCTGTTATTTATCACCTATGGGTAATCAGCTTCGTGTGCACCCGTCGACCGGAGTAGTACTTACCTGGTTAGCAAACCATACCCCACTTTGCAGCGGATCCACCTCGAGACCTGTAGATCCCGACCCATCACCATATCCTACGTGCTTAAACAGAAAGATTAGGGCGTGGATAGGTTTAAGCGTCTCGAGTGTTGAAGCGTCGAGGGAATATAGGTCGTCCTACGTGATCAGCGGCTGGATATTCTTGAGACATGGGAAAGTTCATTGTTGAAGCAAGACGCACAACTTGTAAGCCCTTAACGCCGAGGTCCCGGAGGAGCTGAGTGAAGACTTGAGGATCGGATTCGGTCAATGACCAGCCTGAGGGATCGTCTGACATTGTTGCTGCTTTGTTGTGGATCCTTGAGGTTGTAGAGTGTGAGATGGAAAGACGAAGGAATGTGTCGAGGGTGACGTGAGTGATTTTCGTTTCCAGGTTGAGCCGTCGAGGCATTCTGCACGGATCCTACCTCTCCTGTATCGACGTTCGTGGTATACAGCAGGTACTTCTTCTATTATACGTATGTAGAGTAGTCTAGTCATTACAACATTAGGTCGCGAGACACCAAAATACCCAAGCCACCTCAACCCTAAGCTGTCCCGGCCTTCTCACTTTGCTTCTCCACAACCGCTTCGTCATCCTTCGCCTCTCTCTTCTCCCGCTCACGCTTGCCCTTTCCAGGCAAGACATCCGACACAGCTCCCTTGGGATCTCGTAGAGCATCCAAAGTCCTCTCGACTTTCCCAGTATACGCCGCACCTCCATTCGCCCTGTCTTCCAAATCCGACGCATCCGAGCTGGATATACTCGACGTGTCGCTCTGCTGCCCAATGACCATATGGTCCCCCTCGGCCTTCTTGACCTTCGTCTGCTCCTCCTTGATCTTCTCTAGCTTCTTGTCGTCGCACGCCATTGTGACTATTTGGAGTCCGACAAAGTTCTTCTCGAGGAATTTTTGAAGGACGGGGAGGAGGGATTTCTCGGGCCGATATGTCCCGCTGTCATTATCGATGATGAGCTCGTAGAAGCGGGGCTCGGTCGGAGGGTCGTCGTCTGTCGAAGATCCATTCTTTACGGGATCGGGGGGATGGGTGACTTGATTTGAATCCTGCGCCGACTCGTTGGGATGTTCAAGTCGGCGAACTAGGAATTCACCACTCCAGGAGATGTAGCTCTGCACACATCAGCAAGATCATAGATTTCAGCTGACTCGGAGCTTACATGGACATCCGAGTGCATTGTGTGCTTGCTTAAGACTGGACCGTTAGCACAGACCGCAGTGAGCTGAAGTAAGACTCACGATCAATCCCAAACTCCTTGCCAGTCTCGGTAAAGCGGAACATCCCATCCAGAGTGATGACATAGGTAAATATCCTCCCTCCCTGATCATAGTGGACCATTTTCAAGAATTGGCTCGTCATCGCCTCGGATGGCTCGTCGAATCGTCCATATTTCGACTCGGGGTCAAAATTGTATATCCGCTCGTGCTGGTGATGCAGAGCTTTATGAAGGGCCCATCCCGCAACTCCTTTCCGAGTGAACATCCAGCCAATGAAGGGCTTGAACTCGACAAAGCGGTGGTATAGCTCGTTTGGGACTGGTCCGCGGAGTTGAAATTCATTCGACTGGAAGCTGCAAAAATCAGCTTCGACCTCGCAAATCCTCCGTTCAACTTACTTTGTCTTCTCCACACCCCCATCATCGTCTGGCGCCTTTGTTCCCGCTATCCGTCCAATCATTGGCGAGAAGTGTTTCCACCAAAAGCAGTTGAGCGTGTACGCCTTCCCCACCTCCTCCTCCGTCTTCCCCAGCACCTCCACCGACACCGTCAACCTAGCGTGCATCCTCACATCTCGCTTTACCAGGGCTGTACACGATCTCAACCCGTATGCCCTGATACTGGCTCCCTTCTTGCCCATCTTGTAGACCTCCTTATCAACCTTGAACCCCTCCTTTAACCGACCAGTGGCAATTTCCAGCTTGCCCAACCGGTCATCGTGATCCTCAGGATCTTCGTCATATAGCCGAATCTTCAGCTTAAACCCGCCCTCTGGAACACCCGCCACGACCCAAGACGACTCCCACTCGGGCTCCGTACTCTCATAAACGGTATGCGTGCGATATCGCAGAGGTGGGTCGGTGGAGTGTCGAGTGGGGAGAGAGGTGTTCATCTGGGCAAGGAGATATGGGTCAGACGACCGCTTGCCAAAGTCTGATATGGGAATATTGTCGGCGCGGTGGAAGGTCATCTTGACAGTGTATGTCTGGGATCTGGTCGGGTGGACAGGTGTCTTGTCGAGCCCGCCAGGAGGCTTCTTCTCGTCCCCGCTTGACATGGTGGAAGTAGGCTGGATGGGTGGACAAGATGCTATGCTCAGTCTATTTATCAGGTCGTAGCGAGGTCTGATATTATGGGCAACAGAAGATACTGTAGCGAGTTGCAGTACTGAGTCTCTGACGTAGGGAATATCTGCAGATCCAAAATTGGTCGGGACCGTCAACAAATAGCTCTCGTTAACCTCGTTTTAGACCGTGCCTGAGTCACAACGCTTAGTCATCACAATTGCATCCGGGACCGAAGCAAGAGGCCGCAGCAGCAGACCGAGAAGTATTGACCACAACATGACGAAGCAACCTATACATCAGAAAGCCGGCTGTGAGGGTGCTCTTCAACAAGGTCCAAGGGCAAAGAAGGCAGAATCGGAAGCAGGATCGGAAGCAAAGGCAGGCAGAGGCAGATTGAGTATACATTTTGATTTCTATTCGATTGATTCTATTTGATTGATACCCTAGCGATACAGAGATTATGGGATGAGACCGTTACTACTAAACCCTAACCTATAGGACATCGACAGTACCCTGGAGACCAGCGACAACGGGGTTGAGGACGGGGAGACCGAGACCGGCGACGGTGGGCTGGAGACCCTCGAGAGTGGGGTCGAGGACGGTGCCGAGCTCGCCGCGCTTGAGAACATCGACAGTGCCCTGGAGACCATCGACCGTGGGGATGAGGACACCGAGGCCGAGACCAGCGACGGTGGGCTGAAGACCCTCAAGGGTGGGGTCGAGGATGGTGCCGAGCTCTCCACGCTTGAGGACATCGACAGTACCCTGAAGACCATCGACAGTGGGGATGAGGACGGGGAGACCGAGGCCAGCAACGGTGGGCTTCAAGCCTTCGAGGGTAGGGTCAAGGATCGTGCCGCTGCAGAGTCAGTGAGGTGAGAGTTGAAGAGTAAATAGGTTGACTTACAGGGATCCACGCTTCTTGAGCACATCGACGGTACCCTGGAGACCGTCAACGGTGGGGATGAGAACACCGAGACCAAGGCCGGCGACGGTAGGCTGAAGGCCCTCGAGAGTAGGGTCAAGGATGGTGCCGAGCTCGCCTCGCTTGAGGACGTCCACGGTGCCCTGGAGGCCATCGACGGTGGGGATGAGGACACCAAGACCGAGACCGGCGACGGTAGGCTGGAGACCCTCGAGGGTGGGGTCAAGGATGGTACCACTGTTGGGTCAGCAAGGATGGACGAGGTTACGAGGATGGAAGGTGTAACTTACAGAGACCCGCGCTTCTTCAGAACATCAACGGTGCCCTGGAGACCGTCGACGGTGGGGATAAGGACACCGAGACCGAGGCCGGCGACAGTAGGCTGGAGACCCTCGAGGGTGGGGTCGAGGATGGTACCGAGGGAGCCGGGTTGACGCTCAGCGAGGGGAGCAGCAAGCACGCTGGAAGCGGCAAGGGCAGACAAGACGGAGAAGAGGTTGATGATGGAGACCATGTTGGAAAGTGTGGACTGGGGTGGGGTTGTTGAGTTGGGAAGTAGGTGTTGAAGTTGGAGATGTGATGAATTGATGAAGAGACTCGAGGGGGATTTGGTCTCTCTTATATATCTCTCCAGTTCGGTCAAGCTGACTCGAGATGAAGGTGTGCGAAGTCGGCGCCGCGCAATCTAACAGGCACTAAGGAACTGGGGTGCCTCATGCTTCTCTGCATTGCGCAAGGGTTCACTTCGATCAATGGTATGGATGTTGATTAGATTACCAGTCTAGCGCGCGGAAGCAAGTGAGCAATGAACGATCCTTATCTCGTAATAGTCGATCAAGAGCGTGATCGCCCTGCAAGCCGAGCTAGTGCCACAGATTTGGTAACGCCCGGTAACGCAATGTGAGTGACTAGCTCCCCAAGCCTGTTTCAATTGCTCCTCCATATTGCGCTCTGATGACTCATACCTTGGAAAGAGAGACCTTTTGGTTGCTACTGCATACGGATCTGAGTCCCACACCGAGTACTTGCGTACACTCAGGGTCCCAACGTATCCAGTCGTGTGGCGCCCTGCCAATTGTGTTGTATGGGAGGCTGTCCAAGTCATAATGTGTCATGCAGCCATGCGATCGAATGCTGATCGAAGAAGAACTGCGGTCAGCTCCACAAGGCTGCTCGTTTCCCACGTTCCTCCGTAAACTTGACCGAACCCACATCTTGTTCATCACTAGTTAACGCCGCAGCACCACATTCCTCAATCATAACGTAACATGTGATCGAGACTGCGCGTGGCACAGGACCACGCGTGCAAAAATGATGTGTTCTTCAGGGAAGATCCTGGAAGAATCCTAGGGAAAGAACGCTGTTAGCGCAATCATTGGGGCCATTCCACGCCATTCCCTCATGTGCATTTGATGAGCCACTCCGCATGGTGATGTGGGTCACCGAGCATGACTCAGGAAGGATCAATCACGTCAGAGACATCATTAATTGTCGGTGGAGTGCAGGCTGACGCACGAATTACGACCCTGTTCCCAAACGTGCAAGTGGAGCTAAGGGACGCGAACAAAATGCCTCATCATTGAATGATGCTCCATATTGACACAAGTGACAAGGGCAACGTCGACTTTACTCAATCTACTGTATGCATCGGCAAAAATGATGACGAATTGAGTTACCAGCCGAGGCGGAGCTTGTCCATACAGCCCTCGAGCATGTAGCGTTCTGGGTGCAATGTGCACCACTGTTTGAGCGCATATGCATAGACTTCCACCCACTCCACCCCACGACTAGCAGTAGTCGAACCGAGGGAAATCACGCTAAGGTCCGCACCTTATGGACATGGACAAGCTCGGCATCGCGGATGATTGAAGAGGATTGAAAAAGGGGCGTATTCACTCACGCGTTGGTAGCGCGAAATGCGAATCTTCTCCGTTCAGTCTCGGTCCGGATGTAGATCCTAGCACATGCGAATATTTGAATGTTCCTCGAGGCACTCTTGAGCGAGATCCATACGGCCGAATGACAAGTCGGCCCCGCTTGCTCTGTACTTTTCGGGTCCGTCAGCTCGGTCCGTTTGAATGCCCGGGCCGTTATCTCCTTTCCGAACATCGGCAAGCGCTTCCGATAACTGTTCTGTCTGTCTGACATTCTCCAGCTGGATCTCCGCTTGACCGGAATGTGGACCTTCACTCGCAACCACTTCCGCTAGCCTATAATCAACAGTTCTAGCTGCAATCGAGACCCCGCCGTTATGCCACCAAGCCTGGCTGGACAAGTCTGTGTCATCACTGGAGCAACCGGCCGTGAGTGACGAGATTGCCAAAGACTGATGGCGGATATGGGTCTGGCTCATGCAGATAGGGATTGGCAAAGCGTGCGTCCTAGCCTTCGTCCGGGCTGGAGCGAAGGTTATCGCGGTAGATGTCGTCAAGGGCAGTGTCGACGGTGTAGACGAGGACGACTTCGTCATCTGCAACCAGGCAGATATTCTCAGTATCGCGGCACTGGAAACTTTCCTCGTTTCCAAGTGAGTAGTGTCTTTACTTCTCAATGTGCACGGCGCTTACTAGCTCAGATATGGACGCATAGATGTGCTGGTCAACAACGGGGCATTGGGCGGAGAGCGGGCATCGTTTCACGAGAAAACAACACAGGAGTACGACGATGTCATGGGAGTCAAGTGAGTCTCGATTACTGGCTAGTAAACTTGGCTGATAGCACAGCGTGAAGGGCCCTTTCCTCCTGTCGCAACTAGCTATCCGTCTACATCTCAAGAATCGCGCAAGTGGGCGGAGTCTTTCCATCGTCAACATCGCTTCTATAGCGGGTCATCGTGGATTCACCCAAGCTGCAATCTATTCAACATCGAAACATGCTTTGATCGGTCTGACAAAGAACGTTGCAGTGGAGTACGGAAGTCAAGGTGTGAGGTGTAACACTGTGTCGCCTGTGAGTGGTTCGACTTGACGGATCGAAAGCCACCGTGCTCGGCACTGCGGACAGCGGGACAGCTAGCTGGACGAACGCTGACAATGTAGGGAATGATGGAGGTTCCCAACATACAAGGCTTTACCCAAGACGTAAGTCCCATCGTTTCTGTTTAGGTCCGCGGAAATGCCCACTGACCTCCCTCAGCATATCGACGCGTTGACCTCTAAAGTCCCCGTCCAGAGAGGTGGGAAGCCATCGGAAGTCGCCAGTGTGGTCTGCTTTTTGGCTTCAGACGAGGCTAGCTATATCAACGGCACGGACATTCTTGGTGAGTCCTGGCCTCTACATATTGCAGAGTCCGTCCGAGAAGTCACGCTGATGTATCTGTAGTCGATGGAGGGCTCTTGGCCCAATAATGGTGTGAAGCCCCATTGAAGTATCGTCCATACCAGCTGTAGTAGTGTCGGTATGGATTCAGCTCATCAATCCGTGTCACCCTGCCATGCTCTTTGTGTGCGATTCTGTCTCTCTGATGCGTCCTTGGCAGTTGTACGAGGCCAGTACTCCCCCACTTTGTACTCCCCCACCCGAAATATGCTTTTACTGTATTTCTCCCGTCCGTGAAAAAGATGCCGAGACGGCGATCGCCGTTGGACGTTATGATGAGCGCGTCGCTGTTTTGCCTTTGAGAACCTATACATTCCTCGCTCTCATACTACAGACTCTCAGTACTGGCACACCCTCTTTAGACCAGGTCATTCTCTCAGATAGCTTCATATAGACCACAGCGTACATCAGCCACAATGGACGCGGCTCAATTACTAGCCAATACCCTCTCGGGGAGTGAGTTGCCGCTCGTCCTTCCTTCTTGTTTCCCCCTTGTCGACCACCAAGACTGACATGAGCAGACAAACAACTCATGGATGAGGCTACTGCAAAGCTTGAGGAAGCTAGCAGTGTCAACTTCGTAAGTCATAACATCCATCACCCTAAAGGTATGAGCTCACTCGCTTCAGCATGCATACATGCACACACTCGCTGGAGAGATGGCAAACGAGCAGCAGCAACCTCATATCCGATTTGCCGCAGCTTTGCAATTCAAGAATGCTGTAGCCGCTCGGGTGCGTATTCTACGATGCAGTTCTGGCCGTTTCTGACCTAATAGGACGCAATCAACCAACCTAATCTCAGCAAACGATGGCTGGAACTCCCAGCAGAAGCCACCACACCCCTCAAACAATCCATTCTCGCCACACTCAGCTCGACCGCCAACCAGGTCGGGCCAGGTGCCGCTCAGTGTGTCTCCGCGGTCGCAGCGGTGGAATTGCCAGCTGGGAGATGGCAGGATCTGATTCCTCAATTACTGCAATTCACCCAGAACCAGGATACCACTGCGTTGAGGGTACACTCCCTGCAGACTATCGGATACATCTGCGAAGTGATTGTGAGTACAACCATTACACCGAGATGACAATGCCTGATATGTAAAGGAACCGGAAATTGTCGCTTCTCGATCAAATGACATTCTTACTGCGGTGGTGGCGGGCGCGAGGAGGGAAGAGTCTAGCGTTGAAGTTCAGATCGCCGCTATGAACGCTCTGTACAATGCGCTTGAATTCATTCGGGACAACTTTGATCGCGAGGTGAGTAAAGCGATGGATTAGTGCTAATCCGCAGGGCGAGCGGAATTACATCATGCAAGTTGTTTGCGAGGCGACTCAGAGTCCTTCAGACAAGATCCAGGTCTACGCCTTCGAGTGCCTAGTCAAGATTATGAGTCTTTACTACGAGAAGATGGAGTTCTACATGGAGCGGGCGTTGTTCGGAGTGAGTCAAATAATGAGCTACAGCTAACAATCAGCTTACATTGAACGGAATGAAGTCGGGTGATGAGACCGTGGCCTTGCAGGCGATAGAATTCTGGAGTACGGTTTGCGAGGAGGAGATTGAGTTGAATGTCGAGGCGCAGGAGGTGAGTCTGACAAGTGACCCCGCTAATGTACAGGCGCAAGAATACAACGAAACTCCAGCGGCGGTGTCAAAGAACTTTGCTAAAATGGCACTTGCCGAAATCCTCCCCCAACTTCTTCAGCTGCTGCAGCAGCAAGACGAGGACGCCGATGAGGACGATTGGACAAAGGCGATGGCGGCTGGAGCGTGTCTCGAGTTGTTGGCGAGGAATGTCGGGGATGACATCGTGGCGCAGGTTGTGCCATTCGTGGAGCAGGGAATCACGCGGCCAGAGTGGCAACATCGAGAGGCGGCAGTGATGGCGTTTGGGTCGATTCTTGACGGACCTGAACCTGCCGTCCTTGCCCCTCTCGTCACCCAGGCTCTTGGCGCCCTGATCAACATGCTCCAAAACGACTCGAGCGTCCAGGTCCGGGACACGGTCGCTTGGACATTGAGCAAAATCACCGAGGTCATGCTGGACGTCATTGATCCCGACGCACACCTCGACGGGCTCATCACTGCTCTCGTTCTTGGCCTGAATGGCGCTCCTCGAATCGTCAACAGCTGCTGCTCAGCTCTGAGCAACATCATTTCTCAACTCTCCCAACCCCCAGATCTGCTCGGTGAAGATATCCCCACCTCCCCCATGTCCCGCTACTTCGGCGGTGTCGTGTCTGCCCTCCTACCCATCTCCGCTAAACCCACCAACGAGTCCAACTCCCGCTCGGCCGCCTACCAGACCATCGCCACCTTTGTCGCCTCATCAGCCGATGACACCCTCCCCGTTGTCCAGGGCATAACGACCGAGATGCTTACGCGTCAGGAACAGCTGCTTGGTATCCACAACCAGCTGGTCGGCATGGACGACCGCAACAACTGGAATGACATGCAACTCAACATTTGCGTCGTCATCCAAAGTTGCATCCACAAATCCCCCGCATTGATCGCTCCCTTTGCCGACCGCATAATGACCAACCTCCTCTCCCTCATTTCTGCCGCGGGCAAACACGCCGGTGTTCTCGAAGATGCCTTTGCCACTGTCGGCGCACTAGCATCGGCCATGGAGGTCGGATTCAACAAGTACATGGAAGCCTTCAGCCCATACCTCTTCACTGCTCTCGCCTCTTTCGATGACTGGCAAGTCGCCCAAGCTGCTGTATACGTCACGAGCGATGTCGCTCGCGCTATCAACGAGCAGATCACACCTCACGCCGAAAGGCTCATGGTCTCCCTTGTCGACATCCTCCGCAGCCCAGTCGTCCACCGCCAGGTTAAGCCAAACGCAGTCACAACCATCGGCGAGATTGCTTTGGCGGTCGGTTCGGCATTCGGGCCTTACCTCGAAACCGTTATGGGTATCCTCAGCCAGGCTGGTGCCATGTCGAGCGCCGATTCAACCATGCTTGAATTTGTGTGGACGATGCGCGAAGCGATTGTTGAGGCGTTCATTGGGATTCTCAACGGGCTGAAGACATCTGACCGTAAGTCTTCTATTTGCGCGTTGAAATGACCAAGATGCTGATTGAACAGCTACACCGTTCCAACAATATGTGCCAGGAATCATGGGCTTCCTCTCCACCTGCATGGCGGACGAGGACCGAACTGATGCCTTCTGCACATCGACTCTGGGGCTTATCGGTGACTTTGGAGATACCTACAAGCGAGCAGTGAAGGATGATTTGATGAAGGAGTGGGTGCAGGGGGCTATTGCGTACGGCCGACAGAGAGGCGCGTCGAGGTCTGCAAAGAACAATGCGGCATATGCCCAAAAGGTGAGCCCACTCCACGGCGTGCGAGTGTTTCTCTGCTGACTTTCCTAGGCCATCAAGGAAGTTTCGAAATGATCGATTCTGCTCTTCTTCGCCACCCCTCGTTTCCACCATGTAACAACATCTCGGACCCTCTGCCATTAACGACCGAACATCCTACCTTGTACAACATCTTCACTCACACTTGGCCGCGCACTGCCGTCCACGGACCGCATCGTCGCCACACATTAACGCATAGAATGGGATCAACACCCATCAACCTAGAAACGCATATCTCGACTTCTTCGCCTTGATTTTCTTCCTTCCCCCTCCAGCCTTGTTCGCTCTGTCGCTCATCATCGTCGACATTTTTAATCACCTTTTCCCCCACATCTCTTTCTTTCGCACGCGCGCGCGAACTTTCTTTTTCATCGGATACGAGGGCCGTTAGATAGTCGGTAGACCAAAACAATTGTGGACTTTGTATATCTAGCCAGGGCTGGATTGCGGGGTTCTGATCAGAGTAGGTGTGTGTAATGTAGCTTGCACCTCGCAGAGCACTTAGTAAGTAGGGTCATTGGCATGCATCATGTCTCCAGCCTCTTCTGTTCGTCCGAAGAGTATATACATTGTGTCTGGCGTACGAAGTGGTGGTGGTCTCGTGCGCTATTCATCATCCTCATCTTCCTCCTCATCATCATCACGGCTCTTGCCAGCGGCGGCAGCAGCAATCAGCCCCGGTCCTGACCCTTTCTGTTCGCGTCTCCTGTCAAGTCAGCTATCGCCTCTACGTTCGCCGAACAAATCATCAGACAGGACATACCGCTTAACATCCCACTGTGTAAAGTCAGCCCCGGACTTCGTGAACATCAACAGGGAATGAACGTACATTGTGGACCCGAGCAAAGTTCACCTCCATCACTGTGACTTGTTCCCTCAACCACTCCAAGTCCTCGACTGTCTCCTCTAGCGTCTTCTTCGCACTGGCAAGTTTATTTTTGAGTAGATCTGCAGCATCTTGCAGAGGGTAGAGAAGCATGGTGCTCGCCTAAGGAGGTCAGTATTTGCCTCACCATCTTCTTGTTCTCCAGCCAATTTGGAGACCCGACCGAGACAGCATCACTCACACCAAGCCATAACCCCACCTCGCCCGTCTCCTGAACTTCCGCCTCGGCATACAACGTATCATTCAGCTCAAAGAGCGTCTTGAGCGGTTCATCCTTATCCTCCTCGGGCTCTTCGTCAAGATCATCAAGATCATCGATCTCCTCATCTGCATCTTCGAGAATAGGTTCATTGGCCTTCTTCAATCTCCGGCGCTGGAGGAACAACACGACGCTGAGGGTTTGTTCAATATCGGGGATTTTAGTCAATAGTGCTTTTTTACGCTGTTGGAGGTTGAGTTCCATATATCGGTATTTTCTGCAGAGTCAGTATTGGCCTAGAGCCTTCGACATGCCCAAGACTCACGCTGAGGTCTCTTGGAATGTCTTCATTGTGTCCTCGACAGACCCATTGCTGTTGGAAACATACACCTCGACATTGTCCTTTGATTGTCAGCTTGAGTTTGCTTTGAGGTGGACCGAGTAACGCACGACAAATGGCGCTCTGGGGATTCCGCGCGGGTTCACCTGCATCTGCACCTTGGGAGTGGATGACGATGCTACTGCTGTTGAGGACATGTCGGGGAGGAGAAGTAGGTGATGGAATGCGAAGTGAAACTTGCGAAATGTTGAAACTTGGTTCACAGCCAAAAACGGCACTCTGGCTCTTCCACTCTGGAGCGTGCTTGCTTATATCGTATGTCTTCGCGTGGTCACCTCGCAAGCAGACGCATCCAGAGGTATAACTCAGCACATACATACTCTACACAAGATGACCAAAAATATAGCCCACAACTAAAAAGTCCGTAATATAGAAAGAGTGGGCCAATAATCAACCCAGAGGAAAAAAGCAAGTCACAGCACAGCTCTAGACTAGGCATTCGTAATCTTCAAACCCTTCCTGTCCTCTATCGGCCGCGCTACACTCCCCTCGCTGCCTGAGCGAGGTCGGGTGTGGGCAGGCTCATCGTATCCGCCGTACGCATCCTCCTCGTCCGCCGCGTAGCTGTACGCCTGGTTGGGGTCAAAGTAGTACGGTCCGGGTTCTTGTTGAGATGGGGGCTGTTGTTGGAGATGAAGGTCTTGTGACTGTTGGAGGGAAGTGGCATTGGTAGGACTGGGGATGGTGTGATATTGGTCAGGATGCGCGGCGTATTGATCGGGGTGGGCAGCGTACTGGTCAGGCTGGGCTCCGTACGCGTTCGGATCGTAATCATCCGTGGCGCGCGTAGCACCGAACCCTGCCATACCCGCACCGGTTGCCGTCGACATACGATCGCCAGCGCCAATATCCGTCGCGTAGTGGTCGTACCCGCCAGCGGGATCGACGTAATCGTGGTATTGACCGTCCGGCTGGGGCTGGCCGTGGAGGTCAACACCGGGAGTGGTAGCGGCGTAGTACCCGCCATATTGTGTCATGGCGGGTGATACATCGTCGTCGTCAAACGCCGATCGGTGTGATGAATTGGCAGCAGCGGCAGCAGCAGCAGCCGCAACATCCCTATCCAGCCTCTGCCTCCTTCTACGCCTAAGCATGAACAGCACGAATGCGAGAATACCCGCCGTGACGAGCAGACCGACGGCGACGAATACACCCGCGACCGCGCCAGTGTTGTTCATGAAGGTTTGCTGGTTGCTGGTCGATCCACCTGAATCGTTCACGCCTGGATTACGGACGATTTGCGTCACGGTGAGGACTTGACCGTTAACGTCGGTAGTCACGCGAGCGGTGGTGATCAGGGCAGGGGCAGTGGTGACGACTCGGCCGGAAGCATCCGTGCTGGTGACAATGACCGCGGAGGATAGGGTGACATCCGTCGCGATGGACTGGGAGGCGGATGCTGAGGGTGCAGCAGATGCGGGGGCTGATGACGCGGGAGCTGATGTTGGAGCGGCACTGAAGGTCAGCGTGATAGGGGAGCAAATGGGGTGACTTACGATGAAGTAGGCGCGGCTGATGATGTAGGCTGCGCGCTGCTTGATGGCGCTTGTGACGACTGTGGTGCGGACGACTGAGGAGGGGCACTGGATGAGGCAGGGGGAGCGGATGAAGAGGCGGGGGGAGCTGAAGACTCGGGAGCAGAGCTAGCGGGAGGTGCAGATGAAGGAGGGACTGAAGATTGAGGGGGCTGTGTAGCGCTCGGACTCGCGGCTGAAGTGGGAACAGCGGAAGAAGGTTCGGGCTGAGGGGTGGGTGGTGCCGCGGAGGTGGGAGCGGCGGAAGGAGCCACACTGGGGGAAGGAGCGGCGGCGGCTGGAGATGCAAATGGGTCAAGGATAGGATCCATGATGAAGAGGAAACGAATCAGCGAATGTTCCTCAAAGGTTAAAGATGGAGTCCTGAGATTCTC
Source organism: Dioszegia crocea (assembly GCA_001600615.1). Lineage (NCBI taxonomy): Eukaryota > Fungi > Basidiomycota > Tremellomycetes > Tremellales > Bulleribasidiaceae > Dioszegia > Dioszegia crocea. The sequence continues at coordinate 1,425,526 of BCKK01000002.1, forward strand.
CTTCGCAGGTGTTCCCTTCGCAGCGCCTTCCCATTTACGGATTCCCTACCGTAGCTCCAAGACCCGATATGATCCATCTGAGACGTAGACTCACAACTCATTGCGCAGTGTCTTGCCCTGGATCAGGCTGTGTTTGAGAATAGAGAAGCTGCAACACGCGTAATGTGTCGGGTGTTTTGCTTTTGCAGTTATTTTCTGCGCGTGGCGAGGTGGCAGAAGCTGTGGCGGCTAGCTGCTGGCTGATGTTAAAGGTATGATAAGGAGCGTGTAAGGTGTAAGATACCGAGGCAGGAGGACAAGACTAGTCAAGCTGAAGGATGTGAAGCACAAGGGGGAGCGAAAGGGGGCCCAGTAAAGTTGTTGACAAAAGCCCCTTTGGGCAATTCAGGGAAATCAACAAACCCTTCAGGGAAATACACAGGGCCGGACTCTAATCTTATCATTTACCCTGACGGCCGTTACCGTAACGCCGATGTGGCGGTTGTAATCCCGAACCCGTGCGTCTATCCGTGCCTGAATCAGCCTGCCGAGGCCATGACGCATTGTCTCTTTGCCGACAAGACAACAATAAACTGATCACTGATAGCAAGTATTCACCCATCACGCTTAACATATAAGCCCATACACTGCCCAAGATGTCCGCCGCAGCACCAACTGGTTCTGTCCAACAAACAGCCTCGGCTGAGCTCCGTAAAGCCGAGAACTCCGCAAGCAATACCCTCGACGAACTCGTAGATGAGAATGGTGAGCTCGGCATTCAGGTCTAAGCTCGCTATGAACCTGGCTGATTTGACTAGCCGACTCAACCGACTCTAATGTCCGATACAGTGAGTCTGGACCGCCAGTCATCATTTGGCGCAGATACTGATGAATTCAGCCGCCTACCTCCGTCGAATAAGGTCCGTCGAGCTTGCTAGGCCGTTCTGACACCTTATTAACTTGCTAGAGATGTAGCCCGCTCAGCGCAGAGATATACAGCCTACAGTAAGTCTCCAACGTCGACAAGGTCGTTCATACTGACATATCAGCCAGCGACATAGGAGAGGCATTCCGACCGGTCGTCCCCCCTTCACTAGGTACGTCCGTCATGCGAGCTCGCTAACCATCAGTCACTGCAGCCTATGGTATCTCCTGGGCGTACCTCATCGGAGATGTCGGATTCACAACGTATAAAGCGCGCGAACTCGGACCCTCCCCACTAGAAATGGCCAACATGTCTGAACCTACCCGACTTGCTCTGGTCGCCGTAAAGCGATCAGTCTTCCAGGGTGTAGCGTCCATGGCTCTTCCGGCGTTCACCATCCACACAGCGGTGAAGCAGGCTTCCAAGGCGTTGATCAACAGCAAAAACATCACTCTGAAACGATGGGGACCAACAGCTGTCGGAATTGGAATTGTCCCGGCTTTGCCATACCTGTTTGATCACCCGGTAAGTCAATACCAACTCTAAGCTATACTTGAGCTTACCCTCTAGGTCGAGACAGCTGTTGATTGGGGATTCGAGAAGGTCGAAGAGACTTGGTTCAGGTCCAAGCACCCCAATCTGCCTGTACCAAGCAACGAGCCGGGAATGCTTCCCAAACGCGACTTATAGATGTCGTACCCAAGTATAAAACATGCAGCTAAACCTAAACCTTCTCAATCGCACAGATCCGCCACTCCTTCATCTCCTTAATACTGACATACACCCCATCCTTGACATACCCCCAGGCAAGGGGTAAAATCCGCCCATCTCCAATCGCTGTCCCATCCTGAAGATCAAGGCGGTACCCATCTCCTGTGGACCTGGCGCGCTGCGTACAGATCTCCCCAGCTCCACTGGTCGTGATCAACAGCAGATCCTCGCCGTCCGGAGCGACAAGCGAGGACATCGGCATTCGAGGCCAAGTGGTAAGAACGACGGGCGGGGCAGCAATGGGGAGTCGAAGTGGTGAAGGGTAAATCATCGTCTCTCCCCCTCTATGAAACGCATACAGCTCCTTCCCACTCGACCACACGTTCTGCATTTCCGTCCATCCCGCGCCGCCCTTCCCCGCTCCTTGGCCTGACGGCGGCTTGAAATCCAACACCGCGGAATCGCTATTCCTGATAACGCTCGCAATGCCCATTCCGCCTGTCCCGAAGCTGATCCAGATGCCCAGACTGGACCCGTCGGACGGGGTAAGCACGTCCAAGAGGCCGATAGTGGTGGGAGGGAATGGAAGGTAAAACTTTCGGGTGGACCGGAAGGATACGCCAGAGGGGACGACGACACCGACGTGGAGAAGGATGTGCGAAGTGGTGGCTATGGCGATATACACCTTGTCTTCAGATTGGCGGAGGGAAAAGTCGACAATGTCAGAACGTTTACCGCTGGTAGACGAGTCGAGCCGGATCCAGTCGGCGGCCCAGGCCATGGCGAGTTTGACTGCGGCGTCTGTCGGTTGACTGGGCTCAGATCCTGTGCTCATGCTGGTCTTTTTGCTCTGAGAGAACGGCGAGAAGAATGACCGTTCTTTCCCCTTGCCCTTCTTTGACACAGGGGTCATATCTAAACCTTTCCAACCCATCGGCCTGCCTGCTGTCCACCTTGCCAAACTGGCCAGACTCCCCAGGCGCCAAATCCTTACTTCCACCTCACCGCCTTTTGTCCGCGGTTTGCCTGGCCGACCGGGATCCTCTGTGCCTCCACAAAGCACCGCCACTGAACCCCTGGGCGTCTTGTCTCCATCTTCAATACATCGCAGCACCCTGATATCCCATACTGGCAAACCTGTCCAGACAACCCGCATCGGGACCTCCTCCGAGACGTTGACCACCCGCAGTCCGTCCGCTGTGCCGAAGAGAACGAGGGCACCGCCGTAGAGGGACAACGCGCAGGTAATGGTAGACAGAGACTGTTGAGCGTATGCCGACCCAAAGTCCACTCGAGCAAGCCCGGTGCGGGTGAGTTCGGTGATATGGGCAGCGCGCGACTGGCCGTATTTGCGCGAAAGGGAGTGAGCGAGGGAATGGGCTGCGGCAGTAGTAGGGGGTTGGTAAGGCGGGAGTGTAGTATCGTGGGAGTATGTCTATGTGTCAGCTTGTGATGATTGGTGTACTCACTGAAGAACCACCAGGTGATGCAGCGGAAGACTGCCCGTCCCTGGGGATAGCAAGCTTCAACAAGCCTTTCTCACTAAGTCGTTTCCGAGCCGTACCGACGACTACATCACTCAGCGAGAGTGGCGATTTAAGACTCACCATGGGGCTTATATGCTGGATCTATATGGGAGAATGATGTAAAGCTGTCCATATCATCCGTTGCGAAGCTGGACAACCCGGAGCTGACACTCTCCTCATAAGCCGGTAAACCTTCGCCTTCATCGTCCAATTCGAGCGGATGGACTGATTCTATATCCTCCACTGAGGGTATGTTCATCTTAGTTGATCTTACAGAGTGAGAGAGTCAAAGCGGGGGACCTGTGGCGAGGTGATGAGATGAGTGAAGGGTAGAAAGGACGGTTGTGAAGGAGGCCTCGAGGTGAAACCTTGCTTCTCTCGGCATGTGTTTCAAAGTTCTAGATGATGCATGTAGATGAAAAGTAGATGTATGGACCGCCCCTGCCCTACCCTAGACTCCCTATCTCTCTCGTTGAAGAGCGGCTAATCTACTGAGCGTAACCCAAGGCCCGAAGACTATGTAGAGGGTGCTCATCCCCATCATCAAACGCGATTTCCACCCGATCGCCATATCCGTGGCTATGATAAAGCACCTCCTCCTTTTCCTCTAGACACATACTCGCATCACTCGGTCCGGCCGTCGTAGCCTGCGCCAGGGCATTGAGGAAGTGAGGGAGTGTGGACAGGATGGCACAACTCAAGCCAGGTGCTCGGGCGGTACGTGGAGAAGCGGGAGGTGGGATAGTCAGGCAAACCGTCACCGGGAGTAAGGGTTCGCGAAGGTGTGAAGCAATAGGCAGGATGGTAAGGACGAACAATGCGGCATGACCTGTGGTGTCAGCGAATGACTGATGGTGAGAAACCCAACACTCACCTCCGAACCCACTCCAATCCTTGACTTCAACCAATTTACCCACTCCGCCCTCATGCTCCGACAACACCCTCCACCCCTTCTCCTTCTTCGACTTGCTGGAGAAGATCCCGGCTCGCTCGTTAGGCGTAGCGAGCACGACCAGATCATCAAAGACGAAAAGCGCCAATTCGTCCTTCGTCCGCCGCCGGCCCATGCTTGGTGTGCTGGGCCTGGAAGAATCCGTACCCGCGGTTGAAGACGCATTTGACGGCGACCGATAAACGCCAGGACGCTTCGGCGAGGTCGAGTATGCAGATGGAGACATCCGGAGGGATCCCGAGCGAGAGGGGACGCTGGACGTAACGGAAGATACGGAGAATGAGGATGATCGGCATGCGGAGGGAGAATAGGCGGTATCCCAGGGTGAACTGATGGAGGATATCGTCGATGAGACTGAGCTCCTTGAGGACGTCATCATATTAGGGAAGCTATTTGGGTAGACGCGAAGGACCGAGCCGTACCCCGTCAATTTCCGACCGGGCTGCGCTAGGCTGAAATCGGTTGGAAGACCCGATAAGCGAGATTCGAGCGAGAGGAGCTGGTCGAAATCGTCTGATTTAGCTTTGGTAGCTTGGAGTGTGAGGATGATGAGTTCGGTACTGGCAAGGAGGGAGAGGAGTTCGGGATGACAGGGAGTGACGTCTAGGAGGCGCTGAGAGTCAGCTTCGCCAAGATACAAACTTACTTTGAGGAATAGTGGGTACTTCATCAATCGCTGTACTGGCTTGAGCAGCATACTTCCTAGACTCATTGACCCCAAAATCTCCTCCTTGAGTTGCATCCGCACAAACTCGCCAAATACGCTCCCAGGGTCCCTTATATGGTCCTCTACCAACGCAACGACCGACTCGAATCGCAAGAGATACCACTCGTACACCTCCAGCTTTGGCACCCAAGCTTTCAATGCCCGGACATAGGCATTGATATCCACCACCTCGGATTTCCTCCGCATATCCCGCTGAACAGCCGCAATGACGCTATGCGCATGCGCTACGCTCTCGAGACAGTCAAACAGCTGGGATATGCGTTCCGGAATCCCGTCTATCCATTTCCCCTGGGGCGTTTTGAGCGGGGTAGCGAAGAGACGCAAGACGTTCCGCATGGATTTCAGGAACGCCTGCTCAGTCTCGCACATCTCCCACATGACCTCTTGCCGCTTGATCTCATCTGAGCCGCGTGTCTCCAGCACCCGATAGTATGTGGTGTCGGACGAAAGGGAAGACCGCCATGTGGTTTCCGGAGTGGGCGGGGCGGCGACTGCGCAAGTCTGATCGATGGATTTGGTGTATCCGGACGAAGCGACGTCGAAGAGTTCCTTGCGGACACGAATGGGAGTTTGGATGTTGGATTCGGACCGGCTAGAGCGGGGACGGGGGGAGGGTCTGTGTTCGGCCCAGCCATGATCATGATCGGCGAGTGGGAGGGGTTGGGAAATGCGTATCGAGGTCCGCGAGGGGGAAGAGTGAAGCGATCGAGAAATAGATGCGGGGAGGGGTGCGGGGGAGTACAATGTTTCTTGCATATCTGGACAAGCCCAGAAAGCCCGATTGTCATTCAGCCCCGAGTCGTCCGTCAAACTCCAAGGCTGATTGAAATCAAGATTGGCCACCAACCCCCTTAGAGCGTCTAAGCGCCTTTGTGTAGAGTCCCGCTTTGACATCGGCCACGCCTCGGGTTCTCGCGGTGTCGCGCGGGGAGTGGGGGCATCTGTGATGGTCGAGAAGGAGTCGGAAGGGGAGGATGAGCGGGAAAAGTCTGCTTGGTGAGGGGGAAATAGCTCGACTTGTCGGGGTGATACAGCCGAGTCCCGTCGGCGTCTAGCTGGACGGGGTGGGGTAGGCGTTGCTGCTGCTGGTATTGGGGATGAAGGGGTTCTTTTTAGCGAGCTCGACGATCGCTTTTCCCGGAGTACGGAGGGTGATGCGGAAGGTTCGGCAGATGCTCTTCCATTGATGACAATCTGAACCCCGTTATCCCTGCTACTCGTGCCCGATCGTCTAGATCTCGGCGTGTAATGTGTGTCCACTTCAAGGGGTATCGCGGGGAGAAGCTTTTGCCTCCGACTCGTACCCGCTGGAGAGACCGCAGCGATGACAGGAGGAGTCATAAGTGCTGGGCGGGGGCTGCTACGGGGTCGAGGACTAGTGACGTCGTAGGTAGGACGAGGGGAGAAGGGGGGTTCGATAGGTTGGGGTGTGTGAAGATGCCTTTCGCGCTATTGCATCAGCCACCATCAAAGGGAAATGCTCACTCTTTCCCGTGTGGGAATAGGAGGGGTAGACACAGCCGTCATATCCCAAAGAGGTACCGGCGGCGTCATGCTCTGTATCGACCGCCTTTTGCCTAGGGAGCGCGAGGGTCGAGGGAGCGGCGGCGACGCGAGCGGAGTGAGCATGGTCGGAAGGTCGAAGCCAAGCAGAAGTGTATGAAGTAAAGATGAAGAGGGAATGTCCGAAGGGATGTGTTGAGGGATCTGAAACCTAGGACCACTGATGAGCGCTGAGCCTTGCTGTCCCTCTGCATAGGTGGAGAGCTCACCAGCCAGAACCCATGGATCGCCGTACCCCTACCTGCTGTGTTGACACTATACGGCACTGAGCCCGCTCTGAGCCAAATATGAGGAATGTGTCGGACCGGGCGGGTCGGAGTGGCTGAACAAAAGCTGTTGATTGAAGTTGATGAGCCCTTCAAGCCTTTTTGCGGGGGTTCGGGTTCGGCGAAGGGGGATCTGGCCACCGGGGCCTTGGTGGATGGTGAGTATCATCAGCTGTATGCGAATTTCGCGACCGTGTATCCAAAGGAGGTCTGGATGCCGCATACACGGGGGTAGGAAGGGGGAGTCGTCGTTACTGCGCGCTAAAGGAGGGCCCCGTTTCATGTTTGCTGATTTTTGATCGTTGTTCGATGGAGCTCCGTATGAATCGGGACCCCTCAGATGACAGTGCATAGCACTGGCTGGGGCATGACATGAGCATATAGGATATATGGTGCATTTCAGATGGATTGCTCATACCGCCTTACAATGGTCAGCGTAGCATGACATTGAGACCGATGATGACATGAGTTGATGACAAACAATTTCCACAATCGGCAACTTGCCGTGATTGATAATCGGATAATCGCCGCCCGCTCCACCAAGCCATAGGTATAAAACCAGTCTCCCCTTTGTCCTCTTACCTTTCTCCTCCATATGATCCGAACATTGACCTCTCTCCCACTTCGAGCAGCCACAACTTTCAGATCAACATCCACAGCTCCCACCACACTTTTCAAACACTTCAAAATAGGCTCATCACTTTCCACAACCGCCGCCGTCAATATGGCCAACGTTAAGCAGCTCGTCGATCAGGGCATCAAGGACAACAATGTCATTGTGTACGGAAAGTCGTACTGCCCGGTGAGTCTTGTCGACTGAATACGTCCTTGGCCGATTGAACACTTGCTGACTAACAGTACTGCCAGCGAGCCAAGAAGCTCATCCAGGAGGAGACCTCCGACTTTGTCTACATTGACATCGACCACCGAGACGATGGATGTGAGTGATGTATCAGCGGGTCTTAAAGGCATAGCTGACCCAATAGCTGAGATTCAGGCGTACCTCAAGCAGCTGAACGGCCAGGGCACCGTCCCCCACGTCTACATCGGCCAGCAGTTCGTTGGCGGTTGCTCCGAGCTCCAGGCCATCCCCAAGGCCGAGCTCAAGGCCCGACTCAACAAGTAGAGAGAAGTAGAGATGCATACAACTTGAGCACAGATGTGTTTCGGCTCATGGCTTGCTGCCTGATGGTGACGATTCGAGTCTACTTGCTAATCGCCGCCCTCCTGCAGTTAAACTGACCCGCAGATTCAGAATCAACATCGCTCATCTAGCATCAAACAGGCTCACTCCCGAACCACCTCCGTATCCCTGTCAACTCATTATGCCACCTTTCCCATTTCCCCACCATCTTCTCCATCTCCGCTTTACTCGGCAGCACATCTACGTCCGAATCCCCACCTTCGACTCCTTCTGCCGCCTGGTGCAGCGCAATCAACTTGGTGGTCAATTGCTGATAAGCAGGATACAGCTCTTCGTATCGATCCCTCAGCTCTTCCGGATCATCAGGCCTTTCAGATGTAGTTGTGGATGGTGTGGATGATTTGGGTTGATGTTTGAGCTGAAGGGGTTGAGGTGGGGATTTACGCTTGGTGAATGACAGAGGTGATTTCGTGGGGGCCGAATCCTTCACAGCAACTGCTGCTTTCGTTTTGGGAGTTCCCGCTCCACGCTGCTTTGCTCTTCCCCTAGAACTCTCTAGTTCCTCTTCCTCGCTCGACGTGAACTCCGGCGACGGCTGGCGATCACGTTTTCGCTTCTTCTCCCCCTTGCCCTTCCCGTCCCGTTCGTCCGATCGACTGGACGTGTCTGACCGCTCCGCCTTGTCCACCGTGCCATTACGTTTCTTTGACACTTTGTCCGGCGTGTTTGACAGAGCTGATGGACCCGCTCGGGGACTGGCTACGCCATTGGCAGCCTTCGACGCTGGAGCTGAGGTCGAGCGGACTTGCTCCGCCCGGAATTTGGCCATTTCGCGAGCCACTACGCCCTTCTTGGAACCAGACGAAGATGTCGTGGATAGTCGGTGTTTAGGGATGCTAGTGGAAGAGGATGGGGGATTGTCGGCGGGGGTCTCAGACGAGGTAGTTGTCGCAGCAGTGGGAGCAGGTGCCTCTCGCGCTCGTCGAGGTGGGGGTTGAGTTACTGGAGCTGGTGGTGTTGGATCTCTGACTGGCGCAACAGCCGCTTCAGCCAGCTTCCGCTCAAGATCCATCCGCTCGTCCGCATCTGGAGGAAATTCCAGCTCGTCAAAAGCCTCTTTGGCCAGTTCGCCGACCCTTGCTTGTTCCTCCGGGGTATATCGCCAATCGGCCAATTTGATTTTCGTATATTGAGATGGTTGGAGAGAGTAACGAGGGGGATTTTCGTCGACCTGTCTGCCGACCTGACTGTCAGCGTTGCGAGTAGACGAAACATACCACTTTGACGACGCGCATAACGTCCGTTTCTGCCCCTCCCACCTTTCCCACGATTTCCTCCACACTAGCTGGACCCAGCGCCAGGTGCTGTACGACCCTTGTTTTGAGCGGGATGACTGGGGCTGCCCCACTCGCAGTCGCGCCCACTGGACTCGAGTGACTACGTGCAAGCGGCACGGCAGCCTGTTGTTTCACCCTTGCCAGACCATTGCTTTCTCCGCCTGTGCCATGTTTGTGTGCTTTGTCTGGAGCGCGTGCGACTTCCGTGGCTTTTGACGAGGAAGCAACGGAGAAGGGTACGGATAGACGAGTGCTTGCTACGCCGAGAGGCTGGAGCGAGTCGGACAGCTCGTATATCTCGGTAGGGTTCAGGGGTTGGGTATCCATTGCAATGGTGCGATCAGGCAGTATCAAGCTCTTCTGGTGAGCTCACGGTGCTGAGAGAGACTCACGAGCTTGGCTTCATTGTGCGATATCTGCAGGCTGCCAGAGCCTGACGCTAGGATACGCTCCCATATATCCTGAGGAAACTTGACGAGGAACGCGGGTTTGGATGACCGAGGTGAGGTGCCGAGTGGGATAGGGGAGGGGTCTGGCTGGGCCATTATGGCGAAGACGGCGATGTCAGATGGGCATGTAGATTGAAAGCTACTTGACAAGGCAAAGGTAGTGTTGGTAGATTAAGAAAGGAACAAGGCGAAGGCAAGGTAAGGGGTCGGGGAATAGAAGCTCCGCTTTGTTAACTTGTTGCCATGCCAAATCGGATCAAGCCGAGCTCACTCATGCACTCAACCAAAGACATCTTGCATTGGGTTCACTTCAATCTTGTATACTAGCTAGTCTAGCGCTATAGCCATGATACGATAACAGCGATCACTGTGCTTGGCCCAGTATACCGGAGCATGACCTATCGACAAGCTCCCCAGCCAGGCGAGGATCCCGGCCGAGGCGTCACCGGTCACCACACACACCTTGTGTGTTCTGGCAGATTTTTCCATCACTCAACCTTCGCTAACGGATGGTATGGCGCTTTGTTCATTCTACCGGTCTTTCATCAATGCTGAAATGCTAATCCCACTCATCCTTTTGACTACCTTCTTGGCCGCTACGATAAAAGGCAGCAGGCTTCCGCACGAGCTCTCTTCGAGGTGTTTCCAGTGGGGCAAAGAGCCAGTTCGGGGCGTGAACCTGGGTGGATGGCTAGTGCTAGAGGTAAGCTATGTCCTGAGATCGCTGACGTTCCAGCCATGGATTACTCCGTCGCTATTCGAGGACAAGCCGGAATGGGTCGTAGATGAATGGTCATACGGCGTATACTGGAGAAATCAGAAAGATGCGTATGGCGAGATCCGGGATCATTGGCGGAGCTGGTATCAAAAGTCGGACCTGGCAGCGATGAAGCGTGTGGGATTGGTGAGTAAAGGTTGGGCAAGGCTGATGGTAGAATACAGTACGGATACCGATAGGCTGTGAGTGCGAAAGAGTGCAGAGCTCATCCCAGACTGGTCACTGATCCCCCTCGACACCGCTGAACCCTACCTACCAGGAGCGTTTGATTTCCTCAAACTCGGTGTGAATTGGGCACAGCAGGTCGGGCTGAATGTCATGATTGACCTACACGGCGCTCCGGGCTCGCAAAACGGATTCGACAATAGCGGACTACGAGGCCCAAGCGAGTGGTTATGGAACCAGACGAATGCGGATCGATCGATAAACGCGTTGAAGGTGCTCGTGCGCGAGTTCACCCAGCCTAGCTATGCTAGGACGGTCACTGCGATCGGGCTACTCAGTGAGCCGTTCCCTGCCAATGGGGAACAGGTGGGGTTTCTGAAGAAGTTCATGGAGGATGCGTATCGAGAGTTGAGGGCTTTGCAAACGCAGGAACATCTGGTGTTGGTTCTGGATGCAGGTGAGTTTAAGATGGTTCGGGCTGATGTAGCGTATCAGGGCTTACCGACATGGCACGACTATATGGTCAAGGGCTATTATGATGTTGGGGTAGATACTGTAAGTCATGATATGGCTTGGCTGATCCGCAGCATAGCTACACAATGTGAGCTTATCTAGTGATATGGCTGAATTCAGGTTCAACAACTATACTCTCGTCCTGGGATACAACCAAGTCTTGCAGTGGTTTTGCAACCAGACCGACTACTTTCGCGAATCAGACAAGACGCACTGGACCATCATTGGAGAGTTTACACGTAAGTTTGTTTCTGGGTACGCTGACAATAGCTGCACATACCGACTGCGCTCGTTGGTTGAACGGGCGAGGAAGAGGGGCGAGATGGGACAATACCCTGAATGGGTCGTTTCCGTACGTTTCTCCCTGAGGTTGGAGCTGACTATAGGCTGAGTTTCCCGGGCGACTGTCAGAAGAAGACTGGGCCAGATCCAAGTGGTTGGGATGGGGACTATATCGATCATCTAGCGGAATCATTCGAGACTCAGACTTATGTCTACGAGCAATCAGTAGGTACAGCGTTCGAGGCGTGAGCTCACGTCAGTCTGGATGGATCATGTGGACGTGGAAGAATGAGGAAGCGGCGGATTGGTCCATGGTCAAGGGCATCACGTACGGGTGGATCCCAACACCGGTTTGGAACAAGACTAGAGGGTGAGTGAATCATCCGGTAAAAGCTGATAGACCAGGAGGCCATGCGCCGCTGTAGCCATGGCGGTGTCAGCCGGGAGGGAGATACGGTCGACATGGATAGCGCCCTTGCTTGGACTAGGTGCATCGCTGCTAGTCGTATGATGTATCCGCTTCTCCACTTTCCAACTTCTCCACCTCGTTCATAACCTCGAGCTCTCGTACACGTCGCCGTATCCTCTCGCGCCGTTCTTTGCCATATCGAGCGGCATCACCCCGGGCCTCGGCCAATGCTTGGGATGCACTGAGATGTCAGAAGAAGTCGCACCTTAGGAGTCGACTCACCTTTGATGTTGCGCTTGCAAGAGCTCACGATGTGATTCTGTCGCCATGCCGACACGCTGAAATTGAACCCAGGCCACCACAACGCACTGATGTTAGCTCGAGCAGCACGACCACTCACAACTCCAGCAAACAAGGACATAAACTTCATGTTGGACATGTAGACCACTTCCCCATTTCCCTTTGGCGGAGTCGCAAACTCGTCGCCATACTGCCATTGCTCCTGCTGCCACCCCGTCTCGGTGCTGCGATACCCCCTTGATCCCGCCTCCCAAGATGCTGCGCCGCCTCTGCGTCGAGCGTGCACTTCTGAGCGCATCTGCGCGTCTGACCAGGTATCACGCACAGCCTGACCGGTAGGCGACCATCCAAAACCCGTTTGATTGTAAGAGGAGCGAGATTGAGGTTGCGAGAGGAGGCTATAGGCGCGATGCAGGGTGGCAAAGTGCTCAGGTGAGGAAGAAGGGTGGCTGGAATCGGGATGGAGAATCATGGCTAGGCGGTAATCTATTAATCAGCTCGAGTGTCACTATAAGCTTACATGTCTGCTTGATCTCGCTATCGCTTGCCGAGCGCTCGAGACCGAGGACCTCGTAAGGATTCGGAGGACCGCCATTCCGGCCCTTCTCAGGAAATCGGTAGTCACTGTCCACTACGCGCTCCTTGCCCTTATGAGAGGGTCGTGCTCGTCGAGTTCGAGATGGACCTGCCTCCGCTGGTTGCTCATCGTCCGCAGGCAGTCGGGCGGCATGGGCAAAGCGGGTCAACGGGACACGAGGTGAGGCCAGCGCTGCAATTTTGGTGGCTACTCTTGAGCGTCCGAGCATGGCGGTGCACGAATTATGCTGTAGGTTCGCAGTGCTAGGCGCCTTAGGTGAGGATGCGTGCTGGACTCATGTCTGGCCATCTGGCTGGGTGCGCCGATCGATCTGGGCGGTAGAGTGGATTAAGGTTCGGCGATCTCCGGGCAGAGCTGAAACGTGTGGGGCCCCAGCTCATCCTCCCATCACCCTTCGCCTTCAACCATCCTATCCATCCATCACCCTTCTTGAACACCATTTCCCCTCTGCTATCACTGCTTCCTCTCAGACACCCAATCATAGCATTGATAGAATCCAAGAAAGAGAACAAGAGTGAGTGAACCAGGCCGCAAGAAACAGCGCCTTGGGTGGACGAGGGACCCTTCGCGACAGTTGATCGACATCCCTCAAACCTTGCACCCCTCTCCAGGGCTATGGACCTCCTCAAGTCAAGAGCTGACCTAACAGGGTAAGATGGCACCATCCGTCACAAACAAGGCAGCTCTTGACTCTACGCGCGACCGCGCACTACCAGTCACGCGAGCTCTCGACCGGCCTGTGTGGTACCCAGAGCATCATGGTAAGTGACTCCTTTGGGCCGTAGAAGTTCACTCGCCACCATATCAGAGCTCGCCAACCTCTCTCCAATTGTCGTAAGTGGCAGTCTTCGGCGACAACACGGACACGTCCGCCTCGCAGCGCTTCGCCAGCTAGCTCGGAATGGCGCCATTCGAGTCCCCCCTATCGAGACGGCCCGGCGTCACTCTTCGCTTCCCCGAGAGGTTCTCGACCGATCACTCCCTCCTGTCCCGCTTGATCCAGTGATTACCGACAGCAAGAAGCCCGGCCACTTTGCCATCAAGAGAAAGTCTGTGCCTGGCCATGGGTCTCTTCCTACAACCCCAACTACGCCGAGCTGGGTCAAACAGCCTCTCTACTCTCCCTGGCGCGTGTCAGCTTCTTCCCCTATCGTCTCACAGGTGTACACTACTCCGCGCCCAGTCACATCCGCCCCGGCCACGCCCGTCGCCTTTCACACCCCTCGTCAGGCCTTGAGCCCCCTCCTCACGGCACCTCAATCGACCTTGACTTCCCCCATAGCCCAGCCGAGGGAGCAGAACGAGATCCCCAGTCCGACTCGTACTCGCCTTATACCAGGAGCTAGAGTCAAACAGGCGGTAGAGAAGATCGAGAACATTACGGTGAGCCATTCAACTGAGCAAGCTGACAATCAGGTTGGCCCGACCAATGATACGGTGTCTACACCAGTTAAGGGTACGTTAAGCAGTTGTTCGAGCTGACCCCAGCCCTCGGCGCCATCGTCGACAAGCCCTGCCCCATTTCATCCGCTGGTCTCAGCGCCGAGACTCGCCGCATTAGTAAGCAAGAGCTGGAATCAGCTGATGATAGTGGCCGAAGCTCGGCTCCGACGCAAGCACACTTAGACTCGTCCTTACTTTCGATTTCGATTTCGCTGCTTTCATGCATGACGTTTTTTGTCCTGAATATTGGCCAACCTAAGCCTTGACAGCTGATACCTCCTCAACAGCAACTTCGGTCTTTCCCTTCTTCTTCTTGGCGACACGCAGGGGCTGGGTCAACAGAGTCTTTAGGGTCTCGTCCTGGAGCGACTTCTCCGACTTGACCTTGTCACTGGGGTCAGCGCTGCTTGGAGGTTAAACTTACGCAGAGTACCAAACTGGGACGGGTGAAAGTAGCAAGGGTCCAGCGGGAAGTAGGGCGACTATTGTCAGCGCATCCCAAGGTGTGACTCACTTGTGAAGAAGAACTCGGCGACGAGTGTGCCGGCGTTGGTGTGGACAATATCGTATGACTTCAACAGACCTGCCATTAGCCACATCAAGATTTTAGCTTACCGTGTGCGACAGCCTCTTGAACGGCAATACGGGCCCGCTTCTCATCCTCCAAAGATCGTAGAGTGAAGGGGAATGCTCCGGCCTTCTTTTGGATTTCCGAAAACACAGTTCGCGAGGTCTTCATCTTCAACTGGTAGTTGATCTCTCCTGCGCGCTTGTAGACGGATGTTCGGGATGCATCGGGTTTGGCCTAACATCAGCGACGTCACAGCCGAGCTTACCTTTCCATCTGCGCCAGTAACAATGAGGATGTCCACACCGTAGACTTCACCCTCGGCAAATGTCACAGTCTCGTGCTCACGCCTGTGTTCCGGGCTGGGGTTGACGACGATCCGCTTCTTGCCATCTGTGACGTTCTTCTCGTGTTGGCAACTTAGCATGCCCTCAACACCGGCACATCCGTACTCCTTGGCGACCTTCTCCACAGCCTCGGTAACGTCCCAGTTCTTGCCTCCAATCTTAAGGGTTCGCATGGCGATTTGGGCAGCCTCATATGCAGCCTTGACGACATCGGCGGCGGGTCCGTCGGTCTTGCCACCGAGAATGACGGTCTCGGCGTGGGTGACGGCGAAACCATCGAGCTGAATACCCATCATGATCTTGACGACATCTCCGTCCTTTAGCTCAACCTCGGGGTCGGAAGGGAGGGGTGTGAAGTGGGCAACGACATTGTTGACGGAGAGGGTAGTGGGAAAGGCGATACCTGGAATTAGCTGCGTCAATGTCCAGACCTACCCTTGCCGATCTTGACACCGTTCTTGGCCTTGTTCCATAGAGGAGCAACGGCATCGTTGATGGTCTTGTCACCCCTGAAGTTAGCGGAGACTCGGGGTCGACTCACTCAATGCACAGATCCAAGACCTTCTTTCCTGATGTAACGGAAGGGATGAACTTCTTCAGCACTTCCGCAAGCACCTGACCGGCAGAGGTGTACTTGTTCACACTGGAGTCAGCTCGGCGGGTTGGACAACTTACGCATCCTCGGTAAGGCCCTTCTCTTCGGGCTTTTCGGTCTTCTCAACGGCGGGTGCGGCCTTCTTGAGCTGAACTTCGGGTACTGTTTCGGCGGACATGTTATTCAGATGCGCTGTAGATGAGTGTAGTTGTGGTAGAATGAGCGAGATGAAAGGAATTCTCAACCTAGGGTGAGAAGCCAAATTCTGCCCCTTTCGGTAATTCAAGAAATGCCTCGTGTGACGTCAAGCCCGTGCGTCTATATACAACTATTGCCCGATATACTTGTCCATCTCCCTCCATACCACCTCGTCGCCTCCCTCCTTCAACTCCCCAACGAGCGCGACGTAGGTCAGCCACCACCACTGGTTAACCTCGTCGTATTCGGTCAGGGAGGTCTGTGGTGGGCTGTTGGCGACGAGTTTTGCCAATCCCGATGGGAGGCCGGATGTTGGCGCCACGGGCGGCATGTTCAAGGAGGATGATATAGATGAAGGTCGCTTATCCCAAGGCTTTGCAAGACTACATCAGCTTTGTAAAGGAGGCAAACTTACATATAGTGTATGTTGCGAACTTCTGTATCTTGCCATACGTCAGGGTGGACGGCGCGAAGCGGTTTTAGCGCATTGGTCCACCATGGTAAAGGCTTCCAGCGGCCGTGGAAGGCTTCAGCAATGACGTCCTGGTCGGCGAACTTGGATGCTGCGATGGTTGGGGATGTGTGAAGGAAGTGGATGAGGGAGTCAAGGGTGGAAGACATGGGTTTAAGAATGACCAGACCAGAGTTTAGGAGGTGGGCGGTGCGTGGTCCGTCTACGGCGGGTATAGCTGGCTGGTTCAGCTCCTCGTGGCGGGATTGCAGCGATATCGAGCAGTTGGCAGGTACCCTGATGTCAGCGAAGCCGGGGGTGAACTCACCAGTCCTCAGGGTAATGGGCGATTTTGAAAGGGTTGCAGACGCATGCAGGAGCAGCGGCAATCCAGTCATCCCCCGGTAGCTCCATATCGAACAGATCGTCCATCTCTCGCAAGATAAGCATGTCAGAGTCGATCAGGATAACCCGCTCAAACTCGGTGAGGCCGAACACGGCGAGTTTCGTCCAGGCGTCGTTGAACCGGTTGAATGAGGTGTCAAAGCCGGCATGTTGGCTGTCTCCAGGGGATATGTGATCAACGTCAACGATGCGCAGGCCGGACTTCTGGAGAACGTCACGGCATGATTGAGGTAAGGTGTCGGTTGCCATAATCACCAAAGGGTGTTTTGACACAGCTTGCAACGTGCGATTGAGGACCAGCGCGCCTGTCATCAGCAACGGGTTCCTGCGTTGTGGCTTACCTGCTAAGTAGGTCGGCTGAGTCAATAGCGTCGCCCATACTCTGATCTCCTTCGCAGCTATAGTCATTGTGCCTTTGTTTATGTTTGAGCAATGTATGTTTACTTGATTAGCGAGCACCTGGGTAACTTTTTGCTTCTCCGATCGCGATGGTAAGGCACGAGACATTACGTCAACGGCAACGATCAAATCGGATGTCCGAAAGGGGAAATCTTGCGTCATCAGAAGAGTTTCAGAGCTCGAGGTGAAACGTCCCTCCAATAGCCACACCTGGCAGAAGGCAGAAGGGCTCCCACGCCATTCAAGCCCAAGATCGCACACGAGCTCTGACTCATGAGAAGTCTTGTTGCAGAGCCCACTCTCAATCTTCATGGTGTCGCCAGATGGCCTGAGCTACCAGCAGACTTTTGAGGAATGAAAACACCACACGGCTGAGAGCAAGAATCCGAAATAGCTTCGCGATGCTGGGCGTCATTGGTGCTATCTACTGATAGCTGTATACATGTCGCATATAACAGTAAGTCTGAAACCTGTTGTACATGAGCCCAGTGGCATGTAACCTCGCATTCGACTATGCAGGCTGGAAAGTCGACCGTCACGGGGTCGATCACAACCGGGTCTCAAGCTCACGACATGTTGTATCCGCAGACGCGCTGACATGACGGGAAGTCCGCGAGGGTCAGTCATTGATGAGGGTGAGTCTCAGTGCCTGGAGTCAAGCTGACGACTTCGTCGAAACCGATAAATCCCAACTATGCTGAAACGGGCAGTGGTAGCGATCGTCGCATCCCTCAAGACGGAGCTTGCCAATGAAGAAACGAGAGGAGGAGAGCACGAGGGTGTATAAGCAGCACTTGGATGAGCGCGAGATGAGGGTCGGAGTGTGCGGGACTTAACAACATTCCGGGCCGCCGTGGAATGGAAGGACGACCTGGAAGGCAAGAATCAGCCACGATATGTATGGGATACGGTACAATGCCGGGCTGATGAATGGTCCGGAGAGAAGACATCGCTATTTCGATGAAGCGCCACGAGGCGGATGTGATGCTCGTCAGAGTGAGCAGCTGGAGTGAGGTAGTCAGCAAGCACTTGTCAATATTGAAGTTTCAAAAAGTAGACCAGTGAGATGGCCGCCTTCATGAAACCGGATCAAATCAGTCGGATTGACATTGAGGCATACCTTATCTCATCTGAACGGCACGAAGTCCACCACCTCCCACTCGTCCGCAGCCCCAACACATCGGACGATACTGATCCCTCGGCCAGTTATGCCTTGAGGCAGCGTTTTCTCTCTTGCCACCTCTGCAACCTCCTCCCTCCGCGCCTGATCGATAAAGCCATATTTCAGACTGACGTGGGGGAAGAAGGGCTTGGTCTCGCCCCATATGTCGTCACAGGCTTTCTTTAGCACCAGGAGGTCGTCGGATGGTTTGACTGGCGCCAGGATGGATTGAAAGAAGGTGGACCCGGTCGTGGGTGGAAGGAGGGATAGATGTAGTGGTCCAGTAATGAGCTCGGTAATCTGAACTAGACGAGCACGGATAGCTGAGACGTCCTCCGCTATATCGACAGACCCGTATAGTGTGGCATGAGGGCCAAAAGATGGTGAAGGGGGAGTAATTTCGGAGAGCGATTTGATGACGCCCTGAATGATTGATTTGCTTTCAGCATCGGGTTCAAGCCAGAGTGACCAGGCTGCTTGAGCTTTTGTCTATATTTCACTCACTTGATAATGTTCCAGCCATGTCGTCTTGGCAGACAAATGCGGATGGTTGGAGGAGCATTCCGAGATAAGGGAGCGATGACGACGATGTCGAAACCAAGCTTTTTTCACCAACCCAACTTTCATCACTATACCACATCTTCCCACCGGCCCAAGATGTCCCCTCTGGAATTTAAAAACAGCGTCACAGCCCCATCGCCCTTGTTCAAGTCTTACGACCCTGCTCCCAATCCAGAGTGCACCGTTCAGGGCGACCACTACCGCTTCACCGTCATTGACGAAGGATGTATCCGATACGAGTACTCGCCAGATGGAAAGTTTGAGGACCGCGCTTCGACCTTCGCCGTGCACCGCAATCTCTCCAAGCCAAAGTTCACCGTCCTGAGGGATGATCAAGGAGGTCTGGAAATCAAAACGGATAGGCTGCACCTGCAGTACGACGGCAAGCCGTTTTCCGCCAGCGGCTTGTGGTGCGACTGTCGAGCCAAGGGTAAGTCGGTAGTAGGCTGAGCTGATAATAGTCGGCCAAGAGTGGATGCACACATGGAGATATGGCTTCTTCCCCCAGACCCTCGGCGGGACTTGTCGCACCCTAGACGGAGTGGATGGCCGGACCAAACTTGAAGAGGGCATCCTGTCACCTTCATCCATCACCAATCTGGATGACTCAGAGTCTATGCTCTTTGAGTCAGACGGTTGGGTCGGCACTCGTGGCAAGGATCGTGTTGATGGATACCTATTTGGATTCGGCGGAGGTAAGCCTACTCTCTATGGGCGCTAATGTAGACTACCGCGATGCTCTGCGCATCTACTACGAACTCAGCGGGAAGCCCCCAATGCTACCTCGATGGGCGCTCGGCAATTGGTGGTCTAGATATTGTGAGTTCTCCCTAGACAATTGCTGATCAGACCCATACTCTGCCCAAAGCTACACCGAATTGATGGATCGATTCAAGCAAGAGAAGGTACCTCTTAGCGTTGCCGTGATGGACATGGACTGGTGAGTCAATGCTATGCGCTGCTGATTCCAGGCACAAAGTCGACATCCCAGAAGAATACGGTACACCCTGGACCGGCTACACGTGAGTGACGATTGTACAAAGCTGACAACAGATGGGAGAAGAAGCTTTTTCCCGATCACGTCAAATTCATGGAGGACATGCATGACCGAGACCTGAAGGTCACCCTCAATACTCATCCGGCCGACGGTGTGCGAGGCTTCGAAGACGCCTACAAATCCATGTGCGAGGCTCTCGGTCAGAAGGCAGACGATCATGTGAGCATCCTTGCGACATTCGCTGACTCCAGCCCGTCAATTTCGACTGCACTTCTCGCGAGTTCCTCTCAGCTTACATGAGCACTCTGCACCACCCGCTAGAGGACGAAGGTGTCGACTTCTGGTGGATCGATTGGCAGCAAGGCAAGCATTCGCGCGTGCCCGGCATCGACCCCCTTTGGATCTTGAACCACTTCCACTTTATCGACTCCATCAGGCGGATGGGCCGACCGATGACCTTTTCGCGATACGCTGGACCAGGCAGTGGGCGATACCCCATCGGCTTCAGTGGAGTGAGTACTGGGTCTGATAGCGCTGATCCTAGGATGCGTATGTAACCTGGGACACCCTCAACTTCCAGCCTGAGTTCACCGCGACAGCCGCAAATATCGGATTTGGCTGGTGGAGTCACGACATTGGGGGTCACTGGGCCGGTGTCAAGGTAAGCCATAAATTTTCATTGCTAATCTCAGGACGACGAACTAGCAACCCGTTGGGTTCAGCTCGGCTGCTTCTCTCCCATCCTCCGCCTCCACTCTTCCAACAACCCCTTCAACTGCCGCGAGCCTTGGCGCCACGGGGCCGAGGCCGAGCGAGTCCAATCCGAATTCCTCCGTCTCCGTCACCGCCTCGTCCCCTACACCTACACTGAGGCGATCCGATGCGCTAGCGAAGGCCGCTCACTGGTCGAACCCATCTACTACGACTGCTCGGACCGGCCCGAGGCATACAAAAACAAGAACCAATCCACATTTGGAACTCAATTGATCATCAACCCCATCACCACCCCAAGGCACAAGGGAACGCTTATGGGCAGAGCCGATACCTGGTTGCCTGAGGGTCTATGGGTGGATCTCTTCACGTACATGGTGTACGACGGCGACAGGATCACGGCGCTCCACCGCACTCTTGACCATGTCCCCGTGCTTGCCAAACCCGGCTCAATCATCCCTCTTGACGCTACCCCAGACGTCGGAAACGGGTGTCTGATCCCCCAGGACATGGAGATTGTCGTCGTCGTAGGTGCGGATGGCGAGTACGAGCTACTTGAGGATGACGGGAGCGGAGCTCAAATCGACGAGGTGAAATTTAGCCGTACCAAAATCTCCTTCAACCAATCCGCCGGTAACATCACTATTCACCCTGCAACAAACCCCCTACTCCAGGAGCGCAAATGGAGTATCCGCCTCCCTGCCTACACCCAAGATGTCAAGTCTGACTTTACGGTCACACGTAAACAATACCGCACCATCATCGAACTCCCCTCCCTCCCCACATCAAAAGAGATAGTCATATCCCTCGGCCCCAACCCCCAGCTCGACGGAAATGACGTCCTCAACCGTATCGAAAGCCTCTTGGACAAGATGCAGATTGAGTATATCCCCAAGCTCGACCTCTGGAATGCGTGCAAGGCCGAGGGAAAGCCTCACGTCCGTATCAGCCGTCTGGAGGCGCTCGGGGCGGATCCGCAGGTTGAGTCTGCCATTAAGGAGATCATGTTTGCTAGGGCGTAGGATAGGTATAATAGCGCGACTCGTATGTAGACGATAGATGTGATTGTGGCTGCACGTTCTGTCCTGTTCTGGCGCCACACTCATTAGCTTCCGTGATGCGGAGCCCCGGATTCAGGCCATCGTGCGATTGATGAGTGAAAATTCGAACGTGTTCCCCATTCCTTCTGCGTTCTTCCATCCTTCATCCTCCTTCTATCCATCCACTACCCCACTACCCCAAATACATACACAATGGTGAGTAGCTCAGTGGACATCAGTCCTCTCACACCCCAGCACCGTGCCCGGCTAACACCCGCAGTCCCAGTACAAAGTCGCCGACATCTCCCTCGCTGCCTTCGGCCGCAAGGAGATCGAGATTGCTGAGCACGAGATGCCCGGTCTTCTCTACCTCAGGAACAAGTACGCCGAGTCCCAGCCCCTCAAGGGTGCCAGGATCGCCGGTTGTCTCCACATGTAAGTTTGCAGGTGTCCTAAAGTAAGGTCCGTGCTGAGTTCCAGGACCATCCAGACCGCCGTCCTCATCGAGACCCTCACCGCTCTCGGTGCCCAGGTCACTTGGTCGTCGTGCAACATCTTCTCCACCCAGGACCACGCCGCCGCCGCCATCGCCGCCACCGGTGTCCCCGTCTACGCCTGGAAGGGTGAGACCGAGGAGGAGTACGTTTGGTGCATCGAGCAGTCGCTTGCTTCCTTCCCTGAGGGCAAGCCCTTGAACATGATCCTCGACGACGGAGGAGATTTGACCACCTTGGTCCACGAGAAATACCCCCAGTTCCTCCCAGGTGAGTTTTGCGTATAGCTCCGCTGATCCCACAGAGATCAAGGGTGTCTCAGAGGAGACCACCACCGGTGTCCACCACCTCTACAAGGCCTTCCGTGACGGCAAACTGAAGATTCCCGCAATCAACGTCAACGACTCTGTCACCAAGTCCAAGTTCGACAACTACGTGAGTTGCTCTTTTGGGGCTTGAGCTGATTTCAGTACGGCTGCCGTGAGTCCCTCGTCGACGGCATCAAGCGTGCCACCGACATCATGCTTGCCGGTAAGGTCGCCGTTGTCGCCGGTTTCGGTGACGTTGGAAAGGGTGTAAGTCTTTCACACGATTGTACACCGGCCCGTACTGATCTTTAGTGCGCCGAGTCCCTCCGCTCTTACGGTGCCCGAGTTCTCGTTACCGAGATCGACCCCATCAACGCCCTCCAGGCTGCCATGGCTGGTTACGAAGTCTGCACGATGGAGGACGCTGCCCACAGGTCCAACGTCTTTGTCACCACCACCGGTAACCGAGACATCATCACCGCCGAGCACTTCAACGCCATGCCCGAGGATGCCATTGTTTGCAAGTAGGTTCACATCAGCGTGCAGAGCTAACTGTCAGCATCGGTCACTTCGATGTCGAGATTGACGTCGCGTGGCTCAAGGCCAACGCCGTCAAGGCCGTCAACATCAAGCCCCAGGTTGACCGATTCACCATGGCTTCCGGCCGACACATCATCCTCCTCGCTGAGGGTCGATTGGTCAACTTGGGCTGCGGTACCGGTCACCCCTCGTTCGGTACGTACCCCTTCTATGCTACCACTGACTCCAGTCATGTCTTGTTCGTTCGCCAACCAGGTCATGGCCCAGATCGCTCTCTGGACCGACAACGCCAGCTACCCCCTCGGTGTCCAGTGAGTTCAATGTGCGAATCCGCTAACCCACAGCATGCTCCCCAAGTCCATGGACGAGGAGGTTGCCCGTGCCCACTGCCCCCAGCTTAACATCAAGCTTACCACCCTCTCCACCAAGCAGGCCGACTACCTCGGTCTCCCCGCCAACGGCCCCTACAAGCCGGACCACTACCGATACTAAGCGTCGATACGAAAGCCTCAACGGCTTCACTCGCACTTGGTTTCGGACGTGGCTTCTCCCTGTTATAAACACCTCCCACCTGTACTAAAAAGCAATTGTAATATACTTTCTCCTGCATCAACAAAAGGGCTTCAACTGCTCAGGTTCTCTTTCTCCCTTGGTATCATTGCATAGGCTTTGTTTGGGTTATCGTGTAGAGGACTAGACTTCCATAGAGTTTTGGCCTCATGCATGAGATTAGGCGGTACTAGATTTATTCCTGGTGGATCATGTACCACACGATGACACCCTTGCTGATTACGCTATACGCCAGCCAATTTTTGAGCGGATGCCAGGCGAGCGCGTTGACGGTGTATGGGATGGGAATCTTGGAGATGAGTTGACCAGAATGGACCGAGACCTGTGGCGTCAGTCAAGCTTACGGATCGACATACGATAAAGATCGCCTGTTCATCTCCTGCAAAAGCAATCATCTCACCGTCGGGCGAAAAGGCGATATAACGGATGCCCCCGCTGAAGTCAGCAATGATCAAGCCGGGACTCACGTAGATATGTCAAAAGTCCTCGTGCATATCCACTCCTTTGTTGTGAGCAGACTCAACAGCGCATCTTGCCCGCCGATGGCCATATACCTGCCCGATGGGTCTAGACCCAGTGCCAGAAGCGAAGCAGAGTGCACGGCCGAGTGCTTAATCCGCCGCAGTTGCTGAGGCGCAGGTGCTTTCTCCTTCGCAGGTGGTGGTGTCGTCGGTCGAGAGGTCGGGGGAGGGACTGTCGCTGTCGATATTGTCGCCATGGCTGGTGTGTCGACCGACAAGCCCAGACCTCCCTGTGCGCTCTCGCTGGCGTCTCCGTTTGTTCCATCGACACCATCGCCCATCTCCACATCGTCTGTTGTGTTCTCGCCATTCTCAAGCTGGGGAACATCCTGGCGCTTCGGAGTTGGTGGTCTCGAGGGGCCAGCCTCGACTTCCTGACTCGTCACTTCTGCCTTGGGCTGGACAGGCTCAAGCGGGTATAGCCACGCATTCAAAGATCCGTCGTTCCCCACAGCACACACATACTGGCCTGAATTTGAGAATCGCAGGGAGTTGATCTGATCCATTAGCGCCAAACCGACGTTGACCCCCGACGTTGACCCACCTCTTCAGCGCCTAAATCGGCTCCAGCGCCCCTGATCAGAACATCCTCCCGTTTATCCCACTTGTCTACCCCATCGACTGTGACTCGGTGGAAGAAGTAGACCTCATCTCGGGATGGTCTGGGGCAGACGACGGCGAAATGTGAGCCTTCGGGATGGAAAGAGATGTGTAGGATGTCCGAGGGGAGTTTTAGTGTGGCAACAGGTGCTTTGGGTTCTGCTCGATCAGTCTCGATCCGGTTTAGAAGGTCTCGACTCACTTGTCACATCCCAAACCACGGCATATGTCCCGGTAGTCGAAGATTTGCATCCAGAGACGAGAATGTGCGATTGGACCGGAGACCAAGCGAGACAAGCTGATCTGTCAGCCACAACCTTTCAGAGTAGAATTCACCAACATGTCCCCCATGAGGACTGTTCTTTTCTCCTGACGCAGGTAGAGAGAACGACGTAGCTGCGTCCATCTGCCTCATCAGCTTGATCAATCTAATCCTTCAACTCACCTTTTCTCTCGCATCCCATACCCTTAGACCCCGAGTATCACACCCCGTAGCTACTCTCCGTCCGTCACACGAGAACGCTATGCTTCGCACAGGCCTCGAATTGCCACCCCTCACTTCTTGAGGCTTTCCAAAGCGGGGGACCTGTAAAAGTTAGCTCACTCGATACTGGCGTGTCGCTGGACCGCAAAGGAGTTAACCCACTGGATAGTCTCGAGCATCATACTGGACGTTATGTATGTAGTCTGCCTTGCTCATCTGCTCCGCTTCGTTGACCATCCTGGATGTAGCTGTGGGAGATGTGAGGATCAAGCGAATGTGGATGAAATGGACCAGTGCTTCAAGTGGATTTTGTTGACAAAACGCGGCCGAGCGAAGATTTCAAGCCCTCTGCGAGGCCTCAAGTCGCCCGCTTGCTGCCCCATGCTGCCTCTAATCTATGTAGCTGAAATCTCTACTATTATCGTATATGTCAAGCGCCCGCATCTAAAGTCTTCTTCAAATCCCCATCGGACACCCCAAACGATCCCTTAGCCATCGCCCAACTTGACTTGACCGCCTCGCTCCCATACACCCTCATCTCCTTCTCATACGCCGCCGTGACACCCTCCTTGTACCCTCCCGCCTCCCTTAGTAGCCGCCCAAGAAGAGCCGAATCTCGCACCGCGGTATTGGCGCCGATACCCCCAGCGGGCGTCATGGAGTGGACGGCGTCGCCTATGACCGTGACCCGGGGGTTGTTGGGCCACTCGGGGACACCTTCGGGGGTGGAGATGGTAATCTTCCAGAAGGCACTCTCCTTCTCCTCCATCTGGTCGAATAGGGGTTTGAATTTAGGGTGCCAGTTCTGGGTCAATCGCTTGGCAATGTCCGCGGCGCCCTTCCCGATGATGGAGTAATCGTCGTTGGGGGCTTTGATGACGCCAGGACCGCCCGCCATGGTCCACCCGAAGCTGAGGGAGGGGTCGTCGATCTCACCGGGTCTAACGTTGGTGATAATCATGAATTCTCCGTCAGGATGGGTGGTGTCCTGCATCCGGAAGACCCCTTCGCCCAGTCCCTTGAACGCCGTCGTCGGGGCCTGACCATGTATACCCCTCGCCCCTGTATCGTACACCTTCAACACGCCGCCCGACAGCTGCTTGGCCACCTCTGACTTGATCCCTTCTCCGCCCACCAGCATTGATCCTTCTTCCGAGTATGACCCATCTGCAAACACCGCCCTGACCCCATCCGCCGTCGCCTCATACCCCTTGACGTGTTTTCCCCACTGTACATTCCCCTCACTTCCTTCCAAAAAGGCCTGGCGCATATCACCTCGACTGATCCCCACCACCTTGCCCTCGCGAGAAGACAGTCCTTCTGCGCCTTTATGTTCCGTCTGCTCGCCCGTGACAGCATTGTACTGGGTGAACCCCATCCCGCCCGTCTTGCCACATCTAGCGTAGAAAGACTCGAAACCTTCAGGACCGAGCACATCTTCGATAGCGTCAAGACCTTCGACGCTGAGTCGCAGGCGATAGCCTTGACCGCGGAAGTCGATGGCTTTGTCGCGCTCAAATACGATGCAGGGGATTTTGGATCGGACGAGAGAGCGTGCGAGAAGAAGGGAAGCGAGGCCGCCTCCTGAGATGAGGATTGGCTTGGTTGTCGTGCTCATAGTGTGAGTATGAGTGTGAGTGTGAGTGTCACTCAGAAGACAAGATCAGGGTCTGATATTGAAGTAACGATATGGCTATCTGAACTGAGCTGGACAATCCGAGCTCGATGAGCAATCCCCTGTAAGGTTCTTTCCAACGGAACAGGGGCGATGGCCACGTGGCATGAGGAATGAGTAGTTGGGCCGGTGTGACTGTAGACAAGGTCATGATGATCAGACCTACGTAGGGAACCAATTCATTGCTAGACATACTAGTAGATCAAGCCATGCCCGAATCTATATACCGGCGCCTCCGTATCGTATGCCACGTCCGACTTGCTTGCCGCCACCGCCTCATTGCTACGTGGCAGGTCAAATGGCAGCTTGCCCTTCGGCGACGACTCCCCAAAGAGCACACTCAGCAACGCCTCGTCCGACGCGCCATAGTTCAAGATTATAGCCGCCGCATCTTCATTGAGCGAGCCCAGCACCAGAGGCCGATCTGCAAAAATGTCGAGGATGACCTTGGTCTGCTTGGACAGCTTCGCGATTCGGTCCAGTTCGGCCTGGGAGTATTCAAGAGTGCCGTGGTGGAAGTTCTGGGCGAAGGCACCCTTGCCGATGGATTCGAAGGGAGCTCGGATGCGGAGGATGGCAAAGTCGGCGTCAGAGGGGGAGTCGACGACCGAGCCGAATTGGGAAGGGATTGGATCTTTGAAACCCTCGACGTAGAGCTTAGCGCCCTTCTTCAGCGGTAGCGCCTCGTTTTTGAGAAGGGTGAGAGAGTCCTTCTGAGCACGCAGACCTGCGGCCTTGAAGTCCTCCCTCCCGACGATCCCTTCTGCGGCCTCGACGTCGACATAGGGGTTGTCAAATAGGCCGAGCTCGAATTTGTCCCGCAGGAGCTTTCGAGCCGAGGTATTGATCCGCTCCTCCGACACCCGCCCATCCTTGATCACCTTGATCAAGATATCCTCGCAGTACTCTCCCCCGAACTGGTCCACGCCCGCATCCAGTGCCCGAATGACTCGCTCCTCCCTGCTGAGATGCTCTACTCCCCAAGCCTTAGCCTCCGCCAAATCCCCCACCTTCTCTGGCTCTGGCAAATCGCTCAAGATGCACCAGTCCGCCAAAACAACCCCCTTAAATCCCAGCTCAGTCTGCAGGAGATCTCCGATGATCTCCTTGTTGTACGCCATGGCAACCTCCTCGTACTTGAGCCCCATCGGTTTACCGTAAGAAGGCATGACGACGCGGGTGCCGGCGTTGACGGCGTGACGGAAAGGTCGGAGGTGGTACTCGAAGTTGTCGCCGGGGTAGATTTGTTTCGCTCCCCATGCAAAATGAGGGTCGAGGCCTTCGAACGCAGGGGCGCCACCGGGGAAGTGTTTGACACACGCAGTGACAGATGTGGGACTGAGGGAATCGCCTGAACCCTGGAGACCCTTGATGTGCGCCGCGACCAATCTGCCCGCCAAATCCGCATCCTCCCCTAGACCACCAATGATGCGGGACCATCTGTACTCTGTAGCGAGATCCTAAAGGTCAGTCCAGCTCACGGAATCCGACTCACTGCCTGTGGGTGAAGCGCTGCCCTGAATCCCACCGCTACGTACTCCTGCCTAGCAATATTGGCAAACTCCTCCATCCTCTTCTCATCCCTCAATGCCACCATCCCAATGCTCTCTGGCCAGGCCGAGAACACGCCAGCTGACATCGAGTGACCGGCCAGCTCGCGGAACGCGTGCCGAGGATCGGTGCTGAGAGTAAGGGGCACACCAAACTCCTGATCCATCGCTATCTTCTGAGCTAGGTTGTAGAATTCGGCGTGTTCTCGGATGGTATCGAATTTACCCATGAGATTGAGGTGATTGAGGCCGCGCTGCAGAAGCTGCCGACCGCTGGGAGAGTCCCAGATGGGTACCGAGGGCAGATCGATGTCGCGAGCAGCTACGATGGTCTGGAACATCATGGCTGCTTTCCTTTCGACGGGGAGACGGGAAAGGAGGTCCTCGACCCGCTCGTCAACCGAGAGGGACGCGTTTTGGTAGGGGTAGGACATCGCGGACGGAGTTTTGAGGGTGATTGGTGATGTCACAGACAATAGTATGCTCTTGGGGACTCCCAGGGCGCATCCCAGGCCAAGCTTTATATATGCAGGACCTTCTCATAGGTTGAAGTGGGGTGGGTGGGGCCAACGCTTTTCCGAGGTTTATCCAGGTTTATCCGCTTTGCGGCACCTTACGGCCGAACTCGAAGTGGTGTGGAGCACCATATTGGCTCAGCCATGCATCCCAGCCTGTATCATAGCTTCCATCCTTGTCTTTCTCACTGCCCATCAACAGACTACACAGCTCCCATACGGCTCCCTTTGACAGCCTCAGCGTGCGGTAAAAAACTACTCCAGCAAGGATCAGACGTCTTCTCGGCCGATGTATGAGGCATGCGGAGCAAACCGGAGCCGGGCGGAGCGATACGGCGCCCATATCTCCAACAACTCGCAGCTAGCTTCTTATCTGTCAAAGCGTCAGCTGATGGGCTGACATGTCATCCTAATTCCATGCGCTTACTTCAAGTACCCGTTATCGTCGCCTTGGCCAATACTTGCCATGAGCCGTACTTAAAGCAGCTCCCGCTTAAGTCCACCCGTCCACTTCATCCCCTCGCTTAGCTATGTCAACTGAAATCCCCAAGACCCAACTCGCGGCGGTGGCAGAGAGTGCTACCAGTGGAGTATCGATCAAGACTATCCCTGTCGTCCAGTCCAGTGATCTCGAGCCAGGTAAGCACGCGCGAACTATAGCCAAGCTCTTGCTGACGACGACAGGTCGAGTGCTCGTCAAGGTCCTCTTCTCTGGAGTCTGTCATGTGAGTGGAGATTTGCTAACTATAGCTGACAATTTAGACCGACTTGCATGTCATTCGAGACGAGTGAGTGCCGAGCTGTGCCAGATATGACTCTACCAGTGTTGACAGTCAGGTGGCCCGTGAAAGCATCTCGGCCATGTATTGCTGGTACGTGTGCGAGCTCTACTCTATGTAACCGGCTGACAATATAGGACACGAAGGTGCTGGTATCATCGTTGCACTGAAGGACCCTACTAGTCGCTTCTCCATCGGGCAAAAGGGTAAGCTGAGCTCCGATCCGTTGGCTTATGTTAGTCGGCATCAAGTGGATCGCCAGCTCCTGCAACCAATGCGAATACTGCCTGCAAGGAGACGAGTGAGTGAGAGTGAGGTCCAAAGCTGACTTTAGACCTCTTTGCTCCCAGGCGCAGTGCTCCGGACTCAGTGTTCCTGGCACATTCCAGCAATAGTCAGTGATCGATTCACCTCCTTTTCGTGCACCTATGCTGACTCACTAGCTGCCCAGCTTACACCTCCCAACTTACGCCTATCCCAGACGGTATCGAGTTGAGCGCTGCTGCCCCAATCCTCTGCGCCGGCGTCACAGTGTACAAAGCGCTCAAGGTCTCCAGGGCTCGAGCAGGGCAATGGGTCGCAATCCCCGGCGCTGGTGGAGGTCTCGGCTCCCTGGCACTCCAGTACGCAAAGTACATGGGTCTGTCAGTGATTGCTGTGGACACCGGAGAGGAGAAGCGCAAGATGTGTGAGCAGCTCGGAGCGAGCGCTTGGGTGGACTTCAAGGAGACAAAGGATATCGTTCAAGCGTGAGTTTTAGCCCTGGCAAAGCTGATGCCCAGAATCAAAGATGCTACTCCGGATAAGCTAGGCCCGCATGCCGCACTCGTCACCTCCCCCAAGCCCGAAGGATACGAGCAAGCTATGGCTTACATTCGCGCCAAGGGTGTCGTCGTTGCTGTCGGCCTTCCATCTGACGGTGCTCAAGTGAAGGCCGATGTGTTCTGGACTGTACTCCAAGCGAAGACCCTGGTCGGATCGTATGTTGGCAATCGACTGGACGCCATTGAGGCTCTGCGGATTGCTGCAGAGGGTCATGTCAAGTGTCAAATCAAGATTCAGCCTTTCGACACTGTCGCGGAAGTCTTGACTCAGATGGACGAGGGCAAGCTTCAGGGCCGTATTGTATTGGATCGTGAGTGAATTGCATGTGTTCATACTGAATCCAGTCTTCAAATAGGAGGAGTGATGGATGTAGTCGAAGAAGTCAGTCGTAAATGTGGAAGAAGTCAGTCATCAAAGATTTGTACGTGATCCGAATGTATTTAGTCTGCTTTATGGTCAGACATATTGTTCTGATACCGGCAGGGTATTATACCAAAAGACTTCATTCCAATTTATACCCTCTAAACCTATCTAACTCTATCATGACTAATACGGCCCACTGTTGAAACTTCCAATTGCGCCGCCACAGCCTCTACTGGTGTGTAGCTCTCAAGGCTTGGCTCACTACCCTCCAGCCCCTTCTTCTCGTCTTCGCCTGTCGGAGTCGTGAGCCCACTCGATGCCGCCCTGAGACTCTCCTCGTCCGCCGCCAATTTATCGTGCCTAATCTTCCACCTCGCCATGTACCACACTCCGAACATGATGGTCGCCCACATCGCCACCTCAAACACCAGCGCAGCAGGGTAGCCGTTCGGAAAGCGGGGCGCCTGGACAGTGGGGAAGGTGAATAGGGGCACCCAGATTTGGGTACTGAACCCGATCGTCATCATGGAGCTGATGACTAGTCCGCGTTCACCGTATGACTCGGCTAAACGGGTGTTGACGAAGGAGTACATGATGGGAGATGCCATGCCGCTGAAGCCGCCGAGGTAGAAGGCGAGGAATTTGGCTGGGTCGGGGACGTTCCAGATGGATAGGATGACAAGTGCGGTAAAGACCATGGACTGCAGGGTCAGCTTTGAATTGCAGAGGGGAGTTCCGGTACTTACAGCTTGGAAAGAGAAGAGACCGCGGAGACTCAGACATCCAGCTAAGGTCGTGCCGAGCCAACTTGAAATGGCGCGGAGTAGGTCGATGAAAGTAGGCAAGATGTTGACGAGCTCGATCGAGTATTTCTCGTATCGCAGCCAGAGCGCCATGTATCCGGTCCAGTAGTGGGCTTGTATAAGACAGCTATCATGTCAGCTCTGAAAGACAGGGAGAATGAATCTGACTCACACATAGGCAGTGACGGCAATCCACCACATTGGCCTAGAAAGGGCGTATTTGAACGTCTTCCAGGTGATACCCTCATCCTCGACATGTGGAATCCGCTGCACTGCAAGTTCATGCTCCTCCTCTGTGAGATACCACCGTTTGGGGGAGCTGGGGAGTCCAGGCCAGAAGATATAGCCAAGGATGGTGATGGGCAGGGTGATCACGCCCTCTGAGCGTGTCAGCTTGTCCTAACAAACATGACGAGCAACACACGAATGATGAAAAGCCATCTCCACCCAGCACGACCATACACGCCGTTAAGATTGCGATAAGCTGCCGCTTGGAGGTAGCCCTGTGGTGTCAGTGCTGTCACATCAAGCTGTACAGACAGCACTCACACTGAACATGGAGCCGAGCGAGTTGCCCATAAACCAGACACCAGCACGTTTGAAGAGTTCTTCATTCTTGAACCAACTCCCGACTGTTGTGTGAGCTCTGGACAATAAGATGGAGAGGCGAGCTTACGGATGAGATGAGTCCCGCCGAAACTTGAGGCTTCGAGGAAACCAGTGATCGCGCGAAGAAGGTACAAGTGCCAGTTTTTGGTAACGGTAGATTGAGCGAAAGCGACGATGGCCCATGATATCTGAAGGGAAGGTAGGAGGAAGGGTGCACTGGGATAGGTCAGTACTATTCGGGCGGCAGAGACTCAGCAGGCTTACATTCGCTTCTTTGTTTGGAGGGTCATCAAGGGAATCTGTCCCAAGACGTCTTCGAAGATCAGCTTGGTTCGCTCTAGGTTGGCAGAACTTACAGGCAGTGTTGTAGGCCACATTGTAGTAGTTAAGCTCGTTGCCAAAGGCATCAAGGTCTTCTCTGAAGTATGGTCAGCGCTGTGTGAGGCTTGTCAGACGGTGGACCTACCGCATACCCGACACGTAGGCATTGGTGATGTTTTGTTGACCCAAGAATCGACAAAAGACTGGTACATGTCAGCTATATCGCTCGTTTAAAGACAAGACAATGACTCACAACTCAGACAACCGAAGACTAGGATGGCAAGATCAAGCTTGCGGAGCAGCCTTCGCTCTTTTGCGGGGTAGGCTTTGGCTGTAGAAGTGGTCAGCAACGAATGGCCCAGTGCAGTGCAAAGTGAGAAAACGTACGATACCAGTCAAAGACAGACGCGACCACCTTGACAATCTTATTTTGTCGAGCATTTTGAAGAACTCCCATGATGAGCGGATCCTCACAGTGGACGCAGCTATCGAGATGAGGTCGGGTCTACAACTTATGGGTGATTCCCTTCGATCCTTCAATGGCCTGCATGTTATATCTGGTGGCTACAACACCCTCTTGTCCATTCGAAGTCCCGGTCAATCACGTTAGCAAACACCTAGTGAGCGTGTTATCACGGCTGCGCACGTCATGTCAGGCCGACTCGCCCCTGTGTCATTCTTGGTTCTCTGTCTTCAGTAGTTCTTGAAATCCTT
Organism: Dioszegia crocea; assembly: GCA_001600615.1. Lineage (NCBI taxonomy): Eukaryota > Fungi > Basidiomycota > Tremellomycetes > Tremellales > Bulleribasidiaceae > Dioszegia > Dioszegia crocea. The sequence goes on from BCKK01000002.1 coordinate 1,458,698, forward strand.
GTCCTCCACATGTTTATCCGGCCGGAGTGTTCTGACGCGTCGGCACCGCGATAGCGGAGCTAGATAGCTCCATGATAGATTAGACGATGGCGTGAGAGTTGGAGGAATGGCGAAATCTCGACCCCGCCATAGCTCGGCGCCGCGTCGGATTTGAGCGGTGCCGAGATGCCGAACGAGGAATGCTGGTTGGAAAGGATGAGGGGGAGTGTCGCCATCGATGCTCATCACCTCCACTCAGCTGTTCCCATTAGGGCATGCGGAGCCACCTCATCGGTATCTCCAGCCGAGCTCTATTCATCCGGACGACAAGTTGCAAACGCGCCGCTAGTGGACTTGGTATATCCGCCAATGTCGTGCGAAGAGAAGCTGGAGGATTGATAATCTGATGTTGTCGCTCAGCAACTCCGTCGACCCATATATCCGGCACTGATCTCGACCTCCAGTTGACCCTCCAATTCCAGACCATAACCCTCATCTCCAAAATGCCCATCGCCGTCCCCCAATCCTACCAGTACGCCCACGTTCCCGAGACCAAGGAGCCACTCGATTGGGCCGAGCTCCCAACTATCGATTTGGCGCAGTACAACACATCCCCTGAATCCAACTCTAAGCTCGCTCAAACCCTCATCGAAGTAATCCGTACAAAGGGTTTCTTCTACGTTATCAATTACGGTGTATCCCAAGCTGCAGTCGACCGTCAATTCTCTCTCGGCCAGCAGTTCTACAACTTACCTCTTGATGAGAAGCTCAAATTTGAGCCTGATCTTGACTCGGGTGACTACAACGGGTACCGACCGGCGGTGAGTTTCTTTCAGCCCCTCGATGGAGTCCAGTGCTGACTTGCAGGGCCGGCGATTCCTCAGTGGAGGTCTGAAGGATAAGACCGAGGTGTGGAACATGGCCACCAACGATGGGAAGATCACCCAGGCTTTGCCCCAGTTGCTCAAGGAGAACCAGGCCGAGATTGAGGGTTTCGCAAAGGTACGTCTGATCGTACATACCAGTACTCCAGCTGATTCTTCAGGACCTGCACGACAAAGTCCTTGACCCCCTTCTCCACCTCATTGCTCTCGCTCTCGAGCTCCCTCCTGACTTCTTCACAAACACCCACCGCTGGAACACGCACGACGAGTCTCATCTTCGCTACATGAAGTACGAGAAGTTCACCCCGTCCGAGATTGAGCAGCTCGCCGATGGTCTTTGGTCCAGGGGTCACACCGATCTCGGTACACTCACTCTCCTCTTCCGTCAACCCGTCGCTGCGTTGCAGATCAAGGACCACAGCACCGGCGAGTGGAAGTGGGCGAAACCACTCGATGGCAGTCTGACTGTCAACACATGCGATGCCCTCAGCTTCTTGACGGGCGGTTACATTAAGTCGACTGTCCACCGAGTTAGCCTCCCTCCGGCGGACCAGCGACACGTCGACCGACTGGGCCTGCTTTATTTTGCCCGACCGGAGAATGACCTTCCTTTGGCGACTGTCGACTCGCCGCTGCTCAAGCGGGAGGGCTTCACGCAGAACGAGTTTGAGAAGGGAGGGCATCCTGTGCCGACTATGGGTGGTGAGTACTCATGCCGTTCACGAGATCCTTCGCTGATCGTTCTAGAATTCACCACACTGAAGCAGAAGTGGCAGCAGCAGAAGGGTCAGACATGGGAGGGATCTAACGGTGTGGAGATCGTTCCTGGTTTCTCGGGCCAGTATCATTAGCGATAGTCATTTAGAAAAGGTTGAAAATCAGAAGCAGGATGTAGCGGTATTGCAGCCAGATGAGGTTTCTCTTCAGTTGGATTCATTCACAGATACAAGATGTACTACGGATACACAGCTCGTTTCCTACTTTGATCCCTACTTCTGCTCGTTCTTAGCCTCATCGAAGCAGATACAGATGGCAGCGATAAGTGCGAGGTCGACACCTGGTGCGACAGTCACTGCGTACTGCAACACGTCAGCATGTCTTCTCTACGATTTCTGATCTAAACGTACACTCTGATTGTTGGTAAAGATCTCGCGCATATTGGCGAGGTCCCTCGTGATTTGTGCGATAGGTGGTCCGCCCTCGCCTAGACTGAGGTCCGCTGATCCACCCCACATATCTCCTCGGAGGCAGATGGTAACGGGCTGGCCAGTAGCGTGGTTGACAAATGTCGCTTCCATCTTGGTTCCAACTGTCCTATCAGCTGATGATCTCCCCAACGGACGAGAGAGGGTAGCTCACTAGCCATCCTCTTGGTAACTCTGAACAACTCCTTCTCTTGCGCATCCTCCGCTACGAAGGTCTTGTGGATGGACATCATCTTGCTTCGGAGGTGACACAGCTCTTTGCCTGTAGTGTCGGTGATAACTGGAGGTTTAGCTAGGCACTATTGGGAGAATAGCCCTGCTCACTCTTTCTGTCCCGGAGGGAGAAGGCCTTGCCGGAGCAAACGACTACAGGAACGCCATTCTGATCTTTGACCTGGAAGTCATCCTGTCCCATCAGCTATCCCATACTTCCTGTTGAGCTGAGGCTTCACTCACCCCGCTAAATGTGAAAGCCTTCTCTTTCAGTATAAGAGTAGTCGGGCCCGCAACGCAGAAGTGGGGGAAGACGGCGATGTTAGGGTTCTGGGGTGCGAGAGCTTGAGCAGGTCCGCCGAAGAAAAGTCCCATTGTGTATGATTTGACGTAGTAAAGGTGTACAAGTGAGAGATGCGGTTGAAGTAATGCGCTCCGTATAGGTCTGGTATATATATCCTTTGTCCACCGGCTGCTAGTGTCTGCTTGGCCGGATGCTGTGCGTCACTAGCCATTGGGCAAGCGGCGGTGCACAAGGCCGAGGAGGGCACTGAAACAGAGCGTGACGTCATCACTCGGAGGTATGTCGCCGACCGGCACCGAGGACTAGGAGCTATCTGTTAATGCTGATACCTATCTTCATGCTTCACGTCGGAGGAGCTCAATGCATCATAGTCTATCTATATACCCATAGCCGTGTACATTGTCCACACATATACGACCGTTCACTATGTACTCGCCCTCGCTAGTCCGACACCCCGACGACATCAACTCTCACCCAGACGTCCACTCCCCTTCGCCCTATCCATCCCAACACCAATCCCTTCACCCTACTCCACATTCCTCCAGTAAACAGCACACAAAGTGCCCAAATCCACTCACGAGACCGAAAGAACCACTGCGCACGGCTCAAACCCGAAGGTGAGCGGGTGACAGGGGGATCGGTTACGGAGAAATAAGGGCGGTCTAGGTGGGTCGATCGAAAGAGGTGGGGAAGAAGGGGGAGGAGAGGGCGAGAGAATGGACGGATTGTAGATGGAAGTGTGGTCTGACTTCAAGGAGTCTTGAAATGTATTGTTTGTAGCGGTGTATTCGACGAGGATAGATGTTTCGGTCGAGTGTGAATGATATCCGGGTATAGTTCGACGGCCGGCGCCAATTGTTGATGTGCTTCTCCCTCATCATATCCTCCCCAACCCAATCTAAATCACCCCAACCTCTCCCCTGATCCCCAACTCCAGACCACTTGCCGTTACCGGGCCATCCGCCACAACCTCGTTGATCCCTCCAGCCCCCTCCAACTCCGCCAACAACAGCTTCATCCCCTCATCCCACCCCGCCTCGACGCGACTCCATTGGTCCGCCTGCGCTCCACCCTCTTGCCCCTGCCAGCCCGCCACTTCCCCAGTGACACCTGTGAAGTCGAAGAAGGAATCCATCCTCTGATCTTGGCCAATGCTACTAGCACCCTCGCCACTCCATCCAACCGTTTCTCCGTCACCAGCGCCGGATCCCATCTCGCCACTGCCGACATATCCGAAATCAAGCCCGAGTCCGTTCTCGCCCGCTGCAGGGACCTCTCTGTTTGCACAGAGGGGGTCGCCACCGCTGCTGGGTGGCAAGCAAGAGGGGAATTGGGTGATGATTGTTGGATAGTGTCGGTAGAGCCGAGAGGGAGGGAGCTGGAAAGGGAGTAGAGGGTTGGTGAGAGTTGACGAGTAGGTTGTGGTGCTAGAAAGATGTCGTCTTTTGAGGAAGTTTCCAAGGATGGGTTAGGGGTGGTGGAGGGGTTGAAGATGGAGTCCCAGTTTAGGGGTTCGTAAGAGCCACCACTTTGTAATGGTTCCACTTGAGAGGTGTTGACGGCGTCAAGGTTTGACACCGCAGCCACCTGCTTCACAAGGCTCTCAAGGAGGTTAAGCCTGGTGCGCAAGGCAGCGTTCTCGGCGCGAAGTTGGTCAACAACCGAGGGCGGTGGTGACTGCTCAAACACAAAAGGCTTGATATCGGTATCGATAGATGGGACGCCCGGTGGAGGTGGGGCGACCGCGGCGAGGTTGATACCGCCAGAAGTGAGGGGGAAGATGCTCGACACGAGGGTATCGGTGGAAGGGGCAGGTGAAGGTGAGATGTGTTCGGGTGTGGGAGTAGGGCGAAGCGTTGATTTGGGTGGCGGTGTAGATATCGCACCGCTGCGTAACCGCTTGTTCTCCTCCTCCAGCTCCACCACTCTCACTTCCAGCCACGCTAGATGTGCTTTACGCTGATTGCGAGAGCGTTGTGCGGATTCCCGATTACGGATAGTCTGATCTGTCAGCACAGGCGAAAGAGGGGCAGAACAAAGGATGTACCCTCGCATCTTTCCTAGCCTTCTTTTCTAGTAATGTCTCATCTACCGGCGCTGACTGGTCGTCGTCGTCCTCGTCACCCATATCATTGTCATCATCCGGGAGGAGTGACGATGATGCAGATGCGTTAGAAGGGCGCGAACGCTTGGCGGAGGGGGTAGAGGATGAGGAAGGGGCAGATCGTTTGGTGGCGGTGTTTGTCATTGTTGTTGTCGAAAAGGGATTTTTTGGGATGGGATTTGGTGTACAAGATGGGCTGACGATACTATTACAGGGCGTTGGGTATTATTACAGAATCTATAGTGGTCGACGTGGAAGGTATGAATGATCAATCAATGCTTGTCGACGTGGAATGACCTGGAACTTGCGGTAATTCCCGCTGTGCTGCAACGACCGCCACACTCACTCTGACCGGAACATCCCGCTCTCCCAAATACTTCCGTCACTCTACTGAGGGCACTCTTTACTCGCATACTATCCACCCTATACATTCCACCCCAAACCCTACCCCTACACAACAAAAGTAGCCATCATGTCGGCCACCTGGAGAGAATTCATGACGTGAGTAGCCGCAATTTCAAGCGAGATCCTGCGCAATCTGGAAGTCGAGCTATGCTGATCTGTCTTCTTTTCTCGCTACTCAAATACCTATAATCATCTGCATTGGCATTCATACGAATCACCTACCATACTATCTGTGACATAAACTCCACACAATCGTGATCACCCCGTAATACACTACACCCGCACCTCGCCCAACTCTTCTGCCGAATTCCCCACACAGCTGGAACAAATACACCCAGGTCGCCTCAAGGGCGCTCCGTCAGGCGCTTACCGAGACTGAGCGCGTGGGAGCTGAGCGACGGGCGCAGATCGGTGTCAGATACCAGCTATGGGAGAACGGACAGGGTGGAGAGTCTGTAAGTTTGCATCTGTTGGCCAGGCATGAACGAAAGGCGTAATTTGAGCAGCGAGTCTGGTGTGGACGACGCTGATCACTGCAGAAATTCGTTATTCCTCAAGTGGAGAAGAGCGGTAAACCCAAGGACGCATAAGCGAGGCTTGAAGGATGGGCAGAGGCGGAAGGAGATGGGGTTGGGGCTGGGATATGGGGACCTAAGTATCATGCAGAAAGGAATCATCCCACTGCAGAGCGAGTCTTGTTGGAAATCGGATCGTGTCGCTGATTAGATACTCATCATCTCGCCGGGTGATTTGATATCCGCTGTCAACTTTTGCCGGACACTCCTTTACCCATCAAAGCAAATAAGATCGTAAGCTAATCTACTCCTGGACTCCTCCCGTGGATAGCTACCCTTTGCCCTCCAGCGCTCGGATCCTCCCCCTGGGGTTCATCAAAGGATCTCTGCGCCACGCGGCACAGACGTACGGCTCTACACCATCGTCATGTGCCTCTGAGGTCTGTGCGATCCTTTCTTCGGCTCACCCTCGGAACCCTGCGTACGTGCCTGAGGTACGAACCAGAGTTGGACCAAGGCAGAAGGTACAGGTCTATAAAGGGTCAGATCTGTCTCGATCGTCCAGTCATCGTGCTCAACTACAGAGTATCCAAATTTGCCATCCTACTGACCTTCATTTCAGACTATCACGATCGTTGACGTTCTGCAACCCGCCCACCTCAACTTCCGATGCTCTACCCAAACTACAAACCCCTACCCTTGCACGAAGCCCAGCATCTCTTCCACCTACAGCAATTCCATCCCTCCTTCCATCAGCCCCACGGATACATGCACGCATATATGCATGCCGGCGGATGGAGGCGTCATCCTGGTGTAAGCTTTTCTGCTGGCCACGGTATTCGATTAACTCGCGTCAGAGCAGCACTGAATCTACAGTTCCAGAGCATGATTACGCATCACTATCCGGCGCAAGGACGGGGAGGGATGACGATGAGGACGACGATGGGAGGGCCGCGGATGCGCTGAGCTAGGCAGATTGGATAGGTCCGGGCGACGTCGATGATAGACCTCTCGATGCATCTAATATGCCTGTATGAACACCGGTATCCCCTTGCCACCTTATCAATCGAGTGGTCGTCTTTGAAAGCATCTTACAGATAGTCAATATACATATGCTTGATACAATATCGCCGCCGCAAAACGCTCAGTCCTGCGTCCGCCCCGCGAACCCCGCTTCTAGCGGACACGCTTAGATCTGAATACCCGCCTCATTTCGACCCCGCTCGGCATCCTGTTCTGCACGCTCCCGAGCCTGATTCCTGATCGTGCCCGGGACTACAGTAATGACTGAGGATATCAGCTTGGACCAGTGCTTCGCGTGCAGAGGTGAGGGTAATGGAGACGTACTGTACCACGCGTGCAAAAGGCCGGGAATACCTCCGAACATGGTCAAGATTATGTTGAGCCAGAAATGACCTCCGCAACCTGTGATGATTAGCCACTGGTATGCCTTCAATCGCGGTGCTAGAGCTCGCGTACCAGTCTTGACAATTCTGTACAATCAGCATTCGACCTCTCATAGAGCATGTCGACACTCACACTGAAGCAGGCGGGACTGCAAGCGCGACTATATACAGAAGCACATCGATTATCACTATATCGGTCAGCATACACCAAACCTGCAACTTGTGACAATCATGAGCCAAAGGCCACAACATACAATCAGCGTCTGTCTGCCTCGGCGCGTCCACCACGTACATCGTCTGCGTCCCCGCTGGAGATTCCAGTCCAGCAGCACCAGCGCCACTCTCAGCAATTAGAGGTTGCCTAAGACTATGCTCGGTATTCTCAACAGCGACATATCCAGGCGGCGCCTGTTCGTCATCGTGTCCGTCGATCCCGCTAGGAGCTCGGTCGTAAGCCTTGCTGGAGCTACTTTCGATTTGCTGAGAGGGCATTTGCTCGCCGACTTGGCTACCAGACGCAGTGCTGTCGTTATCGTTCTTCATCCTAGGGCTTGGTGCAGGTCTGAGGAGGACGAGTAAGGGACAATAGAGAATGGAGATGCGCGAAAGTAAGGGCGCTGAAGCGGTGCTGTGCAGCTCCACGTGGTTGGGACAGCTTTTGCCACCCAGCGTTTCATCCGTGTTTCATGTCTTCCAGGTGGAGTTGACATCGACTATAGCGGAGAGCAGTAGTCGGGAAGCATGGTGGGTTGTGATACGCATGAGAAATAGCAGGCAATGAGGAGTTTGGAGAGCTGATGTACTCGGTGTAGAATGAAAAATTGCGTGTCGGCGAGGACGTCATGAGAGAAGAGCTGATGTACGTGAATCTGACCTCAGTCCAGCTCGGCTTGGGTACAATTGATAGGTGTTCATATATACAAATTCAGGCGCCTCTAGATCGGGATTTCCTCTTTCTTGCCATCGCCATAGCCTCGCCAAATCTCTTCACTCTCTCCCTCCAACATAGTCGCTCGTCTCTTCCGGACATCACATGAAGTCCCTTGACCTTCTAATGTCGTCTGGGAGCCTTGGAATATGTTCCAGGAGTCACGGCGATGACTGAGACGATCAGCCTAGATCCTGATTACATGTGCACGCTCGAGCTCGGCGTGGAAAGAGGTGTGATTGCAGTAATCACCGAGACGTGTATAAACCGAGAGCCTCAGAGAGGCTAATACGTACTGTAGAAGGCATGAATGAGCCCCGGAAGGAAACCAAGGATCGTCAGGATGATGTTGATCCAGAACTGTCCTCCGCAGCCTGTTTGATGTCAGTTGAAATACCGCCAGAGTCGCATTCCTCGGCCCACCTCGTTTCACGACTCTGCAAATTGATCAGCTCGTCTCGTGGGTCATTTTGGAGTCCGTTTCCATACTCACACTGAAGCAGGTGGCAGGAAGAACGCAACCACATACAACAGAACGTCCAAAATAACTAGCTATCGTCAGCTCTGACACCCCCCGAACATCCACAGAAAGGCATAGAAGCAACTTACAGTTGTCGCTGGAGCTCCTGGCGGGTTGATCGACGACGTAAATGGGCTGATTGCCCTGGACGTGCGGCTGTTGGTGGGCGCCCATATTACCAACAGCTCCATAGCCCTGTGGCTGTTGAGGATGTGTCCCAAAGCCTCGGTCGGTATCGTTGTAACCCTGACCGACCGCACCGGGTTGGAGAGGACGGGCTTGGTCTTGACCGTACTGGTTCTGAACGAACGTGTTGTCTGCGTCGCCTTTCATGTTGGTGATTGTCTGGTTGGTAGGTAGTGCTGATGGGGTGTGAGGTGATGTGGTGAGACCCAGATGCAACGCGATTGAGGTATATGTACAAGAGGCAATGCGCTGTTGCGGTGCCAAGGGAGCGAAGCGCGGACTCCGGCGGAAACCGCATGACGTCACGCTAGGTATCAAACTCGACGCTATGAGCCAGGTAAGATTTGCAGGTTTGGATCCTCTATCGACTCATAGCACCGCTTCCTACAGCAAGGAGTGGCACAGGGACACTGAGGGGGATCACGAATATCCCTCACTGAAGATGTATGAGCGAGTTGGCACTGGCGTCCAGCGGCGCAGCTGTTTGAGACAACATCGCTATCTCGAGAATGGGCCAGAGCAATTTCACTTCAAAGGAGTCACAGAGTGGCCGAATGTCACCTTTACCATCGTCTTGATCTGCCTAGTAGACCATGTACTGGACATCAGGCAGACAGTACAGTGGGAAGTCGGTGGCGAATTGTGCCGCCACTAGTCTTGCGTAAAACCTTCTCCTTAAATGTTCCTCTCCCTTAAGTGATGCAGTCAAACTCAATCTTGCAATTAGCTATTAGCGGGACATGTTACCTCCTTCAACCGTACTTGTCCACCTTCACATACATACAGACCCCCCGGCTCCGCTGCACAGTATGGACCTTTCCGCGCTAGGCAACACGCTGCCGCCCGGATTGGCAGATGCAGAGCGGGAGATGGGAGATAAGTTTAGAGGTGAGTGGTGTTTGGGTTTGGGTATGGCGGGTGGCAAGACCAGAGTGGGGTGTACTTGAAGTGTATCTGTGTGGATAATCACACGGACCAGTCACGGCAAGTATGAATAGCTGCTAAACCTTTAGCCTCGGCGTTGAGCATAACGAATCTTTACAAGTCCTCTTTGAGCTACACCAAGGTATGTCTTTGTCTGTTGACCGCCTTTGTGGTCTCACTGGTCGTCATATTTGGCCGCAGTACGCTGACTCACCAGCAAGCGTATCAGGTTGGATATTCGGCATGCCTGTAAGTCTGTCTGATATCACGCGCAGAGCTGTAACACAACGCCAAGGAAATACGCTAACGAACAGGGCTGATGTCCTTTCCACCGTCCAAAGCTCGATAGGTGCAGGGCAAGACGCATCACAGACGCTGTCGCGGCTGATGGACTGGGCGGAAGCGAGAGAGGTGAGTCTACTTGTCCCGCGACGACAGTTGAGCCCTTGGCTGACTTGACAGACGGCAATGGCAGCTTTTGCCGCAGAGGAAGGGGATGATACCTCACTCAACACTCCTGCCCAACCTCATCCACACCGTCGAGCCGCTCTGACGCGCCATCAACTCCATCTCCAAGCCAACGGAACAAGTCGCCCATCATCCGCACCTATCCCTGAATCATACTACCAGCATCGAACGCCAAACGCCCACGTCGCGTCTGATTCCCCTGGTCCGTCCCAATCCCGACTTCGAATGCGAGGCGGTCTGTACGAGAGTGCAACGGCGGATGGAGCCATAGAGCACACTAGGCAAAGTGCGGCTGGAGGAGATCCGGATCAGACATTTGTCCAAGGCTCAACGCCTATCTCGCTCGACGCGACACCCGCAAATAACCTCCGTCCCCTTGCATCCACCGAGACTGGCCATCATCCGGTCATTCAAAGTACGCCCGCCTCCAGCCCAACAGTAGCTGCTCGACCAATGCACGGCGGCAATTCTAGAATCAGCCGCAGTCCCCTTCGATATCGCCATGACACATCTAGCGCATCCTCATCCACACTTCCTTCCCTCCCCTTCGCCCCCGTTCTCCCAACCAATTTACCCCATCTACCGTCACAGCAGGCTTTACTATCCCTACCACAAATGACCTCATCGTCAATACCCATCGGGGTCGGCTCGAAACGACCCATCACTGCAGTCCACCTCGACCCGGATTTAGACGTCGCGATGACGGATGATGGAATGACGGGGGTCGGTGTAGGGAGAGGAGGGAGGGCGACAAAGAGACGGAATATGGACAAGAGAGGGGAGAGTAGGGATGCACGGGATGGAGATTCGGGCGGAGGCGATGGGAGCGGGAAGGAAAGGGAAGAGCGGAGGAGGGGAAGGAAAGGGAAGGATATCGGCGGATGACAGCAGGTCGAGGGAAGCTTTTATCCAGGGTGAAGACGTCTTGGAATAGTGAGAGGCGGGCCCATCCGCACATGGCATGTAGCGCTACGCGGGCGAGATGGAGGATGAGTGCGCGTTAGACCGCAGATCAAGGTGGACGGACCTTTCAGAGATGTTGTACTTGTATCTACGCCATGACTGGATGAGATCCAGACATGCATTATTAGCCATTGAGAGTGGTCTCACGAGGCTGGCCAGTGGACACTGGGTTAGGCCCGGATCGACCACAATCACCCCAAGTGCAGACCATATTGTACATACATACAAAGAGGACGACTCGATGTTCCTGTATTTGAATGTCTACTGCGCCTTTCCGAATCGATCAACAACGCAAATGCTAAGCAGCGCGTCCAGCTGTTGGGTCCTAAGACATCAGCTACGCTCATCGTGTTTCCTCTTCATCACTCACCTTGTACACCCGCAAAGCCTGTAATTCCCCAATGACCTTCTCACCCCCATCTCCAGCCGCAGTACCCTTAAGCTTCCTCCGTTTCTGCTGTGGCATACCAATCCCATCGCCCACGCCGGGTAGATCCATCTCCACCACACCCTGACACCCCACATCCTCTCCTTCCAGTCCATCAAACCTTGCCGCCTCCAGCGTCAACCCTTCCTCATTTGCCAAATGGAGCAAACAGATGAAGCAGAAACTAGTCGAGATCTCCGACATTTTATCTCTGGGATAGGTCCGACGGAGGTCGGTGATGATATTCGAGAATGTTTTGGGCTCGCCAACTGGTGTGAATTCCTCCGTCTCGGATTCCGGATCATCAATCTCGATATCGTCCCCGTTGACCACTTTTGGCACCAAGGATTTTAAGCCAACCCAAATATCGTCCTTGAGACGCTTGACGTCTACGCGCTTGGCACGTTTGGCGAATGTGACATTCTCGGGCCGAGCGCGTTTGATCTGAGTTTGGCTACCCTGCCAGAGATTGTCCTCCCCATCCTCGCCGTCGTTATCTCCGAGACCGGAGGGAAGAGGCGCTGACGATTCATCCATCGCATCGTCGACAAAGGCAAAGTCGCCAATGTCAGTCACGTCGTCGTCTCCGTCATTATCGCCATCGGCGAAAAATTGGGATTCGAAGGGTTGGGGTGTCGAGGAGTCTTGCCAATCAGCTGGGTCGCCTTGGTAAAACTCACCATCTCCCCCACCTGCTCTCTCTGCTGCAGCATCGGCCCAGAACGTAGTGTCGATCTCTCCCTCGGCATTCTCTATTCTCGCGTTGGGTGCTCTTCGGCGCATCCGAAGCTAGGCCATTAGCAAGAGTCTCGGTCGGACTCCTCTGACTTACGGTAAACTTCGGCTTCATAAACAGCCTGACCAATTGACGACTGCTGAAGTGCATATCGTCCGGTAAGAGATTCGCGCTTTCCTCCTTTTGTCGCTCCTTCTCCCTTCTTCGCTTTTTGTACTTATCCGCCAGATCATTCTTATCCTTGCTAGACCGCTTGATCCGAGACGACGAGGCCAGCGAAGGGAGGGCGATGGACGTGCGTGATGCAGGCGCAAAGAGAACTTTGGAGGACGAGGCGGAAGGTAGTGGACAGGCGAAATCTAGGACGAAGGGTGTCTTTCCCGCACCAGCCACCTTATCCTTCTTGGTCGTAGCTGCCGTCGTATCTGAGGTTTGAGCTTTGACTCTCTACAGGTCGCCACAACTAACCTTTCTTGGCCACCTTTCTCAATTTCCAATGCTCCACCCCTGCCCATCCCCGCTTTCCGAAACCTTTATCGAAGTAGTCAAACATCCCATCTTCTTCCCCCTCCCCATCTCTCCCAGCCAACGCCATGACCAATTCGCTCCCTCCGCCACGCTTAGGATCGAACGGCATGAGATTGTCTCCGGGTTGACCCAACCCAATCGCCCCAGAGCCCGACGCCACCATCCCCATACCTCCACCCACGGGATAGTCATCCCCTCCCACAGATCCGTTATCATCATAGCCTCCGCCCATCCCGCCGCCAGAGAAATCGTCGTCGCCGAAGAAATCAACCGGCCCGCCGCCTCCCACAGATCCATAGTCTGACATCCCGCCATCGTCATCGGCGTTCCACGAGTCTTTAAGTCCGAATATGGATGTCAGATCGGGGATGGCGCTGGGGTCTGAGGAGAATCGAAAGCTGGAGAGTGTATCGGAGATCATCAAATTTTCAGTCATTTCGGGAGTTGGCACGAATTCTGGTGATCAGCAAAGTTCCGGTCTCGGTAAAGGGTAAAACGTACGTCGCAGATTCTGCAGATTGACCTCAACCTCCATGCCAGGTCCAAGTTCCTCCTCTATCTCCTCTTCCTCTACCACGGCGTCACCCGCATCGAACACCACTCTCATCCTCCCGTCCACACCTAGGTGATTCATCAAAAGTCCCATCGCTCCACCCTCGTCAAAGTCCGCAGAAGTCTTTTTGAATAACGGGTCGACCGAGAACTCTAGGTCAAGCTTTTTGACCTGCAGTGTGGCGAAAGACTTGGCCAAGGTCGATTCGGACCGGTGGTTGTTCTAGGCGATTAGCTACAGGCCTTTCGAGGTAGGTTATGTTACAAACCTTTCGAGCGGTTTTCGGTCGATCCCCATCTTCACCTTCGCCCTCGCCGTCCTCTTCTACATCTTCCCCATTTCCTAGAGGTCTTAGCTTTTGCTTCATACGTGTTCCTAGAGAATCGCTCACCTCCAGCTAGACCACTTAGAAGTTTCCCTGTTTCCGTCGCTACTGAGTCCACTCGGGATGTCCAGATCTTCACACAACCGTCCAGTGTAGACGAGGCTTTCTGGAAGTTGATGCCTGGGCCTATCAGCTATCGCCTTGGATCTCTCTCAAACGGAGCTTGCTGGAAAGTCAGCTCACTCTGATCGTCAGGTCCATTTCGTAGAAGCGTCATGTCGTGAAAGTAATCGATCAAGGCGAAGTTCCAGGTATTGGTGACAGTGATTTTCTGCACTTGTCAGCTGCGGGCAGAGCAAATCGATCTGGTTGCTTAGACGTACATTGTCAATGGCCGCCTTCATCCACTCCTCATACTTGCTTTCCCTCTGTTCCCAGCTTACACCAATCATCTCCGGGTTGACTGCCGACAACCGCTTTCCGAGTCTTCTTCCTTCCTTCCCAGCTTGCACCGCCAGCGCCGAGACGACCCTTTTCCCTGGTCCATTCTTGCTCCCAGTCGAGGGCCCCGCGGGTTCATCTCCAGGTGCTACACCGATATTTCCAAAGTGAGCCGACTTCCGTCGATTGGCCTTCTCAGCCATATCGTTGTTGATTTGCTGAGCGGGGATATTCGAAGTTGATCCTTCCCTCAAGGGCGAATCTGCCGCTTGTATAGCGGACGGTCTTGATTTGCGTGACTTTGATGTGTCTTTGGCTGGCATGATCTATTAGCCTTGACAACAAGATGACTGTATGAGATTGGGTTGAGTTTTGTTGACAGAGACGCGACGCGGTAACGGAACCTTCTTTCCCCGGGTGACGTAAGGCAAATTCCCTAATCGCCACCCGCCGATTGACTCAAAGGAGTGCCCATTCTATGCACCTCTTGCTTTGTCCATATGGCAGAATGTCCTAAAGATCACGGGTGAAGGGGCGGAGCTCTCTTTATAGCTGCCTGGCAGTACTTTCTACGCCCACTCTGAACGAAAATGGGCTACACACAGGCATCACGGCGCAAATCCCCTCCCTCCCAGGGAGGCCATCTCACCATGGGCCGACTTTTGGCAAAGCTTCCACTGCTGTGTGCGTGCTCCCTGATTACACCTAGCTTGCTGACAGCCTCACTGAATCTCATGCTCATCATCTCAGTCAGCTTTTCGATACTAGGAGGTACCTGGTTGTCCTTCATGTTCACGATTGCGATCCCGGAGGTTCTGTTACATCGTCGGGAGTACTGGCATTTCGCTGAACAGTGAGTCAAACTGCGAATTGGCTCAGAGTTTGAGTACTGACTTGATGATCAGATTTATCGTCTTTAACGTTTTGATGGGTCTCACCATGCTATCCCTCTTCACAGCCTCAAACCGGTCTCCGGGCCACCCTGATCCGTTGCTCGCTCCGTTCGAGTACTCATCCGAAATGGCCGCGAGCGACGAATCAGGTAGACGTCTTGCCCCTCGTGCTGGTCCCATGCCCACGTCGCATGACATGACCCAGACCTCGAAGTCAAAATCCCGCCCTCCAACACTTTCGCTTATGCATCCCTCCGCCAATCCCAACTCCACTTCGGGTCAGAATCCCCTCGCCTCATTAGAGATCAGTCCCGCCTCCGCAGTGGATCATGATGATATTCCTCTAACATTCTTGCGGAACTCTCCATGGGCAACAACTCGCACAGGTAAAGATCGGCCTTCCCCTCTACCTCTCCGCTCGCAACGATCAAAACTCGCCACATTGCAGCCTTTACTTGAGGATGAGCAAGATAGTACTCCCTCCGGGTCTGGAGAGTCTTACAGTCCTACCACATCTCCCTTCCCGCTGGCTCTCAGCCCTTTCGTGCCAAACACAGCGACAGACGCTGGGGAAGACTTGGACTGGACCGATGACGAAACGGGGAGTGCCGAGATTTCAGGGAAGACCGAGGCCGAGGAAATGGGACTCAGAGAACGGCGGAAAGGCTACTGGATGGACGGAACCGCAGACGGTGTGGATGATGGAGACGTGGAAATGTCATTGGATCGCATCGAGGCTGAAATGGACCAACTCTTGCGCGAGCAGTCCTTGCATACCGACCATGGTGGGCGGAAAGGGAAAGCTTTGATGGCGAAGAGCAATACTGGTGGGCCCAGGTATTGTCGGAAATGCCAGGGCTGGAAACCCGATCGCTGTCACCACTGTCGTTTCTGCAAGAAGTGTGTGTTGAAGAGTGAGTGTCGGACTTGACCAAGCGGGGAACGTCGCTGATGAACAAAGTGGATCATCATTGCGTCTGGCTGTCAACGTGTATAGGGCATGGTAATTGTAAGAAGACTCAACGCTACTAAGCTGAACCTGGAGACAAACCATTTCTGCTCTTCATCACATACGGAACCATCCTGGCTATATACCTTACGATTGAAGGAGTCTATCAGGCGTACAAGTTCATGACGGATACTGGGCAGTATGGTACTGGGTCGCAGGGCTCGGTGTCTGAATCAATGGTGGGTGTGTAGTGCGTCGCAGCTCCATAGCGCTGACATCGTGGCAGGATGCCGACTTTGGTCCTCTCGTTTATATGATGCTCACTATGTCTGCAGCCTTCTTCACGTTAGCTATCGGCGGCCTGGCGAGCTATCACTGGTTTCTGGTCTGGTGAGTAATTCGACAGGTGTGACGCGATTGTGGATTTGACCGTCGGGCCTCGCTGAACATACAGCAACAACCTTTCAACCCTGGAGCAGATCTCGCACACCTTCCCATCTGCTCTACTCCCAACCGCTCCTCCTTCTTCCGACACATCAGCCACTCCCCCATCCTGGAAACCAGATCATCTGCTCACTCGCCCCGAAAGACGCCGATTATCAGACGAAGCCCGCGAGATCAACGTCTATGACCTGGGATGGAAGCGAAATATCGCTCAAACCCTAATTGGCAATACATCGCGCGAGAGAGGCTGGGCAAGATGGATCAGAGCATTCTGGCCATTGTCGCCTGCGAGGAATGGGGATGGGCATGAGTTTGATTATGATGAAGAGAAATTGGAGCGGCTTAGGAGGCTGACGGAGGAGTTGAGGTTGGGGAAGATGCGGGAACGGACTAGTGCGGGGAGTGAGGAGGGTGATGATGAGGCGTCGGAATGATGGAGGGTTCATGAATGGCGTTAGGACATTTGTGTCATTGTGAGTATGCGTTTCTACAAAACGTATCGCGATGCTTGAATAGGGGCGCTGATACACACAGACTTGTATCATGTATCAAACTTTACGATCAGGCCGCTTCCGCCCTGGATTGAGATGGTCCAGAGATCCTTGCATGGTTCACCGTCATCACGAAACACGTCACAATCATTGATCCTGCCTACGATACGGCGTCGTTGTGAAAGAAAGGATCAATGTTGCTCTAACGCGCATCAGCTCAACTCCTGGTCTGGCTGCTACATGCTCACGATGTAGCATTTCCAAAGGAAGACATACTCGCTAGCAGCTTCAAGCTGCTCGGAGAAACCCGGAGACCGGCGCAAACACCAGAAAGGATGCTCCGCGCTTGGTAGGCGGTATATGGTGTGAACGCTCTCTCGCCCACTTTCAGCGGTCTACTTTACCTTTGCCACTCGGAAGCCTCTTAATCTACTCTGACGTATCCATACTACTAAGCAAGGTAATCCTGGTTGTGCAAAGCTTTCATTTACAAATCTTCGTTGCCCCCTGACCATCGCTCGAATTATGTTCGGCGCTTGCGAGCAGAGGGAAAAGGTAGGCCTACGCGTGGAAGATGGACAGGCCGGCGGGATCGGCGGTTTTGAAGGTGAAGTGATTGGCCGTCAGCCCAATTTTCTCCAGAAACTCTTCAAGTGAGTCTTCTTCGCCCTAGCGCGATTGACATCTCTGCTCACAACGTCAGCTTTCTCGCTCTTGATCCCCATCCGTATGCCGATGTTATCTACTGGGCTGCAGACTCAAAGCAATTGGTCATCGCGCGTCCCGACGAGGTATGTCTCTTTGACTCGTATGCGGTTGCGTAGACTGAGCATCGCAGCTGGCAAAGAAGGTGCTCCCAATGCTGTTCAAGCACGACAAGGTGTCTTCGTTTGGGAGGCAGCTCAACGTGAGCATCAGCCAGACGTGACGGTCTCACGCTGATGGTTGCAGATTTACGGGTTTGCACGGGTGTATCCTGGCCGACAGTTCAAGGATGACCAAGGGAACATTCTCGATGCTTCAGTTTGGGCTCGTTAGTCTGCAGCACACGATGCACATCTATCCACTGCAGCTAAGCGCTAATCACCAGATCCAACCCTTCATCGCCTGTCCACCCCCATCGAAGTCAGTGGGGTGAGGCGTCGGGCCGCCCCCAAGCTTTTCCGTACACGTCGACTTGCCAATGGAGAAACGATCCGCGTCAAGGCAGGCCCAGAAGTTGCGCGCAAGTTCCGAGAGATCAAGGAAGATATGGCTACGGAAAGGCGGATCAAGAATGGGTGGCCGGCAATTCCGATCTATGCAGCGCGCGGTTCACACCCCGAGCTTCACGGTCACTTTGACGGTGGGGCTTCCAGCTCACATCAAGAGGGTATGTCTGGGCAACTGCCAGATGCGGCAGATTGGGATATGGGTGGCAAGGTGGAGTGGCACTTCCCCGTGTCAGCATCAGATCAACAGGCCGAGGAGCTGCAGGAGGTCGACATGGGCGAAGGGTATCACGCATTCCCTCCGTCATTCAATGTCAACTCCTATCGGCCTGAAGATTCTTACCGACCGCAACCGCTGTCCAGCATTCCCGAAGGCGGTCTCATGTCGTCTGACAGAGCGTTTCCGTCTCACGCTCACAACCAGTATCCAGACCCCCAAGTCCAGCAGGCATATCAAGTCCAAACCCTCCTCACCCACAGCTTCCTCCCAGCTGCGAATCGTCCTTACCAGAGCTGTCCCGCAAGTATCCACACCAGCCCTATCCTCTCTCCGTCGTTCCTCCAGACTCCACGCCACTTCCCATCAAGCTTCAATTGTCAACCAACGGTCAGCGATCAGCGACACAATACGCTGCAGCTGAGGGTCAACACACACATGCCAATGCGGATCGCAGCGCCTGCCGCCGTCGACCCGTTCGCTGCCTTGCCGTACAATGTCCAGTACGACTTTCAAGCAACCAGCCCATTCGGGATCTCCCCACATGCCGGCAAGACCCAGCAGCTCGGCGATCTTTTCAGCCCACAGTACATGCAGCCGCGCAAATCCTCAGCTGACACGACGCCCTCAGACGGAATGTCGCGAGAGGGTTCAGTCTACCCTGAGGGGCAGAGCTGGGAGCGGACTGGCATCATTGACCCGCGGTGGGTCAGTCCGAGAGGATCGGCATGGAACACCCCGGCAATGACTCCTCGATCGGGCAGTCCCGTCGCACAGGTTTTCCCAGACTCACAGCTTCCCAGAGGCTGGCCGGATGTAGTGGCCCCGATGAGTTTTGGCAGAGGCATGGGCATGCCTGCATCAGCGCCAGTCACAGGCGGGATGGGTCCACCTCCAGTTCCGTGGAGCCGCCCGGCGGATTTGCAGCACATAGGTTAGACGGTGTTGTGTAGATCATGATGTACCAATGAAGATCAGGAACATACAAAGAATACATGAGCTAATCGTGCGGTCCGAGACGACATGCTAGCGATCATCCTCAAACTCGTCCAAATCATCTACATCCTTCTCGCCCTCATCCTCATCATCGAGCTCGACCAGCTCCTTCCTCGAACGCTTCTTCGCCTCACTCCTGCCCTTGAGCGGCTTACACGTGAAAGCGCACTCCAACTTGACACCCTCGCCATCTTCCACTTGTTCAGCAGTCAATCTGGTCAGGCGAAATGACTTCTTTGAGGATCGAAGGTACACATTGACAGCAAAGGCGGTCGAGTTGTACTCTGCAATACATTAGTTTCATCCTTGTCAGATGCAGCATGATGTACCTTCTTGCAGATAGCCAGTCAAAGTTAGGTGGATGATGAGCCTCTCGATATCCTGCATCATCAGCGTCGACTCTCAGACGACTTCGTAGATATGCAATAGCAGACTCACATCTTTCGCCATCTTCACTTTCCCTCCCACAGTCTCCAAGTCGATATAACATTGAGCAGCGCCTTTGCCCTTCTTGCCTTCTGCCGTAAACTCGCCATTACCCTTCTTTCCTTCTGCAGTCGTGAATGCGCCACCGCCCAGACCCCTCGCGAGGTCCCCTAGGACGCCTACAGTCGCCCGCCCTCCTTCGCGATTCACCTCGTCAAGGACTTTTAGCAGTTTCCAGGAGTCAAGGGTGACGTCCCGTATAGCAATGGTCTGTTCATTGCGGGTGCAATTGTCGCAGCTGCCGCAAGTAGTGAGCGATCCTCCTCCAGTCGAAGTGTCCAGAGTGGCGGCATTGTCCCATGCGTTCGCGGACAAATTGGCGGAAGTCGAAAAGTATTTAGCGAAGGCAACCTGATTTGTCAGACCCGGCAAGTCAATGAGAGGGACATTTTACCTTGCGGCAAGTCTGCAGATCCTGTGCGAAGCGCATCATTTCGTGCACTACATCGTCAGATTGTCCTCTTGCTGTCTGATGGACCAGACTCACATTTGCTTGTACCATCGGCGTCGCCGTAGATCAAGCCAGCCAAGCGCGCCGCGTCCTGACCTCGGTAATACAGGACACAGTCGCTGTCCTTCCCGTCTCTGCCCGCTCGTCCCGTCTCTTGATAATAGCCATCTAGCGATTTGGACATCTGCCTCGTTAGTTTCAGTCGACGCAGCTGGATAGTTCGGCGTACCGTTTGATCTGTCATGTCAGTTGAGCTCAAGCTACCACAAAATGACTTACGGATGACATAGCGCACATCGCCTTTGTCTATGCCAAGGCCAAAGGCGATTGTGGCGCAAATACAGCTACACGGTGTCAGTGTCACACGCGGATATCTTGCCGTTCAGGCTCACTTGATGTCTCCTTTTCGCCAATTCAGGTGGATCTGCTCTTTTTCGTAATCATCTATGCCGGCGTGATAGACTCCAGTCTGCAGGTGTCAACATTACTGTATACTCGTCCGAACACATTTAGGCTCACCTTGATTGTGCCTCCGGACCACTTTCTAAGAGATGAAGCCAGAGTCTCTGCATCCTTTTGATCAGCTTTGGACGCCTAAAAATCAACAGCGAAGCGTTACTCACCTTTTTGCTCAGACAGTAGATGATACCACTCTCTCCTCTAACCAGTCAGCCGTATCAAAGGCATGACATACGCGTGATTGTGCTGTATCCACTGGCCCATGGCTTCCACAGCACTTTTCGCCGAGCTGGGTTTACTTATGACTTTGTAGTGTAGATTTGGACGGTAGAGCGGCGCAGTAAAGAACACTGTCCCCATCGAGTTCGCATCTCTGCCATTCGTAATGGGAGGTAAGCGAAGAATCTTAAGCAGATCTGGTAAAGTCTTGGTGGACAGTGTTGCAGTCTATGTTCTTAGCTAGAGCTGACAAGGATGATCAGGACAACCTACCACAGCCTGGATTGGGACCCGCGGAAAGAGAGCTTTGAGCATGGACAGATTTTTGTAGTCCGGACGAAAGTCTGCCAAGATTCAGTAATCCCCTCTCTATCGGAAAGACTCAAACTGACCATGTCCGAGCTGACTACAGCAATGCGCCTCATCTGTAACGTAAGCCTGACTCTACCTGAACTCCGTTACACTGACCAATAACGAATCGCCCTTACACGGATTAGCTAAAGGCAAAACGTCAGACAACCTGATGAGTCTCTACTCACGAAGTCTTCCAGCGTCATCGGCTTTCTGCAGGACGGACTGTAATCGCTTAGATTTGACTATCTTCTCCGGCTGTATTGTTAGAGGCTGCTTACATGGCAGAGACGAAAGAGACAACGTACCGTAAGATAGCACAGCTGGTGATCAGTCTAAGCCTGGTAACAAACAACCAATTAGAGAGACGCACCCTGATCTCCCTCCTCCCGTTACTATCGCCCTCTTCCAGTCTGCGAAATATATCATTCTGTTCATCCTTTGAAGTTCCCCCAGTCAACATCTGCATGGTCAGCTAAGCACATCTATCGTGAATAGCAGACGTACGACACTCTCCACTCCAATCTCCGTCAACGCCCTGACTTGGTCCCATATCAGCGCCAATAGCGGACTGATGACCACCGTCAGACCTCTCTTCCCCAGGACCGCCGGAAGCTGATATGTGAGACTCTTGCCACCTCCTGTTGGCATCACGCAGACGATATCCCGGCCCTCGACCGCAGCATTGATCACGCCTTCCTGGCAGAGTCTGAAGGATTTGATGCCAAAAGTCGACTTCGCCAGGGGTACAAGTGAAGCTGACCAAGGGAAGGCAGATGTCTGATAGTCGGTCTTGCCATTGGCTCTGGCTGGTGCAGATTGTGCCTGGCGGGAGGAAGACGCAACCGGTTGTTGATGCAATGAGGACAATTGATGCTCAAGACCTTGGCGTTCAGCCTGAAGTGAGACGAGTAGCGCTTGTAGAGGTTCTATCTGTCCTTGGACATCGTTAATCTGCGTGTTTAGCTCAGGCCCAAGTTTAAGAGAGAGACACACGCTCACCTCTGCGTCCAGCTTCTTCAATGCGACTCTCGCAGCGTCCCTCGCTTCGAGCTGATCCATCCCGCCTGATTGCCGATGATCATCGTCCGGTTTGATCTGCATCCCAGCACCAAAGGTTCCCGCATGATAAGGCTCCTCCTCATCTTCGTCCTCATCATCACTGTCGATGACTATCGGCTCTGGCCGTCGACTCGGACCAGCTGAAGCGTTGGGGCGCTTCGCATGAGTGCTTGGACCGCAGATATCGATGAAATCAGGGTCCAAAGATCTCTTGCTGGGTTTGCTATCGACTCGCTTGCCGAACTGACTGGCCATGATGGTGGAGCAGCAACTTGGAGTTGGTCGTGTAGGCGTTACACGTCCTTTTAGAGCGAGATTTTCGCGCCAGACCTCGATGATAGATGTGAGGTGGTGATTCCGATGCGAGACTAGGTTTCTCTTGCGCCCAAATGGAGTATGATGGAGAGATTGATGATACGAAGGGACGCGCTCTATGGTTGCACCAACTTTTGTTTACAGCGGACATGGGCGAGATCTCCGAGCGGGTCTTACGGCATCAGCTCGCCCATCACCAGCACACAATTTCAAGTTTTCCCAAGTGTTATACTGCCAGTAAATCCCCCATCACTTACTCATACTCGTATCAGAATGGGCAAAAGAGGAGCAAGGAACGGACGGGGCGGACGTGGAGGTAGCCGTGGTGGAAAGTCAAGGGATGAGGGACCATCAAGGGATGGTACTCAACCCAGAGATGAGAAGGCTTGGAACACTTTCGATCCTGTCGACATGAACAACGAAAAGTTCGAGGAGTACTACAAGGTGCGTCTTGATACAGTATACTGGAAAGGAGGTTACTGATGGATAGGCTCAAAACATCTTGACAGAGGACGAGTGGCCGGCGTTCATGGCTCAGCTTAAGCAAGAGCTTCCCACAACCTTCAGAGTAACTGGGTCTAGGGAGTGCGTCGATTGCGTTTCATGATCTTACATGCACTGACCTTACAGACACGCGGAGATGATAGCGAATGTCATCAAGGATGTACATGTCCCCAAATTGCAAAATGTCGAGCATGAAGGTATCACATACGGGCCTCCGGAGCAGATCCCTTGGTTCGTTGATCGCTTTGATTTGGATGATATGCTGATGTATGAAGGTACCCCAACCAGCTGGCTTGGCAAGTCTCTGCTCCCAAAAGAATCATCCGGAAATCTCCCCCGTTCAAGAAGTTCCAGCGTTTCTTGGTGGGCGAGACAGAGGTTGTGAGTAGATTTGAGTGATACGAGATCTCTTGCTGAGCCGCAGGGTAACTTGAGTCGCCAAGAAGCAGTTTCTATGATCCCCCCTCTTCTACTTGACGTTCAACCACAACACATCGTACGTCCCTGTGAAGATGTCACAGCCCCGGCTGACCCTTAAGTGTCTCGACATGTGTGCAGCTCCTGGTTCTAAGGTATGTCAAAAACCTGATGGCTGTACTCTGGCTGACGCGGTAGACCGCGCAAATGATCGAGTCTCTCAACCCTCACCACACCGCTGCCACTGGTCTGCTGATCGCCAACGACTCGGACTATAAGCGATGTCACATGCTTGTCCACCAGACAGGTAGGATGCCGAGCAAAGGCCTGATGGTCACGAACTATGACGCTTGTCAGTAAATTCCAACCGAGAACGCAGCTCAAGCTGACGCATCAGCGATCTATCCCAAGATCAAACTCGGGAAGAACGAAAATCTATATTTCGACCGTATCCTCGCGGATGTCCCGTACGTATGAGCATTGATGCGCTGCGCTCCGCTGACCCAATCAGGTGCAGTGGAGACGGAACTTTGAGGAAGAACATGGAGATATGGAACAAGTGGTCCACTGGCGATGGAAACAGTCTGCATTCGTGCGTTGTCTCATAATGATTATGCTGATATCAGTCTGCAACTTCGCATTCTGCATAGGGCGATGGATATCCTCAAGCCCGGAGGAAGAATGGTCTACTCTACGTGCTCCTTCAACCCTGTCGAAAACGAGGCAGTTGTCGCTGCTGCGTTGAACTCCCGGAAAGGTCAGTACAGGATACGAAAACGCCGAGTCGAAGGCTTCTGACAATATAGGCTTCAGAATAGTGGACGCTTCAGCCTCAATCCCTCACCTTAAATTCCGACCAGGACTCAGCGAGTGGAAAGTGGCCGGTCAACCTCAGGGCAACAAGCACGGTGACGAAATCACATTCTTTGATTCGTTCGAAGCTGCGGAGAAGGTCAGGGCGGAGGGTGGGAACGACAAGGCGAGCTGGAAAGAGACTGCACCTACGTTCTGGCCACCTGCGAATGCCAGGTATCTGGATCTTGATAAATGGTATGTAGTCCCACCCGTACAAGCTGACTATGTAGTATGCGTCTCGTCCCCCACGACCAAAACACTGGTGGCTTCTTTGTCTGTGTCCTGGAGAAGCTGAACCATGCTTCCATCGCCGACATGACGGGTGAGACGGACGAGGTCAAGGCTGCTAAGCGGGCGGCGTCTCCCTCCACCCCCGAAGGCGCGCCACAGGGGAAGAAGGTCAAATCTGAGGAGACCGCCGTCGAGGGAGCTGCAGTGGAGAAGGGAGTCGGCAAGAAGGAGAAGAAGGATTGGTCATACAAGGAAGACCCATTCTCCTACATCGACCCAGAAAATGCCGAGTTGGAGAGTATCTGGTGAGTTCATTCAGTCTGCTTGTGCCCTACTGATTTACCCAGTAAATGGTTCAAGATGAAGGATTCTTTCCCTCTTGATCAGATGCTAGTCAGGAACGACCGTGGCGAGCCTTTGCGAGTTGTCTACTTGACCAACGACATCGTCAAGGTACGTCGGATTAGCCTCCAACCAATAAGCTTACTGATTTCCTAGCGCGTAATTGAGAACAACAGTGCCCAGCGCTTGCGCATCATTTCTGCCGGTGTCAAAGCATTTGTCCGCCAAGATTCACAAAACCGAACCGACATTCACTGCAAGTGGCGAATCCCGGCCGACGGAATTGCCGAAGTCCTTCCACATGTCGGAGAGGGAGTGGTGAAGGACGTGTCGGAAGTGGGCATGGATGTGCTGAGGATCCTGGTTGAGCATCCCTACCCTATGGTCGATCACTTCCCGGTCGGATTCAAGGAATGGGCCGAGGCCACCTTGCTTGGGAATGTTTTGCTCCGGTTCCCACCTGGAGAAGGTGCAGGGGGAAGGTGAGTCATTTTCTCGTGGCAAGTTGCGGAGCTGATCATTATAGCTTGCCGTTGGCTCTGGTCGTGCCGATCTGGAAAGCCAAGACAAGTCTCAGTATGCTTATTGACAAGCGCGAGAAGAGGTATGTTGTTGAACTCAGCAAGTGACGAGGTCATAAGCTGAATTTTAGCTCTCTATCGCTTCGTGTCTTTGGCGAGGATATCGTCAGAGCTCCTCTCAATCAGGACCAAAGGCTAGCTCAGCAGGCAGAGGTGGCGGCTGCCGGGGAGGAGACTGATGTTGCCGCTTTGGTGGATCACAGCGAAGCGCCGAACGAGGAGGAGATGGCGAACGCGCCTGTGTTAGGTTCGATTGAGGAGGCTGCTTTGTAGTGTCTTTTGCATTGATATAGTGCAAACCAAGCTAAGGGATGCTATTCATACAGGCGTGCTTAGGGTTAGCCTCCAGACGGGTAATATTGCTGCTTGCGGGAATACACGCGTGCGCCATGCCTACTCCATACCCGTACCTATCCTGCGGCTTGCGAGCTCATCAGTTCAGCATTGGTGTCAGGGCTGTCAGGAATGGAGAATGGGGCCCAGGACGATGGGTCGGAAGGTAGCTGATGCACAGGGAAGGGAGAGGCTAGGCGGGCGAGAGGAGGGTCCAGAGTTACGTTCGAATGGAAGAGTACTCATACTCAGTGATCGGTTTGTACAAGGATAAATCTTTGGTATCCTTTCCCTACTGCCGCATCAGTATTCCCGCCGCCCACCACTTGCCTCTCAGTTCGACCGGAATTCACTCGATCGTGGCAAACATGTGATTCATCCTAGGCGGCCTCCTGAGCCACGTAGACGCGTCTCCACCACTTCCGTCGCCTGGTCACCCTTCTCATAGCTGGTACTGGCGAGTCTGGATCCACGTTGGGTAAGGACGTTGGGGCGAGATTCTACCAATTAGCGGAGCACGCATGCCGGTGACGGGTCAACTCACCTGCCAAGAGTCATCCGAATACACCCAACCATCTGAACCATCAGCGTTCTGCTCGGGCGATAGAAAAGCAATACTTACCCGCATCGACACCGACATCACTCCACAGTCCCGACACGTCTACTCTCCATTCCTCTCCTGGTATCCAATTCCAACCATCTTTTAATTCTGCTTCTGCTTTGCTCTTTTCCGTCTCAGATACCTGAGTACCCGCTCCACCGTCTCCAGCCCAGAGACTGTCCTCGCCCTTGATCTTGACCCAAGGCAATCTCTCACCCGCTCGCAAGAACCGCTGATTCCAGCTGCCCACAGGCACGATCCCCCCGGCGACGGGTTTGGCTGTGCTAATGACCGGGTCCAAGCGCTCATTCTCCCATACTTCGACTTCGGCGATCGTAGCGCGTCCGACTTGATCTGAAAGAGAGTCGGTCAGCATCAACCGCGTAAGCAGTGCTTGAGCTCGGCGTATAGGAGCGGAAGAGGGGAGGTACGCTAGGACAGTAGCGATATTGGGGTGGAAGGACAATGGTGGGCCCCAGCCGATAGGGAGGAGGAGATAAGGTATGAGGTATGTCGGAATGAGGGGAAGGAGTAGACTCGGCGGCAGTAGTAGAAGCAAAAGGTGGGTGGCGGTGAGCGGTAAGGTGGTGGGTGATTTGGACGGGGTGAGCGTGGTGACGATGAGGCCGTGGACATCGTCGTATGCGTCGGATCTGACTTGTCAGCACTGATGCTGTAGTAAGAGCTTACACCCAACCCATCGTGTTCTGAATCGCCTGCAAATTCATATAGTAATCGACTCCACTTTCGGCTTCTTTGGGAGGTACTACTGGCAGTGCTTCACCATCTACCCCAGTGGTGATAGACACCGGTCCTCCATCAGGATCTACCTTGGTGCCGGTAGTGCGGAGAGTAGACGCTGAGGGCGCTAAGGTTGGAACGCCGAGCAGGGATGGGAGGGGGTTGCGAAGCTCGGAGAGGTGTAGGATGATGATCATGAGAATAAGCGATGGAAGAAGAAGCAGAATCCGAGGCTGGAAAGCTGTAGCATCAGCGGCGGTAGATAGAGAGCACAGTCGGAAGCACGCACAGATAAAGGTCCAGGCCATCATCCATGCCCAGGTCCAGATGGGCTTCCTCCAGAACAAGACTTCCTCTACACGATCCTGAAGCCAGAAAACTGGTCCCGCCTATGGATCAGCTTTGATATCAGCCCATACAGCAGTAACATACCCGAGTGATGAAGCGTCGAAAGTTGTGGCTCATGATCTCCAACCTCAATCCCTCTCGCTGAGAATTCAGCTCTCTCGGCCGACCTGGCCCTCCCTGCCCTTTGGCGGTGGGCAATTTGGGCAGATTGGCCGGGAGGAGGGATGAGAGGAGAAGATCAGATACATTGGTCGACAAAGAAGTGGTGGGCAAGGTGTACTTCCGGGGAGCCGCAGCGGTAGTCGTCGTCGGAACGGGGGGAAAGGATGGTTGAGCCGCAGCAGTCGCTGGCTCTGATTTAGGCGGCTTGGCTCGGGTAGTCGCCGCGCCTGATGCTGGTGGTATAGGCGTGGCAGATGGGGGGATGGGAATGTAGCTGGGTATAGTAGACATGATGGCTGGCTCTCCGTCTCAAGACATAGGGCGGTGTGTGGATGACAGGCCCGAACCTGAAACTTGGCTTGGGTGATGACGCAATGGAGATGTGTCGGCTGAGGTATGAGATGGTGATGAAGCTTGAAGGTGACCTTGATCTCAGTGACTGTCCAATCTACTGACATACTCACAAAGCTCACAAGACATGTCTATACGCTACATCAGTCAGAAAATCGCCCAGCAGGTAGGTCGTCGCTGGTTGCCCTTGATCCCTGACGGCTGAGCTGACGATGCAGATCGACGAGGAGCTGATGTCCTCGAGCGGCGCCTTCTCTCTGGACCAGGTAGGCCCTTGAGGCAATTCTGCTTAGGATCTGACTGATCTGGATAGCTCATGGAGCTGGCGGGCTTGTCCTGCGCACAGGCCTTAGCTAAAACGTACCCGCTGAAGACACACCGTAGGGTCCTGGTCTGCTGCGGACCGGGTAATCAGGTAAGCTGGCTTTTGCTTGCAGATTCAGCTCATGAGCTGACTGTCAGGGGGGAGATGGTCTTGTGGCTGCTCGGCACCTCCATCATTTCCGCTACCAACCTACAATCTACCTCCCCAAGCCTGGATCTAAAGAGATTTACCAGCGACTCCTGCGACAATGCGAGAATCTCAGAATACCCGTTCTGAAGAGCCTGGATGATCTGGAAGCAGGCGTCAGAGAGACGGACGTGATAGTGGATGCAATATTTGGTGAGTATAAGTTAAGGGTATCAGCCCACGACAGACGCTAATCCTCAAGGCTTCTCGTTTCATCCACCACTGCGCCGCCCGTTCGACCGTATCCTCAGCCTTCTAGGCTCGTCTTCTGCACCTATTCTCTCTGTGGACATACCCTCTGGGTGGGATGTTGAACGGGGCCGGCAGAAGCTAGAGACTGAACCGGACGAGAGCGGAAAGGTGGATGTCGTGGAGACATTTATGCCCGACGCTCTCGTCAGTCTGACTGCGCCTAAAGAGGGTGTGCGGGAGTTCACCGGCAACCATTGGCTTGGAGGGAGATTCGTGCCCGAGTGAGTTATGTCGTACTTTCTGGCTGGCTTATGTTGACTCTACAGCGAATTCGCGAAGAAATTCGAGCTAAACTTGCCGGAATACCAGGGTGTGGACCAAGTAGTACAGCTCTCCTCCAAATCGTAGCCATTTTGCATACCAATACCACTCAAACGTCCATATATACAGTTCCGCCTACCAGTACACTATCAAGAAACCCTATTGAGCCAACCTTGAGAAGAAGTGGAAGAAGTCCACATTGCTCGCCCCCATCCCGCACTCGTAGATGTAGTTGCTGCTAACCCACGCACTCCAGATCGCCCGTTGGTACTGCTCGGGCAATCGCTGCATCAACTCGTCCAGACCCAGCTTGTCGACAAGGGTCTTGGGGATGGCATGAGCCAGGACGTTCTTGCGAGATCGGAGGTTGTCGTAGAGATCGGAAACCTCGAGCTCATTCTGGAGGTTGTTGAGAGTGGAGGATAGTTGGTCGGTAATGCGGGTTCGGGGCATGGCGCCCTTCTGTCGTTGCCACTCTTTGGCAATGCACGAGTACTCCGAGGCGGCGTTCTCGCAAACCTTCTGCTGGATATCCTTGACGTAGGATTGGTCTGGAGGTCAGCGGAAGTCACGGCACATCTAGAAGATACTCACAGAAGGGAGACGGCTTGCCATCCTTGAAGATCATCAAATCTCCGTACTCCTCGTCCTTCAAGCTCAACCCAGCGAGAACCTCCAGCGAACTCGACGTGACACCTCCCTTGTTGGTAGACGCATCCTTGAACAACACCACGCCCTTCTTCTCGAGATACAGGCGGGCCTGCTGGGTGAAGAAGAGGTTGGCACCTTCAATGACGTATTTGAAGTGGGGTTTGCCGTCGCCATCGAGGAGGTTGGCGACATTCGAGACATTGACAGCCTCAGGACGACCACCACAGGGGACAAAGAGGTCGGCTTTGACTCGGAAGTGGAAGTTGTTTCGGAGGTCGGTTCCGTCGGGGATGATCTCGCCCGAGGGCAAGCGGACATCCTTCTCGTCGACGAGCACGCGGTAGCCTTCGGGACCGAGCTTCTTGGGGTCAAAGCCGGAGATGGGCGAGCGGGTCTTGGCGAGACGGATGAGCTCGGGTCGGTCGAGTCCTGAAGGATCGTATAAGACACCGGAACCATCGATGATGGCGATGGTCTTGTCCTTGCTGAGCAGGATTTCGTCTGCGATGTTAGCCATGTCGAATACTGGAGACGGCTGAACTCACTGGATCCCAAGTCTCCATCAGGACCACCAGTTTGGAACTTGGTGACATCCTTCTCGTTCAGACCGTGGGCCTTGAGGACACCGTAGATGTACTGCCTGACTGAGAGACTGGTCATACCATCTAGACAGTCAGTGAAGGTTTTCGCGGCGGCGGAAAGACTCACAGATGTCATGCGGGATACCACCCAAAGACTCTGCCGATTTGCCGGTGGTGAAGGACTTCCACCAAGGTGCGCCTCGCTTCTTGGCATGGAGAGCTGCCCAGTCCATGAGATCGGCTGTGTTCTCGTCTGGCCCGAAGAAGAGGATCTCGGGATCTTGTCGGTTTGAGACATCGACGATGGGACCCTTGATACCGGGGGAGTGGCCGGGGATGAGGAGATCGATGATTGCCTTTAGTGTCAGTTCAGTACATGTCAACGACTGAGAACAACCTACATCGACGTATTTGTGGAAGGCCTGCTTGATGTCTGCGCCGACGACAGGCAAAATGGTGCCCTTGGCGCCTCCCTCTGGGATATCCTTGTTCTTCAAGTTTTGGGTAGCCGCCAAGGCGTAGTTCTCATCAAAGAGGGTCCGGACGTTGGAGTTGTAGTTTCTGAAGTCAGCACGGTTCTAGCAGCCAGACTCACTCCTTGCCCCGAGACCTGATGATTCGGATACCACCTCGAGCGACGTCTCTGAACCTGACGTGGAAGCCTCGGAAGTCGGAACCGACCACAAAGAACATTCCGAAGGGCTGCTTGGGGTACTCAACCTCTGGGAGGAAGGCGGGGTTGAGGCGGAACGAAAGCGCGACCTCTGAGCATTGTCAGCAAAATCATCAATAGGACTTACTGGTAGGCTGGTAGAAGTTGCACTTGATGACGTGCTTGTTGAAGACGAGCAATGCCTCGAGGATCTGGAAGGCGTGCGGGTTGGCCGCCTCTTTCCGGATCTTCTGGTAGAGTTCCTGGTCGGACAGGGGCTGTTCAGTCTTGAGTCGCTGGAACGACAGTGTGGGGGTGAGGTGAGATGCCTCATCGGCAGCGGGATCTGGAAGTCAGCTCCTGTCAGGTCTGAGCACTTACAGTGAATCATGGCAAAGTTGATGTAGAGCATCCTGACCAGTTCGGGATGAGCCAAGAGCACATCCTTGATGCTTTCCCGAGTGTAAGTCTCCTCTCTGAACCTTGTCTTGATCTTGTTCAAAACCTCCATGTGGCTGGAATTGCTCTCGTCGAGGGCTGGATGTTAGCCGAAACCCCACCGCACGATAACTCACCATCCTTGAGGGCAATGTAGGCTGAGCCGAGCCGATTACAGAAGTGCTGGGCAAAGATCCACCCAACGTAAGCGTAGGTCGCCTCTTGAACGGCGTGAGTGGTGTCGTTGTCATCGATGACGTTGAAGAAGGGGTTGTCGGGGAGACAGAAGAGTAGCGACGCCTCGCGAACAACCTGGTGGATGGAGTGCTCGATAGGTGGCGCGCGTGTGTTGGGAACGGGGTTGAGGTACATCGCTGGGAATCAGCACATGTCTAGTTTGGAGTGAAGGGCCTACAGATGATGGTGACGCCATTGGCGAACTGCTCAACGTATTTCCTGGCCGAGTATAGACCATAGAAATGGTACAAATCACTGAGAGCCGAGAAGAACTTCTTGGTACCGCCCATCCTGACTGATCAGCAAGGTCACCCGTACCCCAAAAAGGACTCACTTGTATCCAATGACCACCCGCCTCTCCCTGCTCTCCTCGACCTCGTACATCTCAATGACTGGGCCCTCCCTCCGCTCAACCTCATCCAGAACTTCTTGGTAGATATCCAGGGTGTTCTCGGTAGCCTTCTCCAAGAACGACTCATCCGAGACGGATCGGATGTCGACTTTGCCGGCGGCATTCTTCTTGGGGCCTTCGACGGGGAACGAGCAACGCTGGACGAAGTAGCATCGGAGCTGCTGCGAGATGGTTGATGAGATTGCGCCGGCAGATCGGTAGGTCTCAAGGCGGTAGGCTTTGTCCGGGGTGGAGTTGTCGATGTAGAGAGCGTCAATTCTGGCTGTCAGCAAAGGCAGAGTTATGTAACGTACCGCTTCTCAGTGTTGGCGCCGGGACCTTGACTGGCAGACACACCGGGCTTGCTGGAGTGGATCCAAACAGCGCCTTCCTTGGTACCGACCTTGTCGCCTTCGGGCGTGATCTTCTCGAGATCAATCACGAGCATCTCGGGGTCGTGCTTGGTGTACGCGAGGAGCTTGGCCGAGTACAAGGCGAGAATGTGATCTGCAATAGCTTCGGGAGTCTCGGCCAGGAAGTAGCTAAAAATCAGCAGTGGCGCACATATTGGCTGGTGGACTTACGCGTTGTCGATACCGAGGTGGTTGTAGAACCAGTTCACCTCACCATCAACGAGCTCTCCAGGCATGAAGCCGGTCCCGCTGAGGATCCGAGCGACATCTGCCTGCTGATTGGCCTTGAGAGGAAAGGGCGAGGACTTGTAGCCACTAAATGGTCAGTTGAGCTTCTATATATGAATGGCCATACTCACATTGTGTCCTTTCTGACCCTGTTGACATTGTCGCTCGACCCTTGGCGATTGAGACCGGCGGCGTTGAGGGCACCGTTCATCAGATTGGTGAGTTGCTGGGGAAGAGCAGGGTTCTGGTCATCAGCCCTGGATAACGATGCAGAGATGCCACAACTTACCTGAGCGGTAGTTCCAGTAGGGGTAGACATGATGTTTGTTCAGATGGTGATTGAGAACAAAGAATTCTGCGGGATCAGCATCAAATGCGACTCGATCAGCTGATAATTACAGGGGCCCCGCTGAAGTTCGGCTCTCCTGTTTCAAAGGGGGGTAAGGCAGGGCCACTTACGAAAGAGTAGGAGAAGTAGAGTTGAGGGGGTTTCCTGATCGCGTCAGCTCGGAGCTTTATAGCCATCGTTATGATGATAAGGACATGATTGTGGAGATAGGAGGAAGGCCCATTTGCTCTCGCACCTCTGGTAGCAGATAAGGTGAGATACGACGGGATAACACGGGCAAGAGATAGCACGTGAGATTGAGACAGAGAAAGGACGTGCGGCTAGAGAGATAGGGAAAAGATAAGCCTGATAGGAGACGGCCTGTGCCTGAAATCCTTTGACAATGTATCGATAGCGATAAAGTCCCAGCCAGCCGCAGAAGACTTGATGGACAAGAAGAGATGAGGAGGGGAAAGACTCACCAGGCACCCGTGTCTTGGCTGACGTTCAGCGGGAGGGGGTTGGGTCAAGACGAGAAGTGAACACGGGACAGTCGGGGAAGTTTGCGAGGAGTTCCTGTCGATCCTGTCTCTTTATATATACGGTATCGAGACTGTGGATGCGTGTTTTCCTCACACTGTGACGAAGATGTGAGGGATATTTGATGATTTCGAACTGGATGTGCGGATTCGAAATCATACCTCAGTGAATGCGGTTCGGGGGCCCCCCAGTGACCAAGGTCCGGACACGTGTCACGGCACAGCCGACCCTTCTTTCGGCTATCCCCGGCCCGAACTGATTAGATTTCGAATATGCGGGGACCCTCATGAAGAGATGGGAAATTGATGAACGCTTTATCGATTTGCGTGTCAAGGCTGTGGGGATGGCATGGGGTGCGCATGCTCCTCGCGCAATGCTCGCATGTTGTATGTCTGAGGAAACAGGTTGGATGGATTGGGAAAGAAATGTGCTGCTGGTGAGAGTAGGGATTCCAGTTGAGGCCGAACTGGAGCACCTCCACAGTGATGGCCGAGTCGCGCGTCCTCGTGTAATCAGTCAGCAGTCCGGCTTTCTTCAACTGACGCCCTAAACAGGGATCTTGGGTCCAACAACTTCTAAGTGGGGCTGTGAGCCAGAGTCTATGTATCTTGGCACGATAGTTTTACGCGGTGTCCCAATCTCTGCCGCCTGCCTGATATGACTCTGCTCTTCGAAGGCTGTTGTCGGGGAGTCAGACCTGTGGATAGATGTCACCTCGCCGGCATCAAGCGGAGCCCATCACACATACCTCGCGCCCATCCGACGCTCCACACACCCGTCCCAGCTTGCACCGAGCCCATTTGAGAATTACTTGAAGGGCTGCCCGCTGAGTGACCCCATGTCCCTCTGAAGCTGCGGAGCCGCGAAGGGGACCGGAGCCGACCACCACAGCAGGGTGACTACGTAAGATGCGGGTTTTGGGTGTGTGGCACACATGTAGTGGGGTGGCGAATTCCTAAAACATGACGGCACATCGTCCAACAGCTACCCCAATTTTCACTTCTCATCCAAAAATCGCTACAGGCCATAAAAAGTGGTTCTGAAAGGACAGGATGATAGCTAGGAGTGTCCTCTTCATGCCTGCATGCATAAAAATAGTGGTCAATAAGCCCAAAATGATTTAGGTGGGGATCGAACCCACGACCTCCCGCGCATCGCAAACGAGCTTGTGAAGCGGGTGCTCTAACCAACTGAGCTACCAAACCTTGACAAAAGATTTGCTTGGACAAAAACTATAAACAGAGAGCACACGTGAGGACCTAGGCTCAACATTAGCTTACCGGGACGGCCCGAAGGCTGGATGGGGGTTTGGCTCTGGAGATGCCAAGAGTAGACGTCTATTCTGTGTAGCCGGGGCAGTTGTGGCATCCAGCTAGGGGAGGATGCTGCAAGGGCTAGGTGACCATACCCAGGGCTTCAAACTTGCCATGCCCCAAAAAAAACTCCTGCAGCCGCCAAGGATGACGATCCGCCACTTAAAAATTGCGATTCGCCACCCGGCCTCATCCGAATGTGGCACTTCGCCACGTGTTGTGACCCAATACGAAGCCATCCGATTTGGAATTCGTTCGTCGTACCGATACCGACCCGCCCTACGAATCCATGACTGTGATCATTGGGAGTACATCCAAGGGAGGAGAAGGTATTCGGTACTGTCGCGGTGCAGAGACCATTAGGAAGATGTTTGGCTGACTCATATATAACGCTCAGTACTAGTTCTCCTCCCCCCTTACATCTTACAACACGCTCACATTTGGAATAGCCGCCAACGACTGATTAATAAAGCTTCTCCCCAGCACATACTGCAGCCGGAATTCCCCATGACGACCTCATTACCGACACACGCCGGCGAAAAGTCCTTAGATGGGCTATCCGCAATAGCTTCATCTTCTACAGGGGAATCTGAACCGAAGAATGAGGCTGCCGTACTTTCAAGCACAATCATCACCAGTCGCCCAACATGGAGCATCTGGCTCGGCGAGGATTTGGGCACAGCGTCGCTAGTACCAACCTTAATCTTACAGGCGTTCGCGACTGGGTAAGTCTCTGGCATCCTCCCGCGACAGCGGCTTTAGCTGAAGACTTAGGGTATTGGACGCGACTACATATGCCGACTTCCTTACATTTGCCTCGAACCAGACGGGGAACACCATCCTCCTCTGCGTTGCAGCTGTTGGCACGTCCACAACTACCAACGAGATCAGGCTTGTCCTGACCGCTATCTCTCTTGGGAGCTTCCTAGTATGCGCGGGGATATTTGGTCATCTGGGCCATGTCATGGGTACGTCTTTGTCATGCTCTCTTGTGTCCCCCGCTTACAATCCAGGCACTCGTCGTCGCTCATGGCTGCTCATATCCAATTTCGCTCAACTCATCCTCTTGGCCATCTCCCTCATACTCCTCATCATGCCTTCCACCCCCGAATTTCACGTCGGCGCCACGCACGAATGGCTTCCGCTGGCTTTGTTCGCCAGTATGTCTGGCGCTCAAGTTGCCCAGGCTCGCCAGTCTGGTAGCGCGGAAGTCCCCACCGCTCCAATGACATCCTCGTATGTGGATCTCATGTCCGACCGGCACCTATTTCGCAGCTTTCGCGACCCTCGGGCGGGACCAAGAAACAAGCGGGCGGCTTATATAATTGTGATGGTCGGAGGAGGGATGATAGGGGCTGTGGTGCACAGATGGGCGGGAACAGGGGCAGTAGTTGGGTTGACATTGGGACTCAAGGGCGTGGTGACACTCTGGATTGCGGTCTTGAAGGGGGATTTGAAGACTGCTTTCGGTGACATCGAGAGTACGGGGGAAGGGAAGGGTGGATCTCCCGGTCCAGGACACTCATAATATCAGTTGGTTGAGTTGTATATAGGAAATCGTTGTATATAGGTAATAATATAGGTGGGGGTCTGTGTGCGGTGGCTGAGTGCTTTTAACCCTGTGAGAGTGAGAGCCTCGGGGTGGCCAGTGTACAGTACCGTCCCAATGTCGTCCCAGTGTTGGTCCGGTATAGTCCACTGCTAGCCACGCTGGCTACGTACGAGTACTACCATGGTCAAAGGAGGACGATGCCGCGGGGAAGTCCGCGCTCTCTGGTCCAAGCTTTCGAAAAGACGACGATCGCTCTCTCTGACTCTGTACCTACTCGACATTGCTCTAGCTTGCAATACTACATCCTTCAAAGGACCTCAACTGAGTTTGCATTCGAAGATATCATCGTCGGTACCAGGCTCAAAACCGATACCATCACCAAGTGACCCCGCCTTCGACCTTCAGCGGGGTCTGATCCTCCCTTCACAACATGTCGATGTCTTTCTCCCCAGCGTCTATAGGGAGTGCTTGGAATATCACAATGAAGGCGATAAATGATGGACCAGGTTTACCGCCTGGTACGGGTCCGACTCGTAAGTCAATGGCACCCATCCTTTATCGGCTGGAAGGGAGCAGCTGAGGAAGTGGAAAGAGGAGGGCGTACTGCCTACGGGACTGGTGGATGATGTCAAGTGCGCAACGGCAATTCGGAAGGGCAACAGGATGAGGAGAATGCCTATCGAGTGATTGATGGACTTGGGTGTTTGGGCAGAATGGAATAATTTGCTCGACATCAGACCGAGTGGACGATCCCCCTCCGTCTGTTGCGATGGGTCTCTGTCTTGAGGTGCAGAATAGACTGGACTGGACTGGACTTAGCTATCCCACTGATCAAGGAGCTCGAGCTGACACATTGAACAGAGAAATTTGTTGGTACGCCATACCCCTGTCGCCCTAGCGGTTCCCAAGCAGCGCGCTCTGCTACCCGTAAACACGGCTCATTGTAACAGGTCCCTGGTTTTCCACCCAGATGATCTTATCCCTCACCATTGGGATATCGAGTTTCTGCATCTTCTGCATACTACGGACCCGATGGGATGTGGTGTACATGGGCCGGACCAAGCTAAAATGTACGTGCAGTCCTTCCTCGAAGCCCGACTCGGCTTGATCGCTGACTTGACAGACTTTTCGCCGACACCTGCTCACTCACCCGATAATCAGAAAGCATCGGGCGGGAAGCTATTGGGTTGGATTATGCCAACTGTACGAACGAGCGAGTTTACAGTGCTACAGACTGTCGGTCTGGACGCCGCCGTGGTGGGTTTTACAGGGCCTCATATCAAGGACCTAGCTGACACATCAGCTACTGGATTTCTTCAGAATGAGCTTTCTTCTGTTCTCACTGGCGGCAATCCTTGCGACAGTCGTTCTGATGCCATTGAACTACTTCGTGAGCTTGACGCTCTGCGCGAGCCTCGACACAGCTCACACTGCAGAAACACGGGACCACAGACTCAGAGCCTGATGATCCCCAAGACAACTCTACTTCTTTCGCCTCCACATATTATAATCCCACCAACACATCACATCCCCTTCCTCCAACGCTGTCCGAACTGATCCTCGACCCCCAAACCTCTGCTACTATCAACTTACTCTTCACCTACCTCTTCACCGCCCTCACCCTGTCCTTCCTACACCGCAATTTCAATCGCTTTGTCCAGTCTCGGCAAGCCTTCGCCTTGCACCTCACCCACTCCATCTCAGCACGTACTGTGCTTGTCACCAACATCCCTCAACACCTTCGCGGTGACCGCGCACTCGCGACCTACTTCGAGGGGTGCGGGTGGCAAGTTGAGAGCGTCAGTGTCTGTCGGCAAGTGGGCAAAGTCCGGGCGGCGCTAGAGAAGCGGACGGAAGCGTTGCTGAGCCTTGAGAAGGCATGGTCTGATTGGATGGGCAACCCGGCTAGTCCTGTCGCCAAGGGGTACAATCCGCGCCTATACACCGTTCCGAGAAAGCGAGCCGCTTTGCGGGCTGCAGCTGCCGGTACGGAAAGCCCAGAGCAGGTGACGGAGCCACTCATACCGGGTCTGGACGATGAGAGTTCTACCGCCAATGCTGCCCCATCCCGCGAGTCTTCGGGCGAACCTTCGCGGATCCAGACAGATTCTAGCAACGGAGACGGCTCCAATCCCTGGCTGGCTACACCGTCGAGTTCAGAGGACCCAACACGTGCAGCAGAAAATGGAATGCAATCGTCAGCAACCTC
Source organism: Dioszegia crocea (assembly GCA_001600615.1). Lineage (NCBI taxonomy): Eukaryota > Fungi > Basidiomycota > Tremellomycetes > Tremellales > Bulleribasidiaceae > Dioszegia > Dioszegia crocea. The sequence goes on from BCKK01000002.1 coordinate 1,497,279, forward strand.
GATATCGACTAACAGGCCGAGACCTACATATCGGCCGCGGTGGTTTGGCACCTCTGTCGATGCGATAGAATACTGGGAGAAGCGATTTTTGGAGGCTGACACACTGGTGCGAACGCTAAGGAAGACGGGGAGCTTTGAAGCTACGCACGCAGCATTCGTCACATTTGACAACATCAATAGTGCAGTGAGTGTAGAATCTTCACCAAGTAACCAGAGCTGACAAGCCAAGCAAATGGCATGTCAAGTTGTTCACTACCCGCAACATTCCCAAGTTGTTACGCAACCGGCCCCCGAGCCCCGTGACGTTGTCTGGAGCCAGATTGGGATCTCAGCGCGCGAGGGAATGATCAGATTCTGGGCCGTCATGGCCGCAATGGGAATTCTGCTCTCCTTTTGGATACGTGAGTCTATGCACTAAGCATTCGCTTCTACAGCTGACATGTAGCTCCCGTGTCGGCCTTGGCTTCCCTTCTGTCATATGAGGAAATCAAAAAGGCACTTCCGTGGCTGGCGCGGATCATCAAAACGAGTCCAAGACTAGCCGCGATTGTCCAAAATTCTCTGCCTTCGTTGGCATTGATAACCTTCAACGCTCTACTGCCGTTCTTGTTGTCCTGTAAGTTCCGGCTACCTCATCAAGGCAATATACTGAAATCTAGGGCTATGCTATCAACAAGGATTTGTGTCAAGGAGCGGAACAGAGTACTCGCTGATGAGAAAGTGGGTTAGCCTCCGCCAAACACCGCATTCAAAGCTGAGACACCCAGATACTACCTCTTCCTCCTTATCTCGGTGTTGTTCGTTTTCCTCCTCACGACGACATACCTTGCTCTCATCCGCGATCTGGCAGACTCGCCTATGAAAATCCCTGAGAAGCTCGCGGCGGCTTTGCAAGCTTCAAACGCGCGCAATTTCATGGTGTCATACGTTATGCTTCAAGGTGAGTCCCGTTCAGGCCTGTGCGAGAAGATGCTGAAGTGACGTAGCGCTCGGTCTGATGCCGCTACAATTGCTCAATCTTGGTCCACTGTTCTCACTGGGATTCGCCAGAGGCTTCTACACCAAAACTCCACGAGGTACGTATAGGTTTTTTCCGCTCCAGGAAGAACGTTAACGTCATAGACTACGCTGAGGCCAACGCGCCACCCATGCTCAATTTCGGATGGGTCTACCCTCCTGCCCTGCTGGTGTTCACCATAACGCTGGTATACAGCGTCGTCTCTCCACTCATCTTGGTCTTTGGAGCGATGTACTTTGGAACCGCCTGTAAGTGGCAACTAGGATGGCGTGATCCGATGCTAACTGTGCAGATGTGGCGTACAAATACAAACTCCTCTTCAGTGAGCTCTGTTCCGTTTTTATTATTGGATCGACGACTGTTAGCTCATCCTGCAGTCTACTTCAAGCCCTACGAATCCAACGGCGAAGCCTGGCTCATCACCTTCCGCCGTCTAGTTTGGGCGCTCATCTTATTCCAAATCTTCATGACCGGCCTGTTCTCACTCGGACAAGCTTCGCCCTACCTTTCTTTGGCAATGGTACCGCTGACACTTTACACCTTGTGGTGGAGCTATTCTATGACCAAGGACTTCAAGCCGCTCAGCACGTACCTTGCCCTTAGTAGTGTATGCGAGGTACAGCGTGGTGAGGGAGCGGATCAAGCCGCGGGTGTCCGTGATGAGAGTATCCCAAGCTCGCAAAGGTGTGTGCAGTCCTTTTCATGCGTTAACAAGGAGCTCAAGCTCATCATTTAGCAACCTCAACCATCGGCGATATGGAATGAATGATGAAACCCTCTATGTTGCCCCTTCGTCCAAGCATACCGACTATTCTCAGCCCCCTCTCAACAACTTCTACTCTGGTGTACTCAATACCGGGCGGAGACGATACGCTCATCCAGCATTATCAGGCAAACTTCCCTTCCCTTGGCTGCCAGCTGTGGCAAAGCCGCGGGCGTTCGGAGATGGGGCGAAAGAGCGCAGAGGTGTGGTCTTGAGCCTCAGAAGGAAGACGGGCCAGAAGCTCAACAGGGGTAAAGGGGGAAGTGAAGAGGGGGAAGCAACGACCACGAAATCATCCGATGATCGCGGTCTGCCGAATGACTGGGTGACGGAGGGAAGATGGGATGACAGTGCGAATGCCGGAGATCATGACGCACAAGGGAGGGGCGTTGGGTCTTCGTCGTCTTCCTCCTCAAACGTGAATCCTTGGGGTGAGACGTCTACCTCAATTGCTGGACAGCAGGGACGGCAGCCTCCGTACAATCCCCGCTCTGGTGTGATCGCGCTTCCGGACGAGAGCAACGTTTGGGATGATCCAGAGAGCGAGGAAGAGGACACAGCAGAGGCTGTATCGCCTGTAAGTCACCGGGGCTCGCTACACCCATAGGCGAGCTATGCTGATCCTTTAGTCTACCTACTTCCATCGCCCTGAACGGAGGCGAAGCATGGGCGGATCTGACGCAACATTGGAGGCGACTCCGGGCCTAGCGAATCGGCCTTCCCAGAACCAGCTGCGGGTATAGGACCGAAATTACTTTAGGTCGATATCTCATGCAGTGCATATAATGTCCGGAGTCTAGAATCTATATACAGCGATGGTGTCTCATGCAATTGGGACGGCCGAGGTCCTAACAAGTATCGACAAGTCGGTTTTTGGGCCAGGACAGACCTGTCTGCGAAAATTGCGAGATGTTGGGATTGTTGTAGATGTCGAAATGTCGATCTATAAATGCCTTTGTAGGGCGGTCTGTGCGGATCAGTCCTGAAGTCTGCCTCTTTTGGGGTGTTAACACACCTTCTGGATCGCACCCAACAGTCCCGTCGCCGCGCTGGTATACCCGAATAAAGTCTGTACGGTACTCTGCCGGCCAATTGAGCTGAGCGAAGTTGACCGCTTGGAAGTTATTGGACTATTGGTGGCGTCAGTCTCGCACTCCCGTATGCTCTATCAGTGAAGAAGGGGAAAACTCACCATATGAAGATTGAAGATCATATACATGGGTTCTTCGGCAATTATCCGATCCCCAATTTCCACCAAAGGGTTCGCCGCAATTGCCCCTGGCCTCATTGTCCACGCCCTCTTGTTATCCACCGCCCAAGTAATGTGACCATTCTGACGATTTTCAAAGTCCGCCACCCACTCTAGCTCAAAAGAGGCAAACTCGCCTCTTCTGCCACCGACCACCTGATCCCGGTAGATCCGAGAGGGCACTTGAGTCAACACCGAAACGGCTTCTTGATATATCCCGCCAAGGTAGGTATTGAACATCGATACGCCCGAATCTGCGATGTTACAATTGATCGAGGCGTTGTTGTACTGATAGTACGCATCGAAAGGGGCGATTTGATCCGATTGTGATACTTCGCCGACACCCAGGCTGATGATGATTTGAGCCTCGATCAGATCGATTTCGGGCGCAGATCGACCGACGCCGACATTCGGACCGGGATGATCTTCTCCTGGACAGGTACAGGCAGAGTAACGCTGACCCGGAAGAAAAGACAAGGGACCGCCTTCGCTGCCGCTGTTCAAGGCAGCAGCGGGCCCAGTGCCGTTGGGATAGGTCTGATTGGGAAGTGTGCCGATGTCGCAAGTATCGTAGGAGTATCTTTTCCGTCAGACTTGTTCAATAGTCATCAGACGAATATAAACTAACGGCCACAGGCCATCGTTGGTACCTCCGTATCCCGCCCGTCCCAGATTCCCCATCGTCCAAAAGGCAGGCCAAAACCCTCCAATGCTCGACACCCCAGGCAAAGACACCGATACCTCCCAAATTGCATTTCGATTGAAGCAGAGTTTATTCCACGACTGTATCATGCCTGTGCGTGAGCTTGACCCATCCGAGGACGACAATGAACTCACCCGATTTGAAATTAAGATCATTGATGGGCTCTTGGGTCATTGTGATGACAAGATGACCATCTCGGGTTGTAACAGCGGACGGGTCGAGCCATTCAAAGTCACTGCCACGTCAGTATAGTCAGACAAGCGAAAAGTGTCGACTCACCCCGTGGGCCAATAGTGAATATCCATAGCTTCCCAGAAGGGATCATCTCCAGGATAGAACGTTCGACCGTCGGTATTGAACTCGTCCGAGTAGACTAAGTCCCACATCTCCCCATCATATCCTCTCTTGGTGTAGACATCTCGCGGTGTATCCGGATCTATCAAGCGCGGAATAGGGACGTCGGGATATTGACCTGGTGCGAGTCAGAGTCTGTTTCTGGACGAGATGAAAGAGCCTACTCACCAGTCGAATTGATCCCCCCCAGGTTATATCCCGCAGTATTCACGCCGTTCCCCAATTCCCCATTCTGATACGCGGCGATGATGGGATATCCAGCAAATAACGCGAGTACCGCGGCTGCCAAAAATGCTAACATGAGAGCATTCGCCCAACCTCTCGCACTCGTTATATCAAACGTCGACTGCAGATCCTGCCGATCTTTTGCGGAGAAGGTATGTATCTCATCGTCGAGATCATCATCGTCTAGCATCGCCACAGAGGCCCCCGTGCCCGCTCCTAGCCCCGCTGGAGTGGCTGCGGGCCCTCGTGTGACCGGTGTTGAAGGATGGATCGAGGCGGAAGGCCCGAACCGCTGATGGGCAGGGCGATTGGAGGGAGACGATGCCATCGAATCGTCAATATCCTGGCCGGACGTGGTGTAATAGGTGTCGTGTGAGGCGAAAGATGAGCCAGAGAGGCGCTGAGAGACACCTGGACTTTGGGCTTGTCGGAGCAGGGGTTGATCGTGAGGGGCTCGAGAGTTATAATGGGGCATGGCCTAGTCAGGGCTTGTCGTGTACGAGATAGTGAGGGGTCGGAGGATTTGTGAAGTGGCCAGGATCGTGAAAGGGACGTGATTTTGCTACTTTGGCGAGTTGCTGTTCTCTGCGCTGGTGAGCAAACTTTGAGAGACGGAGAGATCGTGAGCCACTTTAGTCAGGACCAGCTGTTCGTATGAGAAGAACAAGGCCAGAGATTGAATCAAGGACAGCACAGCATAGCAGAAAGACAGACCGGGCCAAGTCCTCGTCTGCCGCCAAGCCATTCTTGACAGCTAAGACTGTTATCTTAGCAGCCCTGGTTGACGGAGCCCGAGCTTCGAGACACATGTTGCTGTATACAGGACGATATCAATATCGATGGCTGTAGCATGTATCGTAGAAGGTAATGAGGAGGAGTGCAATGTGCATCTGTAGGTCAGCTCTTTGCAAGCTCGAAAGAGCCCGCCCAGAATGTAACGGCAGCCCACTCGGACTACCGGCCCGAAGCCCCGAAGCATGGCTTGGCCATAGGTGTGACTGTGTGTCATACTCAGTCAAGCTCAGGCAACAGTCCCGCGCTGATGATAGTAGCATATGACCAAGCAATACACATTCCCAATCGGCGCTATTCTATACGACTTGATACTGCTCTAGATTTGGAGGCCCGCCCCGCCTGATCTAAATCTCCGGATCCGCTCCTTCTTTGCCTCACCCGTTCCCGCCACCCACTCTCAGCAAGTGTCGATCAGGCGATTTTTGGGCCATGTCATTCCCGTTTGGCTGAATTGCGAGATGTTGGGATTGTTGTAGACTCCCGCATTACGGTCAATGAAGTCCTTCGTAGGCCGATCTAAAAGGATCAGCGCTGAACTTGGTGGAGCGCTACGACGGCTGGGACAGAGAGAGGGTAGAGAACAGGAGACAGAACGCCGGACAACGGGATTCAAGACAGCCCTATAGGCTGGAGGGACGATAAAAGATACACTCACCCGCAGGATCACACCCAATAGTCCCTGGTCCACGTTGATACACGCGCAGGTAATCAACTCGGTACTCGTTGGGCCATGTCAACTCTTTGAAGTTGACAACTTGGAAGTTGTTTGACTAAAGACGCATTAGATTTATCTCTGGAATGAATGACATAAAACTCACCATGTGCAAGTTGAAGATCATGTACATGGGCTCCTCTGCAATGATCCGATCCCCGACGCCCGACAATGGCTCGGCTGCGATGGCTCCCGGATGCATGGTCCAAGCCCGCTTCCCGTCAACTGCCCAGGTAATGTGACCATTCTTCCGATTATCAAAATCGGCGAACCACTCGAGCTCGAAAGAAGCGAATTCGCCTCGCCGACCGCCAACCACTTGATCCCGGTATATCCGGGATGGTACGTGGGTCAAGACAGAGACTGCCTCTTGGTAAAATCCGCCCTTGTACCCGTTGAACTTCGAGACTCCCGTGTCGGCAATGTCGCAGTAGATGGAGGCATTGTTGAACTGATAACCTGCGTCGAAGGGTGCGATCTGATTTGACTGCGAGACTTCGCCGATTCCGAGGTTGATGATGATCTGCGCCTCGATAAGATCAATCTCAGGCGCCGCCCGACCTACGCCGACGTTCGGTCCCGGATGGTCTGAGCCCGGACAGGTACACGCTGAGTAGCGCTGACCGGGAAGTCGGGAGAGGGGACCGCCTTCGTCGCCGGTAGTTAATGCTGCAAGGGGACCGGATCCGTCAGGTGTGGTCTGATTCGGAAGGGTTCCGATATCGCACGAGTCGTACGAGTACCTTTTGAATGAGCTACGAAAGCAGCGAGTATGTGGATGAACTCACGGCCATAGACCGTCCGTAGTGCCGCCATACCCCGCCCGCCCCAAATTGCCCATCGTCCAGAACGCCGGCCAGAATCCACCGATCCCTGAGGTTCCCGGCAGCGAGACTGACACCTCCCACAACGCGTTCCGATTGAAGCACACTTTGTTCCACGATTGAATCATGCCTGGATGTCAGCTGAAATAGATTCACGTCTGATTTCGCGTACCTGATTTGAAGTTGAGATCGTTGATGGGCTCCTGCGTCATGGTAATAACCAAGTGACCGTCTCTGGTAGTTACCGCGGCCGGATCTAGCCACTCAAAATCGCTGAGAGTTAGCTGACTTTCGCAAAGATTCACCCGGCCGCGCTGTAGAAGTAATGGTCTGACTCACCCTGTAGGCCAATAGTGAATGTCCATGGCTTCCCAGAACGGATCATCTCCAGGGTAGAACGTTCTGCCCTCCACGTTGAACTCGTCTGAGAAGGCCAGATCCCACATCTCCCCATCGTAGCCTCGTTTGGTGTATGCGCTCTGAGGCGTATCGGGATCACGCATTCGGGGGATACCGATGTCTGGGAATTGCCCTGTAATTCATCAGCCCCTGCTGCTGTCGTCTCAAGGGATACGATAAACTTACCAGTCGAATTTATCCCTCCCAAATTGTATCCCGCCGTGTTACGCCCTGACGACAAAGACGAGTCCGTGAACGCCGATATAACAGGATACGCCAAAAACAGAACGAGGACAGCTGCGGCGAGGAACGCTAGCATGAAACCGTTCGCCCAACCCCTGGAGCTTGTGATATCGAAGGGAGAGGCAAGATCCTTCTTGTCCTTCGCGGTGAACGTGTGCAGTTCATCGTCAAGATTTTCGTCATCCTCAATTCCCGCCGTTCCACCAGCTCCCATGCCTGTGGGGACGATGTCCCGCTCGTGCTTGATTGGTGTGTTCCGGTGGAATTGGATCGATGCGGTAGGTCCCAAACGCTGATTGCTCGGCTGGAAGGGGGTTGATGAGTTGAACGAATCGGTCGACGAGGAGTACGCGACTCCATCGGCGAGAGGGGGATTAGGGTTGCGATGGGACATGTTGTTGTCTACGTTCGTAGAGATGAATGATGTGTCTGATAGAGGTCGAGATTGACCAACGGCCTGAGCTTGGGCGAGAAGAGGCTCGCCGTTGCGGGATCCGAGCTTAGGCATGACCCGAGGATCACGCCGAGGGCACGTTGCGAGGGGGGATCTCGGTGGTGTCGAGATGGGCTACGAAGAAGGCAAGGAGATCTGTATCGCTCCGCCTTGCTCTGATAGGGAAGATACTGATGAGATTAGAAGCAGTTGTGTAGCTAGGGGGAGATGGTTGACTTACGATTGAGTTCAGCGCTTGGACCATGGGGGCCGAGGCCGAGGGGTCCGTGACCCAAAGGACATCCTCCTCCTGCCTCATCAACACCATCATATGTTGTGTCTTGACCTTTCTCGTTTGGGATAAATAGTACAGCCTGCTGGCTCAGGCTATCTGAAAGATACAATAGCCGAATAGCCGAATAGCTGAATACCTTAAGGTTTAGTATTTGGTGTGGTGGCCGGGTCTCCAAGCCTCTCCAAGCCGAGCGTACGTGCCCAGCAAACTGGGGTTGTAGTACGAGCTAGCTGGCTCGTCGGAGTAGCTCGGAGTGCCTCCCGCAGGAATGAGGGTCGATACTGAAGTGTGCTGTTGCGCAAGTTGGCGGGACGACAGGAATGCATACCGAACCGTGGCTCGGTCTCTTTCGCTTTTATGCTCGATTTTCTGCGTCGTGGCCGTGCGGGGTTGAGGTGATCTGCTCTCAGAAGAGAACTGTTACTGGGATCATGCAGAGTAAATCATGGATGCAGCCTTCCTGTTCACGCCCAGACATGCGTTCAATACAGGCTGACGAGATTACATCATCACCGAATCACCCCTAACCTTGGCCTAGACCTGGGCCTGTCATCTTACGAGCTATCAGCGCTGATCCGCTTATCAGATACTACCAGCGTCCAGGCGTTCCCCAGAAGAACTTCTGCTGGCGCTGCCAAGATGTCACATTTTGCCAACATACATCAGAGAGACCGACTACTGTGTCCCTCCCTATCTGCCCCTCACCGACGACAATCCCCGAATCCCAAATCAACATTGTCCATATTCACAACACCAAATCCGCCTCAACAGGTATCGATCAAGCTATTCTTAGGCCACGTCAAGCCCGTCTGAGCGAAGGAGGAGATATTGGGATTGTTGTAGATATCCCGGTGTCGCTCGATAAAGTCCTTGGTAGGACGATCTGCGATTTATCAGCTGGGCACAGGGGCGTGAGAAACACTCAAGCGTAAGGCTTGACGTAGCAAGTAGTCGCCGGACCGGATGTGGTGTGTGGTGAAGCCAAGTGAAGAGCAGAAGAGAGCTAGCTCACCATCGGGGTCACATCCTACTGTCCCATCATCCCTCTGGTACACCCGGATCCAATCGACCCTGTACTCATTCGGCCAAGTTAATTCGTTGAAATTGACGACTTGGAAGTTGTTTGACTGAAAAAGCAGTCAGCGATCCGGAGGCCAATGGGGCGAGAAGAAAAGATAGAGGGAACTGGGGTTAAGAACAAGCAGCTTACCATGTGGAAATTGAATATCATGTACATGGGCTCCTCTGGGATTATACGTTGCCCGATTTCCGTCAATGGATCTGGACCGAGAGCACCAGGGTGCATGGTCCATGCCCGCTTCTTGTCGACCGCCCATGTAATGTAGCTCTTCTGACGATCGTTGAAAGAAGCTGACCATTCCAGCTCGAAAGACGCGAATTCTCCTCGTCGGCCTCCGACCACCTGGTCTCGGTATATCCGAGAGGGTACGTGGGTCAGGACAGAGACTGCCTCTTGGTAGAAGCCGCCCTTGTATCCGTTGAATTTGGAGATTCCCAGATCCGCAATGTCGCAGTAGACCGAGGCGTTATTGTATTGGTAGCCTGAGTCGAAGGGCGCGATTTGGTTGGATTGGGAAACTTCACCGATTCCGAGATTGATGATGATTTGCGCCTCGATGAGGTCGATCTCAGGCGCCGCGCGACCTACGCCCACATTCGGCCCGGGGTGATCGGAACCCGCACATGTGCACGCAGAGTATCGTTGACCGGGTAGGCGGGAGAGCGGGCCGCCCTCGTCACCGCTGGTCAGAGTCGCGAGTGGACCAGATCCATCAGGTCGGGTCTGATTTGCGAGAGTACCGATGTCGCAAGTGTCATAGGAGTATCTGGATGATCAGTCTCGGTAGCGTCCAAAACCGGATCGGATTCTGTACTCACGGCCATAATCCATCGGTCGTCCCGCCATATCCCGCCCTTCCCAAGTTTCCCATTGTCCAAAAGGCAGGCCAGAATCCACCGATTCCTGACGTGCCCGGCAAGGAGACAGACACCTCCCATAGCGCATTCCGGTTGAAACAAACCTTGTTCCATGACTGAATCATGCCCGATTTGAAGTTGAGCTCGTTGATGGGCTCCTGAGTCATCGTAATGACCAGCTTTCCATCCTTGGTTGTAACCGCCGAAGGGTCAAGCCATTCGAAATCGCTGGATGTCAGCTTCGGTGATCGCGTAATGCAGGCGGAAGAGAAGGTGAAGAATCAGGGGAATGCGACCTACCCTGTAGGCCAATAGTGGATGTCCATAGCCTCCCAGAATGGATCATCCCCGGGGTAGAAAGTCCTCCCATCGGTATTGAACTCATCCGAGAACGCCAAATCCCATGTCCTTCCATCATAACCCACTTTGGTGTACGCGCTTTGTGGTGTGTCTGGGTCGAGTAGTCTCGGGATACCCAAATCGGGATATTGACCTATAAGACCATCAGCACTCGGAGGTTCATTCTGGGCGATCACGAAGCGACTTACCAGTCGAATTGATCCCTCCCAAGTTGTATCCAGCTGTATTGCTTCCCGAGCCTAACAAGGACCCGTTCTGATATGCCGAAATCACAGGATATGCCCCGAATAGCGCAAGAACCGCAAGTGCGAGAAACGCCAGAGTGAGGGCATTGGCCCAGCCCCTGCCACTCGTGATGTCGAATGTTGAACGAAGATCCTTCTTGTCCTTCTCCGTGAATGTATGGATGTCATCGTCCAGGTCATCGTGGTCCAACATGGCCATCTGCTCTGCCCCACCGCCTCCGGCACCTATCCCTACGGGAACTCCACTTCGTCCTTTCTCAGTGGGACCTGGGTGCGTTGAGGCTGAAGGACCATAGCGCCTTTTGATCGGTCCGGCGATCGCTGGGTCTGAGGAGTTGGATGATGGATGGGATGGGAGTTCGCGAGAATTGGGAGGGTACATTGCGGAGGGATCACTGTCCAGAGGAGGATTAGTCCGAGTAGGTATCGCCTTGTATTGAGCCATGGCCTGGGGTCAGGGGGACGCTAGGCGAAAGAACGCTTTGTTGTTGTCAAGCCTGTTGACGACGATTGGCAGCGGTCGTGGCTATATGTATGCCAGGCCTTTAGTCTGGAATAGGTGTTCAGGAGAGGCGTGTGGGTTGTTGTCGTCGACTGGGAGGCTCAATCAGCTCGAGTTTCCAAGTGGCAGCAAGAAACCCCGGGACGCTTAAGGGCCCTTTGAACGTACCTAAGTGCACAGCTAAAGAGCACCTCCTTTCGCCAAGCCAGACCAGGCCTATTCTCGGTTCACTCTTCACTCTTCTCCTTAAGTTTCTGTCAATTCGACTGAGTCGACCCCGTTTCTTCAAGAGTCGATAGCAAGCGAGCGCATAGAGTAGATGTCAATGTGAGAGGCGATGAGAGGCATCGCTGTAATGTCAAAGGACCCATCAGTACAAAAAGCTGATATCGGAGAGTTTGCGTGAAACTGAGTTTGAAGTTTGAAAGCTGTGCGAGACGCGCCGACGCGCGACGCGCCGAATTCGTCAGGCAATGTGGGAGAGCAAGCATCTCTAACAGTAGTGGTGGAGATCAGCAGACTGACTGAGCATGGAGAGCATCGAAGAGAAGAGAGCGAGCTAAGAATCACTCGTACTGTGCGCTTTTGAGCCAAATTTCGATCGAGACGGCAGTCACCGAGGAACCTCGTCTTTGGAAACTCGTCGGTGGTGGGCGCATGCACACTCGGACTCTAGTGCAAATTTCGTCACGTATGTCATGATATGGAATGTCCACCATCTAAGCTTGGCAGAGGCGGGTGGGTAAGATAAAAGACAAGAAGAGAAAGAGCAAGAATAAAAATATCTAGACAATTCCTTCAGCTGTAGGGCTACACGGATGTCATATCCGCCACTTCTCCATCTCCAACTTCCGACCCGCCGTCCTATACCGTCATCCCCAATCTTCCGCCTTAACAAGTATCTATCAGCCTGTTCTTGGGCCATGTCAGACCGGTCTGAGAGAATTGCGAAATGTTGGCGTTGTTGTAGATGTCGAGGTGGCGGTTGATGAAGTCCTTGGTCGGGCGGTCTACATCTGTCAGCGAGGGTCTTTTCGTATGATGGCTTAGGCTCAGACTCACCGCTAGGATCGCACCCGATAGTTCCATCTCCACGTTGATATACACGAATGTAATCCACTCGGTACTCATTTGGCCAAGTCAACTGAGCAAAGTTGACGGCTTGGAAGTTGTTTGACTGGAGGATCAGCACTAGATACCAACCAGATCAGAGGGAATACTCACCATGTGGAAGTTGAAAATCATGTACATTGGCTCCTCGGCAATGATCCGATCTCCAATCTCCGTCAACCGATTGGCGGCCAAGGCCCCTGGCTTCATCGTCCATGCCCGCTTTCCATCTACTGCCCAGGTGATGTGGCCATTCTGCCTCGCCTTGAAGTCGGCATACCACTCCAATTCGAAAGCCGCAAATTCTCCCCTTCTGCCGCCAACGACTTGGTCCCGGTAAATCCGTGATGGGACCTGTGTCAAGACCGACACAGCCTCCTGGTAGATTCCTCCCTTGTACGTGTTGAAATGCGAGATACCGGCATCCGCAATATCACAGTAGATGGAGGCGTTGTTGTACTGATAGTAGGCATCGTAAGGTGCAATCTGGTTGGATTGCGACACCTCTCCCACGCCGAGGTCAATGATGATTTGCGCTTCAATCAAATCGATCTCGGGTGCCGCTCGACCGACATTGTTGGAAGGTCCGGGATGGTCCTCGCCTGGGCATGTGCAAGCAGAGTATCGCTGTCCAGGCAGGAAAGAGAGGGGACCTTGGTTGTCGCCGGTAGTAAGAGTTGCCAAGGGGCCAGTCATATTGGCGTATGTCTGGTTTTTGAGAGTTCCGATATCGCAAGTGTCGTACGAGTAGCTGGACAATGAGCATGATACAAAACTCCAACCTGAAAACTTACGGCCACAAGCCATCGGTGGTTCCTCCGTATCCCGCCCGACCTAAATTGCCCATTGTCCAGAACGCAGGCCAGAACCCTCCTATGCTCGATGTTCCGGGCAATGACACCGATACCTCCCAGTGGGCATTTCGGTTGAAGCAGAGCTTGTTCCAAGATTGGATCATTCCGGATTTAAAGTTGAGATCGTTGATTGGTTCTTGTGTCATGGTGATGACCAAGTGGCCGTCTTTGGTGGTCACGGCGGAGGGGTCCAGCCACTCGAAATCGCTGCAGAGTCAGCAGAATATTCGCAGTCAACACTGGTCTTTGACTTACCCCGTTGGCCAGTAGTGGATGTCCATCGCTTCCCAGAATGGATCGTCACCTGGGTAAAAGGTCCGCCCTGGGGTATTGAACTCATCCGAGTAGACCAAGTTCCAGTTCTCTCCATCGTAGCCACGTTTTGTGTATACATTCTGCGGTGTCTCGGGATCAAGAAGACGAGGTATGCCTAAATCGGGGTATTGGCCTGAAAGTCAGCTTATCCGAAGTGAAATGCGGAGGAGCCAACTGCCTAGACTCACCTGTCGAGTTGATACCTCCCAGATTGTAACCCGCCGTGTTACTCCCAAATCCTAGCTCTCCGTTCTGATACGCTGAGAGGATAGGATACCCCATGAAAAGCATAAGAACCGCCAACGCCAAGAACGCCAGCATAAGAGCGTTTGCCCATCCTCTGCCACTCCCAATGTCGAAAGGCGTAGCGAGGTCCTTCTTGTCTTTTGCTGTAAAGGTGTGTAGAGCATCGTCCAGATCGTCATCGTCCATCATGGCTCCACCTCCTGCGCCTACACCGGCACCTAATCCAGAAGCGCCGCGCGTGTCGCCTCCGGGCGTACTAGGGTGCATAGATGCGGTAGGCCCGAAGCGTTGGTTGCCCGGACCCAGGGGAGTGGCGGAAGAGAACGAATGTGTGGAGGAAGAGTTTACCATTCTGGCGTTGGGATGGGTGTCGTAAGACGCGAGGGATGATTCAGAGAGGCGCTGAGACATGCCAGGGCCTTGTACGTTGCCGAGTAAGGGCTCGTTCTGGACGGGGGAAGATGATCCGAACTGTTGGGTGGGCCATGAAGAGAGGGATCATCGATGGCGGTAGTCAAGGTGGCGATCAGGGAGAGGTCGGGTGGGGATGGGGTTCGGACGCATTTTGCATCGAGGATGATCAAAACGTCGAGAGGATAGGAATGAAAGAGTCGAAAGAAAGATAGTGATCAGCTCTCATATCACGACAGATGAAGACGAAGGTCGAACTCCAGACGAAGATGCGACAAACTCGCGCCAAGCACTGTTGCGCTCGGTCCTCGTCCTCTTTGCGCTTTGCAGCTCGGTCTCCCCTTGGCGACGATGAAAACTTACGATATTTGGGCCTGTTCTGTTCTTGTCGTTACCTCGGACCATCATACGCTCATGGCCGCAGAGTGTTGAAGTAAGGGGTCTATAGTGGTGATCGTTTGTAAATGGGTCAGTTCGAGGTGTTGGTGAAAAAGCAGTGAGCACGTCCAGGGATTAGGAAATTCGATTACGAAATTCCAAGCTAATGGCCGCGGGATCTGACTCTGACTCTGAGCCAGATTCGCTGCTGCACAATCAATGATGCATCGTGCACGCGCTGCACCTTGACGCGTTTCTGCTGATCAGTCCATCTATGAGCAGAGCGACTGGTATCCTGCAGAGTCCATCAAGGCTCGTGCATTGCACTCTATCCCATCCTCCTCCGGCCTCCTTCAACTGCCGCAGCAAAGTCACGCGTCACGCGTCACAACGCGTTCTGACACAACCTGAAACACCTCTTTTCCCTGACTCCAAATTACCCAAACAGGTAAATACAGCTCGGCGTCACATTGCGCGTCACGCACTACCCAGTGGCACATCCTGTATATCGCTTTGCCTTTGATCACTGCGAGGGACCTTTGAGGCAGGGCTGTCGAAGGCTGTCGACTGCTTGCATGCAACGCTACAGTACACAATCTGAAGCTGTCAATATGCGTGAAGAGACAAGCTCGCTCGATCCCCCGCTGCCGTAAATGGTGACATCTGTGTGACCCTGCCTGAAACCGCTCTCTCTTATCGCCCTTTTGTCCTCGTCCAAACACAACACCTTCAACAACCATGCACAATGTACCTGATCCACTCTCATACCATCAGCGGCACCTCCTGCCATCCGGCGGTAACCTCACTTTCCCCTTGGGTCGGAGGTTTTGCACAACGGTAGGCTTGCGCCGCCCGGGCTACCTTTGCTTTGCGCAAGGGGGCCCGCTTTGACGTTTCATCTTTCAAGCTTCAGAGAGCGCTAACAACAGGGAATCGCGCCTTTATATATCATGGTCCTTGACAACGATGATATCAGTGTCTGTCTTTCATTGCCCTTCATTCTTCTTTGTCTCGTACTAACCGCCTAACTAATCGTCACTCTTTTGCCCCCACCCCGTTAGATCCCCCCCACTCCTCCAGCCACTTCACTCCTCCTCCAACCTCCCTTTACGACATGTCCAACTCCTACGTATACAACCCCCGCCCTTACCTTCCCGCAGCCGCCAGTCCTAGCACACCCAATGATCGCTTCTCAACAGCATCTGCCGCTCCCCTTTCTTCCATCGGCAACATGCTTGCATCCGCATACGACACGGACGACTCGGACGCAGAAGATATCATCCGGACACCCTCGGACGGTCCTAGCGGCAATGCCCGAGCCAACCGTGGAGACAGGCGCTTGACCCAGTCGAGACAGGTCCCCCCAAAGTACATGCGCAGCATCGCGGGTGAGGTCGAGGTCATCTCCTTCCAGGCCGAGGACCAAAATCCCCAAGCTCGGTCTCCGCAGTCAAAGGGCCGGATCGACGCAAACGGTCACAAGCGAGTCACTATCATCGACTTCCCCTCGCCCTCTCTCTCTCCTTCATCACCTCGGTCCTACCCATTTCCTACCCAGCCTAGAACCCCCGAACCCCCAGCGAGAATCTACAACCCCATGACCACCCCCGTTAGGAAGCCGTTGACAGCCCCAGTCTACCCTTCTCCATCCCGGCCGGGCCTCATGTCCTCCCCCGTCGGCCCAAATGCCTTCCATCCACCCTCCCCTGCTCGCAACTATCCCAGCTCGCCCACAACCCACGGCCGACCCCAACTTCAACTCCTCACTCAGACGGCTTCACACCACGGTCTCACTGCCCCGCGCCAGATCCCCATCCTTCCACCTCCCGCATCTCCCATCTCTCCCCTCCTGGCACGGCCGCCTGCTTCCCACTCGTCCCCTATTCCCCGCTTCTTTGGCGCGGCGGCAGGCGATCGCGCTTCGACCGCTTCGGGTATCTCCACCAACGAGTCCGTTGCGGGCTTTGATACCATGAAGGAGAAGAATGCCTTGTTCCGGGGCGGAGAAGAGGAGCTTATGGCGTTCAGCCCAAGGATCAAGCGGATGGGAACAGGCGCTGGGGCAGGTCACAGGAACACATGGATGGGCAAGAGAAGGACTATCATGGGTGCAGCTGGAGCAGATTTCTGGAAGAGATTCAGCGTGATGGGTGCAGAGGGTCTGTCGGCGCGGAAAGAGAGGTAAGTTGACGATAACTCTACCGGTCGGGCTGCAGCTGACGTATCAGCGAGTGGTTGTCCAGCCACAACAGCGGCTGGAAGTCGATCAAGCGATGGATCGTGATTGGACTCATCCTGGTTAGTTCAACCTCTTCCCACTGGATATTACACGCTGACACCGCATAGTTGCTGCTCGCAATTGGAGGAGGCGTCACCGCTGGTATTCTTCTCTCGCAAAAGAAGGTCTGAGGCTTGGACAGGAGAGGCATAAGGACACTGCTTCGGCTCGGAACCAAGGACAATTGAACATTTTGTTTGGACATTAAGAAAATTTAGCATGTTGCGTTCTCATCTAGATGTATGTATCTGCTGGTCAGGACCTCCCGCCCCTGGTTGACACCAGAGCCTTTAGATATCCATGCAAGCAATGGACATCGCTGTTATGGGCGAAGAAGGGCCGGGCAGCTAATTTTCAGATTTCTTGCATAGTTCTCCACACCTATACATACAGTCGTCATGGGTATAGTCTGTTCTGGGGTATAGAGGGCCCTTTTATCGCTTAGGGCGTGACCGGTACAAGATTCTCCACAATATAGGCGGAGAGGCGGGAGGTTGTTGAGGATTTTCGTCATGCCATTAGAAAACAGAGAGGGGAGGCGATCTGTGAGAATTGTCCGACATCTAGAACAGATCTTCGAGCGTCATTTGCCTGTGCGGTCAGTGAAGCGCCCTTGCCGAAAGAAAGTTCTACCGAGCTGCAGACTCACTTGACTATATCTGTGCTCGCGACCATGGCTGAAAATTCCTCAAAGCTGAGTTTACCGTCTCTGATCGATCAGCCCCTATTCTTGCTGGACCGCCGCGGCCGTAGAGGTACACCCTTTTAGGTCTCGCTAAAGGGAAATGCCTAAACTCACCCGTCCTTATCCGCCTCCATGATGGTCTTATCGACAATCTGCTGTAATTGTTGATCCTAAAACCGTCAGTAAAGATCTCTGACATCTGCATGCAGGCGACAGGAAGCTGTGATGTTGGGGAATTGCGTCCATCATTGGCCGACTTCTGACACCTGGATTCCACTCGCAATGCTCACCTTCAAATTGTTCCCCACCATCTGTTTCAATACGAGATACAGCTCTCCATTGGAGATGAACCCATCCCGGTCCATATCGTAAACTTTGAAGGCGACTACTTGGATAAAGGTAACAGGGCGAGCGAGTGAGTGCAGGAGGGACGTGCGAGTGAGGACAGCGACCGATGAGAAAATAGAAAAATTGGGAGATGGCAAGTGTCAAAAGCGAGTAGAGGGTTTGAATCAGCGCTTGTACTTTCTTACCGCAATATGTAGACCTCGCACTTACATCGAAGCTTTTCTTCACGGCCACCTTTACTGCTGAAAGCGCTTAAACCACCGACAAACTCTTGGAAGTCGACTGTTCCGCTCCCGCTACGATCATTAGCGACTCCTCTTTGCATCTTGGTTTGCGCAGCTCGGCTCATGGCGTCTGTTGAGGTTGTCCCAGACGTGTGGATCCGCCCCTTTCCACCATGAACGGCGCAGACCACAATGATTCTCCTTCGCCTTCAAACACCCCCATCCCAGCCCCAAGCGTCATCTAGTCCCTGCGAAATATCCCCGTCGAGGCCTTATCCCACCACTCGAAAGACAAGCCTCACTCACTCTTCATCAAAGATGGCAATCATCCGATGTGCCAATGGGTTATTCGCAATCTGAGGAATTTGTAGGAATTCATCCCGGTCTATAGTCCCCGAACCGTCCTTGTCAAGCTTCATAAACCGCTTCTTTAAACGAAGTAGCTCCGGAGCGGAGACTTAGCTGTCAGCTTGGATACATATGGAGATGCAGGAGGCCTGGTTGTGGGTAGGAGGTGAGGAATGCTGGCGAAAGGGAGGGGAGGAATGATGAATGACCGGTGATCAATGTGAATGGGGCACTTGGATCAACTTACAATTCGAGCTCTTCTCGAGCGAGTTGAAGACTGTTGATTCTGCTTGACCCATATTGTCTGTGTCGATACCTGTAATAGCTTCGTATAATGGATGTGATCAAGCTTGAAAGGTGGAAAGAAGCAACACCACCCAAGCTTGTGTTGGCGCGACATGAAACCGGCGCATGCGGTGATCCCCGCGACGCCTGACAGCTTGGTCAGGCGAGTGATTGTCCAACATTGACCAAGCCTCAATCATTAGCGCTCAGCCCCAGCTGCTGGCCCAGGGAGCCAGTCGGGAGCCAGTCGCACAATAAACACACAGAAGCATGCAATTTATAATCATATCATCATATCGAATCTCCCTATTCAACCCCCTTACTTTCTACTCGCAACCGCCTTCTGGCCACCCTCACCCTCTCATTGCCCAAAAACCAAATAGATGACAAGAAAGCATCCCACTTGACTAGTCAAACACGTATGCACAAACCCTCTAGACGTCTTCCAATTCCCTTGTTCGCACTTTTCCCCACCTTTCATCCCCTTATTCCTTCTTGTCCAATCGCTCCTCCAACTTCTTGATTCGTTCCTTTAGCTCATCCACCTCCTTTTTGCCTTCCTCGCCACCACTACCTGGAGCAGCCGTCGCATTCGCCGCGATGCTCCTCCCCACCTCATACCGCACCATCTCCTTGAGACTCTCGGCGCTCTGCTGCAAGTTGCCCAACAGGGTGTTGCTGCTCGCCGCCGTGCCCTTGAACTCCTGCATCGCCACCTGCTGACCGGCGTACAGACCCTCATACCGGACCATCAGATCCTGTAGGTTGTACCTGAGCCCGTCGGCTTGGTGGAGGAGATCGTAGAGTTGATTGTACGGGGCAAGAAAAGCTTCCCGACGGGCCGACATCTGGGGCGGCCCGGTGGGAGCGGGGGGTTGGTTTCGGTGAGGGGGAGGAGGTGAGGGCGAGTTGGAGTCCGAGTGATGGTCGTGCGACGTGTAAGTAGCGCTGGGACCGGGATGACCGTGCCCACCGCTGCCTTGGGTCCCGCTGCCGCCCTGGTAGCCATTTCGGGAACCTCCGCCACCAGCTGTGGGCGGTGGCATCCGGTCGTCATAGCCGCCTCGAGACGAAGAGGTGACTATACGGCCAGAGCTACGCGACGCGCCATCCGTCACTGATCGGTTGTGGGAGTGTCCGGGTTCGTACCGACGATAGTACTGGCTGGAGGCCGGGGCTCCTTGTTGACGGGTGAATTCGCCATCGTCAGCTCGGCTTCCGCGGACGTTGGACATGGGGGCAGTGCGGGGGTCGCTGAGGCCGTTGGGGTTTATTCCAGACGGAGGGTGTCCCGTAGATGCGCCGGACTGAGGATCGCCGCGCTCGGACTGCTGAGCCGACAAGTTCTGGTTCATTGGGGCAGACTGGGGGATCAGCTAGCTTCACAAAAGGCTAGAAAGTAGCTCACTTTAGAACCCATGTTGTCCTTATCGCCACCAGCAGTGACAATGCTCATCCTCTCAACCTTGTCCCTCGTCTTGTCTCGCCTACGTCCGACACCACCGCTACCGGAGGCCGATGCAGGTGGCACCGAGGAGGGCGCACGATCCTGCTCCTTGGGCTGCCACCCTTTAAAAGTAAGTTCCTTGGGGGTGTTTGGAGTGCTAGCCGCCACATCTCGCCTGCGTTGAGCGATAAGGGCTTCTTGCTGCGCCTTGATGCCGATAGTGTCACGGACCTGCACCATCAGCAGATATCCGAAATTCCCACTGTGGACTTACAGTCTTGAGCTGATCCTCATCGACCTTTTGGAAATCGAATCCCATGACCACCGGACTGGGCAACGCAGAGTCGCCGACACCGCCCCCGCTTTCTCGCCTATTCTCGCGGGAAGCAGCGAACCCGATCGGTTTGATGGGAGCCAGACCGCTAACCCTACGCTGCTGAGGCTGGCCCTGAGGAGGGTACTGCTCGCCGCCTACGCTACCGGGACTTTCGCCGGTGCCAACAGCACTGCCCATAGGCGAGTCGGCTCGGTCGGGGTTGGACGTCGGGGCAGCCTTCCTTGTTCGGCGGCGCTTGTCCGCTCGGGGGTTGGGTGACCCAGGGGCGGGTGATTCATCCATTTCATCCCTGTTTGTTTTGACGGAAGCATGTAGGTGGATTGGAGCGATCGTGAGACCATGCGGATAATGGGTGTTGGGAGGTGCGTAGGAGTCGGGAGTGAGGGTAGGTCGAAAAGTGAATGGTTTGGCAATATTCGAAATCGCGTGGGTGGGGAGCGGGAGGGGCGATTGAAGAGCGGGATCGATGAGAGGGCAAGGCGATAGGGAATGTGGTTGAGCACGGGGAATAGACGTGCGCGACGTAGTGGAGATCACATGGGTGGGATTTTCATTGGCCCGAGTGGACATGTGAAGGGACCGAGTAACGGAGGGATATCGAGTAGTGGGTACAGTTGGAGGAGGGGTAGGGTACAGAGTGGAAGCCATGATCAGCGTTTAGTCACTATAGATGTATAGAGGCGAATGTAGGAAAGACAGAGTCCTTGAAAGAGGGTGTAGAGCGAGCTGTGTAGACGAAACACGGGCGATAAGGGAGCTCTAGCGGGTGCGGGGAGGTGAAACGGTAAAAGCACGAAAAGAAGGCGGAGTGCGGGACTGGGTGCTGGGAAGGGAGGGAATGGATACCAAGAAAAGAGGAGGAGAGAGATGGTGAGATGAAGAGAATGATGGTGATGAGAGGATGAGGGGCGATTTGGATCCGAGCGTCCGAGCGCCCTGAATTAAGAAACGAGAAGCATCCAGGCACCCTCCTTCCAAACATGAAATACACACACACACACACACACGCCACTCCTCCGACAATCCCCCGCCCCCAAAGGTACCCCGCGTTTATATGAATCTCAAACTCACCGTTCATCTCTCGCAGTCTTGCCCTTCTTCTTCTTGCCAGACCCTACAGCACCACCGCCTACTCCGACTCCAATACCCACTCCTACGCCTCGCGTCTGATGCGCCATAAATTCGTCTTCGCCTTCTACTTCCGACATGCTGCTGCCTGATGCGGTTGCGGTTTGGGGTCCAGTGTGGACGTCGGGCCCGTATTGATATGGGTTGAGAAGAGGGTGAGGCTGATAATTCGAGTAGGGTTTTATTCGAGCTGGGTAATCAAAATGTCTGGGATCTGGTGGATATTCCAAGGCAGGCCTGTTTGGGTGATACATATGCGGGAGATACGGACGAGCGAGTTCCGGAGAAATAAATTGGGGCGAGGCGGGGTAGAAGGACGGTGGAGAAGTTGATGTGGGGTGTATTTTTGCCAGTGGAGGTGGACCGAGTGGGGGTGGCGTAGGAGCAGACGTCAAGTCGGAGAGGGGTGGGTAGGAATGGCGTATGCGGGCAAAGGGCGGAGGTGCAAGGACGGAGGGGTAATTTGTGGGTGAGGCAGATTGCAATGGCCAGTCAATCGAGTGACGATGTTGATGAGAGTGATGTGGGTAGGTCGAGACAAGGTGGGGCGAGGCCGCGTAATACGATGGATTGTACATGGTAAGAATCGTGACCGTGGCGATGGGATGTGGGTGCCAGGTGTAGGTAGAGTGAGGTGAGCAGGGAGAGGCCCGGTGGTGGAGGATGTCACCGACGAGGAGTAAACAAGGAGATGATGGCGAAAAGGAGGAGGGTCGCGAGGGCGATAAGGTTCAGGAGGAGGCGTTGGTGTTGAGCAAAACGAGGCGCAGCAGCAAAGAGAAAGTATCGTAAGCGGGAAGTGTGGGGTAAGGGTAGGTACAGAGATAGGCTGGATCAGCGTGTGTTCTCAAGCGGTATCCCAGAAGCTTGTACAAAAGGGGTCAGATCGTGCAGTGTGCCTGGCATCGCCGGCGTGTACGCGATGCGGCAGGAAAGAGGGGATTACTGGAACGAGGAATCCGAGGTGGGGACTGAGGGAGCGAACAGGCAGCGAGGCAAGAGGGAAATATCACGTACGATTGATCTAGAATCACGCGACTACCTTACGTTGGGGAACGCCTTGAGTGTCGGGAGGCAGACGGGAGTGGTGACGACGTGGCTGTCGAGGAATGCCTTGGAATGGATGCTGGAGAATTCCGGTCTATCGTTTCGCCTGTACCTCTTTTGGTAATTTCTCCCTGATGCAGCCTTGGAATTTGCCTGTGCGGGCTTTGTGTGCAGATCTACGAGAAGGTCTGGATGTATCAGGGCGGTGCTGATGTCACCAAGTGTTGCCAGATAGGGTAGAAATTGTTGACTGAGGACGGGAAGAGAGGATGAGTGGGCAGCGTTCCCGTCGTTCCCGTGTGTTTACCGTGCCGCGGATGTTTATCCGGTGTTGATATTGAGGGCGGGACAGGGTGATGACCAACGTCTATAACAAGATGCCGTCAAGATGGTGTGTTGGGGCAGTGATGATGCCTGCCGAAGGGGAGAGATGTATGCAGATGATGATACTTTGTGGGGGCAAGGATCAGTGAAGGAAATCGATCCGACAAGGGGTAAAAAGGTGAAACGCTGCGAGCTTGCACTTCGGTAAAACTAGCCTCTTGCCTCTTGCGGAAATTATGAATTCAGGGTAACTCATCCACCGGGATTAGCCGAAAGAGGCACTTTGTCGGAATGCCACACCCAGCATTCCTTCATCCGTCCATCCATGTGCAGCTGGGCTCGAGGCTAGATTCTAATTCAAGAGGCATGAGCTAGCGCCGAATAGCTCTCAGCGTGTCCATCCAATTTATACGCTGACTAGGCTCTGTGTGAGGTCGACCCTGTATCGACTGATATAGGAGTAGATGTCGACTCTCCGGCAAGCCAGGAGCCTGCAGTCTCCGTTTTTGCTGGACTCTGTAGATTCGCGACACGAAACGCTGTCAGGCAAGCTCTGTGATGCAGTGACAGCTCATGCAAAATTCGCTGTCGGAGCAAGTCCGCTCACCACTTCAGCTATGTGGAGATCGCGCAATCGATTCTGGGACCCCCACAGGACCAATCCATCAGCCCTTTAGTCCCCGCTATGCCAGCTGCGTGTATAAGAGCATGCTACAGACCTAGCTATGACCTCTGCAATAGATGATAGAGGTATGCAACAAGCTGCGTCTAAGAAACTGAACTTTTGGGTGGACTCGGCGGAGCTTCCGTCGGAACCGGCACCGCCTCTCGGTCCGACGCCACGTTTGTTGACATCTTGTCGCGTCGTCAAATTTCGTCACGCCGTCAGCCCACCATCTACTCGTACCTCTAATCAGCCATCACTCAATCGATAACCCTACAAAGCACCATGGCATCCTCAGGGCAGCATCTACAGCATCACATGCAGCCTCAAGGACATATGCAAACCCACGCCGAGGCATCTCCGCCTCTTCGTCAATTGCCCCAACAAGCGCGCAGTCAGCAAGCCGAAGCAGGGCCATCATCGTGGGATCATCAGGGCCAAAATCGAAATCCATCCCTCGGTGGTGATCAGAGTGCATACACTCAGCCTACTGGTCCTGCTACTGCTCAACCGGGGAACTACACCGTGCCTTACGGTGAGCATAGAGCATATTCGATGGAGATCGGTCGATGCTGACATTCAGGGCAACAAGGGGGATACTATCCAACCCATCCAGGTCAAACGCCAGGGTACGCTCCTGCTCCACTTCCCTTAGACTACCGTAAGACTTGAACAACTCATGCTCTTACTATAATCCCACTGACACTCGTCAGAACTCTCGCAACTCCAGAACCAAGTCTACGAAGAATTTCATCTAAGACTTTACCCCCTCCTCCGGCAACATGGTGATCTTATTCGAGACCTTGACGGCAGACTCTACGCGTCGGAGACACGAGCGGCCGCGGGACTAGAGCGAATATCAGAACTCGAGTCAAAAGTGGCGGAATTACAAGGCGGAAGAAGCGCTCCTCCTCGTCATCTTCCCCCTCCCCTCCCTCTCCCTGTGCATATGCCCGCGCATGCTCCAGCTCCAGCTCTAGCCCCTACCCCTCTTTCCGCTGCTCTTTCGACATCGGCATCATCCTCCACTTCCGTGCTCAAGCGGAAGAAGACTGTCCAGGCTGCTGCAAGTGGCAGCAGTGAGTCATGAATTTCGCAGTATACCCTGGATGAGCTGATAAATACAGAGAAGGGTGGCGCAAGTAAAGCGAGCAAAGTTCGAGAAGAGCTTCCACCGGCTGTATGGGAGGAAGTCCAGGCAAATCTCATTCTCTTTCATTGACATCGGCTTAGCTGACAGTTTCAGGCCCAGGTCGTAGCAGCAACAGCACACTTGTACGGTGTTCCCCGACCCTACCCTTACTGGCACGAGCTGGCTGCAGGCGAAGAGTGGCCCAGGCTTCGAGCCGAGGATGGCGTGTCAGAAGGGATCAAAGCGATCCGATTCGACTATGACGAGACCGTCTCCGGGCCGCATAACCAGGTCGCGTTCCGGGCGATAGTCCGCTTCATTGTCGATAATAAACGGCTACATCCTGCCGGGCTGAATATGGGTCCGGGGAGCTTGGTACAGGCGAAGGGAGTCCTTCTCGAGGCGGCGCATAAGCACTTTGAGGAACTGAAGGATACTTGGTAGAAAGACAACATCCAAATGTATGTGTGAATTATAGCGCTGTCTGATAGATTCAGCATCGGCTCAGCGGTGGTGACGAGCTCACTGATGAGTGGGTCTAGGATCGATCGGTCTCTAACCAGGATCACAGAACGCCAATCGGCGGCATGAGCTTCCCAGCAGCTGCAAGGCTTACTGAATCAGGACCACGGGTCGTCGGATCTAACCGGCTATGCACAATTTCAGTCAATGAATGATAGGACAGTAAAGTGCAATCGCTAAGAGTGGCCAGTGGTGTATTCTCGCCCTTACCAAGCCACATGCCCCGCCCGTCCGGATGTCTCGTACATCATTTCGAACACGACGCCCAATTCAACAGGGCAAGATTTGAATGACTCGTCCTGATCTATTCACACCGGGCCAGGATCCGCTTCGAATTTGGAAGGATAAGATGGTATATGCACAACTGCACGACGTATTACAAGATCTCACCATTTGACGCTAAGTCGCTTACTGCCCGGCGCTCCGCTAGCTCTCCCTCGACTAGCTGTCTTGCGCGTCGATGTTCACAGTACCGTCTGATCCATCCAAGCACGCATAGCTCGCTTGCCATCCCTCGGAGATTCTAATGAAAGTCGAGAGGACTCCACGCTCCATCACCGTGTCATGGCCAGCCAAGAACGAAGACCGTCAGGCCCTCGTCCTCTCGCCCAACTGCCTCTTCTGCCTCTTCTGCTTCACATACAGCTCCCCATCCCCCTCGACTATAGTCTTTTCCAATACATCCAAGATCTCCTTCTCGTTCTTCTTCCGGCTCTCGCCCTTGAAACCCCCTCAGTCGTTCCCCTTGATGTCAGAAGCGCGTCAATCTTCCCCCAGTCTATGGAAGGGACCTTGAAAACCAACATCTCCAGATTGCCACTCCAGATCCGCGTCTCCCAGGCTGTGAACCTCGGTCAGCTGCGTTGACTGATCATGACTGGTGGGCATGGTGATCGTAGATGAGGTGTTACAGGAGGTATACATTACTGTATGAGTTGGAGGAAATGGGAAGGAAATAGTGTGTTGAGAAAGATAAGAGGGAGGATCAAGAAATATGGCTCCCCTTATATCTTACGGTGGCAGCGTAGTTGGCTTCCGCAAGAAGGATCTGGAAGCTGAGCCGGGCTCCTCTTACCTGTGGCTATGACGCGTTCGAGGTTCCAACTGGGATGTTCCGACGTCGTGGTCTTGCCTCGATGTATACTGCTTCGGACTTTCCCTTCAGGCATGGTCCCTCTGACAAGCAAGAGGACCCGAAGGGGTGCATGAAACGCTTTCCAGCCCTCGGATGAAGCGCCGTTGCTGATTCTCCTCCGCTTGTATCCTGTTTAGCATTCTTTCCCAGATGCTGAACTCGATAATTGCTGGAAGAGCCTAGACGTACAACATTTGGCCCGGGGTACTTACTGCAAGATGGGCAGTGGAGACGAGATGATCATAGCAGCGTAGTACGGTGTATAGATTGGGCATACGCATCCAAATTCGCGGTACGAAAATTAAGGCCTAGTCCGATATGTATCAATTCTGGACTTGAGCGCAGTCATCATAGCCCCGGGCCATGACCCCGTGTCCCACCGACTGAATCGGAGTGGGATCTCCTTTCCTCTCGCCAACATCCAAGCGTTCAGTCCCCTGCGGTAGGCCATCTCCAGCAAATCTGTGTCGCCCTGCCCCTACATAGGCCCCTCCTCACTGTCGTCCTGAGTGGTGTAGAAACCTTCAGAGCCCGCAGCCCTCTCCTTATCTGCCTTCCTAGCCTCATCTGTGTCTGTGCATCCCTCACGACCACAAGGAGACCAGTCACCGGTACCGTTCGGCAAAAGGACCCGCACATGGTCAAATGCGGTGCGCGGCACGAAAAGCAGTCGCTCGACCGTTGTAGCGCCTTCTTGGGTCTCACCGAGGGAACTGTGAGCTTGATGCAGACTGTGTCGGCCGTGGGGGTACTGGATCCTGGGTTGTGGTGTTTTGCCGATCAAAGTGAGACAGGTGTGAATCGGATTCGAGGGGAAATCGATGAGCGAAGTTGAGGAATGGGCCGAGTAGCTTGGTGGAAGTGTTTTCCTAACGAAAACAGAGGAAAAAGCAAGTCCGTTGGCGTGACGATCCAGGTCATATCCTAGGGAGAGCCATCGCGTTAACCCAACATCCTTTCAGCCCAACTCCTGAATAGGAGCCGTGTTTGAAGGGGACCCGACGCGTTTGACAACTCGTCGCGCGTCGCCCTATTTCAGGACAGCCTGGATCAGTGAATCGGTGTGTCATCAATGCGATATCCGGGTCAAAAGCGATATGAGTACCTCTTCAATTAGAAATCATGCCGCTCAGCAGCCAGCCCCTCTCCCCAGCCCGCAATAACCCAAAACACCATGCATGCCCCCTCCAAGGTCTAAGCCTTGGAGAAGAACAGCTCGTCCACAGCTGTTGGGTGTGCTCGGGACTAGTGACGGTATGCCCGATAGTCCTTGGTTCTTCGAAGATCTCATGATTGTTCCCACCCGGGAACGTATTGCTACAAAGAAGTGGATTTGGGAAAGCCTTCGTATCCAAATTGCTTTGTTGAGTAGGTTTCGTCCTAGCCTAATATGGTTCAGCTTGAGTCTGGGTTTTGCCAAATAGCGACAGTAGTCCTGGATGATTGGCTGAATGTGCAAGTAGAAAGGGGACAGAGGGGCTGGGAGGGCGATACGAAAAAGGATGTGGCCAAACCTACCGTGGGAAAACTAGTCAAAGCTGATCTCACCACCAATTTCGAATGTCAGACGGAGATGGGCGATTTTCTCCTGTAAGATCTTGAGCATCTTTTCTCGGACCTTGTGTTCCTGCCTTCGTCAGCTTGGTTGAAGCAGAATGCGCCATGACTAGCTGAGTCTGCACATACCATATCGTATCTGCAGAAAGCCGCACGTTCTTCTAATCTGACTGGTCAGGTATGAGTGCTGTACAGGACAGGCAGCAAGCACTCACGAGCAAGCTCTGCCGATAGGGAGACACATTGACCATTCCGCGTCTGTACCCGGTGAGAGTTCTTCAGTCATATCAGCCACTGCACAACTTACACGCAAACTCACCGCTTGATGGGAATACCAAGCTCCGAGATATATTGTCAAGACAAACTTGACAAGGTTCTTGGCTTCCCCCTTCCCCACATGCTCAATTAATGAGGCAGACACAAGCGATCGACCAAGCTTGGAAGCCATCAACCCATTCTCAGGGAAACAGCAATCAAAGTTGTCGGAAACTTGTCTCATGTCAGCTTGAAAGGTCTCTAGCCGTCCTGCATCGGGATATACCATTGTCTGCAGCAGAGAGGAGCTTCTCGACAATGTTGACAAAATAGACTCGCCCACGAATGCCACAGCAGTGTCCACTCGCAGCGTCTTCAGCGCCGTCTGCATCTCCGGCGTGGCGCTCTGCCTCGCTAGTGAGTGTCGCGTCCACATCGAACATGCAGATCGTCTTGGAGTGTTTGCGCTCTGCGAAGGGGAGAATAACCGCCGGTGAGACGTTTTGGGGAATTGTGATGGTCATGTAAATTATGTAGATGTGGGAGCTGTGCATACAGTGTGGAAGGGAATTTGAAGGGGCCGCATGTAGTAGAAGTTTGGCCCAAGCGCGTCTATCCATCCACGTGGGTTCATGTCTGGTAGATTACAAAATTACTAAAAGAGGTATTTACTGGTTCGCTTCCGTACGCCTGCTCCTTGATCCCATCCTATATGTGTCCCCTCTGTATCTAGCTAAACCTACTGCTATCCWATTRATCAAAAACGAATAYGATCCCACTGCTATACTCTYCCGCCMCCTGTTGAACATATCCGCCGTTGTAGTCCCCATTGCACCGCCTGTGGAGATGATGATTGGGTGGAGAGGGAATTCGTTGGGCTGGTTGGGGGGAGCGTGATCGAGCTTGTGTCTCGCGCAGCGGTCGAGATGCCAATGTAACATCGTGTTTGCTGCTGCTGGTGACGTAGAGGCTAATGGGGCTGGCTGACCAATTGGCCGAGCAAGATTCATGTCTGGAGCAAGCGCACACGCGACTTGTATATCACGTGATGATCTTGCGAAAGCACGTGATATTTTACCATCCGCCCGGAACCTTGGCTGACCAACAATTTGTCGTGGCAGCCTCACAGTACTCCTAGTCTCGATCGATCCATTTATATACACATCAATAGGGCAGACAGCAACTCATGCTCTGTCCACACCGCCGGCACGGCAAGCCTGGAAAATAGCAAATAAGTCCATTAAAACAAGCCGAGTAGTCTCTGTCCAGCCTACCACTGCCTCGCCGTCGACTGACGAACTCGCGCAGGCAATCACCGCCATATCCTCTTCATTCCGCCTTGCTGCACCTCTTGCACGGCGATCTACGCGATCGAAAACGACTGAACCCTCTCGCCCTTCCCGCTCGCCATCTGCTGTTCATCCCCTGACAACTTCCACCACACCGGACACCCTCGTGCCGTCTGACCCTGCCTCGCGTCAGGGTTCACCATTCTGCGACGGAGAAGTGAGTGATATCGCCTCTGCCAGTGCACTCGTCGGTGACGAGGATGACGAAGAGGAGATGATGTTCGGCCGTGATGACTCTGGGCTAAGAGGGCGAGTAGAGGATCTCGGCGAATAGGAGGAGAAAGGGTTGTTACGGCGCAAAAGTATCGAAGCGGAGGGTGTGACTGGCTCGCCAAGGAGAAGATTGATACCATACCCTGATGGGAAGTGTGATAAGGGCAAGGGAAGGAAGAGACGTTTGAGCGAAGAATGCTGGGAGAGGATGGTGAGAAGGATGAGGGAGGGCAGGGGTCGACCATTACGAGAGACAAACAGGCCTTCGCGCTGCTAATTCTGATGTGTGAGTTATTCGCTTACCTTGATACGTGATCTCTCCGCTAAATCCATCGACTGATGTAGCAGATCTGTCAGCTAACTCTGCCATGGCCATACGGACCATACTTAGCTGACTTCAAAACTTCAAGGAATCTCCCTAGGCCTAGCATTCGGCACCCTCCCTTTCCCCCTAAATCCGCACCGCTCCCAGTCCCAACTAGCCATATTCGCGTTCTCCACCTGGCCCTAGCAATCAAGCTCCCCTGGTTGCTTATAGTCGACGCGTGGTTGGTGCCCAGCCGGGGCCGGCATAAGAGCTGGATCGTGCCTATTCAGGCAGTAATGGTGATGGGACTATGGTGGCTCGGGGGAGGCGCCGGAGGGTGGTTGAATGCGAAAGAGGTCGATATATGGTACATCACTATTGGTTTTGGAGGTCTCATATCGGCTGCTGCGACCCAGGGTGAGCTCTGTGTCTTTCGCCTGACTCTATAAGGGGTTTGGCTGACAGCTAAGGAGGGCGAGGATGACCAAAAGAACAGATTAATTTTGTCATACTGTTATAAGGCCGTGTTATTGTCTGTGTCTGCTCTCAGCCAGGCCTAGCTACAAGGTTGCTAAAGCGGGCAAAGCGATATCTATCATCACCAGATCTCTTGCAAGCACGTCCGATCGGGTGCAAGGATGATTGGATTTCAGATTTGCTTGTTGAGTAGCGGTAACGAAACGCCTTGTGGCTCATATACATGATACTCGTATACCGCGTGCAGAAAGACAGCGAGCGGGTCTCAAAGCAGCTGACTGTATTGCAGGGAACACCTGTGTCGATGTAGCAACAGGGAAGAGGAAGGAAGGCCGGCAAAAGCCGGCAGGGGCCGGCAGACAGCGGCCGGCCGGAACTCAGATGCCCATGCAGATGACGACGACTGCCTGACACCAGCTGCCGACACATGTCTCATCCCGCACCGCATGCTTCGAGAGATCCCAGTACCTCAATCCTGTCAGAGCCATACCTATTACCTGCACTCATTCGCTTGCGTGATTGTCCCACCCAACACACCCTCGATCAACAAGAGGCGATGCCAGAACCCAATTCACAAGGGGGAGAACCTGGGGCCTGTGTTCGCGTGAGTATAGGCGTATTGGGTCGTATTAACAGCATAGTGTAAGAGCAAGAAATATGTAAGTCTGCCTTTCCGTGCGCCGACGGGACAAAGACTAAGACCACTTCAGAAGTGTTCCGCATCCAAGGGCAAGGACAACCTTGAGGCAGGAATTTACCCCTGCGGGCGATGTAGCCTTGATCGCGAGACAACAACATGCGAAACGTCTGACCAAGGGTCAATCTCGACAGACCCTGCGAAAAGTGCCAAAAGACCCAAAGCTGCTCAAGGGTCTGACAATGAATCGGCTGAAGGAGGCAAGAGGCATAAGAAAGGTAAAGGTATGTCACTTTTGAATCTAGCATGAGAGGATGTCGGTGATTGTTCAGGTTTGCCAACAGTGCCAGGCGAAACGTGAGCATATTCCGGATGTCAGAAGCTCTACGTGAGAGCTGAAGCTATTAGATCTATCAAAGGGAAAGCTCCTGCCTCTAGTCGTCATGCCAAATCCCAGTTACTAGTCGCAGACGATCTCCCTGCACCGCTTCCGATAGCGAGCGATTACGCCGAACTTACAAAGAAGTACCAAGTGCTGCTCTCATCAGTGGAAAAACGCGCTCCACTGCTCCCGGAAGTTTTAGATTTTCGGGTGAATTCTTACAGATGGTATTCGCTAACGAGCAGGAATATTACATACGATTTGAATCTTGGGAAGAGAGCTCGGGAATTAAGCCTTATCTTGGAGTTGTGCACGGGATCGCAGCATTAGGCTATTTTTACCAAGGCAAGATGGAGAAGTCGAATCGGGAAGCTGAGACGGCGCGACTGCTCATCAACCGGACTCTGGACGACGACGACAAGGGCTCCGAGATGGGCAATGTCACCTTGGGTGAGAATATTTGCCTTCCGCAAGGCATATCTTGGCTAACATTGGCAGCTCTCACACTCCTTCTCTACCGTAGTCTTCTCAAAGGCGTATTGCTACAGAACCTGAATCTGTCAAATCAAGCCATCGGCTTCTGCAATGAAGCTTGGTGGTACAGCGAACCTGGAGGCCAAAAATTCGCAGCTATAAAATCACCAATAGCCACTTGGATACACAGCGACGACAGACTGTTCTGGCTAGTCTACATTCTTTACATACAGATGTAGGTCTGCTGGGCGTTGACATTACTGATACTGTGCAGGATCAGCTGTTCTCCTGTGTTGAGCTCAAGCGCAATCTCGACAGATAAAATCACACTTGCTTTGCCTGCTCGGAACAAAAGCACTTTACGACTAAGCCATAAGGATGTCAATCATGCAATGGGCAAGGAACGATCCTATGGGTGCGTCTCTTCCCCGTCATCCGATTAGAACTCACACGCGACTCAGTTGGTTCGGCATCTATGCCAAAGCCGCGATCCTTCTAGGCCGTACCCAGGAGATAGTCCGCGTATCTTTGAGCGATGATCGCTTACAGACTGATAATCTACTCGACCTCGTAAGAGATCTTTTAGCCTTTCAAGCATATTACCAGCCGCATGATCTTGCAAATGCAGGTAGCGACGTGGACATCGGTAAAGGGAAGGAGATGGGTGAGCACAGACAGTTCACACACGCTGACGATTACAGCCATTCGAGCTATGATCGCTGGTTGTCACATTGTTAGTCATGGCCATATTCTCAACTCTGATGATCGCAGCTGCTCCGCGAAGCGCGAGAAAGTTTCGGCAAAGACTGGCGCGGTTTATCGGGCGAGCTAGCGAAGGGTTGCTCCGACGCCTGCTTAGGTGGGGGATAGCATTTTCTCGAGGGAGGAATTCGCTTATCGTCCAGCCGTCGCCAAGGGTGCCAAGGAGACTGCCGAAATCCAGTAAGCCCTTCATATCGGCAAAGCTGATTGGTGTCAGCGTGATCCCTATCGAACCATATGTGATTCACTCGTGGATGCTTGTCTACCGCACGTGCTTCGAAACTGCTTATCGCAATATTTCGGACGAAGACGATATTCTGGACGAACCCCAGAGACGAAATGTAGCAGACTCCTGCTTGTGAGTCAATTAGAGTGAACCAACTGGACTTGGTCATGGCCTGATCCCCGCAGATCCGCACTACGTCACCAAAAGAAAACAGCAATGGAGCGCGGGGCTGCCAGAGGCGGGTATGCAGGAGGCACGCTGGAAATTCTCCACGAGCTCGGCCTTGTAGAGGGAGACGAGCCGGTACGTTTCCAACACGAATCAAGCCGTTAAAAGCTCAACTTCTCAGCCGTCCGAAACTGTTAGCATCATCGCGAAGCTCTCAGCCCTCAGCATTCAAGATCAGTTGGATTCCTCTCGCCCGCAACCATCGCCGCTGGATGCCTCCGGGCAAGAGACGGCAGGCGGGCAGACTTCTGCTGAGGTTTCGTTTGGATCTACGAGCAACGAAGATTTGGTACGTGTCGCCAGCGTCTATTTCCGTTGACTCTCAGTTTCAGTCAGCGGTGGGGTTGGACATTTCTAACGACTCGACCTGGGCTGGAATGGATACATTGCATGATCAGCCGCATTCCTCTCGCCCGCAATCACCGCCGCTGGCTGCCTCCGGGCAAGGACCTCCAGGCGGGCAGACTTCGGACGCGTCTTTGGAGAATCTTGAGCATATCTTCTCGTACGTATCGCCAGCGTCTATTTCGGTCAACTCTCCGCCTGAGTCGTTGACATTGCAGCCTTTTGTCAGACCCTAAAAACGAGATTGATTGGAGTAGGTTTCTGTAATAATACGTACATCTCAATTGCTATCTCAATTACGTAAATAAATAGAATGCACTCCGGGAAAGGTTTATGACCGTATATATGGCTGTGTCCGCCTTACTATCGTTTCGAGAGGCATGCTTCCTGGTGATAAACGCCGTTCACGAGCAATAGATCATGTCTTCATACATAGTGATTCACGCTGACAGATACAAACAGTTTACTTCTACTTCTCACTAGCAGCACCAATCGACCAAGCTACACCATACCTCGAGTTGGGACCGATGTAATCTCTTGCGTATCTCTCGGGAGCTCCCTGGGTTCCCGCCCATCTGGTAACGCGGTCGTATGCGATCGGCGCATCCTTGTTCTGAAAGTAAGTGCTGATTACGGCCTTGCCTACGTCAAGGGCAAGTCCAGGCAGATTCAGGGTTTTAAGGTTGCGAGCAATGACATCGTCGAGACCGAGGGGTAGCAAGTCGTTGTTCTTAGCGCCCTTGGAGGTGAAGGAGTCCACTACCACGATCAGCGGCATTTTGCATGAAGTCGAGATTGTATGCTCACTCTCAGTGGCATTGAATTTGACCAAAAGGTCCTTCAAGTGGCTTTCGATATTCTCTCCCGGTTGGACCGCGTGGTTCTCCATCACGAAAGCCATATGAGCGTCGCGACTGGGATTGATTGGGAAGGTAGCTTCGTGTACGCGGGTATACGGCAACTCGTCACCACTGGGATGTTTGTTGTTCTTGATACGCATCTGCGAGTATCAGTTGCTGTAGGCCAGTGATCCGGGAGTGGGAATAATTGGACCTACCGGGATCTCATATCGAATAGCGCCCGAGTACTGGATGCCGAGTCCCATCTGCCAAAGACAAAACATCATCCAGACCCTAGGCGTTAGCTGAATACACAAGGCATGCTCACGTGTCTCCCTGAGGCCAAGTCGTGCACGGTTCTTTGACCCATATCTCGTCGATCTTGGAGTATATCTTTGTGTGTCAGCACAGCAAGAAATGTCTGAGATGACCGAAAGGAGGCTGGAATCATTACGGCATCGAAGCGGAAACACGTACTGATTGCATGGGCATGGTTGATGTATTGGTCGGTCGCAGCTCCTGATGATAGCGAGCGAGATATTTGGTTGGATGGTCGCTGGCGAAGTAGCATTATATATGTGTCGAGAGTTCGCGGGTTCGCGGATGATGGTCAAGTGCGAGCGGCCCCGCGGATGATGGTCAAGTGCGAGCGGACCCGCGGATGATGCGTCAAGTGCGAGCGGACCCGCGGATGATGGTCAAGTGCGAGCGGCCCGAGGGGTTTGGACGCGTTCGATGTTCAGATTCCTGGGCGCTCCGCGGGCGCGCGGGCACTCGGCCTCGCATACCGGATCCGCGGATCCGCGGGTCTACGGCAGGTACAAACAATCGGATACTTGGCGGGTACTGAATTGTAACATACTCCTCTATCTGAGTATAAGATTAACGGCCGAGCGGTGTGTAGACCCACAGCTGATACACAACATGGCTAATGTTTTAGGCCACATCGCACTCGGAGGAATCGCTACGACCGTAGGAGATCTGACTCGCTCGGCAGTCGACTTCGTATCAAATCTGCTCCCCGACCATTCGACTAGGGAGATTGCGATAAAGGACGGAGGTGCTGTCTTGGACTTGGTGAAGAGCGCGGATGAAGGAGTCGGCAATTCCAAGATCCTTCGGGGTACCGATCGACCGGACGACGGTGTAATCGCTGAGCCAGAAGACCCCACACCACTTTTATCACCCGGCAGAGCAGAGCGCAAGCTGGAGGATGCCCCTGTCGGGCATCAACAGGACAACGAATCGTGAGTCTCGCCCAAAAGCTCCTCTTACCGATGCAGATTCGATGATATCGGCACCGACCCCCAGAGAGCGCGTCAAGCGGTAGAG
The DNA here is from genome assembly GCA_001600615.1 of Dioszegia crocea. Classification (NCBI taxonomy): domain Eukaryota; kingdom Fungi; phylum Basidiomycota; class Tremellomycetes; order Tremellales; family Bulleribasidiaceae; genus Dioszegia; species Dioszegia crocea. The sequence goes on from BCKK01000002.1 coordinate 1,532,938, forward strand.
AAGTTGCAAATCCTACACGGCTGCAGGAACGACGTGGTCACAGTGTCGCCAGCATTTGAAGTCAAGATGGGCTTCGAGACCAACATCTTCAGCATCAGTCAAGCATACTCTGGTGAGCGATTATCGGTTGCGATTGCGTCGACATAGCTAAGCATGCAGAGTTCTCTGAGACGTGTGACACGGCTTTCGAGAGTAAACAAGGCAATACTGGTGTCCAAAATTCCATGCACAAATCGGGGTGAGGAAGGAGGACGTACGGCACTGACTTCCGTAGGTTACTTGCGACCACAGAGACCGCCCGTAATTCGAACAAGGAACAAAAGGCCACAAGCAACGATGGTGCACAGAGGATGCGGAACAGCAGTGTAAGTCATCATGACTCCATATCGCTCACACACATAGGTGAAGTGCCTCTCCTTTAGCGCTGTGCCTCAGCATCTCGCTTTCAGCTCTCAGCTCGCAACCATGGTCAAATCGTTGGAAGCTCGAACGGATTGGGTGGATGTGCCTAGCATTACTGACCAGGTGATGGAGGATTTCTCGATGGCGTTTGGTAAGTTCCTTGCGCTGTTTTAGGCTGACGAGGACAGGGGAGGAATTTGCGAAGTGTGGTCATGTCGGTGCAAACCTCTCTACGATCAACGAACACTCTACTTCGAAGGAGACAGACTCGCCTGCCTCGACCTCTCAATCGCTACTTGGGAACAATGAAGGGCGCGCATCTGCCACTAAGATCCTTGAGGAGAAAGAAGATGATGCGAAGACCGTGAAGAGGATCAAATATGGAGGTGAGACATCACTCCGTGAGCATACTCGAGTCGAGCTGATCTCAGGGGGATCGATTCTTCACGCCGATTTTGAAGGCAGCACGAAGCGTCTTAGTCATTTGCGCGTTCTGCCTGTAGGTCGAGCACATGAATGATGCTGAGTGATGAGCCCGATGAGCCGCGAATATCTTTACTCGAGATGCTTATAAGGGTGAATTACCACCAAACCAATCGTGAGACCAACATCGTTCCGCTCCTCATCCTGTTCGCCATCTGGAGTAAGACAAACGGAGAGATCTCGACACTGTTCACCGCCGTGAATGGTTTGGACCAGAGCAACGCCTGGTTGTTACCTGCGTAAGTAGCAAGAGGGGACTCCATGCTGACCTCGCAGGTTCGCAGAATTGTTGAACCATCTCAAGGGGGCTGTTGGGTGAGTCTTCAGACAGTACAATACTGCAAAAACGCTGAGAGACCAGTCTTGGCCCGCGCCTGGACGGCCTGAAACATACTGACGCCCGTTGCAAACAATGCAAAGCGACGGATTTCCCTGTGAGATACGATTGTGAAACGTGTGATGATACTGGTGAGCACTCTGCCTTCTCGCCCGTATCCTGGGGGATAAACGCTGATGATACTCAGTCCTTTGCGGGGCTTGTTTTGTCGAGGATTTTCAGAGGAAGTCTGGAGAACGATTCCACCCCATTACCTGCAAGTTTCGCTTGATCGATCCTCCCGGAGTTTCTGGACTCTAAATTCGACCCAATTGGCGACTTGTAGAGGTGATGGGGGAGAGTGGTCAAGGAGCGCAAGAAGCAGGACAGGGAGCACCGTAACTATATTCCTCGTGACCGACCCATCGTATTGAATCTTGATACACATAACATTTAGCTTGTTCATTCATGTACCCTTGCCATCCGCCTCTGCAGTTGGGCAAGTTCCAAACCGACCACTAGTACGGAACTACCAATGGGAGCAGGTGCTCCATGTGTGCTGCAAATCGAGCGAAGAAAGCATCAAATCCGACAGGGCTTCTGAATAGCCGATTTCCGCACTGCGCAGAGTGCACTGGCAGCAGGAAGCTCCTCCCAAATGATTCATCATACAACATACATTCGGGAGGTCAATTATACGGCTAGATCCCCATCTCAATCTCAGCCTCAGCCCGCTACTCGACACCTCCCGCAGCATCTAAGACAGACATCGCAAACTCACCGACCCATCGCCTCCTAAGCTCCAAGTCCCCTTCTCGATGTCTCGAATCGCAACCAAATTGTCCGTCGCATCCTTTCGAGCAGACGTCTGCCAGGTCAGATACCGCCTTGAAAACTTGGCGGACTGGGTGCAGACATTCGGCGAGTCGGCTGTAATACTTCCCGGGCGGCCTCCGACATCCTCCCTGATACTCCCATTACTCAAACGAAGGCTACAGCCTCGCCAGGTAGGTGCGTTATGCCCATGGGACCTCGGCCCATATCTGGGCATCCGTGCTGCCATAGTCGACGAGGTGTATGGTGAGCGCTGATAGCGCCGCGCCGCAAGCTGTCGAAGAGGCGGCACTTGCTGCTGCCTAATCTGTTGGATCTTGTCGCCGTTGGACTTGTTCTGTGGATGCGCTTGGGAACAGTTCGTCCTGATTTAGGGACTATGGGATGAGGGTATTCCAAGCGGACTCTGAGCTGTATGTCATCAGTACTCAACCTACACGGACATGACTCCCTTGCGCGAATACCCGGACGATAAGGAGTCTTCATGAGCGGCGCTCGCGTCATACTCCCGTGTCCAATACATTAGTACATAAAGCGAAATGCTCGGCTCGACGTGCATGTAATCCAGCCACCTGGCCCCCACACAGGACAGCTCCCAGCCTGATTCGCGCAGCACTTTCTGCCAATACGGCGCGCGCTCCAGCGCCCGGTTTACAATGTTGAAAGTGCCCTTCATGTCGCATCTACAATCAGCACCGGCACCGCCAGTTTATCCGAAAGGACATACTTCTTAAACATCTTGAGCGAGCTCAGAGCTGTAGAGCGTGACAGGTGACATTATACATTATCACTTCATGTACATTGATCTGAGCTGAGCCATCTATCTAATGTCCGACTTCTACTTACTCCCTGCCTTCTCCGATTCCGCCACGGGCGCATGACTCTGCTCAGCCACCGCAGCCGGCTCCGCAACCACCAATGCTGTCCCCACAGCGATGTCTTCCTCCCTCTGAGCGCTCTCCTCCTCTCCCGTCATCTTCTCCTCATCCCCACCACCTGTGATCCCCGCCGCCTTCTCCCGAGCGAGCCGATTCGCCTCTTCCTCCTCTTCTTTAGTCTGCATCCTACTGTTCTTGATGACCAGCGCCCCGGCCAGTGCAAGGAGGGCACAGGGCAAGCCGATAATGTAGACGTTTCTTAGCGCTTCGGTATACGCCTGAAGTGACTGCTCGCGGTATTGCTCGGGGATCATGGTCCATACTGCCGATGCGTCATTGATGAGAGCGGCAGCTAGCGGGGCAGGAAGATCGGGGGCGTATCGGCGGATGTTGGTTTGAATGGTATTGCCGAATACTGAACCGGCCATTGACAGGCCTACAATCCGACCTCCGAAACCGACTAGACAAATCAGCAACGGACCTATGCGAGTGATGGATTGTAAACTCACTGAAGACAGCAACACCGGTACCAGCTGAGATCAACCATGGCTCCGCCTTCAACTCAAACTGCACAGCCAACATCGAGTTCTGCATCGCCAGTCCGATGCCGATACCAAGAAGCGCCTGGAAGCCGTAGAGGTGGGTCTCGGGCGTACCGTATTTAATGGAGTAGAGAGCACCCGATCCAGCAGCGAGGAAGCAGGGACCGGCGACGATGACCCACTTGAACCTTCCGACAAGGGGTATGATGCGGGAAGAGGCGATGAGGACGACGATCTGAACGAGGATGAAGGGGAGGAGTTTGACGCCTGCGATCGTGGCTGAGTTGTTGTAGACGGCTTGGAAGGCAAGGGAGAGGTAGTATACCTCAAGCATGAAGGCGGCGAAGAGGAAGAAGAGGACTGTGGATGCGCCACTGATTCGTCAGCGGCAGTAGGTCGAATTTGGCTGGATAAACTCACGCAATAGTTCGTCGCTTCATCAAAGCCAGCTTGAACATGGCCTTGTCTCCCATCCAGTACTCCCAGCCAAAGAAGACCGGTGGGAGCACGCCGATTAGGACCAGACATACGACGACTCCGCCATCATTCCACGGCCGAGTGATGCCTCCCCACTGTAGAGCAAGGATCACACAGCATCCCCAAGCCATGGCCAGCGCTGAAGCTACCCAGTCGCACTTGAGGACAGCAAAGAACATGTCCTTGTTGTACCCCTTGTAGGTTGCTGCACGTCCGAGCGGTGGGGATGTAGGCTGGCAGATGCCGATCATGAGGAGTGCGACTCCGCCGAGGGGACCGTTGATGTAGAACGCCCATCGCCATGTGACGTGGTCTGCGAAGGCGCCTCCAACGAGAGGACCAACGACTGAAGCGATGGCGAAGCTGTGATTGTCAGCGTGATATATGGGAACTTGAAGGCGCGACTTACCAAACGCCAAACAACCCAAAGTATTGCGCCCTATTGTGCAAAGATGTCATTTCGGCGATGATGAGCATTGCTGAGGTGAAGATACCGGCCGCACCTAGACCCGCGATGGCTCGGCCGAGGATGAGGACGACCATGGTGGGTGCTGCACCGCAGAGGATGGAGCCAACTTCAAAGATGAAGACGGCAAACATGATGACATGCTTCGAGGGGAAGAGTTGGGCCCATTGTGAGTAGAGGAGGTTGAACCCGAAGAGAGTCAAGACTGTTGTATGAGCTTGTATTCGAGGCAGTAGTATGAGGCGGCTTACAGAATCCGTTGGCTAACCAGGGTAGTTGGGTGAGTGAGTTGAACTCGACAGTGATCTTTGGAATGGCGGTGGCGACAATGAGTTGGTCTAAAGATATCAGCCGTGTCTGGGCGGTGAAGAGCAAAGATCAGACCCACCTAGCGCGAAGAGGAAGATACACATCATCAGGGCCAAGAAGATGGCCCAGAACCTCGCCTTGCCCACTTGCAATGGAGCCTGCTGAGACATGCCCGCGGGGGCAGTCTTTGGAGGCGTCTTGCTCGGTTTGGCGGAATGGACGGATGATGCAGGTGATGCAGAACCTGAAGTCGAGGCGAAAGCAGCGGATTTGGCTGGTACCTCTTGATGACCAGAGCCGACTGGGAGTGTGGTGGTAGATGTCATTGCGGACATGGATAGTGAAGGATGTCAATGCTGAGGGACGTATCAGTCAACTGTGAGCTGAGCGGGAGATGGGTCTCTTACTTGTCAGTCTCCCTCCCGCCTATATACATCTTTGACAAGGCCTCGGCCGAGCTTATGGAAGGGGTCGGCCACCGAGCGAGTACACATGGGCCGCGTTCTCATTCGGCACGACTCGCAGGAGGAATGCTCCTTTATTGTTGGTACAAGGCAAGCCGAGATGAAACCTTACTGAAGCAAACCAGCCCAAAATAGGCACGCGGCTGTCCTCCGGCCTCGGCCATGCTTCGGCTCTGTCGGACTCCGAGCTTCGGGCCGGTGACCCCCGCAACGAAGACCCGCTGCATCTCGCTGCAATGTGTGTGCTGATACCTATACATACACGCTCAAGAAACCTATCTAAGCTGTTCTACGGTGTATCCAGATCCTACGCCCACTTGCCCAACAGCGCCATCAGTCCCGAACCGAGCATCATGCACCCAAACACATATGTCAACTTCCATGCGCTGGCACTCATGAGTCGTGGGTTGAATAGAATCTCGTGCGCGATAAGCTCTACCAGACCTGTACGACGTTAGCTTTGGACCGCGCATCAAGCTGCATGGCAACTCACCAGTGTAGAGAAGGATACCAGCCGAGAACGCGTCGAGAACACCAGTGGTCAGACTGCTTCTTGCTGCGTTACCGTTGAAGGTCTGAATGGCACCGAGTCCGGCAGCCATTCCGATGGGGGTGCACACACAGTAGGCGAGGGCGGCAGCGTATCTAACCCAGTTGTATCCGGCGGGAAGGCGGAGGACAGCAAGTCGGGAACCGAGACCCAATCCCTCGAACATTTCTAGACTGTCAGTGAAAGTCTCAGGAAGGTGTGAGACGAGAACTTACGGTGGAAGATGATGACGATGAAGAGAATGACAAAGTTTTCATCAACAGCAAGGGTCAAACCGATAATAACGCTGAGCGGGTCAGCACAGTATACATCAACTTGATCCTGAAGACTCACGAGTGCAAGACCACACCAAACTCCAACACAGCGACACCGATGAGCTGCTTGGCGATTTCGGGCTCGCTGAGGTCAACATCTACGCTAGACTTCTCCGAGTCGACACCTGCGTCCTTCTCGTTGATGTAAGCGCCCGAACCGGAGGCCGAGTGGGAGCCGTGGGAGAGCGACTGGGATGTGGGGTGGATGACGTCCGCGCCGGCGTCGGCGTGAGAGTGAGGCTCGACGGCGTGGGAGTGGGTGTGCGTCGGGTGTGCGTTCTCGTCATTATGGTGTGCTGAAAAGTCAGCGAGGTAGTGTATACAAGCTGAAAATGAAACATACCTGCGTTGATACCGAGTTTGGCCAATTTAGCAGTCCCGATCCTGTAGGCCGCAGTCTCAGCAAAGAAGACAAAGTACAGCGCCATCAAGGCGATCGCAGCTGCCCATGGGTATTCGCCGAAGGTAGGATATGTCAGAACGAGGCAGGGTGAGGTGAGGGAGTCCCATGCGGGGGCGAGAAGGTGGATAAAGGCTGTCGCGATGATGACACCTGAACCGAAGAATTTGGTGAACCTGTAGTGATGAGCTATCCACACAATGCCTAAATTGGGGAACACGACTCACTCCCAGACACTTCGGGGGATGACGCTAACTGAGCGCAAGACGATCGGTAGGAGCGTTCCAAACATCGAAGTCACCTGCAAGTGTCAGATTTGTCGACAAGGATAATCTCATTAGCACTTGTGGCAACTTACAAGAATCACGAATATAGCTCCGATCCTTAAACCAAACCGGTCTGAAAAGTTGCTAGCAGCGCAGACATCCTCAGCGGCCGCTTCTGCTCCAGCTCCATCTGTCCCACCGGCGACCTCTCCTGTGTCCCCACCGGTGGGAGTGTCCTGACGGGCGATGAGGTGAACGAGTTGTAGGAGTTCTGCGGACATTGTTGAAGGACGGAGGTGTAGGTAGAAGGGATGTTAGCGGGCAATGTCAAGGAGTGATCCGATCTATATAGGGCAAATTTGCAGCTACCTCTCCGGTCTCTATTGCGATGAATACGGAGGTGGATGGGGTGTGTGAGCACTGAGTGAAGATGGATGTATGTGTAACAATATACCGAGTGTCAGGATGTGATCCGAGAATAGAAGGAGTACTGTACAGGTGCAAGTTTGTAAACAGAAAATAGAGGACCCGACAGGTCTCACTTTTCAATCCCCCGCTCGCCCACCACGTGGCCGCAAGTGGTGATAAGGTGAGGTATGCTGTGAACCTCCTCGGGGTTTTAATATCGTCCACCATGGTAGCACCCTCTGGTCCTTCCCATGATATCGTCGGACAGCTACTAATATAGCACGCTTCGCCCTTAATAGATTCCGAGATGTGCATGAAAACCATCCGGGTCTCCATCCCAGATCTCTTTCCACTCAGAGTTTCGACTTTGCAGCCTCTTCTTCGTCCTGCTGCCTCTTGAGTGCTCGCTGCAACGCAGGCCTAGGAAGTCAGCAAGGTGATCACCGATAAGACATGCTGCGATTCCGCGTGCATGGAGAACACATACCTCGCCTCAACGCGCTTCCACCAGTTGCGCAACCCGGTCCCGATCCGCAGCTTACCTCGAGACGTTTCCGTCTCGCCGTCCCCCTGCTGGATTGCCTGGGGAATGAGGGTGAAGAAGGGAAACAGGAACATGAAGTCGGCGAGACCTGGTTGGTCCGTGCCGGAAAAGTAGTTGTGGGTGGATAGGTACTGGTCGATCTGGAGTGTCAGCATGGTGGTGGCTATCTGAACAGCCTCGAGTCCTCTTGCCATACAAGAGCCCTCCCACTGCCCGTATCTTCCTTGCAGCGTTTACATATGGCCACCATGATCCCCAAAATCCCAAGCTGAAGTCGAAAACTTACAAAGTCAAGATGTGATTGGGATGCCGGGCTGATCATAGAATTCTGATTGTCAGCATTTGCGCCTAGACCATACACCACACTATCGCGAGCCTCGGCGACTTCATGGCCCACATCGGTAGCCAGTCACAAATTCAACACTCACTTGAGCCCATCCGGCATAAGCATCGAGAGCTTGCCTGCCCTGCTCCCCGCCCTCTCCAGCCAAAGCAGCGGCCGCAAATCCCTTAGTAGTGCCCTTGATGATGGTCCCAGCCTGCATCCATACCATCAACGTGCCCTCGGAAAAGGCAGACCAGTACTGCGAGTCATTGCTCGGCTTGGTCTCTACATCGGTCGAGGATGTTGGAAGGGCGAGTAGCCGGGTAATGATATAGCCGGACTCGTGCAGGACTTCTCCGTCAAGCTCGACCACTGGTGCCTAGGAATGGCGTCAGTATGGTATGCGTGATTAGCATGCGATGGAGGACATACCGACCCAAGCGAGATGACAGTCTTGAGGGCATCAGGAGCACGGCCAGCAGCGGTACGGAAGTGGACCTTGACGTTATAGTCAAGTCCCAGCTCTTCAAGCACCCAGACTGTCATGTGAGCTACACTCCGAAAGCGAGGATGCCGTACTCACATATACGGGTAGATCGAGAGAAGTTGAGGTGGTGGAAGACGATGTTGGGCGCCATTGTGAGGTCTGCAAAGAGGTATAAAACGTTGTTGCAAGCGAAGAGTTTGGCTCGGCTGGTCCGGTCTTGCCGGAGATGCTGTTACGGCATATTTTGAGGAATGCCAAGTGGTGCGTGCCTTCGCTTGCTGCAGACGATGGCAGTGACGACGGCCGAGGATACTTGTGGGCCGATTTCTGACACTCATATTGGGACTGATGCAGGTACACTCCATCTAGTATAATGGGAAGGAAGGATCGACCTGTTTGGACCAAGCTCGCAAGCCGCCCCGTACATCCCGAACCCTAATCTCCTGTCCTTGCTCGCTATCCCCCTCGGACCTTATGCGTGATTTGCGTAAAGCGGCCGCGGCCATTTGCGAGTCATTTCCCTGTTTGCAAATGAGGATGATATCAGAGACTGAGCCAGGAGTAGCTCCCGTGGGTAGCAGGCTCAGGATGTCTCGCTTGATGATCGTGTCCAGTGGAATATCTGCCACATCAATCATCGATCAATCCCGAAAATCGAGCGGGCTTACTGAGCGTATTCGGCAATGAGCAGATTTCGTATTCGATGGTAGGTCTGGTATCTACGATGACGTACTCCCCACTTTGAGTCTGTACCAGATCATGCAGTTCCTTTGCAAATCAGCTGTTGACCTATCAAGTATTGGACGAGGGCGTACCTGAGCGCTCATTCTGTCGTCTCCTATCCCTGCTACCAGGCCACTCTCCTCGTCGACTTCCACCCCACCGCAGAATGCTTCATAGCCGACGCTATCAAGGTCGTCGGTGATGGTTGCGCAAGGTCCGCAGGCAATACATTTCGGACTGGGCGGTTTGAGACGGACGGTGCGGATGAGCGGGCTCTGACCGAGATGGAGTAGGTGTAACAGTGGTTGACTGTCTATCATACTCAGCATGCATGACTGCGATACAAGGCCAAAGCGCACTCACCTGGGTTACCAAGTATAAGCTTCACAACCTCACTGGCCATCCCAGTCCCCACCATCCCAGTCACCATGCCCACCACACCGACATCTTCACACCGCCCGTTTGAGCCCGGGATGATCTGGGGCCAGATGCACCGGTAACATGCCCGCCTCTTTCCTTTGGTATCCTGCGGTCCGCCTGAAGCTTCGTTGATGCCACCATACACCGCCCATTGTCCAGCACTGGATATAGCAGCGCCTGAAACGAGTGGCACGCCCAGGCGCACTGACGCATCTGAGAGCAGGTAGCGAGTTAGAGGGCGATCCGTACAGTCGATGATGATCTTTGCGTGGCGCAGAAGATTGAGCGCATTGCTCGAGGTGATCGGCTCAGAGTTAGGGAGAGGGGTGACGAAGGGGTTGAGCCTGTTCTATCAGCTGGCGCCTTCCTGGGCAATCTTAGTTCAAGGAGTACTCACGCTATCATAGCCATTGCAGCTGAATCCGCTTTATTCATGCCCACTCTATCAGTAGTGTGAAGCACCTGGCGATGCAGATTAGACGCTGACACCGTATCGTGATCGAAGATGTCGATCTGGCCTGGGAGTCTCAGCTTCAGTTCCTGCTCATTCGATCGGGGACTCACCAACTCCGGCTCCTGCCAGATACTGTAGCACAGGACATCCTAGACCACCAGCGCCAATGACCGCGACCCTCGCAGCCTTGAGCTTTAGCTGACCTACAAATCAGCAACGCCGCCTCTTTGGGCTGACGTCGGGCGTACCTAAGAGGCCCCAACCAGGCAGTATCATCTGCCGGCCATATCGCTCGTACTCTTCCAGCTGAAGTGGCCTGGAATAGGCCGAGCTGGCAGTCGATGGGCCTGCCTCTGCGTTGCTCCTGTCGGAAATAGCGGTCATTTGAGCGGATTGAAGGATTGGAAGGAGAGGTGAAACGTCGAGATGTCTCGCCGTCGAAAATTCTCAATTCACCCATTGTACATGGTGTGATGGCAGCTTCTCTACCTCAACCAGCCAACTCAACTAAGCATCTACCACTCCTACAGCATCCTTTACCACACGATAACGGGATTGTGCTCCCCCTGCGTCAAATATCTTTAGAAGGAGGGACAAGCGTAAGTCGTTTTGGCTGTTCTTCGCGCTGGAGCCTTTGTTGACCAGTCCAGACCGGCACGACAGGAACAACACTTTGGCTTGGAGCTCAAGTACTGGCGACCTACCTCAGCGACACTCTTCCTTCCTCCTCAACACTGAATGATACACTCTCCCAGCCAAAGAGATGCCTCGATCTAGGCTCAGGCGTGGGATATCTGCCCCTATGCCTCGCGGCCTGGGGCTGGAATGTTACTGCTACCGATATTGAACCGGTGGTTACCTCTGTGCTCAAACCTAACATCGAAGATGGGCTATACGGCGTCAGGCGCGAGCTCAGCCGAAGGGGCCAAAAGGCTATAGTGGGCCAAGTGGACGTCCTAGAGCTGGACTGGATGGACTACATCACCGACATGCCTGGTACAAATCGCCCAGATCCACTACACGGAGACTATGTGGATCTCATCCTCACCACAGACACCCTCTACACCCCCTCCTTGACCATCCCCCTCTGGTCCACCCTCTCATCCCTCGCAGACCTATCTCGATCTCGTCATCCGAAAGGCAAATCACCGGAACTCGTGTTGGCGCTTGAGAACAGGGATCCAAGATTGATAGCGGAAGCCTTAGAGGTCGGACGAGGTATGGGCTGGGCTTTAAAAAGAATCGCGGACACGAGGGTGCAGAAAGGGGTAGAAAAGGCGGCATGGGGCTGGGGACGATCAGAATGGGAGGGTGTAGAGGTATGGAAAGGTCGACTGGGGGATGTCGTATGATATCTCAATCCCTTAGCCTCTGGTACCATTGATACATACAAAATAGAGTCTAGAGTGTAGATTGTATTGCTTTGCTCCTTCTCATTCATCCTCATCGTCCTCATCATCATCTTCAAATCCGCTCAATTCACTGTCAAGATCTGGGATCCCCTCATCACTTCCGTCGTCATCCACTTCCATCCCACCTTCTTTGACTTCCCGGGCACTCTTGCGCGCCCCAATCTCCTCTTCTGGAAGTGTAGCGAACGAGACGAATTCTTCATCTCCCATCCCGCCCGAGACATCCGCAGTCTCAGTGTTCTCGATTGAAGGGGCCGAGGGCGCGGATGGCGTGAAAGCCGGCGCAGTGGGTACAGTAGGCTTGGGCGCCGATAGGACAGCAGCGGGGGGGTAATGACCAGGCTGTGGCACGTCCGGGGTTTGCAGTACTGTATGTCCAAGAACAGGCGAGGGAAGTGTGATATCCTCGATATCCTTCTTTCCCGCCCGGACATCCTGAGGGGCGACTGGAACCACCACCGTCTCGATCACTTCATCCTCCTCTATATCTCCCTCGGCAGTAGAGGCAGCGTTCCCTAGACCTAGCTCCTCGCGAAGTTTGACTTCGTCTTCCGTCTCCACCGTGAAGAAATGCAGGGAGCTCAGAGGTGGGGCTGGGCGCGAGATGGCGGGTAGTTGCGGGTGTAGAAGTGGAGAAAGACGGCTTTGATTGGGTTCCTGCGGAATTAGCCTGAGCCTTTCAGGGCCGTGTTTCAACTCACAAGAACGCTGATAACGACACTCTTCCACCCGTAGCTGTGCCCGCCTTCTTCCACCATCAAGCAGGCACTTTCTAAGACGGCTTTTACAGCTTGCGAGAGCCGGACCTGGATCGTTGGATCTTGGAACCGCCGTATGCCGAATGTAGGAAGAGACAGGTAGAGGGAGAGAAGAAGGCGGATAGAAAGTATGCGAAGCGATGGGGATAGCAAAGGCGTCAATTGCAGCTGAGAAATCACTAACGGATCAGCAAAGCCCTCCCATTGGACAGCACATGACTTACGGGGTATCGCTTCGAGAGCAACAGCTCCCTCTATCCCGATGCGCCTGCCCTCCCTGCCTTCCAACGAAGCAAGCAGCCCATCCTCTTCTCCCCTAGCGCGCTTTTTGCCCTTCTTTCCGCCTGCGCCATTCGCCGTTGCCAAAGAAATACTCGGAGGCATGACCGAGTCCAGCAGAGGGGACAGCTTTGCAATGCATACTTTCAGCAGACGAGCGGGGTGGTCCGGGTGCCACACAGCCGAAGGGAAAGCGTTGAGAAGTATGTTATGCAGCCTCAAGAGTTGTGTGTGCGTTTGACTGGCTCGTCAGTATGGGAACACAGCAGTTCAGAGCAAGCCTCACCTGAAGCTGGCGGGAGTGGTTTCGGCAAGGTGAAGGGTAGTATCCAGAATGTCGGTCATGTGCGGTAGCAGGTGATCTTGACATCTACCTCGTCAGCACTGTCCCTGTATGAATTAAGGAGAACTGACGATGCGGTAAGGCTTCCGATTAGCATCATTCCAGCGGTCCAAATGGCAGGCAGGGCAGCGGTCAGATTGGCATGATGTTGGGGCGAGATGTAGGGCACGACCTATTCCATTAGGTGTGCCGCTGTTATCTGCAAATATTAACGTACCGGAGAGTCCAAGGTAAGGTCTAAGCATCTGACAGCCAGACGGACGAGGTAGGCGATAGGGACAGGGACAGGCCGCGAGGTGTTTTGGCTGGTCGGTCAGCTCTTGATATCCCGGACCACTAGCCGGAATGGCTCACCTCAGTAGCGCGAGAGCAATTTCGATGTAGCCCTCCAGCGCATGAAGGGCGGCTGGTAGGCGGGCAGCAATATCTGCAGGGAAAGGTGTAAGGCCTGGAGGCAGCGCTGTCTGCGCAGCCCGAGCGTCTATACTTTCAGCTCTGCAGGGACATCAAGGGCGAAATTGGTGAACGACGTACCAGCCTGCCAGCCATCCGCGACTATCGCATCCAAGGAGGCACCGATACCCAGCATGGCATCCCCCATCTCTGCCCGCCAGCCTTGAGCCACCTGTGCCTTCCCCTGAGTATGGTACAAGCTCGTCAACAAGCCGATGGCAGCATCTCGGACTTCGTCATCTACCACAGATGTATTGTGCACAATGATTGGGAGAAGTGCGTTACGAAGGGTGCTGACTGCAGGTCGGAAGGCGGCCGGGGAGTGTATGAGGATCAGGCGGGTGGATAGAAGGAGCTCGCACTATGATGTTGGTACACGCCTCGTTGGGTGGCAAACGACTCACTAGAACCTGCTGATTGCTCTGGATTTGACCAGTTGACCGCTCGATAAGCTTCAACAAGGTCGTCGAAAGCTTGCCCATAATGGGATGGATAGACTCCCGCTCGAACGATGGTGATTGAGGCGAAGCTAGAACGAGGATCTCGAGCAGGGCAAGATATGGTGGGACCGAGGGCAGATTGATAGAGGTGGACTTCACCATCAGCGCGCATCACCACGGAGATCAAGAATGACTCACACTCAGCGCTCCCAAAGCACTTCCAACCCAGCCTTTACCCCATCCAGCCAAGACCCATCCCTCCGTGTCCTGCAACACAAGCTCGCGCGCTATGCTCAGGGCATATAGCTTGTCTTCCACACCTGGAGCATCTCGCGCCAAGATGGCACTGTTGACGCGAGCCAGGAACTTCGCAGCGGAAGCGGGGAGATGAGATGGATGGACGAAGGGTCGATGTCTCTCGAGGATTGGGAGGAGACTGGAGGACGTCAAGGGCAAGGATAACAGCAGAGGTAGAGCTGATACTGTCGATGACGTTGATCCTGATTCTACTAAGCCGTTCATTTCAGCTGATGTGGAGCAGATGGACAAGAGGAGCGCGTTGTGGTGTAGCACAGTACCAGCAGGTCACACATATTTTGAAATTTCAAGGGGTGGAGGCTTACGTAACTCGAATCGCAATGACATAGTAGAAATGTTCAAAGACCCAGGGGGACTGATCGCTGAGTGTCAACTCTCACGAGACTGGATACAAGGCCCAGCTCCATGCAGCAGGTATGACTGTACTTCGCTACCTCGAGGGTCAACCAGCTGGCCGGCTGACAGGTGAAGGAAATGAGCGGGTCTTCCAAAGTCCAACACACACGCGAACGAGACTGTGCTTCATATGGGTTCTGAGAATCTGATAGCGGCCTCACAAGCACCTTGACCTCTGACACAGACGAAAGGCGGGCCTTCTCCCTCATCCCGCGTCCGATCGTCCGGTAAGACGCATTTTATATCTTCGCTGGCGTCGTCAGCGATGAGGTGGCCCAGACCGGGAGTGAGACTTACGGATATGGACATGGGCAGTCAGCTGGGGTAGGTACACATGTCATCGACCCAGGGCAGACGTAGCCCGCTCGGCAGTGTACTGATTGGGTCAGCACGATTTAGAGACGTCACTTGGTGGTCCGAGTCCCTCGATCGGCGCATTTCCATCCGGCGTCATTCGCTTGTCCTGATGTGCTCGCTCGCGGTACGATCAAAATAGCTCAGATGAGTAAGATTCGACTGACCGCTCTCCATCTCACCCCATCCCTTATGATCTCTCCTGGGCCTATGTTGCTGTTGTTGTTGCTGCTGCTCTCCACCTCCACCGCCGAAGGGAAATCCGCCCTGAAAGAAGTTGCCGAATTGCGCAAATGTAAAGGGCAGAAGACACAGTAGCGTAATGAGGCCGAGGGCAGCCTTGGAGGCTGATGTTATGAACATTGCGATGTTAATGCACTGATGATAGTCCGTCGACCCTCCACAGCAGAGGGTGAAAGAGTTGTAGGCAGGGGCGGAATCAAAATCCTGAAACACGAAATGCCGTAAATCGAAGTCATCTTGCTTGAGGTATGCAAGCTACTCCGACCGTACAATAAAGAACGGGGAAGAATACGGAGTGCAGAGCTAAGGTCGCTGAGAGCACCTGTGGCTAGCATACTCCTGACACGGAACGGCTTCGAAGCTCAGACATGCTCCAAGAGAAGCCTGGTCATCGAACCTGCTCTTAGGTGTACATTCTGGTATCTATATCTACAAGTCATCCGATTCGACCGGCCCGACGAGCCTCATGACCACCTTACCCCTTTGTGTGTTCTTGTCCTTCTCCACCGTGACACCAACCATGACCTTGTCGAATACCGCCACTTCGACCTTGCCGCCAGTCGGCGTTGGTAGCGAGAGCGAGTAGTTCTCAGCATCAAAGGTGTGTGTTTCTTTGGTGAATGTGATCAGACCCTCAAGACCAAGTCTAAGAAAGTCAGCGTGGCGCAAGAAACTATCACCTGCACGGCTCACTTTGAGATAAACACCGCCAGACCATTTTTGAAGACCCTGATTACGAAGGCCTCTTCCATGATTCCTCTCTTCTTGCCGCTCGCGACGACCTTCTGACCCTTCGCCTTCAGGGCTAGACCAACGTAGAACTCTACACTGGCTCTTCCGGCCATCTGAGCTAGCCTGTGACGCTTGTTGACGACGCTGAGAGTCTTGTCTACATGCTGCTTCGACTGCAGTGTGGGATGGAGGGGTGAGTAGCCAATGGCGGCCGACAGCTGGCGATGCGCGAGAACGTCGGCGTATCTTCGAATAGGAGACTAGGAGCTGTCAGCTATGGACTGTAGAGCAGAATCCAGAGGATGCAACTGACAGTGAAGTGGGTGTAAATGGGACTTGCAAGACCATAGTGTCCATAGCCGTCCTTGCTGACGCTTCCCGAGCAGAAGTACTCGGCCGAAAGCATACAGCGTGTAGCCATAATCCTAACGAGCGTATTAAAATCGGGATTGGACGGATCGACACATTCGTCGAGCGACTTGGCGAGAGCGCCGTTCGTGGATACGTCCAGCTGGACTCCTTTCCGCTTAATGAGTAGGTCGTTCAGTCCATCGAAGTTGGTCTTTGGTGGGGGAGCGTGACGCCTAGAATGTCAACTTTATTCCAAGCTAACCGAATCTTCTAGCTCACCTCAAGACGGCAGTACCGGGGAAGCTCTCCTGAATCTTCCTCGCTACACTGATATTGGCCAACAACATAAACTCCTCGACGAGACTGTTGGTTTCCCGGGGTTGTTTCTGCTCGACATCAATGGGCTCGGTGGATTCAGAGCTGTCGAGGTGGATCTTGAGCTCAGGGGATGATAGCGAGAGTGCACCAGCTTTGATCCGGTTGACCTTGAGAGCGATAGCGAGGGTATTGAGTAACCGGATACCGTTGGTGAGGGGGTCGTTGAGGGATCTGTCGTATGAGTTGGGGCCTTCCTGAAGTGAGCCACATATCAACTCACTTGTCATCCTTGCGGACTTGTGCAGCCTCATAAGTGAACGCCTCCTTCGAAGCGATCACAGATTTGACGAATCGCTCCTTCACTACCTCTCCAGTAGGAGTGAGTTCCTATCGTCAATCAGCTTGATCCGCCCTGTCACTCGACCAAACTCACCCAGATGACACTAAATGCCAAACGCTCGACGAAGGGCCGCAGACTGCACAAGTTGGTACCCAACAAGGCGGGCAACATATCGATTCGCTTATCAACGAGATAGACTGTGGTCCCACGCGAAGCAGCTTCAGAGTCCATTGGGTTTGCAGATCCGACAAAGTGCGACACGTCCGCAATGTCTGACGGCATCAGCCTGAGCCAACGACTTGAGATAATACAGTCACTTACGAACTCCAGCCTCGATGTTGCCATTCGGCAGCGGTCTAGCGTGGAGCGCATCATCAATATCTTGACACCCTAGGATGTCAGCATAGACCGACACAGGAGGGACCGCATGTCTCACCTGGCGGATCGATACTGCAGATGATCAGATCCCTCAAATCTTCTCTATCTCTCCAAACCACATCTCCCTCCTTCTTGGGCGGCACGACCCAGCTGTCCCCTTCTTTTGGCAGACAGTCCAGAATGGCCTTTCCAAATGGTCGATAAGGCACCTCATATTCCAACAACAGACTCTCCTGCTCTGCTTCCTTGCTCTCGACTTTACCCAAGGCGCGCACAAAGTGGCCATCGGGGTATCGAGAAGAAGGCAGCCACTGATCAATTGTGACAAGGATCTTCTGGTCGATGAGCGACGGGGCTTGCCGAGTGCGAAGACGGATCCGAGGTAGAGTGCCCGAGACGGGAGTCGCAAAGATGGTTTGCTGCGATAGCGAGGTGAGTGCAGCCGCTGACAGGGATGATCGGTCGATGTGGCAGACAGTGCTAATGATCAGTACTTTATCGGCTTTAAGATATCCTAATTCGACTTACGCCCGCCAGTTCCGCTTGATGATGCCGACAACTTTGCCAGTGGGTAGGATATCACGGGGTTTCCGCTTAGTCTCATCGTCGACTTCCATCTTCTCCTCTGCGGCGGCCTTTTCTTCGCGATCGGCAATCCCAGCGTCATCATCATCGTTCGCATCGTCATCCTTCAATGCGACTGGAAAAGTTAGCACACTCGTTTCAATAAGCCAGTGCGAACTTACGATCCTGGTCCACGACCTCCGCACCGGGAGCTCTCCACTCGGATTTAGGCAATATTTCGACGACAACCACGTCGCCATCCACCGAACGGTTCATGGCTTCGCGTCCAATGAGAAGAACAGGCTTGTCTAGTGACATGACGCGGACAGTACCCTATATTCTTAGCTTTGCCTCCTTCATAAGGGGGATGATGAACCCACCTCAAGATAATTGTACTGGGACGCGTTGAAGTGACCCTGATGCAGGCGTCCAGATTTGACACCTGCGTTCAGTTCATCTTGCGACAAATACTGAGCCGTCAGCGATCGATATTTCTTCCTACGTGAGAGTAGACCCACTTCGTCGTAGATCCGTCGACCTCTGCGCTCGCCATCTCCCAATGCATCCACGCCTCCAACGACCAAGTCCACCAGCTTATCTCGCTCGGTCGGGACCAATCCATCAACAAACTCCCTTGTCGATATGGCCAACAGTCCTTCCGCCTGCGCAAGTTCTCGGTTACCCTTGTCGTCCGAGAGCATGATCAGCTGCGGAGGCTTATTCGCGGAAATTGCCAGATGCGCCGCATAGAAGATGAGGGTGTTCCTGATGGCTAGACAGTCAGCTCCAGATGAGACATCAGGACAACGTTCCGCGGAACTCACCTCTGTCATTCCTATCATTTATAGTCTCCCCCTCTTCTTCAACTGTGGCCGTCTCTCGCCTCTCTTCATTCCACCACACCCAGACCGTCCTATCTTCATCCTTAACGAGCTCCTGCAGCCTGTTGTACAGAGGCAGTGATCGATGTCTTGTTTCCCGAATCGTAGTAGAAGGGATGATCAGGGGCAGAGATGTAGGTAGCGCGGTCAAAAGATCCATCTGCTTGATCAGCACGATATATTCCACTCCCAACCTGGATACTCACTTGATGGAGGACGATATTGGTGTCGATGACCAAGTAATGTCCCTCTTTCCCAGTGAACTTCAAATGTGCCCTGTACCCTATAGCAGGCAGAACTGGCCGATGACCGGGGAACTCATCACAGTGGCGACATGATTCGTAACCACAGGGAATATCATCACGGACATATCGCTCTCGCAAGACTACACATATCAGCATCGGTCAGAAAACACACTAATACAAAGCAAGTCTTACAGGTGAGAACTTTGCCTCGAGCAGTCTTCTTGAGGAATTTGGTCTGCGATAGTGCAAGGTCGGCTCGGGTCCGTTTTAGGATCGTGATCGGTGGGTGCGGCTTCGATGAGCCTGGCGTTTGAGCTGCTACGGCGACCATTTCGAAGCAGATCGATCTTTGGTATGTAGCGCAAGGCGTGCTTATTCTTCACCGATATTCCAGATGAGAAAGGTATGAGATGGTGCATGCAATCTATAAGGCTCTTCGATCCTCAGCAGAATTCCGGCCGCAGAATTGCATGGTCACGTGACGATGCGTCTTGGGGTGGCCACACTTGGTCAAGTAGTTTCATACAGCAAAGACCAGGAGTGCTTGGAATAGTCAGAAACGGTCTCTCATGACCGCCTCTCCGGGTGTCCAACAGAGGCTACATGCATGCAAGAGATGTCACAGAGATGGAGGGGGAAAGTCCTGCGCCTTATTTGAGCCCCGCAGATAGCTGTGGCGTTTCAGGGCCGTTTCAGCTGAATATTGCGCCAATTGACCGTCCAGCCCATACCTCACATACTATGGAGAACAAGAGGAAGCTAAGGGTCGGCTTCGTACACCCAGACTTGGGTATCGGTGAGCCGTCAGATTTGGCAAGCAGGGGGCCATGAGCTGATATGGCAGGTGGTGCCGAACGACTGGTCGTGGATGCTGCTGTGTCTTTGCAGAAGCTGGAGCACGAGGTGTTCGTCTTCACCTCTAGACATGACCCGTCTAGGTGCTTTGAGGAGACTCGCGATGGTATGATGCCCTTTAGAGTCACACCGAGCTAATGTTATCAGGCACATTGTCGGTACATGTTCTGGGTTCCTCGCTGCCTCAGCGTTTGCCCTCCCCGCTACCAGCGATGACGATTCTCTTCTCCCTCCTCCGCTCCCTCTTGCTGTCATGCCTCCTCATCAGCTCGACTTGGATGCCTGGCCCTGCTTCCTTCGTCAACCCGCTATCTCCTCTGGGTCACTTCGATATCTTCTTCGTGGACCAGCAATCAGTCTGCGTGCCATTCCTCCGGTTCTTCCTCGGGACTCGTGTAGTCTTCTACTGCCATTTTCCGGACAAGCTGCTGAGTGGAGGGTGGGAGGTAGATATGGATGCGAGTGGTGAGGGAAATGTCCAGGTTGGCGTAAAAGGGAGAGGTTTACTCCGGCAGATATATCGGTGGCCCGTTGACACCCTCGAGGAATGGACTACCGGTTAGTCCTCCACATATGCTTTTGTCGAAGCCATCTGATGTCGCAGGCCAATCCGACATCATCCTATCTAATTCGAACTTCACATCACGGGTATACGCTCGCTCATTCCCCTCACTCGCCAAGCGGAAACCGAAGGTTGTCTACCCTTGCATCGACGTCTCAGCATACCAGACCATAGATCGCAAAGGGAAGGGCAAAGCCAAAGCAGATGACGACAAGGGAGTCACTCTC
The DNA here is from genome assembly GCA_001600615.1 of Dioszegia crocea. Taxonomy (NCBI): domain Eukaryota; kingdom Fungi; phylum Basidiomycota; class Tremellomycetes; order Tremellales; family Bulleribasidiaceae; genus Dioszegia; species Dioszegia crocea. The sequence continues at coordinate 1,553,449 of BCKK01000002.1, forward strand.
ATCTCATCGTGAGTCCACACGGAACGCGGTATGCGCCGCGCTAATAGCCAGTGAACGCCCTACCCTAATCTCCTTGAACCGATACGAAGCCAAGAAGAATATCCACCTCGCTATTCGATCTTTTGCAGAAGTATTAGATACCTCGCCTGAACTTCGGCTTGTGATAGCAGGCGGCTACGATAACTCCCTCCAAGATAATCTACATACCCTATGGTCCTTACGATCACTTGCCGAATCGCTCAACCTCACCCACCACACTCTCTCATCTTCGGATTCTGCCCCTCCCGACAGTCGAGTCCAAGTCCTCTTTGTGCTCAACTTCAGCACGGCGCAAAGGACCCATCTCCTTACCCACTCATCGACCATCGCACTCCTCTACACTCCCGCAAATGAGCACTTTGGTATCGTACCTGTCGAAGCGATGGCATGCGGCCTACCTGTCATAGCGGCCGATAGTGGGGGACCCACAGAGAGCATTATCGATCTTGACATCTCCTTCTCGTCCGGCAATGTCACTATTGGGAATGAAGGGGGAACGGGTCTGCTTCGCTCTCCGGCGGTCGCTGAGTGGGCGCCGGCGATCCGAGCACTCCTAGCGTTATCGTCATCGCAGCGACGACACATAAGGCAGGCAGGCATAGATAGGGTTGCTGCCCATTTCTCGTCTGAGACACTAGGGAAGGAGGTGGAGCAGGCCTGTCGCGATGCGCTGACGCTTGGCGATCTGCATGGGCACATGGGAGATAAGTTGATATGGGGAGGGGCGGGGTTGATGGGATTTGCAGCGCTGAATCTGGCGGCTATCCTGCTTTGGTATGGGTTCCCAGCTGTACCTATATGATTGGACGCAGACTGTGACCTTCGGACTCGTCACAACGTTCTGCTACTCGCACCTGGGGAGATACATGTCTAATTTTCTATACAAGAGGTGCTCGTGGTGAAAACGATATGATACCCAGACCGGATCCCCTCTTAGCCGCTGGTGCCTGCGCAGTCTGCACAATCTCCTTACTCTCGCCTATGGTATCGCCCCCTACTACCATCACATCATCATCCTCACTTCCGTCCTCTTCATCGCTGGTGTCTGAGTCGCTGTCGGACGTGTCCACAATGAGATCGACATGTCTTGATCCCGAAGAAACCAGCAGCAAAGGCTTCAAGGGATGGAATTGCACCGAGCTGATGGCGTCTGTCCCTATCAGTGAGACGTTCCTCAGGATTGATATTTACCGTTTGTACTCCCAACTTGACCGTCCCAAATTCGCTCTCCCCATTGTCCACTCCCACTGACATCCCAGATCCCCACCTTCCCTAACTCATCCCCGACAGCCACCCATCGACCCCATGGATCCAGGTCAAAAGCCATGCGCTGATTCGTGCTTGCTGCACGAGGGAAAGAGTGGAAAGGCTCGGAAGGATTTCGCAGGTCGAATACCTGCAGTAAGGAAGATCGGCGCGAGGCGACAAAGAGGTGGTTAGGGGAGGAGGGGTGGAATGTTAGCTATCGATATTAGCCGCATGCAACATCTCGAAGCATCTGGACGTACTTGAGTCACACCTCCACCTTGGATGCCATCCAGATGACCCACTGCGCCAGACTCGTCTTCTGAGTAGAGCGACACTGATCCGCCAAATGATCCAGCGGCGTACAAGCCTGAATAGTCCGTTGAGAAGCTGAGGGCCGATATTATGCCTGTAGAGCGTGAGCGACCGAAACGTGACCGAAGTGTATGCTCAGGCCAGATGTGAGATTGGCCGCACCTTTTTGTCCACCTTTATCGCCTCTCGTCAGAGTCGTTTTTATCCTCTCGGACGTGTCGTATCCTGGTGCCGATATGTCCAAGACTTCAATAGCGTTCTCATGCCCGCAGTAAAGTCTGTAGAATCAGCCTGAGACGCCGACACGCAGCCTCTGACTTACTTGGTCGCACTAGGATTCCAGGCCATACTGTACGGTGCTACAAATCTCTCCCTGTGATCCACGATAGGGTATGTGGCGCGTATCTGTCCGTTCAGCAGCTTTCCAGACACACTCAAGACACACTCACACGTCCCGTACTTCCATCTATCAGTCGAACGGGTCCATCGCGGATCGTAGCTGCGAAACAAAATCCTTCTGGCGCAGAAGGAGTAGCCGTAGGATACCACAACGAGGAAAGGATTGGCGCGGCGTGAGGCAGAGTGAGGTAAGGCTCAAGTTTCGATATAGAGGCGCTCGGAGCAAGTTCGGCAGGACTGAGCTTGTCAGCTGACCCAACTTATCTGACCGTTCTGAACTCACGTCGAGTACAGGCGGATTGAACGATCTTCCGAGGTCGTCAGTATCGTCGAGCCATCAATACACCTGGGCGATGTCAGTCATGCCTAGCTGAGTAAGGGTGGGGATCTACCATCGGGCAGTCCTCAGAAGACCGATCCTGGAATCTGCCCCGTCCTTAGATGACCACGCGAGCGAGACCTCATCATGCTGGTCAAAGTCAAAAGTGGGCTGTTTCCATATCGGAGAGAGGGTGGGCTCTTCTGCCGGGTCGGGTTGAGACGCCGCCAGGGTCGGACTCTCTGGGTCGACCGCTTCCTTCGGCGAAGCAGGTATAGGTGTCATCTTATTGTGCTCAAGTTTGGCGATAGCATAGCGTCCGGTCTGAGTGTATAGTGCGTGGAGGCATGTACGAAGTCGAGCTCTTTCGCTGGTCAGGCGGCGAACATTACATTACAAAATTTCCTAATGTATCGCAACGGCATTAGGAATTTGTTTATCCTTTGATGGTTCCGGGGGACTCGAAGCGGCGCGCGTCAGCTATGGTCGCACCCAAAATATGCAACGCTGGCTCTTGCGATTCTGTCCACTCATAACCCCTACCTCAGAGGGGTGGTACATACTTTTAGACAGCAATCAGGCTCCTGAAATACGGCCACTTTATCGCTCGAAAGCTTCTTCCGCAAAGCTTCATCACGAGCGAGCGCTTGGACCATCAGCCTTCTCCCAACGAACCTCTAAGATCCTCTCTGCCGCTACCGTCGCGCGAACGCTTGGAGAGGCCCCACTCGACACACCTTAGCAAGTCCGACAGGTGATGAAGAGAGTGTTGGATAAGGCTGTACATATACTCAAATCCTTCAGAGAGTACGTATTTCTTTATGGTCGCACCTACTCGCGCCAGAGCTGATCGGCTTAGCCAGATCACAGACGCTGCCTCGGCCGATAGCATCAACGACAAAGCCTATGAAACTGCTGGAGCACGAGGAGGTGCAAAGAGAGTCACCCGGAACTCCGAATCTCGGCGGATGGAAGATTTAGCTATACAGCGAGGTAAGGGCTGGGATGGGGAGTGAGTATTCCAGTGGCTTAGCTGTTTCTGACATACGTTCGGGCTAACGTCCATAGATCAAGGGCTTCGAGTTCGAAGCTTAGCGATGATATAGAGCATGTGGAGCGTCCCAGTAGAGGCGCGAGGGGACGGGGTAACGCGAGGCCTAGCAGAGGGGTACGTGCTTCGCTTAAGCAGAGCAACTTACCGTGGCTAACATTGATAGTCTGGGGGAGCGAAGGGCAATTCGAGTCCCTTCTTCGCAAGTCACGCAGGCAGTTCAAAGCGGATTGACCACGAGGATGAGCTGGCGAAACAGCAGGCCGAGGGCAAGACCAAGCGAAAGGGTGGTCAAGCCCATCAACTCCTCGGACCGACACCCCAGGAGACTTTCTACGAAGAGAACAGAAACGGGCGGCTACCGCCCGAGGCCGTCGGGGGTCTGCGCAAGCTTGGACAAAGCTCCAATACCGACTACTTCGAGGATTCGTTCAACAATGACAGGCCCGAACCCTCAACATCGACAACTCCGAGCGGCCGAAGCACGACGAAAGCAGGCCCGATGGACCACACTCCAATGATGGGAAGTTCGAGCGCTACCAAACCGCGCCCAGGTCCGACGAAGTCAGGCGGTTTCGGCAAACATCATCCTAAAGGGACGGCGGGCAGTCTGGCGGGCAGCGATGACGACGCCATCCCCATCGCGGTCGACCAAGTAGAAACCAAACCCGGCAGATCACGAGGCGGAGCACAGAAGCCGAGGGATTACGGTAACAAGCCGAGTGCCCCGCCATTGGGCAAGACAAAAGGGGAGAGATCAAAGCCTGGAGAAACTCCTCAGACGTCTACGGGCAATACAGGCAAAGCCTCTACCGTACGTGGAGCTATGACAAGAAGTAGGAGTCTACTGACAGCATGCAGAAAAAAACGACAGCCCCAAAGAAGGCAACCGGTCGATCAAATATGCCAAGCCACTTCACGTCCATGGTGGTGCGCAGTTTTCTTCAGGTAAACCCGGTGACAGAAATGTTCGCCACGACGCTGAACTGGGACTTCCCAAGTTCGAGGTGCACTCTGCACATTGACAAAAAGCAATTTGCTTTGAATCCAAAGTCAGCGGAGTCAGACTCTCAAGTCAGTCTTTCTACGCGTTGGACGTGTTCGCAAGCTGATGTGAAGGCCTGTCCGGACACCGATTGTCCATTTATTTGCTTTTGGTTTGACACAGAGCGAGAGTCAAGCCTTGCTGATAGTTTACGACACCATTTTGGAGGTAAATTTTCGTCATCATCAAACCATCGTCAAGAGGATGCACTGACGTGACAGTACAAAGCTTCCATCGATCGTTCGGCATTACACTGCTTTTGGAGTCTGGTGGTGAGAACGGCCAGCTTGTTCAATCGATCATGAACAAGGTCAAGTCTGTACCAGATCTGAAATTCGACCACCTGAAGTACGTTGCTTTTGCGAATACAGGATCACAGCAAATGGCAAGCTAACGGATTGTAGCTCCAGCGGGGTGAGGAGCAATCTCGAGGGGCTGGAGCAGCAAATGATCACAGACCGCAAATCGACCAGAGGTGTAAATCGACCGCAGATTGCCGCAGCAGCCGATGGTAGAGGCGAGAGGGAAAGGGGGGAGAAGAAGGCACGTAAATCTGTGGCAGAGAGCGACGCACAAGAGTACAGTGGAAAGCCACCGAAGAAACCAACCAAGAAGGGAAAGGAGAAGGAGGGTGAGGCGGACGAGGATCAACCCAAGCTCTCTTTGTGAGTTCAGAACCTCAAGGGCACGCAACTTTGTTCATACATCAAGGACAATCAGCTGACCTTGCCATAGCGATAAGAAAGTACCAAAGCGAGGACGTAAGGGGAATTCCGAACCGATCGATCTGGCTGGATCTCCGGAAGCAGCCAGACCTCGTCAGAAGTCCCTTAGGCAAGCACGCAATTCGACCTCGAAAACGCCAAACTACTCTCTCGATCTTGCGGACGAGGACGACGAGTTTCAGCCTGCTCCAGTCGCTCCGTCAACCCCAATGCCACCCCGACCGGAGAATTGGCATGGCGTGTAAGTCAGGATTCTCCATCCTTGGGTACAAGCTGACCCATGCAGTCTTTTCCCATACCCCCTGCAAGGTCGTGCGGACATCAACATCACAGAAGGAGACAGATGGCGGGTGGAGGCGCAGGATTTCCTTAACGACACCTTGATTGAATTTGGCTTGAAGTGAGGTTCAGTCGCCGTCTCCCTCATGCACTGCTAATCCACCTAGACATGTTCTTGCCAACATCTCAGAATTGATTGGGGACACCCATGTCAACGTTGAGAAGGATGTACATCTCTTCAACTCCTTCTTCTACGAAAAGCTATCTTCCGGAAGCAAGTAAGTCTGGCGCAATCATCTCTGCGATTGAGACCAATGCTGATTGGTCAGACCCGCTGAAGGCACGACCGATACCCCCTGGGCCGCCTATCAGTCTGTCAGGAAATGGACAAAGTCGAAGAAGGTGTTTGAGAAGAAGTATCTGATTATCCCAATCAACGAAAAGTGAGATTCCAAACCTGTGTATTCAGAATATTTGCTGACGCTGCAGCGCACATTGGTATCTGGCCGTCATATACAACCCCGCTGGTATCCTGCGCGAATACGTCGAACCAATCGAACCAATCGAAGACACCCCAGCCCCCGAGATCCCAGCGGTCGACGAGCCAACCGCCGCAGCACCCATCGATGTCGACCAGGAAGCATCTGCGCCAGAGATTGCCCGAAATGATGATGCAGTCAAGCAGAAATCCGCGTCACCAAAATCCACCACCCAAGCAGATGAGCCCGAAAGCAGTCTGCGAAGCCAGCCTCCTTCGACTTTGGAAACGGATTTCGAAATTCAACCTTCACCCCAACCAGGTCCTAGCACGAGGTCCAGGAGAGGCGGGAGGGCGTCCACTCCTCGCCGATCTCTGTCGCCGGACGTTATAGCCAGATCCGATCAGATCACAGAGCGTCACACGCGTGAAAGCAGCCCCGATCCTCTCTTAGAGAATATTCCTCGATCTCGATCATACCCGGTCGCTTCGACGGTGAAAAAAATATCGCGCGACAAATTGAAAAACAAATGGTGGCCAAAGCCGGGAGAATCGCTCCCATCAGAGGACCCCCTGCGGCCCCCGTCGCCCATGCCGGATTCCCCAGAACCGACACCGATAATGAACTTCACCACCGCATCGTTTACGAGTCAAAATCTGCCCGATGTGAAACATCCGGCGCCAGAGGATGGAGAGCCAACAAATAAGACGGATGCTCCTCCTTCGGAGACAAAGCAATCTGCGGCCAGCAAGCCCACTGCCAAGAAGAAGGAACCACTGAACATCTGGGATGGAGATGAGTGAGTCAAATTTCATGGCGTGCGAGTTGGCCCCTTGAATGCTGATCCCTACAGCACTTGGATAATGACTTTCGACTCCCTCGGTGGTGCCCATAAGCCTGTGGAGAGGATTCTGAAATTGTGGTTGGAGTACGAGGCGGTGGATAAGGTGGCTGAGCGACCTACAAGATTTACGCCTAGTAAATACAAGGAGGCGAGAGTGAGTTCATCCTATCCTGCCCTCTGAGGCCACCTTGCTGATCATTGCAGGTCCCACAACAGCCAAACTTCAGTGATTGTGGATTATACCTCATCCACTTCGTCGAGCAACTCCTGCAACGCCCGGAAGAGATTATTCGCCATATTGAGGTAAGTTCTGATGACGAGCTTGCAACATGAGCTGATGGGAATCAGCTATACATCCCCCCAAACCAAGGCAAGGTCAGGCAGGAATGGTTCAAGTCCGTCAACAACGTCTGGAACGACGAGGATACTCAGCACCTTCGAAAAACCTGGACGGGCATTATCGACAGTCTCACCGCTAAGTACTCTGAAATGAAGAAGGCACTGCTGCCTGCGGCACCGGCTGAGGCGGGAAAGGGGGATGAAGGCGAGGGGGACGTTGGGCCAGAAATTGCCCAAGTCGACAAGAGCCAGTCATCAGTGACGCAGCTTAGTCAATTGCCGCTGGCACCGGCTGGCGCTAATGCGATGGAGGACATGTTGAGGCAGCTTGGAAAGGCAATTGCGGAGGAAGCGGAAAATGGGATGGAGGGTATCGAAGAAGGGAGCGGTGCCGTCATTGTGCATGGTACAGAGGACGTAGAGATGATCGACCAGGATCAGGCGGGAGGCCTCGAGCTGGAGCCAAAGATGGACAAGGGGAAGGGGAAGGAGCGACGCTCAGCCTCTCCTGGCCTCTTTGGCTTGCCAACCTTAGCCGACACCCACAACGCTATCATCTCGAGCCTCGGCGGGTACGGCAGTACAGCTTCCCCACCACTCATCCTCGGGGATGATGAAGGGGCTGGGGGTATCAATGAGCCGCCATCTGCTGGCGTGATCCTCGATAGGCCCTTCGAAAGGTCTATTCTGCATCTCACCACTTCGAGAGTCAACGGAGTCCCGCTCTCCACTCATTTCCTACCCCGAATCGAGGGGCAAACGCGTGATGTCGACCATCCCCCTAGGCCGCCGGCACCTTCATCTCCGATTATCGCCGACCTTGGGGTGGACCCACGACTCCGTGCGACCAACTCCGCCCAAGTTCCCCCGGATGCAGAGACGGCGGAGCAAACTGTATCTCACACTGAGCAGCGATCACCGAGAGCTGACGAGCCTCGTGCATTACCGTCGAGGTCGCGTCATCTATCCCCCGAGCCGGGATCCCCAAGCACAACACCTGCTCTTTCACATCTACCGGAAGAAGATATTCCCATCGATGAAGGTTACTTCGTTGAAAAAGTCCTGGGTGCAGCTCGCACCACACCCGAAGTGTCACCTCCTAAAGATACCCCGGCGTATCTGCCGGGACTATTTCCAGCGAGTGCCGTTCTTTTACAGCAGCATAGGCTGGAAAAAGGGCAGCCTCAGTGGGCACACACGGGGTCGGTGCGGGCGCCCACAGTTGGGAAGGAGCTGGATGATGACAAGGAGAATGACGAGGAGGATGAAGAGGTAGAGATGGTGGAGGATACGGAACACATAGTCCACCCTATGAGAATGAGCCCTCCTCCCGAATCCGCTGTAACCGCTGCAGAATCGGTGACTACGGGTCGTTCCGACCATTCCGACTCGATGGACACCAACCACCCCCTCGATGGCTATCCCCTCTCTCCGGGAAAACCGGCCACATTATCCACTCCGCCCCCACCCCGACCTAACACTTCATCCTCGAGTCGATCCGACAAAAGCCGCATGGGTTCTCCGGAGGTGTTCATCAACGCCACACGCAGATACATTGCGCACTTACCTCTGGGCGCCGGCCCGCAAGACTATTTGAGGTCGCCTCAGGACTTGGGGGGGACTGTCGGTCAGTCCAACAGAGAGGATGAGCCGCCTCAGTCACAGCACACCCGCTTCTCTGAGGAGGATGAGGAGGATGAGGAGGATGAGGAGGTGGCTGATTCACCACCCAAGGCTCCAAAGTCTAAGGGCAAAGCCAAGTCTAAATCGACAGTAGACGCGACGGAAATACCACCCACCCATAGACCGGTCTTCCCTGATCATCCCAACGCTCCGGTCCTACAACTATCGAGAGCGGAGTCTCCAATTCCTCACGGATCGGCCGCCGGTCCATCCAACGGAGGTGATAATCTATCTCAGTCACAACCCATTCGCATCCCTCTAGGTCCTAGTGGCGAGGAGGATGAGGAGGTGGAGGTGTTGGCTGCGTCATCACCACCTAAGACTTTAAAGTCTAAGGGCAAAGCCAAGTCTACATCGGCAGTGGACGCGACGAAAACTACACCCACCCACAGACCGGTCCTCCCTATCTCTCCCAACGCTCCGGTCCTACGTTCATCGAAGATCAAGCCGCCAGTCCCCCACGAATCATCCTTCTCACTCCCACCCGACGACAAAGACGAATCTTCCCCTCTCAGTTCCCCTTCTATCCCTGTAAAGCGGACTCGGACATCCCCTTCTCCGACCCGAACGGTCTCGAACGGAAATGCCGGACAGTCCGAAGCCGAGACTGATGTCTTGAGCGTTCTTTACACTAGTGGAGACGACATCCCAATCCGCAATTCCCCACGCCCTCGCCCCCTGGTTGTGCACACGTACAAAGGGGTAAAAGCGAATAGAAGATCTGCACCGTCGAGGGGTGGCGAGTCATCCACCTCCAGGACTGTGAAGTCAGACGTGGAGGATGGTGCCGACGACATATCCCCTTTTTCCCCAAAGTCAACGACCAATCGCAAGCGCCCCAGTCCATCCAAATCCACCCCTGCCAAAACCGCGAAAGCGAAAAGGCCTTCGTCGGGACATGATGAGGATAGTGTTTTTGTTGAGATTACTACGGCAAGGGCGAGGTCGGCCTCTTCGGAGTATGTAAAGCTGGCTGGCTCTTCCAGATCTCAGCCCATTCTCGACACCGAACACACACCCGGTCGAGGCGCCACTAAGAAAAGGAAGGCAACGGTTGGCATTAAGAAGGCAGGAGTGGAGGTATTGAGCGGGAATGAAGGGGAAGATAGACCCAAGCCTGGGAAGAAGGTTAAGGGTGCGCCGAGGGCTTCGAGCGGTGAGGGAAGTGGTAAACAACGGGCAAATGGCAATACCGGCGGAGTTAAAGGTGGGTCAGCGCTGTCTCAAACGCATCTTAAAGAGTTCAAATACTTTTCGAGAGCCGCGTCTGATCTTGCAGGATCAACGTCCGCCCCAGCGCGACCCGGTAGCCGTCAGAACCCTGCTCGCATAAACCTCAATCACGGACCAAGAGGGGAAGGCCCGGGCAAGGGAGGTGATACAAGGGCGTCGCCCCTAGAGATAGACAGTGATTAGAATTAAGCAGAGATCCTTGGGGGTGTAGTTGGGCATTGAGATACCGTTGTAGGTGTAGATAGCGATGTGTCGTATGAGATTAGGCTTCTGGGCGATTGAGACGATTTTGATTGAGTCCAGTTTGGAGTTGTGTAAGGTTTGGTTTCTGGCAATACATCACTACAAGCGTCATGAAACGTCTGGCCCTCTTCCCTTCCTCCCGCTATTTGCCAAATCCCACCATTGTCTGCTAGCTGCATCGGTTGGTGAGGGAATGAAGAATGGACAGCGGGATTTGAAAGCTGCAGATGTCAGCGTTGGCAAAGAGTCTCCTGGGTAAAAGCAGGACATACCATCGAGGGATCTCTTGCGGATGATGGCTTCGATGCTTTCTTCATTATCAAGTTGATTTGCCTGAAGTCAGCATCCAGGCTTTCATTCGACAGTCCGTAGTGACTCACAAACACCTCAGTCTCTTTCAGACCCCTATCCCTACGGCTGACATCTGCCGACGCTCTTATAGGCGCAGCAAGCTTCTCGTCCTGTCCCGATATTTGTGCCTTCTTCGATTCGAGAGATTGATGTACCGTTGTCAGGCAGTAAGTGAGGAGAGTCTGCCGATGTGTCCAGCCAGCTAGGGATGTCAGCGATGGAAGCCCAAGCTCGTATGCAGCCCAGTCACTGCCCTCGTCTTTTGATAATACACTCACACATCATCTCGCTCCACATTCGCGTGCACATGCCCTCGATCCCGTCTCTCGCCGCTGGATCTAACGATGAGGACGTATATCCTCTGCTCGATCCTCCCGTTGCGGATGCTCCCAGTCTGTTCTGATCTCGAAGCTGAGCGCTAGCGCGATTTAGACGGGTGATTATTTGATCGTCAAGCTTTCGGTATTGGCGAACCATATCTGAGTGTCAGCATCGGCGCCGATCAGTGGCGGGATCGAGCCAGAATTCCGCTCCAGTCAATGACAGGGGCATTTACATCTCTGAAGGTCCCTCAGGGCTGCTGATAAGAAGACCAGCACGAACCTTTGAAGACACTCAGATTGAAGCATGTCTCCGCGGCGATGGTCACCCGAGCGGGTGGAGGTGCAGGGAAAGAGTCAGTGTACGCGGACGCGGACCCGAATGGTGGAGCGGGCATCGCGTAATTGGTTCTGGCCTCGTGTATGGTTCTGAAGTCTGCGCGACTGTGTAGATGAGAGTGTGAATGGAATTATCCAATCGAGTGATAGATGGAGATCGAAGTACTGACGCTTGGTGGACATGGCCTCTCGGCATCACTGTCGCCACCCACCCAGATGGATCTGAAACGCCACATTCCTCAGCCAACGGGATTACGGGATTATAGCCTAGGGAGGGCGGAGATGTCCGATATGTCCGAGTCGAGATTTGGGTGGTTGAGTTTTTTCAGATAAGAAGTTTGGGTGAGGCTATCTCTGACTCTCTTTCTCCCATCATCTTCAACTACTGGTATGTCTCCTTCCCCTCCCTATCCTCCCTCCCCTTGCCCCCTCCCCTCCCTCCGATAAGATGACCTTCTATTCTCTCCCCGTCTAACCGACCATGTCGAATGAGCAGGGCATGCCTTCGCGGGTGTGCCCGGACCCCCAACCTCTGGAAGTCTGACTTCCAGGGGAGGGCTTTTGCGCTTGCCAGCGCTTTTGTCTGATCTCCATCTCTTTCCGCGCGTTTATACTGTGTCTCGAGATCTCAGGCTGACAGTCAGTTCAAGTAAACTTTACTACAACCTCTTTCACTCCTTTCTTTGTGAGTATACATTTCGCATTCCTCCCCTTCACCCACCCTTCTATGATGATATACCATACAAAACCATACGCAGTTTCCACTGAAGCGTCCTCCTTTCGCCGGGAGTTTGTCCCTGTCCTTTGTGGATCCCAGATCTCCCCCGGGTCGAGTCGTGTCAGCTCCGGATGAACCTTCTGTTGAGCTGGCATTGATTCTCTGGGTGGCCTCTCCGGAGGAGCCGGTCTGTGGTGACGCGGGGACGGGGCGATGCATACTTGAAGTTTTTCTTCCTTGGATGTCTGACTCTACCTTGCCTTTTGTTTTCGAGATTAGTACGGACTTTGACTAACGTCTACAGACTTTTCTTACTTTACACACCATGGTTGCCGATGGAAAGAAGGGCAAGGTCATTCTTGCTTACTCTGGTGGTCTCGGTGCGCTATCTTTATTGTACAGCCTGTTGTTTAAAACCTTCAGCTTATGTCGTAGACACATCATGCATTCTCCTCTGGTTGATTGAACAAGGCTACGAGGTTGTCGCTTTCATGGCTGATGTCGGACAAGAGGAGGTTAGCTTGGATTTCGACCAGAGGTGGACGAAGCTGATGGATAGGACTTTGAAGCTGCCAAGTCCAAGGCCATGAAGTGCGGTGCTGCCGGTTTCTTCCTTGAGGACCTCAAGCGGGAGTTTGTTGAGCAGCTCATCTACCGTTAGTTATTCTCCAATCAGTATCTTCTCTTTTGCTGACTCTGCAGCTGCCGTCCAGTGCAATGCCATCTACGAAGGTGTCTACCTCCTTGGCACCTCCCTTGCCCGACCCGTTATTGCCCGAGGTATGATGGAAGTTGCCCTCCGAGAGGGATGCGAGTGAGTCTGGCCTTCTACCCTTGCGATTTTCGCTGACGTTCAGCTTTGTCTCGCACGGCTGCACTGGCAAGGGTAACGACCAAGTCCGATTCGAGCTAGCCTTCTACGGTCTGTCCCCCAGCATTAAAGTCATTGCCCCTTGGCGTCTGCCTGGTGAGTCCCTTTGAAAACCAAACAATCCAGAGCTGACGGGAACAGAATTCTACGAGCGATTCGCTGGTCGAAGCGCTCTCCTTGACTACGCCGCCAAGAACGGTATCCCCGTCACCCAGACCGCTGCCAAGCCCTGGTCTACCGGTAAGCTGCTTGTCCAGATTCACTTGACCCAGCAGCTAATGAGTCAGACGAGAACCTCTTCCACATCTCGTACGAAGCTGGCATCCTCGAGGACCCCAACACCACTCCCCCTGACGACATGTGGAAGCTCACCACTTCCCCCCTGAAGGCTCCCGAGCAGCCCGAGACCCTCACTATCGAGTGGACCCGCGGTCTCCCCACCAAGGTGACCAAGCAGGACGGTACCGTCGTCACCGACGCCGTCGAGGTCTTCCTCACCCTCAACGCTCTCGCCAGGAAGCACGGTGTTGGCCGTATCGACATTGTCGAGAACCGATTCATTGGTGTCAAGTCCCGAGGATGCTACGAATCCCCCGCCGCCACCATCCTCCGAGTCGCGCACATGGATCTCGAGGGTATGACCTTGGACCGAAACGTCCGATCTCTTCGAGACCAATTCATCACCACCGCCTTTGCCCAAATCCTTTACAACGGTTTCTTCTTCTCCCCCGAGCGTGAATTCGTCACTGCCGCCATCCCCCAATCTCAGAAGACTGTCAACGGCTTCACCCGGCTCAAGCTCTACAAGGGCAATGTCATTGTCGAGGGACGTGACTCTGACGAGGGTCTCTACGACGCCAAGTTCTCGTCCATGGACGAGCAGGGTGGATTTGAGCCGACTGCCACTTCCGGCTTCATCGACATCTCCAGCATCAGGATCAAGGCTTGGGCGGTTGCCAACCAGAAGAGGGGCCAGTCGGGTGTTGCCGTCGGGGACGTCTACAGCAGGGAGTAGATGTATGGTTGTGTCAAAGGATAGATATTGTATATAGATTTTTGGGTGGATGCATGATAATGGCTCGTGATATACCACCAGTCCTGTCATGGAGTATCTGGCGAGGAGAGCAGGTCCGCGTCCCAAGCTGAAGCCTGAAGATGGGTCAAATCCTCGAGACAAGGTGGAAGTGGAAATGTTGAATCCCAACGATTTGCACCTTTCGTCCGTCGCCTTTTCAACACCTTTGAAGACCCGTTTCTTCCTGCCATACGCGCCAATTTACGAGGCGAAGTCTAGTCTGCTCCAAGCTCTCATCTGCTCTCAACTCAATCGCGCAGTCAGGCGAGAGTGACGACTATCATTCACACCGGTCATGATACACGCAGTATGGGTCATCAACAAAGCTGGCGGTCTAGTCTTCAATCGCTCATATAGCGGTACGTACACTCAAAGCGGATCTTGTTCTCCGACCATCAGTCAGAGTCCTGACCGCTTGAGGATCGGTCAAACGTGGCGTACCTCAGCTGACGTGTCAGACGTACTTCCACCTCTACCCTTAAACGCAGTCCTTATTCTCGCTGGAACACTTCATGGTATTCACGCCATTACTGGTCGGCTGGACCCTACAACCAACTCGAAGCGTGGCGGAGGGGTGGCCAGTGGGGGAGGAATGGAGGCGTTCGAGGCGGAAGGGTGGGGTGGAAGGGTCTGGTTGAGCGGGACAGGTGAGTGGGTGTGTATTGGGCAGCGGGCGGGTTCACGGTTTGGGGGATATCAGGCTCGGGCTATTGGAGACGGTCTCGGCTTGATCTTCAGGATGTCCAAGAGGCGCAGACAAGCGCACAAGGGGGACGGATCCTGATAATCAAGTGATAACCTTCGAGAAGGCTCCAAGGTCGGGCAACAGAGAGGCTGATATGGACAGGTACCAAATTCATAGTCCTGCATTCTTTACCCCATCCCGGACTAGATGAGCTCCTGCGTAGGATATACGAGATATGTGAGTAAGCACATTGCTGTTCGAAGGCCGTTAGCCAGGATACAGCTGACACCATCAGATGCGGACGCAGTGATGAAGAACCCCTTCCACACGCCTGAAATGCCGATAAATTCCACCTTGTTCGAGAGCAGATTACAAACGTTGATCGCTGGCGTCAACACATAATGGGAGGTGGGAGCCAGGGGGACGGGCGCAGGCGCCTTACTAAGTCTCCGGGCTAGGCCTAGTTGAGGTGTCTGCCTATGGCGACTCGAACTCTCGAACTCGATGGCAGGCGGAGGTGAACTTAGAGGTAGATACCACTTGGCTACAGAGACTATGTACAGTACCGCACTGCCATTTGACCGTTCACCTTCTTCCAGCTTAAACCTCCGAGTGCAGGCATCGCCTCTAACCGATCCAGGAATCCAGGCCCTGGGTTACCACCTTCTCCAGCTCCCCCTCAATTGACCCATCACCATCCATCACATCAATGCTCAGTCCCTCTGTCTCGGCTCGACCAGCCACTGCGATGATCGTCTTGGCCACAAGCTCTCGACTGCGGGATTAGCTTAGACTAGAAGTGATGTCGAGAGCTCCTGGCAAGGCCCACTCATGCCCCTCAGGCTCATCGCCCATACTCGACCTTCCCCGACACACTCCGTAACTTACCTTGTCTTGGCTATGGGTGTTCGGCCCATAGTGGCACCTCCAGCAGGTTCAGTCGTTAGGCCTCCCGGACGGATGACGGTGAAGGCGATTGACTTGCGGCGGTGAAGCTCGACTTCCGCCTCGTATTTAGCTTTCATATCTGCAGCAATCAGCTTCTTCTCCCTGATTATGGGAAGGTTGCAGGCTAGACAACATCATGCTGAGGGGCGGGTGTGTATACACAGCTCAGGTGGCCGCATCACACCGCTCTCCAGGAGGCTGGGAGAGTTCCGGCTGACTCACACTCCCCGATGGATCCCCACATCTTGTCACTTGACTCGCCTGACAAGTGAGCTCTGTCCATAACCATCCAAGATGTCGTAGACCTACTGTCTTGCTTCGTGTACCACTCCGGCGCGGGCTTGGACCTGTCCCGGACATCGGTAGCGCCAACGAGAATCAGCCGACGGACATTGGCAGCCTCCATGGCGTCGTAAACCTTGACTGCGGCATCATAGTCTACCTTCCTAGTCCGGCTGGGATCTCCTTTACCGCCTGCGCCCGCTGCAAACACCACTATGTCGGGCGATTGAGAAGTGAGGAGGGTGGTCAGGTCGGTGACCGGAGCGGATTCGAGGTCAAGGATTGTAGGTTCTGCCCCGAGAGATTTGAGGTCGGAAATGCTGGCAGTATCAGTGGCTGAAGGCTAAGTTGTACTATTGACGGACTGCAGTACTCACTGCTCGTCATTCCGTACGATGGGAATGACCTGGTGTCCTTCCTTGACGGCCAGCCTAGCGAGGTGCCTTGCCACTTTACCGCCGCCGCCGAAGACGAGGAACTTCATTTTTGTATGAGCGGTAGTCTGGTAAGGTTTGATTTGTATGTAGAGGATAGACGCAGTAAGACATCGAAGAGAGATGCCAGAGTACCCGACTCATGATCTTGACCCGGCTGATGATTGGGCTGATGTCACTCTGCCCGCTCAACTGCGTCGGCCTCCACCTCCACCTCCACCGGCAAGATTACACCACACCTATCTCTCGCTAAGACAGACTGGACAGAGTGGCCATACAATTCATCACAAAGCGTCACATTCGGCCCTTTGACTCGACAGTGAGACACATGCTGCGAAATCATGCGCAATGCATGCGGAGAAATTAGTGTCCATGGTCTAAACTGTAAATGTTGTTGAACGAATGTGTCTAGAGGTAAATAATGTCCGAATGTCCCCTTCCCCGCTCCCCCGCCTCTGACGCTTGCGTCCTACAGCCAGAAGCATGTCCCGTCCTCCAGCAATTGGTAGCCCTTTTGGCATGCGGTAGCGAGACATGAGCCGGAGACACACAAGACGTAGTCTCGCTCGGCTCCCGGCATGGCTGAGCAGCTGCAATATTGTCAGCCTTTATCCACAGCCTTTGACGAAAT
Organism: Dioszegia crocea; assembly: GCA_001600615.1. Classification (NCBI taxonomy): domain Eukaryota; kingdom Fungi; phylum Basidiomycota; class Tremellomycetes; order Tremellales; family Bulleribasidiaceae; genus Dioszegia; species Dioszegia crocea. The sequence goes on from BCKK01000002.1 coordinate 1,570,341, forward strand.
CAGAAAGGGACGTACTCTGGGGCCGAAGTAGCTGGGGTGATACCGTACACACCATATGTGCATCCTCCACATGACAGAGCGTCAGACGAGACATCCGTGCACTATACTGTCAGTCGGATGCCCAGAGATATATCCTTCCGAGAGTGACCTACCTCATATCCACTGAGATCGGGAACATTACAGGCCATCAATCCAGGCTCACAGAGGGCTTCGGAGCTGCCTTGCCTAGACTTGTTTGTTACAACCTTTCGTCTCGATTGTGTGGGTTTGGCCATTGATGACAGTAGGGCAGGTCGGATTACGCTGACCTAAGGTCGGGTCAGATGTTGCCCATACTCTGAATTGAAAGGGGAAGCAAAGACTTACCACAGATTCAGCGCCCTCGCAACCTTTTGACCCTCGGACCATCGATGAGGGGATTGTGTGGCTACATTTACATGATGAAGATGATGGCTCAAACGCTGAGAACCAAGCGTTCTCTCCAAGACAGTATGTCTAGCGTTATCAGCGGGTGATGCTACAGGCACATATCACCGTAACTCACAGCACATTCATCTGAAGTCTCGGCTTTACCGGTGAAAAGAGTGGATGCAGAGGCAGCGTCGGATGAGAGACAGCCCAGAACAGTAGTCTCGGCAGATGCCAGACCGACTGTCGCTAGCGAAAGTGCAATGGCAAGGCGAGACCACATGTTTGTGCGTGGTTGAAGGATAAATTGGGGACGGAGATGGGTTTCGAGAGATCGCACGGGGAGATCGAAGACGAACAGCTAGGGGTGATGCTGCGATGGAGAAATGGAACCGGAGACGGTCGTGGGTGCTGGCGGGCTGTGTGAACTTAACTTAAATGAGGGTGATGAAGAGATGGAATGAAAGAAGGACCCCAATTGCAACTCCATCTTCGGCACAACCGCTTGTTTCGAAGATTTGGTACATCGTGGATTCTGTTTGTTAATGCCGTTTTGATGACCTCACAAAGTCTTCCCCAACCGGAAAGGCGCTCGGCAATCGGAGGCGGTAACGGGAAGGCGTATGATATGGACCGGCAGAAGCGAATTTGAAGCTCGGGGTCCGATAGACGACATGGCTCGATGGACGGGCGCGTTTCAGGGCGTTTCAGATGTTTGTTTGCGTTGATCGAGCCACGTGGTCGATATTCGCCACTGAGTGTCGCTTGGCCAAGTTGGCGCTGTGTGAGCCAGTGGCAGTGCAATGTGTAAGGGCCATATCGATGTTACCACAGTCCACTGGATGTTAAGGCCTAAGGTAGGAGCCGGTAGCGGGAATTGTCCCGAGAGCATATGCAGCTGGATGAACTGCCTCGCTGTATGACCACGACCAAACCTGCTCATACCTGACTCGAGCAAAGTGCTCGGCTTCGCACGCTGCCACTTGCCGGATCAGTTGTCCAGTTTCAGGAGTACGCGCCCTCACATCAGCCCGACTGTCAAGTTTCAGGAGTATGCGCCCTCACATCAATCCGACTATATATGTCTACTCTTTCCATCCACTACGCCTTCTGCGCCGCAAGCCAATCCGCATGTCTTATTCTCCCAATCTCCTCGAGTGTAAGAGACGCCAAGGGATCCCCGTCCCCGTGGGTGTGTCCAAGCAATGACCCTCCGGGCTGAACACTGAGACTGGCTCGAGCTTGCCGCACCCACGCCCCCGCCACCCCTTGATTTGTGTTGGCCCCTCCCGTGGCAGCTTCCCCTAGCGTGCCATTCAGATACTTGTTCTGACCACCGTCAACGCCCCGGCTTGCCTGCGACGAGATAGCATTTTGCGATGGGGAGGCCGGTATAAGATCCGGCATAGCGTGAACTTCATCCATCACCGCTCGCGCGTGATCCGAGAGGGGATCGAAGGGATTTTGTTGGAAGATGGAAGGTCCAAACATGTCGTTGGGTGTAGATGAGACACCGGCAGCTTGTTGAGCTAAGAGTTGCGCCTCTGTAACGGCGTATGGGTCGAAATCGTCCGGGAGCAGGTAGACGAGATCCGTAGACCGAGGCAGACCATCGCCCCATAAGATCTCTTCGAGATCATTGAGTAGCCGGGCGATATTTCCACCGCCATTGATTTTCCCAAGAACGTTGCCGTCCTCCACCTTCCCATATCCCGCCTTCTCTAGACTTGCACCAAAAACCAGACCCTGCTTCTTCCACCTCCCAACCAGCTCGTCCACATCCGCCAAGCCGTACTTCACCTCTGAACGCCAGTACGCCAATGTCGATGGGGAGGGAGGTAGAACGTGCCCTTCTGCCAGTCCCGCCGCAGCGGCAGTGATGGTGCGGGAGCGCCAAACTTTTTCCATCGGCGCGGAAGGACCTTCCCCAGCTGGAATGATCCAAGGGCATGGCGAGTCGGGATGCTTCAATGACCAGAGAACGAAGATGTAATGACCCAGAGCCTGAACGAGCTCCAGGACTACAGGTCTTATCCGCCTCGAGATGAGTCGGCTTTGAATATCGATGAATGGGTTTTCCGCTTCGGAGAGGCGTGATTGTTGCGACAGCAGCCGGCTATTTTGCCGAGCCTGCACAGCCGAACGCTGTATGGCATCCTCATCAACAGCCAGTTCGACATCTTGGAGCGCTCGCACGGTGTCGGTCAAGAAGATCTCGCCTCCTCCGAGTGCGCGCTGATCCTGACCGCCGGAGTCCGTTGCAGATTGCGAACGGGACGATCTTTCCTCTAGGAATGTCTCTGGGATGTGCTGCGAGGAGCGACTGAAGGGAGGATTGGAGATGAGGGAGAGGGAGGGGAGTGTTGATGAGGGTGCGGTCATCAATGTGCTGGCGAGCGGTTGGTGATAGGGGGGTTGGGAAGAGGTTGATAATTTGCGAGATGATAGGGAGGTTGGGAGGGGAGAGAGGGCAGGCTGATCTACTGCCCATTTCTGATCATCAGCTTTTGTCTCAACGGAGTCGGTCCAAACCCACCCTCCATTTGGCCATAGCCACATCTTCCTTGGCCGACCCAGTAGAAACAGCAGCGGAAAAGACAGCACTGCCTCCCGTCTTGAGTCCCGAGCCCATCATCCCCATCTCGTATCCCTCCCGCGACATATCTTTGCGTGCCCGGCCGGTTCTATTCTTTGTTTCTCCACCTGAGCCTGTGCTGGAGGCGGATCCTGGTCGAGGATGAGACCCAAGGATAGAAGCGCGTCTTGGCTTTGATTGTGCGGAGAGAGGTCTCACCGACCCATCCTCCGGGATAGACTGAACGGACGAGGAGATGCTTGTCCGGGATGATTGAGCTGAATTGCGGGAGATAAGATCAGGGCGACCAAGCCTTCGTGGCCGGGCGTCAAGGATCGGTGGAGGCGAAGGGGGCGTGTGGGAGGTGGGTGAGGGACCGGAAGACGATGTTGTGCCTATCGAAACTACGGGAGCGAGAGGCGGTGGTCCATCATGTCGGAGCTACTCAGTCAGCCCTACAGGCCTAAGGCTGATAGCTCCAAGGTATGCGTTGAATGGATCAATGTGAAACGAAATGAGCCATCTCGATCGCGTTCCTGATCGACTACTACTGCCAAAGCTTAAATTTAACAACTCACCTTTGGTTCACTGTCCACAGACATTGTTGTCGACATCTTCACTGCCTTCAACGATCGCTCTCTGCCAGCTGGTACAGGGAGACTGCGGCTGGATACGCGAGCTGGACGCGATTTTTTCAAGCCAAGCCGATCCTGTCGTGTCTATACTGGCGGAGCTGTAGCGTTTGCAAAGACGGCAAAGGCCTCCTTGCGTCCCAGCAGCTTCCAGTAGGCAGCAGGAGGCAGCCCTACTGCTGTCTGTCGTAAAAGTTTAAGGGTGGGTAAGGGATTGGCCGGCGAGCCATCTCACACCCCACATCGCCGCGGAACGATCACCGAGGGGCAGGGCAATCTAGGGCAATCTTTGTCGATATCTTGCCGTAACGTCATACATGCAGCCACCATATGAACCGAACAGCCCCCCGAGCCATTCAAAGGTTGAAGGAGAGTTTCGCGCCCTTGATATGTGCGCCGGGCCATATCGAATACATCTCATACGTTCAACTAGACTTCCGGGAGCGGGACAAGGACTTGAAGCGCCCAGCTACATCGGGAAATCAAGGAGAAGTTCGATTACAAGGCAAAGCGTATCCATGCGCGCAGTGTGCAAAGCCAATTGCTGCCTGGGAGGTGGGCGGGGTCGTCTTTGACTCTACTGCAGCCACCTAGACGGACATTACACAAGCCCAACGTACGATACTCCGGATCCATTCTCAGTGCTAGGCAGAACATCCGATTCCGGAGATCACGGAAATCTTGCTACAACAGATCTGCGTAAGTTACTGACATTCGTTCTGCTTTACCGTCTTGAGAAGGGACTCACGTCTTCAAGAGTCAACGCTGGCTCGTTTAAGATTAGAACGTGAGCCGTTCGATGCTCAACACGATGTAGTTTGGCTTATCTGTACCGGTTCTACAATATGTTGCATTTCTTAATCCACCGGCCGCTGAGCGATGTTTTAGGACACTTGAGTCGATTGGTTCCCGGTTGATCATGGATGTTCCCTTGAAGTTGGAGCCTGCATCGAGGATTGGAGCCCAGTGAGCGGCGGGGTTTGGTAAGCAATTCCAAGGGGGCAGCCCGATGTGTGGTGGGGGTGCGGAGAGTGCTGCTTACAGATGGTCCTGACAAAGTTGGAGCCTGACCTGTCAGCACGCTGCGTAGAGCAAGACTCCAGACGTCAAACGAGTCAGCAACGGAGAAGGTTCACCGTTCGATTGGCCTCCTACAGGCCCTTCATATCAGATTTGCCATGTCCCCTGTCCTTTGCTCAAAGATTAGGAGGGAAGACAGTCAGCTTCAGATATGATGAGGAGTTTCGAAAGCTACAGACCGCAGCATCATCAGCCAACGAAATCATAATCACTCTAGTCAGTGCGTAGACCCCTTGGCGGCACCACAGAACTGCAGGTCATTCATCACCGGTGCAAGCGCATCGCTACTCGACCATATTGACACCGTAACGCGCCAATTGGGCGCACGTCAGACACTGCAAGTCAGTATGCACTCGGTCACGATACGTCATCGACACATACCATGACTGAAAGACGTCAGTATCGACCCTACATGTTTCAACGCAGAGGAGACTCACTCAGACCAGCAGGCATGAATTTGTCCGTCTTGAAGAAGCGGTATGCCATTGTCAAGAAGAGAATGGAGTTGACGACTGTCAAGTTAGTGCTGCAGATTATCTCGAGTCAGTAGCATGTCTCACACATGACAGGAAAGACATCAGCGCGGTTCAATCCGATAGCCTGGTCACATCAGCTGTGACTCTTGGCGCCTTGGGTTCGCCTCACGTATGACCCATATGCCTGGCCTGCTGCTATCAGCCCGCCGGCGCTGAGAGATCAGCGAGATGTCGCGTAATCAAGGCAGTTCTTTCCAAGCTCACATCAGGGAGATGAGGGAACCGCGGCGAACAGCCCCGAGCAATCCGCCGGCGATGAGCAGAAGGGCGTAAACATAGCCTGCCGTCAGCCATTTCGCACTTTATCAAGACTGACCTAGCGTATCTGGTTGCGTAGCGAAGATAGAGGATGACATTCTGGATGAATGAGTGAACGAGAGGTTTAAATTTGTGCCGGTGCCGGGCGACCGGTGCGGCGGTGGTGGTGGTGGAATGCGGGGTAGATGTTCTGATGCGGGGAATTCTGATTAGCGGAATCAGATATATGATTAGTAAAGCGGTTCTCCTATGACGCGCCTGGACTAAGGTCGAAGATCGACTCAGGCTTACAGCTCTGCATTGCATCTCGTTCCTCTCGGGGGACGGTCAATCACACAAACACACTAACAAGAGAAGCGCATTACTCCTACTACGAGCGGAGCGACAGCCGGGTGCACATCGGCATACAGCCCACATCAACAGCCGAGCAGGTCTCGATCACGGAGCTATTCATCAGCAGCTCTACCCAGCCTCCTCACTCGCTATGCCCACTCTGCCTCAGGCTACTCCCAACGCTAGGCCTACCCAACCCAAACCCGCAGGGCAGATGGATCGCCCTACAAACCCATCGCAGTGGCTCAATTTCTCCTTGCCACCTCGACAGCGACACCACGTTCCTGGATCGGGCATCCCGGGCGGGGTACCTAGACGCAGCCGCAAGGGCGAGTCATGGCGCGGCGGCGCGTTGTCTAGGGAGAGATTTGTCCATGCAAACTTCCGCTTCGTACTCAAGCCAACAGAGGTGGCGAGTTACGGTGCCCATTTTGCGGATCCCGATATGTAAGTTTTGGGTGGGCGAAGCTGATGACAGCTCGTTGCATTGGCCACACATTCTTCAGGTCCTCGTCCCGACCTTCTCGGCATTCTCGGTAGCTCAAGGATACGTCTCGAGCGATCCTGCGCATCCGAGCCGAGAAGACGAGCTAGGCGTGTCTTTTGAGGACTCGGAGTTGGAGGGTTTAGGGGAGGATGGCGCGAGGATTCGCCAGAGGATGGAGGAGGAGCGTAGAGGTAGGATGTGCCCTATTTGTCTGGGCAAGCCAGTCGCCGGGCGCATGACAAAGTGTGGACATGTAAGTTGAGCGCGAAACATAGCTGATGATAGATCTTCTGCTTTCCGTGCATAATGCACTACATCCGCTTGTCCGACATTCCCGGCTCGGCCAAGTGTCCGATCTGCGGCGATACTGTGCACGAGGGCATGCTGAAGTCGGTCAAATACCTCGATGCGGCAGCGATGATTCGCTCCGCGAGAGGGGATGACGAGGAGGAACCGGAAACGGGGTCGCCTGCCTTGTCTGCCCATACTGGCAGCTCGGTGCCGTATGGTGTCCAGGCTCATGAGCTTGCAATTCCGGGCATCATGGACGGTTTCGATGACCACCAATCCGTTGCGAAACCAAGCGACCCGGACCATGGTAAAGGTCAGCAAATCCACATGCGGTTACTGCAACGGCCGCAGATGACGACCCTTGCCCTTCCCTCCTCGCCAACCTTCCCCTCCGACGTCATTCCCCCTCACACCGCTCCCTGGCACTTCCTTCCCGATGTTCTCGCCTTTTCCCGCTTCATGCTTGCCACCCCCGAATACATGAATGACGAGCTTCAGCGCGAGCTCGACGAGTTACAGGCCGAGTGGAATTTACTCCGCGGCGATGACCTCGGGAGGGACTTTGTCAAGGCTGCAAGGGAGAAGGTTGAAAGGCAGGTTGGTAAAGTGCGGGCGGAGTTGATGACGGACAATGTGAGGCGCGGGGAGCGCGAAGCGAGAGAAGCTTGGGCGGAGGCTGTGGGCGGTGAGAAGCGAGACAGGGAGAGGAGGAAGGAGCGGGAGCGATTGTCGAAAGAGAGGGAGGAGCGGAAGATTGAAGCTTTGCCCGCCGAGGATATACCCACCGAGTTTTTGCAAGCTCAAAACCACTACGCCAAACTGCCACCGAATCTTTCCGTTGAACCCAATCCTATGCCCTCGCCTTTGGCTAAACGGTCTCGACGTCGACCACAACATCATTCCGCTCCAACTCAGTCACCCCCAGTACCATCTTACCACTTCTACCAATCTTCCCTCGGCGCGAATGTCTTCCTCCATCCTCTGGATATTCGGATACTTCTCGCTCACTTCCAATCGTACTCTCTGTTTCCCCCGACCCTTGCCTTTACATCCGACGGGTTTGACCCTGGCACCATCAATGACGATCTGCGCAAGCGATGCAAGTATCTATCCCATCTGCCGTCGGGTACCGAGGTTGTTTTCGTAGAAGCCGACCTTGAGTCTATCGTGGGCGCAGAGAGCCTGGCGGCGTTTGAACAGCCATTGAAAGCTCGGCGGCTGAAGCGACGCACGAGAGTGCAAAAGGAGGATCGAGCCAAGACGAAGTGGGAAAGGACTGAGAGGGATAAGATGCCGGTCGGCGCTACGCGGGAAGATCGCGAGTTTATGTCTGCTCTCGCGAGATCTGCAGTGGTAGAAAACACGTTGCACTGGGGAAGCACGGACGGCGCTTTTGGCACATCTGCAGGGAGCGGGTCCACCTTTGGCGAAATTGGGTCACCTTCGACATCACCAGGGACTAGAACAGGAGGCGGAGCGGTGTGGGGCCGACCGACCTTTGCGACTGCGCTGCATTCTACCAATACTGGAGGCACAGTGCGGAGGGCTGCGCCAAAGGAGAAGAGGGAAGGGACGGGGCCGGAGGAGGATGATTGGGATGTGCAAGCGGCGTGGGATGCGGCGTTTGATGATCTCAGTATGGAGGAGGCTAGACATGGGGCCAGGGTCAGTGTCAAAGGCGGGAATGGGGGAAAGAGGGGTGGCAGAGTGGAGGAGGAGGATGGGCCGGCAGTAGGCGCGGCAGGTGGCAGCGCGGGTGGGAAGAAGAACGGGAAGAAGGGGAGAAAGGTCTTGGTACTTGGTGGTGGCGGACCGGGCACGAGACGTTAGCATAAACATCTAAATTTGTAATATCATGCGGATCCATCAATGTATCGTTTAAACATAGTATGCAGCAAGAACATTGAGATCTATTGATAGCGAAACGAAATTGTGGAGTTACACCTCTGCTCCCAACATACTAGCCCCCAATAAGTCGATACGGCCCGATTACACAACACCCTTGGTGGTGTTCTTGCTGATGAGTCTCGCCTTTTCAATTTGTGCTTGACCTATGTCGTCAGTGGGTTGCTACGTGTCGTCCGCTTGTACTCACTTCGCTTGGCCAATGACCTCTTGTAGTCCACAATTGTAATCTCCTGTTTGGTAAGGTTCATGACCTTCTTGTCCTTGACCTCCCAGAGCTCCTCGGCGACTTGAGAAATAAGTCCTGGATGTTAGCTCAGGCGTTGTAGGTAACATACGGAAATCGTGCGAGACAATAACAACACCTCCCTCAAACTCCTTGATGGCCGCGGCGAGGGCATCGATCGAGCTCTGTTTAATAAGCACAGCTGGGCGGGCCACTCACCATGTCCAAGTGGTTAGTAGGCTCATCAAGAAGAATGACACTGGGGTGCTCCATGGCAAGAATAGCAAAGACGACACTAATCGTTAGCACCGCCGAAAGTCACAACTCACCGGTTCCTCAAACCATCCGACAGCTGACTGATGGGGTTGGTCTGGTGGGCGCCGGTGATACCGAATCGGCCGACCTGTCCACGCCAGAACTGCAGGTCCTTCTCGGGGAATTTGCTAGCGTACAAGCTTTGGATGTGCTCGACGGGTGATTTGTCGTATGGGAGTTGATCGGCCGAGTGCTGCGAGTACTTGGCGAGTTTGAGCTGGGTGTGGCGGGAGACGGTGCCCTCGGTAGGGTTCAGGGCACCGGTGATGAGGTTGAGGAGGGTGGATTTACCGGTACCGTTATCTCCGACAATGGCAATACTGACATCAGCCGTGTTAAGCGTCGCGACCTACCGTGAGTCCATGTCGACACCGACACTCAGGTCTTTGTAGAGGTAATCCTTCTTCTCGCCAGAGTATGAAAACGCCACGTCGCTGAAGGCAATAATCGGAGGAGGGAGCTTCTTGACGTCCTCAAAGTTGAATCGCAGCTGTTTGGGACCTTCCACCTTTTGGATCAAACCGGCAGCCTCCATCTTGTCAATGATCTTTTGCTTGGACTTGGCCTGTTTGACCAAATTGGCGTATGTTCCGGCGGACGAAATGAATTCTAAAGTCAGCGCGCTCGGCTTCGACTCACTCTTGATGTGGGCAATTTCCTCCTGTTGCTTGGCGTACGCCTTCATTTGGTTGGTTTCGTTTTCACCCTTAGTTCGGACGTAGGTTGTGTAGTTACCACCATAGTACACGAGCTTCTTGTGCACGGTGAGATCGATGATGTTGGTGCAGACTTCGTCCATGAAATCGGCAGAGTGGCTGAAGTCAGCGCGCGAGAGGCCCAAACTCACGATGTGAAGATCAAGATGTGGTTGTAGGTGGCCAAGTACGCCTCAAGCCACACGACGGCACCCAAGTCCAAATGACTGGTGGGCTCATCAAGCAACAACAAGTGAGGCTTGACGAAGAGCGCTCGGGCAAGCGCCACACGCATCCTCCATCCACCAGACATGTCCTTGGTTGGCTTGGCCATCATGGCGGTGGTGAAACCCAAACCAGAGAGCAAGGCACCGGCCTTGGCCTCGAATGTGGAGGGGTCCATCTCCTCCAGCTCCTCGTAAATCATCTCCATGGCGAGCTCGTCGACGTCGTCGGCGGTGGCCATGTCCTCGGCCATTTTTTCAAGACGCGCCACCTTTTCTTTGGCAGACGCAACAATGTAGTCGACAGCGTTGACCTCGGAAGGCTCGACGGCACCACTGACGAGGTAGATCTGGCCATTAGGTATGGTCGAGCAGTGGCACTTACATCGATGTGGTCGGGAATGTCAATGTCTCGGTCGGCGAGCGATTGTAGGAATGTTGATTTCCCAGAACCGTTTTCACCAAGAAGACCATATCTGGATGTCAGCTAAGGTATTTGTGTTGAACTTACCGCTGCCCGTAATTGAGAGAGATCTCGGCACCCTCGATCAAAAGACGACCGTGGAATGACAGAGTGTACTGGTCAATTTTGATATCACGTCCTTTGACGTCGGAGACAAGGTTTCCAGCCTGAGATCAGCTAAGTTCATCCCGGAAAGTCTGGCTAGCACTCGTAGCCTGCGCCACATCGCCCATTCCCGCCCTACACCACAGGCAATCCGCGCAAAGCAACTCACCGCCGACCTGTCAGTGGCCATGTTCAACTTCTTCATAGCCTCGTGGGCATCAACCGTCGCCTGGAGGTTGTCGGTGCTGGCGCTCGCGCTCATGCTGGTCAAAGGTGTTGACCCGCCGTTGATGCTGTCGCCCGCAGGGGTGTTGGTCCCGGTGCCGCTCTTTGAGCTGGCCTTTGCCGCCTTTTCAGCGAGACGTTTGGCCTTGGAAGCGGAGGGCGCCATTTTTGATAAGGAGTGTGGGGTAGTAGTGAGTAAGGAAGCCTGGCTATACAGATAGCGAGGACTAGAGTGTGTATACAAGTGAGTGATGGACAAAGGCGGGCCAGTAAGCTGGAGCTTTTAGGTGAAAAAAGTTTGAAACACTTACGTCAGCCTCTAGACGTCATTCTCCTTTGACTTTTGCGTATACCTCTGCACTCTGTACATAGTCAACCTATAAGCTACCTTAACATCATGGACGGCCGTGATGATGATGTGGAGGAGCTGAACCAGCAGTATCCAATGCATCAAGAAGATATCAATCAGATTCTTACATACCTCTCGCTGCCTGCTTCCCCTACCCTCCCTCTACCCCCACTCGCTTTCCTCTCCTCGTACATTCATGTACTTCCCCCAGCCCTGCTTCGCCCTTTCTCATCCGTAACCACTCCACGGCAACGCTCTACAATCCGGCAAATCAAATCCCGGCGACTCGTCTATGGCTCATCCTCACCCCCGCCGCCAGAACTCACCGCATCGGCGGGTCGGCTGCGGTGGCCACTGCTATGGGAGAGGATGGGTGGAGCCGCTAATCTACCCCTCCCATCTGCGAGAGACGAGGAAGCTTGGGTTAAAGACCACTTCCTACCTGGAACAGAGGGCAGGCAGCAGGTCAAGAAGCTAGGGGGCTTTCTGAGGGGATTGGAGGAAGAGCGAGAGATGGATGAGATGCGTGCGGCGAAGCGAGCGGAGCGGCGGCTGGACAGTGTGGGCGAGGAGTTTGATGAGGAGAGTGATGAAGAAGAGGAAGGATTGCCAGGTGGTGTGTCAGCTGCGGCAGCGAGGCCAATCCAAGGGGCAGTAGGGGAGAATCAGGAGGAGGTGAAGCAGGCATTTGAGCGGAAACTCCTCGAGCTGTTTGTGGACGGTATGGATGTGAGTAGTTCTACACTAGCTAATGCTGACGGTCAGACAATTTCCTATTACCACGTCGATTTTACCGAGCCCGACCAGGTCGACCCCATCGCCGTTCGAGATGCCGAGGATCAGTATTTTGATCAGGAATCGCCGAACGAGCTCGATCCTGCACGGGAATCGCCTTTGGGAAGAGCCCGTCAAGCAGCTGCTGGAAAGCTGGGCGACATCGACACACCACCCCAGAACGGGACCGGAGAGTATGATTATTGATTACGGGATTTCAAATCGACAAGGTCGCACCACTCTTCTACGCCATCGGCTCTGCCAGCCGGCTTGGGACCATAGCGCTGGATGTAGGTCAAGGCGAAGACCGGATTGTTCTTGGTAGTCGCCGCCTACTTCCCAAGGCGTGGAATCTGCGGGTCTGACGATAGAGGCTGGGGCGAGATCTGTACATGGTGCATGCACATCGCGACTTCAGCTAGCTAGACTACAGTTACCCCTGACTAATGGTGCATTCCCATATAAGCCATTGGAGGCGCAATATACCTTGTGCCTCCGGACTGACCATACGCCCTCCGCTCGTGACGCCGCATCGCCTCCTCTTCTTCAGGCGTCAACAACCCCGCCTCAAACTCCTTCAACAGCCCCTTCAATTTGCCCATCCCCGCACCCGCCACGCCCGAGATTGTGGTTGACATTCTGTTCAATCTCTTCTCCTCTTCCTTGGAGTTTATCAACATTGTGCCCGGGGCATCCTCAAGGTTGAGTGACTTGGCGAATGTGGAGTAGTCGACCCGTTGTTGCAGGTACGGCCGGAGGAGTTTGAGTTCAATCCGGCCCAGATGCGATTCGGTCATGTAGGATTTCAAGACGTTGGGTTGGACAATGAAGGAGTTGCCAAGTTGGCGGAGCATGTCGAATCGGTCATTCACGGCTGGGATCCCGAATGCCGCTGCGGATTCTTGGTATGCTGCCAGGTCCCTGTGATGTCAGCTTTGCCTTCTTTTGACTCACTTTGTCAACATCAATCCACCGGTAGGGTTCACTGGGAACTTTTTGTAATGATCCAACAAGAGACTATGCACGGCAACGGCCACTTCTGTGAAGAAAGTTTCGAGATTCTTGCCGCTCAACGCCTCTTTTGCCTTTACGCGAACATCATCCAAGAGCTCGCAGCATAGTTGACAGGGTTCAGTTTGGTTACGAGCGAATGATATTTCGTCATTGAGAGGTTTGTAGTCATTCTTCTTTTGGCGGGTGAGGAGTTGGCGGAAGGAAGTGATGATGGCTGGATATCAGCGGGCCCAGGTATCACTTACAATCTATAGTTTTCTGAATGACAGTGTTGACCTTTCCTTCCAGCCTGACCAGACCGTGCGCGTTGAATGTGCCCATTTCCCGCCGCATTCCCGCGGAAGCACTGGCGAGCGGTAACAGCGCAGTTGTAGTGTATCTCTGCCAGAGGTGACAGATTTGATCCACAGGTTTTAGGGTCAAGAAAGGCTGAAGGTCGACGTCGGCTTTGGAATCATGCTGATCTAGTCTTGCGGCGGAGCTTGCGTTAGCACAGCCACTATGGGCACTTACGAATCTAGGGCAGTCTCGATATATCCTCGTCCAATCGCCTCGGCCAAGACTTTGCTCAATGCAAATGCGTTCTTTGCCCTACTTTGTCAGCGCGATCGAACGCCTCACTCACACATCGCTCTGACTGAGCTGTACCACCCGGCCCACAGCTTCCGCATGCCACCTCAACATCCGCTCAGCGGCAGCAAGCGTGAGTGTCCCATCTGCGATTGTGACTCTATCCTCTGCCTCCCTTTCTGCCCCTCGCATACTATCCGTCCGCCTCAAACCCACGCTCGGATTGGGACTGCCCAATGTTGGACTATTTATGCCATTTGGCGAAACGCCATTGGGTATGGAAAGATGAAGTGGTATGGCGGGCTTCTGTGTGACAATCCCTGCAGAGGCTGAACCCATCGGCAAGTTGTTGGCATTCTGCGCAGCGGCTTTGACTGCCTGTGCAGCGGAGGCGGTAAAGTAGTTGGCATATTTCGATATGGCAGCGGCGGCAGATTGAGCAGTGGAGCCTGTGGATGCTGGGGAAGTAGACGAAGAGGAAGATAGCTGATTAACGACTTTGTCAAGAAGGGAATTTGGTTTGGCCTTCATTACAGTTTCCTACATTGTCAGTTGCCTCAAATGGGCAGACTCACATGGTATCGCGTGAATCGGCTCAACAATCCGCCATACAACTCGACCAGATTCTTGCTCTCACTCTCGAGATATCGATTTCCCTCTAGCCACGGCATAAACATCTCCTCCAGTGCGTGCTCAAGCATATTGGCGAGTGGTCCCGATCCCGAGGCACCGCCGGCAGATTTACTTCCAGCCGTGGGTGTGCTGGGTGTAGCTGGAGCTGAGCGGTCAGTGCCTGAAGATAGGGCAAGATCGTATGTTCGGAGATCCTCAACGAGGGTCGCACAGTGCGCATGGCACAGATTCAGAATACGAAGAACGGCGAGGGTAGATATCGCCTGGGCACGAGTAGCCAGTGTCTCAATGTGTTGTTGTAGCTGTGGGTCAGCTTTTTCTTATACTAACGTACAACTTGTGCAAAGACGCGCTGCAAAAAGACAGTGGCGACTGCGATGGGGTTTGGAAAGACCGCTTTGACAATCTGCGCTTCTTGGCTCGTGGTAATTTTGATCTCCCGAATCAAGGCCTCAAGGCCAGGTTCGGATGTCGGCGGAGGCGCATCGGGATCCCCAATAGTCTTCCAGCTGCTTGTCAACAATGTCCTGACGCGTTACTCACATATCCATACGCTTTATCCCATCCTCACCTTCCTCCTCTATATTCTTCTCCGCGTCGTCCACGACCTTCCCATGCGAAATGAAGAAATCGTGCTGGTTGACGTAGATCTGCACGCAGCTCGCCCCTCCATTGAAATCTTGCAGTGTCTTTGCGCAGTGCTACACATCAGCGCATTCTAGGCTATAACTCACCGCCATCATTCTGGGATCTCCCTTTCTGTAACTCCGATCAAACAACCTCAATACCTCCTTCTCGAAACGCTCGCAATACCTCTCGACTTCATCTCGTACTCGTTCCGCCTTCTCCTTCTCCCGTCTTCTCCGTCCCACTGTGCGTTGATCCAGAGCCCCGTCTTTGCCGACAGCGGGCGAATCCTCCTGCCTCGCCGTGGCTAGCGCTTCAGCCTCCGCTGCTGCCGATTGGGCATTATCCGCCAGATCTTTGGCTACAGCCATTAACCTCCTAAGTATGACCGCCAACCTCGCCCTTCCTTCTCGTGATGTCCGCGTAGCAAATAGGGTTTCAAGCGGGGTGACCACCTTGCCTTCGTCGCCCTCGTCCGTGGTGCCCGACTGATGTGCCAGGCCGAGATAGTACGACACCAGCAGTGCGGTACTTTGTGCAGTCGATCGAGTCTGGTGTAAACCTTCCAGCTGCTCCCCTATCCGCACGGCAGTCCGGCCGACCTCACTAATCCGGCTTTCGAGGCTTTCGAAGGATGAACCGATAGCCTCGAAACCTCCGTCAAGCTCGCGCAGACGCCGCCCATACTCCCTCTCTGCACGTCTCACGTCCGTCTCCATCTTCTTGGTCCTTTCAGCCACCTGTGACCGAAGCGATAGAAGTGAATCAAGGGCGGGCGAGAATGTGTCGAGGAATGGCGTCGGGTCGAAGGGGCCCGAAGCGGCTTTGGATGCTGAGATGAGAGAATCAGATAGAGTAGTGATGAAGCCTTCAGTCGAGTAGGCAGATTCAAATGTGGATAATTGGAGCGCGCGGTCGATGGCTGGGTCCATTGGCCGTCCGGGCGCAGCGGATGTTGACGCGGACGCATTGGGCGTGGAGGTAGAAGGCGTCGATGGGCGGATGATGGTCGGCTGTCGTTTTGCCGGGCGCTGCGGGGGGTTTGGCTGGCCATTGGAGAGCCCTGAGGACGACATTGTGGTGTAGAATGTCTGGCTGGGCAGGTATAGAGCAGCTATAGACCGCTGTATAGGGCCGGCGCGAGGACTGGCGGGGACGGACATGATGCAAACTCCATGCTCATTGTGGGGACCCCAGTGGAGATTTGCCACCCAGATTGCCACTATAGATCACCTGTCCTGTGAACTCTTTCACTAGGCCTTCACACCGTACCCTTCAATGAACAATGGTGGTCTGCTCTAACCCAGCTCCACCTTTCTGCTTCGAGGATCGCCGTGGTGGCGGCCCCCATACGCCAGTAACAGATGCCCTCCAGCTCGAATTCCTACACGACGTCCGCGCAGTGGCGTTTCGAATCCTCACGACAAGCCGAAGCATCTCTTTGATGTCAAGGGCTAATCCCAGACGTGACGTGTGGTCACTCCTCATCGAGACGTTCCCCTTCACCACAATCATAACTGGTCAAGACATCGGTGGCGACTCTGACACCCGCAACTTTGCCGGTGATCATATCCGGCTTAACCATAATGTAAGGGGAACAAATGCTGACGCTGACGTCCGTAGCTGACTGAGATCGGAGTACTGGCCCATTCTACCAAGTACGCTCACTTCGGAGGATCGGCTTATCGACGATCCGTCTTTTGCTGCGCTGTCATGCTTGGCTACGAGTGTCAGTATTGGGCCCGGATCAGGCTGTGGAACGACGGGGCAGCGTGGGAGAACGAGAGTGTCGCGTGTGACTGGGAGGAGAAGATGTTTGGCGGACGTGTCGTCGGATTGGCAGGTCCACGGGATCAGTGCTGGTTCAGGGTGAGCCTTTAGGGTCTTCTGCGCTGACACCTCAGGGTCAGCTCAAGTCCGTCTGCGCCGTCCAGTCGAGGGGCGATCGATACTTTTTGATTCCCGACGGTGTGATTGACGCTGTTGTTCAAGGTAAGTCCAGCTTGACTGCCCTGGGACTGTAAGCTCACATCACAGTCCAACCTGGATGGCAGAATGTCATTGGTGTCTTGCCCCCGGTTTGGAAGATCGTGGACGACTTCATCCTCGAAAACTTGAACAGGCGATCAGTGGAGCATCGCTCGGATCACTGTCGACCAAACGAGAGACCACCACTGATTAAGCCCACCTTTCTCATGCGTGATCATTGCGGGCGAGGCGGCGGAATGAGGGTGCCCCCTGAGTGCGATGTCAGCAGATGGTGCGAGCGTCAGTAGCGGTTAAACCGATTAAGGGCGGGAGAGCCATACGTGTATGATACAATCACCTGCATACGGCTTGCAGTTTAGCGTTACAACAAAGTCACTGGGCTCAATACTCGATTACACCGTCAAGATAGAGAATTCGTCCATTCGACGCCTAACAAGTCAGCTCGCTGTAAGACTAAAACCCACCTGTTGAATCCCTACAACTGCGATATCTCCAGGTTGGACCTTCCAACCCTCTCCGTCTTGCTCGACCTGGACAGTGAGTCCTTCCAAGAGAGTTTGGGCGGATGAGGCGGTTGGGAGGTCGATGTTGTCCTGATGTGGTCAGCAGGCGGGTCTCAGCATTAGCCATCGCCGGTAGACAACATCGTGGACTTACCGGAACGATATGCGCCGAGATGAAGCGCTCGACGTTTGTCCTGGCTTGCTCGTCCGTGACTGGTGTTCCATCTGCGTTTTGGTGTCTGGCGTTTCAGAATGACTCTCCACTGTCAATATACTCACGGCTTTCTCGACATCTTGTAGATTGCAGAATCGACAGGTACAAGCAGTGTCGACCTCGTAGTTCCGCTAGCCAGCAATCGGGATGTCTAACGGTCAGCGACAGTTTTACGCCAAGAGCCCAAACGCACAATAGCGGAGATATCTCTGGCATAATCCCACCATAGTCCGGCCCGCTTCTCCAGAGTGAGAGTGTCGGCAAGATTAGCTCCGCCCTTGTTCCCAATGCCGATGTCAGAGGCAGAATGGTGGACATGGGCCTGACCCAATGATCCCGTCTGGGGGAATGACGGGTCGGCTTTGACGCGGTGCTGCTCTTGATTGTATAGCGGAAGTTGGGCGGATTTCGCCGTGATTGCGAGAGCCGTGAGCGCCGTGGCGAATGTCAAGAATGTGCTGCGCATTGTTACGATATATGCGATAGTTGTAAGCAGTGGAAAGATGGACAGTGTCCAGATGCAGGTGGAGGAAAGTGGGGCAAATGGAGTATCCAGGGTGGGGTTTTGGGTATTTCTCCTAGGATCCACGTGGAGTTTGAGCTTTGACTCGAGTAGTATTACGTACGCAAATCCTAATCTCCACTGTAAGGAAGGGAGAAAAAATCTCTTATCTGCTTGACGCACTAAACGACTCATCCAATACCCATCCGGCCCCTACCCTACCCCCCTCCCCACCTCCACCGCAGATCCTAGCAACTCCTCCAACGAGTAAATGTTGTGGACCGAACGTGTATCTGACGAGTAAGTCTGGCGCGAATTGACAAGACGCAATCTAACCCCATCAGCTATCTCTCAGACCTCGTCTTCACGCTATCAACCTTTTAATTGCTCAACTCCACACCCGTAACTCTTCATCTACCATGTCAGGCATTTCCTCCTTCCGCCGGGCTCTACCAGCCTTCAAGCGGGGATACGCTCACGCTGCTGCCCCTGTCCAGCCCAACCTCAACCGGAGCTCGCTCCAGCACGTCCTCCCCGAGAAGCTACCCGCTGTGTTGCACCTGAAGTCAGGCCAAAGCTTCCACGGAACACACTTCGGCAGTCAGCAGAGCCGATTTGGCGAGACGGTCTTTTCGACCAGTATCACTAGCTGTAAGTCATCGCCATTGCGCAGTGCTGATTTCAGACACCGACTCCATGACTGATCCCTCCTATCTCGGCCAAATCCTCGTCTTCACTTCCCCCATGATTGGAAACTACGGTGTTCCCTCCAATCGCGCCCTTGCCGACACACCGGGCATCCCCTTCCTTGAGTCTGACAAGATTCAGTGCACCGGTGTCGTCGTTTCGGACGTCGCGCTCAAACACTCCCACTACCAATCCGTCGAATCCCTTCACCAGTGGTGTGAGCGTAATGGTGTTCCCGGTATATCCGGAGTTGACACCCGCGCAATCACCACCTTGCTCCGTGACCAAGGAACCACCCTTGGTCGTCTGGCCGTGGGCAAAGACGTCGAGGACGGAGCTCCCTCCGATGCCGATTACTGGGACCCTAGCAAGGAGAACCTCGTCGCTCAGGCTTCTACCGCTACACCCTACGACCTCAACCAGGGCGGATCGGGTCCTCGAATCGCCGTGCTTGACTTTGGATCCAAAGCCAACATCCTCCGCAGTCTCGTCAAGCGTGATGCGAGGGTGACGGTTTTCCCCTGGAACTTTGACTTCAACACTGTGCGAGATGCGTACGACGGGTTGTTCTTGACCAACGGTCCTGGGGATCCCAAGATGATTATGGACACGGCGATGCGGGTCAGGCAGACTATTACCGAGTGGGACAAACCCATCTTTGGGATTTGCATGGGTCACCAGGTTTTGGGTTTGGCCGCTGGGATGGAGGCGTATAGGATGACATTCGGGAACAGGGGTCACAACCAGCCAGTGTTGGCTTTGGCGAGCTCGGGCAGTATCACCGCTGGGAGGGTGTACGTGACGGTAAGTTTAGTTCTTCCCGCCTTGGCACGAGCTGATGTCCAGTCGCAAAACCACCAATACGCTCTCCGACTAACGGAGGACTTCCCGGAAGGATGGGCACCATTCTTCATCAACTGTAACGATTCTTCAGTTGAGGGTATCATCTCAACACCCGAATCCGGCAAGCGGATCTGGGGTGTGCAATTCCATCCCGAGTCCGCTGGCGGTCCTCTGGACACCATGGAGGTGAGTTTGCCGTTTCTGCAGGGATACCCTTTCTGACTGGATAGATGTTCACCGACTTTGTGGATGAGTGTGGAGCGACCAAGGGCGGCGCGTCGAGCATGATTGCGGAAGAGGTCAAGGTGGACGGTCACTTGGGCAAGCTTGATGCTACGGCTTGAGGAGCGGACTCGTCGAACATGAGAGGCATTAGGGTTGTTGAGTTAGGATGCATCCCACATATATTGTATTGATCACCTATACTCTGTCCACCCTGGCCTTCCCAAGTATCGGGCGGGACTGTACAAGCATTCATGCATCATGAGCCACGTCACGCTGTCTGAGATTTCAGAGCTTCGGTCATTTCGCTCGTAAACTGCCTTTACCCCAGAATCTACTCTGCTTACTCAACACTGGCATTCAATGCAGCTCGCACATACCAGAAACTCCCAGAAAGACCTTTCCCATGCCAAGGCTAGAGTATCTTGCGCAAAAGCAAGATCGGGGCTCGGACTTGATGTTTCAGGTTTCTGGATTGGGGATGCGAAGGGGTGAAAGGGATGGGTCAAAGGCAGAGCTTATTCCGGCTAGTAGGAAAGAACGATCGAGCTTGGACTCATGATATTTCATCTCCCATCTCAGTCTTGTACTAATCACCTGAACTCGTGGTAAAGACTGATCGATTGCCCAGACCTTCAGACTTCAAGACGGCAAGATTACCCACCATGTCGAGCTCTTCTCTTGACTATCCAGAAATGGTAAGTTCTTGGACGCGCCTTGAGTCCCTTCAGCATTTCCATAGTCGGTGCCAGGAGCTGACGGGCAGCACGAGATGTTCAAACGGAACGCAGCGTGGTCCAAGTCGATTTGGCAAAAAGATCCAGGTGTAAGTCTCCGCTTTGCGAGATGACATCTAAGCTAATGTGTCCAGTTCTTTCCTAAGCACTACCCTGGCCAACGACCCGAGATTCTTTGGATCGGCTGTGAGTGTGGCCCCTCCTATCATCAATCTTTCCTAATCTTCAGGCTCCGATGCGAGAGTTCCCGAAACGACCATCATGGGCTGTCAGCCGGGCGACATCTTTGTTCATCGCAATGTTGCCAAGTGAGTCGGTGGACGCTTTCCTGTGCAATTGCTGACATGTAGCACATACCATCCCCAAGACGACTCGATCAACGCAGTCATGATGATTGCCCTGCAAAACTTCAAGGTCAAGCATATAGTTGTCACTGTACGTATCTCTGCGCAAAGCCGTAATCTGGACTGATCCTTAGGGCCACTCCAACTGCGTAGGTTGCAACTCTGCTCTCAACATGTCGCGATACCCCGCCGTCCCCGCTACAACTCCTCTCCAGCGGTTTCTGGGACATACAGCAACATTGGCGCGCACGCTCGCGACGGTGGACGGACCACCGACGCTGGATCTGTTGATTGAGGAGAATGTCTGTCAGCAGGTGCGGAATCTCTTAGCGTCGGATATCATCAAGCAGGTGAGTGGAATGCACCGGGAGCTTGGTAGGTGGTTGTGCTGATTGTATAGGACTGGAAACGGCGCGGTCCGGATGGAGTCACGATTCACGGCTGGGTGTATCAGCTGGAAGATGGCACGATCAGGGATCTGAATGTGTCTCAGGGTCCGCCTGGCCAGGTTATTGGCAAGCAGGGCAACGGGTGGTGAAGGAGGACTGGTGGGAGTGGTGCGGGTCTCTGGATGGAAGATTGTTGGATGTCAAGCGTGTTGATCAGGGCGCATGTTTGAGATTGGAAAGGCATCTGGGACGGAAGGCAGTGGACAATTGTTGATAATCATAATGCATGTTGCCTACAACGGATGGTCACACGAATGGGGCAGAAGAAGGTAGAAAGGTGGAAGGTCCCTCAGGGTCATAGTTCTCGCTCCGTGTCCATGATGATAAACGGTCGGTTGTCGACGACCTGGCACCATGGGCTAGCGCTGAAGAAATTCAAGCATCATCGGGGGAAGGGGGAAGGGTGGGGAAGTGTGATTGTGAAGGGAGGTTGTGAAGTGAGGGAATGGAGGAAAGGATAGGTGAAGGGAGGGTAGGACACGGTTAAGTGGAGACTCGTGCACCTCCTCTATTGACGACTCGGTACAAGCGCCAAAGCGAGGAGGGAGAGGAGAAAGATGTCGGCCGTCCCAAACCACAGAATAAGCCCCATCGAGTTACCCTCCGTCCCCCTCTGGAAGAAGGACGCACGGGCAATCGCATAACTATGACTATGAGCGTGACAATGTCCCCCTGACCCCGCTCTCGGCCTCCTTCTCACTGGTCATTTTGGGATAAGGGGGATGTAGCGGTTGTCAAGGACTTTGGTAGGACGTTGCACACGGAAGAGGATGAAGGGGGTCTCAACTGAGGACTGTGTCGATGAAGAGGTGAGATAAGGGACGTGGCGGGAACGGCTCATATCTTCGCCTGACCCTTGTCACCTAATCCCACCTTCCCACCAAACCAGACCCAGATCCATCCACACGACAGACCAACGGGCAATCGTCCCAATCCAGAGACAACCACCACACCCGCGCCCTAAACCGAAAAGACCAGAAAGAGAAGGGGTCGGTACTCACATACGACAGACAAGAGAGCGGACCCCGGTATAACCGTAGAGACACATGCAGCCCTTGTAGCGTCTGAAGGGGATTCCACCATGGCACCTCAATCGACCACTCCGCCCTATGCATCCTTCCCTCGCCCAATCCATCGAGCCCACACATCCGGATACGCAAAGCGCGCCATGCATTCCTGAGTCCAGGCTGTTCGTCAAAGCCCTTGGTGCCTGGCTTTCCTCCCTCAGTCTGAGAGCAAGACGCAAGGTAGATCTTCCCTGTATGCTTGGGTACAGGTGCTTTCCCGATCAAACCTTGCGTCCCGTCAAAGGTGCTGAGGGATTCCAACGAGACGGACCTGACTAGTAAGTCCCGGAGGATGCGAGGCTTGAGCAGGATGTGTGGACACGAGGAGAGGGTAAGAAAAAGGGGAACAAGCAGAGTGTTTGGGATATCGGATGAAGGTGGGCGGTGGAGTCCCAAATGTGAGGAGAAGGGAAAGAAGGAAGCTCCGGGGACTTTCCCCACAGCGCGAGAGGGGGTGGGTGGTGCCACCTTGTATGTGAGCTGCGAAAGCGATTTTTGTGATGTTTGGGGACGGTAGGGAAAGCAGGGAGTTGAAAATTTCGAGGTCAGGTTAAGGAGAGTTACGTAAAGCTAAAGCCCAAAGTGGCACTTTCTAACTCCGCATTCCTTGTCTGGCACGAGAAGCTCCTGTGCAGCGGGATCGCTTCGTAGATGTCACCCTGACGACAACTAGTGTGCAGTGTATATCATGCATGTCTAGCGTCTATACTTTCACTCCCTGTCCTTCTAAAAATCGCCTCATATCGGACAACAGCTCGAGCTGCTCAGCGGTCGACAGCGACGTAACGATGGTCTGCATCAACGAGCCGACATCGACATATTGGATCTGGACATCAGCACAGAATAGGCCAAACTCACCCTAACCAGTGATGCGTAGTAGACGTATGAGAACATGCCCATCATAAATTGGCAGTCCATGCGATCCGTCATTCCGCCGTGTCCAGGGATGGAATGGCCAAAGTCCTTGATGTTGAATGCGCGCTTGAAGCCGGATGCGAAGAAGCCGCCGAAGGGAGCAACGAGGGAGGCGAATGTAGCCATGACTAGGGCGTGGATTTGGAAAGGTGC
This sequence comes from Dioszegia crocea, assembly GCA_001600615.1. Classification (NCBI taxonomy): domain Eukaryota; kingdom Fungi; phylum Basidiomycota; class Tremellomycetes; order Tremellales; family Bulleribasidiaceae; genus Dioszegia; species Dioszegia crocea. The sequence goes on from BCKK01000002.1 coordinate 1,593,691, forward strand.
CCAAGAGATTGATGGGGGTGATCGGCCAAGCTGGGGTTAGCTGCGAAATTTGAGCTACTCACAATAGTCTGCAGGACATGACGGGCCATTCCGGTGATTTCGAATTCTCGCCAGACAAACACGGGGTTAGGGCGGCAGGTGATGTGGGAGAGGACATTTGTGCCGAGATCCCTGGCGGGGCAGATCATGTATGGGAAGCGCATGAAGAAGGTGGACCACTAGAGGTTAGCTTGGTATACTGACAACTCACGGCCCAACCGAAAATTAGGGTGCACAAGAATGCCCCGACGAAACCTTCCATTGTCTTTTTGGGGCTAAGCTTGATGAGAGGTGTTTTTCCGAACGCCTTGCCTATTTATTAGCCACGCCAGATTCGTACTCACCGCACACATAAGCCATGACGTCGTTACATATCACCAGTGATGCTGGGATGAAGAACCAGATCAGACCCTCGAGGATGTTGTTGACGATAAAGTGGGAAGACACGACGATGAGGAGCAAGCTGATGTGGACCCAGCAGAAGAGGGCGAATTGCCGGCGGAGATACTGTCGTTGGAGGTTGGCGACGAAGCTGACGAAACCGACAACATACAGCATGAAGCTGATGAATCGGTGGTTCATTGCAAAGGGGATGAAGTAGGCGTCAACAAAGACGATGTGTTTGAAGTAGTAGATGATGGATTCGCCATAGAGAAAGTAATTCGTCACGACGAAGAAGTACCTAGGGTCAGCGGAGTCGAATAGTAGACGTACCAGTTGAGTGTCTTGCTCCATGGATCTTCAGAGTCGGCAATTTTTTTGGATCCTTCTGATTGTCAGCGGGGCGCAGAATGCGACGTACCATCTCGCAAGTCAAACAAGGCGGTGACCTCCTTGTAGACTAAAGCCTGGCAGACAAGAACCAGTAGAATGACGTAGGGATGTCCCAAACAAAGCAGAGCTGCTGATCAGCTAGGTCATACACCTCACTCACAGACAAAACCTCCAATCATAATGAAAGTCCATACAGTCCTCTCGACCATATTTTGGTTCTTTCTCGGTACTGCCACAGCTTTGACGACTGGGATCGTCTTTTCTCCATCTGCCCCTTCGCCCGGAGAAACGCCATCCTCAAATTTGACACTGCTCTTACTCGGGCTTGCCGCAGAGGTCACATCCCGCGGTCCGGCAGGTGTGAAGTCCTGCGGTGTCTTCCGCTTGCGGTCGGCCGAGAGTGCGGTCGAGCTAGGTCCGGGGAGGTCCTCGGGCAGCTGAGGTTTGAAGGATGATTGTGGGGGTGACTGAGGGGTGGGGAGAGGGTCAACGGGTTTGGATGATTTCTCGCTGTGCGTCTCTTTGGTAGGGACTGGGATAGGTGCTGGGGCTGGTGGTTGGGCTTTTGGCGCTGCCGCTTTGGTCGGTGGTGTAGCCTTCAATGCACCAGCGTCAGGCTTGGGAGATAATTTCCCATTGACCTTGCTTGGCTCGGGCTGAACGACAGCTGCTACTTCATCCACCACAGTCTTGACGGCGCTTTCGGCTAATCTCGCAGCTTGACGAGCTCTCTTCTGGGCAGCTTTCGATAGCGTTACAGGTTCGGTCGACGTAGATGGACTACAACATCAGCTCGATAGCTACGCAAGGAGACTCACGCCTCTTCGGGAATCTGCTCTTCCTCCTCCTCGTAGTCATCCCCTTCGACTGCGAGGATATCAAATTTTCCGGCGCTTGCGAATGCGCTTGACTGGCCTTTGCGGGACATATCTGCGGAGCTCTGTGTGTGGGATGTATGTAGAGGGATGATGATACTACCGCATGCGTCGCCGACTGCTGGATTCCAGCTCGAAATCTCAGTAGTGACGTGGCAATTGGGACACCAGCCAAGATTTGATACCACTCCCAGTCAACCCAAATTTCCCTTTGACCTATCCCTTCATCTTCGGCTCACCCATGTGTGCGCAATGCTGGTAAGTCTCTGCCCGTGTCCACATCTCTTCCTCCCCCGCTCCATTGGATGAAAACAGGATTGTCCTAAAGGTTCATGTGGACATCAAAGAAGCTCCTGGCAAGTTTCGTTGTTCGTCAACTGGGCCGTGGCTTAAGAGCTTGAGGATCACCTACACATGACCTGACCCTACCCGTTCTGCGTTTGTATCCAAGTAATGGATCAAAAGCTGACGCTTCAGATTAAATTTGGATAGAGAGATTGGAAGTAGTCGTCAAATCAAAGTTGCTGAATTACTGATGAGTCCTCTTTTGTTCTGTCTTCAGTAAGTTTGTCCTTCATTCCCTTCGCCCTATCCCTATCCCACCCCTATCTAGCTATGAAGATACAACCACACAACCATACAAATTATAAATTCGTCGACGGGTCAAACCGTGATTGGCGAGATATTTTCAGCCTTGACTGAGCTTTCAACATCCCATTTGCGTCCTATCTAGTGATCACCAAGCTGATAATCAGAATTTGTACGTTTTGGTTTCGCGTTCAGAATCGGTAAGTCATACTCTCAATCATCCCGGCCCGCTTGAAGTGATGAAAACCTCTCGATGGGCGGACATACGTCCCTCCTCTGTTCCCGTTTCGGCGGGGGCTAAACGTCTCGTGTACAAAAGTAGGCGGGGAGGGGTATCTGGTGATAATCATCGATTTCTGATCAAGCTCGAACGGCGCGCAAGCATTGTGATGAATGGACTTGCACTGACGTCGTAGGGTTTTTCTTTGGTAAGCTCCCCCGTAGATTCGTCATTCTATTCCGTAGCTCTGTAGCGTCCGTTCGTGTATGCAGTGTCTGTATGTATGCTCTGAGTTAAGCTGTTGTGAAGGCTTCATGCCTTCAATATTCAATCTTCATGCTTCACGCCTGTCGAAGGAACGACATCTGGCTGCACCAATACGGCGGTTGCCGCGTGCCGACTCGACAACACCTGAGAATTCGCTCAGAATCTCACAACTTGACTCTATCACACCATGGCAAGGACTCTCGAAACCCAATCTGGCATGGGAAAGCACGCAGCTATAGACGAGCAGGACTTTACAGCTGTAGTCCTGGTTGGATTTGGCGAGCAGTGAGTATCGCCTTGACTGTGCTCACTACAGCCTATATCCGTTCAATGAGGGTACCAATGTCCTTTCGAAGGCTCTCCTACCTATTGGTAATATCCCAATAATCAATATTGTCCTGGACTGGATACTGCAGTCGGGTCTACTGGGTGAGTCCGATCCTTGGCCTCACTCATCAGCTAGAAATCCTCCTAATTGTGCCCCCGTCGAATTATTCCGCCCTATCCAACCATCTCGCCGAGAATTACTCTTCGGCAGCCTATCCCCGCCTAAACATCATTCTGAAGAAATTCACCGATGGCGAGCGGGATGAGGACGACACTAGCGCGACGGGATCTGGTATGGGAAAGGCAGGTGTGGTCGAGACGGAGGGCACGGCGAGGCTGTTGAAGAGGTTCAGATCGTATATAAAGGTAGGCCACCGTGTCTTTACCCGCTGACAGATAGTCGGATTTCGTACTCGTTCCTTGTGATCTATTCCCACCCGCCTACCTGTCACTCTCGTCTATTCTCGACAAGCACCGCGCATCCAACTCCACAGTGCTCACCTCGGTGCTGTACGATCCCCCAGAGGCCATCCGAGAACGTAAGTCGGGACTATAACCCGCTGACATGTAGACGAGGAGGCGTTGCTCAGTGCGTACGACAAGCGCTCAGGCGAGCTGTTGTTGTTGCAGAACATGGACAACTTGGACGAAGATTTTGAAGTCCGCACGACCCTGCTCGAAGCGTAAGTCCAACCACAGCAGAGCTGACGGCAGACACCCAACGCTATCCCTCAGTACCCGACTCCTCGATGCTCACATCTATGTCTGTCGTCGCAGCGTTCTTGATCTCCTGGCTAGTAGGCGCCCGCGAGATCTGGACAGTTTGAAGGTCCAGGTGATTCCGTGGTTGGTCAAGGGAAGCTGGCAGAAGGGGCTAGCGACGCAGTGGAGCAGGAGTGAGTAGAAAGTGCTATAGAGGCTAACCCCAGTCCTCTGTCCCAGAGATGACGATCCCCTGCAAAAGGCCCTTGCACTCTCCACAACCGCTCCACTAGCCACCAGTGCCCTGCGCGGCCTCCAGAGTGTCGACGAGAACGATAACGACTCCTTCGAGGCCGACGAGAGTGGCATGGAGACATCCCAGCTCTTGCCTCCTAAACTCGCCCCGGCTGTTCCGTGGAATTGTCAAGTTATCATTTCGCGCCCGCCGCCTATTGAACCGCCAGCGCCGTTGAAGAATAAGGAGAAGGCCAAACCGGTCCCTGAACCAGAATACCTCATTAGGTCAAACACCATTGCCGGTTACTGGGAGTTGAATCGGCGGTTTATGCGGTCCTTATCAACAACTCCCGTTGCAGCTACCCCCGCTCGAGTGGCGTTCGATGACAACTCCCAGCCCCCTATCCATCCCTCGGCACAAATCTCGACGGACAGTTTGATAGGTCAGGGAACCAAGATTGGGGAGAGGAGCAGTATCAAAAAGACAATCATGGGAAGGCATTGTGTCATTGGGAAGGGGGCTAAGTTATCGGGGTGTATCCTCTGGGACTTCGTCACTGTTGATGAGAAGTAAGTCTCAGCGAAGGTTGAGCTCATTGTCAGTGCCCGGATCGAGAATACCATTCTGTGTACGAATCTGAGAGTAGGGGCGCAGGCGCAGATTAAGGACTGCGAGTTTGGCCCGGGCTACGAGATCGCACCAGGGGGTAAGTCAGTGTGGAAGGCGTGTGCTAATGTTCCAGCTGTTTTGAAGGGGGAACGGTTGGTCGTGGGTCAGGAGGCATGAATGTAGCGTAGGATGGAAAGCGTTCCAGAGCGTTCCAGATTATTGCTGTAGCCTCCCTTAGACCATTGCGCTGCATATATATACCTTCATCCAGCTCCAGATGGACCTCCTTGGAGCTGCCATAGCGCTATGTGGACTACCCGCACTAGAGGAATGGTCGGAGCCGACCGACGGCCGAAGGATATCGCGTCTCGTCGCGAAATAATCTGTTCGACCATCCGCAATATCCCAAGCCCTAGTTCAGTCGTGTCGCCTCTATCGACTGATGAGTGCCTTAGATACCAAAGATGCTCCTTCCCTCCTAGCGCCCAACTCCCTATCGGTCATTGCCCCAACGCTAAGCCGAGCAACCTCCACCTCAGCCCTATCTGCCATTTCTGTCGAGTCCACACTTCAAGCGTCTCCTCGGAAACTCCTGAGCAACGGCAGATCACGCCCTGCTCTACCCGAACTGTCAAATCTGGAGATAGACGATACACCCTCGTCTAGCCGTGCGGGTTCTTTGTTGGGTGGGCCGGTGATAGGAAGTGCGCGTTCTACCCCTTCGCGGAAAGGCAAGGAGAGGGCTTTGGATGGTGAGGATGTAGAGCAGAGCTCTGTGCGGAGGGACCAGAGCGCGACTGCGTCATTGAGGCGTCTGGCAAGAGATGGGGATGTGCCTACAACGGGTAGGCCCACGGCTCTTGGTACGTTCTTGTCCAACTCGACTGAGCTGACAACGCTAGACCATAGCTCTGTGCACGATAGTGGTCAGTCCTTACCAGGTCGGGCTGACGATGCAGATAGAATCCGACACACACGGCAATACTTTGTGCTGACAGACGCTGGCAAGCCAGTCTTCCAATCGTGAGTTCCCTCCGTGACTTGTTGACAAGTAGACATCCAGACCTAAATGACAACTCGGCCACAGATTTGTGTGGCGTGGCGCAGACTCTGATCTCCATCTTTGCAGACGACGATGATCGCATAAGGTGAGATCCAGACGAGCGGTGCTGATTGGAGATGTATCAACCGAGGACGACATAGAATCGCCTTTGTCCTACGCTCACCGCTGTACTTCTTCTGCGTCAGCGATTGGGGCGAGCCGGAACACATCGTGCGTCTAAGACCTTCTTGCTAATAATCAGCTACGCGTACATCTAGACTATATCCACCTTCAGATATTGTCGGTCGTCTCGTCTACACAGCTCTCCAAGGCATTTCAGCGACGGAGCAATTTCGATCTGAGCAGGTTACTAGAGGGTAAGTCGAGTAAGGCCTAGCTAACACCAGGTACTGAGAACTTCCTACACCATTTGATAGATCGAGCGCAGTACGATTTCAGCTTCATCACCTCGACACTGCAACCGTTGAGGATGAATCCTGTCCTTCGCGAAGCGGCTGCGGCGTCTCTGATACCTCCCGCCAAGTTTAGGGTGAGTCTCGACTTTTCGCAGCTGACATCAGGATCTGCTCTACGTGCTGCTCATTGCTGAGGGGCACATCGTCACTCTGCTCCGACCCAAGAAGCACTCCATCCACCCATCAGGTGAGCGCGGCTAGAACTTGGCTCATTAGATCTACACCTCCTCCTCAATATGCTCTCGTCTTCGCCGGCTTTACGATCTACAGAGACTTGGATACCGCTCTGTCTGCCAAAGTTCAATCCTGCGGGCTTTGTACACGCCTACATCAGCTACGTATCGGCTAGTCTCGGTTTGGTGTTTGTCAGTGCGGACCGCGAGGCATTTGAAGAATTGCGGATGTGGCGCGCGACTGTTGTCCAGGTGGGTCATTCTAAGAACATACACTGAGGCAGAATCTCGAGAAAGAGCGGACGCTGCAGAAGATCGAATCAGCTATCCCTCTTCATCCATACACCATCTCTTCGCTGGGCTGTCCGGGGCTCGTGCACTTCATCTACAAATCTCGCCAGCTGGTGCAGATCACCACGCCTGAATGGCCCGAGGCGTATCCAGCGGACGGGCAGGACCGGCGCAGGTGAGTAGGCATATGGGGCTCGCTAATGTTCAGGGTGATCACAATGTATCATCGTCTGCATGATGGGGTGCACGCTCGGTCTGGCCAGTCGGCGCCGCTGAAGCTGATGTATCTGCGCGGAGAGCATGAGGCGTATCTTGCATGGGTGAGTTGCCGGGGATCTCCCACTGATGAGTAGGGGACACGTCCCTTCGAGCTATACATGACCCTGTCGCCGAATTTACCCAAGTCTGCGGCCGTGGCTGCGGCGAATTCAGTGGCAAAGTGGGTTGCTACCGAGGAGGGTCGAATATTTCTCAAGGATGCACCCGTCTTTTGACCTAGGCTCGGTATCGCAATGTATCTGGCCTCATGTCGATGTGTACTCGGTCAGTTTATAGCTGGATCTATGCACCTGACAACAGTTCAGTACAAGTGTATACTCCCCAGCTTAGGTAAGCACCCGGACGCGATGAAAACAACACGTGACTGCTCCCCTCCGGCGCGCCCAATTGTCTGACTTTCTTTCCTTGACTCTTCATACACATATCCTGTCTATATACATCAGATAATCATCCCGAGGTGACGGATTCTCTCTCCCTATAGAGTCAAGTGTCGAACGGGCAATCTTGCGGCAGACGTAGCTGGCGAAATAAACGACAACTCATGATGGTTTCCCGTCCCCTTCCCTTACCTGTATCAGCACCAGCAATCACCTTCAACCATCTTCAAATGGGCAACCGCGAAAATGTGGCCTTCCCAAACAACGCACGCGCTGGCCCTTCTCGTCCGCAAGTGCCAATGCGCCCGAAGTTCACAAGGGTAAACTTCAGAACGCAGTCGGCTGTGGATGCCGATGCGCCGAAGAAGGCGTTGAAGCGAAGGTCAAACGTGACGGTTGAGATACCGGTTGGGCGGAGAAGGAAGGACTATCTGAAGAACCTCGTCCTTCCTCCACTGCTACCAGTGAGGGAAACGGACATTGTCGTGAGTTTTCTAGTAAGGTCAGACTGACCCAAAGTGGTGCCCAATCGACGGCAATACAAGGCGTTGCAGATAGATATGATGTGCCCATGGCACAAGTGTGATGCCAAACTGGCTAATGTGACCATAGCTGCCAAGGTGAGGACTCTAACCGACAATGCTGACTTCAGCACTACGCGCGACATCAGGCCAAGGTTGTTGGACCGCTGTGCGGGCTCCGAGGATGCACGCACCGGCTTGCAGATTCGGAATCCAAAACGCTACGGAAACACTTCACCGATCACCACCTCGTCGCTCACAGGCCATTCCTAGACGAGGATGAGCTCGGTGCAAAAGGCCGCCCCCCTCCTGCAAAATTCCTCGCACCTCCCCCTCCTCTACCCAATGGTGTTCTCCCATACAATCTCATCGCACTTCCCGTCGTCGCTTCCCCCATCCTTCGCCCGTTCTACAGACAAAAGCCAGCGGACAAATACTCTACGCCAACTATTCCCTGTGCGGAACATCCCATCCACCCAAACTACAGCGGTCACTTCTGGCCTACGGGAGACAGTATCACGGGGTCAGATTTATCTCGAGAGTCGAGCTACATCTGTAGTCGACCGCACATCCCTGAGGAAGACGATCCAGCCGAAAAAGCACTCCACGATGAGTTGGGCGCAATGCCAGATTCATTGGCTATATCCAGTATGCCCATTGTCGCTTTCCCCGAATCCAGATCCGCCTCTGCGTCATCATCCCGTACTGCCGTTTCTCTCTTTGTGTCCACCGAAAAATCCCCTTCCTCCTTCCAAATTGTACCCCGGCAACACACCGGACGGCTCCCGATGACCATCCCCCTGGCGGACGTACACGCGCAGCTGCGGCAACGTCCTACGGCAACCCCTCCGCCCACGCACAACATCTATGACCGGAAGCGCAAGGCGTACGGTCCGCCGGGGCATTCGTCGCAGCGCCTACGGCGTATCGCCGAGAAGGTGGCGACGTGGATCACGGGGCGGACGATAGGGCTGGATTGGTGGGAAACGATGTTTGGGGTGGAGCGGTCGATGGAGGAGGCAGTGACGGCGGTAGCGGAAGAGGAGTAGATCTAAATGGGCAATGCAGCCATTGTATCCATTGCAAATATCATGTTGTGATCTTTGGCTGTTTGCGAGGCAGGCCTGTCATTAGCGATGCCGCTGAACCTACGGCTTGATTACTTACCTTCGGATCGAGGCTTGGTCTTTCGCTTCTTGGCCATTCGCGAAGGTAGCTCTTCTGGTGCATCCGGGCCAGAGGTATCTGCGACATCAGAATTTGCCCAACCCAAAAGCACCTACACTCCGGCTTTGCGACCTCTACCTTCTGCAATTTCTCAAGCTTGTATTTCGGCTGCGGCGCCAGGAGGTCTATTGCAATGTCAAGTTCCCAGGCTCTCCGCAGTGCGGTCTGGACTATACTGGCTCGGTGGGTGAAGACGGGCGATCAGCTTCGCATTCGCAGTGAGATATGGCAGAACATACTGTCTTTCGAAGGTCTGACGTCAAGGACTTGCTGTGGCAGAGCTCTGCGTAGCTTCGACATGACAGCGGCGACTTTGGGGTGGCTTGTGTCATCAGCATCCATCAATCGCTGAAGATTTCGACTTACTCTGGGTACGCCGGATCCAACGCCGCCCCTCTGACAGCTTTCCAGTCCACAAGCTTTAATCTCTTCTTCTGCGCCTTGGTCCCGCGTGTACTCAGTCGCAGGACAGCTTTGAGAGCCTCGTCAGGATGACGGGTCGGTGATTCGCTCGTGCTCTCCGTCGCCAACGCCAGTGGGAACGCCTCATGAAGGATCTTCAATGCTGCTGCAATTTCTCTCGAGGCCTCTCGATCCCCTTCCAAGTGTCTCTCCTCAGACTCTGACTCTGTCTCCCGGTCTGCATCCCCCTCGTCCGACTCCGGAGAAGTGAATCGCCTGAAGACGGCGAACTCCTTTTTGGTGATGTCGGGCAGGCCCACTTCGTCTTCGCTTTCTGATAGTATGCGTTCATTGCCATCATTGTTGTCCGAATGCTCAGAAGCTACATCTGAGCTGTCCGACTTGTCGCTCATAGTCGACGTATGGTGAGATGAGGGTAATTGGTAGGCACAACTATGCCACTCGCTGCTAGGAGGACTGGAAGTCGAAGTTAGAGGCTTGGTCGAGCCTAGGTAATTGGCTTCGGCCTCGAGCCTCAGCGAGCGCGGAATTCAACGCGGTGGCGACGATGTAAGCTCGGCGCAAGCCCCGCTGCCGTAGCCGACCTATGCTGCATCTTGTCTTCGGGGATAGTCAACACTTGGATATTCGGCCAGATTTGGATACATAGTCTGATATGGTATGAGCTGCTAGCTAGAGTACTGCGAGATACCAATTAGAGGCCCTACAACGTGCGAACATCTCCCATTTCCAAATCATCTCTGAGAGTCTGATCCCCCTCACATTCCTCCTCGACCCCATTTATGACATCCTCCTCTGACTGGCTGACCACAGACCGTTAGGTGATTAAACATTTACCGCCCTCACTAGCCCCAGTGCTAGTCTCCTCGTCCCAAGCATACACCACTGCCCGGACAGATCCGAGTCGACTCTATCTCCCACGTTCTGATATGATCTGGGGCCCTCTGTTGCCAATATTGCCTTGACCCCCTCACCAGCCCAAATGTCCATTGCAAGACTTCCTGCGGAGGCAGCTTGCGCTTAATCCGACGCCAAATGTCGTCTGTCGGACGAGAGAAGTCCCCCGGCTGATAAAATGAAGGGGTAAAAACGGGGGAAATATCTCGGTAGTTGGTTGCGCTTGGTATAGGTCCGTAGTGCGCTGGCCGGGCAGTGACATTGATGCGACACTTATGGACGAGAGAGAACAAGATAGAGGTTGAACGCCAACGAGTGTAGAAACGAAGGTGTCGAATTCCATGGGAGATTGGCTTCAGTGGCCCCGGAGAACCGACCGGACGTAATTGTAGCGCAGCGCTCGTTGAGCCCTATCCTGGTAGTGGATGAGAGTTTCGCAGTTGATTGTGACGTCAGGCGGATGTCCAGCGCTCGGCCGAGGGAGTACTTGACGGACTCTTATCGTCCGATTCGGATCCATTGAGAGCGTTTGCAGCTGTCCGCATGGAACTTGCCGGGGGATGGGGCGATTCACTATCGTCGGACGCAAATGGTTCGGTCGCCCGGGACGCGGAGGACAGTTTATTGGGCGGGGAGGACGGATCGGTCGCAGGGTAGGAGCATGGATCGGCCGCAGGAGACGAGAACAAGACCTGCTATCTTGCGTACCGCCTCAAGATCGGTCGAAGAAGTTCCATCTCGAGAGACGGCGAGCTTGAATGTGAATGTATAGCCTTTGATCGAGGCTTCGCGGCGGATCGAGCGGAGACTCACCGAAGTCTGGAAGAGGATGTAGTTCGGCGTGGGCGCCAGGAGTGTCCGTTCGAGCCTGCCCGCCTGTCGGCACCGTTCACATTCCATGTGCTTCGGCGAGAACTCCTCGGCCCATGCCTGGCCGATATTACCGCGAGGAGATTTCAGGATATGGGCTGACTCGCATGAGCAGGGGGGCTGGTCACACGAGCAGATCGGCGTGATCTCGACATTGTACGAGTGGGTCGATCGGTCGCTGTCATTTTCCGATTCCGAGTCGAGCCGTGCAGCAACCGATTCGACGATTTCGAATGGGTTTCCGCGGGTGCAATCGACCATTGAGGTGTAGTCGGCACTGCGGAGCGCAGATTGATAGCCGGCTAGACCCAGAATGCGGAGCGCGGTGGCTTGACTCGCCTCGAGCTCCTCCAATGTCGCTGAAACTGTCGCTATCAGACGCGCCTCCTCCTCCTCGCTACTTCCGCTGGACTTTGGAACATCCTCTAGCTAGCCCCATCTCTTCCTCCATCCGGGCGCCCTGAGATTGCGGTTTCGCCTGTTCCTCGTCCTCGTTAGGCCCATTGATGGATGAAGCCTGACTAGTCGCCTGGACTCCACTGTCTACATCGCATAGAGTCGAGAGCGCAACCAAGAGATCGTAAGGTCCTGGCTGGGCCGAGTGCCAAAACCTTCACGTCGCGGTAGGGTTCGCGGGACTGGGGGATGATGGAAGGTTTGCCGGATTGCCAGTCCTTGAGTTGTTGATTGAGGTGTGGATTGGAGGGATCGGCAATAAGGCGGCGGAAGATAACGGGTGTCTCGGATGGTCTACCGTAAGCTGAGAATGCGGAAAACTCACCTCATGCCAAACTCTACTTTGTACACGACCCGTTGGGATCGGGCCATATCTTCTACAATGACATGGCATCCGCCCACAACTCACGCCATGGTTGGACTTCGAATCCACCGAGATTGATGGTGTTCCATTCCTCATCCATTTTCCCCGCCTGCGCCGAGGCAACAAAGCCAATCACCTTCTTTGGCGGCCATCCGCTTTCGATGCAGCCCTGCCTGACGAGGTCGTTGAGGGAGATGGAGATCTCGGCGTTGCGGATGGATCGTCTGACGCCATGCAGTATTTGGAACCTGGCGGGGATCTGTACGCGGAGGTCTGTGAGGCCGGGGAGGCGGCCGATGAGATGGGCGGGGAAGAGCGCATGGGCGTCTTCAGTGTTTGAAGAAGTCAAGGCGACGACTATCGTCAGCCAGAACGACTGAATGCTCACCTGGTACAGCACCTCCTTTGAATCGGTGGACGGTGGGTAGGGTCGCTGAGCAGGTCGACGCGGTCATGCGCCACAACCCCGCTGAGAGTACGTAGCAAAGAGCTTGATCCCGTTGACTCGGATATCGCGCTCGTACTGCTTGAAATTTGAAGTCGGGGCAGAGAATTTCGACCAGAGGCTCGACGGCGAGGGTAGCTTGGGTACCTCCGACTTTGGGACGAATGTTACTAGGTGGTAGTAACACTCGCTGTCCAGTCTGGATCGGTCCATGGCGCGCTGGAAGTCGCGCTGCGCCTTGGCGTAGCGTGGAGTGGACCATGTCCAATGTCACCATAGCAGGTTGTTCCGCAGATCGGAGGACACACAGTCGCACCGACGCCTCGAGGATCCGGTTGATCTGAGCGCGGTCTGGCAGAAGTTGAGCACGAGGCGCCGGCAGGTAGATCATCTGGTGAAAGAAGTGGACGGGCGCGTGGTCATAATCCCATTCGGTGAGCGTGACCTGTCGACCCCCGGCATGGTGCGCGCTTAGGTCTGTAGTGAGCTGGAGGGTGATTGAGGTGGGGAGTTGTGTCATAGGGTCGAGCGTGTGGTAAAAGAGAGGAATGATGTCGGTGAAAAAGGCGGCCGGATCGAGGGGCTCTTCGGTGTAGTACTTGTGTAGTGAGCCGGGGATGAGGATGTGATCGATGTGCTGGAAAGGATGGGTACTGGCTGGAACGCCTCGAATGCCGCGCAAAAGCTCGAGACTGTGGGTAATCATTTTGGTACAGCGCCATCATTTCTCTGCATCACATCAAGGTGGACGTGCTTAGGAAGCATGACGTGTTTTATGGCTTCCATCAAGACCAGCCTGAGGAGGGTGAGTACATAAGGGCGATGACATGGCTAAATCAGATTTCAAGACATCGCTGCCAAAGAGACTGCATACCTCAATTCACTGCATCCCCGCTCGGGGACACACCTGCCTCAAGATGGACCCCGCTTGGTCTTTTCTCGTCTGCCACTGTAGCGTGGGCGGTGTGGGTCCGTGATTCGTCTTGCGGTCAGACTGGGCGGCAATACTTCAGGTGCTATGCTCGATGAAAAGGCAGGCAAAGCTGACCCAGCAGCTTACGGAGATGGATGCAATCTCCATTAGCCTTATGAAAGGGTTGAATTTCACTCGACAGTCGCTTCCTTTCGATACATACACCTTGTCGACCTATACCTTGTGATCCTGGATACTGGTCGCCAAAGCGCAAAGAGAGATCTACACTAGCACTCTTGAATTTCAACCCTACCGAAGAAAAAAGCAATTACAATGGCACGCGGCGGCGCAGCATCATCCCGGGGAAGGGGGTAGGTCAACTCTTGCTGATGATTTGCCACTATACTTACCCCCGCAGGAAGTTCAAGATATCTCGTGGTGGCGGTCGTCATTTCTCTCGAGACCTTGACACCCGTGCAGCACTCAAGGGAGAAGTCGGCGATGACAGTTCTGAAGAAGAGGAATCCGAAGAAGAGGAATCGTCAGACGACGACGAGCCCACAGTGGCCGAGGTCAATGCGCAATTAGCACCGGAAATGGCGGCGATGAATTTGAAGTTGGGGAATACGGTGGATGTTGGAGGTGATGCGGATGATGGGTTGAGCAGGGCGGAGAGAAAGGCGGCCAAGAAGGCTCAATCGGGCAAGAAGGTTGCGATTAAGGAGCCTGAGAGTGATGAGGATGAGGACGAGGCTGTGGGCAAGAGGCAGGCTGAGAGCAAGGATATGGCAAAGGGCAAGGCGAAGGTTGCGGCGGCCGATATGAGCCGGAGGGAGAGGTGAGTCCAGCTTTGGTGTAGCTGACAATCAGGGAAGCGGCGGACAAGAAGGCTGCTCAGGAGCGATACGCCAAGATGCATGCTCAGGGTGAGTTTTGTATTGGACAAACTGACAGTTAGGCAAAACGGCAGAGGCTCAGACTGACCTGGCCCGGCTACAGGAGGTCCGACGTCGTCGTGACGCTGCTGCAAAACAGCGAGAGGCGGAGGCTGCCGGTAAGTCCCATCCTTTTTCACCAGAGGCACCCACTGATCTTTGCAGAAGCGGCCAAGGTGGCGGCGGACAAGAAGGAGAAGGCAGCTGCCAGGAAGTTCTAGGTTGGGACCAAAGCTTTTGTCTATAGATCTACGATGTATCATCCTACGCCTTGATGTCAAGATTCACATCCCTGATATTGCCAGGAAATTCTATATCGGATTTTGTCTATAGATGTGCATTGCTGTAACCTACGCCTTAATGTCAAGCTCCACATCCTTGATCATTTTCTGGTGCGGCGCTGAAGATCAGCCCTTGCCCGAATCCGTACCTTAGTAACATAACATTGAATATTGACTCACCGCCCTCTTCGTCAAATTCCTCGCCCTCTTTGCTGAACCCCAATCGTTCATAGAACGAGACCACCTGCATCTGGCTGTTACACTGAAGGCGGACCACCTTACGACCTTCCTTATCCCTCACAGTGCCTAAATCTTTGACGTTGTGTTCCCTCGCATGCTGCTCGACAGCCAACATCATCTCCTTGCCAAAGCCGTACTGCCGGTAATCCTTCAACACGGCCAACCGAGAGATCTTGCCTTTGGACGGGGTGAAGCGGATGGTCCCGATGGGTTTCTTCGATGTTTCTGATGGAGGGATAGAAGAGGTCGGGTTGATGGATGCTGTCGATTCGGGTGGCGGAGCGGGTTGAGTGACGGAAAGGAGGAGACTGGATGAGATCGCTTCGTATCTGTCGTCAGCTAGGTCAAGACTACACTCACTCATCTAGCTCTGTGTCTACCGGGAATCCCTTGCGTTAGTGCAGTCCAAGAGTATGGCATACCTGCTCGACGACAAAGACTGAAATCAGCGAAGCCAGAATTAAAACGTACCCTCAACCCGAACATCAAAGCATGCTTCGACTTGCTCTTTACTCGTCACTGCCTCAATCACGAACGGCGGACGTTGCGGTTTTTGATCTGACATAGTGCGTAAGGGGATGGGAAGGGCAACAATACCAGGAAAGGCAGCAATAAGTGTTAAAGGACAAAGGAGAGTTGAAGTAAAGTCTAGAATGCACCACCATCCGAGCTCGGGCCGGGCATCGGAGCCGAGCTAGAGTGCGCGTTTTTACCTCATGTGCCTCCAGTAAGGAAAGGAATGGGAGAGCGATTGGCGATAGTGCTTCCAGTCGAGGATGGCATCGCCAAGGCTATACATGCGCCCAGAAGTGACCTACCTACAAACATCATACATCTAATTCATTAAATCTACCAAATCCGCAAACGCATCCTTCTTCTCCGGTGCCTTTTGACCATTCTGCCCTGGTGGCGGACGCTGAGGTTGCAACTGCTGTGGGACGAACCCAGAAGACAACGGGGTCCCACTTCTCAGCTGATGTTGTTGCTGCCCTGCAATCCCAGTTCCAAAGTTGAATCCGCTCGACCCGGTTGACGAGGGCTGCATGGGCATCCCGTATGGCGATTGGGCCTGCGATTGGGCCTGCGCCTGCCATTGTGGTGGATTTGGCGCAGATGTATTGAAGAATGACATGGGGTCTTGTTTGGGAGCTTGTGATGGGTTGTACTGTAATGTAGAGCTTGGGGTAGGGGTAGGGGAAGAGAAAAGGTCGAGAGGGAGGCCGGTGTCGCCAGCGGCGCTGGGAAGGGCAAGACCGCCGTGTCCCGACATGCCCTGTTCTTCGTCTGCGAACGCATCGAAAGAGATGAGATCGGCCGCTTTTTGGTTCGGATTGGAGCTGCTGTCAGCAATGCTTTGCCGAAACTTACGAATCCACCAACGCCTGTGCCAATGCCCAATCCCCATCTTTACAAGCTTGATATCGTTCCAGCGCATTATTTATCAGGTCATTACAGAGTAGCAGCCGGTCTGATATTAGCGAATTTCACACCAAACTCACCCATCATTCCCTCTCGCTCGCCAGTATCCTCTTCTATCCACTTCTGAATCTTTGGCCTCGCCCCCTTGCACGCCGTTGCAACCTGCTCGTACGCATCTCCCACGATACCAATCCGCTCGCCTTCCCGCGCGTTATTGAGCATGTCGTTGAGCAGTATCGCCTTCGACTGAACCTTGTCAAGCTCGTGAAAGGTTTGTGCTGCATAGTCGACTGCTTTTTCAGGTTCCTATCGTCAGTTCGATCGCCTGTAGTGCTCACCGCTCCGGATAACTGCTTCATGAGTTCCTGGGCCGCAGCGAGATCTCTAGGTGTTGCTCGTCTAATCAATTCTTGCAGTTTCTATCGTTAGCGGGTTCGGACAAGAACTCACTGCACTCTTGGCTGCACGGTCCTCCTCTTCTAGCTCCTCTGGTGATTTCAAAGTCTGAAGTTAGCTATCGCTTGTGAACAACTTGCCTCGTTCGGGTTGGCGGAAGACATTGCGCGGGTCGCGTCGAACGATTTGAAGCGGTACCCTATCGTCAGCTTTGACATATAGGGGCGCACCTTTATAACTGAGCAAACGGTGCATATCCCGAATATGCACCAAGTCCTCCTTATACTTTGACGACAGACACAGCGTGTTCTTCCACTCATGTATCATCTGTCGTTAGCTTCGTACGGCCCTCACTCACCTCCAAGATCCGCCCCATAACCCTTCCCGTGACCATTGGCGGTCGTTCCGGAAAGCGCCTGACCAGCTCATTCAGAAAGTCTTTGGTGCTGATTTGTAGATGTATAGGATATCCACAATTCCGGACGAGATGGTCAAGCACGTTAAGCGCCAAGAGTGCCTGATTGGGATTGCGCGAGTTGATGTGTGGGAGAAGGCCAAAGATGCTTTCTCGAGCGCTGAGATCAGCTCAAGCGCACAAAGCCTCACCTGTTGGCTTTCTTCTTGTTGACTATCTCGGCGAGCTCGATGTTTACTGCGTGATTTGGCTCGGGTAGGGTCGGGTCACAAGCTTGTTCTAGCCGTCAGCGGAGCATACAGGTCACATACCTATGAGAGCTTGGATAGGGGTGAGGCTGGCCCAGGGACGGGTGGAACCGCCAGACATCATGTTGAGGATTTCAAGGTCTCGCCGGTTGATCCTAGTCTCTTGTCGGCTGTGCGCAGGCTTTGTTGACACTGACGGGCTGGATAGATTTGATTGAGCGATGCTGCGGTGCGTCCAAGCCAAGCTTACGCCGCGACTAGAGACTCTAAATGCACCCCTCACTTTAGGATGCTTCCGGGTCGCGTTCCAGCTGAGTCACGTGCCGACATCTGAAACCGAGCCTTTGGATCAATGCCACGTCATTTTCCAGGTGGTTGAAGCGGCTGATGATTGGCCTCTTTAACGGCTAGACACTCATCCACCCTCACTCAGAACAGCATGGTAGCCGCAAGGATAGGTGAGCTCCACACCTCCAACGCGAAAAGACCTTAACTCACTATACCAGCCCCCGTTGCCCGCGCTCGGATAGCGGTCACACCGCAGCTGTCCTCAAAACGGGTATGTTACCCATCCCGCCTTGGCTAATTGGCAGTTCGCGCACGACCTCATCATTCAAAACAACCCCCGGTCAGGTACCTCATCGCCCATCATCAAACATGGTCCTCCTACCGGGGGTCGATCTTCAGTATCCGGCCACACAGTGACTGTGTTTGGCTGCACAGGATTCTTGGGCCGATACCTAGTCCACAAGATCGCCAAGATGGGAACGCAGGTGATTGTGCCATACCGAGATGAGGACGAGAAGAGGCATTTGAGAGTGATGGGTGATTTGGGGCAGATCGTTCCTATGGTGAGTGATTGTGAGATGGGGCTGATGGTAGGAATGGGATGCGCGAAATCCGGATCAAATCTATGAGTGTCTCAAGCATTCGGACGCGGTCTACAACTTGACAGGACGAGACTGGGAGACTAGGTAAGGCACGATAAGACATAGCTGATTGCAGAAACTACAAGTTTGAAGACGTCAATGTCAAGTGGGTCTTTCTTGAGACTATCGCTAATGTACAGAGCCGCCGGATCCATCGCCTCGATTGCCGCTCAGGCTGGCGTATCGCGCTTCTTCCACGTCTCGCACCTCAACGCCTCGCCTGACTCTGCATCCGCATTCTACCGGAGTAAATATGCTGGCGAGCGGGCAGTCAGGGACGCCTTCCCCGAAGCCACCATCGCACGTCCGGCTGGAATGTACGGACACGAGGATTGGCTATTGAACGCTATGGCCCGTGAGTCACTGTAAGACACAGCTAATGTAGAATACCCCATTCTGTACAAACTCAACAATGGCCGAACCAAAATCCTACCCGTCCACGTGCTTGATGTCGCCCAAGCCCTAAGCATCATGCTCACCGCCCCCCTCACCTCCACTGCCTCTACCTTCGCCCTTGCCGGACCAGCTGTACACACCTACAACTCCCTCCTCAACCTCGTCAGCGCCATGACGATGAACCCCCCTTCAACCGCCCCTACCGTACCCAAAGCCATCGCCAAGGCATTTGCCACTGTTAGCAACCGGGCACTCTGGTGGCCCACCGTCAACGCGGACGACATTGAGCGTAAATACATTGACGACTTTGGCGTGGACCTTATGGAAGCCGCTGCAGCGGAAGAAAAGCCAAGCGGATGGGCAGTGTCAGATGGCGATGCCAAGATGGTCGGTATAGATGGGGAGGCTGTCAAGTCATGGGCCGACCTAAACATTGAGCCTGATCACGTCGAGGAGCACGCCATCAAGTTTTTGCGACGATACAGAGCTGCGTACGTTGCTATTGCGTTCCCGCTGACCTACAGATCCAACTTTGATATGCCCCTGGAGATGGGCAGTTTGAAACAGCCCAAGCAGTACCACGTTGTCCCATAGTCTGATGTATCTATTTCTTGATGACTCCGCGTAGGAGATCACCCTTGACCACCTTGTTTGCGGTTCGAAAAGTTAGGCTAGTCCTGACTCCTCTATCCCCGCTCCAACCCCCAGCACTGAGCGCATCTGCAATGTCCGCACTGCCCAGTTGGTCCGCATTGACAATCCTATCCCCCGGCCCTTCTCCCTGATGCACTTCATCCCTCGCTTGTGCCCGTATCCCGTGCAAGTGCGACGTATACAGCGTGCTCGATAGCACCAATAGTGACCTCGGCAACACCAGCAAATGCGCCAGAGGCGTGGCGGCTATTATACGCGGTGTAGGATCGTCCGTTTCCGTAGCGGTCATTGGTGGCGAAGGGGAGAGTGTCGATGCGTAGTGGTGTATATCAAGAACTGTGTGGGAGCCGAGGGAGAGAGTAGCGACTAGTGGTTTGAAGGCGGCGCCATCTTCGTGGGGCTGACATCAGCTGTGAAGGGTTGAGACTTACAGATATGCCCTGCTCAGGTTGATATTCGTTAATTAAGACTTGGTTGAATCGAGCGTTTCCCAGAAAGCTCTCGATTCGCTCAAGTATATTAGGACTACATCAGCTCAGTCTAGTAGACACTTACAAAGACGCAAGCCAATCTGGGAATGCCTCAGGCAGCAAGATTCCCTTCTTGGACATATTCCCACCCCAATATTGCAATCTGAATCAGCCCCTTTCTGACTCGACGCACCTCCTACCCGTCCCGACAGTCTTCCATTTTGGCTGTGGAGATTCTTGGATCTGCCATTAGATATGCACAGCATGGGCCCACCTTTCGGATCAGAAATTCCTCCTCTTCCTCCGTGATGAAATCTGGGACACTGACATCAGCTCAATCTTCGCGGAACGTACTAGAACGCAGCGGGTGGTATGCCTTGAACTTTGAAGTGGTCCAGACTGGGGAATGGGTCACTACTGGCTGGTGTGGCTTGTACGTCGTCGTGGATGGCGATGGGCATTTTGGAATGTATACAGCCAAACGGACGAACGGAATTCATTCCGCGACACAAACTGTACGAGCTACCAAACCCCTGCCAGTGGATCCATGGTGAAGAAATGTGATATTAAGCATGGCCTACTGTCATTCAACTAAGCTACAACCCGGCACGCCTTTTCCGCCTCTTCTCCTCTGCAGTCTCCACCTGAGGTTCCGCCGCCGAGTTCATGGCCTGCTTGACATAGTCCTGAACAATATTCTGCCATCCGCCTGCTGGTGCTCCGTCCGCTCCTTGTCCCATCCAATTGGCTGCAGTGTTGAAGATGGACGACATGATGTCTGGGCCATTCTGCGCTGCATCCCTAATGTCAGCCACGTATGACCTCCACGTACCTGTTGGTCCTTCGTCCTTTGGTTTGCCTCGTCTTTGGCGCTTGGTCTCCGCCAAACAGCCCAGCCAAAGATGCCAGACCGGGCGCTGCGCCTCCTCCCCCACCGCCCATTCCAGCCCACTGCCTCGCGACATTGAAGACATCCCCCATACCCCCCTGTCCCGAATTACCCATCAACCACCCAAGCACGCCCAAGATAGGCCCAATCTTCAACGCAAACCGCAGTATGCGAGAGACATACCCGAACATCCCAGATAGGGTCGCCCATACTATCCAAAAAGCGACGATGACGACTGCATAGCGCGCGAATGGCCAGGCTAGGCGGAAGAGGGGAAGAAAGGAGGATGGGGAGGAGAGAGAGGGAGGGTTGAGTAGGATGTTTGTCAGGTCTGGTGGTAGGTAGGGCAGCAGGGGACGAATGAGGTTGCTACAGTCAGCACTTCTTGCTGTTGATGGCTTACTCCATCTTGTGTGTGTTGTGAGAGTATCAAGATCAGAGATAGGTTCTGGAGGTAGGTGACTGGAAATGTCTCGACGTCATAGTTCCACGTGGACGGGTGGCGAACAGTGCCGGTGGCCTCGCCACATCCAGCTTGTGGGCGGTCGCTGCGCTCAGAGGATACACCTCCTATCGCCGAATTGCAAAGGCTCTTACGATACACTGAAAGTACAAATACAGCATAGATCATAACATCCACTCCGAATCTCCGATGGCGAAGCAGCGAACAATCTCCCTATCTGTAAGCCCTAGCCGACGGACTCACGTCAACTTGTGTACCAGACTCACGCTTTCGCCGGCCACCTGCCTTCTCATGTCTTTCCCTTAGCTACCCACTTATCAAACTCAATGTTGATCTTCCGGAGTGTATTGGCAGCTGGTAAATTCACAGGGAGCATCCAATCTCCTCTCAAGCTCTCCACCTCAACCAGAGGCTGTATGCCGGTCAGGAGCTCTCGACCCAGTTTGTAATTGGCGAGGTCGAGAACCCAGTCAAGGCCTTTGACCCTCCGCTTGATGTTGGCGAATTTGTACGCATCATCGAAAGGCGCTCCTTTCCCTTCTTCACCCTTGGCTATCCACGGGAGGATTATAGACGAAATGAATGATCTCAATCGGGTTTTCTGACCGGTAATAAGGTCCGCGTTGACTGCATCTCAGCTCACTCCCACCAGTGACTCACTGTTGTTCTGCGTGGTCTGAAGATTTGACAGAAGCAACTCAGTCTTGGCTATGCGCTCGTCAAGGGCGGACAACAATGTCGATGTACCATCCTGGCGCATGATCGCTGCGGAAGCTTTCAGCCTCTCGAGCATTGTGTGGCACCATGGTATCCGCTCTGCGATGAGGCTGGCGTCGCTGAGGTCTTCGCTGACTAGCCATGAGTTCTTTCAGCACTGTCACTCACCTTCCTGTTTCACCATGGCTATCTGTCAGCACAAGTTCGCACTCAGTCGAGGGATGACTTACGCTTAGTCACGTTCTCCTTGTGTCCAGCCATCAATTGATCCGCCTTGGCGCTGGCTGGTGCATATTCCAAGCTCCACAGCGTCGCCTCGTCGACCTGTGTCTGGCATTGGGCTATGGTTGTATATTTGACGCAGTGGAGGGCTTCAATTGCGACGGTGATGAAGTGGCGTCTTTCCTCAGCCGCCATGTCCTTAGTAACCCACGCCAATGCCCTATCCAACGCCAAATGCAGGACGGCGCATTCCGCAGACGTCGACATGACGACGACAATAGTAATCTTCTTCGTCTGTATAGCTGGAAGAATACCCAATGAAGGCTCAATCAGCCACATCGCGGTGTCGGTCAGGTGTCTCGATTCTGGCTTGACACTTCCTTGAAGATCCGGATGGGCAAGTATCGGAACTTCTTGACCGACCATCAGAGGAATATAGTAAGCTCCAGCTTCTTTGAAGTAGAGCGGAAAGTTGAATCCGCCAACAGGAAAGAAAGGCATGAGACCGCCAAAGTCGATGTGAGTGTTCTCCACCCAGGGGTACCTATTTGAGGTTGTCGCCTGGACCAAAGCGACATCTTTGCGGTAGTCATCTGTCTTCCAGGTGTCAAACCCCTGACAGATTATACCGAGCATATACGCGACTTGCCGCGCATCAAAGTGATCGGCAGGAATCTCGCCTTCTTCTGGTCGATGCCAGCTATTCTGACGGAGATTGACGAATCTGACGAGGGAGAAATGGAGGAGTTTGATCATGTCTGCGATCGCCGGGCCTCCTGCCGCCGGGTGATTCTTTGCCGCGAGGAATGTCGCCTCGTCAAGCTCGACCAGTGTTGAGGTTCGCTCGTCAATGTATCTTCTAAAGAGGGAAGGTTTTGATAGGTTCAAGGTGTAGCCTTGACTGCGATCGACAAGACTGTTGGCGTAGCCTGGTCGGATGAACAACCGACGCAGCGCCAACCTGTCAAAGTCGCGCCTTCCGTTGTAGACTTTCGAAGCCTCAGAGTCGAATTTCTCATCTATCCAGTTCTGACCTTGGTATAGAGCTATGCAGATGGCCTCCTTTAGCCATCCGCCTAACCACTTATCCACGCGAGACCACTTGAGCCAGTGCGCCCCGCACTTGACGCCTTCTGCCAGCTCCCCCGAAGCAGGCGTGAAGAGAGTGACGTCCAGTTTGAAAGTCGCATCCGAGTCCTCTTGCACTCGAGAGATGGATACTCGCGCCGATCCATCGAGCAAATCAGCACCGGCGGGGGTAAACATTCGATTGACGAGGTATCGCTGTCCGGCCCAGCTAAGCCATAATAGCAACTCTGACCCCGTCTCCCCCATCGCCGCCTGGACTTGAGGGTGCAGAATACACCCCGTCTGCGACCGCTTGTGCTGTTTGGTCCACTGGGGATACATGTACCCCCTGTAGGGTAGAGCAAACCACCCGAGGAGGAGATCGACCTGTGCTTGTGGGGATGGCAGCTGTTCAATAATGCCCTTAGCTGGAACAGCAGCCGAGTTGTATATCTCCGGCACCGCCTTCATCGCCTCCGCCAACGCCGAGATGTCGATCGCTTGGACCATCGCCTGACACAAACTGAGCATCACGAGAGGTAGCTTACCCCATCGCGAGCGTGCGTTCCACTGATCCTCGCACGCCCTGCGACACTGATCATCCAACCCTGGCTCTTGCGACTTTGACAGCCAATTCCCAAACATCATCCCCTCCACCTCCTTCATACCAGCCAGCAGCGCCTGATGTCCGCTCAGGGCCTGCTCGAACTGTGGCAGGCGAGACCCGAATTGAAGCCGGACTTTGGCTGCGTCCCTTGGATTACTGTTCCGTTCATGCTCCTCTGCTCCTTCAAGCTCAGCGTTGTTGGGGTGTATGCTCGACGAGGGGTCACGTTGCGAATAGTTCGCAATTCCTGTCGCGGCTATGCCGTGGTTGTCGGCAAAGCTGGCTGTACGCTTCGGTCTCGGCGGAGCTCTGCCTTTCATTGCAGACCGCGTGGGCACAGGTGTAGGCGCTGGTCGTTCACCCTCATCGTCAGGTATAGGGTACATCGTGCAGGTATAGTCGAGTTTCGAGAATGGGCGAGGAGGGGGTGCAGTTTCTGGCTCCTCGTCGGGCCAATATAGTTTGTAGATGATAAAGGCGATGGCTAGGGTTAGGATCAGCAGTAGAAAGGGTGGCGGGCCGGAATCGGCTCGGATCATCTTGACGCGCGACATGTTTAGTGTGAGAAAGTGAGTATACAAGTCGAAAGATACCTCTTTCCCACAAAGGAATGTCAAATATGTACCTACGCCTTATGAAAGGATGCCATCTCGCCATTCCCGCATAACCGCCTCACCCTCCTCCACTATCGCAGCCCAGACCTCCTCCACATCCTGCATGGTTGTCATCTTGCCACCCAACGCGATCCGGATGCAAAAGATGTCACCCTCTGTGCTGTGGAGCATGGTCTGAGTGAGGAATAGGTCGTACCGCGCGTTGAGCCTATTGTTGAGGTAGGTGTTGAGCAAGTTTCGTTCCGCTGGGAGTGTGTCGGTGGGGAGAGAGCGTCCAAGACGGAACACCAGCAGAGCGAGACTGGGCGGTGTGACTAGTTCGAAATCTGGTGATGCCGAAATCTTGGCGGCTAGCTGTTCGCACTGGTCTATGCCCTGGAGTCAGCTCTGAAGTGTACCAACTTACAATTCGGAGGTGATCCTGGAACCCCTTGGTGCCATAACTCCGCATCACAAACCATATTTTGATACTGCGGAATCGTCGACCGAGTGCAAGTTGCCAATTACGGTAGTCGATTACCGTACCCGTGTCTGCCTCTTTTGATCGAAGGAAGGCTGGAGTTGCATCCAGGGCGAGATTGAGCGCCTTGCGATCTCGCACAAAGAATAGGGCTGATGTCAGCTTTGTCAAGGGTCAACTTACAGCAATCAAAAGCGACCAAACCCCATTTGTGCATGTTGGTGCAGAACGTCGTGGCGTAGCGGTTGATGTCGTCCAATCGTAGGGTACTTCGTTGCTCCTCCAAGGCTAGGGCCACTCCTGCCCACTGTCGTCAGCGCGAACGGCCTTTCAACCTACAGCTGCGTCGATGTGCAATGACACCGTCTTATATTCGGACACTGTCATTAGCCCACCCTATATTGGACTTACAAACTGGCCCGATTTCGTCTATCCGATCAATAGCACCTGTAGAGGTCGTACCGACCGTCGCAACTACAGTCAGCAGATCTCAAGGAACGCGACGCACTGACAAAGAAGGGGATGAGCCCTTTTTTGATATCCTGCTCCATGGCGATTTTCAGCGCCTCGCCCCGGAGCGAGTAGCCATCCTCATGCGAAACCGCCACGGGTCGGAAGGGTATACCAAGAATAAGTGCCGCCTAAGGTCAGCGAGATTCCGGCTTGACGTACCTTTTCACCCAGAGAATGAGTTTGGGTACTCCCATACATGACCAACTTTGGGCTGTACTTTGCCCTCAAGTCTGTAGGAACTTCAAGCACATCCTGCGCAGAAGTGGTCGATCCAGGCTCTGACGCGGTCAGTTCCCGCAGAGCAAACTCGCGAGCTGATATCGCTGCTGTCAGAGCTGCTTCCGAAGCCGAGTTCTGAAGTCAGCACTGCATTACCGTCACTTACTAGAATGACCCCTCCCCCTACACCCTGCTCCAACTGGAAGTGCGGCCCAAGCCCCAACATCTTGGCCATCCAGTCCATCGTCACCTGCTCCAGCTCGGTACAGGCCGGCGAGCACACCCAGTTGAAGCCCGGATTCGACACGCTGGTCGCGTACATGTCCGCAATGATCGACTCGAACGTGCTTATAGCCGGAAAGTAGGCCATGAATTTACCATGCTGCCAGTGGGTTATACCGGGTAGGATGAGTTGTTGAAAGTCAGCAGCGATGGCTGGGAAATCTTCACCCGTGGTGGGTGCTTCGCCTGAAGTTAGTTGCGCCTGTGGGTGACCTTACGTGGCAGCTGATCTATCAAATACCCCGGCTGGACCTGTGCCTTGACGGTCTGCTTCGACAGGGACTGATAGTAGTCACATATGGCGTCCACGGCGGCGTAGCCTGCGCGCGTTAGTGTACGTGAAGATTATCGTGAGTCGTTGCATGACAGACCTGCTTGTCTGAATCTGGGCAAGTCAGTATCAGCCTTATGCCGCCAGGGTCCTAGTGCTTCTATTACTGACCCTTCTATATCCATCTCTGTAGCTTGGTGTGAGATCTTATCGATAGAGGCTGATTTGGGTGGGGAAGATAGCCGGCTGACCGGGCCGAGGATTCCGGCCGAAATTGATTCCGGGTGGGTCAGGGCCGTGACGCAGGCTTTGGCTGTATTTTCCAAATCTCACTGCTGTCCATATCCTTCTATACCCTTCTAATACAACCCCAACATCTATAATCATGTCTGACATTGATCAAAAAGCCGTCAAGTAAGTGCCTGTGTCGAATTGGCTGGGAATTGAAACACACGCTGACCTCCAGCACCATCCGTGTCCTTGCCGCTGATGTGGTTGCTAAGGTATGCGACCGAACTCAAGCTACAACCTCAAGTACAACCACTGACCCTATAGGCCAACTCCGGACACCCTGGTGCTCCCATGGTAGGTCGATACTACAATATGTCGACACTATGCGTGTCGACACTACCCGCTTGATCCAAACTGACCCATAGGGAATGGCCCCTGCTGCCCACGTTCTCTGGTCCCGATTCATGAAGTTCAGCTCGGCCAACCCCAAGTGGATCAACCGAGACCGATTCGTCCTCTCGAACGGTCACGCGTGAGTACTAGATCTTGGCGCGGCTGAGACCCAGTTGCGTGCTCCAGTACATCATGCTCCACCTTTGCGGGTACAAGGTGTCGATGGACGACCTAAAGGCGTTCCGTCAGATTGACTCCATCACCCCCGGTCACCCCGAGTTGGGCGTCACGGACGGTATTGAGGTCACCACTGGACCTTTGGGTCAAGGTACGTTTAGTCGAGATATGGCTGACGACAGGTATTGCCAATGCCGTCGGTTTGGCCATTGCCCAGGCCCACATGGGTGCCGTCTTCAACAAGGACGGCTTCAACCTGATTGACAACCACACCTTTGGTAAGTGGTAACGCAGCTGCGCTGACTTTAGTCTTCCTAGGTGATGGTTGTCTCCAGGAGGGTGTCTCCTCCGAGGCCAGCTCGCTCGCCGGGTGAGTAAAACCCTGTCATCGCTGATTATAGCCACTTGAAACTCGGCAACCTCATTGCCATCTACGACGACAACAGTGAGTGATTGAAAAACAAGGCTAACCACAGAAATCACCATTGACGGTGACACCGCTGTCTCCTTCACCGAGGACGTCGAGATGCGATACAAGTCTTACGGATGGAACGTGCTCCACGTTGAGAAGGGTGACGAGTGAGTAAGACCTCGACTTTGCTGATTTTAGCGACTTCGACGCCATTGCCAACGCCATCACCGAGGCCAAGAAGAGCAAGGACGCCCCTACGATCATCAACCTCAAGACCACCATTGGTTTCGGTTCGCTCAAGGCTGGTGGCCACGATGTGCACGGTGCTCGTGAGTTCACATCTTGGATGCGCTAATTTAGCCCTCAAAAAGGACGACATCACCCAGCTCAAGAAGAAGTTCGGCTTCAACCCCGAGGAGTCCTTCGTCGTCCCCCAGGAAACCACCGACCACTACAAATCTCTCATCGAGAAGGGCAACAAGGCCGAGGCCGAGTGGAACACCCTCTTCAAGTCCTACCAGGAGAAGTACGCCACCGAGGCTGCCGAGCTCCAGCGACGAATTGAGAACCGTCTCCCTGAGGGCTGGGAGCAGTGCCTCCCCACCTACACCACCTCGGACGCCGCTGTCGGAAGCCGAAAGCTCTCCGAGTCTACCCTCCAGAAGCTTGCCGAGGCTCTGCCCGAGTTGGTCGGTGGTTCTGCCGATTTGACCGGCTCCAACTTGACCCGATGGAAGGGCGCCGAGGACTTCCAGCACCCCTCTACCGGTCTCGGAAGCTACGCCGGTCGATACTTCCGATTCGGTGTTCGTGAGCACGGTATGACTGCCATCTGCAACGGTATCGCCGCCTACGGTGGTTTGATCCCCTTCGGCGCTACTTTCCTCAACTTCGTCTCATACGCTGCTGGGGCTGTCCGTTTGTCGGCTCTGTCCCACCTTCGCGTGTTGCAGGTCGCCACCCACGACTCTATCGGTCTGGGAGAGGACGGACCCACCCACCAGCCGGTCGAGACTGCTGCTTGGTTGCGCGCTCTCCCCAACCTTGCGTTCTGGAGACCCGCCGATGGAAATGAGGTAAAGTTTGTACCATGATTCAACTGACCCCAGACCTCCGCCTCGTACCTCGTGGCCATCAAGTCCCAGCACACCCCCTCCGTCCTTGCCTTCTCCCGACAGAACGTAAGTCTACCTTTGGACGCGCTAACGTCAGCTTCCCCAGCTCGCCAACTCGTCGATCGAGAAGGCCGCCAAGGGTGGTTACGTCCTCGAGGAGGCCCAGGATGGTGAGTGTTCATTCGACTTTAGCTAACAGCAGCCGACGTCACCATTGTGTCTACCGGATCCGAGGTTCCCCTCTGTGTCGAGGCTGTCGAGCAGCTCAAGTCCAAGGGCATCAAGGCCCGAGTCGTCTCGCTCCCCTGTTTCGAGGTCTTTGTAAGTCTACCCATAGCCCGGCTAATGTCAGAACGCCCAAGACAAAGACTACAGGCTCAGCGTCCTCCCCTCTGGCCACCCCATCCTCTCGGTCGAGGCCTACTCCACATTCGGTTGGGGACAGTACTCTCACGACCACTTTGGTCTCCAGTCATGGGGTGCTTCGGGCCCTTACGACCAGGTCTACAAGAAGGTAAGTTTTACCGAAATTCAAGTTCAGTATTCCGCTGACTGGTAGTTCGACCTCACTCCCGAGGGTATCGCCAAGCGGGCCGAGAAGGTTGTTTCGTTCTACAAGAAGCGCGGACACCCCGTCTACTCGCCCCTCATCTCGGCGTTGGACGAGATTAGCGAGTAGAAGTTTGGCTATGCGTAAAAGGATGCATTCTTAGATCTTTCGCCTGCGACGTGGCTTGTGTCTACGATGTCGATCCTTAGGCCTCTCTGACCTTTCTCTGTCTGTGAACCACCCGCGTCGCCGCTTCCTTCGCATTTTTGCCTTCTCCGTTCCCTGCTCTTCGTCCGATGCGTCACACCCAAATTCTTCGCCCCCGACGTTCCACAAATTGTCTTGATGCGCATTGGCAAACTGTCGCTGTCGATCATAATGCGCCTTGATTGAGCGCCGCAGTGCTGGCCCTCCCCAGATGATGAGAGTCAACCATGACATGATGGCTCCGATACCTGTGAGAGTTGTGCCTATTCTTACGTTAGCTATAGGTATTGCAGGACGTACCCGAATTGAATCTCGGTATCTGGGATCCGCATTCTCAAAGTCTTGTAAAGGACGACATCTGATATACACTGCATTAGCGCTATTTGTCGTAGAACCTACTGCCAATGTGGATAGACTAGATGTGCCGAGTATCGATCCATATTGCAGCCACCCCTTGACCTAAATTCAGCTCGGCAGTGTGCGGACTTACTGAATCCGCGCTTCTCCAGACGTTCCATAAATGCCAACAGATACATCCGAGCGAAATAACACTAGCGACTGAGGCTGGAGATCAGCCACCGTAGGGACTGTGGCTCACCCAGAACATGCACAGTAAGCATCTGAAGCAGTATACGCGGAAAATTCTCTGGGCTGAGTATGGCACTGGTTGTTAGCATCATGTGATGGGCTGACTTACTCGTTGCTGTTTGAAAATGCCGTATGGAGCGTTGTGAATAGTGAAGGAGGTGAGCATGAGCTATGGTCAGCACATCACACATGACCGACCTACTCGTCAACACACCACCCCCACGCTGTCAAGCTTAGAACATGATTATCCACGGGAGGGTCTTGTCGCTTGAGGGGATTGGCCGCTGCAGGTATGATCGAGCTGAGGGCGAGCTGATACGTGCTTGCGGGTAGGCTGATGGTGATGAGGCTAAAAGTCGATCGAGGCGCATTCAGTGAGCTTGACGAGAGGTAGAGGAGCGTCGTAATGGCGACCGGTGGGATTAACAAAAGCGCCGCCTTGAAGGGGAACGTCGAATACCATGCCAATGCGGTCGAAGGTTGGCTGATGGGCTCAGGCAGTACTGAGCCCAGTAAGTCGTCTTTGCTTTCCCCAGATTTTCCCATGTTATGTACAAGGTGCCCACAGTCGATCGTCTCGATGTCAAATCGCCAGACCCAAAACCCAAACGCAACCCCTGCGGGGACATCACACCAAAGGATGTACATACAACCCAGCCCCTTTCCTTTCATCCCAGACTATATTGGCTGACCTCCTCCACCTGCACTGGCCTCCATCCCAGCGCCTCCTCCACCCGTAATCGGCTGTGCGTGCTCAACGACCAACTTCGGTCCTTCAAACAACCGATTCACCTCCGCTGCCCGCTTCATCACCTCGAGCTCCTGGTTCCGTTCCTCAAGGAATCGAGTGACCGCTTCGGAAGTCATGGCTGATGGGTTGGATTCAAGGGATTGGATGATTGGTCGGAATGTCTCGTCTGTGCGACGGACAAAGTAGTTGTGGAAGTTGTAGGATGCGAATCGGGAGGCAGAGGCGTGTGTGGATTTGTATAGCGCCTGAACGCGTTGAAGGTTTGCGGACACTGAGGGTTAGCGTGCGGCCTGGGTATCTACGGGGAGCTTACTGGTGATTTGTGCTTAGTTAGCGATGAAAGCTCTCAACAATATCCATCGCTGCTTGCTGTCCCGCCGAAATCTCAGTCGATTGCAGGTTTACATAAGCCTCAGTGGCGACGGCGATGACCGCCAGGCACCGGTCAAGGTTTGACGTCATGTCAGCGCGTCATGATTCTCACATTCCTCATTCAAGTGACCGTATAAAAAGAATCCCCTTCAAGCCTTGTCTAACCCCCTTGTCCAACCTCAGCTCTTCAATCACTCACAAGCCATGTCATCCTCACCACCCGTAGACGCCTCTTCCACCCGCAAACGCTCCAATGTCGTCGAGAACACCAAAGACGACATTACAAGCTCTGCCAAGCGTCAGATTGGGACAGCCAGCAATGTCGCACAGCAGGCAGCATTGAGCGGCGCCTGGAGGTACCCCGTTGTCGGAATATACCACTTAGTCTCCAGTATGTGCTGTCCGATTCTTCAGCTGACACCAGACCCAAGCCTTATCCAACCCATTCTGCCCACTCTCCTCAAGGGTACTGGAGTATCCCTGGCAATCGTCATTGCCCTCTTTGTCTTTACGTACCTGCCCCAAGTCGCTGTCCTAGCCTTCGTCTCGGGCCCTCTAGGTGGGTAATGCCAGTGACATTAGCTCACCAGCAGCATTCGTCGCTGCTGTTCCTCTCGTCTTGGGCGAAGCCTACGTCGTGGTGAACTTTGTCACGCGAGCATTCTTCTTTGACCGTATCGGAACCGACCTCTTTGATGCTGTAAGTTCTGAATCTGCTACTGTTCTGACATACAGGTTCTCGTGCAGAAGCGCTGCAATGCCCTCGTCGAGAAGGGACGAACAGTGACATCCAAGTCTGGCACCGGCAGTCAGCTGGGCAAAGTCCTCCGCAAGCCTCTGGGCAAATTCAGCATTGTAAGTGACATTCCGTACTGAGCTGACGTCAGGACAATGCTGTCCGATATGTTCTTACCCTACCCCTCAACTTCATCCCCGTCGTCGGCACAGCCTTCTTCCTAGGGTAGGTTCAATACAATCTCTCGCTAAACTCCAGGTGGAACGGCTACAAGAGCGGCCCAGCGTACCACTCTCGATACTTTGAACTCAAAGGCTACGACAAGGCCAAGAAACAGGCCGAGATTTCCAAAAACAGGGGTTCCTACACTGCGTGAGTCTACTCGTCCCGCGTAGGGGCAATAGCTCATTGAACAGGTTCGGTGTTGCTGCCCTCCTCCTCAACCTCGTCCCGGTCGCCAACATGTTCTTCACTTGTAAGCGGTCCGCTATCAGATCCAGTGTTACGCTAACAGCCAGGCTCCACAGCTGTGGGTGCGGCTCTATGGGCGGCCGAGCTGGAGTCGGCGAGCGGAGAGGTGGCTGCTGGCGGCAAGGACAACAAAGTCACTTTCTGAGCGTCTAGTTGTAGCCGAAAATGGTGTAAAATGAAAGCCATGCTCAAAAGCTCTCATCAGATGCTTCCTTCCATCGCGCCATTACTGGACCAATGCCGGCTTTCGCTCAGCAATAGCTGCGGGGAGTGGCAATACCAAAGCTCGATATGTACATCTCACCGGCCCACACTCCGACCATGCGTCTGGACTGACTACATGATCTGTGCGTCTTCATTTTCCGGTACTGGAGTTCTCGAATTGCTCTTCCCTCGCGTGTGTCGTACAGTCATATCACATAATCATGGTGTAGACTAAGTCATAAACAAGCTGCTGCTGTGAGGCTACAGAAAAGAAGGACGAGAATAGTGAAGAACGAATAAAGAATGTGTGTGTATTGATGAGAACGTATGCTATCCGTCATTTCGTATACAGTGTCCGTAAAACTA
Organism: Dioszegia crocea; assembly: GCA_001600615.1. NCBI lineage: Eukaryota > Fungi > Basidiomycota > Tremellomycetes > Tremellales > Bulleribasidiaceae > Dioszegia > Dioszegia crocea. The sequence continues at coordinate 1,626,365 of BCKK01000002.1, forward strand.
TCATCTGCTTTAGAGAGCAACAGCGGCCGCGCCAAAGACCACAGCGCCAGCAATGGCGAACATGGATCCCATGCTGGGCATGCCGAGGACGGCAGCAGAGCCGGCGGCGGAGGACGAAGCGCCAGCGGCACCGGATGAGGTCGAGGGGCGGACAGAGGTGCCAGAGACGGATCCGGTGCCCGAGCTGGACGAACCGGATCGAGAGACGGAGCCGGTGCCTGAGGATGAGGCAGCTGTCGAGACACCAGAGGGTCGGGACATGGAGGTGGAGGCGACGCCACCGACAGCGACGGTGCTTCCGCCCGAGAGGGTAGAGGGAGCAGAGGCGACGAGCCAGTTGGCGGTGTTGACACCGTTAGAGATGGTGGCGTATGTTCGGCAGTTGGAGGTGGCAGGGATCCAAGCGGGGGCGGAGGGGGTGACGGTCTGGCCGACGGTGAAGTAGCCGACGGATCCGCCCTGGGTGAATGAACCAGTGTATCGCTGACGGAAGGTGGAAGTTCCGCCTCCGGGCTGGGGGTAGAGACCTGGGGGAGCGGCGGCGTCACCGTCGCATGAGGTGAAGGTGTTGTTGGAGGAGTAGTAGTCGCTAAGGGTTAGCGGGGAATAGGGAGTAGGAACTTACCCAATAGCCATGACAAACTGGCATCCCATAATGTCAAGCTCGTGCTCGCACTGGAGCTCGGCGGTGTTGGTGGCGTTCTCGGCGGTACAGATACGGAGACAGTACTGGTCGAAGGAGATCTAATGTTAGCAAAGAACAAGGACCAAACTTACAAAGCTCATCCACTGCATGTACCAAACATCACGGCCCTCGACGTTGGAGGTGGCGTTACCTCCGACGGGGTTACCGAGGTTCTCAGCTCCCCAAGGGTCGAGCTCTCCTCCGCTGTCACCGTAGGGCTAAAAGTCAGCAGGGTTCTCGGTTCCGTAGAGGATATACATACAATGTTGACCTTGGTACCGTCCCAGAAGCCGGAGATCTGGACATACAGAGGGGTCTTGATGTACTAAAAGTCAGGGGGGAACCTTCGATAGGTGAGACATGACTCACGTGGGCGGCCTGGATAACACCGTCGGGAATAAGACGAGCGTTGTTCCTGGGCTTGGTGCAGTAGGCAACGACGATGGGCTCGACCTAGACCGTCAGCTTATTCAAAGGCACCCAGACGCGCACTCACGTTTCCAATCAAGCTGTCTGGTCCTGGCTCGGGAGGACCCCAAAGGCAGAAGTCATCGACACCGTTGAGGGAGATGAGCCTAGAGACGGATGTCTGGTTGACATACGATCCAACGGGCATGAAGGCAGGGGCCGAAGGGTTGGTGCGACCGTTGGGCTGGGTGGCGGTGACCTGAGCGTTGGCGGAGACGGCCATGACTGCGGCGGCGGCGAGGAGGGACAACATTATAGTGTAAGCTGTGGATAGGAGGTGAGTGTAGTTGTGAACAAGGGGGGGAAGGGGGAAAGGATCAAAGGAGGAAGAAGAGATGGATGATGGAGAGAGGGGACCGATGTTTGCCTCAAAGCAAAGTCAAGGCAAACCAAAGGGCTGAGCTCAAAATGCCAAGACAATCGCCTCCACTGTGACGGCAAGGATTTGATGCCGCCCACGCTTGTCCTGAGTTTGGACCCTAGTGTGACCATGTCACAGTGAAGTCACAGTGTGACAACTGCACCGCATCAACAGAAGCTTTGGCTGCTGCGCCGTGTGAGTCACACTTTACCCTGTCCCTTCCCTGCCAAGCCTCACTTGTGATTCACAAATAGGACGCGCGTCACGCGTCACAGTCGCGTCTGCTCACCGTCAAAGGCCTTTGCATCAATATTCAATGCCTTCATCTGCCTCAGCCTCTTGATCACGCATCAAGGCAGCTTGCACAAGTAATTGCCGAGGTTAGGCTCTTGCGAAGCATTGTCCGCGAAGTCGATGTGATCAAGTAGTCCAGGCCGCATCCACAATGTCGAGATCGCGACTTCTGCCTAGCGCAAAAAGGAACGCGTTAGGCCACTGTTCTCACAAGCTTCTGCTCGCTTTCAGATCTATCCACCTCCACGACCAGCCATGACATTGACCCCGTACAAGACTCAGCAGCTCCCAAGGCCGCTGTCGCTTCACGGGAAGGCCGTCCGTACACAGGCGTTTCAGGTTTGGCCGCCGAGAATGACGCACGGACATTGCACAGTTGATCAGCATCTCGAAATAAAGCAAGATCATGATCATGCAGGCAATATAGCATCATACAAGGTAGAGATTGTGTCCCGATCCCACACTAGCCTTCCGTTCCCAAGCCCCCTCGATATCCGAGGCCAGAGCCCACAATGTCCCTCGCAACACCATTCCTCCTCTCCCTTCTTCCCGCGCCGATCGCACACCAGCTCCTCCCCCATCTGTCCACCTACCTGCCCTTCCTCTTCCCTCCTTCGCCTCGAGGGTCCGCTACCTATCAGCGGAATTTCAGGAATGCCGTCACGATCATTATCGTCGGATACATAGTTTGGAGTTTTAGATGGGGAGATACAGAGTCAGGCGAAGGTACCGGTTCGCAAGCTGGGGGTGATTGGTATTCGCTACTCGGGGTGGGGCTTGGAGCTGGGGATGAGGACTTGAAGCGTGCATTCCGGACCTTGTGAGTGCTGCCTATCTGTACAATGCCGGGGAAGAGAGGCGGGCGATTGCACTAGCATGTAGGGTGGATCTTCAGGCGTAGAAATGGACAGTGGCCTACGACATAGCGTTGCAGTCGTCCTGGTTGACCTTGGAACAACCACAGAGCCAGAGCTGACTATCAGATCCAGGACCTATCATCCCGATCGAGCTGGTCCAGGTGCCGGACCTGCCGCTGCAGAACACTTCATTCGCATTCGGCAAGCATACGAGGGGCTATCAGATCCAATAAAGCGATGGGCATATGATCGGTAGGTCAAGTCGGCCTTGCGGTCTGTTCTCAAAGGGCAAGAATTGTATGAGGGCAATCCGGGGTGCTGGCCTCTCATATTTGGGCAAGAGGCTATTGTTGCATGGCAAGAGTCGCAGATCTGCACACGCATCGGGTTTACATCATATTTCTCAGTGGGATCGCACGCTGACTCGTAGAGATTTGGACCGGACATTGTGCACTGGAAAGCCATAACCATTCGCGAATACATGCGATTCGGCATCAATCAATCTAGCGGATTTTACCTCGTGTCAGGGGGCATCATGCTGCTTCTGAGCTGTGAGTATTAGTCTTTGGACTGCCATGATGTGACAGTATCCCATCCTAGTCTCAGCCAGGGCCACCGCTGACTGAGCAGTGTTGGGTCGAGCAAAAGACGGAGCTTTCGTAAGTCTGCTCCTAGCTCAATATGGCATCTTTCCGTTCCAGGCTGACAGAGACAGTGGCGACATCTCCTCTTCTTCCTCCTCCTCATTACCGAACTGCATCTTGTCTTAGTTGGCAACCCAAAGACTTCCACAACACTGTCCAGCCGAACACTACCATCACGTCTTCTCAACTTCTCAACGGGCATTAGCCCTCCCTTCCTGCAGATCAGACTGCTACACCGCATATTTGCCTCACTTTCCGTCGGCATCTCGCAATTAGCTGGTGTTTGGTCAGGAGACGGAGGGAGCGGGCGAGAACCAAAGCTTGATGATGTGTTGGCGGCTGTGCACGGGTTGCACACAGAAGGTGAGTCCTTTTCTATTCCCCCACTCATTGATACGACGCCCTTTCCACTAAGATCCAAGCTGACATACTAAGCTATCGCTGGTTTCCACGATACCGTTGCACCTTTACTCTCCCGAGGAGACCCTCAGCAGACCGAGTTGCTCATCAAAAACGGAATGGAAGAAGGTGCGTTGATCTGTGGCCATCACCTCGTACCACATAGCTAACATCCCCAGTGCTTGTCGACCGTGCAATCTCGACACATCCCCAGATCCGACCTCTATGGCTCGACGCCTTGCAAAGAGCAGAAGCGGACCGCTCCACTGCACTATCTCATACACCGACCCACCCAGAAAAGGAGACATACCCATCACCACCGCCATATTTGGACATATACGTCGACCACTCGAGGTTCGCTATGGAGAAGAGGGTGCTGGGCGTGGCGGTCGGAATTCCTCTGCCTCCTTCACCGCCACCATCTCCTAGACTGGGACCTCGGAGATGACCAGGTTTGTGATATACTCGAGTATATGCATTCTGTCTACCCGCGATGTGGGCTGCCTATGCCTATGCCTTTGTGCTCCTTGAGTATCCTTACTCTCAGTCTCTGCCGCGAACGACTGCAGTGCGGAAGACTCTTCAGCGGCAAGCGTGACAGCGTTACATTTCGGCATAACGTAATCGTGACAGTGACGATCTTCTCAGGCACGACACGCCCTGACACGCCTCTCATGTGCGCTTCGCACTCCTGCCTCCATTTGCTTCTTATCTCTGGAATTCGGCCTGGTCTGCGAGTCCACTGAGGAGCATGAGTTGACGGCCAGGCCCACCTCCGACCCCAGGAAGCCATACTCGGCAACTATTGTCCTACGCGTTGAACAAAGTTCGAGTACCCCAATCCCACAGCCAGAAAACCCTCTTCGGGCCAGTATCGGAACGCATGTACGTACTTGCTTGATAGGGAAGCGAGGATGTGTCCGGAGTGTGTACTTCTATTCCTGTGTGCAGGTATCGATCTGGTGGCATCAGCTTGCTGTATTTAACCCTCAATTCCAGTCTGATTTTGTCGCCATCGATCCAGCACCCAACCGACATCATGCCTTCGCTCAAAGCAAGAGTGCGCGCCTTGGCGATTAGGTTGAAGAATGATGATCACTCAGAGGAGATTTCGCGTATCGGTAGTCAGAGCAAGAAGGGTGCTCTTGCGGTTGATCTGCACCACATTTCCAAGCTCTACTACACCCCCGACACTCCTCCCGCTATTCTCCCCATCACCGATCCCCTGAAAGCAATCTGCATCAGTCCAGCACCCCCGACCACACCTGTGGCAACGCGCATAGCCCCTCACCGCACCTCTTCGCTCCTCCCCGCAACCGTACCGGCTGTCCGATTCTACGATGCCGACCGCGAGCTCTCGCGAGCAATTGCCGAGTTCTCCGCGGCCAATTCGCAGTATAGAAACACGGCCGAGCTGGACCGGGTCAGGCGACAGTACTACAAGAGGCTGGATAAGACGGGTCAAGTTTACCTAGATTACACCGGTGAGTTGTCTGCCTGGCCGCAGCTGATATCCAGGTGGAAGCCTCTACCCCTCTCATCTTATCGACTGGCATCACAACCTACTCTCCCGCGGGGTGTTTGGTAATCCCCATTCCGACTCGCCCGCCTCGCGCCTCTCTACCACACACGAGCAGGCCGCTCGGCGTGCAGTCCTCAACTTCCTCGACGCAGATCCCGAAGAGTACGATGTCATCTTCACCCCGAATGCAACTGGCGGATTAAAGATTGTGACGGAGAATTATGATTTTAAGGGGAAGAGACTAGTGATTGCGATGGATGCGCATAACTCGGTCAATGGGATGGCGTGTACGGCTCGGAAGGCAGGCGGGGTGGTGGATATGGTAGAGCTGGAGGATGAGCATTTGACGGTTGACGGGACGAGAATGGAGGTGAGTCGTCTTTTGCCTGACTGAACTTGGCTAACATTATAGCAAGTCCTTTCCACAGCGGAGGGAACCGATCAGCCCGGCCTGGTCTTCTTCACAGGCCAGTCCAACGTCACCGGAGCCAAAGCCAAAGCCTCCTGGTTCGTCCGTGCCCGTCAGCACGGTTGGCACGTCGGTCTCGATGCCAGCGCACTCGCCCCTACCACGCCCATCTCGCTGAAGCAGAACCCCGTCGAATTCCTCGTCATCAGCATCTACAAAATCGTCGGCTATCCCACTGGCGTCGGAGCTCTCGTGCTTCGCAAAGAAGCGAGAAAGTCTTTACTCGTCCGGAGCACATTCACCGGCGGGACTATCGACTCTGTCGATCCGGTAAACAGCCGGTTCCGATTATACGACAGTCACTCTGCTTTTGAAGATGGCACACTCAACTATCTATCCCTTCCTGCTGTCACTAAAGGTCTCGAATTCATAAAACCCCTCATACCTAAACTATCCCATCGCCTACACACCCTCATCGAATACCTCTGGCGCGAACTACCCCAAATTCGCTTCAATGACGAACACCACACTCAACTCATCGAGATCCGAGGTCCACCGCCCGGACCAGAACGAGGCGCAACTTTATCCCTCATATTCCACGCGCCGGGCGCCACCCTTGCTCCTTACAAATTCATTGTCTGGGCTGCCGCCCGTCAGAACATATCGGTCCGGGGGTAAGTCTCCTCGTCAACATCAGCTGAGAGTACAGGGGCCCATGTCTGTGTAATCCCGGTGCGGCCACTGCCGTCATGCGCGGTATAGGTTTTGAGGATTGGGAGAAGACGGTCTTATCGGAGAATGGCATCGTCCGGATTTCGCTTGGGATCGCGTCCAACTTTGAGGACTGTTTCAAGTTCTTGCTCTTCTGTCGAAGACTTGCCACCGTCTCTTTTTACAATGAGGAGCATGCTGCTTGGCGAGCGGGGTTGTAGGTTGTAGTATTCCAGTATGTCAGTGACGAATATCCAACGAGATCTAGCAATGTCTGCTTTCCGCACGTGCATCAATCATCTACCACCTGTATGACCACCTGAGGTTCCGTTCGCTCAACGCCAGTGCTCAAGCCCGAGAACCCGCCCATAGCCCAAGCGCTCTCAACGAGCTTTTTCATCGTCCAGCCCCAGATCACCCACAGCACGCCCGAAGAGACGTATGACCCAGCTTTTGGCAGATGCAACCACACCGATTGCGGCAGAGAGTAACATCGTAGACTCGAGGGTAGTGTCGTGTGCTGGATGAGTTCGATAATGATGATGGAGAACAGTGTTACGTAGGTCGTCTGACGTTTCAGCTCGGGAATTGGGCCGTTGAGCAGGACACTTACGAAGCTGAATCTGCGCAACCACACACTTTCCATTCGCCTAGGCGAATGTCCAATCATACGGTTCCAGTGCACAGTCCATAGCAGAGAGATAGACCTCAATGACATCCCCAGGTCGGAATCGAGACCATTGCGCATTCTTATCAGTCAGCATGGAACATCGCTAAAACAGTGAACCTACCGGAATATTGCAATATTGCTAGCCAGAACTCCGACATCCCACGACTCGTCGTCTCCCCTGATGGCCAACATCAATGTGAAGGGTAAGAGTGTAAAAACAAGATCTGAGTGTGGCGTAGAGGAGGAAAGGAGATATAGCGGTATTGACGATGTGGCAAGGGCGAATGGGAGGAGATTGGAAATTGCCGTGTGCGAGTGGTCTCCGGCGGTGGGGGTGACTGCTTTAGCGTCGGTCTGCGGAGGTGTGCTACGGGTGGACAGAGCGGTATATCCCAAGATGAATATGGTCGGTAGTTGAGTAGCTACCATTCCAAGATAGCGGATCTGGCGAAGTGTCAGTAAAGAACCCAGAACAGCAGTATGTGACTCACCCAGTTGCGCCTAAGTATACCAGAGATACGGACTAAAGAAGCCGTAGCGAAGGTCTCGCGAAGAGCCGCCATCGTGCTTGGGAGCGTCTCTGCGCCGGACTGAGAAGAGACAAACCCTCCTAGTGCCAGGATGGCACACGGTAGAAGCAGTAGTGCAGACAGCATAGTCATCAGATAACTCAGTCTGCACAGTCAGCTGTGATTCAGCATCTCTAGACTGTAGACCTACCCCTTCATACCCCCAAACCAAATAGTTTTCGCAAGGAGAAAGCATCCTAGACCTCCCGCTAGGTACCTGGATTCATGCGCTGAGGAGACCCAGAGCAGGAATACCGCAGCGCAACCTCTGGCGTCTTGGGATCTTGTGAAGTAGATCAGAGCCCATAATGCCAGGCCTAACTTAGGCGTAAGACATCTGCAATATCAGTATGCTTTCATGAGTCTTAGGCAACAGCAAAGAACGTACGGATCTGATATTGCGGAAGAGATTAGGGCTGGTTGGAGCAGTATAGTCAAAACGCCAGTAAACTGAGTATCGTCAGCTCAAGCTTCTAATGCGATAGGGGCGTACTCACCTGAGTTCGCCAGCTGCGGGATTGACGCTTGCCATCCATTTTTGCCCACGTTAGGAGGCCGGTCCATAATATTGCCATCTCCAGGACCAAACCCAGTGTATGATTCAGTAGATCACGGTATTGTAAGAGTAAGGTCGGCTTGGCGAAGGATAGCAGCCCGGAATAGGCACTGTGGGGTCAGTCCTCATCCAGCGGCAGACAGTCGCAGACCCGCTCACAGTAGAGTGAGTATGTCATTGGGTGTAGTCGAATCTAAACCTGCGAGATGCTCAGCCCTTACTCTAACTAGAACCGTAGACGAGCTTACTGCTGTTCACTAGTCCGGGACTAGACTGCTGAAGCGACTTCCGTTCTCTATACCCTGTGCTCTCAGCAAAATCCAACACCGACGAGTATCCATCGGTACCACTCACCAATCATCAGGACGATGGTCAATCTCAGTAACAAAACACCTCCCAAGCCCCACCCTAGACCCTTCCAGCGATTTCCCTCCGTCCCCCGTACGCTCCAGCGGACAAAATTCCTCAGTACTGACCCGAACCTCCTCGCATCCTCATCCTCCTTTTCCTTCTTCGCCTTCGCCCTCTTGCCGCTCTTCGCAGAAGAACGAGAACCTTCTCCTTCGACCGCACTCCGTTCTGCGCGTCGTCTTTCCCTCCTAACTCTCCGTTCCTCGTCCGTCTCGCCTGGACGGCTGCTCCTGCTTTTGCCTTGAACCATATCAGGGCCCAAAGACCGTGAAGATTCCGAGTAGTGATGCTCATACCTCCCGGCTGCATGAGAAGAGTTTTGCCGAGAAGGGAGGAGTGAATTTTGGTAGAATTGAGCGGTGTGATTGGCGGATGGTGATCGTGAAGACTGAGATATCGAGGGTGAGAGCGTACGCCGTCGAAGCTGGTCTCCATCTTCGTATAGGAATGGCCGTGATGATGAGGATGATGGGCGGTAGGAGGAGGATGTTACGTGCGTCGAGTACGACGCGAGGGAGGATGTGCCGTCAAAGTCGAATTCGGTCTCAGTGGGGGTTTCGCTTCTGAAGGAGTCAGTCGTTCCTTTGAGATCTAGTGGATCGTCGCTCCGCCAGCACAATCCCTTTACGACTGTCCGCTCCGCATAGGCCGGGACAAGGGTCTAAGACTTACCCCACACGAGAATGACCTGCCGCTCTCTTCCTCGCGCGGTGAACCTCATAAGGCACCCGAGACATCGAACGCGTCTTTAGAGACAGTCTCTTCGGCGCCTTAAGCCTGTTTGTCCGTCAGAGCTATCTCTAGCCTTGTAGTGTGTGGACGAGACCTCGAGCTTGTAGATTATGTCAAGTAGATTATATATGGGCACTGCAAAAGTCATAGCTCGGACATGTTGTGACCGGTTTCAGACATATCCGTGCGACGTGAGTTTCATGATCGGGTAAGCGGGCTCTATCTTAGACTACAAATGATCTATACACACTCGCAGTCAGGCTATACAGAGGGTACTGCTGATCACAAAGGTATCTTCTAGCTAATCACAAAAGGCCAGAACGGAAGTGTTCACAGCTAAGAGATATCACCCTGCACGGACAGCTCCGATGAGTTCGGTCATCCTAACCCCCGAGCCAAGCCTGAGGGCCCTGCACAAGTGCTCACTCCACCCTGACGCCTACTCTGTTTGACTGACGGCAAGCGAAATTTCCAGCTCCTGTATTCTTCGTCGAGCGGTCGCCAGGTCCTCGACTAGTGCGGCGGCCTCGGAGCGAAGAGCATGTACGAAGCTGAGCAGTCAGCCTTGTCTTGAATGGTGCTTCGGTAGGGTGACATGATGTCTAGAGACCTACCCAGAGCTCGCAGCCGCCAGTTCAAACACACAAGGCACATCCGCCTTGTCGCACCCCGAGCACCTTGGTTTATCCCAGATAACACCGCCAGATCCCATGCCGCCAATATTTCCAGCGCCATCACCCTCAATCTCACTCTTCAATCTCCAGCTCAGCGCCTCGCATTTACGCTTGATGCCGTGGCACCTGACGCAAGCCTGGACCGTTCCCTGGGGTGGGTGGATGAACACCGGGCCGATCCGAGTGTCATCGAGAGGGGCAGTAGCGTATTCGATGGCCCTACCCTGAAGGTTGGATGGGAGTAGAAGATGGGCTAGGGGGTCGTTGGGGTCTTGTTGCATGGATGGCCGTTTACGATTGGCAGATTGGGCAGGATCACGACGGGCCCGCTTGCGCTTCGTACCGGTCGCAGCATCCGCGTTGCCACCGGAAGGTGAAGCAGATTGGTGATCGTTGCCATCACCGACCAGCAGATTACCGTCGCTACCGTTGTGCTCGCTCGCACCGCCCATGACACCACCATGTAGCTTGGACGAGACATCCTCGCCGTGCAGATTCTGCTGGTTTATGTCTAGTGCAGGATCGATGTGGCTGCCTTCGCCATGGCCGTGCGGGTAGGCATCCGAGGTAAGAGATTGGGGGTAGAAGTCGCCTTGTGCAGCAAACTCGCCCCATTTATCGGCATCAAGGAGCATGTCATTGTTATGGCCCGATTCGTCAATGACGACTTGGTTGGCAAGAACCGTCGCGGTCGCAGTGGCGAGGTCTGGGTCCAAGTCTGCCAGATCGTCATGATGATGGGAGAGTAGCTCCGGGGCGATGGGGATGAGTGAGGCATCAGAGAGGTTGTGAGGGCCGTCCATGATGAGATGGAGAGGTAGCGGTGGATGCCGATGATGAGAAGGGGTGTGAATTGGGCGGCAGGTGCCGTCTGTTGTTGTGAGCGGTGGTTCCCGGATGGCTGAAACAAGGCCCGTCCTTCTGAAACGCCACTTACGATCTTGCGATTGGAGGAAGAGCGGGGAAAGGTTGATTGTTTCTTGTCGGTGTGCTCTAGCGGCGAGTGGTGCTATGCATGTGGTGAGTATGGTAAGGCCTTGTTTGTGATGGCAGGCAAGGAAGGGAGCAAAAGGGAGGCAGGCAGACCGAAAGGGGTAACATGACGTGGTTTACCTGGAACACTATCACCTCCCCCACTTTACCCCGCGTCTCTTGCTTCCTATCAACCACTCCATATGCCCATCCTCCTACAAACACTCACAAGGAGCTCACGACTCTCACACTCACTCATATATCCACAGCGCTTGAAGTGTCCAATTTTCATCAAGCGTTCCTTCCGGCAAATGACCTCCGTACCCCCACCCGTTGACATTCTCCTGGTCGGACTCGGCTCGATTGGCTCGATATACGCTTACATACTCGAGAAGGTCAGTGACGACTAACATCTAAGCTTATCAACAGTCGGGAAGAGCCAGAGTCACCGCCGTTGCGCGGTCAAATTACGATCTATACGCTAATCATGGTGTTACGTTGAAGACGGACAAGTTTGGAGACATCAAAGGATGGCGCCCACATAGAGGTACGCTTTGCGGACCGATCTAGCTCATATTACAGTTGTCAAATCCCAAGCCGAGGCCCTGACTCCTGGATTGCATTACGATTTCTGCCTTCTCACCACCAAATGCCTTCCGGATGTCCTCCCAAACACATCGCTGCTGGGACCTGCCATTGCCAGCGGTCAAATAAAGGCGTGGAGTCTCATTCAGAATGGCCTTGGTGTGGAACGAGATCTCTACGACGCAGTAGGAGCGACAGGTACACCGATCATCTCGAGCCTGGCGTGGATTGGGGTGGTGCCAAAGGAGCAAGGTGCCGTGGTCGAGTGGAGAGCAGGGGTGAGTCAGGGCATGCTACGGGACTGATGTCAGGATATGCTGGTTTCAGGACTGTACCCTCCAGTGCCTCGATCGAGTCTGACTACAGGTGAGATCAGTACACCTCGAACTTTCACATCAAGGGAGGTGGAGGCTTTGGAGCTCTGGAGAAGTCTGGTAGAAGAAGGCGGAGCGAATGTCAAGACTACCGATCATGTGGATGCGGTACGATATGCCAAGGTAGGTCTCCAACAACGGCGGAACTGACAGGTCAGAACATATGGAACGCTACATGGTCATCCATCCAGGCTCTGTCCCGTACATTCCCCTCCACTTTTGCAAACCTCCCACCTGCGACAGTCGAACCTTTAAAGAAGATGATTCTCGAGATTGTCGATGTCGGTTTCGCCGCGGGGCTATTAAGAAAAGGCGACAAGCAGTGGAATCTGGGTGGGAAGGAGATGGGCGGTAGGCAAGACTTGGCAGATGGATGCTGGGACTTTGTAAGTCAACCAGCATACCACCGGCTGACTCTCAGATCACTCAAATGTCCCTGGCCAAAATTGCCGCCGGTCAAATCCCACACAAGATGTCGCTATGGGTTGACGTCGAACAAAACCGCCCAATAGAAGTGGAGGTGATAGTGGGGGAAGTCGTTCGCCTAGCGAAGGAGGTCGGTGTAGAGGTGCCGAGATTAGAGGTGGTCGAGGCATTATTGAGGGGTCTACAAGCTCACATCTTGGAGACGCGAAATGCGAGTTCGTAATCTGAATGCAGACTCCGGACGAATCGTTCCAGATCTGCCTAATTTGCTGACACTGACCGCGCGGCGCCACTAACCACAGGCGGGTCCAGACTGAGCCATGCATCTTACGAGCTTGGTACCTTGGCAGTCTACCATGGCTCAACATACACGCTACGAGAGGTGCCTCCCGCGGTGCTCCACAAGTTCAGGCGCCTTTCGGACCCGAATCAGCGGGAATTACCTCATTACGAGAGATCTGGCTTAGCGGCGATCACTGAAACCATAAAACTTCCCAAAGCGGGTAATTATTGCTTATTGATGATCGTCCCATTGCGTAAGACTGATCTCACTTCGAGGCCTAATCGAAATCCTTGCAATTGTCTTAACTCGGTCGTCCCACTCGGCTGACAATTTGTGCGGCTCCAAAAATCAAATACTTACAGGGATTCCAGCGAGGATCAAGATGTATCTCTTCCCTCCATCATCTTGAAAACAGTTCTGACATTGACACGATGCAATCTCGCGACAGTTATATACCGCTCCCGGGATACAATGGCACCAACATCTGGTACGCTCCCGGTGCAGGCATCAATTCCACCGAGGCATTCCACCATGCGTCAGATCTCGAGGAGGCCGCATACCTCGCCAATCGTTACATGTTCATCGCCATTATGATCATCATGGTGGCCTACATCCTGGCCCAAATGCCATATACCTACCTCCGGATGAAGGCCAATGGTTTCTGGCAAGGATTTCGCCTTCGGAACGGAGTCGAGTCCTTGCGCAGCATGCCCAAACGCCTTCGACATCCATCATGGCCCATCCCTATCCGCCGTATCCCCTTCGTCGACCTTCCCCTATCGGAGTTTCTCATCGTGGCGGTGATTTGGGCAGCGGGGGTGGGAGTAGCGGGATGGTGTCAGGCGACATTCTTAACAGATGCCAGTCGGAGCACATTGGTGGTGATGAGTCTCCTCGCTCTGACTGCTGGGTTGGGGATCAAGGCAGGCGGGATAGGGACATGGGTCGTTTACGGCTACACGGCAGTCAACTTCATCCACCGATGGACAGGGCGCCTCGTGCTTTTACTCTCAACGCTGCACGTCATTGCCTACCTCGTTGTGTTCTACCAAGCTGGGAGTAAGTTCCCTTTAGGTCGCGCTGATATCAGTCGCAAAGCAAGAAATGGCAAAACCTGAGAACTACCTCGCTGCGGTGGGCTACGGTGGCCTTCTCTTAACCGGTATCTTGTCTGTAGGGTATGTGCGGAGAAGATGGTGGTTATTGTTCAAGTTCGGACATCATGTAAGCCCACGTCAAAACCCCGCTAATGGCAGATTGGAATCCTCCTCCTCATGGCAGGTCTCAACTACCACTCGCAAGACGTCGTCCCATACCTCCTCGCCATCTGGGCATTGTTGGTCATCAACACCATTGTCCGCAGTGTCACCACCCGTATCACCACCGCCACCATCACCACTCTTCCCGGCGCCGGATCCACACTTGTCACCTTCCCCCTGAACCAAGGTTTTACTCCAGGACAGCACGTCCGAGTTCGCTTACTTGTCCCATCGCTCTGGGGCAGCTTCTTTGAATCTCACCCCTTCACTATTGCATCGGCAGAAGGCGACAACGTCAACCTTGTTGTCAAGGCGGCTGGGGATTGGACTAGGTCGCTCTACAATCTGTCCATGGAACGAAAGCAAGTACGGTGTACTATCGAAGGACCATATGGCGGTCCGCTCAACTTCCTCTTCCCGGCATTCCGTGCAGTCATGATTGTCGCCGGTGGATCAGGCAGTGAGTCATCTTTAGTGCCCGCTGACCTCAGTCTCGTTTGGTCTAGGCGTGATCCGGGGTATACTATCAGACGTCCTGGCAGCTCGATCAAAGTGTCAGCATGTCGTCCTTGTGTGGACGGTCAGAGATAGAGGTGAGTCATTAATTAGCTCGCACAGGATGCCGCTGAAGTTTAGTCACATTCGACGACCTTGCGCCTATGCTGTGTGATCTAGTGCAGAGCGCGGAAAAGATCCGAGAGACGAATCCCGACTTCCATCTTGAGCTCCATTTACATTACACTGTCATTGGCAAGTCAGATGAGGAGAAGGTGGGGATGGAAAAGCCTCAGAAAGAGCTCGCGGCGTCGATCTACGAAGGGAGGCCAGATCTGGGCGGTTTGCTCGCAAGGGTGATTGCCAGTCAGCCTGATGGTACTGGCGGTGTTGGAGTTGGCGCTTGCGGTCCTGTGGCTCTTGGGGATAGCGTGGAGAGGTTGGTCAGGGCTGTTCCTAGTGTAGATCGGAAACGCGTCGGTGGCGTCGAACTGCACGCAGAGCGATTCTCGTTGTAAACATACGTTGTACTTGTAGACGGACAATAATCCAATGATAATGCTTAGATGCCTACAGTTTTATGCGAATGTCCGTGCCCCATCCTCATTCTTTGACACTCGGAAGGGGTGCCGTATAACCACAGGTGCAAACCGCCCGCACCATATCTTCCGTCAAAATCTCCAAGACCTTCTCGCATGCCGCACGGGTAGCGAGATTCTGCGACTCCGCCATCGCCCGAGCAATCTCCTGACCGTGATGTTCGACTTCTCATCAGCTATGCCGACGCTGGTACTTACTCGCACACACAATCCCCTTGGCCTTCTCATCCAGCCGGACAATCTTCCACACTGTACATCCGTACTTTCCAAATTTTTCCTGCATCACGCTTTTAGGATGCAGACTGTGGTTGATAGGACCAACGCCGAACTTCTCCATGAATGGCCAGAAATGGTCAATGAAGACCTTCCTCGCGTCACCAAGATCGCCGTTTTGGTCGGCTACGATTGCGCCGAGAAGGACTTCAGGAATAGCACCCAGAGTCTGAAATCAGCTTAGTCCACTTGTTGACTCACTGGAGCATGACTCGACCCCATCCAGAACTCGATAGCTTTGCTGACATCCCCATCTCCCTTTGACCTCTTGAGGACATTCTCGGCCTCCTTCCATCTCGCCTCCAGCTGCTGCTTGTACCTTGCCACCACCGCCTGCACCGGCTTGTCAACCTCGACCACTCGATCTGCCAATCCCAGGACTACTGACATTGCTGCCAACGCCTGGTCTTGGACCCTGGAGTGTTTCATGTGGGTGATGATGGCAGGATTATAACACTCCTCCATATCGTATAGTCTCTCCACGGCGACTGGTCATCAGCACTGACAATGCCATGACTTACAATAGTCCATCAGAGAATCGCCAATAATCTTGTACTGCTGAAAGTCCTGTCTACCGCGGGTCTGGGATGAACCATTCTGGTATCAGTGTCTGCTGTCGGAGCAACTTACAAAGACCACGTCCGACTTTTCAGGATCGCGAAAGGTGTAGCCTAAGACACAGACCGCGACAGGTTTGGTAAATGCAGTCATCCAACCGTCCGCGTTATTCTTTGCGACCTTCTTTCCACCCTCTTCAGACGGCGTAATCTGTAGATCGAGACTGCTTCGCTTTTCGAAAATCTTGGAGACATCCGCCCATGAGTCCATCCGGTCGACCGGAATGTTTAGCCGTTTCATGGTGGAGATAGCGGCGTCAAGAGATCGGTTGGATGACATGTAGCTGGCCCCGACTAAAGCTTCGACCACATCCGCAACGACCTAAGATCAGCAACGTCTTAGGCAAACCCACCTTATCGCCAACTTTTACTGTCCGCTTCGCCGCCTCAGCCGTGTTCTCACTCCCCAAACCCCACCCCTCGGGTATCCACGCCCGCGCTCGCCCTTCCTTTAGGCGAATGTACGGAGCTATCCCCGCTTGAACCCCGCCCGCCCGAAGACTTCGATTACTGAGTAGGATGTGCCGATCGACCCGACTCTGATCCGACAAAGGACCGTGTATACAGGTGTCGAGGGTGGTGAGGAGTTTAATCAAGGTGTCGCCTAGGATCTCCAGCCGCTCGTAGCTGCGATTTGGCTGATTGGGTGCAGACATCGCTGGAGTGATGGCTTGTAACGCCAAAGCGGGAGTGAGTTTATTGTCGAATATCCGAGCGTTGAGTTGTTTGGCAGCAAGAAGGTCGGTGAGCATGACGAAGAATGTGGGGATGGCCGATAATGCCCGAAAGGCTGAAGCCGAAAAGCAGTATCGCCGGGTGAATTCGGGCATGAAGTATACTGGGGCAGTGGATGGGGGAGGGTTTAAAATACCGCCTGACCGGCCGCTGTTAGAGATGCTGGCGGTGAAGACTAGCTGATCAGGATGTTCCACTTCGGGAATGGTGGACCTCGCAAATGCGCGCTCCAGGATTGTCCGCGTGGGATCGTATGGATAGGGGGAGTATGGTGTGAGGTCGGTAAAGGATTCGACAAAGAAGCGACGACCAAACTCGGCAGGATTTGTCGCTACAGCGTCCTTCATCTCTTCTGCTAGGATCGAAGGGCAGGATAGGGTGAATGGCGAGGAGGATGGACCTGTGAGGGTAGAAGACATTTCCGCCCAGTCGATGTCTGTCCTCTTGGCCGATTTCGTGGGAGTAAAGGTCCGGACGAGAGGAACCAACAGCCAACAGGGCCCTGTCGGAATATGCAGGTCTTTGTTCATCTGCGAGCGGATGGCTTGTTCGGTATAGCGTTTGGCGAGATCCAGCTGTTCCTCGGAAAGCTTCTTCAACTGTCCCGCGTCCGTCATCTTCATCACCCACCCCTCCTTCAACTCCATCTGCTCCTCGTCGTCCACCAGCCTCTTTGCTGTTAGAAAAGCCAACGCCCTCTCGTCTGACAACCGCAGTATCGACATCCACGGTCTCCTGCCAACCACCTCGTCCAGCCCTTCCGGTACGAGCTCTTCATACTCCCCGACACCACCTGGTCCTGCACCCACTCCTGGCGAGATGTCCGGCAGCCGTGCCTTAATAGTCCCCTTGAACACCTCCCATCGAGCAGACAAGCTCAACCCTCTCTCCAAATCCTCATCGTCAGCGCCCAGCGCTCGATCCCCTTCTTCCACCCACCGCGCCAAACTCGCAGGATCTCTGCCTTCCCTCACCCCTCGAGCCTTCTTCTCTTTGGGTGGACCACCACCCGGTCTAGGCTTGAGATCATCATCCAGCTCGCCCTTGTCTAGCAACGCCTTGCACGCGTCGAAACACGCGACTCGTTTCGCCATCAATTTCGAGGGATATGATCCGGCGGTCGCGAAAGAAGATGTGAATCCGGCACAAGGTGGTAGAGTTACCGTGGCGCTATAAGACGGGGCACTGGGGGGTGGGAATTGAGTGGGAGGGTTGGGGACGGGTATAGTCGTGTAGGTTACAGTCTGTCTGCAGGTTGAAGGATTTTGTCCAAATGATTGGAGGTAGCGTGAGATGATGTGACCGGCGTCCTCAATGGTAAGAGCTACACCGTTGGCAGTGATGAAGGGAGGGGGAGCAGCCATCAACATCAGGGACACTCTCTAATCTGATTGTCAGTGCGCGACATCCGGAAGTCTGTTCGCAAGGGTCAAAACTTACAAGTGGATTGACTTGGGGAATTAAGCTCCGCAGTGAGATATTTTAATCTTTCGGCGCTCATACACTCAAGGCATCGACGTTTCCAAGAGACAAAGCTAAGGAGTCTGGGTAGACGCGAGGAGACGTTGAGATGAAACAGAATTTCGCGGGCAGCAGCCGCTCATCCGGTCAACAAGATTTTCCACTCGGAAACCTCAACACCGGCGCTGTCGTAGAGCTGGGCCAGTAGATTCTGGAAGGGGTCAAGATGTGAGGGTATTTATGCCAAAGCAAAGCCCAGAAAACAGAAATATCGACGGGGTAGGTGTAAGCTCGATTACGTGACAGTCGTCCACATTCCTCATGCCGTAACGCGATCTACTGTGGCAGAGTAGTGGAGTATGGAATCAGGCTTGAGCCATGGTGTGTAGTCCAAGGAGACACAAGCATGATCAGTCTGAGAGTGGGGTCTTCGTAATTTGTCGTGCATGAGTGAGAACTCGTCGCAATCCACCAATAGATGGGCTGAGATGGCATCTTTAGGCGCTCACTCGCCAAGAAGAGTCATTCCAGTGACCAGTCCGAGGATACTCTATGGATCTCGCTTTCCAACTAAACGAAATACATGATTACATACAGTAGTGATGACCGGCTACTATTTATAACAAGGACGTGGCTGGGGGAGGATAAAAGAGGGACCAGAGAGGAAAGAGTTTACATATAGAAAAGGCGTCGGGTGGGATGGCGCATGGGGATGAGAAAGTTGCGGCCGAGCTCGACAGATCAGGGATAGAGGCCGACGGCGAAAGTCGAGCGGGGAAAGCGATCGGAGCCGAGTGACCATAGTGAGTATGTGATCTCGAAATGGCCCGGACGAAGGGAAGACGTATGTGATTTCTTACTTTCCGGGGTGATTGGGTCGTAAGAGTATAGTATCGCAGTTGAGAGGAGTATAAGGAGACAAGTGTATGCAGGAGCAGGATGAGACATTGGTGAGGGGATGGGAGTATTGACAGGTATTTCAGCCTCGGCGCGCGTATATGACAATCGGTCGCAAGTGGGTCGCAAGTGTTGCCAGGGTGAGTCGAAAGAGCGCTAAGGATCCAGCGCAAGACCTGCAGGGCATGGAAGGTATCGTAGGGGGGTGCGGAATTGTGGAGAGCGAGAAGGGATTTAGATTCACAGGGGGTATAGCACAAGAGTTCGGCTTTGCGATACTATTCCTGTCGGGATCAGCCTTGCAACTGCACTAGTATATGACCCAAACTCACACCAGGTGGTACTTTTCCACTTGTTATCCCCCGCATCACCCATCGCTGCCTTGAGCCACCTATCGTGCATCTTACTCGGCGCCACCGGCATGCCAGCCGAAATGCTGCATCCGCTGGACGCGGCTGGAAGGATCGTCTTTGCCTCGATTGACTGAGTGTGTCGAGCCGATTTCCCGACGGAAGAGGAGGGGGAGACGATAGTGTCACTGCTGTGACCTGTTAAGGGCGAAGATGTCGGCTGGGTCTGACCGCGAAGGAGTGTGGAATCGAAAAGAGGGGGAGGACTGGGAGTCTTAGGATTGGGCGCAAGGTGGCATTCGCCGACTGGTGTCTGCGGGTACTGGAGTCGCTTCGATTGGACTTCTGGTTGAGGCAATTTGGGCAGGACTTGCACGCCGTAGACCGGAACGAAGGGGGTAACGGCCGCATTAAGCCGAGACTGATGGTCCGAAGCGTTCCCGCCGAGGTGGACGTGAGTTGTGGGTGACGGTGAGAAAGGTTCGAAAGCCATTTGAAGTTGCTGACTTGAGCTATGAGAAAAGGGTTGGAGTCGAGGTGTGGCTCGATTGAGCCATGATCGAGCTTGCTGAGGCTGGTACAACGTGTCGCTTTCTTGCTGGCGGAAATCGGGATATAGCTGAGCTTGAAGAGTGCTTTGATGTCGGGTTTGCTGTTGCTGGATATGCCGGACGTAGATCATTTTCGACCCAATGACCATCCCGCTGGCCTGCACGAGCAGTTCCGCCGAGAATGGGGATTCGAATTCTAGGAGGGCGGTGAGACCGAATTCCGGAGTGGAAGCGATGATGGTTGCGATCTTGATTGAGCCAAAAGTGGAGAATAGCTCGACGATGACGCTCTCCGATGGGAACGAGTGTGGGTCCTGGTATATCAGCCCATAGCACCTCAACGATCGAAAGAACATACCAGGCCTTCGGCGATGACAGACGCGCTAGCGACAGATTGTGTCACTTCCTGTCGGATGGGATGAATCGGGGGGTGGATGACCCTGTTTGGCATAGCGCCGATTCCTGAAGAATCAGCGATGGCACCAACAGGCACTTACCCGTACCGAAATGCCTTGCCTCCCGTTGGACCAGGGCCCACGAGATGTCAATTCTGGAGCCCCTTCTTGTCAGCTATAGCTGTGAGGCCGGAACTTACTCCATGTACAACCCATTCATACAGCGCATAGCCTCTAGAGCTTCATCATGAGACTTCATCAGAATGAAGCCGCTGAAGTTTCAGCTGGTGTGACGAGGAAGAGCAAAGGACTCACCGCCTTCGACCGTTTCCGTCTAGCTGAGAGAGCAGCTTGCAATGTTCTACGCAGCCGTGGCGTTCGAACATGGCCTTGAACTGGGCTCTGTATCGTCAGTGAGTCATTCAAAAGAGGGAAGCTAGCTCACTCCGTCATATGCAGCGGCAGATCCACAATGTACAGATTCCTCGGCAGACATCCTGCCGGCTCGCGACGGTACCCCACCCCTGCGAACTCATCCCTCTTCGGAGCGAGAGCTCGATCGGCGACATAAGGAAGGTGGTGTGAGGGAAGGTCGAACATGTCCGGATCATGGAGGTTCGGGTGAACAGATGTGGTGTACTGGTAGCGATCGCCCATGTTGAGGAGGTCTGGGCGAGTGACAGTCATGGGCGCGGAGGCATATTCGAAGCGGGGAAGAAGGGGAGCCTCTGTCGGGCCAGCGAGGACAGAGGGAAGGACCATCGTCCTGGCCTGTAAGCTCAAATCCAGACCCTTAGAGGAGACTTACAGTCCAGAAGCTTCTAGTTGAGCACGAGCTTTCATGCACCTCCGTGCTTCTTCCTCTCCTCCCACCCAAATCTGAGCCCACTGCTTGCCGTCCGGAGAGGGATGAAGGAGGACACCAATAACCCTGGCTACGATATGTTAGTCTCAGCATTGCGCTACTCTGAACTCATAGCTCAACTCACTGATCTGAGAGAAGAAGGCAACGAGAGCAGGCGCAGTATCTAGACGTCAGTACCGCGTAGTGGTCTCGCTCAGACTCTACGTACGATGTTGCTCCAGGCCTGATAGTCTAATCTCCGTCTTTGGGGCAGAACGCGATGGGGCGTTGGTACTATCATCGATCTCGATAGGTCTGATAGGTGAAGGAGAGGAAGGTAGGACTTCCATGCTAGGGGAGTATGTAGGCGAAGGGGATGGAGGGGGGGAATTGACCGAGCAGCGATAGACCTGTTCGGATCTGATGATGATACGAACGGCTCTTGATGACGATACTGTCTGTAAGATATGAGTGAGGAAGGAGAGGGATGCTAACAGGATGGAAGGAGGACCGGAGGGAGGATGAAGTACAAAGTCGAAAATGGGTGAACCTCTGTGTGGACAAGGAATGTGGAGGCAGGCGGCGATCGCCGGTGTGGCTCTTAGTGGCGGCACGAGTGTGGCGGAATCCCTCATTACGATGCTTAGCTGCTTTGTACACGCGACAGTCACCCAGAAGCAGTGGGTGGCACAGGTGTGATCTTACGCCGATCCGAGTAGTGCGCGGTGTTCACAAGTTTAGCAGTCAACACTTGTCTAAGCATCATCAGAAAATTACAAGCACCTTCTACGTCAACTTGATCCCAGCGTCGCACCGACCATGCCTATGTCCTGGGGCTCTCGCTACTCCCAAATAGTAAGAATCAGCGGATCCTTTCGGGTTTCCATTTCCCACGGTTCAAAGCTCAAGCCTTAGGTCCACCAAGTCCAAACCTCCCGAGTTGATCACCGGAGGCCGGTAGCCCGATGGCCGGGGTAGCCAACGCGTGTGATGCGAAATCGGAGTGGAGCGAAGTATCTGTGGGGTCATTAGTACAACTTGCTAATCCATTCATGTCTAGGCGGAGACACTGGCGGAATGGGGTCAGGTATTGATCCAGCGTACGAGCCAAATCTGGAGATAAAAAGTCCGATCCTGATTCCTGATCCAGCCTCGGCGACTCCTTCATATGCGTAGACGATAAGACTCGGAGTATGTCACTAGATCAGCTGATTCTCGACCTGAATCAATATCCCTAACAGATCACACTTACGGGAGCAGCGATTACAATCGGCGACGCATCGTCCATACGGCTTGACACGGGCAATACAGTCTTAGCTCTCGAAGACGTACACAAGGTTCCGATCGTCGGTCCTTTTGCTGAGAAGTCGTTGTTGTAAGATCTGTCAAGAAGGACGAAGATGAAGATGCACAGACCAGATTGCCGGTTCCTGCTCCAAGGATGGCTCGCGCAGGAAGCAAAGCATCACGTTTAGCTTCAATTTGACATTCGCCTCGCCCGGCATGTGGTCATTGACGCATCGTCGAAGGGGGCGCTTCTGACTGCGTCGAGAGACATCTGCAGATGATGTTGAAGGCCGCTGACGATCTTGCTAGCAAGGCTGGGCCATAGTGCGAGCCTCGTGTGATGCGGTCAAGTGAGTCAAGTTGATGGATATTTCTCGGTGGCGACCATAATCAGTCCGTTTCGATTCACCGGCTGGTCTCATGCGCTCATGGCTGGGTGGAGGAATTGACATGCATCGCAGTCTGTTCAGCCGTTTTGATGACGATTATGAATGACGATCAGAGACAGGGTGATTCTCCTGCTCAAGTCACAGCCCCGATGACCGATGAAATCAGATCACGCAGAATTGCATGGTGATATGTGTCATCACACTTGAGACTATGCTAGTAGCTGCTCTGCTAAATCAGCTTTGACAATTCACGTCTAGGCCGAGGTATACTCACAATTACACCTGCCTACTTTCCGCCCCTTCCTTCTCCATCCCCTCGCAGCCCGTCAACTTCCCGGCAATCTCCTCTGCCTTGCCATAGCCGTCGGTAGCTGGGTCCCTATTTGCACTGGCCGTCTTCATACCATCGACGCCAGCCTGCTTGTCGGCCGTACCGGACTCGGTCCAGGCTGTGGAACCGGTTACGCTCCCGATGGTTTCCTAAAGATGAATTTGGGCCCGATTGCTGGACGGGAAACGGCTTACCTCAACTGCGCCCTTGACATATTGGACATGGGCGCCTAGGAGAGTGGGGGCTTCTGCGTTGGACATTTTGGGTATTCTGATGTCTGACTTGTACGTTTGATAGAGTGGCAATGTCGAATCGGTCGCGTCAAGAGGTATCGATGCACGATACAGCTCGTGAAACTCCCATGACGTCATGTCGCGCCTGTCTTCTTCGAGCTTCTTCTCGCAGTGGCAATCCGAAGCCTTACCTTGTATATAGCTGCCGGGACCAAGCTGTCTAGACCTCTCTTGTGATGCCAATCTCTACGTTTCGAAGATATCTGCCGTTGATATATATATACAAGATTACACCACGAAAGCTCAGCTAGAACGAATTCCTCCTGCCCTTCTTCACCGGCTCCTTGTCCTTGCTGAGAGCCTTCAAGAACTCCTCCCTCTTGTCCCCCTCCAGATTCAAGTGTTCCGCCACAATCTGAGCTGGGGTCTGGGCCAACCACTGCTCCGTGGAAAAGTCCTCAAACTTGGGCGCCCTGAACATCTCGAGCATCTCCACCTCTCCCTCTCCAATGTTCTCAACGTAGTGGGCGTGATTTTTGGGCACAATACCCACATCTCCCGCCATGTAGTTGAAAGTTCGAGCTTTGCCGCTTGATGCGAAAATGGTGACTCGAGCGTGGCCTTTCAGGAAGAATGACCACTCATCGGCGTTTGGGTGCCAGTGCATCTGAGAGATTAGCTTGGTTTGACAGGAAGACGTACCTCCCGAAGTGCCCCTTCCTTGATGGTGACATGGGCAGCTGCAGTCGTCTTGCTGATGGGGAAGTTGGTGGAATCCGTGATGCGGACGGTTCCGCCAGAGAAGATTTGGGGCGGCTGTTTCAGCATTCGGTGGACGAATCTGTGTCGAGAGGGGCGGACAGACTTTCGGTCGTCCTCCAATGTGCCTGGAGTGGATCCTTGGAAGATGTACTTCTCGCGTTGGGAGAGCGAATCGAAGACTTTGGGCGAAACCCGGAAATTCTTGGCAAGTACAGATTTGGGCGTGCGAGCCATGTAGTCGGTCAGGACTGTGGGTCAGCTTGGCTTACACCTGACTCAAAGGCTACTCACGGAAGGTGGAGTCCTCGGAGAAGTTTCCATCGTCAAAGATGAGCAGGAACTCGACACCGATCTTGCCGGTGCCTACAGTCAGTCTCACCTACAGTCGTCTCACCTTGAATACCGTGAGGGAAGCCAGTGGGGAAGTACCACAAGTCGCCTTCCTCGAGATCTTCAATTGCGCAACCTCCTTCCGTGTCGAGTACGGTAATTCGGCATGTGCCCTGGTATCAGCTCGGCAAATCTCACGCTCACTTTGATGATGTATGCCCACTCAGCCTCATTGTGCCAGTGCAGCTTATATCATTGGCACCACCAATATGCGGCTGATCCAAGATCCACCCACCTCTGACGGATTAGCTTAAAGTCTGACAGTGGCACTCACCCCTGTAAACTCCAGGACCGAGACGCATGTTCACTCCTGCAAGCTCGGTCGAGGTGGGAAGCTCTCTGACCGTAGTCTCCCTCGCCCACCCGCCTTCCTCCAGGCGCATGTGAGAGTCTGTGAAGGACCTAACATTAGCCAATGGCAAGAATGTCCTCACCATTTCATATTGGGCATCTTGCCTGAGTCCGTGACAGGCGGGCACATGATGTCGGGTTCTTGGCGAGCTCGGTCGGGATTTTGAGGACCCAAGATGTCTCCTCCCTCATGACCGCGGCGAGGCTGAGGCCTGGGGCGATTAGTAAAGTCATGGGAGCTGAGTAGACATTCGCTCTGAGGGCGGGGATAGCGGAATGTAACAGCGCGACTTACACAGGAGCCTTGGATTGGGCCTGCGCCTGCACCCGCTTCGCCTGCTCAGCCCTCCTTTCGTGAAGGATACTCTCGAGGAGCTCAATCTCGCCTTGCATAGTTGATGGCTGATTATACATAGACATCGTGGATGATTGAGAGAAGAAGCGGGACACAGATGGGTGCGATGAGTACTTGAACGACGAGTGCACCGGCTGCGCGCATAGCCGATCGGCAACTACCGATCACCGGTAGAACCAGTCCTACTGTCTTGCTGTGTCCTCAGCTGTTACTGATAATACGTCGTCCCAGTATTCAGAGTATAACCAGAGTATAATCAGAGGTACCAGCTGCTGGTCGCCGAATATGCACAGGCTCACACGCATGACCAGACACGACGAGTATCAGATGGACGCAGATGTAATTTCTACACATTTACATTTTCCAATGGATACTATATTGATACGACTTCTACTTCTAGCGACCGTTGTCCTTGATATATTCCGTCTCCCCACAAACCCAACTCCCTTCACCACCCTACACGTTGATCTGATGTTGCCAGACCTGCTGCTCCGCCCGGGCAGAGTAGTGACTGACGCGGAGGAGGTTGCGCATCTGCTCGACGCCTGTGAAGAGGATTTGTCGAGCCATGAAGAAGCGGATACCCTCAGTGCAAGGGGGCGAGGTGAGACTTCCTGCTGGGTTAGCTGGAGTTCACTGAACCGGACAAAAAGACTCACCTCGGTAAGTCCAGAATTCGCTGAAGTTGTTCACCTCGGCGACGGCCACAGCGGGGTTGGTGGAGGACTGAACTGTGGAGTTGAGGTTTCGGTAGGAAATGAGAGGAGGGAGGGCGGTGAAGAAGGGAGAATCCGAGTTTCCGGGGTCGATTCGGAAGGCAAGCACCGCCCGAGGTGTACCTTTCGGGGTGACGTGCACAAAGTGCATCTCCGCCTTGGACCGAGCTCCCTGAACAGTGTGGTCTCCAGGAGCGTGGATGTGCCAGCCGGACATGTAGACGGTCTCGTTGACGCCAGAGTCCTCGAAGGTGAAGGAGGGAAGGCTGGTGTAGTTGCCTTCGGGGTGGGAGAAGGTCATGGAGGGGCCGTATCCCCAGTTTCGGAAGACACCGGTTTGGTTCATGTTGTACCGGTCAAAGTGGAGGAGGTGGGAGAGGGAGAGACCCTGGTCGAGCCGGAGGGGAATGGGAGCTTGCATGGTGCCGTCCTGGCAGAGGACGTAATCCTCTGACAGTCGTCCCCAGTCGTATGACGCTTCATATGCCCAGGTCTGACCGGTGGGGCTGTCGGCTCGCTTCATCTGACGATGGTAGTTGTGGTCTGCGCATCCTAGGGCGGAGGCAGAGAGGAGAGCAGCGGTGAAGAGCGAGACGAGCATGGCTGTTGTCAGCTGCGTCCGAGGCTGGGCTTACTGTTGTGGAGTTCGTGTGGGGGTGGGGATGTAATGTGAATGTGGGGATGAGGGGATTGGTCATCTTCATCGCTGGACTTATATATCCCTGCGGTGTGCGGTATTTTCCGGCCATACTTGGAGCTTGCCAAGACATCGGGACCAGACGCACAGAATCAGAAGCGAGACCAAGAGTCTCCAAGATTCCGAGTGCGCTATGATTCCCGGCGAAGCACAGCTGTCGGAACGAGAAAAGACACCGAAAAGTTCAGTCGATTCCAGATGGAGGGCCCAGGCGCTAGGGATTAGCCGGGATCTCCGGATCAGATGGTCGTGTACGAGATGCCAAGCAGGCACGGGTGAAGATTAGATCTGCGACCAATTTGCCGCACTGAAAGAGGCAAAAGCCGCAGATCGCTGGTCGGGACCTGAAGAAGTCCCGCAGAACATCGTCCCGAACAGGTATGTAAAGTTTGGGGTCCCATGCGGGGGGCTGGGCGGATCTGCACCACAGCGCTGCGCAGCATTGCCGCTTGAGACGAGGCTGACAGTGAGAGGGAGAGGCTGGGAGAGGCAGAGGTGGAGTCCGGAAGCTTCCGGCGGGTCCGGTTTAAGCCGAGGGTGACGTAAAGCGGGGTCTCCACATCATACAGTCACTTCATTGAATCAGCGACTCTCCATACGACCACACATCATGAGCCAGCCGCACTTAATAGCCATCGCCCCAGCTCCGCCATTACCTGACTTGACCCCCGCCGCCCTCTTTTTGCCACTCTCTGCAATATCAGCTGGGCATCGGGGGAGAAAGATCAGAACGATTGGACAGTGAGCCGTTAT
The DNA here is from genome assembly GCA_001600615.1 of Dioszegia crocea. NCBI lineage: Eukaryota > Fungi > Basidiomycota > Tremellomycetes > Tremellales > Bulleribasidiaceae > Dioszegia > Dioszegia crocea. The sequence continues at coordinate 1,653,707 of BCKK01000002.1, forward strand.
CAAGAACGCGACTGATCACACAGAGTCATAGACTATATTCCCAAATGGTCACTCCTGCTTCTCTCGGCATCGCCAGAGACACCCACTGCCCAGCGACCAACTCTACTGGCAGACACATCTGTCCCCTTGTTGGGCCCCTCGCCCGCTATGAAGGATTTATATGAAACGCCTGCCGAAGGTGTCAATCGCCCAAAGGTCAAATTCGACAAGGGAGAATGGGTATGCGTGGTAGGCTGGCTAGAAGGGACGCCTCCGAAAAGAATAGTCCAGGTGAGTCCTGTCGGCATGTAAGGTCTGACGACAGAATAACTCCGGAGCATATCTTCCTCCACTACCCCTCGTTCTTGATCTCATCCACATCTCGGCTGCACGCGAGCCGCCACTTAACGCAATGTTCAGAGGGAACCAACCTGACAGATGACGACTGCGTCACTGCAATACCGTATACATCATACATCGCCGACCCGCTTCACCTCGACTGGCGCGGTCGACCCCACCTGTCCAACTTTCGGTGGCAGGATAAGGACCCGTGTATTCCTCCGCCAAAAGGTTACTATGGTAGAAGCAAGGTGGGCGGGGTCGTCCTATGGCTTAGCGGAGCTCTGCCGGAGTCGGACTGGAATGACTGCTTGTAGACTTACCTCATGCAAGTAATGCCCAACGTCTGACATCACCTCCAGTTGAAACTTTCCCTGCCTGCGATGAGCTCCGAGCCCAGCGGGTACTCACATTTGCCCCACCATCAGATCTTTGTCCAGTCTCTCCTGTCCAGCTAACACAAGCAACCTGGCGCATTTCGCCTGGAGGAATTTCTGGCTCAAACCTGCCCACCATTCTGTGTGTGTCAGTCTCCATCGCGCTTCACCAACCCACCCTGCCAGAACGGTTCTGTTGGCAACAGATCCGCTCGCCACACCTGCTTCTCACCGACCGTACTCTCGGCTGACGGTGCAGGTGTGAGATATGAGGGCACCGAGACCCTGGCGGACGTAGGGTTCCGGATGGCGTTGGAGTTGATACTGAGTCATCAGCAGGTCACAAGGCGATCATATGTTCAACTCACTGCCAGTGTATCCCGTCGATGACGGATTTGAAGGATCTCGGTCGCTGGGACAAGATCCCCTTCATCAGTGGCAAGGATTCCACAGCGGTTCCTGTCGTCAGCATCAGATTGCTGATGAGCTCACCCTCAACCACATCCAGCACAATGACTCCGGGGACCTTGTAACCCGCCTTTAGCAGTTCTGGGCTAGCCTCCAATATAGGAGCTGCGCCCATCGAGTGTCCAAGCAGCTACGGGTCAGCCGAGAGCTGAGGTATTAAGACCTACTAGTAGCGCCGGAGCGCTCTTCGCATCTGGCCACATTTGCTTGATCAAAGCCACGAAATCGGCAGTGAGTGTCGCTAGCGAAAGGTCGTGCTCTTGGGCAGTAGGACTGGTCTTGGTCTTGCCTAAGCGATCAGCCACTGCCCGCATTCTATCACCCAGACTGCACGCACCGTGACCCCTCGCGTCAAAGCTCAAGACGCCCAATTCCCCATCCTTCTCCCTCACCTCCTTAGCCAACACCGCAAAGCTCAACCCACTTGCGCCCGCCCCGTGGTGGCAGACCAGCACCGTCCCAGTCTGGGCAAGAGATGGCGAAGATGATGATGACGAAGCTGGAGAGTGCGCGGTATAATACACTCTGAAGGTGATTTCTGGCCGAGATGGGGGTTGGACCTCGAGAGCTTGGGTGAAGTATGCTGATGCGGACAAAGGACTGAGATCTAGGTCTCCCTGAGGAGACCGGGAAGAGGCGGGTAGGCTTGCAGACGTCAGCTAATCATCTATGCCCTCCGCAAGGCAGGTCGACGCGGTGCAAGTACAGACTCACCTTCGCCCCAGATCAGCCATGGTATCTCCTCCTTCCAGCTGTCCCTCCTCATCCTCCTCATCTAGCATTTCCTCGTCATTGGCACTGCTACTAGCCCACGGGGCTCTGGTGGGTGCCATAGGCGGCAGTCGATTTAGGACGGATTTGCGGAACGTATCTGACATGGTGGATGTATGAAAGGGATAGTCAACCCCTTTCTGACACAAGCTTTCGACACTTCGTACCTCATGCATCGACTGCTTCACTCAAATTGCTCGCAAGACTCTAGCAAGTTACAGAGATAAGAGAATTGACCAGTGTATCCCCTATGACTCTAATGACTGAGCAGTAACGGAGCAGTATGAACTGTGGATCTCCACGCCTAATTGTTGCCCGCCGAGCTTGCACAACGAGGAATCGCCCGAGTACATGAGCAACGCAGCAGGGCCCCATGCGTTGACATTTAGAGATCGAAGCACAAGACTCGTAAGTATATACTATGCTAGATATGAACAAGATACAATCCCCAGTTCCCAATTCCCAATATAGATCAATGTCCCCTCATATCCTCTTTGCCCTGTCCAGAAGTTCGGTCGCTTTCTTCCTCTCTGCCTCACCCACCTCCAACCCATCCAGCATCCTCAACCTCGGACAACCCTTCATGATGCCTCCCCTATACACCAGTCGCTTGCCATACCACATATCCGGTAAGTTCCGCCTGAACTCTGTGTCCATCTCAGCCCAATCTGCGCCTGTTTCCTGCTGCTGGAAGAACCCAGAGGTGGTTGAACCGCGAATCGAAGCGGTGAGTGTGGCGTTGGGTCCTGTACGGCCCAGGAGGACGGCGGTCTTGTTGGGCCGAGAGAGGTGTGGGCGTGATACGGGAGCGTTCGTATGTGCGGGAATGAAGAGGGCGAGATAATAGCCAAGTGTACTGGGGTTCATCCTGAAGGTCAGCATGGTCACTGTCCGGGTCTATCGAACAAACTTACCTCAGATCAACTTCTTCAAGCTGCTCCAGTCCCTTCAACCCGAAACTCGCTTCCACCGAATGCCCCAATCTATTCCCAACAACTGATATCTTCCTAAGACTCCTCATGCCCCTAAGCCCAGCCAGATCCTCCAAGAAGTTGTAGTTGGCATTCAATACCTCCAGAGCCGACATTTGGCTTGCCATATTCTTTGGCCAGACGGTGAGGCGGCAAGCGGCCATCTCGAGGTATGTGAGGTGGTGGACTGGGCCGGCGGTGAAGAACTCTGGCGCGAGGTCGTTGCCTGCTTATCAGCTAGAGTCCCTATGGTCCAACTCTGACTTACCCGAAACATATAATCGCTTCAACCCTTCCATCTCCGCTTTGGCCAGTCTCAGCCCTCGCGCACGCTGACTCCTCAGACTCAGAGCTTCCAGACGGCTTCTCGACCTATCAGACCGTTGTATACCGACCAGCCGGTTCTCATCCGCATAGACCGTGCGGACTTTGGGGAAATTGAGCAAATCGAGAACAGCGAGGTCGTTTCGGCATACACGTAGCGTGCGTAGGCGTACCAAGGGCTCGGCTGAGGTTAAGGATATGAGATCGTTGTCGTCTGAAGTCAGCTGTGGATCCAAATATAACGTACCAAGGTTAAGCGATATAAGGCCCTTCAGCTCCTCGAGACCAATCACCTCGCCTAGCCCATTCTCCGGCAATTCCAAATGTTCTAGCCTGCTCCACTTTGACACCGTCAGGTCCAGCTTATCAATCCTGTTGCCGCGCGCGCTAAGCTTGAGCAGACTGTCCATGTTCATAATGCTTGACAGGTCTGAGATGCGATTATGATCCACGCGTAGATCGCGCAGATGCTTCAGACCGCGGAGTTCTGACCATCAGCATAGCTTTGCTGTTCACTCACGTGAAACACTGTCGAGCTGATTGCGGGACAGATCGAGTACGTGGAGATTTTGCAAATGATCCACTGATGTCAAAGAGCTAAGGCGATTACCCGATGCGTGTAGCGTCCGCACGCCGGAAGGTATTCCTGTGAGGTATGAGATGGCGTTATCGTTTCTATTTCATCAGCACTTTTCATCAAAGGGACATACAGGTTGACCTCATCGAGAGCTGGTAGGAACTCCTTCAGCCTCCCCACGCCTTCCAACCCTTTCCCATTCAAATTGACCTCCTTCAGCGTCTCCCAATACGGCTCGAAAGGCTGTACATCTGTAATGACCTTGACGAGTAAATCCGACGCCACGGCGAACGAGCATTCTGTGAGGAATGTAGCCTGGCCAGCGGCGATGGCATTCTCGCGGTGAGATCGTGAACGGCGGAAAGATCGTGCGGGTAGGGTGGAAGCGTTTGTGGTGTCTGCTTGGAGATCGGGCTTTGTCGCCGCGTGAGGAAGTGTACTGCGGAACTGTGGATTGGGCGTTGGGGCTAGAGGAGCGCGAACCGGTTCAGGCCATCGACTGGGTTTAGACGGTGTGATGTTGTCAAGACCTGGAGTTAGCACGGCCGACCCGGTCGACTCACTCAAACCCTCCATGTCACCCAAGACATCCTGTATACGCCTAGTGCGAGCACTAGCCAGCAGGCTCATCCCGTTTTTGTCAAACAAGTTCCCATCTCCGCCATCCTTCCCACTCATCTCAGCCTCGACGATCGGTACAGAACCCTCATCGACTGAAGGTTTCTTCCCGTGCTTCTCCCTCGCAGCTCGGACTTCCTCGCCCAGGCCTCGCAACTGCTCCGAGAGACTCATGCCTCCATTCCTGACGACTTTAGGGATGACGCCGCCCGTCTCCAGCCCCTCAATCTTTCCATGCTTCTTCCCATCCGAAAAGGAAACCGACCGAGTGATGGATCTTGATCCCTCAGCAAAGGGCGTCAACGCGAGGTCTTCCAACCAGCTGGCCTTCTTTTTGAGACCGGGCGTGCCGTCACTGAGCTGGCCGTTGCTGTTGGGGTTGCGAAGGGCAGAGCGGATTGGTCGTACCGCTGCGGAAGATGGGAGGGGCGTGAGGATCGCAGGAGCAGAGTTGGCATGGTGTACAGTCGGTCGAGAGGGGGTAGGGGCGGGGAGTGGCAGTGGAGAGGAAGTCAGAAGTGGACGAGGAGCGAATCCAACTTGCTCGTCATCTTCTTCTTCGGACGTATCGAGTAGCGCACCAGCGTCAATGGTGGTTGTGTTGGCAACGTCCACCCCTTCGTCCGAGGAGTCTGTCTGACTCTCTTCTCGTGCTTCCTCCTCTTCCGGAACATTCGCCGCGGACCCCCTTCTCGATCCATCACTCATTCCCGCGAAGACATCAACACTCTCCTCACTGCCCACCTGCCTGCTCTCCTCTGCACTCCCCTCGCTCACTCTCTCTAGCCCACTCCCACCTCGCTCCCTCACCCAGCGCATGAGCGTAGGGTCGTACCTCATCTTACCGACTTGCTGACTCACAAGCCCGTTGACTTCGTCGGGACGAATCACTCGCATGGGGCCCTTGCCTCGGGGTCCGGCATGCTTGACGAACGAGGTCGAGATGGTGGAGGTGAAGGTGGTGGGAACAGTGGTAGAGGATACAAAGCGGTTGAGATCGTCGGTGTTTACGCCATTCGCTTCTGCTGGTTGCGAGTCGACGTCGGCCGGTCGGGGTACTGCCTGTCGAGATCGGACTGACCCATATCTCAATTGCGGGGGCGCCTCTTCCTCTTCCTCCTGACTGTCCTCACCAGCCCGCCTCATCTCCTCTGCCGCGCTCAAACGCCTCAGCAGCCTCCTCGGACTGGGCTTCCGACCACCTCTGCCGTCTTTCCGCGTCTTACCGCCGTATTCCCACTCGGACCTCCACGCGTCCGTCTCGCTACTCCCCACATTTTCGTCCGTCTCGCTCAACACCTTTCTGACATCTCGACTTTCGTAGTCTCCGGCACTCGACTCGGCAGTCTGCCCGCCCGATATCGCTGATGCGCTGTCGGACACTGCACGTTGACGCAGATTGGCCATCATAGCTTCGGCAGTACGAAGATAGCCCGATGACGCCGTGGAGGGATTTGAGCGATGGTTGCCGTCCGAGCGAGGGTTGGTTTCTGCTGACGGAGCAAGACGAGAAGCGCGTAGAGGCGCAGCGACTGATCGGTCTAGTGGAGGTGTGGGAGGTATGACGGGATACTCGATGCTTGGACCATCTGCAAGGTCAGCACTTGTACCATGTATTGACTCACCCTGCTCATCAACCAAACTGCCTCCGGACTGATGAGGACTCGCACTGGTCGTACTTTCCTCCACCTGGATCCCCTTGATCCTCCCCATAATCTCCAAGCCGACATTCCCCCAATCTCTGGGTTGGCGCTTTGGACTAGGCGGTGACAAGCGTAGCCGCTTGCTACTTCTTGAATCGCTCGTGCCCTCTGACGAATGCGTGCCTGTACCCCACGAGTCCCCATCGCCGTCTCCACTCCTCCCACTTCCGGATTGACCAGATGACGGCGAAGCAGATTCTCCCGGCGACCATTCCCGATAGCTACCGGTTGGAGGTGGGGGAGAGGGTGACGCCTCGATACCAATCGAGTCGACAATTGCAGAGAGGTGTTCTCGGGTGTAGGTATCGTAGGTGGACCGGAAGAGTCGAAGGTTGGGATTGGGAGGGAGTTTGGGTGATTTAGGAGGTAGTTTCTGGCGTGCAGGATTATCATGTATGGTCGAGTGGGATGGCCCTTCCCCATTGTCCGGCTGATTGAAGAGCGCTTCGAAATCGTCATCGTGCGGGAGCCTAACCGAGCCGCCTCGTATAGTTGCCGACCCGCTGCCAGTGCCCGACCCCGTTTGGCCCGAAGCAGTGCGTACAGGGGCTTTGAATGTGAACGGGAATCGCGTTGCCCCGCGCGCCAGTGGACTCATATCCGTCTCCACTTCCCCTGATTTCAGCGACATCTGATACATTGACTGCTCAATTGCCCCGCCATCCTGGTTCATTGACGGCTCGTCATCTTCCGCTGGTAGGGTAGCGTCGAGGATTGACTCATCGATGGGGAGCTGTGAAGTTTCGGATGGAGCCAGGGAAGAGGAGTGAGACGACGGTGTCATGGATTTGCTTAGCCGACTGGGATTTCGAGGGGCAAATGGCTGAGAAGCCCGTCGTACTTCATCCACTGACGACGCTGCCGAACTGGGAGTGGACGCGAGATGAGGACGACTCGGCGTCGCGCTTTCGATGGGGGCAGGAGAAGGGACTTCGGCGGATGGCGCGACGGGCGGAGAAGGGGGTTCGAACATTCGCTCGAGAGCATTCTTGCCAAATATATCTTTCGACTTGACCCCTAGCCTTGCCAAGGCTCCGCCGCGATTGTCCTCCACCCCATCCTTGACCACGCACGTCCCTGCCGCTACCTCATCTACGGCCGCCTCCGACTCTGCTTCCGAGCTCGAACGGGATGATGGCGGTGAGAGAAGCCCCGTCCCTTGAGGTATGAGGAACTCTCCCGAAGGACACAATCTCGATCCCCCTCCATGCCCCGACACTACCCTCTCCGGGCTGCTGTAATCGCGCGTCGGAAGGCCTCGCGGGGCAGAGTAGCCTAGAGAACGTAAAGAGCCTCGCTTGTTCGCGATGGAGCCTTTTGATGTTGACGTTGATAATTGTTTAGGTTTTGAGATGGAGCTACGTTTTTCCGAGGGGGACTCTGGAGGTGGCGAGCTGGATTCTACCCATTCCTCGCCGAGTTCGTCTGTCTGCCAGCCATATGACATGATGGGCTATAGGTATGGTTGTCGAAAAGGAAGGCAGGCGCGTGAATTGTAAACAACTCACGCCAAAGGAGGCCCGGAACCAAAAGCGTTTACGTTATCCGACGGAGATTGGCTATAGTCCGCGCCAGAGAGAGAATTTTGAAGTCAGAGCAGTCCACCTGGCCAAAATCTTCACCATACATCTCTCATAACAAAGCAACAATGGGTGGCATCAGAAAGAGTGGGTAGCGAGAGTGCAAGATGATATACATACTGACTCTGCGTAGAAACTACCAACCGTCAGACCACGCGTGACCGCGCGAAGATCACTAAGAAGGTCTCGGATCACCACAAGAAAGTCAAGAAGGGAGCCAAGAAGGATGTGACCTGGAAGTCGAGTATGTCGCCTGTTCGTGCTTCAGAATTCAGCTGACAGCAAACCAGAAAAGAAGGCCGACCCTGGAGTGCCCAACTCTTACCCTTACAAGGACAAGGTACTAGCGGAGCTAGCTGAGGAGAAGCGATTGGTGCGTCTGTGAATATACTCGAGCTAACGTCTAGGCGGAAGAAGCCAAACTCGCTCGACGTGAAGCCAACCGCAACCCAAACCAGCACGAGCCCGAGGATGAGACACCCGGTATCCAATCGCTGTTCAAATCCTCCGTCCTTACGTCTTCCATCACTCTACCCATTGCCAAAGCCGCAGCAGCCGCCGCCGAGGCTGAAGCGGAAGTGCCATCTTTGATCGACACAGAGTTGACCAATCTGCAAGATGTGCTGGATAAGGCGGATGTTCTGATTGAGGTTGTCGATGCTAGGGATATATTGGGTGGACGTTGCGGTTGGGTCGAGGCGCTTGTCAAGGATGCTGGAGGCAAGGTGCTGCTGGTCATCACCAAGATCGGTATGTTCACTATGTTGTGCACAGCTAAGACTTAGACCTGGTTCCACGTGAAGCACTCGAGCAGTGGCTCCCCCATTTATCCCTTCCCACATTCCTCTTCTCCTCTCCTCCAGCTGGCCAGTCTCCCGTCCGGGGCCGAGCTGAGCTTCTCTCCGCTCTTCGATCCCTTACTTCCACATCTAGCGACTCCTCCGAACCCATCATCGCCCTCATGGGTCTGCCCAATTCTGGTAAAACCAGCATCCTCAACGCCCTCCTCGCGCCCATGGCCCGCAAATACGAGGTCGCGTCAGTCACTGGCGGCGGCAGTGCGGCCAAACACCCCGAACCAACAACGAAGGTGCCTGTCGAGGTGAGGGTGGACGTTGGAGAGGGATCCGCTGTCCGAATAGTAGACACCCCAGGATGGGAGTTTGTCGAGGATGAAGACGAGGATGAGGAAGACGAGGATGTGAACAAGTGGGACCAGCTCGAGGAGCGTGTGGCTGGAGACCTTCTGCGGAGAAATCTAGGTCGAGTGGATCGAGTCAAGGATATTCTTCCCCTCGGTAAGTGTGCCCATCTCTGCGAATGCTTTAGCTGACACCTCAGCCCAATACATCATTTCACGCTCGAACGGCCAGGACCTCATGTTGGCGTACAACGTCCCCTTCTTTAAGGAAGGCGATGTCGAGGCCTTCTTGACATCTGTAGCAAGGGTGAACAACCGTATCCGCAAGGCAAGTCAGGCTCTTGTACACAGCAACGGCTTGCTGACTAGTGGCAGCACGGTGATGTCGACCTAGAGGCCGCTGCGCGAATCATTGTCCGTGATTGGGCACAAAACACCTTCCCATACTACTCACTTCCCCCCAAATTCCCCAACGGCGTCCAGTCCAACGGCAAGAGCGAGAGCCCAGACATGTCGGCTGTTCTGGCCACCTGTCGGGGCCGCAAAGAGATGAGGGCTGGCGCCGGTAAGGGCTTGGTCAGGTTCCGCGGCGGTGAGGTCGACCTGCGACCAGTGAGTGTTTTGAGTAGACAGTTTGCTTTTCAAAGCTGACCGCATCTAGATCGTGATGGATGACGACTACACGGCCATGCTGGGTCTCGACGACGATGATGAGGAGGGACCAGAAGAGGACGAGGAGGAAGAGGATGCAGAGGAGGAAGAGCTCGAGCTTGGCTCAGACGAAGAGGAGGAGCTTGAGCTGGAAGATGGCCCTGAGCCTGATTCTGGATCATCCATCGCCGATGTCCAGTCCGAGGAGGAAGAAGAAGAAGAGGTGGCGGAGCCAGTGGAGACTGTGTCGAGGAAGAACAAGCGGAAAGCCCAGCCTGGCCCAAGTCCCACTTCGGCCGAGAAGAACAAGCGGGCTAAGCGAGTCAGCTTCGGGAAGGAGGTTGTTGGGTATGGGAAGGTCAAGGCGGATGCGCCGGCGGGTAAGGCTGGGAAGGAGTTCAAGGGGCTTGGGAAGCGCAGACGGTAGATTTGTTTGAAGGGGTTAAATTTTGGTGGATCTGATGTACTGCTTTGGTGCCTTGCCAATCGCACAAAATGAATGACTGACACACAACAGACATCGGGTCCATGCGAAGCTTCTAACCGTGCCTACGTTTGAGGCTGCACCCCAAGCGCAGCGAAGCTCATTTTGTCTGTCAATCTGAATATATCGGAGGTGCGTTATGGACCACAGGGTATCTAACTCTAGGGGAAGCTTTGGGGCATCGCAGTACTTGCATCTCTGCCACCATCGTCTGCCTCGAGACTCCAGAGCTGTCGCTGATACCTTGAGTCTGGACTTTGCGTGCCACTGATTGACGGATCAACTGATTCCCGCCGCTGCACACGTTCGCTACGCGGAGAATTGTCACCGATCGCGCGACTGCCTTTTCCTCGCTGACAGCGCCGAGCGTTGAAACAATAGCCCGAGATACCTCCGAGACATTGACAAGATCCGAGATCTAAGGCTGCCGTAAATGACGAGACTGATGTCATTCAACAAACCGGGGACCCATCTCGATCGCTTAGATTGTTTCGCCAAACAAGTGCCAAACAGCTCTAATAACTTTACGTGGTTGTTTGGCTCGGCGATATATCGCACTGCATGGGCTCACGCAGATCATGAAACGAGGTAGACCGATCGATGAGACAACCTTGGGAATTCTGTCTTGACCGTCTGGTGGGTTGAGAAGGCGTTAGAAAGTCTCGAACGATGTTTGGCGCGATCGAAAGTGGGGGGCTGGTCAGATTTGGGGTGGGGACTTGTTTACTATATAGTCTGCGCCCATCCCCCTCTTGTCTTCTTCCCTATCTTCCACTTCTAAAACACTCCAGCCACCACACTTCCACACCTCCACCACCCAACACCACCCACACTTTACAATGAAGCTCCTCGCTCTTGCCTCCCTCGCCGCTGCCTGCGCCTCCGTCGCCTCCCCCGTCGTCTCGAACCCCTTCAAGCGACAGGCTGCTGGCCCCTCCGACCTCCAGGTCCTCCAGTACGCCCTCACCCTCGAGAACCTTGAGGGCGCCTACTACAAGCAGGCGCTCGACAAGTTCTCTGCTGCCGACTTCAAGGCCGCCGGCTTCCCTGACTGGGTCCGCGGCCGTGTCCAGCAGATCTCCCAGCACGAGTCTTCCCACGTCAAGCTCCTCAGCGCTGCCCTCGGTAACAACACCGTTCCCCCCTGTGTTTACGCCTTCCCCCTCACCGACGTGAAGACCTTCATCAGCTTCTCGTCCTTCCTCGAGAACATTGGTGTCTCCGCCTACATCGGTGCCAACCAGTACATCTCCGACCCCCTCTACGCCACCGTGGCCGCCTCCATCCTTGCTGTTGAGGCTCGTCACCAGGGCTTCTTCTCTGGCCCCGTCCTCACCCAGGCCGACTGGACGTAAGTTGCTTTCTGTCTACCTAGGAATTGCTGACTCCTCTAGTGGACCCTACGATACCCCCCTTGGCCTTGACATGGTCTACACCCTCGCTGCCCAGCTCATCACCTCGTGCCCTGCTGGCCCCGCTCTCCCCGTCAAGGCTTCCAGCCCCTTGGCCTTCGCCTCCGGCCTCCCCGTCGGTGCTGGTGAGGCTGGCAAGCCCATTGCCCTCTCATACACCAAGTCCTCTTCCTCCGTCCCTGGCCCCGTCAACGCCGTCATCTACAACGGTCTCGGTGCCACCTTCGTCCCCTACACCAACGGCCAGGTGACCCTCCCCCAGGGCATCCAGGGCTTCTCCTACATCATCCTCACCAACGCCGCCGACGCTGCTTCCGTCACCAGTAAGTCTGTCCTTTTGTTCCAAGTACAAAGCTAATTCGACAGCCGCCAACACCGTTGCCGGACCCGCGGTTGTCAACACCCCCTTCGACGCCTTCCAGTCCAACGTTGGCTTCAAGAACCCCTTCGGCGCATAAGCTACTTGCTTAGTGGACGCGAGTGGGATTTAGTCAGGACAATCAATAGGGACATTGTGTTTAAGATACCCTTAGTGGCACACTATAGTTTGGATATGTAAATGATACCTTCACATTGTTACTGTCTCGCACACTCGAAATGGCCACTTGACGATACAGTGATTGTGTAGTCTCGCTTACCACACCTCAACTCCTCCTCGTTATGAACGCGTCAGGTTTCGAGAATACAGCACACATCCGGAATGTCTTTCTCACACCACCGTGGGCTTTCGCTCAGCGCTAAGCGGGAGATGGGAGATACAGATGTAGCATTTCGAATTTCATACGACAAATGAGCCCCGTTCATCCCGTTCGGTGTAATACTCCATTCCACGCTTAAGCCCGCTTGATCTTGTCGTTGTTGAGCCAGACGTAGCCTGCGTTGAGGTAGGTCGCTGCTCAGTCAGCAGATGCCTTGGGAGATACTCACCGTAACCCAACCAAGCGCAGTAGGGGGCGAGGAACCAAGTGGTGCTGAAGTCGGTGCGGAGACCGTGCATCTTGACCGTCATAGCGACGACAGTGCCGGTGAGGGCGAGAATGTTCCCAAGTGCGACTTCCTTCTGCTGGGCTGATTGTCAGCTGGATTACGTAAAAAGATTTACCGCCGAAGAAAAGTGGTGTCCAAATCATGTTCAGAGCTAGCTGGGCGTAGTACAGCTGCAAGGCCTTGTCTGCCTCAGCGCTGTCGTCAGCAGGAGGTCCCAGGAAAAAAAACTTACGTGCCTGAGGGAGTGGCGGCGCTGTCAAGAGCCTTTACGGTCATGTGCGAGGCGTAACCCTGGAGTGGGGTGATCAGGCATCATTTGCGTCGTCATGAGTGAGGAAACTCACCATCAGACCATACAGGATAGTCCAGACGGGACCAAAGACCTGCTTGGGGGGGTTCCCAGGAGGGGGCGACATGGTCTACCGTCAGATCACATCTCATGTGATGCTTACGTTGAACCATGCTTTCGAGGACGTCTTGCCGGTGATGAAGCCGCTAGCAGCCCCAAGACCGATAGGCAAGCCTACGGCGAGGAAGGGGTTGCGAGCAACATCCATGAAAATCTCAGGGAGGGGCGACATGTTGATGGAGGGTGTTATTCGGTGTTAGTAGAGAGGTGAAGTGTAGTTGAGAGAAGGCAGGCGAAGTCCTTGTTTACTGGCGCGGGTTATTAGTGTTAGTAACTTATGTAGAGAGGGAAGATGGATGGTTGTGACAAGAGGGCAGGAGGAGGCGGGAGGCATGGCGGTGATTACTCAAATACGTCATCACGACCTTTGACATGATCTAAGGTTTGGTGGGTGGCGAATGATGCCGTAACCCCAGTACTTACATGGGCACCGTCATAAGGTATAAATTGGGCATGGATTAACTATTGACATCGATCAAGCTATGCATGACCTCTCAATAAGACTTAGTGGGGCAATTCGCGTAGCCCGTCTTATAAGCTCTGAATGCCCGCTTGAACGAAGCGAAATGCAGCAAAAGAGCTTCAGATGAGTCGGATCTTCACTGGGAGCCAATCAGGCAAGGGTAGGTCGTGTGCGCAGATTGTCATCGGTCATTGGTCCACTTGAGATGTCTTTACCCGCCGGCCAAAGCCAAGCTACACAGCCATCCCGCAGATTGGTCAATCGCAGTCCATGAGCTCAGGTCGATGTGATGAAAGACGCATGAAAGTCAAAGCGGACGACCTGGGCCGAATCTCGGTGGTCGTCCGAGCCGAGTAGTTACGGCATGACATTCCTGCAAATTTTTGCCTACTCATTTCGCTCACAATTAGCAGCCATCTGCGTCAATATTCGGCTGTTCCTACACGAAGCCTGAATCATGAGGTGTCGGGCGCGCAGATCAAGGCAGGCACATCGTCTTTGCATGACGGTATGGCGACATGAATCGTTTTTTTTGCCTTCACTGCTTCAGGCGCCAAGCGGCACAAGGTATGGAGCCCCCGCCGCTGATCGCCTTTAACTCCGAGTGCGATGGCGCCATTCTACGACAGGTGAAGGATTTTCTGATGTTCCTCGTGGTGCATGTCCATCAACTTGTATAAGTATATACAACTGAATAGCTGCTGTTCGTCTATCGTCTCTCGTTTCTCATCCCTCGCGTTGTGTATAGACCCCTTCCGCCCCGTCCACCTATAATCCTGCCATCGGCACTCCCTGTCATGTCCGACGTATCTCACCAACCCAATGTGGAGGATGACGCAACTCTCGTCCAGCCCAAGCGCTCACGTGAGTATCTCATGGAGATGCTGGTCCACTTGAAGTATCGAGCGGGCACCTCCGAATGGAGCTGATGCTCGGTAGTGTATCGCTCGGTGCCTTTCCAGGTTGCTGTAGCATGTGGAGTCTCTTTCACGGCTCCAGGAATGTAAGTCCTTCTCCGTCTTCCTGGCGTGTCTCTTCGCGATTCGCTGACTTTTCAGGTGGGACGCACTGTGAGTTACGCTTCCCTCGAACATCAGGCCATCCCTGGCAATCCATCGATGGTCAACCTCGAATTGTCGAAGTCGTCTTCAGGGCTCAGCTGACCCATTTTAGCGGTGGCTTAGGCGCTGGAGGTGCAGCAGAGCCCTACGCCGTATCAGCCGCTAACGCCATCCTCTACGCTGTGAGTTACTTTGCTGCTGGCGGGGTTGGCAGGTTGCAGAGACGACAGGGAACAAAATGACCACGGTCGAGATTGGGAGGATAAATGGCTTCTCCGGGTTGGAGACGATGAAAGGAGCTGCCGCTGATATGCCCAAGCTTTTCGCCATCGTATGTGTTGCTGCAGGCGCCATCAACAACAGAATCGGACTAAATTGGGGTTTAGCTATCGGGTACGTTACAATCTGAGATTCCCTCTTCATCTGGGCTCCAAGCTGACACTGACAGAGTGAGTCAGATATGCGCCTTGACGGTCATCTGCTCCGCAGGCCGGATGGTCCTATTCCATCTGACTGAGTTTTGTGCTGATGGATAGGCCATTGGTTATCCCCTCTATGGTGCTGGTCTCTACACCAACAACCTTTCCGCCAACACCTGGTTCCTCATTTTCGTAAGTTTGCGATTCTCCCTCGCCCTTCTCCTTGAACCGCCCAGCATTAGTTCTCGATCTGATACTATAGGGCTCTGCTATTTGCGGTATCAGTGCTGGTTTCTTCTGGGCAGCGTAAGTCTTCCCTGCCCTCAAATACTGCAGAGTGTGCCGGATATGGCGAAGATCCGCGCCTGACGCACGCGAGCCTGAAGCTGACCGCACAGCGAGGCTGCAATCATCATCGGATACCCCTCGCCAAAAGACCGAGCATTCTACCTCGCTATCTGGCAGACTGCCAAAGCTTCCGGACCTATTGTTGGAGGCGCAATCAACCTGGGTCTAAATGCAAACCGAGCGGAAGCCGGATCAGTCGGGTTAGTCTTAGTTTCCACCTTTGCGGACTTGCCATCATCGCGTCTATCCCAGCTGACGCCACAGATCTGCTACATACATCGTCTTCATCGTCATCATGTGTCTCGGTCTGCCGATCGCACTCTGCCTCAGTCCGGCCGAAAAGGGTGAGTTCAACTA
This sequence comes from Dioszegia crocea, assembly GCA_001600615.1. NCBI lineage: Eukaryota > Fungi > Basidiomycota > Tremellomycetes > Tremellales > Bulleribasidiaceae > Dioszegia > Dioszegia crocea. The sequence continues at coordinate 1,669,146 of BCKK01000002.1, forward strand.
TTCTTGGGGTTGCTTCCGAGACTGACGTTGCAGTCTGGAGGAAGGACCGCTCGCGAGTCATCATTCGAAAGGAAAGCAGCTGGCTCGCCGAATTTGCAGCTGTAGGCAGGCTGTTCGTCACCAAGAGGTACCTACTCTTGCTCCCGGCCTTCTTCATCTCGTACTTCTACAACGGCTTTGTCTCTACATGGCTCACCCGATACTTTGTGAGTTGGCGTATTTCATGATGAGAGATCGACCTCGGGACTTCAGCTGAATGTCAGACCGTCCGCGCCCGAGCCTTCTCGTCCTTCTTCACCAACTTCGCCGGTATCTTCAGTTCCTTCATCATCGCGTGAGTTTCTTCTGCCTTCCCGCATCAGGATCGAAGTTGATTGTCAGCGCTCTCCTCGACCGTCAATCTATCAAGATCAAGACTCGCGCCCGTATCGCATTCGTAAGTTTCGATTGTCCTGCTTTGGGAGTAAGACGTGTGGCTGATGGTATAGTTGTCCATCGTTCTCATCCTCATCGCGACATGGATCGCAGCTCTCGTGCTCCAGCGTAACATCTACGCTCAGAACCCAAGGCCCGTGTACGACTGGTTCACCTCCGGTTTCGGTGGCCCTTACGCCCTCGTCTTCTTCTGGCAGTTCTCCGGACAGGCTTTCCAGCAATTCCTCTACTGGATTGTTGGTCAGTACGCTACCGACATGGGAGATCTCAGTCGCGGTGTTGGTATCTTGAGAGGTGTTGAGGCTTTGGGACAGACCGTCGCCTGGGCGTAAGTCTAGTTTGCGACTTCACAGCTTAGTACTGACCCATCAGCATGCAATCACAAGGCAACGCCAACCACTTCATCTCCATCGGTCTCAACTTCGGTATCCTCGTCTTGGCCATCGTCCCCACCTGGATCGTCCTCAACGGGCTGGACAGAAATCACGAGGGAGACGTCGTCAGCGGCAAGCTCGTGCCAGAGCTCGAGCACGATGGAAGTGAGCCGCGTCACAGTGGGGACAACAGCAAAAAGTAGAGGGATTGCTTTAGCTGCCGACGGGTGGGCGGACGTGGTAGAGAGTAGTAGAAACATAGAACATTTTGGTTTATGGATTGGGATTAATATTACTGTTTGAGTTCTGCAGTAAGCCGGAACAAATGATCTTGCAGGAGCGGGAAGATCACGAAACCTCTTTTCGATACAAGGTAGCATCTGACTTGTCTCTGACTATACGATACAGTATGTGCTCATCTCACAAATCCTCCGGCAGGTCCGGTTCCGGGAAATCCTTGCTCATGTGCATCTACGCGATCAGCCCCTGGAGCACAAGCCATTTCCTAACAGACTCACCTTGTATCCCCTGAAATGGACTTTTCTCCCCGTCGTCTCAATCTCATCCATCTCGTCTTTGGTCAACCTTCCCTCCTCACCGAATGTCTCCCCTAGAGCCATCTTGCGTACATTATCAGGATTCCCTGAGGTTGTGACAGCCACTACGCCCTTCTGAATCGTCCACTGCAAGAGCACGACGGCAGAATCGACTTTCTTGCCGGTGTCCTGGCTGATCCTTTCTGCGATCTTCTCAAGGACTGGTTTGAGAGGACCACCGGTGGGATGACGGATGACAGGAGTCAGGGGACCGTATGCCTGTGCGACAATGTCATGTTTGGCCTGAATTGCAAGAACAGGGTCTAGGTGATTGAGGACGTAGGGGTGGTACTCCATCTCTGAAGTGTTAGGTCGCCCAGAATCACACGAAAGACGTACGATTGACGACGGGTTTGATCTTGGCTACTTTCAAAATCTCTTCTAGATCTTTGGGTCGGAAATTGCTGACTCCGAGGGAACAACCCTTGAGAGTCCCGTCTTCGACTAGAGCTTCCAACCCCTGCCAGAAAAGGCCCTGTTTGCCCTCCTCGGGAACAAACGGACTGTGGATGAGACTATTCCATCAACACAAGTAGCGAAAGATTCGCAACAGACGTACATTAGGTCCGGGATGAAGCCAATCTTTGCAATCGACTCTTTCACAGATCGCTTAATGTCCTCAGCTTCAGTTTTGACCTCTAAAAGATCAGTGTGAATTGCGGCTACGAACGGAATTGGCACCTACTGGAAGCTTCGGATACTGCTTGGCTTCAGTGTATTCCACGTATGATCAACCAGGGGGCTCACATTTCGTGGTCACCCAAATATCCTTCCTGTCCAAACCCGCAGCCTGTATCGCCTGTCCCGCCTCCTTCTCGGTCCCGTAGATCTTCGTGGTCAGGCAATCCATGATACGACCTCCATGACTTACTTGCGCAGTATCGATATGTAAGATACCAGCCTTGAGAGCGACCGCTCCAGTGTCAACCGCCTTCTGGCCAGACCGTTCAATCCCTCCCGTGCCATTGCCCCACGCGAGAGCGGGAATGGCTTTGCCATCGTTCAGCTGAATTGTGCGGACCATTTCGAGAGTTCGGATCGAACCAAAGGCCTGGAGTCGTGAGGTGGATGTACATAGGATCTTAGACTCCACCCGTCTTATATAGGCTCTTACCCCGGCAAGTTTGCGCTGGATTACAGGCACAACGCTCCGAACAGCACACGGGCGACTGGTGGAGGTCCAGAACGTCATCGGCTTTGGCCGATTGGAAAGTTAGGGTGGGGGAAAGTGGGGGAACTCCCCACGCCGAGGCTTGGCCCGCGTCTTGCCTGTCTCCCTGAGCAGGTGACTCCAGATACTTCACGTCCCTTGAAACTGGGACATGTACACTGCACTTTAAGGCCATGCTTCGCCTGGGAACCCCCTCGATATCACAAGTGGAGACAATCCGCCAGAAGCATGCAGATCATTGGCCTGTTTTTGATCCGTGGGGGGTCTTCAATGCGCGTATCACATCCGTCGCAGAGAAGTGACCAGTGCCTTCAATATGTGCTAGCTTATGAAACAGATGAAATACTCTTACCCCAAGGAAGTGTTGCCTGAGCGGAGCTAGAATAGCCATGAGATCAAGAAATGTAAAGATCAGCTGTGCAGTGCGTCTTGGTCCGACGGGTCGATTATGTTACCGAGGTCTCGACTCACAAGCGTGTTCTCTACCACCAACCGCGTGTCTGTCGCGTCCTGACTCGCTCATTCCGAAGAAGTGTCTGGCAGTGCGCAAGTCACTCCTTCCCGTCACCAATCAGCTTGCCGGGGGAACGCTTTCCCGCTTAGCGCTCATAACCGACAGCCCTATTCGTGCATCTCAGTTTCTTTGGCTTGAGGATGATGGTCTAGAGAGCGCCGACTGATCCAGCCACGACACAATGGTCTTCATCCATGATCATTTGTGTTTTCCAGAATGCGCCACACCGCCACACTCAAACGCCACATTCGTTTGCTAGCGCAAGTCCTATTGACGCGTCAATAGGCAACTTGCCTTATGATCAAAGGCCCATCGTAACTTTTCATTCTTCATTACATTGAGTCCTGGCTTGGCTCGCACTAGCACCTCTAGTTGTTGATGTCAACATCTGCTGTTTGGCGATATGCTCAGAAACATGACTGATATGTCGAGAAGCGAGTCTGTCAAGTCACCACGCGTTCAGGGCGACCGGCGGAATCTCCGACTTCAGTACAAGGCCCAAGTATCAGCTCGGGACAGCACGACAACTCAACTGACTGCTTACGATAGATACTATGAGTGCGTGCTATTGGCAGTGCGATTTCGAGGCCGAGGCCCGAGCGTCAGACGACCAAGTGGTCATAGCTCAGCTGCAGGCAGAAGCGATTGGACGGTCCGTGCGAGCTATGCTGACTCTGGCGGAAGAGCTGACTATATAAGGAACCCCTCCGCCCCTTTCCTCTCTCTTCTCTACTTCATCCTTCCCCTGTTCACAGTCCAGTCCTGTTCATTCCTTCTCTACTCCTCACCTGTACCACCATCTGTACTTCTACTGTATAGTCTGCCTTCACACTGTCTACATACGAAGTATCTCCAGGTGAGTCACCCTTCCGCTGTATCACTATCCTCTGTTGAGGGAGGAAGGAAGGCGAGGTGAAGGCAGGCCTATGAGTGTGCTGGTTCTACTATCGTCTGCTACATTTGCCGGCTCTGTGCGGTTTTTTCATGAGTGCGGTCATCGGGATTACCTTCTCACCCTCTTCTCCTCATTCTCTGGTCTCTTCTCACTTTCCTCATCCCTCACCCCCCTTCTGAGCATCCTGTAATCCGGCAGGACTTACCTTCTTTCCCAAAACCACACCGGTATACACTGAACTGACAAGCCAGATAGATTACTATAAACATGTCCGAACGCGACCGATACACCGACGCCCCTGGGCGGACCGACCAAGACCGAGCTCCGATGCGCAGCCGGTATGCCGATGTAAGTCCCTCTTGCTCCTCTCCGTGCCCTCCATACACAACAGCTGAGTCGCGCAGGATGACGAGGATGACCGCAGGCGTCTCGCCACTCCTAGCGTTCGCTCATTCGCGGACGATGCGAGCCGAGCTTCCTATCAGTCTACACCTGCCGCACAGCGCGACGTAACTCCTCCTCCGCGTCGGATGGAGAGCGGCGATAGGTATGGGTCCGCCAATTTGCCGCAGCGCCCCGTCTCTCCTCCCTCCACCCAAGGCTTCTCCGACCGTGCCTCGCGGTACGAGCCTGCCGAGCCTCCCACTCCTACCCAGTCGGCCTACGACGCCAGGAGGAGGAGGGCAGTCTCTCCTCCACCCAGCTCGATTGGGCGGACCGAAGCGGACAGAGGCGTCGTGGCTACGACTTCGCGCCAGGTCATGTCGTCTTCCGAGTCTGGGACCATCAACAGCACTCTCAAGCAGCTCAAGCTCACCAGCTTCTACGTTCGGCCTGGGTTTGGCAAAGAGGGTAAGGCGATCGATGTCTTGTCTAACTTCTTCGCCGTCAGAGCAAAGGGAGGTAGAGGAAAGATTATCCAGTAAGTTCTATCGCTATTCATGATACGAAGCGTAGGGCTAGTGCTGACCTCATCAGCCACTATGATGTCGAGATCAACCCCATCGTTCATGTCCAGAACCAGAAGAAGCCAAAGGCTATGCTTCGAGCTGTCTGGGAGCAGACTTGCTTGGATGCTACTGGACCCTGGATCGAAGGCTTCTCCGCTTGCGCCTACGATGGCCGGAAGAATTGCTTCACACCGATCATGTTCCCCCTTGCCAGAGGTGAGTCTTCTTCTTCTCCATTCGGACGGGCGTGTTCAGTGTCGTTGCAGTCATAGCACTGACGACTTAGGCGAGGTCAAGTCCTTCACCACAACGATTGCGCCCGACAACGTCGTCCAGCGTCCTGCAACCGACGGGTCTGGCTCGGACTCGGAGAACAGGCGATTCAAGGTGGAAATCAAGCACGTTGCTGAGATCGACCTTGAGCGGGTCATGGAGCACTGCCAGCCGGACAGGGGTACTCCTAAGGAAGAGGAGGACATGTTGACTGGTGAGTCAGCTTCACTGGAGTGACAAATACGGGTAATCAGCTGATCAAGACAGGCATCATGGCAACAAATGTCCTCATGCGAGACCTTCCCAGCAAACGATATGCCCAGGTTGGCGCGACTGGTAACCGATTCTTCTCACTCAAAGGCGCTGTGCCCATTCCACATGGCGCAGTAGTGTGCAAGGGCTTTATGCAGTAAGTTGTAAGAAGGAGTCCTCAAGCCTAAGCTGACGCATCGCAGATCTTTCCGCGCATCGGGGTCTGGTCTCCCCCTCCTCAACCTCGACGTCGGCTTCTCGGCTTTCCTCGCGTCAGGACCGGTCATTGAGGTCATTGGCAAGATGATCGCCCAGCGAGGTGCTACCAGAGGGGGTGGTCGAGGTGTGGGTGGCGGTCGAGGAGGTGGCTTTGGTGGCGGTCCAGGTCGAGATTTGGCTCTCAATGAGCTAGACCCAAGGGAGATCACCATGGTCAAGAATAAGCTCAGGGGCGCCAAGGTGAGTTCCTGTAGTGCTGGTAGTCTCGTAAGGGAAGAGCTGACCTATCCAGTTCACGGTGACCCATCGCCAATCGAATCGACTTCACACTATCCAAAGTGTCACTCTTCAGTCCGCTCAAGATATCACTTTCCTCATGGATTCGAAAGATGGCAAAGGCGACAAAAAGGTCTCGGTGGTTCAGTACTTCCGCCAGGCCTACAATGTGGAAGTTTCAAAGCCGCGGTTGCCGTGCATTCAGGTAAGTTGGGCCTCTGATTGATATGTCAGTGACTGAACTAACTTTGCCAGTATGGGAAGAAGAACTTCGTCCCACTGGAGTTTGTCAATCTGGCGGACTGGAACCCCCTTCCCCCAACTAAGCTATCCGCCGATCAGACTGCCGAGTAAGTTGTGCGAGATATACAGGCATACCCATACTGACCCGGGCAGAATGATCAAGGTTGCTGCAATGCCTCCCAAGGACCGTTCGATGGCTATCATGGGATGGAGAAAGGAATTGGCGTATGAGACGCAGAGCAAAATTGCTGATTGGGGATTGCAAGTGAGCCGAATAGCCGTTGTGGGTTGCTAGAGTCCACGCTAACAAGCAAGGTCAACACGTCGATGGTGCAGGTCCACGCCCGGGTACTGCCTCCTCCTCGAATCCTTTACGGTAAGGGTATGGACGCAAGGGCAGCAGATGGAGGCTGGAACCTTCGGGGTAAAACAGTGAGCTAGGGTCTCCTATTTCTCGTGACCATTAGCTGACTGTGTCAGTTCTACCGCAACGGCAAAGCGCCCCTCAAGGCTTGGTCCATCATCTCCTTCGACCGCTACACGGACGATGACGAGATGAAGCGATACGTCACGTACCTTATCGAGGTTCTTCGCGCTCACGGGGTCGTGGTGGAGAATGCCCGTCCCAAGTGTATCGGACCTATCGATCCACGTCAGCCCGAATCGATCAAAGCCGCTATACAGCTCGCTGCGAGAGAGGCATATATGGCGGGCAAGTGTTCACCTCAGCTCATCTGTGCGGTGCTACCAGGACGGTAAGCTGGAAACTCTCCGAACACCTCTTGGTTTTCCACAGCTGACTCCGCCAGTGATGCATGGCTGTACGAGGAGATCAAGCGATGTTCATTCCTGGACCTCAAGGGTCAGTCCCGTGGCCAGGGATACATGATGCGATCGAAGCTGACTCTGCTAGGCCCTGTCCCTACTCAGTGCATGCAAGCTGCCAAGATCCGAAATCCTCGAGGTATTGACGCCTATACTGGTAATCTAGTCATGAAGATCCAGGTCAGTTACCACCCCCGTTGCGAACTCCCAGCGAGGTGTACAAACTGACCAAGTCAGAGCAAGCTCGGAGGCCTCACTCACCAGATCCCAATCTCTGAATTGCCCGGTATGGAACGAGGCAAGACTATGCTTCTGGGGGCCGACCTTGGACACGTAAGTTCCCAGATCTATTATCTCCAGAGATCTTCAGCTGACGGTACAGCCTCCCGTCAAAGCCGGCTACTCGGACGCTCCTACAGTAGCCTGCTCAATCGCGACCTACACCGCCGATTGTGACGCATACTCCGCCCAGATCCGCCTCCAAGAAGGCCGAGAGGAGATCATCAAGGAGCTCTCCGGTATGGTTCTTGCCCACCTTAAGATCTTCGCGGCGAAGAACGACGGCGATCTCCCCGATCGCATCATCGTTTTCCGAGACGGTATTTCCGAAGGGCAGTATGCTGCTTGTCTCCAATATGAGCACAACGCCATCCTCCGCGCCTGCGCCACTCTCAAAGCAGGCTACAGACCCCGAATTCTCATCTGTGTTTGTGCCAAACGCCACAACACCCGGTTCTTTGGCAAAGACGCTATGGTCGATCGAAGCGGTAACCTCCCTCCCGGTCTCGTTGTCGATCAGGCCGTTACCCACCCCTACGCATTCGACTTCTACATGCAGGCGCATGCCGGACGGGTCGGTACTGCCAGACCCACTCATTACATCTGCCTCGTCGACGAGCTCGGCCTCACCCCTGATATGCTGCAGAAGATGGTGCATAGCATGTGCTACGCTTTTGCGAGGTGCACCAAGAGTGTCAGTCTGGTGCCGGTCTGCTATATTGCCGGTGAGTTGGCTTGCTTCTACTGCCTCGTTGACTCGACTTCCATTCCAGCGGTTCGGCGTGCCTTGGGACATCCACAGCCAAACCCTCCATCATCCCATAACTCTCCCCTTCCTTGACTTTGTTCACCGGTAGATGCGCTCAAGGCTGCACTCTTTTTTCCAATTCGTCCCCTTGATGCCTCCTTCCGTCACGCTTCCTTCTCCCCTTTCTTACCCTCCCTTCCATGACCTCTTCCCACAGATTCTCTCCATCATACCTCACCTCCCTCACACGTCGCCCTCACCCCTGCCACTACAACCCCCCTATACCTGCCCGTCTCATCGCTCCTGTAATCCGGCTGACTCTCCAGATCTCGTCTGCCAGAAAGCCCGCATCGTAGTGCACGAACCCGGAACAACCACCGCCCCCTCCGAATCCTCTTTCGGTCGAGGCCAGCCCGTCAGCCGCGGTGGCGGTCGAGGTGGCTACGCAGCGAGTCGCGCGGGCAGTGGAGGTGGGATGAGCGACAGGACCGGAACCACAGCGCTCAGGGCTAGGAATGCAGGCGTGGACGTCATGCAGATTCAGAAGGTTCTCGAGAAGAATCCTGAGTTGGCCGATGTTGCGAGTTGCCTGTTTTCACTTGAGATCTACGATGCTGTAGAAGTACCGAAAGCGGGGCATTGGAGTGGCACATTTGGGAAGAGCGGATTTGGATAGAAGCTGATTTCTTCAGGGATGGTGGATGTGATCTGTCCCCAAGTACGGCCTCACTACTTTCGCTCTTCGACTCTCCGACTCTCTCACTTCATCCTTTCAGCATTGCCTCTTTCCGCCAATCAACAGATTTCCTTTCGCTCTACTTGCGTCAACATCCGCTATTGTACTATCAACCACCACGTCCGAAATATCGAATCAAGTCAGCCCTTCGGCATCCAAAATTTCAACAGTCATGCCACTTCAGCAATCAGCAGTATCAGCGGCACCTACTTCGCATCAAGCGAAGCTCAGGCGAATCGACCTACATCCGCTGTATAATCATTTCCTTCGGTCCCTACGCCTCATCTCCTGTCCCCTCAATCTCCTCAAGCGGCGTCGCGATGTGCTGTATTTCGTCTGTATTCCCTTCCAATTTCTGCATTTCGCCTTCAGCCAGTCCATCTGTACTCCACCTCTGACGTATTCCGCACTGTAAATTACATTACTGTTTCGCACTATGCATGTACCTTTATCAATTCCGTTTGCCTCGCGAAGCTAGGACACTGATTGACATTGAGTACCAATCCACTACGAAGTCTTCGGTCTTATGTGCAGGAAATATAGCACGGATAAGATCAGTCTGGGAACACGATGTAGCAGGCAGAAAGGGGAGTAAGACCCAGCTCTCCTCCGTCATGCAAAATCCCAAATCGTCTATTCATCATGACAGTTTCACCTTGGCAGCAGACGGTATGAACAAAATCGCACGAAACACCAAACGTACACACGCCTATGTATCCACAATCATCTGCGCCCTTATGCGCCCCTCGACTGCCTGTACTCGGCCTCGGCAGCAGTGGCCGCTTCCTCCATTTCGCTCTGGATACCCTGTTTCGTCAGCCTGGCTCTACTCTCCAGCAGTACAGATCCCGCAACCAATCCGGATATAGCTGTAACTCACGCTAAGGGTCTCAGCGGCAGTCGAGTGGAAGATCAATTGAGCCTTGACGAGGTTTGAAAGGTTCTGCAGGGGTTCGGGCTGGGTCGTCAGCTGCTACCCAATCGAATCAGAACGCTCCAACTGACGTTCTCCAAAACAGCCTTCATGAGCCCGATAGCGGTTTCGGTGTTCTGCACCAACTTGTCCTCGGCTTCCTCGACGTGGAGACTGGACGTTCAGCTATGGCTCGTGCAAGGGGCCTGGCTAGAAAGGGGTTTGGGGGTAGACTTACCGAGCTTGTTCTTGCTTGGCGGGTGCGGCGGCTTTGAGGCTAAAACTGGTCAGCGGATCTTTTGTATTGACGGTGCAGTACTCCGCCTTTTCTCTTTATCAACCGGTATGTGCGCCTAATGCGACTCTCCAGACCGAGCGTCAACTCCTATATGCTCACGATGACACGCCGCTTCCATACTCTCGTAGGACACTTCACCCTTCTGGCCGACTTTCTCGACTGCACGACAAAAGAGACGACTCACGCTCCACGTGCCGAGTCCAACTCCAACCTTGCAGTCTTGACATTCCCCCGCGCCTTCATTGCCAGACCGATAGAAGTGCTAAGGGTCGCCTGCCAGGGTGTGACGAATCGCTCGGCGATGGTTGCATCTTGCGAAAGACGAGCGTCTCCGACCTGGATATGAATGTCGAGATATAGATGTGGTAAAGCCGGCGAACGTCGAGTATGGGGATAGCGTGAAGGTAGTCATATGAAGAGGAAAGTAGATCAGCAATTGCTCGCACAGCGGAAAGCCTCCTGCTGAGTACCGGACCCGAACTTCTTCCCTGTGTCTCCACTGGTATGATCCGTGGAATGATCCACGGTAGCAGCCAGACTCCTCCAGCAGACAGTAATCTGCGCTCCAGTCCTCATAGAACCAGCATCAAAGCTCGTTCCATAACCCCCAAACCCTCAGACAACTCACCTTCTCCATAGCACTTCCGTAGACACCGAGCGCGGTACCCAAGCGGTCACCAGCTCCAAGCTCAGTCGCGCCGGATTTGGCCGCTCGGGAGATGGCATGGGGGAGGGTCTTGGGCTGAACGGGTCCCTGGGCGGGTTGAGCGGGAACGGGAATGGGCAGGGAGGTGTTCTGGGCGTCAGCTGTAACCGGGATAGATTTGGCGGGGTCCTGGAAGGGTTAATTGAGGGTATCTGTAATGAGACATAAAGCCTGCCGCCCCTCCCGAAGCGTCGCCTCCTCGCAGTAATATAGACGCATACACACCTTGAGGTTCTTGTTGGCGAATGTGGCCCAGGCGCTGGCAGCCTGATGGCTGAGGTCGTTAACGCTCTCGGCGACATCGTTGGGGTAGTCGTACGACCAGGTCAGCGATTATCACCTGACGAGATTTTCGAATGGGCCGCAGCTCTGAGCAGACTTACAGACTCAGTCTCGTGGACCTTAGTGATCTTCAGCAAGCGCTGGTGAACATCCTTCAAGGCGTCCACTCGAGATTCGAGCTGGCGGTATTCGACTGGAAGCCTGGATATCAGCTTGAGCTCAGGCCTGAGCTGGCAGAAGAACTGCGGTCGAGTCATCCGGTACGCACTCAGTGATTCCGTCAGGCCCGACGTTTCCAAGCTTCTCCCTATCTTATCAGCTCGAGCTACGACCCCGTCACGGAATGCACCGCACCTGGTGGCCTGGTATGTGTTGCCCAGGTTCTTCCTGACTGAGGACATGTCGACAGCGGGTAGCTGCGCGGTGAAGCTTTTCCAGGACTGCATTGTGGGTGGTGTGAGGTGGGGTAAGTGCTTAGATGCTTAGATAGGTAGATGGTAGGATGTGACTGCTGGGTATGTAGCATGGAGATGCTCGGTGCGCACACCTGCACAGGTGGAACGCGTCGAGGTGTCAGGGGTGACCATGTGATAAGATTGATACCGGGTGGATGTCAGGGGTGGTGCGCCACGTCACCCAGCCAATTGGCACTGACGCGGTGTGCTGCAGCATTCCTCGCTACACCATAGTCACTCTCGCCCTCTATAGTCTCTCAAGGTATAGCTCATCACTCGATATACCTTCATCCTTACTCTGGAACAGCATCTCTACCCGCTCGTATAATCAGTATGGCAACCGCAAGCATGCCCGTCCAGGGCCCATCAATAGGCTTCGACTTCTCCAACTATGCCCGTAACCAATTCATCGGAGAGCGCATGCACGGTCTACCAAAGGGTGAGCTCATATCGCTAATTGAGCTGTAACTTGAAGCTGACACTGTTAGCCACCTCTACCGGAACAACTATCGTCGGTCTGAAATTCGGCGGTGGAGATACAGGAGAGGAGGAAGGGATCTGCCTAGGGGCCGATACGCGAGCTACTGGTGGTCCCATTGTCGCGGACAAGAACTGCGAGAAGGTCAGCTACAACGGCTCCTCTGCCTATAGGCAGGAACTCAAAAAGGACACCGAAGCTGACTTCACAGATCCATTACCTTGCGCCTCACATGAGATGTTGTGGTGCCGGAACTGCTGCCGACACTGAGTAAGTGTTTGATTCAGCTCTATCTCAGTCATCAACGCGAGGCTAATCACTCAGATTCGTTACCAACCTGATATCGTCAAACCTTGAAGTAAGCCTCATGAACATGTCGATATGCAACGATTAGCTGACCGTTCAGCTTCATGCCCTATCACAAGGCCGTCCAGCCCGAGTAGTCACCGCCATGACTATGCTTAAGCAGTACCTCTACCGGTGCGTCAGCTGTCCAGAATCTCAATGACAGCGGTAGCGGAAGTACTAGCTGACAGGCTAGATACCAAGGTCACGTCGGAGCCCACCTTGTCCTCGGAGGTGTAGACTCGACCGGCGCACATCTCTTCACTATCCACGCCCACGGTTCGACTGATAAGCTGCCCTATGTCACCATGGGAAGTGGAAGTCTGGCCGCTATGGCGGTGTTTGAGAGCAGTTTCAAGCAGAACATGACGGTGAGTGCTTGTTTCGATGTCGCCTTGGACAGCCACATCCAGTACCTTTGGATATTCTTGGTATACCCGCCCTATCCGCTGCGGGGACTTCAGCCTTCGTTTGCCATGGGAGATTAGTTCTCGACCGAATCAACGCTGATACCCCAGCGCCAAGAAGCTATCGACCTAGTCGCGCGCGCTATCCGATCTGGTGTCTTCAACGATCTCGGTTCAGGAAGTAACGTCGATGTGTCCGTGATTACAAAGTCCGGTACGCAGATGATGCGAAACTACGAAACACCTGTAAGTGCAGCTTCTTGACCTAAGTCCCGTATCTTGGGACTGAAGATGGACGATTCATTACCCCCATGAACGCGACCTGACCTGGCAGAACGAGCGAGGCCTCAAATCCCGTAACTACAAATTCCGACGAGGTACCACCGCCTGGACTAAAGAATCCGTCCGGAGTCTAATCGTCAGTGAAGAGGTGAAGATGACGACGGGGGCAGGGAAGACGCAGGAGGGCGTGCTGGATGTTGCTGTTCCGACTGGGAAGGGACCCGGAGGGGAGGAGGGTATGGATTTTGATGCGTAGGGATGCGTAGGGATTGACGGGCTTCATGTGTAGATGACCATGGATTGTATATGATAACTGCGGCTAAACGTCTTCTGGGCGACATGGCAAATCGAACGACCACCTCGCCGCTCACACCACAGTGGCAGAGTGGCAGAAGTGCCACATTACGGCATTACACGATATCACCGAGCCCCCGACGCGTCTCGTATGAATTTCATTCTTCGCCAACATTTTGAAAGTCATACACTTGATCTCTTCGGTGAGGCTTCTATTTAGCATAGCGAAACGTGAGTCTTTCCCCAGTGCGGCTACTTCAATCGTCCCAGGTCTTGTTTTAGGCCGATCGCCAAGTGTGTTCCGCTTGGATGATTCGGCCTAGACGCCATTTGGGACCATTTTTAACCCTTTCCACCAATCCTATACCTTCTTACTATGATGATTTGATTACTGGCACCAGCCTTATCACCCTGTGATGATAATTCTTGTAGACGATCCCCACAATATACGCAGTGGGGCGTCTCTGACTCTATTTCTCCCTCTTCCTCTTCTACTTGAACCCTGATTCGGATCTGGATCATTAAGATGGGAATGGGAGCTGATATCTTCAGGCATTGATACTGCGTTCCCGAGAATCTCGTAGCAAGCAGTCTAGTTACCCATGTACCGGATGAAGATCTGACATCCTATATATCGCTCGAAATTTGCTGCTGCTATCCCGTTGAATCCTAATGATCATCTTGGCATCAGCCCAATCCCTTATCTGTGCCTCCTCTGCGTTACAGTTTGGATGCGTATGTTGCTGGTAAGACGAGGACGGGTTGATCGAAGTATTTCCAACTCCTCTTGGCTTGTGTCTCAATCACATCGCAACTCCTCTACCGTCCAATTGACTATATTACCCCAACAACCACTGTAGCTCTCAGACTTCCCCTACCCCTGGAACCGCCTTGTAGATCCGACATCTCACCAACCCACCCTAGAGCTCCATCTTCATCCGCCGCCGGAACAGGCACCGGCGCAACAGCGAGATACTCTTCACTTCTCAACGCACTACTTTTCCATCCCCACGATTGAGACAATGTGAAACTGTCGGGCGCAGACGAGAACCTTACTAAGGCCGTGCCCAGAGCCGATGCGCAAGTGATTGAGAAGTACGCCTGGATGTCAGTCCAAGCTCAGGTGGGGAATATTGACTCACCCTGGTCACTCGTCGACCGTCCTTATACGTCTCTTCTCCCACTGTGTCCGCCTCGGTATCCTCTGTACCGCTACCACCGCCTCCACTCGCCATGGATGTAGATACGGCAGGCGGAGTCCGGCCATGCAAGTCCATCATGATGGCAGCCGGCGATCCTCTTGGGAAATTATGACTCGCATCCCCCTCCGACCTCCTCTCGCGCCTGACCTCCACTCTCGTACCCCTAGCCTCCAACACATCCGGCCTCGCATCTACATCCTCCATACCCGTATTACCTCCTCGTCCCGACTCGCCAGACGGCCGACTAGCCCTCGGAACACCCTCCTTCAGACTCTGCCGATGGAGGTATACGCCCAATTGCGTCGTATTCTTCTCCTTCTTCCTGATAGTCTGCACGTAGACGTTCCACCAACTCCCAGCGTGGAAATGCGTCGTAGAGTACAGCCTCTCTTTTTCAGGAAGAGTGTCAACATCCCAAAATTCGACCGAGAATCGGAATGGCTGCGTTGGGGTCCAGCGCGAGTCACCCGCGGGCGATGCGGGTGGGTAGAAGAATGAAGTCGACGCTGGCGAGGAGGTGAGGGAAGAGATGATTTCTGATGATGTGCGAGAACCATTCTTGAGGCCGAACCAGGAATTCTCCCCTGCAGGTTGGGTGTTCTTCTTGGTTCCGTGTCCATCATCCTCGAATCCTGTCTTGCTTCCCAGGGAAGGGCCAAGATCGGGCATACCACTCATACCCGCGATAGGCGCAGATGCCGTCGTTTGGGTAGCGAGGAACAGCAACCCGCCCGCTCCGGATTGATGTGTGTTGTCGACGGGGATGGGGTGGTACATCGTCTCTTCAGAGGTAAGGGCGGCCGAAGCGATAGATACGTTCGAGGCGTTCCGGCCGGATAGGGACAGCGACAGAGTGCCACTGGAAGGAGAGGGGTAGCTCGGTGTCGCGGTACTCTTACCAAGCGTGCCAGAGCCCGGGGAGACTAGACGGCCGCGCGGTGTGACCCGCCGCATGGATCGCTTGGCGGCTTCTGCCAGTTCGGCCGGAGTGATTGTCAGGCCTAGCTCTGCTTCGTCACTCTCTGACGCTGAGGGATCATGTGCGATAATCCGCGATTTCAGATCCGCAGCTGTCCAGTGTGCAGCTTGGAGTACCGAAAGAGGAGCGTAAGGGAGGTTGGTCGTTGGGTCAATGTCATTTGCGATGATCGAAAGATTTTCAAAAGACTGCTTGTCAGCTGTGGCCCAAGTACTGTAGAAGATGATGTACTTACCATGTGTGAATAGTAAATACCCTCCGCAAAGACTTTGGCTAATTGCTCTTCATCCTCATCCCACTCTTCCCAACCTTCCTCTTCCTCAACCTCTGCACCGTCCTCCTCTTCACCGTGCGCTGCCTCCCACTCTGTCTCCCAACCCTTACGCCGCATCTCCAAGATCTCCCTCGTCGCCTCATACCTCTCCATCTCCCCCTTCACCCACAAACTGTCACTGGACAACAGTCCCTTGAGGAACGAGGCTGGAATACCTCTATGACGGAATATCCTATACCCCTCCGTCACTGAATCTCCATTGTCCAGATTCGCCAGCGCAATCTCCGCCGACAGGACATCCATGCTCCACCGACTAAGCCAGCACGCACATGCTTCTCCGATCTTGTCAGATGCAAAGCCGTAGAAGTGAGGCATGGCCGCCATGTCCAATGAGGCCGAAGAAGCATTGACGGCCCCTGTGGATGTGTAGATGGAGGGGTCAGGCTGGCGTTGACTCATACCTAGTCGGGCGGAGGGCGCACGAATGGTTGAAGCATTGGATATGGTCCGATGAACCGGCCCAGCAGTGGCAGGAATGGAGGAACCTGCCGTTCCCGATATGTGCGCAGGCATGGACGATGTCAGAGGGATCGAACCCACTTTGACATCCTCGTCAAGCTTTGAATCTGTTGATGTTGTCGAATCTCGATGGGTCGAGGCGTGATTGTACTGTTCCGAATCATCCTCCCCAGGAAGCAATTCGCTGACGTCTCCTTCATCCTCATCGACATCCTCTCGACACATACTCCTCGGCAAGGGCTTGGCCACGCTTTCGAAATCCCTCGGATGCGTCATATCGCCTGATCCGCACCCATCACCCAACGCAAATGCGAGGTATCGCCCGATTGTACCAGGACCGACGGTACGCAAGATTATAGCAGTCACTTCCCGCATGAGCGGCGCGTGACCGAGGTAGATCGTTGTGGCGAGAAGAGATAGCAGGAGCTCGGGTGGGGAATGTGCCGTCAGTGCTGTTGGCGGATTTTGAGGGGCAGGACCATCCGAAGTTGAGATGAAGGATGGAAAGACGGGCGTGAGAGGGTGAGAGGGGGATGGGAGCAGGGCGACCGGGAAGAGAAGACGGGGGTGAGGGCTATATAAGCGGGATAGGCAAATTCTGATTGGTAAGCGTACATCGCTTCCATAATATGCAGGACGTACTCGAATGCCTCTTGCGTGATGTTGGGATCATCAAATCTCAACTCCACGTCCTCTCCTGACCAGTCATCGTCTCCTAAGCCAGTATCCCGTTGCTTGCCCTTCCGAGACGACCTTTTTGCAGTCATGCCAGTTTCTGAAAAGCCGCCCAGGAATAGAGAATGGAAGAAGCCTAATGGTATCAGAAAGGTATCAGAAAGATCCTGTGGACATTCACTGTACTCACCGGCTTGAACCAAAACCATCTTGTGCACCAACCATCCGACTCCCCAATTCCTCACCCACAATCTCACATCTGCGCATTCACCCGAGAGGAAAGACCGGTAAAGATGCTCTTGGAGGGGCTGAGCCGGCTGTGCTGGGGTGATGGGCACGTATCCCGAAGGCGGGCGTGCAACGGCCGCACTGCCTGTGGACACCTGCTTAGGGGGTTTCCTGATCGGTCGAGGGCGATCTTTCTCGGGAGTGGGGGGTGGGACGGACCGGGATAGCTGTATCTGGCTAGTTGATGGGAAGGATGCGAGTCGGGAGGGAAGGGCAGAGGCTGATCTAGATCCGGATCCAGAGGCAAATTGAGGCGGGGAGGCAGGTGACTGATTAGGGGATGTGTAGCTTGTCGGTGCCAGTGCGTTGGGCGAGACCGATGTAGATGGTGGTGAGACTGAAGAGGCGGGACTAGAAGTAGAACGAGGGATATCGACTGCAGGGGATGTCAGAGCTCTTGGCCTAAAAGTAGACGCCGAAAGGCCCAAATGGGGCGTACTGGAGCTAGCGAGTGGGGATGCGAATGTGGGACTTGTAGATTGAGAATGGGCACTCGGCCGATTCAATATCGACGATCTTCCCTCCCTACTGCTACTGCTCCCATCCATACTTCTTCCAGTCGTCATGGCGACTCCTCCTGCACTGGACCCACTCCCACTGGCCTGACTAGGCGGACTGAGCAGGCCCGAGCTTTGTCGCGCAACTTCGACCAAGTTTGTGCTGCTTCCTCGCGGCGTCCAACCCGGACTAGACATAGGCGTCCTCGACCCCGTAGGACTACCCGCTCGTGATCCGTCTCTCGAGATAGGCCTGACCGGGAGATCAGGAAAGGGTAAGACAATCGGCTTTGATGTCGACTGGGGGTTGGACGATAACGACCGAGAGTGATATTTCGGCCGATAAGGTTTGCTGAGAGGACGCTGCTGGGGCTGCCGCGTCGGTGTGGCTGAGCGAGAGGGAGAAGCTGAGGCTGAACCAGAGGTAGAAGCGTGAGAGATGGAATTTGAGATGGAGCTCGAGCGAAATCGATCAGCGAGAGATGGCGGGGATGTCATGTCGCGTGACGCTTTGAAACTCGGTTCCTGCGGTGGCGATATGAGATTTTTGGGCTGAAGTTGCAGATATCTGAGGGACGCAGGTTGTGGACATTATATAGATGGCTGTGTTACCAGAGCGTCAAACCCCTTCTACAACCTTGTGCTTGGCCATATGGGTCGTTGCACTGAGACCGGCTATGCGTGCCGGCACTGTTCGGAGCTCGGTGAAATGCGATTACGTTACCGGATGTTCCGAACCATACGCCTCTCAAGCTGCAGGCATGCTGACACTCAGCCCACTCAGCGATAGCTTGGTGACTCTGACTTTGCCTCTCTGTATCATGCGTATCGGTAGTCATGTCGCTACCTCAATATCTTTCCGATCTGCCCCGTCTCAGCGACGTGATAAAGGGGGCTGAGAAAGCAGTAAGTCCTCTATCCGCTATCTCAACAAAGTGGTCCCTCAACCGATACCAAGCGTAATCTCAAAACAATGCTCTCCGGATAATGATTGACATTGATACAGGTCTGGGAATTGCCTCATCCCCAATTTGGACCGTGGCAAACTCTGACTGTTCCGATAGATGAGACATGCCATCCTTTCACTCAGATGCAGTGGACTCGATGCGACCATTACCTGTATGCAGGTCGAAATGTGGGACAGAATCTTTCATGCTCGTGCTCTCATAATGACTGATCTGCAGTGCCCAGCGGCTGAAGGTGAACCGACCTTCTTGCCTGTACCGGATCGCTTCGACAAAGAGGTCCCTTCCGATGCGGAAGAGCCTTTTTCTCGGTTGTCAATATGTCTCTCTGAATGACCTGCTATTGTAAGATACTGACAGGCCCAGCTCTAGATATTTGTGGCTACAAGCAGAAGCTCGGCACTCCAGACGACGTTCGGCTTCTCGCTCAAGCTTTAGAAGCCGCCGCCAGAGTCGACTTGGAGGCTATTTTCTCCGCTCCTCATCATCTGCTTTCACATATACGGGACTACACAATTGACTACCAGTATGTCATTACCCAATTTGAATTTCAGCGTATGTGACTTGGGCTGATTTCTAGGGGAGCAGAGGATCCCTCCATCCCTAGAACTCCCGGCGAGAAGGCAGCCTCGGCGCTACGAGATGCTATAGCTGCTTGTCTGCACGCGCTTCATAGCTGGCCGGCTGTAGTAGAACTCCTCGATCGCGTTGATTGGAATGATTCGCACGTTTTGACGAACTTGGCCAGTGATCCGACCTTCGCGAATAGGGAAATGTCGAACCCTCTATGCGACCTCATGTTTCAGGTGAATCACCATGAAGTCATGTCGGGGATCCGACTGCGCCTACTTTTCGACGAATGGAGGGTGAAGAGCATTCTTCCGCCAACATCAGTGAGTGCTCAGGGATCGCCAGAGCTCATCTACCAGTTTCCGGCAATCTGGGATGAAACGCGCCGACGTGCTGAACCCGAGATCGAGAAGCGGGACCTACAGCTACACAGTCTGTCGGGTATGAGCCGCTTTGAGAAAGCTTTGGCCCGAGTCTGCCGGCCAAGCCTGCATCCCACCACCCCTCCTCAGATCAGTCGTAGGTCCTACTGCAGGAGTCGAAGGTGCATCGCTGATTACTGCAGTTCTCGACTTTGAAATGCTGGTATTGGAGAAGCCTTCGCGTCTCAAACTACTCACCGTGCCGCTTCTCAAAGCCCTGGGTCAGTCTACCAGACAGAATGAGCCTGGCGTCCAAGCTAACTCAACCAGGATACCACCACTCAGTCGTCTTAATTCACTACACCCTACGGAAACTCATCTTCGATAAAGCGTCTGCGTGTGCAGGGTGGCAAGATTTCAGCCTCGACAAGATGTCTGGCAGGCCTCCCGAAGATCCAGGAAAACACATTCCGCTCAATACTGCCTCTATGAGGTTCCGTGTCTTCCATCGCGTCGGAGTCCGGCCTAACCGAACGTTTCGCGATGATAGATTGAGCTGGTTCTTACTGCGATTTCCCGCCTTCAACTGGGCAAATTTCATCACCCTCAGCACGTCCTCACCCCTCTCCATATCCTACAATGGGCCCAACCTGAAGGCCAACCTAGACGCAATCTGCCTGTGCATCTGGGGCTGCCAGCTTGCGGACCTCATGGACGCCAAATCGAACTTCAGTGACGCCGACCGACCCAAATTCGTCGTCTCATCGGATGAATGGGCGAAACTTGATGATATCAAGTCAGTCGTCGACCGATGTCGTGTAGGGGCTCCGCCGCCTCATCCCCCCACCGACTTCGCTTGTCTGTACAAGCTCACAAGCCGATCGATACAATTTCCAACGCTATCGCAAACTTCGGCCGACATTGCGAGCGTCTCTGGCTCCCTCCCTCTGGCTCAAAGTAGCCACGCGTACCTCCGAGACAATCCTCCGTTGATTCGACCCGTTGGGGACGCCATCTCGCCCACTCAACCGCAGGCTGTGCCTACAGAGGAGGAGAGTCCGGGCGAGCTAGTGAGATTCAGAGTCAATAGCGCTCAGCTGAAGGTGGCGGAACGCGTATTTGGGAAGCGAGGGGGTGACGTCAGATGGTCCAGTCTGATCAATGTAAGTATCTCCATCCGAAGGATTTGGACACAAGCTGATTCAACCCAGCTTTTCAGGCGTATTGGGTACCGGTGAGTCGTGTTCCTCATCACTTGCGCGGTATGTGAGCTAATGAATTCAGAGCCGAAGGCATGGGTGGTTCTGCATACCACATCAGACCGGTCATACCTGGCGGCAAATCGATACTGCTCTACAGGTCAGTCCGTTCGATAGCAAATACCTTCACTCGGATGAGCTGACTTGCCAGACCGCATCCTGATCCAGCCTTCACCCCGGACCAGACTCTCGCTATCGGTGAGCAGATGGCCGCGACTTGTACGTTGTTCGTCCTAATACGAACCCGCTTACTACTCTGACTCTACAGTTGGATGGTCGATCGATAATTTCGTAAGACAGCTCGACGAGGGGAGCGTCAATCCTATTGCCAATGATTGATCTGTATTCGGCGGGCTTTGACAATTGTAGCAGTGATGTTCGTCTTTGTACCTGGATCCATAATACATGTCGCCTGAGGGCCGGCTCTTTGCATTCAGTCTGAAGATGGTGCATCAATTGAGACGAACCTGCCGGCATTTCGGAGGTAGCGATTTTCGGGTCCGAATTAGTGTCGGCCTCCATGACCTGTTCAAGGAAAGATTTTCTCCTGCTAACACATTACCATACTGTAGAGTGAAGGCATTCGACGTAGCTGGTCTTACCATACCGCACGAAAGAGGCTACAAGTTTCTAGACACGCGCTTGGCAGTAAATCACGATGACCGACTGGACACACGCTCCGACTCCGACGCTATAATCCAGCTGTCAATGAACGCTGCCCTCGTCTCCCTATCGCCCACCTCCTTGATCTTTGCCTAGCCTCCCCAAGCTTTCCCAAGATGTCCATCCCCGAGTACTTCTCGGATCTCCCCAACTTCAGTGATATCATAAGCAAGACCGAGGCCAAGGTCAGTATCTCCATCTCATCCTAACTCCCTAAGCCTTCCTGCGCTAACAGCTAGTCAGGTCCGGTCAGATCTCCGCCAGCGATACGGGAAATGGCACGGTCATTCAGCTTTCCCAGACGAGAATTATGACGCGTGGACGCAGAGGCAATGGCAGCGATACGATCATTTCATTCACGCGGCTCGAGATGTGAGTTGCCATGTCGACCAAGTACGAAGATCTACACTGACCTGTCCAGAAGAAGCTATTGCCCACACCTACGGAACTCGACAAGGCATATCCAATCTCCGAAGACGCCCCTTCACCGTTCTCGCCCTCGGCAACATACGCGGGTCAGTCTGTGCCGCCTTGTTGTTTGTTCTAGTGTGTTCTGTAGCTGACTTTCCAGCGCTCGGTCTCTGTGGATACAAGCAAGAAACCAAGAATCTGGATGACGTGCGAGCTCTCGCTCAAGCTATGTTGGAATCTAATCGTACCGATCTTGAAGCGACCTTTACTGCACCTGCAGTGATGCTATCACAGAAGAACAATACACGCTTGGAGACCAGTGAGTGATGCTACTGCCTCTGCGAGCGAAGCTTCCTTTGACCAGTCTCAGAGCTGACGTTCAGAGACCAAGATCAGCTTGCAGAAACGCTAGGATCACTCGGCGAAAGAGCAGCCATGGCAATCAAGGAATCGATCCTTGGCCATCTACAAGCCTTATCAACATGGAACAGCGTTGTCGAGCTACTCGACCAAGTCGATTTGAGTGACGAAAAGACCCTTATGAACATAGCCAGCGATTCGACATATGAAAAGAGGGAGAGCTCCAGTCCGCTATGCAGCACTCTGCTGCGAATCGACCATGAGGAGGCCATGTCGGCCACTCGTCTTCGGCTGCTTTTCCAAGAGTGGCGTGGCAAAAGTGCTATCCCCACTCAGCCGGTAAGCATTTTTTTGGACTGCGGCAACAATAGTTACAGCTGACGACCGGCAGTTCCCTTCGTGGTGGACTACAACCATTCAACGAGAGCAGCCACATGTGTCACCTCGCATTTTACAATTGAGTAGTCTTGCTGGCTTGAGCCGCTTCGAGAAAGCGATAGTGCGAGTTTGTCGGCCTAGTCTACATGCCGGAGTGCCCCCTCAAATAAGTCGTACGCCTCCGCCTCCAAACTTATATCACACGGAGGCTGATCAGACAGTCCTCGACTTCGAAATGATGCTCCTCGAAAAACCCACTCGTTGCAACAAAGTCTCTGATTCACTCATGAAAGCAATCGGTATGTCATCAAATCGATGCTTGGAAAATATCTGACGTCCTATCAGGGTATCACTATACAGTCGTATATGTGCATTTCATTCTCCGGAAGCTCATCTTCGACAGAGCCATTTCATGCACAGAATGGCATACCTACAAAGTCCATGAGACTTGGGGCAAATATCCACCTGGTACGCATGAGAGGAAAACCGACTCCGCCGGTCAAAGGCTTCTCGCTGTGATGTCGCTACGGAAGATTCTGGAGGGGGATTGGCGAGATCACAGAGTTTTCTGGTTCGGAACTCGGACCCATGGGCTGAATTGGGCAAAATATCTTACTCTCCCCTCCCCTGCGACAACCCTCGACCTAAACGGTCCGAAACTCAAGGCGTGCCTCGACGCTATTTGCACAGTCACCTGCGGATCGTGTCTGAGCGGCATAATGGATGCGGAAATTAAGGGTAAGAGACTCACGGTTAGAACGGATTACGCCAGCCGCGATATCTTGGAGGATATTCAGGCCGTCTGCTCTGCGACTCGGCTGGCTGAAGAGTTACGTATTCCGGAGGACCTTTATTGTACGTTCAAACCGACGACTGAGCGACAACATACTCCCACCGCGACAGTCCTCGGGCCGCCGTCAACGGATCGCTTGGAGTCCGCTCCTCTCGCTCAAAGCAGCCACTCGTATCTACGAGACAATCCACCGAACTCGAGACCTACCGGCAGGTCCAGCATCACCGAGTCGACCACTCCTCCACCTGAGCATGCCGAGACGCCGGTGTCTCTCCAGCCTTTCTTGGTGAATGGAGCGCAGATGAAATTGCTTGAGCGGGTGCTGGGCGAGCGAGAAGGGGAAGTCAGATGGTCCAAACTTATCAATGTAAGTCCTGCGATGAGCTGCGGATAGTGTACACAACCAGCTGATTCAAACAGCTCCTGAAACGTGTCGGATTCCGGTGAGTCTAATATCCAGCTCACTGATCCAAATGAGTTCCTCGCTGATATCACAGTGCGACTGGCATGGGCGGCTCGGCATATCACATCACTCCAATAGTACCCGGAGGGAAGTCGATCCTCCTCTACAAGTGAGTTCCCGCGGTCATTGTTGACGATTTCTAGCTGATCGACGACAGACCTCATCCTGAACCATCCTTCACCTCTACCGAAGCGAAAGCCATTGGCAGTCGATTGAAAGCAACCTGTAAGCTGTTTTCGTTTCTGGATGGCGCATTTAGCCTTAATGCTGACGTTCCAGTTGGGTGGTCGATACATACATTCGTCCGGCGGAGTGAACCGGAGCCCGAGCACGAGGCGGGTGATAATGCTGATTGAGTCGTGCGGCTGATCTCACCGGAACGAGCGAGAACTATGTAGGCGTCCGATTCTTGCATGTATCTTGTATTTATGGGGATAGGCATCGCACTACGGGCTGCTATGGCCATGAAGTCCTGCTGGGCGCGGTCTGGCGCATCGGCTGTCCATGTCGTATCTGCCGCCACTTTCGGGAGAAGGTTCCGGGGCACTTGCCTCCCGCACCCTCCACCTCGCGCATCATCCAGCCACTGTCAAGCCATTCTTCAATAACGTTCCAAGTCTATAGATCAGACATACCGTCCAGCACCGTGCACCCACCCCCTACAACCAGCACAAAATCAGCCATGACGGACACAATAGTCTGGGAAGTTCGTTGGTCCTCCTCCCGCAAGCTCCCTTACTTCTTCAACCACTCCACCGGCAAGTCCGAGTGGGTTCCCCCTCGCGATCTATCCGACGCGCAGATCAGGCAACTCCCGGGTGCTTCAAAGTACCTCACTGAGGAAGGTTCGGCAATCCCCAGTGAGAGGGGCCAGGCCACGGAGCCTAAGCCTGCTGCGGCCGAGAAACAGGGTCCGCGAAAGGCTCGAGCGAGCCATATCCTCGCTAAGCATTTCAAGTCTAGGCGACCCAGTAGCTGGAGGCAGGTGGGTTCTTTTCCGTTCTCATTGCATCTCGTCCAATCTGCTCTGAATTGTGGTTTGTTGCTGATAACGGATAGCAAACCATCACTCGCTCCAACGCCGAAGCCCGCGATATCATCCAGGGTCATATCGACCGTATAAGCGCTCTTCCCGAGCAGAAGCGTGCTGAGGCATTCGCAGCTATCGCCAAGACGGAGAGTGACTGCTCGTCTGCTAAGCAGGGAGGTGATCTGGGATGGTTTACAGAGGGCCAAATGCAGGCTACCTTTGAGGTACGTTTTGGTATGGGAAATCACGAAAGGGTCATAGAGGACACTGCAGCTGGGCTGGCATATCGCAAGAGGCCTTTGGT
Source organism: Dioszegia crocea (assembly GCA_001600615.1). Classification (NCBI taxonomy): domain Eukaryota; kingdom Fungi; phylum Basidiomycota; class Tremellomycetes; order Tremellales; family Bulleribasidiaceae; genus Dioszegia; species Dioszegia crocea. The sequence continues at coordinate 1,694,384 of BCKK01000002.1, forward strand.
AGATCATGGAGAGGGAGACGGTATATCTGAAGGGGACTGCGCTGACTTCATCTCCCCTATTCTTTCCAAATATCAACGACACACATTCCATCGCCTTTGCCCTCTCCCCCGTGACTGAATGTCCATCAACACTATCGGGCCCCCCTCCTCTTCTTCTTCCAACCGCACACTCTACATATCTACCAATCGCTAACACAGGACGCAACCTTCAACACGCCACCAGGGCAGATGAGCGGCATCGTCGAGACCGAATCCGGTACGCACGTCATCATGCGGTTTGGATAGGGCGTTTTCGAAGAGGGTGTCAGTGTCAGATGCGCAGGGCGTCTCAATGCGAGGCAAGGGTGTCTAGAAATGGGAGAGGCAAATGACGTGAGTCTTCAGCATATAGAAGCATGATTTAGTGGTCGCAGAGGGGACATCCATTGACAGAAGTACAGCATGGAGGACGCCCAGTTTGAGGCGCATAGGGGGTTTAGAGAGGAGCAGAGGACAGATTGTGCCATAGTCGATAGCATACACCATGTACGATAATACGAGTGGTACGTAGTATACATTGACAGGCCGACTCCCGTCTGAGCCCATCCAGGGGAAATAATAAGCTGGGGTCTTCATCGTCGCCTTGCCGGCGCCTCTTGTGGGCTCTGCGTGGTTCGTACGGGCCAGGCAGCTTGTATGCTCGACCGCATGGAGACGATCCTGCACGGTCATACCTGGGCTGTCAACTGTGTCCTGTTTGACAAATTTGAGAGCTCGAACCAGTACTCACGATTCCACCCTTTGAGTGCAGCACTATCCCCTCCGCAGTCTTTATAGTCATCCTAGATTGGATGTCTCCCCTCACTCCAATCTGAGCTACAGCTTCGACTTCCCCACCCCGCTACCACCTTGGGTAGCGCCAGACCCGTGACCCGGCGCGACGCCTCTCCCGAAGCCTTCCCACGCAGGATGGACAATCCTCACATCTCCCCATTTACCGCCGTGCTGTACTCCGTCCGCCCTTTGGCCCGTATTGTGATTTGAGTTTTGGATAGACGGCACGCTGATAGGAGCCGAAGATGCAGTGTTGCGCGATTGGATGAAGGGAGGACGGAATGTGGAGCTGGATGCTGGATGTAATCCGATCGAGTTTGGGGAGAATGCTGGCTTGGAGCTAGTTGTATGATGGGAGGATGGGACCGTGGGTCGTTTGTCTCGTGAGAGCATCTCGCTGAGGCTCGATTGTGTTTGTGTGGGCGATTAGAACGGAGAGCCTGAGAGGAGGTGATGTATCTGCAGGTCGAAGGATCAAAGGAGGATGTGTGAATTGGTGGACGGCCGATGACATCGCCGGTTGATTTTAGCCGGAGTCAGTCAGGTCTGCTGGCCTTTTTTCGACTCCCCTCACCACCAGTCATCCAAGTGTGCGAGCAACTCAAGCTTGTGTATGGCGCGTTCTTCTAGCTTCTAAGAAGGACGAGAGCAAGCAAGGTACAATCCAAACTGAAATACATTGATCTACGTCTACCAAGTACCTCGCATTTTGTAGTGGACATTCTACAATTTTTGCATGGCTAAGATTGTCAGCTTGCAGTCTCGGTAAGATGGGCAGCCTAGACTCACCGGCAACATCGGTCGACTGGACGTAGTCCTCAATCTCCTGGATCTCCTCCTGCAACTCGTCGAGCGAGACCTTGTCCTCCATGACCAAGTTCATCTGCAGCATCCTGATACCTGAATTACCATCAGCGCCGTTCCACTTTGATGCAGAACCTCAAACTCACCGTAACCGACAGGAACCAACTTGCTCTTACCCCAGAGCAAACCGTCCTTCTCAATAGCCCTAACAGCGTCCTCCATGGCCTGCATGTCGGTCTCGTCATCCCACGGCTTAATTTGCAGTGTGACGATCGACTTGGCGACCTCGAGCGTCTTGCCGGCCGCTAGCTTCTCCTGCTTCTTGGCCTCCTTCGCCTCGTTGTACTTGGCAACACGCTCGTTCTTGACACGCTCAGCCTCGGCAGCGGCCTCCTCGTCCTCCTCGTCGGAACCGAAGAGGTCAATGTCATCATCCTCTTCTTCTGCGGCGGGTGCGGCCTTGGAAGAGGAGGTGGCCTCAGCGTTGAGGGCGTTGAAGAAGTTGGTGCCGGCGGGGAGGGTGGAGTGCTCGGAAGCGTACGAGAGGATGTGTCGGTACCATCGGGCAACGTGGGGGTACTGCTTGGCATCGGGTGCGGCTGTCAAGTCAGCGCGTGTACTAGTCTATGCCATAGGACTACTCACAGCCCTTCAACTCGTCGTAGGCCTTGACATCGGCCGAGGAGGGCGCGTAGCTGAAATCTGAGTCAGCACAGACCTCTTTCGTCACAAAGTTGAGATTTTTGGGGCAAGTAGTAGGATCAGTGTGTTTGGAAGGGTATATTATCTTCAATGTGAAAGGCGCGGGGTCTTAAGCCGCTGACCTCAGAAACACGGACCAAAACAAAGTTCATCACAGAATGTTGAAGGGGAGTGGAAAGGGGAGAAGGGTCCAAGACTTACCCGTCAACGTAAGACCTGTTGGTCAAGTGCTTTTCAAGCTGGGCGAGATCAGACATTGTGTGTGGTGTGGGTGAGAGAGAGGGTAGTTATGGATGGAATGATTATCGAAAATGGCTGAGGAACGTTCTCCAACTTTTGAGATTGGCGGATATCGCCGCGGGAGATATTCCCGAAAGTGGCAGTCTGGAAGTGGGTGGCAAATTGGGCTCAAGTGGCAAAGTGGCACTGCCGTTACAGTGTCTCACTCTGGTCTCGCTCTCTGCGGGTGCGCTATCTGTCATTTATGGGACTGCACGCCGGGTATGGAAGATCTGTGAAAATGAGGCTCATATTCGCGCTCATCCAGGCTCAAAGGATACCCGCGAGAGGTCAGGGATCAGGTTATACTCCCTGCAGCGGCTGCAGCAGCACTTCTTCGATGGGAGCTTGGTTGATCCCATCTCGCTCAAGGCCAGATGGGTGGCATCAGGCATGTGAATCATTATCCTTCGATTACTACAGGTGGCACTAAACATGGCCTGGACGCCACTGTTCTGCGGCGGGGGGCCGAACGCGGGGCGCACGGGCTTTTAATTTTGCCCGTCCAGAGCTTAATCGCTTCTCTATATACTGCTTGCAATTGATTTGATCCTCTTTTCGACCCTCGATCTACTCTTCCCAAGACTCAGTAGCCATGTCCACCCTTCAATCTGAGACTACATTCGATAACACTACAGAGCAAGATCCCCTCATCCCAAACATCCCCAATCCAGCCCATCAAATCCCCTTGACAACCCCTTCGCCCCTCCAATCACCGACTGCCACAAGCCTACCCACCTTATCTCCCGCAGCCCAGCTCTGGCTCAACACAAATCTATCCGCTATTCATGCTGCCCACCAGCGACAAGACTTGAACGAAATCGCTCGCCTTGCAAGGAGTTCCTGTCATTCGTGTCCCCCGAGCTCGACCCCGAGTGCTCGCCTTGGTTGTATCCCTTGGGGTTCTTGGCGTATGGTGAGCCATCCCAGTCTGCATCATTGTGGGCCTCATCTGACTTATCAGTGATATCGGTACTCATCCTACTCCCCATAGCCCTCAATTGGCTGTTCCCCGTCGTGGACATCTTCATCACAATGAATGTCCTCTTTTATCTGTCAGTCATCGCCGTACGATTCTATTTCACCTTCCGTACCCACATACTCTCTCGACTAGGTTGTCGGCAAAAGAGCCGCTACGAACTGCTGGCGATTCTCACGTCTGCATTGATCGAAACGATGGCTGTTGGGGATCCGGCCTTCCGAGACGCGCCACATACCACAGCTTGGGCGGGTCTGACGGGAAGGGAGCGGCCGGGTGCAGCCAGGTTGGCAGAGGGCTGTGATCCTTTCATTCGTCATACTCTGTGAGTTGCAAGTCCCATTATAGTCAGAATCTAGACTCCTACACCAAAAGGCAAATGCTCTTGATGCGGAGTAGATTCATATTTCAACTGATGCATCTCTAACTGAGGGCAATCCGTCCCATCCGGCCCGACACCCTCGTCTCCGACTCTAGCACCCTGATCGTGGGAATCTGGAGCGGGACCTCTGCATGGATCCGCAATAACGATGCAAAGAGGGAAAATCCGACCTGGGAAAGATGCCTGGTCACCCTCATGGTATTCTACCGTGAGTCTCTGACTGTTGAGATGCAGAAGTCTGCGACACGAAACTGGTCTGACTAAAGCCCAACAGATCATTTCGTGCCGCTCATACTCTTCTTCATCTACGTAGACGACTACTGGATCGTCCCTACCAATATGGGTGACTACCCGAAAGTCTACTCCTACTCGCTCTCGTTCAATCTCGAACTCGTGTCCGCCATCGTGATCGGGTTAGTCATCACCCTCCCGGTCCCGGTCTTTATGGTACGATAGTGGTTCGTAAACGCAGATGAAATCGTGTATCGGTACGGAATCCGATGGAAATCGCTCCACCCTGTCATGAAGGAATGGATCAATGAAACGAGGGCGATGTACGGACTGGAGGTCATCCCAGAGGAGGATGTCTTTGAGCAGTGTCTGAAGTCAAAGGATAGGGCGCGTGAGCGTCTACGAGAGTCGTCGTGATTGGTGGCTGGCGTGGGGCGGCTGTTACTCTTTACCTGCTTGACCGATTTGTAGTACCTAGATCCACTGAGCATCTCTCTGCTCATATATCGGTCCATCATGGTCAGTGATATCAGAGATGATTGTATATTTAGCTTAGCTCCTCATGCACTCATAACCCTGGCGAATGGGCTGACACTGTTGGGCAGCAGGATGAGTCAGACATAGCGATACATCCGCGGATTAAGAGTTGAGATAAGACTGTCGCCCATGGCATCGATGACTCGCAGTGAGCCTTCCCCCTGGCTGGACCTCAATTCTGGGTCATGGCCCTATCCCGTCGCCGCCTTCTTCTCCTCCTCCACCTCCTCTGCCTCAGCGTCCTTCTCTCCGACCACCTCAGCCTCCGACGCCGGAGCTGCGCCCAATGGTGGAGTCGATGGCTGACTATCGTCAACTCGGTCCTGTATGGGCGACGTCGACGAGACATCGGGTGCGGTCGATGAAGCGGCTGGTGATGTGGAAGAGGGGACGACTAACCTAGTGTCAACAATCTTGCTCTGCAGCATGCTCACCGCCCTGATCCCTTGCCCTTGCCCCTTCCGGCCCCAAACAGCGATTCTGCCCAGCCAAGCGCACCGCCCACTGCTGAGGCAATGTTATCGAGCACGCTGGGCTGCTCAGGGGAAGGACGAGGCTCAGTCTCGACGAATGGCGCTGAGGAGGGGGATTTACCTTTTTCAGATGATGTGTCTTTCGATGCTGACGATGGAGATTGTTGTGGGGATGAGGACGGGGTTTCGATTGGGGCAGTAGCCGATTCAGACGGGGATGATGCTGGTGATCCGAATGTGATGTTGGGGGTTCGACCTTCTACATCATCGGCATAGGCCTGCATGATCTTCTTCTGCACCCCAGTGAGGGATCTGGGTTATGAGCTGCTATACGGACTAGGATGATCTCGAAAAGACTCACCTTGGTATTTGTATTCTCCATCCCACAACTAAATCTCCCCTCGCCTCGCGCCCTCTCTGAGGATACACACTCTTGACTCCACGTCCCTTCAAAACCGCCTCTTCCCCATTCTGCGTCCCTTCCCTCACCCTCACCTCGACATCCCCTTCCAACGTCGGTATCCGGATCCGTCCACCCAACAGGGCCGTATGCAGAGGCACCTTAGCATCATGATAAAGATTCGTCCCCTGCCGCCTGAACACCGCCGACGGCTTGACATTCACCCGGATGAGTAAATCTCCAGGTGATCCCGATGACCCAAGCGGCATATCCCCCATGCCGGGCATCTTCACCTTCATGCCATCCTCCACTCCAGCCGGAATATCCACATCAATCTCTTTCCTCTCCTTGACTTTTCCTACACCCTCACATTCCCCACATCGAGCTCCACGAGGTATGGTCGATCCAGCACCACCGCAGGATTGACACGTTGACGCCATGTACATCCCTTGTACCTGGAACGTCTGCTGTCCTGTCCCTCGACAAGTCGTACACTGACTTTTCTTCTGCCCTGGCTTGAGGCCGGAACCCGTACATGGTTTACAATCGACGACGGGGGTGATGGTGAGTTTTCGAGAGACACCATTGCAGGCTTCGAGGAAGGAGAGGGTGATGATAGTTTCGAGATCGTCGCCTTTCGATGGGCGCTGTCGTTGTCCACCACCGGGACCGAAAGGGCCTCCACCTCCACCTCCGCCGAAAGCTCCGCCAAAGAGCTGCTCGAAGAGGTCGCCGGCATTCCCTGCTTGTCCGCCAAATCCGCCACCGAAGCCCTGGAACCCACCAAACCCGCCTGCCCCTCTTCCGAAATTAGGATCGAAGCCTTCTTGTGTCGAAGCCGAGCCATACGTGTCATACGCTTGACGCTTCTTGTCATCAGACAGGATCTAAAGGTCAGCTGTGAAGGTTCGATAGATCGCAAGATGGCCTACATCGTACGCTGCCTGGATCTCCATGAATCGCTCATTCGCGCCTTTCTCCTTATTTGAATCGGGATGCCACTTCTTGGCGAGTTGATAGTACACCTTCTTGATGTCGCCCGCACTATCACCCTTCTTCACACCCAATACTTCGTACGGGTCTTTGGCGGACGCATTGGAAGGCGGAGAGGCGTGGAAAGAGCGCTGTCGTCTTAGATCAAAAAGCTACCACCAATGAGGAAAGACTCACCGATTGCTGTCTTAGTCGAGGATCTGATAGACGCCTCCTGTTACATCTCTCTAAGGGGTAGGTAGGCGAATTATACCTTCCGTTGCCGGTATGTATGCTCCGAGTCGATTGCTCGGGAGAAGACGGACGAGGAGGTGGAGGGAGCGTCGATGAGCTAGCGACTGAGTTCGGGCCAAAAGGGAGAGTAGTAAACGCTCTAGTGGGGATTCGAGGCGGCATTGCTGATGTACGAAGGAGCTGATGAGCTTGAGATGGCTATATGCTACCTGTGAGATGCTGTAGATGATGCTCGAAGCTGCCAGAAATTTTGGATGAGATGAGATCTCGGATCGGATCTTATTTTACAGCCGGACAACCACGTGTCAAGCCGGAATTCGCCACCCAGATCATGACGTGGACATCCCCAGTATCAAGATCATGGCCGAGGTCCGAAGCCCGAAGGTGAGTTCAAGCTTCGGCCGAAGCTGCCCTCAACTCTCCATCTCTGATATCGCTAACGATGGCAGCATCATACAATGCTGCTCCCAGCTTGATACAGTCAGTCCTGCCTCAGAGCTCGCTATGGCTCTGCCGAAGAAGAAACCATCGTTACTGAAGGTCAAAAGGAAATCTGCTCAGGTAGCTTGGGACCTTCTGCCATTTGTCGTTACTTGGCTTCACGTCTTTGGGTCGCCATACACGAAGGTTGAGGAGAGCTTCACGCTTCACGCGGTACATGATGTGCTTGCTCATGGGTTATGGCCGGGGCAGCTGACAAAGGTACGTCGCGGCTTTCAGCTTCGTCAAACCTCTTATGAACATAGCTGATACGTCAGTGGGACCATGTTACATTCCCAGGCGCAGTACCGAGGTCCTTCTTACCGTCACTGATACTTGGTGGTATCTCTTACCCTATCGTGAAAGTCGCCTCCATGCTTGGGCTGGTCCGCAACAAGCTGGATATTCAGATTATCAGTGAGTTGTATAGTGGAGTTCGGAGCGGAAAGAGCACGACTGAGCATGTCCAGTAAGACTAGTATTGGCGTCTGTATTCTCCGCCTCATTTGCCCAACTCGCCAAATCGCTGCGATTCCGATACGGCCAAACCACCAGGATATGGTTCGTGCTATTGAGCTTGACGCAATTCCACGTGCCGTACTATGCCGGACGGACGCTACCGAACTTTACAGCTTTGCCAGGAGGTGAGGAACGCTCTTCATCGAGCTCCGGAGCCATACTGACATCCTGGCAGTTTATTTCTCGCTAGCTTGGATCATTCGCGCTGGCGCTACCTCTATCCCCGCTCCCATCCGCCGCAAGAGAATTCGAATGGCCATTGTCCTTCTCACTTTCCTAACGACAAACACCCGGCTCGAAATCGCAGCTCTACTTCTTCCATTGACTTTGAGCCTCGTGGTCAGCGGAATGACGACTTTGAGTGATGCAGTTGTATCCGGTGCTGTTGGCGGAACTGGAGCTCTGTGTATGTCCCCTCCAACGAAAAGGTCGATGCTGACAATCCAGTGCTCTCCGGACCGATAGACTATCTCCTCTGGTCCCCCGCACTTCCACATCCCTCCCTTCCGACATTCACCTCTGCCTGGCAATTCATCTGGCCCGAGCTTGCATCGATGCATTACAACCTCCTCCAAGGTCAATCGGCAAATTGGGGCATCATGAGCCGGCATTACTACTTCACGAACTCTCTCCCTAAGCTATTGATGGGCTCTCTACCGCTCGCCGGTCTCGGCGTCTTGATGGTACTTGCTGCTCGACAGGGCGTGGGGCGGCAATGGGTGGGATTGGGACATGCCAAGGGGATATCAGAAGTTGTAGGACAATTAGGTCTAGGAGTTGGAGTCGTTGGGCTCGTAGGCGGACTCAGCGCCGTCGGACATAAAGAGTGGAGATTTGTGGTGTATGCCGTTCCGGTATTCAACATAGTGGCTGCGATGGCTGCTGCAGCTATGTGAGTTAGTCCCTCTGCCCGACGTGGACTCAGCTGACGTTCATCAGATGGTCAACCCCACAAATCCGCATACGGCCGCTACTTCGATTGGGCCTCGTGGGTATCTTGTCGCTGCAATTGCTCGCGACTGGCTTCTTGACGTTCATATCTACCAACAACTACCCGGGAGGAGAGGTTTGGAAAGCCCTAGATTCTATAGGTACCCGCAGAGATCAGGCTGGACCCGGTATGCTCCCCAATGTTCATGTCTGCCTAGTTGAACTTCCAGCTAACATATGCAGTGACAGTACACTTCTCCTCCTATCCGCTCCAGACCGGCGCCTCTCTCTTCACCTTCATACACGACTCAGCCTTCCCTCAACTTTCAGCGGACGGATCGGCGATATCAGCAACATCAGTCCCACGCAATTCGTCCCAGTGGATCTATTCCAAGGCTGAAGATCCGGCACTTCTAACGCCCGAAGGTGCGAGAGAGGCGGGGATGGATTTGGTTGTTTTGGAGAGTGGAGCCGAGGATGGATGGGTGCGAGGGGGGTGGACAGTCGTGCAGGTTATCGAAGGGTTGAAGGGTGTCAGAAGAGGAGGGAAGTTTGGCGTACGGGTGGAATGGGACAAAAAGGTCGTCATACTGGGTTAGGCGGATATAGTCTAGACGTCTGTGTAAGATTGGGATATTGTCGGCTCCCTCACCCTGATCTGATAGCGCTGTCAGAAAGCAGAGGCACCTTCATATGGTCCACTAGTAACTACGCCACATTCCTTCAAAGTCCCCCGGAACCTTAATCTTCCTTCACTGGCAACCAAAACAGCTCTGCACACTTCACTCGCTCCTTCATCATTGTGCATTACATCCTTCCACCACCGGTCACGCCAAGGCCCCTTCTCCGAGGTCGGATCATCTCTCAGCTTCCGACATCAGACTTGTCGTAAAATGAGCCAACTCGCCCCCGGACTCCTCCCGCAATTTGTCCAACACCTAGCGACATGCTTCGCCTCGCGCCAATCTGCAAATCTAGTATCGTCCGTCCCACTAGGTCCCGAACATTCATATTGGGGTCCTCTACAGCAGGCTTTGTCGCAAGTAAGCTCTTTGCCCATTCGCAAGCACAATGGCTCGGCCGAGCTGATAATGTAGACCCCGCCATCGGCCTTAACTCCGGAAGCTGTACTCCCCCATCTGTCCGCCATACCGACAACGACCAGAGATACATTCGCCTCTTTCATCCTCGCCTTGCTGGATAATATCAGGCTCTATCAGCAGCATGGTCAGATAGGCGGTCCGTCGCAGCTCCATGGAGCCCATGAGGGGGGGCAAGAGGCGTACGGGGAGTTCACAAGGCTACTGGCCGTCTATACGTGAGTCACAGCGTCACTGCATTCTATAGTCTCTCTACTGATTACCCGCAGAGAGCTAAATAGGCTGTACGGAATGTCTGCAAATGGGCCATATCTGCATCCTTTCCTAAATGGTCTAGTGCTTGAGCTAGCAAAGCGATTACTGCCAATATCCCGGAGAGTGAGCAGCCCCGCTATCGAGTGTGAGATTCCGGCTGACCCAAATAGGCCGCCGCATTAGCTACATCACCCTCACGGGACCACGACTCATCCCGCTCGATTCAAGATACTACCCGACAAGCCATCGAGCGGTCTTTCCAAGTCTCTTCTTCGCCCGTCACGGCTGGGGAATGGGAGGCAGAGGTTGGAAAGCCGGAGTTTGTTGGGGATATAATATGGAGTCTGGCCAATATCCTGTGGAGGATATATGCAGAGGTAAGCTTTCTCCCTTCGCCTTCATCATCCGTGAGACTTTCGTACCACACAGCTGACCATACAGCGTAAATTACACACCCAAGCTGTCGAGATTCGCCGTACACTACAATCTCTCACTCCTTCCGAAGATACCCGTCTGACTGTCCGAGGTCGGCATACCCGACAAGCAGACGTATGTGAGAGCTGGTACTGGCGCGGAAGACTAGGTGTCATTTTACTAGATATGAGAGGGGCGAAACATGCTCTAGATAAGGCATGGAGGATATGTCCTGAAGGGGGTTGGAAGCAGAAACGGTGAGTCTCCATCTCGGACCGATTGTGTTTCTGGCCTGGAACTAAAGAGGTCAGATCAATACTCATCCGCCTTATCCCAATCAATCTCCTGCTTGGCATCTTACCCCGCCGGGGCGTATTGGAGGAGTACAACCTGCCAGAATATGTCGACCTGATCCGAACGTTCCGAACGGGCAATATAGCCGGATGGAGAAAAGAGCTCGAGTTGAAGAGAGAGTGGTTGAGAAGCCGGAGCGTCTGGTTGATCTTATATGAACGGGGGGAGATTCTGGTCTGGAGGAATCTATTTAGACAAACGTGAGTCGTGGAGTGAACAATGATGATTCGGGCTGACATAGATAGATTACGGATATACTATTCGCTCGACTCTAAAACGGTGCGAAATAGATGTCCGACCTGGATTTTTACCAATACGGTTATACAGGCTTTCATTGGGTCGGGCGAAGTCGAAGAAGGCGCGATAGGAATTGAAGATATCATCTGTGTCGTCTCTAGCTTGATTGATCAGGTATGTGAAATATTCCCGCGCATGCCTGCCTACAATCTATGGCGTCTGGACCACTCTTCAGGTTGCTAACGCGCACAGGGACTTCTTCTGGGCCAGATCGGCTATACCCAAACGGCACTCGCCATGAAACCCTCGTCGGATGGTATGGGCGGCTTCCCGAGAATATCAGCTGTGGTTCCTAGGGCCATCACGGCTGTAGTATAGGTGGAGACCTATATGTTGGATCTTGTCGATGAATATCTACAATGTTGACAAGACCCAATGACGTGCATATGGATATATCTACAAGCACTCGCATCCATGCCTTCCATCACCTTCATTACCCTGTCTCCTAATCCAGCCTGAAATTAGACCACCTTACCCTACAAGAAAAGTGTCCACAACCCTCCTCGTTCCCCATCTGGTCACTTCGTCAAGATCACCACACGCCCAACCTCTGCTTCCGGCCCATCTGTACCACACCCTCCCTCTTCAACCTCTCCACACCTTCTTCACCCAGCGTCTCCCTCACCATTCGCATAACGTCCCCAACGCTTTTGCTGACTTTACGGCCTGTCGAGGTTGGACCTGAGCAGGAATCGGGACGGTCATGGAAGTTTAAGAGGTCGTAGAGGGATGAAATTTGGTCTGCCTGAGCAACATCAGCTTCGGTACATCTCCCATAACCGGTCCATTTCACGACGTACCTTCTGTTCCAGCGTGTCAATAACCTCCTTGAGGTGATCCGCCAATACATGCCGCTTGGCAGCTGCACTAGTCGCCTCGAGCAATTTGTACTGATCTGCCAACTCGCAGTAGATTCTAAGCCGTGTCAGCTCTATCCCTTGTTCTCGGACATTCAGACTCACGACTTGTAGTGCGAGAAATCATCCTCCAGCTCCCTGATGACTCGAGCGAGCACGGTCTGAGGGGGTACTTCGCCTTTACTGAATCGAAGAATCTCTTCCGGTAAATCCCCAGATCCGCGACCACCCTTCTCACTTCGAGCCTGACGCCCCGCACTGGCCGCAGCCGCATGATTCTCCATCTGAGCAAAGAACTCCGCCTCGTCCTCTGCTCGTATGGAAGGGAAGGGGCTCTCGGGACCTTCCCGTCGGTTCTTCTCCTTTCGCGTCCTTCCATCATCTCTTCTAGGTCTGGACATCGAGGACCGAGATGAGTGCCGAGAGACAGTTTCGCCCTCTTCCTCTGGCGGAGGAGTCGGAGGTCCGCGAGGGACAGTAGGTGGTTGGACACGCGTTGGCGGTCCGGTCGAAGGAGGCATAAGTGTGGGATTGGCCGATGCAGATGCGTGTAGCCCTTGTCGGAGTTTACTAGGTAGGCGAGGTTCATGATTCCGTGTATGGGATGTGGGTGGACGTTGCGTTGGGTGATACCCCGGCTCGTCCTCATCCTGCACATCCTCCACGCGGGCCCGCAGACCCGAGGGCTCTCCTCTTGCCACACGCCGCGTCTCCAAACCCCTCTCCACTACACCGCCCAGCCTTGCCACTTCCCTACTCAGCCGCTCAATCTCTTTCCGGAGCGCAATGAGCTCCGAAGCCGTCCCTGGCCGCTGAGGCGATGGGGGAAATGTGGTAGGTGGCTGAGAACATTGGAGGGTATGCACGAGATGCTTGCTTTCTTCCAGGTCGGACGTGAGGCGGGTAAGGTGAGACCGGAGCGATTTAACCAGGTCTTCCAAGGCTAGATTTGTAAGCTTGCCGCAAAACAGTTGTATGGTGAAGGAAACTTACCGGATTTCTGGCCTATGGCTTCTCTTAGTCGATCTCCGCCCAGGCCCTTCGCATCTTCCACTTCCCCCTTGGCCCGTTCCAGCTCCCCCTCTAATTCACGGACACGCCTCCGCGCGACAGAGTTCTCGGTTTCTAGGCCACGGAGTCGGGCGTGTAGTGTGGCGAGTGTTTGAGGTATAGAGGCTGGATAGGTTAGCTCTCATTCTCCATTCCTGTAACACCACATCTCTTCGTCCCTCCAGCACATCCTCCAAATCGCTAGAGATGCAAACTCACCACCTGCGTCCCCTCCAACATCTCCATTCTTGTCCAAACCCTCATATTGTCCACCCTTCGCGGGCGTGCCCATCAACCCCGTCATGCCCGTAACGTCCGCCGTCACGTCCCCTCTCCGTCCCGCAGGCGCAGAATTGGTCCGTCTTGGCCCCGCCGTTTCTTGTCCTTGACCAGCTTGCAACGCCGACACTCTCCGACCCTTCCCGCTCTTCTCCCTCGTTGGCATTTGCTGGGCCTGCGGCTGTATATTGTGTGCCGTAGTATCGCTCAGAGCCCGCCGGTTGGATTGAAGAGGTCTCGCCAGTCCTCCTGGCATTTTTCCCGGTCGGCGCCGGTGGATATCCTCTTGCAATTCCCTAGCAGCAAGGGTGAATGTGGATGCAGCATAGGGATTGGTGATTGTTGTGTTGTTTTCGCCGGAGGAGCGAGGTCGTCGGCCTGAGCCAGATCCAGATCCCGAACCGCCCGAGTCTGGGGGTGATGGGAGTGGGTTGGCGCGAGTGAGAGTGTAGGATAGGTTGAGATCTTGGTTATGGGGATGGCGCTGAGGCTGGGTCTGGGCTGGTTGCGATTTAGAGGTGAAGGAGGGTAAAGGTGATGGAGAGCGGGGAGGGGAGAAGGAGTGATGGTGCCCGTGTGATGCGAATGGGGAAGTGGGCCGGGGCGAAAGCTATGTTTGTCAGCCCGAGTTATCCTATGCGTCGCCATGTTACTGAACTTACCCCTCCCGATGCACCACCTAACACTTTACCCAGCTCGCCCACCAGCCGACCCAAACTCCGCTCTGGATCAAATTCGCTCCCATCGTCATCCGACCATGCGCCGCTCTTACGCCTGAACACCCCGCCCGCAAGGCTCACAGCAGACACATGGTGATCCGCAGTACTGACGGGGCTCTCGGCCATACTAGGCAAAGACAGCCCAGAGGCATTCCGGTCCGTCCGGTGATTATACGCTGATGCTCGAGGCGTACCATTCGGGCCTTGTTTTGTTTGGGGTTCAGGAGATTGTCGATGGGGATTGGGATGATTGAACCACTCGTCGTGATCCCGCTTATCCCTCACTAGGGGTTCACCGAACCCGCGTGGGTACTCGACTGTATCGTCCATCCCTGTTCCTGAGCCCGATAAGAATGTTCTGTCCCCTTCTAATCCAACACGATGGAGATCATCGTCTCCGAGATCTATTAGACGACCGTCACGCGGAGCAAAGGATGGGCCATTGGCCCCGGCGCCAGAGCCCGACGCTCCGCTCCCGATAGAAGATAAGGAGATTGTGCTGAGATCTTGATCGATTGTGGATTCTAGTCGACGGCGCTCGAGATCGAACGCGGAAGAAGTGATGGGTGGTAGAGATGACATGGGTGCTGGGTGTGTCAAGGGGGAGAGAGCGGGTGTTTGGAGGGCTACGAAGCCCGAGCTTTGGGCGGGCAATACTATTTGCGTGATTGTTGTTTGACAGGATGAATGAGATGTGGTGTTCGCACTTGTCCAGGCTGCGTGGACGGAGAGTATGGGTAGGATCAAGCAGGGGTGATAGTGAGATGTAAGAGGGGAGTAAAAGGGACGTTGGGTGATGCTGAAATCCATGTTTACACCTCGCACAAACGGGGGGATCATTTAAGAAGGCAAAGAAAAATCACACACGTACATGCATACGTAATCGCATTCCTGGCTCTTCTATGAGGTGAACATCCAAGCTATGCGAGCAGCAGCATGCATACTGTTGCCATCAAACAGTACCCTTAAGCATATGGTACTGGCAAGACCTATGAATACATGTCAAAAAAGCGAACGTGTCGCGCCGTATTGCTACTCCCACAAATCTCACAAGGGACCTAGCGGATTATCGCCGCTGTCCAATTCCGCACTTTTCCTGCCCTGCTGCTCGACCGCCTGAGACCTACTAGGCCCCTTCAGCCTCAATGCCTCTTCATCACTCTGCAGCGGTAAAGGCTTGGAAGCAGCTTCAATCACTTCCAATTCGCGCCGCATTGCACTTCCCCCAAACATGTCGTCTTTCGGTAAAGCGGGTGGCGGTGCCGGTTCAGCAGCTGCGGGAGGTTGGTTTGGATGAATAGGGATCTCGCGCACTGATTTGGCTGCTACCTCCCAAGCCTCAAGATTCTGCGTCGAGTAAGCTTGACGACCTCGCATTACAGCCAATGGAAGCTTCGACTTACCTGTCGACACCATTCCCGATGGACAGTAGCGAGTTGGATAGCCATTTGTCGCATATCCGCAACTTTTTGCCGTTGGAACCTGTCCAAGTCCGCCTGAAGGGTATTCGAAGCGTACTTCAGATCTTGTTCAGACGCCAATAATGAATCTTCCAGCTGATCATCTGTCAGTTCTACGACACGTCTAACACATTTGTGCAACTCACCTGAGCAATGTTATCCCTAGTTTTGGCAATATTCGCCCGCCTTGTAGCTTCCGGATCAACATCCATCATCCCGCTCAGACTATGCTTCACAGCCGACAATAGCCCAAATCCAGCATTGCCCCTCGCTCGCGAGACAGTCCTCTCTGCCCTCTCCCTCTCTTCTCTCTGCCTCTGCCGCTCCCTCTCCCTATCTTCGGGATCATCACTCTGTCCTGCCCCGGCACCCGAACCACTACCGCCAATGATTGACCCACCCCGCTCTAACGCTTCCTCCAGTCTCCTTGATTCCTTCTCGGCAGCCTCCAGAAGGTCCAGCTTGTCCTTCTGGGTCTCGAGTGTATCCTGGACGAGCTCATACTGGACGTGTTTCTGGTGTCGGAAAGACAAGCGTTGTTTGATCAGACTGGAGAATTGCGAGTAGATGTGAAGAGGTTCAGTCGCGGATCGCTCCCATGCTTGCAGCTGATGGGTCAGCAAACGCTTGACACGAGAGACATAAGCTTAGCTCACCAAAGCAGCAGTGGCCAGAAACTCTTGATCCACAGCCTGTCCGACCTTCTCAACAGCCAAGCCCAACTCTCCGTTCTCAACCAGACTGAACCCATTCCAAACCGCACCCAACTCGCTCAGGTCCTGCGCACGCTCTCCCCAGCGCTTCACGACGCGCCGATTGACCTTCTCCATACTGCCCGAAAAGTGCTGGTGGAACTTATCGGTGAAGACCTCGGAATCGTTGAAGCGTTGATCCGGGCGGCGAAGGGGATGAGTGGCGGATGGGGTTGGTAGGAGGTGATGGGCGATGTATGATGTGCTGGGAGAGTCTGGCGCGTCGGGTGAGGGCACGCCGGACGGAGAGTCGGGTTGGAATGTGGGGTTGTGGGATGGCGCGTGAAGGGGGTTCTTGGGTAAGAGGGAAACAGGAGGCGAGTGCAGGACTTCGTTCTGCGTCGTCAGTCAATGTAGCGTGTTTTGAATCACAGAGTACCTACCCAGCTGACGCCATCTTCCAAGAATCTGTGTAGAACATGTTCCCCGCCCAAGATCGGGTGGCGGACTACTCGGCGCAGGAAATCCTCCAATAAACGTTTCCTCCTCGAGATTGTCGCGGCGTCTTCTTTAGCCTTAGACTGCCCCTTGACTGCATATTCCGCAAGAGACTGCTTGGATGGGATTGGAGGAATGATGAGGACCGGGTAAAGCCCTGTAAGCGCTTGATGTAGCGAGAGGAATGACGAATATCTTCGTCGCGTCTCGTGTGTCTAAACAGTCAGTCTCCTAGCTGATGTGATTTGCAGCGCGAACAACTCACTCCTATTCTGATGACATAGGTGATGTACGTGGCCTTGCCGCCATCGGTAGTTTTGAACGCATCCACAATGTGGATCTCTTCCCCTTTACTGATATCCTTATCCCGCTCACAGCAGAAGCCCTGCTTCACCGATGGTCCGGACAGCCTCGACGAGCCCTTCTTGGGCTCTTTCGAAGGATCAGGGAATGACGCGCGGTGGGTGGGTGGAGGAGACCCTGACGCAGCGGAGATGAGAGATGATGGGCCTCTCGAAGGGGTCGGCGAGGAGAAGCGGGACGAGCTGACATTGGCAATACCTCCTCCTGCGGCATTTGGGCTGATTGGCCGAGAGGGCGACGGAGAGCCTGTTGGAGAGGCTGCGAATGGATTGGGAGGGTCTGTAGGGTGGTCCATTGTGTATAGAGACTGTGTAGGATAGGTGAGGAATGTGTTGGTGGGCTGTGCGTTGTGCGGGGTGAGGGGGGGAGTGAGGGTGACGTGGCGCCAGAGAAGGCCTTATCAAAGAGATGTCCATGCCGTAAGCCCCATCGGTTAGATTGGCCGAAAAGTTAACTCGACTTTCGCACAAGCTTTCGCATCTACTGAATACAAGATGGCAGACATGGTAGCAGGCCTAGAGCCCGCCATGTCGTTACACACCCAACCCACCCTATCCCCAGATCAACTATCCTCAATCGTGCGTTTTCCTGTTCTGCTGCTGCTCGGCGTGGTGCTGATGTCTGGATCAGTTCGGGTCCATGTCGGTCGCGTGCTGGCTCGTGGTCTACACTCCGCAGATATGGGAGAACTATCAGCTTAAATCAGGCGAAGGTCTTAGTGTGGCGTTCGTCGTTCTGTGGCTCCTCGGAGATCTTACGGGTCTAATGTATGTGTCCCGCTAGATCTCATTTCGACAGCATCTGATAATACAGAGGCGGCGTAATGGCCAAATTGGTACCGACAGTCATTGTCCTAGCATCCTATGTGAGTGATCCTCGACCACTATGGACACGCACTAATATTGCCAGTACACAGTATGCGATGTCGTCCTACTGGCACAGGTATACTACTACCGACGTATCCGCCTCCGAGCTCGCCGAGACTCCATATCCCCTTCAGCCCGCTTAGCAGCTGCAACCGAAAACACACCGCTCATCCTCCCTGACGACCCAAACCCACCACCAGCCCAACCTAAACCTCTCTTACCGCCCCACCTCCTATGGCTAGAATATCCCATATTAATCGCCTTCGTCCTCCTCGCTGGTGCCGGCGCGTGGTATCTTGAAATCCACAATACACCGGATGTGTCAATACCCGAAAACCCGGGACCGGGCCAGGGAGGGAGTGGGGGCCCTGATGAGGTTGAATTGGAGTGGAAGTCTCAGTTGTTGGGTTGGAGTAGCGCCGTGCTGTACTTTGGGAGTCGGATACCGCAGATAATACACAACTTGTGAGTGTCCCATAATAAGTGGACTTCAATCTCCCACTGACAGATAACAGCCGTACACGATGTGCTGGTCTATCGCTCGCATTGTTCTTCTTCACCATCACAGGCAGTGAGTACAGGGGTCATACCCAATCTTTGACATTCGTCGCTGTCTGGCTCCAAAAGGACATGCACTGACCCAAACCAGACGTAACATACGCCGCCTCCATCCTCGCCCCCTCCCTCAACCCCCACTACCTCCTCGCCAATGCCTCCTGGCTCGCCGGCGCACTCCTCACCATCTTCCTAGACCTATTCGTCATGGCTCAATTCGCAGTGTACGGGCATCAAGACAAGAAACGGGCAGAGCAGCGCAAAGCGGGTCTGATTGGAGAAGAGGATGAGTCGGCGCTGGCGACGTAGCATTGTGTAGTCGTTTGGCTAGTGCGACGCAGCGATATGGGTGTGGCGGTCGAAGAGGTGCTATGGACTATCTCGGGGGTTTGAATCCGCTGTCGGAATGCATGTATCTATAATCTTGGACCCGGATCTTGTCGACTCGGCTATAGCGTATCTCTATGGCGTGTTAGCATTGCAGTGAACCGATGAGTTCTACTCTAAGACCCAAGATTCCCAACTTGCGTCAAAAGGTCGTTCCAGCTCGACTCGGAAATTGCCGGCAGCATCGCCGCTGCTCTCGATCGATCCTAGACTCCCTACATATGTCTCCCTTGTCATCCTCTACGCCTTTCATGGACTTGTTACCCAGCTCTCTAATCCTACCAAATCGTCAGGACTTGACACGATCAAGCCAAAGACGCGTCGCGTCCTTCCCAGCTGAAGCTGAAACATCCTCGAACCTCCTCCATTCGCGCGTCGCGTTTCAGTACTCTGCCCCATTCGATTCTGATGATGGGCTTGACCTTGTCAAGCCTCGAAGCATGCGACTGTCTGAGATTACGCGCCTTACAGTCCTGAAACGGTCCGCCCTCCGGACTCCGGATGATAGGAATCCACAATACTGGGACCGACACAGCCTTGGCAAACAATGTACGCATGTCTCCTTTCCAGCTGAGACAGCCGTACATTCACAATACGTATGACTCACTCACATCCACTCAATCTCTAACAGGATGTAATCAGTTTATCGCAGGTTTCAAGACTCATTCTGGCACCTACGCATCTTCCAACATTCATCAAGTCTCTTACCGACTAGCCCCCTTTCAGCCATTCTCCAAAATCTCCGATATCTACTCGTTTCATCTTTCGACACTCATGCCACGCTGTCGCAGAATGCAATTTCGGCACGGGGGTCCGGATGTCTTTGCGCCTGCCGCCATTCGATGAATTGTGTACTGCGCTGGATAATCAGGGCAAGGCCCCGGGTTTGGCGAGGTACTAAAGGCTGACCATCCGTCTGGGAGAAGACTCCACATCCACCACCTATCGTCTTTCCTACACATTCACCCTTGTTCTCCTTCCTTACTGTTCTTCAGTTCAGTCTTCCCTTCCTTACGCTCTAGCGATCTACACGCATCTATAGCTTCATCTACGAACCGACATCTCCCAGACCCAACCTCTCTTATCACTCACTAATCAATCTTCACCTTCACCCTTCAACCTTCACTCGAGCGCCCTTCGCCTATCATGCGTTGCTCAGCCGCCGCCCTCGCCCTTCTCCTCCCCATCATCCTCGCCTCGCCCATCTCTCCATCATTGCCCAGAGACTTCACACCGGACGAGCGCGGCCTGCTCGACATCAACGTTGACATTGGCACCTGTGTCAAGCTCCGCGCCGATGTCGATCTATCCGCGAACGTCCTAGGTCTAGGCGCTGACGCCATCGCCAAGGCCGGAGCGTGTATCTGCGTCGACGTCGAGGCCAGTCTTAGCCTCCTCAGTGGCCAATCCCTCGTGAAGGCCGATGCGGATGTGGACGTCTATGTCCAGCTGGCAGTAGGAGCAGATGCCAGAGTCGTCACTGGCCAGCCCGGCAAAGCAATCAAAGCACTTGTAAGTCTACCTCCTGCCGAAAGGAAAGATCTAATGCTAATGACCTAAGGTCGACGCTCGTGCCGGTCTCGGATTATTCTGCAGCATCCCTCCCTCCCTCTTCCCCAACTCCCAACATGACTTCACCAACGGGTGCTGTGCCCGCAAGTGCAACCCGGGCTACACTCTTGGTCAAAACAGATGGCGTCAGCCCGTCTGTATCAAGAACCCCGATTGCCCCGCCACCCAGACTTACATCAACGGCGCGTGCGGCTGCAACCCCGTCACCGAAATCAAATGCGGCAACAAGTGCTATGACAAGGCCATCCACACTTGTCCCAGCGGCGTGCCAAGGCGGAGGGACGAGGTGGTCAAGAGGAGCAGGTATGAGTGTCTGGCCGGCAAGACCTACTGCCCTGCTATCGGTCACAGCGGATGGGAGTGTGTTGATACCATGAATGACATTGAGTCTTGTGAGTCTTTCCTGTCAGATCTCTTGTCTGGAACCAAGGCTGATGATCCCAGGCGGCGGTTGCGCAGACCCCAGCATCGCCTTCGGTCCCGGTGTAGGCACAGACTGCACTGCCATCGCAGGAACCAACAGCGTCTCATGTCAGCAGGGCCAGTGCCGTGTCCATTCGTGCCAGGACGGCTGGGCGTTCGCTGCGGATGGAGAGACTTGTCTGCCAGTCTTGGCTGCGGGCGAGGCGGAGTTCAATACCACTCAGAAAAAGCTCGTCTTCATGCGCCAGTCGTAGATTGGCTTCGGGCCAGACGGATCTACGGATCCTCTAGTAGTTTCAATTAGTTGTCATCTCTTCGGACATTTGGGTTATACTTTTCATAATATTTTGGCTGCAATCTATGCATTAGTCTTCTTTTAGATCAGCTTGAAGCCACCAAAGGTATTATGTTCAACAATCCATTACTGTCCGATGTCAATTTGTAGAACGAGTGAGTAAAACTATGCCCACCTCGGCAGATCCGCCCAGACACAGTATCTCGGAACATCCCAGGACTGCCTAGCCTTGCATGTTCCCATAATCCCCTCGCATCTACTCCCTCTAATCATCGTCCCAATGACCCGACTGCTTCGGCGGCGCAATACCCGCCTGCTTCGCCACAATGATAGAGTCAACCCTCAACACCGCAATCGCCGCCTCTGTCGCCAATTTGATCGCCCAGTCTTTCGCCGCATAACTATCCAGCACACCGATTTGCTTGGCCGACACCACGCCCGCCTCGGGTCCTGATCCCTCTGACTCAATATCCACCCCGACGTCCGTCCGCCCCTCGAGCGAATGCGCCTTGTACATGTTGCTCACGACATCCTCGGCGTTCAATCCCGCATTCTCCGCCAGTGTCCGGGGGACAACCTCCATCGCCTCGGCCCATCGCTTGATAGAGTGCTGTGCAAGCCCGGGCGTCTTGGCGCCGTACGCAGCTATGCGCGAGGCTAGCTCGACCTCTGACGCACCTGCACCGGGCACCAACCGGCCGTCGCGCAGCAAGATCCGGATAGTATTGATTCCGTCATCGAGAGATCGCTCGAGATCGTCGAGGTAGTTGGCGGTCGCGCCTCGGAGAACGATAGTGGCCGTTTTGGTCTTTTCGCCATCCTCTTGTCGGAGGACAGTGACTCGGTCACCGCCAATCTCGACAGTCTCGAAGACGTCTACCATACCGGCTTCTTCGGGGGTAGGGGCACCGAGACGGGCAAGAGGGGTAGCGCCGACGACGCGACAGAGACGACGAAGGTCGAATTTGGATAAAACCTTAATGACGGCAATGTTCATTCGGTTCAGGTAGTGAAGGGCGAGGTCTCCGATACCCGAGCCGGCAATGATGAGTTTGACGCCAGAGTCGGCAATCTCCTTGAAATACTGCGAGTGTCAGCTGATTGCATTATACGCGGCAACGTCAATGGGCTTGACTCACGCCTTCGAGCTGCTTCTCCTCTCCTTTTGTGAAGTTCAATAACTCTTCCGCCTTCTTCAACAGAACCGTCCCTTTTGTCTCCGTCTGCGAGATATCCAGACCGCAGGTGTAGACCGCAACCTTGGCCTTGGTGGCCTTTTTGACAATCCCTAGCACGTTAGCGGACCTATCGACTTTGTAACGCTCAAAAGCCCACCTTCTGGTTCCCGGCCAAACACCATTCCCCTGACGACCTTACTCGCGCTCAATCCGCCACCCAGGACTTTGACAACTCGGACGGAGTCGACATTGAAGTCTCGTGCATTCTTGGGCATCACGGCCAGGGCCGCTTCGGCGCAAAGGTTGGAGAGGAACGCCTCGGAACCGGGCTGTTTAGAGGCGAGGGCGGGGGAAATGGCGGTAGCGATTTGGGCGACGGTGGGGAGGGGTTTAGATTCGAGTGTAGAACATATCAAAGCTGAGGATTAGCTCATGCAGATCATGATAGTGGAAATCAGACTCACTCTCAAGCTCTTCACGTCCCTTCTTCATAGCCATCTCATATCCCAGAATCACGTCGCTGGGATGTAGTCCCATAGTCAACAGGTGTTCTGACCGTTTGAGCAGCTCTCCAGCGAATATCAGCACCAAATTGGTACCATCTCCCATCTGTTCCTATCAGCACTAGCCTGACTGAAGCGGTCTCAGGACATACCTCCGACTCCTGCGCTGTTGAGGCCATAACCAGAAGTTTAGCCGCAGGGTGCGCGACTTCGATCTCCCGGATGATTGTCGCTGCGTCCGAAGTCACAAATAGTCGGCCCAAGTGGTTGATGATGAGCTTATTGCGACCTGAAGCTTTAGCAAGTGACTTGGACTCAACCAAGACATCGCACTGACCATTTGGACCGAAAGATGTTCGAACAATCTCGCTGAGCTCGCCTACTGCTGCGATATTTCTCAGGACCGCTTCTTCTAGACCGCTCATATGCTATGCAGTGTTAGTGGGTGTTGCATGGTCCACATTGGATGCTGCAGAACATGGTGGAATCTTTCAACATACCTTGTAGCCAGCCTTGAAGAGGTCGGGCCCTCCGCCCTTGGGTACTTTCAGCGCCATATTGTGTGCTCGATACCTCTCTGTTTATGAGGTAGTAGTATGTAAGAGCTGTAGGCCTTGGACTGTAGTGTGCACTTATGTAGCAAATGACTGAGCGAACAGAGCTTACCATCCTGGCCAACTTTTGGAAAACGCGCGCGTTTCGCGAACGGCCAAGCGGCGATCGCCGAACGTGGCACTGTTCGCCACCCAACCTGGATGGAACTCCTTTGATGCCACCACGGCCTACATCAGGGGCATGAACAAAGCAGATGGAGATTCACACAGCCTGCTTTAAACATGTGTCAATAGATCAGGAAGAACACCCCATCCGCACATCATAGATCAGATGTCAAAAGCACCCGGAATAGGAGCTGGCAAGCCCGCTCATCCCTTCGCTGTCACTGTAGAGGAGCCTGTAGCGGTGAGTCTCCCCTGAGACTGGTTCCACCGATAAGTGGCGCGAGTCCAATGTCGATAAGATGGCACGAGCTCTGATAATTAGGCTACATAGACCGACTGACGCTGGATAGAATTCGATCGTTCCAGATGGATACGGTATCAAGTATCACGCATATCACACCATGTGAGCCTTCATCTTGGTATAAGGTAGAACGCTGACACAGGAACAGAACGGAAGGTGTATTGTAAGTGTACCTATGCACCTATCGGTAGTCAAGTACCCAAGGCTGATAAGGTCTAGCTTGCCAACGGGTACTCAGCTGCCAGGAGGTGCAGTTTTACCCATGTCTTCCGTAGCAGACTTCCCGATGGTGTTACCACCAGGTAAGACGCTCTATCAAGCGTGAGGGTTAAGTCTGACCCTGATAGGGACCAAATTGCCGGGTGGCGTCATGGTTCCAGTGAGTTTCTTGGCTTCCCTGGCCTATATCTGACATTGTCCTGACTCAGCATCCCAGCTGATACTTTAGATCGTGATGGAGCGAGTGAGCAAAGCGGACAAGGCCATGATGCAACCCGACCCAATCTGCTGTATTCAGTGAACGCCTCCTGTTTATAGATGGAGAGTCAGACTGCACGTGCCCATAGTTTAAGCTAGCTTTGTGCCAGCGCTGGCATGACTCCTGCTCCACCTTAAATCGTATGTATAGTAGACTGTCCCAGAAAGGATACACTCAGACCAGAGCAGAGCGCCCATAGCAACTGTCAGACGTCCAGACCTTTGCCAACTGCCACACTAGTAATTGCCACCCAAAATCCAGAATGCCACATGCCGGCATTGTGGTCTGCGGAGCCCCATGTTGACACTTGCTACCGCACTCAGGCATCTTGCTCGCCTTCTTTCTCCTCTTGCCTGTTGTCTCTCATCATAAAAAGGATGCCACCCAGTAGCTCTGCCCAAGACTTGCTCGATCTTGGAAAGAGGCAGTACAAGGCTGGACAATGGTCAGACGCCAGAAGGTCTCTTGACAAAGTACGTTGTCCCTTTCCCCCTACCCTTGTCCTCGTCGCGGTCGTGACCGACGTGAAGAGGCTATCTGGCTGATTCACTTAGGCACTGTCGCTTGGCAATAGGCAAGCCGAAATCTACGAGCTTAAAGCCAAGGCATATCTGCGCCAGTCTATAGCGGAGGCGAAAGAATATACGCGCACGAGTTCTGGTCCAGACGGGGCTGCCTCGTATGAAGCAGCCTATGCTACCGCCGTCTCGGCCGTTAGCAAATTCACCAAGGACCGCTGGCAAGTGAGTTTTGCGTCGTGAAGAAGACATTGCCCGGGAGTTGACGCGTGATTTGGGATTCTTATGGCTGTGGCTTTGAGGGGGCAACGGGGAGAACTCGCTCGAATTCCGATCGAAGCGCTTTACTGACGCGTCAGCCCTACTACATCATAGCGGACATCGTATACCATCGCCAGAAATACATGTGCGCGCAAAGCTACATCACAAAGGCGGAAAACCATCCCTCATTCCGACGTGCCAATGCGGACCAGAAAGCCCTTATCCGGAAGTTCGCCGAGCGAATACAGCACGATCGGCGATACATCAACGTGCGTAATCGCGGGCGTGCTGAGGTAGAAGCGATCGAGAAGGATCTAGAGAGGGAGGCACAAGTGCGGAAGCGGACGAATTATGAGCATGTCCTTCCGGACGATATCCTGCTGCGGATTGTGGAGGTGGCGAGGGATAGTGATCCGCGATTGCCCGTGCGAATGAGTGGCGTTAGCCCGCGGTGGAGAGAGGCGTTACTCAACCAGCGGGGAGTCTGGCAGCGGTTGATTCTGGGCAAAGGGAAAGATGTGGTGTTCAAGGTGAAGACATACCTTGAGCGGTGTGGCGGCGAGGATGGGGCGGAAGGGTCGGGACTAAGGGAGTTGAGGATCACGTTAGGATTCGATTGGAATAAGGCGGACGAGATTGGGAAGCTACTCAAGCCTCACGCGAGGTATATCGAGAGACTTCGACTCGATATTCGACCGAATCCCTCGACTGCCTCCGCTACCATGCTCTCACACTTCCACCAATCCATGTCGAGCCTTCGGGTACTCGATATCTGCGCAAGCGAAAATCAGCCTGACGGATACGTCGGTTACTACCTCCCTACCAAGCGCCTGGACTTTAACCTCCTACCGATCGGCGGCTCGTCGCTCGAGGAGCTGGCGCTGTCCGGCGTCAGCTATATTAGCGAGCGGAGTTTCAAGCCGCTAGATCCCGACGTCGAAACAGGCGTACTCTGGACCGGGAATCCTGCGGTCCAACTGTCGAACGTCTCGTCATTGCGCCTGACAGACTGTCAGCTCGGATGCAACGGCGCCGAATTCCGTCCAATCTTGGGGCACATGCCCAATGTCCGGCAAGTCCATCTGAAGCGAGTGGCGCTTTCGCTCTTCGGTACGCGGCCAGAGGCGAAGGAGGACGAGGGACTGTGCATGGAGCATCTGGAGGAGTGGCGGTCTGAGGGACCGTATGATTGTCTCAGTGATTTTCTGCCCGAATCCTCTACCCTACCCAATCTCCTTCATCTCGATTACGGCCCCACATTTCCCCCTCGAAGCCTTATCGATTTCTACCGATCGCCTCTCCTCATCGAGGCTTTACCTAAACTACAATCCCTCAACCTCGGGAAATCTACAATCACCGACGACTTCATCGATATCCTCCGCGAGATGACTTCCCTCCAATTTCTCGATCTCTCTCGGTGTAGCCTGTCCGTCAAGTTCCTCGAGAATTTGGCGGGCGGAGCTAAAACTATCCCCCGACTCCTCCCCAACCTCGTTGCGCTATCCCTAGCTGGTAATCTCGAATTGCGCGCTCCTGTCTTAAGAGATCTGGTAAACTCCCGCCTACCAGAATCCGATCGAATCCCTGTTCCCCTCGCCGTAGCCGTCCCCGTTAAGCGGAAGAATCCATTCGGACCGACACGGTCCTCTTCATCCCTCTCTGCTACTCCTGCACCTACGCAACCCTCCCTCGTTCCACCTCCGACTACACTTGTCCATACACCGCCCGAAGTTGCCAGACTCCGCTGGCTGAATGTCGACCTCTGTGAGAGCGTCGAGGTTGCGCTTTACCCCTCCCTGGAGCGAAAGCTAGGCTTTCTCAGTCGGTCTATGGGCGCAGCGGACGAAGATCGGATCAGAGGGAGGGGTAGGTGGGATTGGACACTAGACATGGCGGCGCATTGTAGGTGGAAATTGAAAGGGGAGGGTAGTGCCGGCGTCGAGGAGAAATGCGAGATTAGGCCTGATGGTGAGTTGCTACTATCTATGAGGCATCTCAGCATTTGCTTCCTCGATCCGAACTTGTACCCATTACCCCAAATCATCGCGATGCTGATCAAAAACAGGGAAAGGCGCTTATCACGTCTATCACGCATGTTGTCAAGCGCAATTCATCGAAGAGGAGAAAGGGTGGGAGTGGATAAGTCAGATTGAGCGATCTCAACAGAGTGCGACCCAGGCCAAGAGGGGGAAGAAGACTGTGGGGCGCTCAGGGTCACAATCAGGAGGTCGGAAAGGTCGGATTGATGCTCTGCAGGAGCGGTGATGGAGGGCGAATGGCTGAGGAAATTATGTAGCTTGATAGTAGTAGTATCTGACAAATGTGTATATCAGCGTGTTTATACATATGATCCTTCTCTTGCCAATACTCGATGTCTACGCGCCAGGCCGAGAAGTTCGATGGTCCCTGTGCGACCTGTGAATATGGCTTTCATCTGCATCCAGGGCATCCTTTGTTCCTCCGTCTGCCCTTATATCGGGGCATGCCCTTGCACTCCTTTGTACTGTTCCCTGTGATTCTGTACATGGGCATAAGGACATCTCGCCCGCTGGTCACGCCGACTCTTCTTGATTATAGCACTCACTGTGCCTTAATCAACAGAGCATGTACGCACCCAAATCTGGAAACGCGAGCGGAGTCGATGGTCCACTGAATCCATTCGTCATTACCCCGCCTCCAGCAGATGTGAGTAGGCCCCAGGATGCAAGTATGGGTCTCGCTGATGATTGAAGCAAAAAGAGGATGAAATACCGGGATATGTGAGTCATGCCAAAAAGAGGGTTCTGAAAGCGGAATTGGCCCATGCTGAATTGAATAACTAGGTTAAGCGATTTGGAGCGTATGTGAGTTTCGCTCATTAGGTCGTCCCATTATATTCGCTTACGAACCCAGCATACTTTGTAAGTAGTCTGTCGTAGCATGCGACAGGAATAGCCACGCTGACATGAGATTAGGACCGAAGGAGTCTTGCAAGCCCATGTGACTCGCGTTGCAGGCTCTGTAGCTGACACCGTAGTCTTCCAGCTGGTACACTCCTCCCTCAAGGCTGTAGCTTTGCGATGCAAGCGACAATAGACTTTGGGTTACACTTCCCGGTGAGTCGCCGTCTGTCATCTTGATGTCCATGGCTGGCGGTGGTATGAATGTTACTGAATGAATATAGAATGGGACAAAGGTGCCGGGTGGTTTCCTCTTGCCTGTAAGTACATCCGAACATTGGGGGTTGGACCATGAGCTTGATCGCTAATGAGTAAGGTATCAGTTGTCAAGAAGGAGGATGCGCCGCCGCCTGTTCATCCGCACGAGAACCCTCTGTGCTGTATTCAGTAGTACAGAGTGGGGTCCTTGTATCACATACATGTACATCAAGCCCAGAAATCAGACGAAGCAGACTTGTGACCCTAGCTCAAAGCGCCAGAGCAAGCATCGGTGCGAGTGTCAGAGCCACGCCGGCTGCAATGACTGATGGGCGATATGACAGTGCTGCGGAGCTGAGATATGCTTGCGACCTGATCGCTTCAGCAACAAGTTTTTGACCTTTGGATCACGGCTTCCCTCGAGACGCCCGCCCGCCTGCGTGTCCGTAGCTAGACTCACTGGAAGTACTCCTTTGCTGCAACTTTGGTATACTCATCCGGCAACACTAGGGTCTGCGAGACGTCCACGCCTGCTTTGGCACACCAAGAAACCCCGAACTCAAGTCCGTAGGCGACATCGGGCGCTGAGACGCAAGTAGCAATCAAGCATGCGGGCATTGCGTTGATGTAAGGCTATGAGATCAGCTTTGATACTGGGTCCTGTCTGGAAAAAGATCTCACTTCGTTTGCACAGTTCCCTCCAATCGCCTCATTGTTGCCCAATGGGTCATCATCGGTGTTGACAAAGTTGTGAACGGCCATGATGACAGATACATGGCATTGCAAGAAGCAGACTGGTCTTGGTTAGAAACGGCGCTTTGGGTGAACCTTGACCCATCACTTACGAGAAGGGTTCTTATGGACGTCAAGCTGAAATTGTCCAGCTGCCAGAGCTGAGACCAGTGGCGAAGCGAGTGCGAGCGCAATGAATAGGATTCGCGACAGCATGGCGTTCTGGTTGATTGTCTTGAAGTGAAGATGTGTCGGTCAGATTGATGATGTTGAAGTTCAGAGGCAGTTCATCAAGGATCTCCGGCCCCTATCTTGCAGCCTTGAATACCTTGACGCCCTTGCAACATTGTGATTTGAGCTCTTTGTCTGCGAAGGATGAGGACAAAAGGCGCCCAAGAGTTGCCCAAAAGCCAGCAGCCGAGCCTCTTTGTTGTGTGGGGTAAACGCGGGGTAAATTGGTCCCGGGGCCTTATGACGGCGGTGGAGGCGTCCAGCCTATCCGCGCCTATCCACGATCATCTATATCTCCCTTGCAACCCCTACATCTTTGCTTCACAGGTCTGACACTCTCCGTTAAGATGACTGAGACACGCCCAGCAACGCAGGATCTCCAGAAATTGGACCAGGAGGACAAGCTAAATTGGACTCGAGGGGAATTTGAGATTCCGTCCAGCAAGGCCTGTGGAGGAGATGATGGTGAGTCGCCAGGACGTACAAATAGGGTTACGGGAGGCTGAAAATATCAGATGGAGAAGCTATATACTTCTGTGGCAATTCTTTAGGGCTGCTCAATAAGCGAGCGAGACAGCACATCATGGAAGAGCTTGAAGTGTGGTCTACCAGGTGAGCGATATGTTGGTGTCATTGGCTGATTGGTAGCTCTGTCACTGGACACTTCTCACACCCTTATTCACGGCCTTGGAAACATGTCGACCGGCCTTTGACTTCTCATCTCGCCGCTCTTGTCGGCGCGAAAGAAGAGGATGTAGCGCATACTTCCACCCTCACCAGTAACATGCACAACCTCTTCACGAGCTTCTATCGCCCGACCGCCAAGCGTTGGAAGATTGTCATTGAGCAAGGCAGCTTTCCCAGTGACTGGGTAGGTTGATCTCACCTTGATCAGGAGTAGTTGCTGATCAGCAGTATGCCGTCCACTCCCATCCCAGGCTCCACGATGCGGTCCTCTCGCCAGCCCAGATTGACGAAGCCATCATTGCGCTCAAGCCTCGGGGAGGGGAAGAGACTCTTCGCACTGAAGACATACTCAAAGTGATCGAGGAGAACAAAGACACTGTGAGTGGATTTCCTCTGTAGATGGTGCAGGGGTATACTGATCAGCGCAGATCGCTGTGGTTTGGATGCCGCTGGTGCAGTACTACACCGGACAGCTCTTTGATATACCCCCAATAGCCAAGAAGTCGCACGAAATTGGCGCGCTCATCGGTCTAGACTTGGCGCATGGCACAGGAAATGTCGAGTGTAAGCTTGGAGAATGGGAGGTGGATTTCGCGGTCTGGTGTACCTATAAGTGAGCGTGGTCGGATCTGGACATGACGCGTGAAAACTGACGCCAATAGATACCTGAACGCTGGACCGTCAGCTATTGGCGGAATGTATGTGCGGTCAGGCCTGGATGATGGAGGGAAAAGGTAAGTATCTGCATTGGGATATACCCCTTTCGCTGCTGATCCATCAGATTGGCCGGATGGTGGGGCAACGACGCTGCGACCCGATTCAAAATGGAGCCTACTTTCCGTCCCACACCAGGCGCGAAGGGCTATCAACATTCCTGCACTCCCGTCCTCTCCTCCATCCCCCTTCTTGCGACTTTGGAACTGATCGACAAAGTCGGGTTTGCCGCAATGAGAGAAAAGGGTGTCCGACTCACATCGACTCTTGAGACTCTGTTACGAAGCTCGGAGCACTTTATCCCACTCTCGCAGGACGCCCGCTCGACCAAGAAGATTGGATTCACCATTCTTACTCCGGAAGCACCATGGCGCGGTACGCAGTTGAGCGTCTTCATCACAGGCGGTGAAGAGGTCATGCCTAGGGTATTTGAGCGGTGTCTGAAGAGCGGGCTTGTGGGGGATGAGAGGAGACCGAACGTGATCAGGCTGAGCCCGGTGGTGCTATACAACACGTTTGCGGAGGTGGGGCGGGCGGTTGAGATTTTGGAGGAGGCGATCAAGGCGGAGAAGGAAAGTGGTGCTGGAGGAAAGGCCGGTGAAGGGGGACAGAGGGATGTCATCGGAGGAGATGGACCGTAAGGTCTTAGCTCATCACGCCAGTGAGCAACCAGTCACCACGCCGCAGTGACTCAAAGCACAAAATGCATCCTGCCTCTCTGCAATCTGGTCGTACGCTTCCCTCACTTCCAAGGCAATGGTCCCCTCTTCCTCCGCTGATCGACCCCTCGTCTCTCCATAGTCACGCTACCTCTGAGGCGGCCGACAGAGAGCATCAAGATGACCTCGAGGATGAGGTATCAACTTGTGTGTCAGGTTCCGGACTTCCAAGATCCAGGGGTGGAATGTCCTCGGTGGCCGTTTGCGGTGTGACCGGAACAGGGCTGACTCGCGGTGTCGGTAGACCCCCTGTGGAGCGTGAGTCACTGGGTGCAGTATTTGTGGCTAAATGGGAGTCAGTTCCTCGACCTCGCCCAAGTATGTTTCGATAGGCCCGGCCCAGCCCCGCGACTCGCGAGCTGGTACTCACAGGGCGCGTTGCTGCCGTCTTGGTCGGACATCTCGAGTGATAAGGCTGGACTTTGGAAGGCGAAGCTGTATGCTATATGGTGAGACAAGGCTCCAATAATGTTAGGCTCACTTTGACTTGCGCAACGAGCAGCGACAGAAGAGGCAAATGTAGGGTGTCAGGTGGGGGATGAGTGTTGCAGCGAGTTACACAGGATTTGTATCCAGGGTCACAGAAGTTTTCGTTACCCGACGTCCACACGCTCGGCATAGCGCCTTCGACCTCCCCTCCTTTGTGTGTTCTGGAAGCAGTCAGGGCGCGCCGAACCGCGTACGTGAGGTGCACGTGAAGCACTCTAGCTGTGATACCGCCGTGTGCAGGATTCAGCTGACCTTGCTACCCACTGCTACCTCTCTCTAATCCGGCATGCATGGCTCCTGCGGCTCATAGCGTTCTAACATTCTCCAATGTGTGCTTCAGCGCTTACAGCCTGATCATCCCGGCGATCCCGGTCAAGGCATGTGCTGACAATCTGAAACACGGTGAAACGCTTTCAATAATGCCGGCATATCAGATTACTGGATCCAGGGTAACATTTTGACCCCGAATCTGCATCTTGTACTCTGCACTTGCCATTCGAGGCGCGCAGGCTACGCGCACAGCAGACGCAGTACAGCCACACAGCCAACCATATCCTAGGCGATATATGGGATGCTCCTCCTCACATTCCTCGCGATCTAAGCTACGGGCGGCGATCGCCGCTCCACGTCTGCTCCGACCGCATTGACAGACTAGCGTGGCTCCGGAGCATATTAAGCTCAGGTTCCCTGTACTGTGCAGTGGTGCACAAGGGCTGTCTTCTTGTTCATGCTGTTCATTGTCTCATCGTGTCTCATTGCACATAGGTATACTCTTTGATAGATAGGTATATCGCAGTCGACGACCTCTCACGCCTGGGGATTTACGCGTCGATTTGCTCGTGGGTCCTTTCCATACTCGGCCCCATCAGCATCTCGATCACTCCACTCTGCGGAGCATTTTCGCCCACGACGAACTCGCCATCTCCATCTCTGCATTGCAATCCGTGCGCGTTTGCTCTGTCTCGGAGGTAGCGGAGAGTGTCAACACTACGCAAAAGGCGACCTGCGCAGTACAAGGTGAGTCGTTCAGGATTCATTCAGTCTGTCTTCCATCATCTCGGAATCCCCGGCGGAGTGCGTGTATTGTCCATTGTTGTGCGACGAGGGATCATGGGCAGAGATTTGAATGGGTGAGACCCAGTGGGCAGTGCAGGCTCATTCGGACGGCCACAGCGCGTGGCGGGGCTTCCCCCGCCAGGCCTGGATCAGTGGAATCGTCCATCATTTCGCTCAGTCTTGTCTTTCTTGACTTAGCTACACAGGGCTAAGGAACGGTCCTCGGAAACCCGACGAGGATAGAAGACGCCCCTTTGGTCTATCCCGCTCTTTCCCTTGCCATCAGCTCGGCCATCATGGCACAGCTTGACGATGCTCCTCAAAGGGTCCGGACTGATACAGCAGGCCGAATCCACCATCGAGCGCTCAACATTGTTCTTCCTACCGCATCCCTACACAACTTCATATCCCTACCGTCTTCTCCCCTAGTCACCACGCCTAAAATGTCGATATTTGCGCAGCCGCCCTCAACAAGTCCATCAGGCTTTGAGGGGCACCTTCTTGGCCTGATCTCGATCATATCCGAGGCGCCCTCACCTTCATATCCATTTCCATCCAGCGTCACACCTCCGTCTTTCCCTCTGAGACCATATGATGGTCAGAAGACTGCGTCGGAGGAGGCGATTGAGCGGGGGATTTTGGCTCTAGGCGAGAGATTGGCCCGGGCCGAAGATCTCAAACATGCCCCCATGCCACCATCCGAGACTCCATCTTTGGTTCGCCAGCCCTCACCCTCTCCCGCATCGACAAACCTTCTCACTCCCGAATACACTCCCTCTACGGACAAGCAGATGCTACCAGCTACATCATCTCGACTGGTATGCCCTTCTTGCAACAGTCATATCGAGGCGAGCGTGACACCGACGCAGGATGGTACTGCGAGGGATCAACGTACTCCCGTCTTGCGTCAGATTACCACCGGGGTGCCCTCAGTGGAATCTCCGCCCAGCGCACTACCCAGTGCGACATCTGGAGGATGGGCAGGTGATAGCGGAATGAGTGCGGAGAAGGAGCTCGAACTGTTGAAGGCGCAAGTGCAGGACATAGCGCGGGTCTGCAAGGTATGTGCAGCGCACTTGTCGGCTAAGTTGAGAAGCTGATCGAAAGGCCGTTGCCACCGGAGATCTTACCCAGAAAATCATCGTTCCCGTTGAAGGTCAAGCCATGACTGAATTGAAGGACATTATCAACTCCATGGTGGATCGTTTGACGACATTTGCGGTCGAGGTCGAACGTGTCAGTTTGGAAGTTGGAACTCAAGGCAAGTTGGGAGGGCAGGCCGTAGTGGAGGGCGTGGAAGGAACATGGAGAGGTCTGACAGCGGTCGTCAATACGCTTGCGGCAAATTTGACAACGCAAGTCAGGAGTATTGCAAAGGTCACCAAGGTACGTTTTGTGCAAAAGGATGTGGACATCACTGACCATATAGGCTGTTGCTCGAGGCGATCTGTCCGAGACTATCGATGTCGAGGCTTCAGGGGAAATCGCCGAGCTGAAAACGACTGTGAACGGAATGGTGAGCTTGATATCGCGAGCTGGAGTCCCGAGATAATCAGCTGATGGTCCAGGTGATGTCTCTTAGGACTCTTGCCGACGAAGTATCGCGTGTCTCGCTTGAGGTCGGTTCTCAAGGAAAGCTAGGAGGACAAGCAAATGTACCGGATGTTGAGGGTGTCTGGAAAGAGATGACTGTCAATGTGAGTGTCATGGATTGCTGAATTCGCGGATGGCTGTGCTGACTTCCCCAGGTCAACAGAATGTGTACATCTCTCACCACCCAAGTCAGGTCCATCGGTTCCGTTACGACAGCTGTAGCAAAGGGAGATCTGAGCAAGATGATTGAGATTGAAGCCGAAGGGGAGATGGCTGTATTGAAGAATGTAAGTCTGATCAGCGGGTGGCTTGGTTTCTTCAGCTGATCAATGCAGACGGTCAATTCCATGGTCAGGCAGTTGACGGTATTTGCGAATGAAGTCACCCGAGTCGCGCTGGAAGTCGGAACGCAGGGTATTCTAGGCGGACAGGCTAAAGTTGAAGGTGTTGAGGGAGTCTGGGACGACCTCACGACTAACGTCAACGTGAGCCTTGCCAGATTGCAAATCGGGAACATCGCTGATGAGCGTAGAAAATGGCCAGAAACTTGACTGATCAAGTGCGAGAGATCGCGGAAGTGGTTAGTTCCCCTTCATTACGGCGACTCAGTGGCACAAGCTGAAGGCTGCAGACTAAATCTGTCGCTCGCGGTGATTTAACGAAAACTGTCAATGCCGATGTTCAGGGAGAAATCCTGGATCTGAAAAAGACTGTCAATGAAATGGTATGTTAGCAGGGCGGAAGGGAACATTGCGCTGACCCGGCAGGTGGCTCAACTCACTGTCTTTGCTGCTGAAGTCACAAGAGTGTCATTGGAGGTGGGGACCGAGGGGAAACTCGGCGGACAGGCACAGGTGCCGAATGTCGAAGGGACTTGGAAGGTATTGACAGATAATGTCAACTTGATGGTATGTCTTGCATCCTCTGCTTACCCTGAGCCACCTGCTGATTCCGTCGCAGGCCCTCAACCTTACGACCCAAGTGCGATCTTTGGCCGAAGTGACTACAGCGGTAGCGGAGGGAGATCTGAGCAAGAAGATCAACGTTGAAGCATTTGGGGAGATCTTGGATATGAAGGAGACTGTCAATAATATGGTTGACAGTTTGAGAAGCTTCTCATCTGAGGTTACAAGGTGTGTCATTCCCTGACCGGATCGACATGTAGGTTTGCAGGGCTGATTCATTTAGAGTCGCTAGGGAAGTCGGGACGGACGGGAAGCTGGGTGGTCAGGCAGCTGTCCCTGGTGTAGCCGGGACTTGGAAGGATCTCACGGACTGCGTGAACATCATGGCTTCGAACTTGACGGAGCAAGTGCGCACTATTGCACATGCCACAGTAAGTCTCCATTCTAGTCATGGTTGTTTCGAAGTAGCTGACATCACAGACCGCCGTCGCAAGAGGTGACCTTACTCAGAAAGTCGTCGGCGTCAAGGTGTCGGGAGAGGTGCTGGATTTGGTCAACACTATCAACAGGATGATTGACCAGCTGGCCATCTTCGTCGCTGAGGTCACACGGGTCGCGAGGGAGGTGGGGACAGAGGGCAAGTTGGGCGTCCAGGCTGAAGTGGAGAATGTGGAGGGTAGCTGGAGGGAAATCACGTCAGTCACTTCCCGTCGATACCTTGACACCACGACTGACCTCACAGATCTAACGTCAACATCATGGCTTCCAATCTCACATCCCAAGTTCGTGCCTTCGCCCAGATCTCAGCAGCAGCCACAGACGGCGATTTCACTCGGTTCATCACTGTCGAGGCGTCTGGCGAGATGGATTCGCTCAAGACGACCATCAATCGAATGGTGTACAACCTGAGGGAATCGATCGAGAAGAATACGAAGGCGAGACAAGAGGCCGAAATGGCAAACAGGAGTAAGAGCGAGTTCTTGGCAAATATGTCGCATGAGATCCGGTAAGCTCAGCCTCTCCATACTTTAGAGAGGATAGATGCTGATAGGCAGAACACCAATGAACGGTATCATCGGAATGACAGTCTTGACGCTCGAGTCTGAGTTGACTCGTCAACAAAGGGAGAACCTGATGATTGTCTCAAGTCTGGCTGGGTCATTGTTGACGATCATTGACGATATCTTGGACATCTCCAAGAGTGAGTTGGACCGAGACTTGCCTGTCGACCGAGCTGACTTTCGCAGTCGAGGCTGGGCGTATGACCATGGAACAAATCCCCTTCTCCCTGCGCTTGGCGGTGTTCTCCGTTCTCAAGACCTTATGCGTCAAGGCATCGCAGAACAAGCTCGACCTCATCTTCGACATTGACCCCTCCATCCCCGATCAGCTCGTCGGAGATCCTCTACGATTACGGCAGGTCATCACGAACCTCATCGGCAACGCAGTCAAATTCACCTCTCGGGGCCAAGTCGCACTCTCTTGCAGGTTCAAGTATGACGACCAGGAGAACGTCGGCATCGAGTTCTGCGTCGCCGATACTGGTATCGGAATCAAACCCGACAAGCTCGATGTCATCTTTGACACCTTTGCCCAGGCGGATGGGTCCACGACGCGGAAATACGGTGGTACAGGTCTCGGCTTGACCATCTCGAAGCGGCTAGTCAACCTCATGTCGGGCAAACTATGGGTCGAATCGACATATGGCGAAGGATCCAGGTTCTACTTCACCACGACGGCCGAGAAGATCACTGCACCGGATCAGCAGGTGATTGAGCGTCTGACCCCATGGTTGGGTCACTACATCCTGTATATCGATACACTTAAGGATGAGACGGGCGTGAAGGAGATGTTGATCAAGCTGGGACTGAAGCCGGTGATCATGGCGTCGGTGGAGGAAGTGGTGGCGAACCAAAAGACAGCACCGGCGTTCGATACGATGATTGTGGATAGTCTCAGTGCAGCGGAGAAGCTGAGAGCGGTGGAGCATCTGAGGGCGATCCCTATTGTTTTGCTCGCTCCAGTAAGTCTTGCGAGCTACGGGATGAAGTCTTGAGCTGACATAACACAGAGCAATCGACCGGTAGGACCGCTCAATCCATGCTTCATTGACCTTCCCCGCCAACTCCGCCAACGGCTAAATCTGCCCACGGCCGAAGAGCAGATGCTCTCCCCCATACCTGTACAGGGATGTCTGGAGATGGGTATCAACACCTACTACACAACTCCTCTCTCCCTCATCGAACTCTCCAACGCCATCGTACCAGCGCTTGAATCACATCAAATGCAACCGGGAGATTCTGTCAAAGATACCATCCTCAGCATTTTATTAGCCGAGGATAATCTGGTGAATCAGAAACTGGCGGTGAAGCTATTAGAGGTTGCGGGGCACAACATTGAGGTGGCGGACAATGGAGAAATCGCACTGGAGATGTATAGGTGAGTAAAGTGCTAAGATTGCAATACTCGATGCTGACACTTCAGACGTCGACAAATAGCTTCTACACCTTACGATGTCATCCTTGTGAGTTCAGAATTACCGCCACCATCGAATGGCACGAGCTGACAGGTCCCAGATGGATGTTTCCATGCCGGTCATGGGAGGAATGGAAGCTACAGGACGGATACGAGATTACGAGAATGTCGAAGGCTTCGGGCACACGCCAATCATCGCTTTGACAGCGCACGCCATGATTGGTGATAAGGAACGATGTCTGGAGGCGGGGTGAGTGGTCTCGTCCGCTTTGAGACCCTGAACTTGCTGACATTCACAGTATGGACGACTACGTAACGAAGCCTCTGCGCAGAGGAGATTTGCTCGCTTCCATCGCCAAGATGATCAACCCCGTGAAACAGGGTGGAACCATTACGCCACATGAGATCCAACCCTTGTTCGCTCGGTAATTAATCTTCGAGCTGGAATCTGCCGAGAAGTTGTCGAGAAAATGTATTAAGTAGTTCCTTTGATCTCGTTTGTCTAGTTTTCTATTTTAGATTGGTGAGATGGACGATGCTGAGCTGTGCCCTGAATGGACCCCCGTGGACGATACACGCATGTAGCACGAGGAGAGAAACTAGGAGAGAAACTGAGAAAGAACGGCTCCTGCACTTACCAGTCACTGCCTGTCGGACCGCCTCGGAAACACAACCGCTCACTACGCACAAGGCATATAGCACCAAGTCTCGGTAAGTTATTTAAGTGGAGCTTGGCTGCGCGCAATCGCAGTGATCAGGGACTACTGGAGCCGAATGATGTCGGGGCCGAGAGCCGAGTCCGAGTGATGCTCGACACCTTGCTTTGCGGTTGAAGCAATTCGAGACTGCCCGACCCCTTCGGCAACTTCGCCGTTCGGGCCGTGACGTCGTTTCGAGACGCCACTCCGTGCTTCCATCCATGTGCACATGCATTGGGCTCCCGTGTGTTGTTCGGCTCGGATGCAAATTTACAGCACGACCAGATCTGGATCTGGTATCAGCTCGATTAAAAGCATAAAACCAACGTTGATTCCAGTTGCGAGTGAGTCACGCTCCTCGATTGTTCGCTTCTGTACTTCGCGCTCCATACCATGTTTCTAGATCTGTTTTCTGAGACTTTCCGACCTTCTTCAGCTCTAAATTAGGCTTTAGTGCATCATGACCCTGAACCTAAGACTGTCTAGGCACCGGCATGGCCCGGGCCACTGGTGTCGTTTACAAATTTTGACGTGAATCACCCGTGCCTGTGCCGGTTACGTTCCCGGTATTCCTGAGATATGACGTTCTACCAACCGTACCAAGAGCTTTCAGGGGGCCGTTTGGGCATCTCTTGGGGCGTGTGGGTCTGTTTGCAAAGCTCAGGCTCCCGCAGGAAGCGCCCTGGGAGACCCTAGGTGCGCCATGATCGATCTTTTCTGCTGCCTCCCGCCCATGACAAGATCTCATCTATCTAATCTATGCTAGCCACGAGCGAGTTGGCGCGGCGCGCTAATCGGGCAACCCTTGCCGGACCGCCGGCGATGAAATCCAGGAGCGAATCCAGGCCTGCAAGACGGCACACTGGGAGTGGAGGCAGGCATGCAGGTGCCCGGGATCTGGATCCGAAACGCATTTTCGGTGGTGTGCCTGATGAAACGATGTTGGAAAAAGTTGGAAATCTCAGAGCTCCAGCACCGGCTCCTGTAAATAACCCGCAATGATCGTCGATTTCCAAGCCACATGTAGAGCGACTTCTCCTTATCATCTGTACAATTATCTCATCAGGTGCAAGTCCAGGTTTCCAGCTTCACGTTGTATCCTCTGGGCATCGCTCATCGCGACTTTCATTCAAACTTCTCCCCACTGTCTTCCGGTCCGAATTACGCCGGCGACCCTTCTGACGCGAGCCCAGGCGCAAGGCAGGGCATTGAGCGGGAATCGGTAGTTACCATTGCATCTGTGAGCCACATGTAATTAATTGCAACCATAGCTGGGACTGACTATGAAGACACATATACACCGTGTCTCAGTTCGCCAGCCGCCCGTCCGGAGAGGTCTACACAAACTCGGCGCACAGAGGCACCTACAATTTTGTGCCTGACCGTTGGTGTACACGCACACAGACACACAGGCGCCGCGACTGATCTGGCATTTTGGCCCATCAGTACATCAGGCTGAGTACCGGAGGCGCAGCGGGAAGCGACGGGCATAGAGTTCACGGAAAGGTCGGTGATTTCCAGGCTATAGACAGCTAGGGGGATAGATGCAAGCAGAGAGGTAAGTTGAACCGGCGTTCTGGTCAATCAAGGACGGACCCACTGATCAATATAGGTCATTATAGGATCGCATGCACGGCGAGGTAGACACTCGGGGGCCAACCACACGGACACCGCAGGTCGCAAGACGCCCGACAGACGATCCGAGCAAAGGCGCCATCGTGGTATACACTGCTCGGAAACTGTCGCCTGCTGAAGACATAAAGAGCATAGAGAGACACTACTCTTGCTCTGAGACTTGAGTCTCCCGGGATGGACCGACCCGCAGGGATGCGTATTCCGTCAGGGATGCCTGAGTACGACTACCCGAATCAGTCCAGCCTACAGCAATCACCATCTACTTCTCTCATCCGCCCCGACCAGACATACCAGACTCATTACGACCCCTCCGCACTCCTCTTCACTGCTGGCAGCAATCCTGTCGGAATACAACAGCCTTCAGCCAGCCCATTTGCCTTTTCGTCACAGCCCCCTCTTCAGCCCCCGTCAGCCAATGCCCCAGTCTCCCCATACCAACCGGTGTCCGGCTCATCCTCTAGTCACAGTCATGTGAAGTACACATCGGAGAAGGACGAGGGCGACAGCGATGATATGGAAGAGCCGGACGATGTCGAGCGGAAGCCATCACCCGTGTCTGGAAGCGGTGAGGTGGACAACAGTCCAAAGAAGAAGCAGAGAGTCATGTTGGCTAGAGGGCGAGCGTGTGTCACCTGCAGGTATGTTTCTGACCGACGACCTCTTGCCTGAGCTGACTGGTGCAGGAATCGAAAGCTGTGAGTACCGAGGTCGGGATCACTAGCGTGGAGTACGAGTCGTCACTGATCCCATCAGGAAATGTTCTGGAGAGCGACCATGCAGCGCTTGTGCGAAAGCAGACACAGACTGTCGCTACGAGGAGATACAGAAAAAAAAGCCACGACACGTCCTCATGGAGGAGAGAGTCCGTACGTATCATTTGCAATCTCGTCATGCTGATAGCACATCGCTGATGTTGTGTAGTGGAACTTGAGTCACTTATGATCTCGCGAGGCGAACAACCACCTCCATCCCAACTCACCACATGCACGCCGACCAAGGCGCATGGCGTACCTGACCCGTCCCCGATCAAGGAGGAGAGCGGAGCGTCAGGTTCGTCGCGCCTCTCGGCCTCTCGACCTCGAACGAATCATAAGGTCTCTGCGGCCTCGGTAAATCGGCATCGAACCCCACCGGCTTCCGCACCAGTAATCTCTCAGTCCCTGCCTTCGTCGTCGGATCCAGCGGACACACCTCGACCGATGTCATCGCGTAGCGAAAGCCAGCCACATTCCAATCATCTCGCATTGTCACTCCACTCCCATCGTGATATATCGACCGCGATGTTGGTGCCCCCTCTGAATCTGCCAGCTATAGATATCCAGCCGCGATCGCCGCTGGAGCACCAACTCATCAGCTTCGTCCTCCCTTACACACCTTTCCTCGCTCTCCCCTTACATCCGCAACGCCTCCTTGCGCTTCTCACGCTAGACCCGTCGGACCCATCACGACCTCATCCCGCCTTACTCTGCGTCCTCTTTGCCGAGGCGATCCGCTTACTTGAGTACGGTATACCTCCACCCAAGCACCAAATCGCCCCTGGCTTCCCATCCTTTGCATCATCGATGCCTCCACCTACATCTGATCTGGACAAAGCGTGGCTACTCTCCCAAGTCCGAGGGTCTAGCCTTGTCTACCTCGAACGCGCCAGGACCGAGCTAGACAACGGGATTCGGAACGTTGATCGACCCTTCGACCTGGTCCGAGCTGCCATCGGGATTGCAAGGTACCTGTATTCTCTCGGACGGTTCATCGAAGGGTGGAATATCCCAATCGCTCGACTGGCGGTCTCCTGTGGGCTTCACAGACTGACCGGCAATATTACTCGACCTCATACGCTATCAGCGACCGGCGAGCATGCACCGACGGAGTATATGCCACTTCCATACGCTCCCACTCAGTTCTATCTCCATCACAATGACCTCACATCATTGCCTCAGCAATTGCCCGCGCTGCGCATGAGGCCCGTCATTCTTCCGCCACCGAGGGATGACATTGATCTGGCGGAGCGAGTCAAAACCTTATGGGCTGCCAAGGCGCAAGATTGGTCGGCAGGCGTGGGGTGGGGTTGGTCAGTGTCCATGGAGGACGAGGAATGTACGACTGAGTGGCCATGGGGTCTGGGTGTACCAGAGGTGAGTCATGATTCTCTTCATGGCGGATTAATGACTAAAACCCCAGCCGAAAGGCCTCGCCCAAAATCATCATCGCTTCGGAATCCGAGATTTGTTTGATGTCAATAGCCAAATGCACATCTCGCCCTTCTCTGATTCGACATATGTACTCGGTATCAAGAGTATGTGCCTGCTCAACCGAGCCAGTCAGTATGTGTATCCTCTCCAAGAGTGTTGCACTTGACTTGAGCTGACCAGCAGTCTGAACGATCTACCCGAGTCATCAATACCCTACCTCCGCCCTGACGGCCGTCTTCTGCCAGACCACATTCCACCTGTCCACAAGGTGCGCCTTGTCGAAACCGCTATAGCCATTTTTCGCCAACGTCTTCCGGCAGAGTACGCATTTCCCCCGCCAGCGCCAATGCAGCTCGGTCCCAACGGAAATGGTGACTCCACGGGATATCTTGCCATGTCTGATCCCTGGTATATCCTCCTCCACGTCAATCTTTACACCGCAGAGATGCTCACTTGGCGTGAAATGTCCCATTATGACGTTGCAGCGTATCATCGGGCGGTCGCGAGCGCAAGAGAGGTCGTTCGACTGGTGTCAGGCATCAGATCAGATGATTGGGTGCACGTCGGTAAGTCGTTCAGGGTCGCGCGATAATCAGCGAGTACCTGAATTGACACTCACAGACATGGTAGTGGCCATCAACCTATCGCTTGTCGCTCGAATGTTGTATAGAGAGGCAGACCGCCTCCAGACCCTTGGTCAGGTTCTCGGTGCCAAGATGGCGTCAGATGAGGCGGAATACCTACGCTCAACGCTGGCTGGGGATTACGCGAGGTGGATGCCGATGGCGGGATTGCAAGCGCTCATCGTCGGAAGGGTTCGCGAGGGGCTAGCTGAGAAGGAGGGGGAGTACGAGAGAGTGTGAGTGAGGGGTCATAGCGGTAGAAGAGATATTCACAGCGGCATTACACAGAACATTCGTACATAGATTAGAAGCAATAGAGTCAAGAAACGTAGAGAGAAGCTCATGTAGCCTAGTCATATCAGAAGGAATGAACTGTACAATCGAAATCCATTCATGAGTATATCACAAGCCGTATACATGTTGCCAATCGCGATAATGGTATTTCTGCTGTCTTCGCCACGCCCTTGTTCTGGCTGTACCAAAAGTGACAAGTCTCCACCTAAGCCTTGTCTGCTACTGGCTATGGTTTCTCATGTAGCGGAGGGATGAAGCCAAGACATGGGCAATGCCCTAAGCTCCCAACCCGCTTTTGGTGTTCTTGACGACCGCGACGATACTGTTTGTATTAGCGCGATTCCAGCTCCCACTAGTATGTGAGTGACCACTCACGGATTGGCCAATCCGCCATCCGATCGACCGATCCGACCTCCTTCGGCCCAACTATCGATAGTTAGCTACCATTCTTGTCCTGCAGCGTCCATGCACTAAGCAAGGAATGGACTTACCCCATCATGCTCAAGAGCTTGTGCCCCATGTTCTCCACACCGATCCTGTCCGCTCCCTCGCCGACCAGGTCACCCTCTTTCGCTCTGCCCGACGTCCCCCTATCACCTGGACCTTTCTTCTTGTCGCCCTTCCCTTTGCCCTTGACGGTAACGTATTTTGACCGTAGAGCCTTGTAGAATTGGCCGCCGGTGAATTGAGATGCCGATACGAGCTTCTCAAGTTGAGATTCGTCAACATAGAGACCGGTGCGGGAGGTCTTGATCATGACCCTAGTCTCGTTAGCTGGATGCAATGAAGACAGAAACTCTAGACTCACGTAAATCTCGCTTTCCCAGTTCCCCTAGACTTGCTCGTCATTCCGAAACACTCGGCGAGCATGTGCATTCTCTGCCGTCCTTCCTTCTCCATCGGCTGCAGCTGCATGGTAGTCTGTCCAGGATCCCGCACGAAATCCCTGACCCTCTCGACCAGGACATCGAACTGGCCTACTCCTCCTTCCCCAGGCGCCGATGGAAGATTCATCATCTTTCTCATCTTGCCCACTCCCCTGATGTGCTGTGCACGCTCGTCGTCCGAGTCGATATCGAACATGTCGGCCACATGCGAAGCGGATGCCGGAATGAGATGGGCCAGGGCTGCCTGTTGTGCCTTCGAGGAGGCCTTTGACTTCTTCTTTGAAGTCTTGACAATGTCAATCTCAGCGACGAGACGCTCGAGCTCGCGCTGTTGCTTCTTCGCCGCCTTCTTCTGCCGGTCGGTTTCCCATTGTTCTTGAAGGGCTTCTGGGATACCCTGAGCCTTCTTCTTGCCCTTCTTGACTGGTTCTAGGGAGTCAGCAAAACAGCTCTATTAGGTAGATGGACGGATCATACCGGTTGGCAAATCCATCTCAAAGT
Source organism: Dioszegia crocea (assembly GCA_001600615.1). NCBI lineage: Eukaryota > Fungi > Basidiomycota > Tremellomycetes > Tremellales > Bulleribasidiaceae > Dioszegia > Dioszegia crocea. The sequence continues at coordinate 1,739,099 of BCKK01000002.1, forward strand.
CCCCATCTTCGATAGACTTGAACAAGGCCGCTTTGCCTTTACCCTTTGCGCCACCCCTCCCTCCGAGCCCAAATGACATAGTTGAAGGGCCACCACCGAGTGCTTCCTGAGAACTGGTTCAGCTGACGACCATATATTGAAACCTTGAAGACAGCACTCACCTCCATATTTCGGATGAACCACTCTCCTTCATCTTCGCTCGTCCAGGCGTTCTTTCCATTCATGACTCTCTCCTCGTCATCACTGTCCTCGCTATCGAAAGCCTCCATGATGGCCTGCAAGTCGCCCAGGACGGACGACTCGTCGCTGATTTCATCGTCGGTCTCGCTCTCTCCATCCAGGATTTTCCCATCCTGACCTGCATCTTCGTCCTCATCCTCCCAATCACCTTCGACATCGTCCTCTGCCTCATCCCCGACAGAAGCAGGGGCCGGAGGAAGTTCCCAATCCCTCGCCATTTTCTTCTTTTCTCGCGCTTTTCCCTTCTCCAACTTCTCTTCAGCTTTCCCTTTCGCCTTCACTGGAGCTGGGGCAGTATCCACCATCTTATTCTTCCCCTTGTCCTTGGACTTCAACTCTCCGTCCATCGCGTCATCGCCATCCTCCTCGCTGTCCGAGTCATCCTCGTGCTTCGCGCCCAGCAAAGTCCCCTCTAGGTAATCCCTGAGGATCTCCATATCCAGGTCTTTTCTTGATCCCATGTTCATCATTGCCTCTTCATCTAAACCCTCCATCCGCAACAAACCTTTGGGCGGGCCATTGCTTCCCCACTCGATGTCGTCCTCGACACCGAAATCCTCCCTACGACCTGGAAGCTTCTTATCCGCACCTTTGGCATTCTTCTTCTTTTTCTTCTCCTTCTTGGCCGCCTTCTTCTCTTTCCGCGGAACGACAGGCTTAAGGGCGCGCGGGTCAACGAATCCTTGGATAGGCTGGTTTGAAGGCAGTGGTTGAGCGGGAGCTTTCGCTGGTCTCGGTGGTGCTGGAGGCGCGCGAGAGGGAGTCTGGATAGTTCTAGAGGTAGACTGCGAGGAGGCAGGTAGCTCGACGTGGATCGGCTGAGGCTGCCTGAATTTCCTCGGGCGGAAGACGATTTCTTCATCATCTGAGGCAACCTTGCTCGTTGATGCAACGCCGCCGACAGGTGCGAAGAGATGGGATGTGTACAGAGTAGAGGCGGACTCAAAGAATGGCTGTTGAGGCGCAGTATCGACGAACAGGCCAGGGATGGGAGTGTCGTCCACCTCTACCGCTGCAGATTTGGGCTCTGGTTCGGGCAAAGTCGGTTTTGACGCCTCGGGGAGGGCTGAAGCAGGTGGCCGATTGACCGGCTCCGGCACCTCATCCAGTAGGCTGTCAATCTCCTCGATGACCATGGCCTCGTCATGATCGACGACGTTATCGGTTCCGAGAGGGACTGACGTTGCGGCTTTGGCCTTTGAGAAAGCTTTCGAGGCTTTCTTGGGTGCCTTATTGGCGACCTTCCGTCCAGATGACCCGTTGATCTCAATCTCGGTATCATTCCTGAGGTCGAGCATCTGTGGTGCCGAAGGATCTGACATGGGTACAGTCTCGACGGAGATGGCATTATCTGCCAAATCAGCTCGGAGCGCACGTGCTGGTTTTTTTAGAAGTTAATCGATGTCAGAAACAGTCAACTTACCTTTGTCCCGGGTGATGATGTCCACTTCACCATCCTTGAACAGCTCGCCAGCTTTGACGAAGATGGGCGCTCCACTTCGACCACCCCATAACACCTCACCTGTCCCGATCCCTCTTCCAACGGTCGACTCTGCCCGCATCGGCGTCCTCACACCTGACCCCGGTATTCCTCTGCCTCTCCCTTTACCGAATCCAACTCCAGTGACAGGCGTTCCATACCCTGATGGGCCGGGCGAGTCCTGCGAGTTCGCCCCAGAGCCCAGATGACTTGGACCAGGAGTGGAGAAGCCAAGTCCACCTCTTCCTCTTCCCCGAGGCGTGTAAGGTGTTCCTCCTCCGCCTCCTCCGCGACCACCTCTGCCTCTCCCTCGTCCGCCGGAAGCATAGGGCGTACCAGGCGTACCGACATTACCACCAAATGGAGCAACAGCGAAGCCTGATGATAAGCCCGGTCCAGTGATTCTCGTGATGGCTCAGAAGAGCGAGAAGCTCACCGTCCATCTTGGTATACTGCTGGCGGTTCACACTTGTATAATCGAACGGCACAGCTGAGTAGTCTGTCTTGAAGCTCTTGACGCCTCCCTGCCCACCCCCGCCACCACCCCCTCTCCCACCTCCACCGCCGCGTCCTCCGCCTCTTCCACCTCTCCCACCTCGCGGTGTAGAAGGCCCGCTCGCAGCTGGAGCGTTCAGAAAGTCATTGAATGGTTGACGCGCCATTCTGATTGAGTCAGATATGGATACTCGGAGTGGCAAGCAGAAGCCAACTCTCCAATGTCGGATCGGTGATGGCGATATGGCGGTGGAGGCCAATTTCAGGGTGGCGAAGCGCTGAGTCGTCATGTCCGTGCGTTAAGAAAAGGCCGGAACCGAAGCGAGGGGTCGCCTCAAGCCTCCTCGAGCATGGGACAACCGTCTCCCCTGTGACAACTGCAGGACCGATAGGATACCTTGTCAGAATGCATAGTATAGCTACAAATATTCACATCAAGCCTTTGTCGTGTCGATCTCGAGAATGTTCTGCAGACGTAAGCGAGGTACGACTATGTTCAGGGTGAATTGTAACGCACTTTGCCGCCCCTGATCTCATCAAGAGTTGGCATCAAGCCCAGTCGGATGAGCTCGCTTGCCTTTGCCACATAGGGGTCCATTCCCATCGAAGCAACGGCAGTGACCTTGCCGCCTTTCGCCTGGTAGGTGGCGAACTATTAGCGTCAGTAATGAATTCTGCCATAGCTGTGCCAGACGAAACCACTTGCCTTGAGCTCATCCACATTGCCATCCGTGTACGTATCGTCGAATCCACCGCCAGTGCCTACGTATCGCAAGCCCTTGCCGACTGAAGACCAGAAAATGGGGATTTTGTCGTACTTGACGAGGTCGCTGGGCTTCGCGATGTTGTGCGCTGCTTCGCGGCCCTGAATGCGTCAGCTTCCCGTCTATGTCGTCCTATTTCTGACTCACTTGCTGACCAGCAACATTCCAGTGCTCAACACGCCTCTGTTGGCCATCAGGAGCCTGAGCATAGTGCGCGATGTCTCCAACAGCGTAGACGTTCTTCTGTCCCTCGACGCGGAGGTACTCGTCCACCTTGATACCTCCATCCTTCTCGAGGCTGAATGACTCCTTCAGGAATTCAGTAGCAGGAGCGACACCTGTGCCCATGATGACCAAGTTGGCGGGAAGGTCGTCCTTGCCTTTCAGCGAGAGCGAGCCTACGGCAGAGCCGCCCGAAGATGGGTTGAGCGATTTGATTTCTGCTTCCATGTGGAACTTAATTCCCGACTTCTTCATGTTCTGAGAAGTCAGCAATCGTCATGGCGATCTGGCGGCCGTTACGTACCTCCATGATGGCCAGACCGATCTCCTTGCCCAGGATAGCCTCGAACGGAATCTTGTCCACGCCCACCATATTGACGCTCTTGGGCTCCTTCTTCAATACCGCCATGGCCACTTCCATACCGATGAAGCTCGTGCCGATGATAACGACCTCACTGTCCTTGTTGATCATCTTGTTGATGTTCGCCGCATCACCGATATGGCGGAGCGTCACAACGTTCTCTAGGTCCTTGCCGTCAATGGGGATCTTCTTGGGCTTGGCGCCTGGCGCGAGAATCAAGTGGTCGTATGAGTATGATTCGCCGGATGAGGTGGTGACCTTCTGTGCCTTGGTGTCGACGCCAGTGACGGCCTGTGATGATCAGCTTGCAGTAGAGGATATGGAATGAGATCAATTTACGGTTCCAGAGTGGAAGTCTACTCCAAAGTCGTTCTTCAAGACATCGGGAGTGCGGAACTGCAGCTTCTCGACATCATCCAAGAGCGCCTTGGAGAGCTTCGTTCTGAATGCATCAGCGCAGCTCAGTCACATCAGTGTGATACCTTACCGGTCGATGGGCGCGTACTTCTCCTCGGACAGGACCACGATCTTTCCGCTAAAGTCGTTCTGTGATGTCAGCTCGGCGACCATGATGATGACGCTGTGCCTCCGAACAGCGAGGCTCAAGAAGCCTCTATGCACCAAACTCACCATTCTCAAACTCTCGACAGCGTGCAGTCCTCCACTGCCTCCTCCAACAATGACGACCGTCTCTTCCTTGCCCCCCTTCTGAGCCACCTCCTTCTTCTGAGTATACTTGGTCGAAGCTACAACCTTGCCGACCTTTGACTTGACCTCCTTCTCGCTGGCAGACACGAAGATCTTACCATCCTTCTCTTCGGCCTTGAAAGACCAGAGGGAGTCGAGTCCTGGTGAGTCTTCAATGTCGCCATTCTTGACATTGAAGCATGCTGAACATATCAGTTACAACCAAAAATCGGGATCATAAAGCTCACCTCCGTGCCAAGGACAGACGACACGTCCGTCGTGCGAAAGCACACCCTCTGTTGATCAGCGCCTGCTTCTCGCGCACGTGCCCTCAAACTCACTCTCCAAAGGTGCACCGTACTGCATGATCAGTCAACATTCCGGGTGGTCACAGAGATACGGCTTACATGAGTACAGTATGCAGATGTAGCGTACTTGATAATCAGCTGGTGCCCACACTCAACACGCGAAGGAGGCCCGACTTACGACTTGTCCTTGCAATTTGGAGACAAGGATCTTGGAGCCATCAAAGTCGACAGCTTTGCTATCGAGCGTCAGACCAGATCCTCAACATACTCCGCTCAGAACCTCGACCACCACTCACTGTTGGCCATCTTTGAGTTCACTAGCCTCCATGACCGGGAGGGTCTTGATATCAGACTGAGTCGCCATTGTTCGTGATGATGCGGGGCCTAGCTGAAATCGGGGCCGGAGAGCAAATTTCGATCTGCTGTATGTACGCGGTGCGATGAGACGACTGAGCATATGCTGCTCGGTGCGACTGGATGTATGTATGCAGTGATGATGGTCAAGGTATGCCAGATCGATGATGGATGGACGGCCTCCACCATACACAACGACCAATCAGAATGCCGCAATTACCCATGACGTCAAGTCCTTACCTCACTCTGCGCGCTTGCGCTTCTGCGCGTCTGGCATTCTCTGGCATTGTGGCGGACTTGCGACCTTGGACATCTTTTGTACTTCAATTGATCGATTGAGGGTGTTGCTGTGGTCCTGAAGGGTCGATAAAGCATTAGTCACCTGTGTGCATGATGACAAGATTGTGCGAGATGGACAGTCTGATCCGGTCGTCTAGTCAATTACCATTGCCTGGTGTCACCCGGTGAGTTCAGCAGATCTCGAACTGGTGAGATTTGAGCCAATCAGGCTGGGCCTGTGACTTGTGACTATACCAGACTTTGGACTGTGTGGGATAATGGCCAGCGTTGCCTTATTGAGGTCAGAAAGGGGGAACCTGACAGTCATGTGTCCGCGCAATCAACCAGGCTTGTGGAGTACTCCAGTGCCTGCTTGGGAGTTCCGATGAAAATGAGGGCTATACCCTCATTCACGCACAGATACCCAGGTACAAGTATGCCTCTCGGTTTTGCCTATTGAACCGGGGTATGATCTGACCGCAGAATCCGCGCTTGCCTCCAAGCCACACTGTCACGATTTGAAATTCTTGCCCGAGGGCATAGAAGTCACCATCAGTCCCCACTGTTCGACACCCACAGAGGGGCCAGTGAAGTGAGCTTCGGCTTTGCGCCTCAGTATGAGACCATTTGCACCTTCCCCACAGATTTACAGGCCACGCTGCCAAGCTCAGCTCACGCACTGGATCGGGCGAATGGTGATCGCCCACAACATGACGACGAGTACTGGAAACTGGAACTGCGACTTTACAAAGGGAGATGGAGGGTTGACGCTGTCTGGGTCACTACTTGGTAGCATCAAAGTCTCCGCTCCGCTCTCAAGTTCGCCGACATCAGGCACTAGATTCATCACGCCGCGTTCACGTCCATGGTCCGTGATGACTTTAAGCTTCTTGCGCTCTACGGGGTACTCTCCCGGCTGTTGTTTGCATGTCAGCGCCCAGAAATCATGTGGAGCTGAAGGTATGCGTGATGTGACCCGCCTCCAGCATGGAACTGCCAGGTCACAGGTGCGCATGGACTAAGGCCGGACCTCACCGAAGTGTTTCACCTCCCGCCACACCGAGTGCCACTAACGTAATTTGCCACTCACCATGTTTCATGTTGGCCAGGTCCAGATTGATCCCGAGCACCGAGGATCTGGTAACACCACAGGCTGAGACTGTGATGAGGTGAGCATGAGGCTGCATGAGGGGGTGAATCACCGTTCTTCATGGAGGCCTATGGAGGCCCATCGGAGGGTCATGGCGACAGCGTAATCTCCATGGGACTGTCAGCCACTTTTCTATGTCACCGATCGCCCTGTTTCACTTTGGGAAACATCCGAGATCTGCATTACGGGATCTTGCCCCTTGCGGCCCATCGGAACGACCTTTTCGACGTTTGCCCCGAACGCCTTCAACCTCCTTATGCATTCGCCCTCTGCTCTCCCCGTATTACCGAATGCTCCTTCTAAGACCGTTACGAGCGCCAGCAGACGGTCCATTCTGACACCGTAAGCAAGTGCGCGGCTGCAGATGCATGCGGTATTGGCGCGATGATGTTCCCGGCGGTGAAAACCTGCCCAACCTGTTTATATGCTATGCTCTGTATTTTATAGGTGGCCAACGATCTCTTCATCAGCATCCACTCACTAGGCTCGTCAATATCACGGCAAAGTCAGATACCTTGCACTTCGGAATCTAGTCGCGCCCACAATCGACAAGCGCCATGTCGACCATTTACCCGCCCGTTCCGCCCAACCTGTCGCTCGTCCAGCGCTTGCAGCTCCAGGAATACATCTATCCCCTCACTGAGGCGATCATATTTGACACAGTAAGTTTGGCACCGAGTGATGGAGCTGCAGAAGCTGACATGCTGTAGTGGGGCGCTGTTGTGCTCGGGGCGATGTTTGCCTGTCTCCTGCAGGGTTATGTTTTTGTAAGCTGCCCATCCACTCCGTATTCCGCATCGAGCCGCGCTGATCTGCAGTCAATGGCCACTTGGTATTTCCGGCAGTACGCCAGCAAAGATCACTGGGTAATACGCAGTACTGTAGGTCCCCGTTTGCGCGAAATTTGTATAAACTCCAGCTGACATCTTCACAGATAGTAGTAAGTCGCAAGACTGGAGTTTCACAAAGGGACGGTTCTGACTTGACAGCTCATACTCATGACGACCACCACCGAGACCTGCTTGGTAATGTCGAAAAGCATCAAACAGACCCTTCGACACCCCCTGGATCTACTATACGTGAGTCATTCCGCGCTCAGCCAGCATAGCTACTACCTTGACACCTCTGGAGAATCGCTGACAGACAGGTCATAAATCTTGCCTCCAGACCAGATGAATGGCTACTTGCGCCCATAGCAAGCATCAGCATCAGCATATGTCAAGCGTTCCTTTGTTGGCGGTGTCTGCGATTCGCGCGTGCGATGCAGAATGCCTATGCCCGTTGGGTAAGACCCACGACGTTGGCGCTGGCAGCAGTGATGATCTTGTTGTTTGCTTGTTCTTTTGTCGGGATCATCATGCTACCTATTCGTCTCTCGGTGAGTTCTCCCTGCTTGGCGAATCGAGACTGCGAACACCCACTGATGCTCCGTAGCAAGCTACCAATCTGTATGTTCATGATGTCTCGCCGGATTGTGTCTCGCCGGATTGTGTCTCGCCGGATTGTGTCTCGCCGGAGTAAAGGTTTAATGCTGACATCGCACCAGTATCGAAGCTTTGTTACCTTCGGCGTCACCCGCTCAATTGAGTTTCTGGTTCTACTACACCTTCACCATCTTCGTTGTGCGTAGCTTTTCTGGATCGCTTGAACCTCGCTGATCGGTCCTTAGATTCTTGATATTGTCATCGTCGTCGCCACGACAATACAACATCGAGCTGCTCGCGTGAGTCTTTCAGGAATCTAGATGAGACCACCCGCTGATCCACCCAGACTGGCTTTGTGGAATCCAATACCATCCTCGATGTCATTGTGAATTTGACGCTTCGAAATGGCGCAGTCATCCTCGCCGCGCAGACTGCCCAACTTGTCCTGTTCCACACCAGGTACGTCTGCTCCGCTTACACCGACAAGGGACTGCATACTGACAAGACAGCTCCAGCTCCGCATGGCTCCTATTCCCTCATGCCTTCTTATCCCGGATATACGCCATCACGGTCCTCACAACTCTCATTCTCCCCCGCACGGCCCAGCGCGAGTACCGTCAACGACAAGCAGACCAGGAAGAGGCCATGCACAAAGACGGTACGATCATGCACAACCGTCCTACTGCTTCGGGCTTAGGCGCCGTTCGATCTAGCATGAGCGGTAGTCAAGATCCCTCATCGGCTTCAACGCGATGTACGGCATGCGGAAGTTGCAGTCTGGCGCAATTTGGCAGTAAAGGGAAGATGGGATACGGTACGCCTCGGCTTGGATATAGGAGCGCAGGGAGCACAAATATTGCTGGATCAACAATCGGAGTTGGGGAGTTGGGAGTGACGATACATCCTACAGAGAAAGTGTTTGCGGAGACTGAAGGACCGGTCAGTTTCGTTGCTGCGCTCTTTGGCTTGAATGAGGAGAGGAGCGAGGGCAAGGGCTCGCCTGAGATCGGGGTGGATACGATTGGGTCAGGCGGGTGGGCGATTGGACCAGATATGGATTTGGGCGCAGAGTGGGATGAGAAGGCCGAGGAGGGGACTCTCGACTCGAGGGATGAGAAGGTGGACATTCCGGTAGAGCAGACTGCGGGGGTTCTTCCTGTTCTGAAGAGTACCTCGCCTCGTTTGTAGTAGCTCCTTTGGACAATCAGGGTTTTGGGATTCCTCGTTGTTATTACTTAGCATGTAATGTATAGTCATGTTATCCATCCATCTGCATCCCGGTTGATCGTATACACGAATGCCGCACACGACGGAGCGCTTGCATTTAGATACAGATACGTGCTGCTGACACAATGTCGAGCCCTCTACTCTACATACACCCATCTTGCTCCCTCCCGCCTCTGCTTAATCTTGACAGCGGGCAAATCCACACCCAACGCCCGAAGATTAGGGACAACCCCTACCTCCCTCTCCACGCCCCTCAGCCTTTCCTCTACCCTCATACCCGCCACCCCTTCCATCTCTGTCGGCCGAGTCACAGCACACAGACTCCTTCCTAGACTCCAGATCCATCCCGCATTAACCTTAGTCACGCCCCGCATCCAGTCTTTTCCAGTACGGTGTAATTCAGTATAGACGATGAAGTCCGGCGGGGCGCGGTGGAAGAGTGCAGAAGAAGGGTGGATATAGGCAATATCGGTCGTGGTGGTCGATAGGCGGTATGGCACATTCCGACTCGATAGGTATGTCTGAGGTTTCTTTTCTGCTACATCGGCTCGGACGGCGATTTGGTCAATGAATGCCGAGGTCAGGATCTGACGAATGACTTTGAGCTATATTTGTCAGTGATTGTTTGTAATCCGACACCGTCAAGACTTACCTGGGTTTCAGATGGAGGCTTTAATTTCTCCCCTGTACCTTTTGGCAAACCCGATATACCGCCAATCTGGCCTCGAAGCTGCTGGATCTCTTGCATCGCCTTGAGACGCAGGAAGTTCTTCTGGCAGAATGAAGACGTGGGATCGTACTCAAAGGCACCAACAGCCGAGAGCAGCTTGAAGACGTCTGACGCCGCATTGCCGAGGGATAGGAAAGCCTAGACTGATCAGCGCCCATCTACCGCAAGACAGAGGAGAACATACAGATTGAGCCTTGAAATACCTCTTTCTCGCTTCTTTCCGCTCTTCTCTCTTCCGCGCATCCTCTCCCGTGAGATATTGCAATCCATCCGCATCCTCATCCTCCGCCTCAATAGCCGACTCATGCACAAACGGATCACCCACACTCATACCCGCCACAACGGCGACGATATACGGCATAGCGCCATGCTGATTCCCGATCGCCAGCATCTTTGCAAATCGGGGCGAAACGGGATATTCGGCCATCTGTTTCCCCAACGGGGTAATTTGGCCGCCGACAGCTCCGTCCACCTGCGCCCCGCCGACCAAAGTCGTATTTGACGGACTTGACAGTGCACCAAGGGTCTGCAAGAGGATTTCGGCTTTTCGCAACGAGTGACGATCAGGCGGAGTTGGGAAAGGGAAATTCACAACTTGATCGATCCCCATTGATTTCATTTGTAGGACGACACCTTCAATTGGCATCCGGAGAATTTCGGGTGTGCCGAATGCTGGTAGTTGGTCCTCGTACAATGCGCTCGAATAGAGTCGGTAGCAGTGACCTGGACCCGTTCGACCTGCTCGTCCCGCCCGTTGGTTGGCGGAAGCCTTTGATACCCACTGAACCTTGAATGACTGGACGCCCGAATGGGTATCGAATGTCCTTTCTTTGGCACGTCCGCTGTCGACCACATAGCGGATACCAGGAATGGTGAGCGAGGTCTCAGCAACGTTGGTAGAGATAATCACGAGGCGATGATTTGTAGGTGGAGGTTGAAAGACCTTGAGTTGCTGGTCGTTGGAGAGGAGGGAGTATAAGGGGAGTATGTGCATCGGGGCTGAAGTGTCAGCCAAACGTTCGCCGATACGAAGGGCATGGGAGAACTTACTGTCGGATAATTCATTCAGACCAAGCTCATCATCATCCTCGTCGTCCGTATCCAGAGCTTCAGGATCGCTGACGCCATCCGCATCCCCATCATCGACATCAGCGGCGAGATCGTTGTCCTGCCCAAACTCCACATCTTCCGCTTCACGATCTACAGGGATCAGCTCTACCCATTGCCCGACCACATGACATACCTTCTGGCGCGATTTCAGCATTGATAGGAGCCGCATACTCTTCCTTGACGACTCTGCCCCCGCTCTTTCCTCCCCCACGCCCTCTACCGCCCTTCCCTCCCCTTCCTCCTCCGCCCACCGGTCGGTCCTTCCCATACTTCTGCTCTAGCTTCCTACACAGCCCCATAATCTCCGCTTGTCCCGTCATGAATACCAATATCCCACCCACGGGCAGCCTCGCGTGAATCTTGCACACCTTCCGATATGCCTCGTCGACGTAGTCGGCCGTGGTCCGGCGTGAGAAGTGGATAGTGACGGGATGTTGACGAGCGGAGATGTGGATGATGGGTGGGGAAACAGGGAAGAGGGTTTTGTTGGAGGTGAAATCCGTCAGGCGGAGGGTAGCAGACATGATGATGATACGAAGTGGGCGGATGGCTGGAGAGGATGTTGAAGTGGTCGGGAGATCTTTGGTCTCTCTCCATTTCTTCTCTCGCAGTTTAGCGACTCGCGAGAGCACACCAATGAGGACATCGGTATTGACCCCTCGCTCGTGTGCCTCATCGACGACGACAACGCTGTACCGACTAAGCAGGAAGTCAGATGACAATTCTCGCAAGAGCACACCGTCCGTCATGAATTTGATGGCGGTTTCGGGTGATGTAGTGGACGAGTATCGGATTTGGTGAGCGACTACACCGGAGCTTGTTGATAGGTTGAGCTCAGATTTGACACGGGCAGCTAGAGAGACAGCTGCGACTCGCCGTGGCTGAGTGACTGCTATCATGCCCGGATTATCTATCAGATCAGCTGGTAATTTCGCGCTGTAGCAAAGGATCAGCTCACCTGAACCTGCGAATCCGAAACCAGCCTCATATAACATTTGAGGTACCTGTGTTGTCTTGCCTGACCCCGTCTCACCGCAAATGACCACCACGGCGTTCATCCGGATAGCCTCAATGATGTTTTGCTCCTCCGCCAGGATGGGCAAGTCAAGTCGCGATTCGGATACAGACGGTCGACGAGTGATCGTAGGGCGGGCCCGTCTAGAGCTTTCGGTATGAACGGTTGTGGACTGGTCGAGAAGGGTCTCGGTGGGGATGATGAAGTCCTCGCCGAGAGGTCCTACGAGTGGACCCGGCGGGGGTTTCGGTCGTGATTTCGAAGATTCGGCTGTAGGTGGTTGATCGAGAAGGTCGGGAGCGGTAGGTAATTCTGACTGTCCCATTTGTTTCATCGCCCAAGCTTTGAAACCGTCTGACCGCTCTTTATTTGGGAGCTTAGGTAGATCGTCCTCCGCTTCGTCGGAATCTTCTTCGTCGGAATCTCCATCCGAGTCGTCCTCGCTCGACATTTCATCACTATCACCTTCATCCCCGGTCTCACTGTCGTCAACGCCAGACGATCCGTCCATATCGTCATCTTCCTCATCCGCTACCTCTTGGAGCAACTGCTTCCGCCTGATGACGACTCGGGGCGCTACGACCGCACCATCACCCGCCCTTTTCAGCGCGCTGCCCATAACAGCAGGCCCTTTCAGAGATGATCCAGCTTTCGGCAGCGCCGTTTTGGCCGGATACTCTGGCTTCGGGACATCATCAGGTATTGGCGCTGACGCCGCGTCGGCCCTTATTGCAGATGAAGATGGGTTGTTGCCCGCTGGGACTGCCGCTGCCGTTGCCGATTCCTCTTCAGAAGGCGTGTCGTCTCCAGAGTCTGAGGAGTCAAAGTCAGAAGACGAGTCGGGTTGAGTTTGGAGCAGATTTGGGTTCCAATTAGCCTGATTGATCAGCATGACATTCAGTGGACAAACTTGAAGCTGCTTACCTTTTTAGCCGCATTCGACTTTCGCTTTCTATTTTTCCCCTGGGCCGCCGTCTTCTCTCCCACATCTTCATCCTGCTGCTCATCCGCCATATCAATATCCACGATACTCTCCTTCCCTCTCGCTTTGGGACGTAGCGCCTCGCCGTCGTCCGACTCCCCATCTTCATCACCTGATCCATGGCGCTTCTTCAGGACGTCAATCCCTCTCCGCACCAGCCTATCTTCCCGCATATCTTTCCGCTCTTGTGCGCTTGTCGGATTGAAAGGGTTCTGACCGAGAGACGAAGATGATAGTAGTCCAGCAGAAGCAGAGGTGGAGGGCGCAAGCGAAGCCAGGAGCTTGATCGTTTCTGATCTGGACTCATTTTTGAGCTTCTTCGTCTGGAGGAGGTCAGCTTTACAGATCCGATAGACGCTGAAAAGGGCTGACAATGTAAGACTCCATTCTCTTCTTCTTCTTTGAGCTCATCCCTGCCCCGCGAAGCTCCTCGGCTACCTTGGTCGGCTCTGCTATTTCTACATCCCCATCGCTCCCTTCAGCTTCTGCCTTCGCTCGAGGCCTCTTCCGCTTCTTGTGGCCACCACTTCCAGCTACGGAGCCGCGCGCTTTCGCATTAAAGCGCTCTCTCACCGGCGGACCTGCCATGATGAATGATCTATAGGGGATGTATGATAGATGAAGTACCCTCTTGTATGGGTGGACTGAAAGCTTTCAGATTTGTGAATCTGTGACGTAATACACGGAGATGACCGATCTCCGTCCTTGTTTGTGTGGTTCCGGGGCACTTTCCAATCTTCGATCTCCGACTTCAGTCGATTTTGCATCATACAAAGCATACATTACTAGTCAGCGGCACTCTAGTATATAAGTCACCCCAGACGGACATACAGACAGCGCAGCCTGCATTGATCGGATACGACTGAAAAATGTCATCGCCAAGACCACGAAAAGCCCTGGTAATCGGAGCTGGTCCCGTCGGATCGCTCACTGCGATCAGTCTCCATCGTCGTGGATGGGAAGTGGAAGTATGGGAGTCGAGAGAGGGTAAGTCGATGGCGATCATACCTGAGGATTTGCCGCTGATTAGCGTCAGATCCCCGTGGCCAGAGCACGGAAATGGCAAATCTCCGATCGATCAACCTGAACATCTCATCAAGGGGTCTGGAGGCACTGCGATCTGTGGATCCATCTCTAGGTATGATTTGATATCCTATGCGAACCCCTGTCGCCTTTAGAAGATAATTGGCTGATTGTTCAGCTGAAATGCTGCAAAATGAGGCTATACCCATGAAAGGCCGAATGATCCATCAACCCAACACACCACCCGCTTCACAGACATACGACCCCCGTGGCGGTCAAGTCGGCCACTCTCTCTCCCGGCCTATCCTCAACCAGCGCCTTGTAGAAGCTCTACCAGCCGATGTGAAGATCCGTTTCAAGACTAAACTGAGCCGGATAGATCATCGGAAACGGCAGGCATGGGGTATTGGGGCCGAGGGTGGGAAAGCGTATAAGCTTGGAGACGAGGCTGGGGGCTCGACCGGCGATAGGAGCGATGACAAGAAGATGGTGGCAGAGGAGGATAGGGAAGGGACGGGATTCGATCTGATTATAGGTGCAGATGGGAGTTGGAGTAAGACACGATCGGAACTCATGCGTGTGGAAAGGTTTGTCAAGCTCTGCTCAACGCTGAGTCCTTCCGAGCTGATATGGATCAGAGTGGACTTTTCGCAGTCGTTTATCCAACACGCATATATCGAGCTGCACATGCCGCCTGATCCGTCCAAGCCGGGCGGCTACGCAATGGACGCGAATCATCTACATATTTGGCCCAGGCACTCGTTCATGCTCATCGGTCTCCCAAATAAGGTCAGTATCAGATAAATCAGGCCTGCCCAGACACTCTCTGACTTCCAGGACGGCTCCTTCACCCTAACCCTCTTCCTCCCCTTTTCCTCCTTAGCGACTCTCGATACTCGACCAGCTGCCGAAGCGTTCTTCCGGGACAACTTCCCTTCGGCAGTCGATATCGTCGGCATAAAGCCGCTGGTGGACGATTTTGAGAACAACCCTCGAGGCAATCTTGTGACGACTCATGTAAGTCATATTAGTTCATCTCCGATGGATCGCAGTATCTGACTGTGATTAGGTGCTGCCAACTACCTGGTCTAGCCATGTTATCCTACTCGGCGACGCATCTCACAGTATGGTCCCGTAAGTCCACGCTAAGATCTTCCGACATTTTGGACTAGGTTACTGATGACTTTAGATTTTACGGACAAGGCCTAAATTGCGGACTTGAAGATGTCCGCGTATTCAACTCGTACCTCGAACAATACTCTGTGCCCCCAACGACGGAGCTGCCACTAGGGGAGAGTGAGCCGGTGCTCGAACGTGCACTCGAGGCATACTCCACAGATAGGGATAAGGATCTCCGAGCAATAACAGAACTGGCCATGCAGAACTAGTACGTCCCAATCTCCTTTTAAGCTGACGAGCAGTGTTGAAATGCGCGACAAGGTCTTATCGCCCTTTTACATACTAAGGCGACACGTCGACACTCTCTTATCCACCATTATACCCCGTCCTGCCTCTTCTTCCCCGTCCGCAGGGTTTGGCATTTCGCTGCTGAATCCCTTCCCTGGCCAACCCGTCAAAGGTTGGACGCCACTGTATGAGATGGTGACGTTCCGGCCTGATATAGGGTATGCGGCAGCGCTCGAGATGGAGAAATGGCAGGCGAGGGTCGTTGAGCGTTTGGGTTGGGGATTGGGGGTTGGAGCGGTCGGGATTGTAGGTGTTTTGGGAGGATGGGGATTGCGGACGTGGGCGAGGAGGATATGAGAACCTTTCTTGACCGAGCTTAGGCTTCCATAGATGCGCATTTCATGTATCCGTAGATGATCGAAACCTGCCTCGAACCTGACTGTGATCAAAGTGAATAGTCAGAACCAGAAGCCGACCTGACTGATAGCTCAATCGCAATGTCCATGCATATTCTGTCGTTACTGGATCCATGTCTACAAGGCCCAACGATAGGTTTGCGGGGATATAGGGTTAAGAAAGCATGGCGTAATCGTTTCAGACGTAAGATATCAAGAGACCTATGATTCTCTTTCACTAGCTCCACTCCATCTCCTCCCAATCCCCGCCCTCGTGGCCATCTACAACAATCTTCTACCTCGCATCTCCTCCTCTAGTTGTGACTCGTCACGCTCCAGCTCGACACGGGGACCGCCGCGGGTGTGACCGCAGCAGCAGCTACACCAGCGGGCCATTGAGGGTTGAGCAAGACCTGGTTAGACCAGGCCGAGCCGTCCGATGGACCGTTAATGGTGAGCACAGTCACATTGGTGTTGGGGAGGTCGACATTGTACTGTCCCGAGGGCAGAGCAGGGTCCGATGAGGCACGGGTAGGTTGGGCAGTAGAGAATGTGACTCCGGATGGAGCGTTGAGGATGGAAGCGACGAGGGTCTGGCCGCCAAGGACAAGGGTTGCAGTGGCGCCGTTGGTGGAGACGGTGGCGTTGGTGTGTGCGCGCCATTGGACGGGCTGGCCAGAGGGGAGACCAGAAATGTCATCCTGGATAAGGATTTGACGACGGGCGTTGAGGAATCGGATACCCCTTCGGACGGATCTGACGAGTCAGCCATGCCCAAATTATTGAATCCAGAATACTCACGCTCCGGAACCGTAGGCGCTGCTCATGTCAAGGGTGAAGTAGGCAGTGTCGGTAGACGAGACATTCAAGCTGGGGGCCGCACCCTGCTTGGTGCCAGTGGTACCGAACGACCCGCTAGGGTTGGCCGATACCAGCTGGTTACCATTGTTGACGAGGATAGTGTTCTGCCCCTCCGTCCTCGTACGGTAGTATCGCCATCTGGTACCATCCTGGCTGTCCTCCCCGCTGAAGTACCCATCAGCAAGGTACTGTCCGGATCCGAGATCACCAAACCACCTCTGGCCATTGGCATCGACAACAAAGTCTCCAATGTCCATATCACCGTGGTTCTGGTGTCCGGGAATCTGACCGCCCTTCATCGCCCAGTAGGTCCCGTCGTTGCTCGCCCATGTAGACCGACCGGTAGCCCACTCGGTTGACGCCGCGTCAAAGTGCTTGTCAATGTCAAGACCCTCCCACCATGTTCCGGCAACGGCGGGGTCGTACCAGAACATGGAGAAAGGCTCGGAGGCATCAATCCGGTCGCGCTGATAGAGGGAGTATCGGGGTTGCTGGAAGACGGTAGACCAGTACATGAGGGAGTTGGCAGTAGAGGCGTACTTGTTGGGTCCGTGGTCGGCGTAGTTGAAGAGGGATGTCATGCCCTGGACGTACATGTGGTAGAGGGATGTCTGGGAGAAGCCGGGGTTGGCAGTGGCCAGACCACGGTCGTCCCCGTATGCCGACCTGAGGGCGGACGACATCTCACCGGCAGCGTTGACACCAAAGTACCAGTAGTTTGGTCCCTCGGTCCAAGATCCGTCTGAAGACGCGCCGAGGACACAGTTGGATCGCGCGTTGGGGACAGTGAGGTCGATGATGCGCTGTGCTCGGCCGGAGGTGTCTCGGTCGACGATGGCAAGGGCAGCCATGGTCAGACCGCCATTGATGACACAGTTCCAGTTACCGTTCACGGTCGGGTTTCCGGCCCACCACGAGTAGGTGGACGCGGAGGCAGCGCCAGTGAGCGCAGCCTCACCGAGCGAGAGACCGAGGTTGAGCATGGTGTACATGAGCTGGTCACGCTGGGTGTCCGTCCATCGCTCGTAGAGCCAGTCGTAACCGATGGCGAAGACGTTACAGAACTCAGCAACGTCTAGGAAGTGCTGGGGGTTCCATCGGGTTCCATCGTTGGCACCGAAGGGGACATCGGAGTTGTTTCCAGCGGCAGTCTGAGTATCAGCTTGTATTCTGGGGATTGTTCAACTCGGGTGACTTACGGAAAGCTCTAGCCAGACTCGGTCGGCATATCGCGTGTCGTTGGTGACGCGGTACGCATACGCCCAGTTCTTGACTCGCAACTTCATTTCTCGCGCGACATCAAGCACACCTGATCCGCCGAGACCACCATCGGGAGTGTAGGCTACAGGAGGGAGGTTGAGAGTGGAAGAGGCGTTGGCAACGATGGTGCGGTTCCATTGAGCAAAGTAAGGGTTGTTGGCGATCAGCCCGCCGGTGAGAGCAGCCCATTTGTAGCCTGGGGCAATCAAACGGGGGTGGGCGCGGATAGAGGTGTTGGAGGGTGCGTTGGGGTCGGCAGGCCAAGAGTTGCCAGATGCCGATGAGGCAGAGGTAGGGGCAGAGTAGCCAGCGGTGTTGGTCTGGAAATCAGCTGTGACACTTTACTCTCATCAAAGATGGCTTACTCCGGTAGCGTAGACGGGCAGCAGATAAGTGTCCGTCGCGATGGCCAAGACTCTGTTGGCGGCAGTCGCAGTCAACTGAGCAGTGTTGACCGAGCTCAAACCCGATGGTACGACATTTCCGCCAGCGGCCTGTCCGTTTCCGCCGCTCCCTGAGTTACTAGAAGCTCCAGAACCGGTATTGCCGCGGTTTTTGTTGAGCTGCGTG
Source organism: Dioszegia crocea (assembly GCA_001600615.1). Taxonomy (NCBI): domain Eukaryota; kingdom Fungi; phylum Basidiomycota; class Tremellomycetes; order Tremellales; family Bulleribasidiaceae; genus Dioszegia; species Dioszegia crocea. The sequence continues at coordinate 1,757,443 of BCKK01000002.1, forward strand.
CCCAGCACTCCGCCGAGCACGGCACCGATGATGATTAGAAGTAGGAGGATACCGCCGATCCACCACCACTTCTTGCGGCTTTTGCTGCCGGATCCGTTGGCTGGGGATGAAGCCGAGGCGTAGGGGTTGGATGAGGACATGGGGTCTGTTGCAGGCGATCAAGAGAAGTGAAGGACGTCACGGAGATGGAAGATGAGGGAAACAACGGTCAGCGCGAGTCCTTTGGCAGTTTTGTGGCGGGCGGATTGGGCTATCGAAGGGGACACCAGGTTATGGTACAAGGAATCTGAACTTACATGATTCGTTTCCACCTCCGTTGCCGTACTTGGCGTACCCACCATCTCCATAACCGCCACTCGGCTGGTCAGAGTATCCAGGCCCAGAGCCGTAACCCTGTCCGCCACCCTGTCCGCCAGAGTTCGCGTACGAGTTACCGTAACCCGGCGCATCCGAATAGGGCGCCTGCTGATACCTCGCCATGATGATTCGGGATTACTATTCGTTGGTCGTTCAAAGAAAGGGGGGAAATGGGGTAAGAGACAAGTCGATGAATCGAAGATAGTGGCGAGACGCGTCGGTCAAAGTTTGTTGGGAGAACGAAAACGAAAAAGAGGGAAAGGGTGGCCTATCCAATCTATAAATGGATACCTCGAGCGTCAAGCTCAGTGTGTGGTCGTCAAGGTGATTGTAGAGGCTACGATGGCCTAAGACGATGTATAATAGATCAAAACAAAACAAACAGTGAATCTATAGATCGCGGCGACGCGAAGCTGTGCACAATTTTCCCCAGAAGTCCCTTAATTTAACGTTTCACATTTACGTTACGCGTCTCAATTCAGGGTAAAGTCCACGTTTCAGCTTGGTGGCCAAGAGTGGCGGTGTGGCACTGGCACTGGCACTGGCGACTGATCAATCGCTCGGGACAGGCGGGCCTTTTGACTTCGGGTGTGGGTCTGGCATCATATCGGGAGACTCCTCAGGCCACTGGGGACTGACCATCACCTTGTAATAAAGGTGAAACTGTAAAGCATTTTGGTCGGCTGCCACCGTAACCCTCACTGGATGCGGTATGTTCGATCCGCATACACGTCTGACCTAGAGCTTTGGGACGCTCACACCTCTCCTCAGATCTGAGCTGAGGTAGGCTCGCTGTTTACCGAAATCTTCCGGCGATCTCTGATCTGCGCGCCCCGATAAGGCCGTGACTTCAGAGATCTCGCGACCCCCTTCCTGTCAGTGCCGCCCCAATGTTCCAGACCCATCCTCAACGGACATTCTATACATGGCCGTGCCCCACTATGGTCCCTGCTGATGTTAAGCTATGGCTTTGACCTCACTAGTATTATAAGGTCGGAAAAAGGTGCTGTCACGTGACAGATCTTACGGAGATCCTCGGTATGTCCGAATTATCAGCGAGATTCGAATTCTGCTGCAGCCAGCTGCTACAGCCTCAATGCAGCCTGCAACAACTGCTATATCTTGGAACCCCTAACATGTCATCCCACCCGCCCAGCCCTGCAACAGGCACCCCGAACAGGGAGGAGTCACGGCCAGGGACGCCCGGGACACCCACCACTCCAGCCGTCCACCACTCCCCCTCCTTCGACTACCACGAGGAGCGCCGTCTCCATCTCCAGGATGAAATCTACTTCTCTCATCGACTCCCCCGTCTACCCCCGCCAGCACTTGAGCCCAGCTCTGCAGGCTCGACAAGTGTCCTAGCTCCCGGCCAGGCTATGGGTTACGCTGCTCGTGGATTCGACGGCAGCGCCGGTGCCGATGCCAGCCCGAGCGCCTTCCACCCCATTGCGCCATTTACGCAAATGCGACATCTGACGCTAGACGAGGAGGATGGCGACGGCCATGGTGAGAGGGAGAAAAGTGAGGCTGGAGATCCGTCAGAGCTCGAGATGGCTGGAGAGGTCGAAGGCATGCCCGTCGGCGCTCGGGCTGTTCACCCATATTACCCCGCACCGAGCGGTCTACCGCAGTCCGCCGAACCCGTCAGCGATGCGAACTCGACCACGAGGCTTCTCGAGCGCAAAGAGCATGATGCGCAAGAGAGGTTGGATTTGGAGGAGGAAAAAAGGGAGCGTCTGCTTGCTCAGGGTGTGGCGGGCGCAGGCTCTGGGGCGCCAGTGGGAGGAATGAGCGCGAGCATACTGCCAGGTGAGTCTTCGCTTCACCCTCTTAGCGTCAGTCTGGCTGTGGCACCCATCGGATCGCTCCCCCAATGTTTCTCGGGCGCTGAGGGGGTGGGGCCCGACAGCCTAGAACGTTTCTTATCCTCATCCTTTCATCCACCCCCACCCACGTTTGCCGAGACCGTTTTCTGAGGTGATCGCTTCTTGAGATGGAAGACGCCAGTCAGACGAGGAGAATCGGCCGAAGGCGTGCAGGGAGAGGTCGGATTGCTGGAGATGATAAAGAGGCTGGGTCGTCCTGCTCTAGCCCGCTTCGACAACCTCCCCCAGCCTTTCTCTTACCTTGACTTCCACTCTACCACCTACCACACACTCTAGCCTTCGTGACCAGATGTGCCCACACGATCGACCGATACTACATCTCGATCCTGCGCGCTTCCTCATCTCCACTCTCCAGACGCCTCCTTCCAACCATCCCCCCTCCCCCGCGAAGGGAGACTCCCCGATGTCAGACTTCCCATCCATCCCTTCTGATTCTCTGTCCCAGAAACATCTTTCCATCTCCCCTGTGACCCCAATTTTGGAAAGGGAAATGCTGATGGAGCTTCAAATTTTGGCTTTTGCAGAAAACGGAATTGGCTCTGCACTCGATTCACTCTAGTACGTTCTATTCGTCGACGGAGTGACCGAAGTCGAGGGCTAATACCACAGCGTCTCATTCGCCAAATGTCTTGACCTCCGGGACAAATACATCGGCCTGTCAAATCAGCGCCTCGGCGACAACCCACGAGACCACGACGGTTCCTTCTCCGGATTTTATCCTCGGGCAATGGGCGATGTCCTCGGTGTGAATCCCGAAGCCGATGTTGATAGCTGCGAAACCCGAACGAATGACGAGAACAATCTTCCGACATGGAAAATCAACCCTCCTCCCCCACCGCCTCACTGGCATTGGCGTCCACCAGCAGCGCAGGGCGAAATGCCCCATCTCGAACATCGGGATTCGGGCCTTCCTGAGTCTTCTGCAGATGGCACCGCACGTGGATCGAGCAGCAATGCTGATCCCAAAAAGGCGACGGGGAGATCGGATATGGAAATGTTCGATGTGGCCGATTTTGACATTCCGGCCAAGGACACGCAGTGGCAGTTTGGCCTGAATGAAGAAGGGGTGTACGAGGTCTTTGCGGCTCAGCCCGCTCAGGCAGAACCTTCCAAAGCTTCGGCGGAAGAAGCCAGCAAACCGCCTCAGCGCCTAGCAAGGGTACCCAGTCTCAAGGAGTACTTCTCCGATCTCGACTTCCTCCTCAATGTCTGCTCTGATGGACCTGCCAAATCCTTCGCCTTCCGCCGACTCAAGTATCTATCCAGTAAATGGAGCTTGTACTGCTTGTTGAACGAGTATCAGGAGTTGGCAGACATGAAGGCTGTTCCTCACCGGTATGCTCCTTCCTCCCTTGCCATCTGGCAAGCATCCAGCTTACATGCGTAGCGATTTCTACAATGTCCGGAAAGTCGATACCCACATTCACCACTCTGCGAGTATGAATCAGAAGCATTTACTCCGATTTATCAAATCCAAGTTGAAGAAGGCACCAAATGTGAGCTTGAATGCTTGATCAGGACTTGTGATAAGGCTGGAGTTGACCAGAGCAGGAAATCGTGATTCACCGAGACGGCAAAGATCTTACACTCGCCGAGGTCTTTGAGTCTCTTGATCTGACGGCATATGATCTGTCGATTGACACCCTCGACATGCACGCTCATCAGGTAAGCTGCGTTGCGCTATGGCAAGGACACAAAGCTGACCATACACCAGGAGTTCCACCGCTTTGACCGCTTCAACGACCGATACAACCCAACTGGTTCATCGCGTCTAAGAGAGATCTTCTTGAAGACTGATAATTTGCTCAAGGGGAAATATCTAGCTGAGTTGACGAAGGGTGAGATAACGCTCGAGGTCATATTGTACAGTGGCTGACGAGACTCGTAGAGCTGATCACCGACCTTGAGCAGAGCAAGTACCAGCAGTGCGAGTGGCGATTATCAATCTATGGACGGTGAGATTGCGTCTCTACCTTCAGGCCTTGGGATCTAGCTGAACAACGCCACAGAAACGTGCAGGAATGGGACACACTCGCCAAATGGGTGGTCAACAACAAGCTCATTTCGCACAATGTCCGATGGCTCATTCAGGTACCAAGGCTGTACGAGATCTTCAAGGGTGGAGGGTTGATAGCCAACTTCGAAGAGTTGGTCCGGAGTAAGTGGACGAGTCACACAATGCAAGCCATAGCTCACACCACATAGATGTCTTTCAACCACTCTTTGAAGTCACTGCCGATCCGTCTTCTCATCCCGAACTACATATCTTCCTTCAGCGTGTCGTAGGCTTTGATTCGGTCGACGATGAGTCCAAGCCCGAGCGCAGACTTTACCGCAAGTTCCCGACGGCCAAGATGTGGGATACCAAGCAGAGTCCGCCGTACTCGTACTGGTAAGTCCGCTTCCTGGTTCATGTTTTCTGCAATATGAGCCCGACGCTAACCCTCCAGGATATACTACATGTACGCAAATATGGCAAGTCTCAATGCCTGGCGTAGGGAAAGACACTTCAGTAAGTCTTCCCATTCGCAAGTCAAATGAGCTGCCAGCTGATCCTCCAGACACATTCGTTCTCAGACCGCACTGTGGCGAAGCTGGTGATCCCGACCATCTCTCGTCCGCCTTCCTCACTTCCCACTCCATCTCACACGGTATCCTCCTCCGTAAAGTCCCCGCACTGCAGTACCTCTTCTACCTGAAACAAATCGGCTTAGCAATGAGTCCATTGAGCAACAATGCGTTGTTCTTGACATATGAACGGAACCCCTTCAAGGACTTCTTCAGGACGGGTCTGAATGTCAGCTTGTCAACTGGTACGTCTCCGCTCTAGCCACCTCCAAATCTGGCTAATCCTCCCAGATGATCCCCTTCAATTCCACTTCACCCAATCGCATCTGCTGGAGGAATACTCCTGCGCTGCACAAATCTACAAATTGACCCCGGCGGACATGTGTGAGCTCGCGCGCAACTCAGTCTTGCAGAGTGGGTGGGAGATGGCAGTGAAGAAGCACTGGATTGGGAATCGGTGGTATTTGCCAGGAGCGAGCGGGAACGATATTCACAAGACCAACGTACCGACTAGTCGATTAGTCTACAGGCATCAGACATTGTTGGAAGAACTGTAAGTTTGGATCTTTGGCATGAGAGGTGGATCCACTCTGACTGGACAGCACACTCATTCGTCGTGGTACGCAATCGCCAAGTGCCACACCAGGCCACGTCCAAGCTGCTCATCCATCACAACTTCCCCTACCCCCCGTGTACCCTTCTCCGCTTGTTACGGCTTCAAACAAACACACGGCGAGCATGACGGAGAATGATATCGGCGCGGCGGCTATGGGACCGACTAAAGCTGCCTTTTCGGGATTGGCGAGTCAGGCGGGGTTGGGCGCGATGGCGGGGCTGGCTGGAGCTGGAACGGGAGTCACACCAGGTCCTGGTGCGCTGGATGAGAAGATCCACCGGAAGAGGACGGAGAGTATGGGAAAGGGGATGAAGGGACCTGATCCTGCGAGGGAGTAGGCCGACCGTATATGTGTCGAGGCATTACGCAGGATGACTTGAGTCAGTGGGTATGTAGACATCAGACGGAAGCTTTCCGAGGCGGGCCGACTGGTCTCGCATATCGTCATATCTCTTGGAGACGTGGCACAGATGGGATGTAGACGCTTTATCAATATCGTGCACTCTTTCAAGGAGGACCCGGGCAGGATGAGATTTACCCCTTTGGGGTAAGAGTGGCTTGTTACGTTACCGCGGCGAAATTGCGGCGGTTTGTTCGCCACCGAGAGACCAAAGTTGCAAGGCAAGATACCTGCATTCGCAAAATCGCTCTCATCGTCCCTGCACCTCTCGCTCCGGAGCATCCACCTAATCCACATCTCTGCAGCCTATCCGTGGCTGAGCTTACTGGGAATTCTGCACTTCGCTGAATCTGCCACAAAATGCTAATGCCGAAACGCCGAATACCGCGCATTTGGATATCATCTGTAGGTTCCGTCCGGCGCATTGCCATCCTCATCCTGCTCTCGACGGAGAGTGGACGGGCCCTGCTGCGACAACGCCGGGGTAACGACCCCGTGTTGCGAGAGTATCGCCGGGATGATGAAACTGGCCTTGCCTAGAACGGTAAGATGAACAATGGCCCTGCTGCGACAACGCCGGGGTCCGGCCCTGCTGCGATGTTCGCCGGGATGCCTCGCTGATATGACCTTTTATTTTTCCACCCACGCGCCTCAGCCGACCCGAGGTGTGCTTGCGACTATGTGCAAGCATTAGTGTGGTCAGGGTTGACATGGACATAAGCCCGACCTGCGCATCAAGATGCAACGCGAGCCATCATTTGAAGGTTTCATCTGCACCGAGGCTGGGCCTGGCTAAATACGCTGTGCAGTCCGACACTATCCTCAGCTCGGGATGAGTACCGATGTCGGTGTAACAAGTGAGGGAGGTCTGTGATAGGTCGGCCAGACTATGGGGGTGCCATGAATTACTGCCTACGATGCTATAGAATGTCACCTAACCTGATGAATATATGGTGCTGTGTCCGTTCCGATCTTCTTCACATAATCACACATCCGCAGCCCCCACTATGTTCCCCCTCGTCCTTTCCCTTGGCCCTAGATTTTCCAGGCGCCTGACCAGACGCTGCTTTCGCTCGCTGTCCGCCCACCTGACTTCGTTCAACCGGGACACCCCCCATCCTCGCCTGCCCTTCAGCCATCTGCCTCTCCCCACCTCCGTCGCCTGGCCTATATTGCCCCTGGGCTCCTGTCATGCCTCCCTGTCGCGAACTAGCCATCCTCAATTCCGCCGCCGATGCCTTCCGCGAGGCCACTGATGATTCCTGACGCAGGAACGATGCCTTCTTCGATATGGCCCCATCCGCTTCTTCGCCAGTTCGGGGAACGTCTCCCGAACCAGGGCCTCCCGCTGACGGGTGACTGACAAGGGAAGAGAAGAGTGCAGGTGAGGGAGGTCCGATATCGTACGCGTCGTCATATGCGTCTGAGGTCTGGTTTGACTGATGGGGGTGTTGATATCGCTGGGGAGAGGGTGTGGGCGTGGGCTGGGATTCCGTAGATGTCTCGCGGGGATGACTATTTGATATAGACTGATGTAAAGGGTTATCGGGACTGGGTTCGAACGAAGGTGAGAAAGCCGACCCAGACCGAGCAGAAGACGACCATCCTTGTCCGCCCAAACCACCACCACTACCCATTGATGTATTCAGCGGATTAGACATGTCCTCCTCCGACCTTGCCGCCCGGCCCTTTACCCACTTGACGGGCGTGCCATTCTTATCCCACTCCACCGCCAGGTCCCCTTCCTCCATCTCGTCGATGCCCACTTTATCGCCTAACCCCATTTTGCGCGCAAGAGCAGGTAAGACGACCTCGTCCCAATTCGCACCCTTGGGTGGCGTGTAGGCAGATTCGATCGGCACAAAATGGGCCGCAACGCCCATACGGGGTGGAGTGGGGATGGGGGATGTCGATCGGATATTGAGCGAGTGGCCGAGAGACATTGAGCGGGTGGTATTCGAGTTTTGGCTGGAAGATAGGGGAGTGCGGGATGATCCGGACCCGGTTGCTGAGCGTGGCTGGTGGGATGATCCTTGCTTGCCCCCGGCGGGCATCCTGGATGGATTACCGATCCCCAAGGCAGAACCAGTTGCCGATCTGGACATTCCCGTCGTTCTTCCATCTCCCCCAGCTCTCGTTTGCTTGGTCGGGAACATACTCTCCACCCTCTTTCGCTTGGGCATCCCTTCCTCCTCCCTCATTTCCTCCTCGTCCGGCCCATTCACTTCAGGATCACTATCCATACGATGTCCATGACTCGCAATACGCATTGCCTCCTCCGGAGCAAGCCTAAAAGGAGGCAGCTCATCCCTCAGATTCGTTGTGTCCTGGAAAACCTGCTGGCTCAGGTCAAAGCTTTCCCTATGCGCCAAGATCTCCTGATTCCCTTCTGCCCCTTGTCCGCTATAGTGACTCTGTTCCAGCTCACTTCCAGCATCCTGACTCCTGGCCGGAGAGATAGAGGTCGATCGTGGTTTGTGCTGGTTCCGATTCCGATCGATCGGGATAGGTAGACCACTAGGCGGGTATTGCCGCTCTTGCGATGAGCCCGAGGACGACCGTTCGACCTGGGGTCGAGGAGCGAGAGTGGTCTTTGACCTAGGCCGTGTGACAGTCCGACTAGAGAGGATGGGAGGTGAGGAGTCCGACGCGGAGGTAGAGCTAGAGAGGGATGAGCCACTCGGCCTTCTCGGCCCCGATACTACAGGTTGGAGTCGGGGTATACGGGAGGGAGGGCTCTGGGAGTGTGATAGAGTGTCGTAGGTGTCATTGTAGGCTGGCCGTCTCACAGCGCTGGACTGGGTGGGGCGAGAGGGTATAGGTATTCTCGATGATCCAGCCTGATATTCCTGGGGTATGGACGAGGTTTGGGCCGGGTCAAAGAATGGAGTGGATTTGGTGCGTGATCGTATGGGTTGGCTAGTGGAGATAGGACCACTGGTCCCGCCATAGCCGCCATGGGAAGAAAGGGGGGAAGGGGGAATTTCGTGCTGCTCATACTCGTGGAAGCCGGAGGATGAGAGTCGGTTTGAGAGGTACTGCGATTCCGATTCCAGACCTAAGCATGTCAGTCTCCCTGGTCTGCACAGTTGGTAATAGTAGATTTAGGAAGCCAGTTGTACACTCCGACAAGGAAAGAAGTCCGTCTGGTCTGCGTCAACCCTGCAAGGAAATTGAACGTACGCTTCTTCAAAGTTGGCACAATTTGATCTTCCCAGCTAGGCGGATGTATGCCCATTGCGATAGCCATCGTGAAAGACTGTGGATCTGATACCTGAGTAGAGTGCTTCGCAGTGATAGTGTAGTATCCGACGATAGCGCTGTGAGTTGGTCCACGCTCGAGGCCGAGGCTGACGTTGGGCGGACGGACAGCGAAAGGATAGGTGAATTTGACTTGTAAGATCAAATGCGCATGGCTAAGTATGTAAGGAATATCCTCGACAGGATATATATGAACAGCGATGACGGTCTTGGTACTGGGGTAGGTGGGATGAGATGATGATATATGGGTGGCGTGGATGGATGCGGGAATCAGAGCATTTTGTTGAATGGGAAATTTAAGGTTTCACACTACCGGACCCGGTTTCAGCTTGACCATCTCGGGTACAGCCATCTCTGCTGTCCGACATCTGTAGCGTCTGCTTGAGAGGTATACATAGAGAGAAGAGTCTACAGAGGAGTAAGAGGAAGAGGATAGTATGTAAACAGTATGGATATGTAGCGCTGAGCAAGAGCAAGAGTATAGAACGGCTCCCTCCGACCAGCCATTTAACCCTCCATGGCCTGTAACAACTTGGCTTCTGCCTTAGCTGCCTTCTTCTCCTTGACCCGTCTCGCCTGTGCTTCCGCTGCAGCCCTATCATACAGCCCGCCCTCTCCGCCAGCTTCATCATCCCCACTTTCCACGTCCATCTCGTCACATTCCGACATGGCATAATCATCCCCGCTCTCTCCTCCATCAGACGACACGCCATCATCCACATCCATGCCCGCTTCGGCAACCTGCACAAAGCTTCCACCTCTCGCGCCGAAATTCCCACTTCCCCCGCTCGGAGCCCAGCTGACTGCGTCCCAACTTGATCCCGCCTCCCCGACCAACATCCGGCACAGCTGCGGCGGTAATTGACCACCTGCACTTTCCCACATTTCATCCCCCATCTCCTTCATCGTATTCACCTCAATCTCGAACAGCCTCGTCTCGTCATGCACCAACTCCCCGCCGTATCCATCCCCACCGACGACCCGACGGGCCTCTTCCTCAGTCGGTTCGGGCGCCCCGTCATCCGACCCAGCTACAGGTGTACCGGGCGTATCGCTCATACTACGCCTGTTCCGCTTCCTGTCCCTGGCATTCTCAGACGCGCCCTTGAAGATGGCCAGAGAGTTGATGCCTCGCGGCAAATGGATTCGGATGTGTGGAATGGGGATATTCGCCCATAGGTCGGCGGCGGGTGAGCGAACAATGAGAGTGGCGAGAGGGTCAAAAGCGACAACGGAGAGTGCCTGGATAGTCGGCGACCAATGCTCCGTGATGAGTTGAAGAAGCTGGCGCCGCATTGTGTGTGCGAGGTGATATGCGACCTGACCCGGAGATTGGAATCGGGTGTGGCTGACTTGGGCAGCATAATCGACAACAGCGGGAGGTGGAGGTGGGGCAGGGGCAATAGGTGCTATGGCTAAAAGAGGGGCTCGCAGGCCCAGACGACTGGAAGGGCCTTGGTGTTGCTGTGCGGCGGACGCGGGAGGCGGAATAGAAGTGGATAGCCTCATAGGCAAAGATGACGGTAGTCGGAGATAGGAAGGGAGGGTATTTGCATGATCGTTTTCGACGGCTGAGGTCGACGAGCTCGCCGCCTGAGTCCAGGCACCCATGATTGCCGCTCCGTATGCAGCTGCTGATGGATCGTACATGGCCTCGCTGGGCTGGTGCAGGGTCTCAGAAGGACCCGCCCCGGAGTTCAGATATAGCTCCTCAGTCTCGCCATCCGCCTGGGATGTATCGTCATCTCGGCTCAGCCCAGGGATGGTGAGGCTCGCCAGAGACGAGGACGACGCGCTAGACTGACTAAGCTGAGGGATGGTCGATGGGTGTGCGGGGTCGAACGGATGGCCACTGGGATGGCTTGTCGAGGAAGATGATCCGCCAGGATTGGGGATAGCAACGCCCCCAGCCTCGACACCCTGCACTCTGTTGGTAAAACTTGCAATTTCCTCTTCGGTGGACTCGGAAGTTTCGCTCATCCCGTCTGAGATGTACCCCTCCGATTGGCCGGCAGCGAGACTCCCGTCCATATCTGTATCGTCGTCATGATGGTTTGTGGGCATTGCGAAGGTAGAGAAGAGATTGGGATAGTGGTTGTTGGTGGGTAAAGGCTGAGGCGTCCAGCTCACGTAGGGCAGACCATAGGTGGGACCTCCACCGGGTGCAAGGAGGGCGGAGCCGGTCCCTCCAGCTCCGCGGTAAACCGCAGGTGGGTGTGTCTGAGCTGCACCCAAACCCCAGCCTCCGCCACCGCCCGCACCCGCAAGACCAAATCCTAGCGCCGCAGCCTGGGCACTCAGATGCGCGTTCATCATGCCCATTTGGACACCATGCAGCAGACCTCCAAGCCCGCCTGCTCCAGCGCCTGCCCCGGGTGGATTGATCGAGGGTTTCGGAATGTCAATCCACCACGGCGGCAAGTCCAGCTCAGCACCTCGCCACAGAGCATCCCGCCATTGCTCCTGCATCGCGTGTCTCCCGATGTCGAGCCCAGACATGACTCTGGATGAGGATCGGGCCTCCGAGGTAGTTGCAGATAGAGGCCTGCTCATGCTTGAGTGAATAGAAGGTAGAGTGGCAGCAATAAGGTCTGGACCGAATGGGGACTCGGTCAGATCCCACATCCTGAATTCGAGACGAGCTTTGCTAGGGCTTATCTGCCGCAAGGCATTGAAGAGGGTGTTGGCATCCTGGCTGTGGAGGACCAGAGTGTCTTTGATGTGGATGGTAAGGAGCCGAGGGAGTGAGGCGAACAGTTGCGGAAGGAGGGGGTGAACAACGACCGGGCTGGACATGCTATCGGGGTATGTTGCCTGAGAAGGGGAGGAGGCACAGATGGTGAGGTGCCTAACAAGAATCGAGGGAGGATTGTAGTTGACTACCCAGGGTGATGACCGGGTTAGGGCTTTGAGAAAGAATGGGATAGCTTTGTAGGTCACGATGGGGTGGGCGTAGAGCACGGGGAAAGCAACCCGAGTATGATCGGAAGAGAGCAGGAGTGGAGTGAGGGCGTTCTGCATTCCGCCTTGGGGTTTCCAGTCTAACCATCAGCATGTATACCTGCCACAACGGATAGGGAACGTACCACTTGCGCACTGGGCATAGTAGAATGCCCAGACTCGCTGCCAGACCTCTTCCGGAAGCTCCGGAAGATACCTCATCTTGCCCTTCCCCTTGTCTCTTCGAGGAGTAACGACCATATCGCTGTATTGAGAGTTACCGCGGGATGATGTATGTTGGTTATCTTTGGTGATATGGACGAATGAGACTTGGCCCGGGTCGTGCCTCGAGGATGAAGCGGGATCGGAATCAAAGACCATAGCGCAAAGCACGTCCTTTATCCCTTTATTACTAAGCACCGCTTGCAGCTCCCATCCGTACCAGTGGAGTCCCTATCGTCCCGCGGCCGGGGCAAAGGGGGTTGTTTCTAGTTGAAACAAGTGGAGCAGTGCGTGCGATGCGAAAGGGATCGAAACTCGAAAGCGACCTCGGTTATTGATTTAGACGCTTCGAGGGGATGAATAAGGGGTAATTGTTTGGTTTGGCTGATTCTTTCCGAACCAAAGTATACACGATAGCAGATGCCTTATCGGTTGATCAGTGGTAGGTAGGGGTGGTACAGCGTTATCTGAAGATGTAGAGAGTGATGGATGATTGCGGGTGAGATGAATGCGATGGAATGAACGTCATTGCCGGAAGCGGCAACGTTATGAGCTTCTCTTGTCAACAAGCTTCAAAAGCTTCCTATCTCTGCTTCTTGACTTTAAATCCTCCCAGGATGGCTCACACACACGCTCAGTGCCTCAAGGCTAGCGTTTCGACGCTTCCTTAGAGCATCTGAGGCATGCAAAAGCCTCTTGGTGTACTCCTAGGGAGACACGTGGGATCTGTGAATTTGCCACTTTCGCCACCGAGTCATGTTGCTCGAAGCATGCAATATTTCGCGGGGACATGCATACAAGATACCTTCCTCATCCTACTTCAGCTGGAGAATACTCTTGATCCAGGCCGATGTATGCATGTACTGAGATGCATTGCCTCCGCACATACATAAATCTGACTGTGACCTATTAATATTCCGGGATGGGAAGATGAGCGTGACGGGAAATGCCGTAAAGATTGTTCACACTGAAAACTGAAAGTTAACTTTTATTTAGCTCTTACGCGCTGAACCTGTGCCTTCACCTTGCCCTTCACCCTCTACACATCATGGCGCCACTTCTCACATCATAAGAGGACATTCACTTAGAATGGCAGGTATCCCTTTACCACGGCGCGGTTTTCGATCCGTCTTCCTCATCGGCTTCCTCCTTTGGCTGGGATATCAGCTCGTCACCCACCTCAACGCGATAGCTGAGGACGATGTGATTGGATCGGCGACAGGGAAGAGGAATGCTCTTCCGCGACCGGATGATTTTGATCCTGCTTTAGCCCTAGGCGCGAAGCAGAAGAAAAAAGTCACCCCTCCAGCTCCAGGTCCACCGCCCGCTCGAGATCTGAAGAAAAAGAAAGGCAAGGCCCTGCCTCCACACAAGTATCTGGATAACGGGTTGCTGCTCGTCAATCCGAAAGGGCCTCATCCGATCTATGATCTTTTGGAGAAGGGTAAACAGGTCTGGGAGGGGAAATTGGAAAGAGCGAGTAAAACGCTCGGACAGGCGGTGGATGAGTACAGGAGGAGGTATGGGAGATCTCCACCGAAAGGTTTCGATAGATGGTAAGTCCGATGTTATGGTTGTGGTCTCGTATACCATGGCAAATGGCTGACAGAATCAGGTGGAAGTATGCGCAAGAAAATGGTGTCCAGCTACCAGACGAGTACGATCAAATAGTAAGTCTCCAACGCCTCGTTTAGATCCGCACGAGATACGCACAGACCCATTCCATGCTCTAGTGGATGTTGCATCTCCAATGTGGAACTCGCTAACGACACAGCATAAAGACCTCGACCCCTTCCACGCCCTTACGCCCACCCAAATCCAAGCCCTAATCCGCACTGCTTCTCAAAAATCAGGCATGTACACCGTCTTCTGCCCAGGCGCAAACTCCGATCTGGCACCCGAAGAACGCGCATGCGTGTTTGAGATCAATGACGAGGGATTGAATGAGGAAGGAAAGCTGGTCGCTAGTCAGCGGGTCGAGGCGCAAATGAGTCTGCTGAGGGATATCGAGGGTGAATTGGAGGAGGTCGAGGCGGTGTTTTACAGTCATGATGTCCCATGGCAATTTGTCGGGCATGAGTATGTGAGTTGAGAGCTGTGCTTTATCGAGAGTTGGGACCATAGCAGGCGCTGATGTGTTAGAAAGGGGCGTTGACGGATGCTGCTGAAGTTGGCGAATGTGAGTAGCTCCCATTGCGCGCTGAAGGTGGAAAGATGACTGACATGGCAGATTTGAATGTAGAAGAACACGATGTAAGCTAACCTTCACCGCTTCATTCGAGCGTGAAAGGCGATAGCTGACTATCATCAGCTCGACTGGGCCCATTTAGGTTGGGCATCAGCTTGCGCCCCACATAAACCGCTTCGGAAATCTTACGACCACGACGTCTACCCAGTACTTCAGGATCTATGGGAAGAGCGAGCAAAGACGTTCATATGGGATCACAAAGCGTGAGCTACTCTTCTTTGGTTTGATGCTCCAATCGCTGTCGTTTGCCAGGATTTAGCTGACACATCAGTGCAATGGACCCATGTACCCATCCCACGATGACACATCTCCAAGGGTTCTTGTCGGGCCATGGAAAGGGCCCTGGGCCAAGTAAAGAGCTCTACCCCGTCATGGCCATGTGCAAGACAACGCTACATTCTGATGTTCTGGCCGTGAGTCGATGTCTAGGCTTTCCACATGCTCGTCCGCCCGATACCAGGCTTCGAGTGGACAGAGCTGACCTAAAAGGTATCGATGGAGGCATGGACAGAAGATGTCGGAGTCGATCCGCCATGGGAGGAGAAGAGTGATGATAGACTATTGTGGAGAGGGAAGAATACCGGTATATTTTTCAAGAAGGGGGTACCATGGGGTAAGTTTATTCGCCTCATTCACCTCTGCCTTTCTCCGTAATACCTAGTCATGCCTCTCTCGCCTCGCATGTCATTCCGCCCCCCTCCGTGATACCTGGCTGACCTACCAGAAATCTCCCAGCGCATAAATCTAGTCTCCCGGACTGCCCAAATCACAGGTCATCTCCCCGTTTTACCCCTCACATCCCTCCACAGTCCCGTCGGCGCGCCGCACAACACACCCCTTTCCGAACTCAACGCCGAACTCATGGACGTCGCCTTTGTCGACGAGCCAATCCAGTGTGATCCCGCCATGTGCACACGAGTGAAGACGGAATATAGGTTCGGAGCGAGGGTTAATTGGGTACAGGGGAATCAGTACAAGTATATGCTTGATATCGGTACGTCTCGATGGTGCCTGGCCGGAGGTGACGCGGTGCTAATTACGTCAGATGGGAATGGGTGGTCAGCGCGTTTCAAACGACTCATGTCGACCAATTCTGTCATTCTGAAATCCACTATCTTCCCCGAGTGGTATACAGACCGAATACAGTCATGTGAGCTTTATCCCGAGCTAACATTGGATCCGAAGCTGACGAATGTTTAGGGGTACACTACATACCGATCAAATCAGACTTGTCGGACTTGTATGACGTCCTCACTTTCTTCCGGGGAGCACACGATAAGTTGGCCAAGAGAATAGCAGTCGAGGGGAAGAAATGGAGTAAGACTTTCTGGCGAAAAGAGGATATGATCAGTTATCAGTTTAGGCAAGTCTTCCTTTTGCTGCTAGGTATGATATTGGAAAGGTGCTGATGCTGGTAGGCTATTCTTGGAATTGTCGAGGTTGATGGCTCCGGATAGAGAAGCGGCGAGTTATACCGTCAAAGGAAGTGATCTAGAGTGATCCATCTTGTCTACATCTTGCAATAACAAAAGCATCCTTCCTGTTCATATAGATATATAGATTGGTGTCTTGGGCATGTGTACAGCGGTGCGGATGTCAGGGAACCATCAGCAAGGGTGGAGGCGCGGGCTTGTTGGCTGGTCATGATACCGAGGAAGAGACAAAGCATCATGGAAATGATATACGTCGACTGGGTCGCCTGGAAGCATCAGCTTACAATCTTTTTTCCCGGTGACAAATACCATAGCTGATCATGACTACCACTGAAGAAGAGACTCACGTATCGATCATCGCGACTCGCCACAAACCGTTCGCACGCTGACATACAAGCTGATCAGCAGCTGCGTTGCCATTGGGAAGTCCTAGGTGAGTCAGCTTTAATCCGGCAGCAGGAAAACTCGAATCTCACCTTCTGCCTTGTCACCTCTCGCCGACCGTCACAACAAACGACGGACATCAAATCACCGATATTGTCCTAGCCTCCCAAGCGTCCATCCCTCTCACGAAGTCTTTCTCCGGCACCGCCGTACGATGGATCACAGTCTCGATCTTGTCCTCCAAGCGGGAGACCCAAGTATCGTCGATCCCGTCGCAATTGTCCAGGTTCAGCCAACGGAGCTGAGCCAGAGCGGGCTGCTTCGTCAAAGCCGAGGAGGAGGAGGTCTCGTCCGCCTGTTCATGGCCGACGCTGGCGGGAAGGGGGGACTGAGACAGAGCCGCGGAGGAACCCTCCGCCTGCTCAGCATCGCCCAAACGTGGCTCGAGGAAAGATTTTAGGGCGGCGAGGATGAGTTCGATGTCAAGGGGGTCATAATCCTCTTTGTTGATCGTCGCGGAGAGTGATATGGCCTTGAGATTGGGAAATATAGGGGGGGATGCGCATGTTCCGAAAGCCATTTCTCGCCAGAAATCATCTAGAGTTGTGCAATCCTCCAGATCGAGAAATTCTAAGGCTTCCATTTTTTGGAGGATTGGCAGGAAGTCCAAATCGATACGCGAACTGCGGATACTGAGAGAGCGAAGGTGGGGAAGAGCTTCATCGGCGCCCGGGCGAAGACTGGCCGCGAATTCCCATCCACCGGCGCAGTTGAACTCGAGACGAGTTTAAGTGAGGTACTGTAATTGACGCAAAGAGTGCCTGTCCGAGGTGATGCTCGACGTCCCAGTCGTCTAGCTCCGAGCACCACCGTGTGAGGTGCTCCAGTCGTGGGTCGCTCTCATCCGGCGCAACTACCGGATCGCGGTCGGGGAATCCTGTAGTGTCCCAGACCGTAGATTTGACGCTGACATCTTTAATGTTCGGCGTGTGTTCAAGTAAATCACGAAGATTGTCGATGTAGTAGACGAGATGGCACCCGTCGAACCGTAATATCTCCAGGTCGCGCAGCTGGATAGCTGGATCTGACACCCATTTACCCGGCCTCCTCCGTCCCTGCCTCACAGTGTCTTGATTGTACGCCTGACATTCGTAACGGATGTCATGGAGATTCAACTCCTTGAGGCA
Organism: Dioszegia crocea; assembly: GCA_001600615.1. NCBI lineage: Eukaryota > Fungi > Basidiomycota > Tremellomycetes > Tremellales > Bulleribasidiaceae > Dioszegia > Dioszegia crocea. The sequence continues at coordinate 1,774,948 of BCKK01000002.1, forward strand.
AGATGACCGGAGGGGTAGAAGGTCCAGATCCAAGGAGGAGGTAATGTAGTATACCTTTCCGGATGAACTTCCTCGGATCGTAAGAGAGCGGAGGCTGCTCATGGAACGACGAAAGTTTCGCACTAGAGGGGTTAGGCTTGCACCCTCATCAGGGGCGACCATATCCAGGACTTCGATGTCGGCCACATGGCCCCTGAGCACCGCTCCGATATCGGACCCATCCGTCCATTCATAGCCACCCAGGATCCTGAGCTCTTTCAGGCATCCCTTCTGCCAGACCTCATCCGCGCTCCGCTCCAGGTATGTTTTAACCTTGAGCAGCCCATGCAGGCCTCGGCCCAAGATCAGCGTTCGCCACAGCCTCGGCTGGTTGTTTAACACCCGCCGAGTGCTTTGACACACCCTGCTTAAGCGCGAAGCCAATCCGGGATCCTCCCGAAGTCCGAGATCCACAATACGCAGCAGGATGTCCGGTGACAGTGCCTGCTTGATATTTGTGCGGGGACGAGCGGCTTGGCTCTCGTCGGTATTCTGACGCAAGCGTAGTATTCCGATCGAGATGTGCTCGGATAGATCCGTAGCTGAGGTTTGCTCTTGAACCGTTGCAGTCCCGAAAGAAGGATGTGAGAGTGACAAGGATAGGTGGGAGGAGGAGAGGGTGTATTGTTGCCGATGGTAGAGGATAGTAGCAAGGATGAAAGAGGGCTATAACGATCAGGCTCTGTTTACTCTCTTTCACATCGCCTTCCAGCTTACCTGCCATCGTTCCTTCCCGAACTTCTGCTCACTTTTCAGAGCTGCTTCGGTTGCCATTTCAAATGCCAGAGCACCGTCCGCTCGACTCTCATCAACGGCGTGCTCCTGGACTTGGCGTTGGGCCTCGTGCAGATAGGATCTCGCCAGGTACTCGTATGCTGCGGGATCTTGATTGCCTAGCTTGACAGACTGAGATATCAGTGCTGCGCTCAGTCCTCGCTGCTCATGGGCAAGGCAAGATCCGACGCGTCGATGCAGACGCGTCCAACGCAGCGACACACTCACCATGTCGAAAGAGCGCGCAGCCAGAGACCACTCGTCCTCCCTGAACAGCTTCAAGCCACGCTCGTAGGTCCTGAGGACATCGCCGTCCAGTGCAATGGTCGATTCGGCCATGTCGCGATGCTGGGTGGGTGACTACGAGGGGAAATATGAAGCGGATGTGAAAGTAGCGGTCTGGAGTCCGCCACACCAATATGGACACTGGTCGCTGGAGAGGCTGGATAGGGGAGGTTTAATGTTAAGCAACCTGCGCAGCTGAGCTAGCTCGGCTGCGGATTAGCGATGCAAGAAGGTAAGCGATGCTGAGGTACAATATCAGGTGGATTGTTGCCAAATTTCCCTGGGAAAGATCGCCACTCTGGCTTGAGCGCAAATGGCTTTGAGGCAAATTACTGCCCAAGACGAAGATGTGGCCAGGCCCACTGGGCTTATCAGACGTGAAAAGCTTCTATCTGATTTTAGACCGCCATCGACTGCCTGTGCATCCTTCACAGCACCCACCGACTCCCCAATCCTCCTCCCACTTCATCCAGTATTCCCGATTCACCCCGTGCTGTACAATCTCGGTCCTGCTCTTCGGCAGCAGGACTTGGAGCCCCATCTGCTTCCACATCTACATCGCCTAAGCCCTATTCTGGAAAGCCCACCCACACGCCAGGCAAGGCGGCGTATCGACCGACGCCTCCCATGAGGTCAGATACTTGCTATCGCCCTTTCCCTCGCCTCGCCTCATCACTCTCTTCTTCTCCTTCGCATGCTTCAGCGCCACCCGCTCTTCCGCTGGTGATAGCAAGCCCTTGAGAGACCTCCGATCGGGACCGGCAGGGGTTTTACGAGGTGCGCTACCGTATATTTGGATGTCAATGGCTTTCTGATCGCCCCTTTCTGCGGATCCTGCGTCGACGCGATCGAGGGCTGAGTAGAAGATGTCACAGAGCTCAGTGATTGAGCTGCTGATACGCAGGTCCTCCTCAAGCACCCAGCGTGTCTTGAGGGCGATGGCGAATTGGAAGGGGATGGAGGTGTCGTTGCCGAAGTGGATTGTGTATAAACCATCCGCCGAGGGCAATTTCTGCTCTTCAGGGCCCTTATTATAGACGGATGGCCAAGATAGGGAACCCAAAGCGCCGCGTTGGCAGAAGTGGAGGATGGGCGATTTATCGAAGACACAGCGGACCGTCATACTACACGCGTCGACAGTCTGCTCGATGTTTAGAGGAGGGGCTGGATCGTCAGGACGACTTGACATCTCGCTTTCAACAAGTATCGCTGCCTGCCAAAGCCGGTCCTGGCCACCAAAGATTGAGCCAATGGTGAGCGTTCGGAGATGGGGGAAGGGGACACCACTTGCGGGGTTGAACGGATCGACATCCGCATAGAGGGCGCCGGTGAGCGCACTGGCTTCAAATGCACCTTCGATTATGGCTGTATTCGAACGAGACGGACAGCCGACGGTCTGCCATTCGTACTCGTTCCTCATAAGCGCTGTGTATGTGGCACCATCGCCTTTCCTGCAGTATTCGAGGTGGAGTCGCGAGGTGTATCGCAAGAGCTCGGCTTTATTGTCAATGCTTGGATTGGCAGAAGGCGTTTGGAACCCGCTAACCAGACCAGACAGATTGTCGGTGACGATGGTTCGATATAGTCTCCTCGACACGAGGTGATTGAATGCCTGATCAGTAAGCTACGGTAATGACTGTGCACCGACGGAATTAGAGATTGAAACTCAAACGTACGATGCTCGTTCTCATCAACACGGCCAACTCGCTCACCCGAATGTCTCGCCTCGATGTAGCATCGGAGTCGTTCTCATCGGGAAGCGTGGCGCGCCACCGCGAGTTGCTCTGACAGTACTCTTGCTGAGTCACCCCGGACAGAGGCTTGGGTACGCCTGGGACGAGAAAGTCTATGACAAGCGGCCAGACTGGGGTGAGTCGATCGAAGGACATTGTGGGATGATATGATGAGGGTAATGAGGCTGACGTCGTATAGGTAGATCGGATAATGGGTGTGGGACGATGTGGGAGGGTGGGAGGAATGGAGAGGAGGTCGAGTGAGGGTTGGTAGAGGTTTGATGAGGTTTTAAGGGCGCCTTTCAGAGCCGAGAGTCTGCGAAGCAGCGCCCGTTGAAGGGGTGGACAGAAGGAGGACTGGTGTGGGTGAACTGGTACGCCGGTTGGGATGGTGATAGAGTCCTGGCGCTGGACTCGAGTTCAGGATGAAAGGCGAAGAGAAGAAGTTCTGATCAACATAGGCGCTTTTTAGGTTGACTATCCCGTGCCGTCATCGTGTGTGTTCGCCAATTAGCCACCGAGAGGCATATCCGCCTGCCATTGAGGGGTCATGGCTGCATATGAGCCCAGGATGATCGGAATGTTGCCAACACCCATCTTGGGTAGTCAGCTTAGCGATTCGGTGGCATCGCGATTCTGACTCACGGGGCATAGGTTCCACAGCGCGCAATATCGCCATTCATCCTCCCCTGAGACGCCCCGTACTGCCTTTGTTATCGCCACGACCCTACTTCCGAGTACCGATCGCCACCTTATCTCGCCAATGTAAATCCGCACAATCTATTGGATACAGTCGATGTCCAACACTGTGACTTACGGTCAGATTTGGCAAGGAAATCTTTCGCACCGAGTAACCTTCATGTAATGCCTCCCTCCGCATCTCGATGTCGGGCAATAATAGCGAGGGAGACGCCGTACGGACCAAAGGCGGCTCCCCAGTCTGAACCGGGTCACGCCGGGAACTCTAGTACCAGTCGTCTGGTGAGTGGGGTGCGGGAGGTGGTGTGGGAGGGGGTGAGGGGACCTTGACTTCTTGTAGGTTACCGATGGGGATACCTTCAGCCAGCCTAGCCTGAAGCTGCCGAGCCAGATCGCACTCGGACAGCTTGACCGATTGGAGGGAAGGCATGTGACCGATGATGTCAATGAAATCTTCGGGTAAAGGGAAACCAACGATAGCGAGCGAACGTAGATTTGGTAGGGCTTCCCGCAATCCCTCGGATTGAAACACCTCGACGAGATCCCAGCATGGTAGATTGAGATCTGGAGATGCGCAAGTGGCTAAGCTCAAGGCGAGGAGACCGGGAGCGGACATCGTGTGAAAAGGCATTGATCCGACCGTGTTGTCGGTTTCCCAGCCGTTGATAGGATGCATGTCCATGCTCCAGGTCGTGAGATGCTCCAGCCGTAGGAGGCTTTCATATGGAATGGGGGGTACCAGCCAAGGGTAGGGATCCTCAGCGTCGGCATTGGTGCCGAAGACAACGCCATGGAGATGTACCTCTCTAATCTTGGGCATGTATTGCAACAAATCGCGGAAGTCTTTGATGTCGGATTCGAAGGTACAGTCATCAAGCCGCAGCACCTCGACGTTGGCGAGCCGCACAGAGGGTCGGTCCATCCAGCAATGTGGAGTGGCGGGTACGCCATAGCTGCCGGCGCAGGAATGAATGATGCCAGTAAGGCTCAGCTCCTCCAGAGTATCAGACTCCGAGGGTAAGAGTCGAAAATCCAGTCGATCGATGGTCTCGTTCTCCCTGTCGTCCGGACTTGCCGTCGTGAGCGTTCGAAGGCTGGCCATAGCACCTTCGAAGAGCGGCATGACGGTATTACCCACCCAGGCCCCATGTACCACCGCAAATCGCTCGATATGCGGGGCTTGGGCAGCGAGGAGTATCGCCAAAATACCAGATCGCTCCCAGTCGAGATCTTCGTTGATGGTCAATCCCCTCAGCCCTTTCGCGCAGCGCGCAAGATATGTCTGCGTCTTGTGGACCATGCGCGTACCCCGGCCTTCCCATGGGATCGGAGGACCCCTTGGATCCTTGTAGACCAGTGGCATAGCTGGGCTTTTCCCCAGGATCAGGTCTTGCCATAACGCCTGGCAGTTGACCAAAATTCCTCGCAGGTGTCTCGACACTCCGCTCAGCCTGCAGGCAATCCCGGGTCCTCCAACCGCCCGCTTTCCACGATCAGCAGGAGGATGTCTGGGGATGACAGCCTCTCGAATGCGCTCGGATGCTCGACGGGTTTGAGCGACGGATGACTGCATTGGGTATCGTCGATGGTGGCACGATGGTCGGAAGACTCGGACAGGTGAATGCGCTGTAGAGCATCGGCTAGGCGCTCGGCGTGTTTTCTGATCATGGACATCTCCTCCGGTGTGCGTATGCTAGACATGATTTTGAGCGATTGAAGGGTTTTGCTCATGTGCGATGTCGCAAGAGTGTATTGTTGTCTTTCGTGGAAGATGTCGGCGAGTAGAAAGTGCGGCTAGCCAGTCAGGGACGTTACAGGCTGGGAAGTTCCGAGATATGACCTGAGAGCTGCCGCACGATGGCGTCCCTTGAAGCCTCCAATGTTCCATCTCACTCCAAGTCGAGAACGTACCTGCCAACGAGATCTTTCAACCTGCGCCGCAGCCTGAAGCGCATATTCGACTGCCATCTCATAGGAAGCGGTCCCATCTCGACCCGCCCCTGTCTTCTCAAACTCTTTCGCCTGTCGTCGATATTCGTGAAGATAGCTCTTCGCCAGACACTTGAGCGTCTGATGGTTTCTGCTACCGAACTCCAGCGCCTTTGGTATCAGCATACAATACCCGAGAGTGCATTTAAAGCCCTGGACTTGAGATCGGCGAACGCGAGACTGACCTTTCTGAAGTGGGGAATGGCGAGGCTCCAAGATCCCTGTTCGTATTCGATCATCGCATTGTCATGGTGCCGGATAGCTTCCAGCGAGATCCTTGGGTCCATGGCACGCAGTCCTTCGTATAATCTGGGTGGTACCAAGGCGGATTACTGGATGGAGGAGACAAGAGAGAGATCTTGAGATCGTCTTTCAGATTCTAATCCGCCGAAAATTCGCCGTCCGCCCCTGTTCGCTGTGAAGGTCGCGGCGTTCACGCTCCACTAGGAGTGACCAATTATCTGACCTCCAGGAACCTGGTCCACACGACTGAATAGCTACATGAGTACAATGGCATTAAGGCCAGAAAGTAGTCTATAAACGAGCCCGAAAGGATACCGGAAAGATACTGCGAGATGGGGAGATGAATATCCGTGCTAGTCCTCCTACATCAACCATCTACCGCCTCATCTGGCTTATCCAGCAGCAGCCGCTCCACTATCAGAGCTGCGACAGCTTTACCATCTGCGCCGTCAGCTAATGCGCGGTCAGAATCTCGATCTATTACTCACCTAGTGGAATCTCGTTCCCCTGGAAACCCTCCGGATAGGCGATCTGCGGTATGTCCGGGAAGGTGAATGAAGAGTCTTCCCACATTCCGTAGTGCTTCAATCCCAGGGCGCGAGCGGTGAATTCATAGTCTGGCGCAAATCCTCCGGGGAAGAAGAATTCGATGATTGTGGAATGGTAGTTTTGGGGGTTCATCCAGAGGAGATGAGTGAGACCGTTTCCGTGTATACCGCACATGATCTGAGGTATCAGTGATCTTCTTCGATTGTGATGACACGACTCACTGTTGATCTCGCCGCCAGTCTGATTTGTTGGTCCCTCGTCAACTTGTCCATGGCAACAATGTTCACCTCCCATCCGTACTTCTCCTCCAGTTTGCCCAATTCCTCCACCAGACTGGCATGTGACTCGGGCTTCAACATCCTCCGCCCCCAATCCTGACGTGAGACATAGGTAATGACCGGTTTCCCACTTTTGGCCAGTTTTGCCTGGACCTTCTCGAGCGCCTCGGAGTCTTGTTCGTGTTGTTGCTCCTCCTCTTTCTCCTCCGATTCGACATCATCTTCATCTATATCCTCCTCATACCCCACGCCGTGGATGTCGTCGGCGTGAGCCTCGGCATCGGCAGTGCCGACAAAGTCGAGCAGATTTTTCCGGACAGGCGACCACCAGTATCTGCTCGCGCTGAGACTGACGGCCTCGGATGTTGTTCGGTATGTCCGTTGGAATTCCTTTCCGCGGAATGCAGCGGCTCGGTCGGAAAAGACAACACGCTCGAATAGGAATGCTCGGGCGGTATCGGTCCGATCGTGAAAGTCGGTGGCATACTCGTATGACATTGATGGGAAGATTGCTCTAGAGAGGAAAGAGTTCATTTTGGCATAGTCGTTCCATTTGCCAGCTTCGGTGTGGGGGAACATCATCCGTGCGGGAGACGGCAGGTGGGTAGTGCCGGCTGAAGAAATGGTAGGGTCGAGGGAGGAGTATGTCCGCCATAATCCGACAAGCAGCTCGGCGGCGAAACTGAGCTGTCAGACATGGCACTGCTACGGCGGAGAGAACGTACTGGTAGTAGTGATCTAAGAATTGTGGGGGGTCATTGACGAGGAACGTGGTTCCTGATACTCTTGATGCCGAGTGACCCCATAACTTCTTGGCTTCAGAAGGGAAGATGATCTTCATGTCCTTATCTGTCGGTTCGCTATCGAGTCAGCATGAGGAATGCGGTCATTTGCAAGACTCACCGCCCAGCTGTCGATTCCTCGTCGTTCCATATCTCATTTCCGGTACTGGTCATCAAACGCAGTAATGGGATTTTATGTGGTCTGTCCGATACGATATACCAAGTACCGTTGAACAGGTAGATTTGGTCAAAGATGGTCCAGCCTGCAGGATGAGCAATCTACACAGCAATCAAACGGAAATAGACTGACCAGGGGCATGTGCCAATACTTCAGTCTCCATAGCCCCTCCTTCTCCCCATTTCACCTTATTCTGTCCCATCCCCGCAATCTTCTCCATGGCAGCATAGCGAGCACCAGTCTCTACGCTCTCAAGCCAGCTATCGCCACCCTTCACTCTCTCCCTGTCATCCCAACTCCCACCTCCGCCCGCATGCGAGCTGATGCTCCCTATTGACTGATATGAACCAGACGATTCGGTGAGTCTGAAAGCGTCGAATTGGAGGAGTAGGCCTAAGAGTGATGTGACGGCGAGGACAATGAGCAGATCGCGCTTTGTTGGGTGGAAGGGGGACATGAATGGCGGGAGTGTCAGGCGGGAGGCGCCAACGTTTTCGGACAGATCTCAATTCTGATAGGATGTATACTTTCGCTTCAAGCGTTGCTGATATATAGGCTGTGTGTATGTGTATCAGGGCTGTGGATGCCTTGTGTTGTGTACTCTTATGTGTCTTGTCTATGAATTGCAACAAAAAGGTGGATCGCCAAAACCGAAACGCGCGGGAAAAATGCCGTAACTTTTGGGGGTTGACATCTGTCACGCTGCCCTTGTCACGCTGGTACATACAACATGAGAACTCTACACTTCACAAATCACATTGGGGGGCGCTCTAGCCACCCCAGCCCAAGGGACGGAGACCAGATGGTGTCCTACAGCCCACCGGATCGGTTCGACGCCCGATTACGGCAGTCTACTTGTCATTGAATTACTTGTCTGGTAGTCTAAGAGAATCACAATGCCCCTCATGTGTGGTGTGAATATCGCAGCAACATATCTCCAAGGCCTGACGGTGGAGCCCATACCTTCGATAGGTTGGACTCAGTACAAAAACGTCCTGGTATCTACCTACTGATGTGTCCTTCAAGCTACTCTCAGGCTTCAGAAGGTTTTCCTCCTCGGTGAAGAACCAGCAGTGCATGGAGTAGAAAAGAAGGCTTATATATCAGCTGTACTCAGTCCCTCTTCCGTCAGTACCAGTCAGATGAAGCCAATGTGATCTCTCTTGCATGATCTCGCCGTGGCCGCTCACGGCAATTTGGGTGGCAAAAGCGCCACGAAAACACATTCCTCAGTGACGTAAGCCCGCCAAACAACCAAAGCTTAGAGAGCTTCTTGGTCCACTCATCCTTGCTGTAAGGCATTCATTATAATGGCGGCAGCAGCCATGGTAGCAGCCATGAACAAATCGAAGACGGAGCATAATAGAGGTATGACCAGGTACTGTGAGGATCAGTGGGCAGAAGCAGCCATCTCGTTCGGCAAAGTGAGTCCATACGCTCGGACTCTTACACCGTTATTCAACATGCCACTGGAAGTAACTCACCCGCAGGCAATAGAGCTCTACCCCAATACTGCAGAGACATACGAGTACAAATGCAGGAGTCTCATTCACCAAGCACGTGCAGAGGCAACGGAACACTCGGCCACCGACCAGGGCCCAAATGGGATCGCGACGGGGAAGTTGGCATATGAAACAGCATGGAGAGCTGTACAGAAGTTCGGCACGAGTCGGTGGGAGGTATATCTATCATATGGGTAGTGCATGAATGATATCGCTAACTACATCAGAGCTTGTGGGTCCTGGCCGAAGCCACATGCCTCACCCGACACTATGGCGTCGTGTCGTATATCTTTTCCCAAATCACCGAGCACCCCCGATATCCTGCCGCTTCTCCCGGCGTGAGGCAGGCAATCGAGGGTCACGCCAAGCGACATGAAGGGAGAGGAGCGCGTTCATGTCGACATTCTTCATCACTCAGACATCCGGGTATGGAAGTCTTTCACCTCCCCCCACGCCCATGCTCCCCTACTATCGACGTTGGCGACGTCGTCCTTTCTTCGCAGTCACTCGTTAACAACGCGCATAACATATCGCCAGATACTCTCCTGCGCGTGATCGAGTTGGCGAGGGAAGAAGACCGCGATGTGGCGATAAGGATGAGTGGGGTCTGTAAGCGATGGCGGGATATCCTGGTCAATCAACCGGGATGCTGGCAGAAGCTGTCGCTCGGACGGGGTGCGCATGTGATGGACAAGGCTCGGGCATACCTCAGCCGATGTAGGGGAGTGGACGTGCATATGGAGAGGGGATTAAAGGAATTGAGGATTACGGACGGGTTCGACTCGAACGCGATAGAGGAATTAGGAGAGTTGCTTGAGCCACACGCCAAATTCATCCAGCGTTTACATGTCGACATTCGCCCGGCCGACGCTCGGGTGTTATACTACTACCTTAATCATGCGCTGGAAAGTGTGCGGACCATGGATATCAAATACGGGCTCACCCCTTTACTCGATTTCGGTCTACTCCCTACCGACAAATGCCATCTCCGCGAACTATCCCTGTCGAATATATCTCACGACGATCCGAGGGATCGGCAGGAAGGGCTAGGGGAGATAGCTACAGAATCTACCTCTTGGCTCGACGTTCCGGATAGGCAACTTGCCAATCTGGAAATCCTCCGTATGAGTACTTCATACTTTGCCAGCCCCATCTCGAGCATTTACGACATCCTCCTACATACCCCTAAACTGCAAGAAATCCATCTCAACAGCTTGACCTGGTGGTCACCCCGTCGGGCGGACTACTACCAGCAGGCTACTGCCGGCCAGGCTGTAATCCGTCTCGAGCACCTTAAGAGATGGTGCTGGGACTCTGGCCGGCTGCCAATACCGCCCCCCGGATATATCCCATTCCAGAAGATAATGGTACCGAATCTCACACACCTCGAACTCATTGGTGTCTGGGATGCGACCGATACCTGCCTAGCTGCAGGTCTGAGCGAAGCCCTTCCATCCCTTCGATCACTCATCGTTGGGAAATCACCTCTGCCTGATCACTTCATCGATGTACTACGCAGTGCTGTATCCCTCGAATTCCTAGCTCTTCCCGATTGCGATCTCAGCCCTACCTTTTTCGATCAATTTTGTCAACCCACAAATGGCATCCTACCCAATCTCGTCGCTCTCTCACTTTCGGGGAATGTACATGTCCGGACGCGGTATCTTCGGGAGTTCTTAAAAGGTCGGGCAGGCCCATTGCCATCTGCTCAACCCAAACCGCAGGATGCTCCCGCTGAGAGCGACGCCTTCCTCCTCATCCCCTCCGGGCCAGATGAAGACATGTCACCGGATCCCGTGATTGAGCCAGAGGCTCCATCTGCCTCTTACGCCGAGTCAGTGCCAGCGCCTATCGCCCAGCTCCGCTGGCTCAACCTGGACCATTGCGGTACGGTCGATATACGGTATTTCCCCAAATTCCAGGAGACACTCAAATTCGTCAGCCACTGGATGGGCGCGCCCAATGATGATCGGATCAGGGGGAGGGGAAAGTGGGATTGGGAGGTGGTCGAGGTGGAGCCTGAGGCGCTGCCGGAGGAACACGAAGGAGTTGAGAGGTACACTGATAAAGGGAAGAGGGTCCGATGGGGCGCGGACAAGCATCTTGGGCATTCCTGAAGCTTGAAGATTTGACGGGTGAGCCTTTTGGTTGTCCTCGAAGAAGGGTCTGATGCTGACTAGTTATAGCTCCTGCTGCTGGGTCATAATTCGCGGCCAGATTCTATCGGCTACGGCGGGAGAGGTGGTGTTCAGCCATAGACTTGGTCAATTCTTGGTAAGTCAAGACCAACTGTTCTCACATGGATCAAGCTTACGATTTATAGATTCATCTAGGGGTTCTGACGTACTACGTTAAATCGTATCTGTCACCCGGAACACAAGCCGATCTCGGATGCACGGTGCTGCCAAAAACAATGTGGTCGTTGTTGTGGCAGCTTGAAGACCGGGATGCAAATCCCGGAATGAGCCTATTCTCGCTGATCCACCGGTTCCGACGTCCAAAATAGGCTTACAGCTGCACGTCCAGACCTCATCTTGCATAGCCTCTGTGCCCCCAAAGCTCACACTCCACTGCATACCGCTCACCTCCTCAAGTAATAGTGCCATCCGTCGACACGGTCATCGCCGCCTTTGCCCCTGAGGTGGAACAAAGGACCCGCAAGTTCCACATACACTGTGATAAAGGAGTAACCCCCTCATATTCCTGGCCACTCCTGATGACCCCTGAAGACTTGTTTATGCTGATATCAGGGGTCTAGGCGCGGAGCGATAAGGGATCGTCAAGGAGTCACTGGCTGATGCGAGGATCATTTGTGGAGCTGGATATATGAACAAAGAGGAGTATGGTGGACAAGGGGATGGAGCCTGGAATAAAAGAGTGAGGTACCGGTTGATGGAGCATATATGATCTGCATCATCGAGATATCTCGTTCATCCGTCTTTGTTTCTTTCTGTTTGCTGAGCTGCTACTTCCCTACTACATTCTGACATTAGAAATCAAGCCTGAAGCTGTCTGTCAAATTGATCCCCAATTAACCTCCACTACATAGTATTACTTGCTGCGCAAGCCTACTCCTGACACTCATCTCGACCCATCTGTATTTTCGACCATGGGCAGTTTTACCAGATTCACCCACAGCCCAGCGCTCGCCAACCCGGGCGTCTCCCTCCTCTTCACTATCCTCTCCCTGCTTCTGCTCGTCCTTGTCCTCCTGTCCGTCCCGGGTCCTATCAAGGGCCTGTACTGGTTCTCCATCGAAGGGGAGCAGTCGGGTCAGGGACCCATGACTGTCGGAGTTACTGGCTGGTGCTGTGAGTTCCTCCTTGTGTCCCTTGCACTTCCTGGCTTGCTCATGCTGACCTGACAGCGACCGAAACTTCCAACTGCACCTATGCGCCCTTGTCCGACAACAAGTACTTGTCCTCCATGATTGATGTCGGCCAAGCTCTCACAGTCCGGATGATGCTGCCACTCGGTAAGTACTTCTCCTATCAGTCTCCTACAACAGCTGACACCTTAGCATGTTACTGGGCCATCATCACTCTCGTCGCATGGGGCGCCCTTGCCGGTACTGCTCCCCTAGGCTACCGAATCAAAGACCTCGACTCGATCCGGCGCCACCTGTACTTTGCTGTCCTCGAAGCGTGCGTCCTGTGCATCACGCTCTTCGGTAACGTCCTCTGCTGGCTCGCCTTCGGGCTCGGCCGGAACGCCTATACCACTGTCCGATCAGGCGGCGGTCAGCCCAAGTCCGGTCAAGCGATGGAAACGTAAGTTCATACCTCCAACATTAGCTGACGACAGAACTGCCGTTGCGGCACTCATGTCACTCTTCTCCATCTTCCTCGCCCTCTGGGGCCTCCATCTCCGGCTGAGCAAAGCCCAGGCAGATTGGAAGAAAGAGGCAGTCATGGTCCGTCGTCGATCCATGGCCCTTTCCGCCAGCGGGGTGCCGCATGACGGTATGGGCAATAGGCTATCGGTCTCTATGGCCGCTGGGGATAGTGCCACATTGGTTGGTTCTGCCATGGGCGCGAATGAGAAACGATGGTCGATGCAGGATAGCCTTGCGGGTGGTGGACCGGGTGCAGGGTTCTATGGGGCGGCCACTGAGCCGTCTGATAGACTCAGACGGTCCTCCAGTGTTAACAAGGATGCGATGGGTTTAGAGGATGAGGAAGAGCGCCTCGATGCGGATCTAGAGATCGCTAGGCGGAACTCGAGGGATCATGCTATCCTGCAGAGGGCATCGTGAGTGTCTAAATTAAATCTGTCAGGCATAAGCTGATGACGATAGAATGCTCTCGCCCCATGATTCGCCATATGCCATTGCGCAAGCTCCGCCTGCTGCCCAGCGATAATCTCGATCCGCCATCATAATCCCCTCTGTCGATATTCCATCCCGTACCATCAATTTCGTTGTGTATTAGTAGAGCCGTAACCTAGATCAGCCCATATGCCCCTATGTACCTTGTCATATCCTCTCCACTAAGCCGCGAATGTATCCTCATATGCACAACGAACATGGGAAAAAATTGGCATGATAACCCCCCCTTCTCAACGTCTTGGCAATTCCCAATCCCCACTATCGACCTCCAAACCCTTGCCCTTGTCCACCTTGCTCATCCGTCATGGATTCTGGCTCCGCTGCGCCTCTTGCCGCCCTCGCCGCCCTAGCTTCTCCAATGACGACGGCTGCTGGTCTTGTCGCCTCGATGAGATTCAGGTTGATCATCATTTCCTCTGGCATACGATCTCGCTGCAGTGTGCGCGGGTCAAAGTAGACGAAGGGCCCGCGGATCCATTCGGGGCTGGACTGGTTGGCAATGGCTGGGTCGGTACCGTCTATGTTGGATAAGGAGGGAGCGGTGAGCCATAGTTGGAGTTCGGTATGATATCTCCATCCTCTGTTATACCTGGGATGTCAGCTAATGTCAGGTCAAAGGTCGGGTGGACTCACAGTTCTGCTGCAGAATCCAGCTGAACGGTATCCTGCGGACTTGCGTAAAAGGCAATAAATAGCGTATCTTCCGATAGATTGACCATTTTGGGCGCCATGTTGGGTGGGGGGAATTGATAGTGGGCAGGGATGGCGAAGAGGTCTTGTAATCTCGTCGAGTGTATTTGGTTGGAATCTTGCCAGGGCGTAACGAATGTACGATATAGTGGTCTGCGACATCAGCCTAGTTCAGATAGTCCATTTTGTAGCAAGCTGGTCAGGCGTCCAGGCACCATCACAACCAGATTTCTCGCGAACACTCACTCTTCACTTGTCACGTCCACTCCGAGATCCGATAGATCCTCCCCGAACAGCAACACTCCCCTATCCGTCTTGCCCATCTGAGTTTTAATCTCATATAGCAGCGCCTTCAGTCCCCATTTATCCACCGGACTACTCAGTATCTGCTGTACGGGCCGGACGACCGGCTCGGCATGTTGATGTCTCATCGGAGCAGTATTTGGCGAGTGTTGTTGCTGCTGTTGTTGTTGTTGGCGCTGAGCGGCCCACAAGTCCGGCATAGGGTGTTGTGTTTGCGCAGAGGGAGAGGCGGAATGTGTTGATGCGCCGTTGGCTGTGCCGTTGCCGTTACTCAGTAAAGGTGGTGATGATGCACCTGTACGAAGGTAATTTGCCATCTAGCGAATCAGCCATTATTCCACATCCCCACATTGCTCCCCATTCGCACCACCAAGTCCTCCCTAGTCGCGCTTCCCATTCACTTTAGCCAAACTAACCCGGTCCTTTTCTGATCCTAGCGCAGGAAATTCCTCCCCTCTCAATTGCTCCAACATCCCATTCGTCCCTGATCCCGCACCCGACGTCGGCCCTGGTATTCCTGGTGGAGGCGGCGGTGCTAATCCCGGATGATACATCTGCTGCTGTTGCTGCTGATGTTGTCCCGGTTGGGCGATAGGGGACGGTTGTGGTTGTTGTATTTGCGAGGCGTATGATGCCGAATGAGGCGGATGCAGTGATGTACCTAGTGCAGGGAAATCGTTGGGATCTACACTGTCAGCACTGCGTCTGGTCTCAGGTATAAATGTGCAAGCAAAAAATGGCCAGCATGTACCCTGTGAAAGGAAGGAAAATGGCTACCCACCTGCTCCTCTTGACGCAAAGCCTGGAGGACCGCCTCTTGCTAATCCTCCTCCTCCTCCGCCTCCACCTCCTGGTATAGGTGGGAATCCTGTTGGTCCCATCGACATCCCTCCCCTTGCACCTTGATTTGTTGGCTGTGTAGCCTGTTGTCCTGCTGTAGCGTAGTACATGGCTTTCCTCGCGGTCTCGCTGGGGAATCTAGCTGGATGAATCTGGAAATGCGTTATTGAGGGCGCGGTTGATCGAGTGATATCAATCGAGGCATATATAAAGAGTGTCGTAGTGTATGGCGATATAGCGGTAGGTAAGGAAAGTGGGGGAGTGAAGGTAGCGCGAAGGAGAACTCAGTCAGCGACGCGCCTTTTGTCATTCTGGAAAAGCTGAGAAATGCAGCCTACCTGCAGGCTTCGACTGCCAAGCTGTGATCCTGATGCTACTGAGGTAAGCTAGGAGCGAGCTATATAGCGAGTGAAGGTGTATAGGCCGAAGTGACTATGGCTTGGATGGATACCCCCCTTGCTTGTATGGGGACCAATTAAAGCCGGGAGGGAAGCCTTACGTTATACCGGCGGAGTTTCGGCGATTCCCGCAAGTGGCCGCTCACTCCAGCCAGAGCGAGATTTGTGCTTTTGCTATACATCCTTGACACTCATCTAGTCTATCATAGAGCAATATGGTATGTGGCTTGAGAGAGGGATGGGAAGAGGAGACTGTGCTGATTTGATCTATAGGCGGAACTTCGATATACACTCAACACCCAGTTAGAACAGCGTGAGTCTTCTCTTCTTATAGCTTACCCATCGGTTCATGGAGGACCGCGGGCGTGGCCTTCACAGTGGCCTCAAATTACAACCAATATGATGCTGATGTATACAGTGCATATGCGATATACCGGTACTGGACACCCAGACACGACCAAATAGTGCGTGAACACAGCATTCACACTCGACTGAACGCTTTGCTGTCCCGGCTCAGTAGGGCCAAGCTAACAGTGTAGCGAGTGGCTTACTCACCAACACCGAGACACTGCTGCAGCTATCGTCGGTCACCCGCCATTGATGGCGTATGTCGCTCTGGCAGATGGGGAATGTCAGGCGCGAGCCAGATTCGAAGTCCTCGAGGTGAGTGCCGGCTTGCTTGTCGCACGACGCAGCTTGTGAATGAGACGATCAAGTTAGCTGACTTTTCAGCGTATGGTGCAGCCATGCGGGAAACCACCAGGGAAGACGGACGAGTAAGGCTGGGGATGGGTGAGGATGTTCTGGCCTAGATGGCGGCCCGGATAAGGAGAGAACACCGCAGTGTTCCTACGACATGGGTGAACAGAGGAACGGTCGCTGTGACGAGGGGGCGAGAGGAGCACCTGTGACAGTAGAAGAGAGGGCGATTCTCGCGAACTCTGTTGTATCCTTACTGTACGATGTAAGATGACTGGTTTCCGTCCTTCGGAGGCGGATGAGCAATTTTCGCGACTCCGCTCCTGCGATACGATTTCAGCAGACAGGTTTCATGAGTTTGATACATCGCGGATCGAGCTGGCTGCCTGGGCGCTTGGGGTTCGGCGGACATACCACACCATCAAAGGCAGAGAGAGTATTGCGGAAGCAAACCTAGGCGTTTCAGATGTGCCTCGCTCGAGACGCGCTTTGGCCATTGAGCTCAACCATTTCACATTCCTCAACCTGTTATACATCTCTCCCTTGTCACTCTACATCTTACAACCCCGTCAGTGATCAGGCAAGATGACTAACGAAATCGGTATCGCAAAGTGAGTCGAGAGGAATTTAAATGAACCTATTTGGATGGTAACTGACTCCGCAGTCTGCCTAACCAGGTATGTTGCCTTCAATGGCACAGACGAACACCTTGATTACAGAACTGACATGATCAGAGGCACAAGATAGTGAACCAGCAAGGTGCACACTTTACCATCATGGTTGTTGGTGCGTGCTTATCTTTGGGCAAAGGAGGGTGAAGCAACGAAGCTGATGGCGCAAGGTGAATCTGGGTTGGGCAAAACAACATTCATTAACACACTGTTTGCGACTGAGATTTGTGCGCCGAGGAACTATAGACAAAGGTAATTCAGTCTAAATCGAGGTTGTACGCCATACACTGGGCTGATTGGCATAGATGGGCGAAACAGCTAGACAAAACGACCGAGATTGAGGTGTTGAAGGCAGATCTTGAGGAGAGGGGGTTCAACATCAAGGCCAGTTATTACATGGTGTAGAATCGTGGTCACTTCAAGCTGACATTTCAGCTGACTGTGATTGATACACCTGGTTTCGGCGACTATGTCAACAACCGGGATAGGTGAGCTTCTGGGTTGTCACTCACGCGAACAAAGCTCACACCTATAGTTGGGCACCAATCATCGACTTCATCGACGACCAGCACGAGTCATACATGCGACAAGAGCAACAACCGCTTCGAAAGGAGAAGCAGGATATGCGGATCCACGCGTGTTTGTACTTTGTCAAACCGGGAGGACATACGTGAGTTTCCTGCCCCCGTATCGACGTAGGGTCCAAGCTCACGGCCAAGACTCAAACCCCTTGATGTCGAGATTATGAAGCGTCTAGGATCGAGAGTCAACCTCATCCCCGTTGTGGCCAAGGCGGACACTATCACACCTGAGGATCTGCAGGCTTTCAAAATCAAGGCAAGCTCCTCGGTCCTCACTTGTTTCAAACCAAAGGCTGACATGTGCAGATCCGAGAAGTGATTGCTGCCCAAGGCATTAAGATCTACACACCTCCCATGGACGCAGATGACGAGAGCGCGTCAGAGCACGCAAGGCAGACACAGGCCATTATGCCATTCTCCATCATTGGGTCCACGCAGGACGTGACTACCCCTGATGGCAGAGTTGTCAAGGGCCGAGAGTACCTTTGGGGTGTTGCTGAGGGTCAGTTGTTCTAGATCATCTGAACATATTGGTGGTTCAAAGCTGACGGCACAGTTGAGAATGACGAACACTGCGATTTCAAGAAATTGCGCTCTTTACTCATTCGGACCTACATGCTTGACCTCATCACCTCGACCGAGGAGAATCACTATGAAGCCTACCGTCTCGCTCAGATGGAAACTAGGAAGTTTGGAGAGCCCAAAGTCCGCAAGATAGATAATCCCAAGTACAGGGAAGAGGAGGAGATGCTCAGGAAGCGATTCACCGAGCAGGTCAAGTTGGAAGAGGCCAGGTTCAGGCAGTGGGAGCAGCATGTGAGTTACAGATTCCATGATGTGCGTGTAAGATCATCCAGCTGACAGATATAGCTCATTACGGAGCGAGACAGGCTCAACAAGGATCTGGAGCAGGCCCACTCGTCCATCAAGTCCATCGAAGTAAGCCATCTATCCGTGTCTGCATGACGCCAGAACTCATAGCTTACGATGCAGAATGAGCTGGAGCAGATGTCAGCATACCACCGCCAGGGAAGCGCCAATGCTCGCCGATGATTGATCTGCTGGACGGGTCTGGGCGTGAGATGAGGCGGAACTCGGGCTACGAAAACACTTAATGATCTGAATTTTCTTCAATTTTCTTCTGGTCTTGACTTCCTAGAGGGTTTGCTCCCTGTATACCCATGTATATAGCTTTGACATGCCGACCGCTTCTTGCACCGGACTGTATACCGTACCCCTTCCGGGGCATAGATGGCACTAAGGAAGGTCGGCGGCGATGGCCGGGCCGGTTTCAGGCACCAGCGTCATCGCGATACCGACCTCCCTATGGCAACAACTGACTCCTTTTGCACTTACAAGCTATCGGATATCACACCCTAGACATACACTACAGATCGCCCAGGCTATCGCTACTTGCCTCTCACCAAGAAAGGGGGCTTAAAGTACTTAGCCCAAGGGCCGACTTTCAGTGAGGAGCAGCGGTCCACACCGCCTGAGGCCTGAGGCACGATGCAGACTCTCAAGGATGCCGCGCTAAAGCTGCTGAACGTCTACGTCTCGCCTTACGTCGAGAATTTGAACGCACAGGATCTATCTCTGTCTGTATTTGGAGGTATGTCTCTCTTGACTTCCGCACGGCGGAGACCTGTCAAGCCGGCCTGACTGACAACAATAGGCAACCTCCAATTCCACTCGTTGCACCTAAAGAAATCCCTCTTGGAGCGATTCGGACTGCCCGTCGAGATTGTCGCTGGGGACATAGGGACGCTGTCTGTCACTATACCCTGGGCGCAGCTCAAATCCCAGCCTGTCAAAATCACGATTGATGATGTGTACATTTTGGCAAGGGCGAGACCGCAGGGCAAAGTCGACCCGGATGAGGATGCGCGCGTGGAGCAGGCGACGAAGCAGCAGAGGTTGAAGAGTGCCGAGGCGGTGGATAATGCTACGAGCCAAGTGGGTGTTGGGGAGGATGGTAGTGAGTCATTGTCTTTCAGCTGCTGGAAGGGCTGCGTGGGACAGCGAGGAGCAAAGAGAGACATTGATCGGCCTTTAGGGCGGGAAGTGAGGAGCAAGGAGAATCATTCGCCAGCCTTGAGGGCATGTGCTGATGAAATCAGCCAAACAGACCTATGTTGGAGCGATCATCAGTAAAGTGGTGGATAATGTGCAAATTCACGTCAAGGGGATACACATCCGGTACGAGGATGGAACAAATACTCCTGACGTGAGCCCGCTTTTGTGCCTCTTCACATCATTGGAGTGCATCTCAAAGCTGACGATCCCTAGCATCCTTTCGCAGCTGGTATAACGCTCGACGAATTCAAAGCAGTTTCTACGGACGAGAACTGGCTGGAAGCGTTCATCCAGGATAGCATGAAGGGGGTGCACAAGCTCGTCAAGCTTGCGGCTCTCTCGGTGTACTTCGACACGGATACTGGTAGTCTAGATAAGGGGAACCGAGAGGGGACTATCGACGCGCTGAAACACATGCTGAGTGGGCCGGGGAAGCACCAGTATATCCTAAAGCCAGTAACAGGGGAGGCAAGGGTGAGCTATGACGTCGAATTTTAGGCAGGTCCTCGAGCTGACTCATCCAGTTGATCGTCAACAAGACAATGTCGAACGAGGTACCAAAAGTGGACGGTCAGGTGATATTCGACGAGATCGGTTTGGTCGTCGACCAAGATCAATACCGCGATGCCCTATCCGTCGTCGACGTATTCCACTTTTACCGCCGGACACATCAGTACCACAAATTCCGACCGCCAGAGAGTGAGATTGAGGCGAATCCTGCACGGGCGCGCCTGAAATTCGCCCTTAATGCTATCATGGCCGAGGTGCATGACCGGAATAGAAGGTGGACGTGGGAATATTTGAGTGAAAGGCGGGATATGCGTAAGAAGTATGTGGAGGTGTATGTGAAGCGGCTGGCTCTTGCGGAGGGGAAACCATTACCGCCCGATGTAAGTTGATTCTAGGTCTTGCGTATACAAAAGCTGATCTTGTAGGAAGCCAAGGTTCTGGCAGATATGGAGGAGACGCTGGCGTACGAGGATATCCGGTTCTTCCGTTCGGTTGCACGTGTCCAGGCAAAGAAGGACGCAGCGACAAGACGGAAACTCGAGGCTGAGCGGAGGAAAGAGCAGGCAGGGCGGCAAACATGGAATGAGTGGCTCTGGGGTCAGGGACCGAAGAAGGAGTCTGATGAGGGAATGACGCAAGAGGAGAAGAAGGAGCTGGACGATATTATCGATTATGACTCTTCGGCTGCGGAAGTCATGCTCGGTAATCAGCCCAAAGACTTTATGCGCGCTCGAATCACCGCTCGACTCAACAAAGGGTCATTCTCCCTCCGCGCCGACCCACACGGCCGGAATTCGGATATCATCGCTCTGGTCTTTGACTCCTTTACTGCCGATGCCACGCAATACACCGAGGCCATTTCCGCCAAGGTCGCATTGGGTGGATTTAGGGTGTATGACGGTACCATGCCAGGCTCGCTTTATCCGCAGATCGTGCGAGTGAAGGATATCGAGTCGAGTGGAGGGTCTGAGCGGAGTACACCACATCGTCAAACTTCTCTCGATGTGGGCGGAACGGACGTTGCGCTGGCAGAGATCAGCGACGGGATGGTATCGGACGATCCCTTTTTCATCATGGAGGTGGAGCATAATCCGCTTGACGGTCGAGCGGATAATGCCGTAACGGTTAAAATGCGCCATTTGGAGATTATCTATCATAAGGGGTATGTAGAGGCTGTTGTGGGATTCTTCAAGCCGCCAGAGAGTCAGCTGGAGAGTATTGGAGCCCTGCTAGATGCGGCGGGACAGACGCTGGACGGATTGAGAAAGGAGACCAGAGCAGGTTTGGAATACGCCCTGGAGCAACACAAGGTGAGTTTTTGCGTGTGTCAATGATGCCAAGCTGATGATGTAGACTGTGGACATCAAGGTGGATATGAATGCCCCTATCATCATCATTCCTATGAGGTAAGTGCAAAATCGTCTTTCGTTATACCTGTGCTGACTTCCAAGTGTCACCGAAGCCGACTGCCAAGCACTCGTCCTGGACGCCGGTCACATCGCCATCGAAAGCAAGCTAGTGGACAAGGACCAAGTCAAGGAGGTTCAAAGCAAACGAGGGAAGCAGTACAGTAACGACGACTATCGTCAACTGGAAGATCTGATGTATGACCGCTTATCACTACGCCTCGAATCTACTCAGGTAAGCTTTCGCAATCTGGCAAGTGTTCAAAAAGCTGACGTTGCAGCTTCTTATGGGCGGGAATGTCGAATCCTGTCTCCAAGCCCTTGAGAAGGAGCATGAACCCGGAGCGGCAGAACTGCATATCCTAGAGAGGATCAATATGAACTTTTCGGTTCAAAACGCTATCGTCAACACCTCCACGTTGACTCGATTCAAGATTGCAGGAGAACTACCAGAGCTCCAAGTCAACTTTTCCGATCGAAAATACAGTAAGTCCTCAAATCTACGTCATGACTCGTGCTGATTGCCAGAAACCCTCATGCGATTTATCGACATTGCTATACCTAAATTCGGCGATGATGCGCCTGTCGAACAGACAGCTGCACCAGTTGTGCCACAGAGGAGGAATACCACTTTCCGTCCTGCCGCTATTGAGGAGTACAATCTGGACGATAATCGATCTGTCAGGTCCCATCGTACAGTCGACTCGCACGATGACGCGTCTTCGGTTGGCGAGACTGGGGATAAGTTCTACGAGGCGCAAGATGATACTACCGAGGTGAGCTAAGATCTGATCTCCCACAGGTTCCAAGCTAATACTTCAGACTGAAAGAAGCGCCATGTCGCAAATCAGCTTTGAGTTCTCTTTCCGAGTCGGTAAACTCCAGGCGTCGCTATACAAGGCCATATCCGCGACGGAGGAGAAGGCCCTAGCCGACGCAGTCCTCGAAGGATTCGGTCTCACCTTCGCTCTACGCAAATACGACATGTCGGTCGATCTCTACCTGCGCAATGTCACGCTCGCCATGATTGAGCAGGGACAAATTCGGAAACCACTCTTATCCTCCGCTCACATCGACTCGTCGGTATCTTCAGACCACAAACTGGTCAAAGTGAGATATATGAAGGTACAGAAGGACTCTCCGGAGTTCATGACCAAGCACGAAGGGGTGGATCAAAGCGTGGTGGCGGAATTGTCGACTTTCAAAATCACCGTGGCGCCCGAGCCGATACTTGCGCTGAACGACTTCATCATGACGACCTTTGTCCCGCAGGATGAGGCGCAAGTGGTGCAAGCTCAGAAGGCAGGCGAGCCGGAGGTTGTGGCTCAAGCCGCGCCCTCCTCGGATAAGATCCGGGTTCGAGTACACCTCAGCAGTGCTCAAGGTGAGCTCAGGGGTCTCTTCTCTTACTGACATACAGTATCACTAGAGCACAACGGTTTAGCCTTCGCGCTTCTTGAGTTGACCTTGGCAAACGTCAACATCATGCTCCGGAACGGGACCATGCGGGTCAGTGCTCGTCTAGGCAACCTATCCCTCGAAGATCTCACCGACGATGTCGTCGCCAACCCTGCTTTCAAAAAGCTGCTCGCTATCGAAGGTGATGAGCTTGCCGAGTTCAGCTACGAGACTTTCGACCCAACCGATAAGGAGACGTTCCCCGGTTTCAACTCGTCGGTCCACCTGAAAGCCGGATCGCTCAAATTTACCTTCATGGAAGGTCCGGTGCACAGCCTTTACGGCTGGGCTATGAAGTTTGCCCAGCTGAAAGCAGTATACGATACGGCATCCCAGGCGGCGGTACAGCGGGCATCGGAGGTGACGAGGATGCACTTTGATGTGCTCATCAACACCCCCATCGTCGTTTTGCCGCGAGATGGCTTGGTCAGCGGGGATATGCTGGTATTGAGATTAGGAGAAATCTTTGCCAAGAATCGATATCTCGGCGATCCGAACGATACTTCTACCATCGATGCGGGTTTGCGCGGGATCAGCATGTCGTCAGAGATGGACTTTGAGGGCAAGAAGGAGACACTCAAGATGGTGGATGATGTGACCATCTCGGCGATGATCAAACAGGCTGGCGGAGAGGGGAACCGTTCTGACCCAAAGAATGCAGATATGGAGGTGAGTGTCACTGGAGGTTGTCGCTGACCCGCAGATATCAACCGAAATGTCCGATGTCAAAATGTCATTGACTCAACTCCAATACACCCTCATGATGTCCATCCTCCAGGCGCTTCCCCGAGCCCTATCCAACTTATCTGAACCAATCGAATCGGGCACTACCCCCCTTCCTCCTTCAACGGCGGTATCTACGAACCCCGGAACACCCGTATCCGAAGCGGAAACGCAGGTCGACCTCGAGCCGGAGCTCGCGATCGTTGACCGCAAAGCGGGTGCATTATGGACCACAATGCTCGTCGATTTCAAAGTCAGCTCCATCACCCTTGAAGTATACACGGCAAAGGCTATCAGCGCCAGCGATCTGCCTAACAACAGCATTGCGCGCTTTGGTCTAATGCAGACCCACGTGGGCTTGAAGCAGCTCAGCGATGGCGCCATGGAAGCTGAGTTCTCGCTTAAGACTATCGCATTCACCAGTACCCGAGCTGGAGACAGCGTTTTCCGCGATATCATCCCACCCGCATCGCACGATGGAAATCAGGTCATGGTGCAGTATACCAAATCTGGCGGTCCGAACGGCTCGGCCACGGCGATTGTCACTATCGACAGTCCTAAAATCATCCTTGCTGTCGACCCACTCGCGGCTCTGCTGGAGTTCGCCGTCAGTCCGTTCAAGGACGCGACGCCAGCTGCCGAGGAAACTGAGGCGGCGGGCACACCCGATCAGCCCGGGGCGACCACTGCGGCCGACCAGCCCGGATCACTGTCCTTCCGCATCGAAATCATCCAATCGACAGTCATGGTCATTGCGAATGACTCCGATCCCAAATCTCAGGCGATCCAATTACAGGTCAAGGAAGTCTTGCTGTCCCAGCAGACGATCATGGCGCTCAAGATTGGTCAGCTGGGAATGTCATTCGGTCGGATGGACAAATTGTCTGATCGGATTACATTCCTTGATAGGCTCAACATCGCCTTGTCACTCGATACCAAGCGGCGGGGATCTCAGACAACCACGAGCTTCGATGTCGACATTCCCGATCCCATCATCTTCAGAGCGTCATACTCGGACATCATGCTCATTCTCGACATCGTCAACAAGGCTAGTGCAGCTATGACAAAGGCGATGTCTGGGAATGCGGATGTGCCGGAACGACGTGGGTCGATAGCGGACAGGCGAAGAAGCGGTACAGGTGTCACTAGTGACAGAGTCACCGAGTCCACATCCGCCGCTGTCGTCTCTACCCCTACTGCCAGGAGGACGTCGATCGGCACTCAGAAACGGACGATAGATAAGGCAAAGGTTCTGATCTCGAAGGAGCAGGTCAGTTTCTGTGTGCCGCGTCGTCCACGTCAAAGCTCACTCTCTAGCTCACTGCCCGGATCAACGGATTCCAGCTGGTCCTTGTTGGTGATCTACAGGAGATGCCGTTTGTACATCTGGCGACGAATGAGTTCCAGGTGGCCATCAATGACTGGACCGGAGATGTGAGTACGCACTGCGAGTATGGCTGGCTGACGTACAGATGAAAATGGCTACATCAATCACTACCTCCATCCGCTACTACAATCCCAGCAACTCGTACTTTGAGCCCCTGATGGATCCCTGGAAGTTTGACTTGCGAGTCACTCGCACAGCTGCAGGCCCCAACAGCAACCCCATCGAAGTCAGATTACTAGCTCGCGAGCGGCTCGAGCTCAATGTATCGGCGGCCTTTATCGAACTAGCGATGACAGGCGCGATGATCGGCGAGGGCCAAGCCAAACAGGCTCGAGGAACGGATGCGCCATTCCGAGTCCGCAATCAGACCGGTCTGAAGATTGCGGTTTGGCCGGAATCTCGCGATACGACCAAGACTCCTACAGGAGTTAAGGAGTTGAATGATGGAGCGGATGTGCCATGGCGATTCGAGGATCGGCATCGTGCCCGAGACGTGAGTGGCTTTTGATGTCAGAGCTGATGATAGAATGTTTCGGCAGCTCGCCATAACTCGCTCGGGGTGCACATCCAGGGTACCGATTGGGACCCCCTACGCAGTATCTCTGTCGATCGTGAAGGACCACAAATACTATCCCTCCGCCCCAAGGTCGACAAGGTCTCACATCAGCTCATGTGTGATATCAAAGTCGAGAACAATATCAAAGTTATCACTTTCCGCTCGACATTTAACGTCGAGAACAACACGGCTTTGCCGATCGAGATGATCATCGTTGATGCGCATGGGAAGGCTGCAACCGGTCAGATCAAAATCAATCCGGGAGAATCACATCCGCTGCCTTTGACTGCTGCGTATGAGAAGCGCTTTCGCTTGAGGCCTCTGAGTAAGTCTTGACCGCAGACTACAGCTTACACACCAGGAGGGTTCAACTTTGACTACAGCTGGTCCATGCCACTCCACTGGCGACAACTTGTCTCGAGACCGATCCGACCTATCAGCTGTAAACACCAGACTGCGCAAAAGCCTGCCTTCTACTTCCAGGGCAAGGCAAACTTTGACGAAAACGACCCTGCCGCTAAGTGAGCTTTACTGCACGTGTAAGATTGCCATAAGCTGATTCTGCAGGATGTATCCTCGGATGACTCTCAGCTTGCGCGCTCCGGTGGAACTCGAGAACTTGCTACCGTTCGACATCAAGTGGCGAGTACACGACAAGAACACAGGTCTCAGCTCGGGCGAGTATCTCATCAAGGGCGGAGCATGTCCTCTGCACACGGTGGAACTCAGCCATCTGCTGTTGATCAGTATTGGACCGCAGGACTGCAGTGAGTATCTGTTCGCACTAAAATGACAGTGCTGATCAGCAGACTTCCAGCAGAGCGAGTATGCCATCATCAACACAGATGACCAGGAGCTACCGATCGAGGATCATATCCAAGTCACCGACAGAGAGAACATCCCCCTGACCCTACGTTTGCATTACTTGTAAGTCAAATCCTTCC
This sequence comes from Dioszegia crocea, assembly GCA_001600615.1. NCBI lineage: Eukaryota > Fungi > Basidiomycota > Tremellomycetes > Tremellales > Bulleribasidiaceae > Dioszegia > Dioszegia crocea. The sequence goes on from BCKK01000002.1 coordinate 1,801,568, forward strand.
GTGACAGGCGAAACTGATCATTAGCACCTTCCCTGACTCTGGAGGAGCCATACGAGTTCAGATATACGCCCCCTTCGTCTTCCTCAACAAGACTGGACTGCCATTTGATCTGGCGGCGAAGACATGGTCCGGCGGTCAGCGAGAAGTCGCTGGTCGCGCTGACTTTGCTGGTGCGTTTTCCATCTAAATGGCGGAAGTGGCTGACAGTTCAGAGGATCACAAGAAGGCCGAACCAACGCCATTCAGTAAGTCTCCTCAATGTCCCGGCTGACCTCCAGTGTTCAACTTCCCCAACAATGATCGTCGAGACAGACTGCTTCTGCGCATTGGAGACTCGAAGTGGTCCAGACCCATGTCTTTCGATTCGCCAGCAGCGAATATGGCGGTCGTCATGCAATCTGCAGGAGGGGACAAGGAGATGCACGTCGGATTATCGTACACCGAAGGTCTAGGAAAAGTGAGTGACTGCGAATGTGCCCCGCTGACAGGCAGTACAAATTGACAAAGGTCGTCACCCTTACCCCACGATATTTGGTGGTGAACCACTTTGAGTACCCCATCAGGATACGGCAAGAGCAATCGGACCAGACGTACGATATCGCCAAGGGTGCACAGGTTTCTGTGCCGGAGTTGATGGCTCGAGCTCCGGCTCAATTCACCCTGACGGCAGATCTGTCTACTCAAAGATGGTGAGTCTCGATCATGAACGAGCTCATTTCAGGTCGGCTCCATTCAATGCAGACGATATTGGCCGCACTCACCTTGTGGTGGAGCGTCAAGCCTCAAACGGAGTCAGGACATACCTGCTTCGAATTGAGACGCATATTCAAGGCTCGAGCTTCTTCATCTACATTTCGAGGGAGAAGGAACCATGGCCCCTCAGAATTAGGAATGATAGCCAGACTACGTTCAGCTTCCAACAGATCGTAAGCTCCACTCTTGTCACAAGCTGATATGTAGGACTCGGATAAGCAAGCGACCAACCTTCCAGTGCGAGAGGTCCCAGTGTCACAAGCGGTCAATTACGCTTGGGACTTCCCTACTGCGCCCAAGAAGCGGCTGCGACTTATCGCCGATGGTGTACCTCTACCTCAATCTATCGATATGATGGCTATTGGGGTTCAGCCGCCCATCAAACTCGTGAGTAGAAATGCCAGACTTGGCTAATTTGCAGCCCCGACAACCCGGCAAGCGGTCTACGACGGTTTCACTGGATATTCAGGCAGACGGCGCATCTCAGCTGTTGGTAATCTCACCATACGACGAAGAGACGAGCGTCTACAAGCCTTCCAGACCAGGCGGTCCAAGGCGATCCGAATCTACCGACAGTATCTCGACAATGACAACTCAATTCGAGACTGTTCACGTCACGGAAAAGCCCAACATGACGATTCTCGTTGACTTCGAGGGTATCGGCGTATCGCTCATTACGAAGCGACCTGACGAGCTCATTTACGTCTCCCTGCGCGGACTGAAGGTTGGCTATGCCGATTATTCCAACTACTATGAGGCATTCGTCGATTGTAAATGGATCCAAATCGATAATCAGCTCTTCGGCGGGTTGTTCCCAATCATTCTGTACCCACAGGTGGTACCGAAAGATGGCAAGGAGCTGGAGTCTCATCCCACATTGCAGGCATCAGTGGCTGTGCTGAAGGATCAGTGTGAGTTGATAATTCCAGTATGCTGGTCGAAGTACTGATATCGTAGCACATGGTGTCGTCTTTGTCAAATATGCTACTATCCTGATTCAATCTCTCACCGTGGAGATTGATGAGGACTTCCTGTTCGCCCTACTCGAATTCACCAAATTCAAGGGCGCTGGATGGGATAATGAGCCGGACGAGTGAGTCAAGCAGAATTGAGAGGGTGTCCGGGAGCTAACCAAGCAGCGTCCTCGTCCAATTCCCGAAAGGCATTCCCGAGCCGGAAATCTCAGGCGGTCAGGCCGACTTCTTCTTTGAGACTCTCCACCTGCAGCCACTCGCCTTGAATCTGTCGTTCATGCGGACTGATCGCGTCAACGTGGACGAGAAGTGAGTCACGATGTCTGTGCGAAACTGATATCCAGGGTGTCATCAAGCAAGAACCCCTTCTATTATGCCTTCAACGCCCTTACCATGGCTCTTGGCAATGTCAACGATGCCCCTTTCAAATTCACCCAGCTCGCGCTTGAGAACACCCGTTTGTCGCTACCCTCCCTCCAGGAACGCGTCATCCTGCATTATCAGGGCCAGGTCGTATCGCAAATCTACCGTGTCCTCGGATCGGCAGACTTCCTCGGAAACCCTATGGGTCTCTTTACACAAGTCAGCTCGGGTGTCAGCGATATCTTCTACGAGCCATATCAGGGTGTGGTCATGCACGGTAATAAGGATATCGGATTAGGCATCGCCAGAGTGAGTTCTTTTGGACTAGCCCTTTAGCTTAAGCTGATCAACGTCAGGGTGCTTCAAGCTTCGCCAAGAAGACAGTCTTTGGTATCACAGACAGTATGACCAAGTTTACAGGAAGTATAGGGAAGGGACTATCGGCCGCTACGATGGATACGGAGTATCAGACCAGGCGACGTATGACCCAGAGGCGGAACAAGCCTCGGCATGCGCTTTATGGTGTCGCGGCGGGTGCGTCGGCATTTGCGGAGAGTGTCACAAGCGCTTTGGAGGGTGTAGCTGTGAGTTTCGTACATTGTGTGGAGCTGACAAATAGTCCAAGCCGATGGAAGGAGCAGAGCGCGACGGCGCTACTGGCTTCATCAAGGGAGTGGGTAAAGGTTTCGTCGGTCTGGTGACAAAGCCCGTTGTTGGTGTGTTTGACTTCATGTCGACTTCAACCGAGGGGATCCGGAATACGACGACTGTGTTCGACCAGGACGCGCTGGATAAAGCCCGATTGCCAAGATATATCGCATCGGACGGTGTCATTCGCGTGAGTCAATCTTGCTTCTCTGCCCAAAGATCCCAGGCTGATATTTAGCCCTTCTCGGAGCGCGAAGCTCTCGGTCAATCATGGCTCAAAGACCTCAAATCGGGGGAATACCGCCACGAAGCTTATATCGCCCACCTCGATATACCAGGAGACGACGCTGTCGTTCTGCTCTCGGATCAGCGACTTGCACTCATGCAGCTCCGAAAGATGAAGTTGATTTGGGATGTGCCATTGAGTGAGATGCAGAGTTTATCTTTGGAGGATGGTGGGATAGGGTTGGTTCTGAGGGGTGGACAATCTGGACCATTCTTGCCCATCTCGGATAGAACGGGGAGGGATTGGTTATTCAAGAACATTGGAAAGTGAGTTCAGGGCTTGGGCATTAAGTCGATGATGGAATGCTGATGTGCCAGGGTTGTTAATCAGTATAATAGACGGCATGCTTCCCGGGACGACAACTAGAGAGGGGAGAGACTGGGAGAGCAGGAGAGTAGGCTATACAAGTATCTTGGACCATATGCATGTATCAGAACATGCGAGCTCGATATTGGTCTTATGTGTGTGCGACTATGTACAGGATGCACATACGATGTTAATTCTTTCTCTGCCAGAAATGATGACGATAATAGCTACAACATGACGAGACTACGGCACCCGAAGTAAGTTCCAGCGCCCGAATTACCTCCTGCTCGATTTCTTCTTCTTGGACTTGCCGTCGTCAGAGTCTTCACCGCCCGCTCGGTGCTTGTCGTCCGCTAAACATGTCAGCTTCAGCTCGCGCGCTTGAGCTACGAAGATTCAACTTACCCCTGGCAGCCTTCCTCTCCAGCTCATCCCAATCTTCCCCGCTCTCATCCTCCGCGAACGATCCCGATGCATCGGATCCATCATCCTCATCGACTATAAATCGTCAGCTAACCTCTCGCAGTTCGAAGCAGTTCTCCAGCTGAAACTTACAATCGCTACCACTTTCACTAGCTGATGAGCTCGCGTCGCTGACTTCATCTGCACTGGCGCCAAACTCGCTCCCATCGGAACTTTCACTCGCGCTCTCTTCACCTCCACCTGTAAGGAATGTCCATCCGCCCTCTTCGTAGAATCCGAACGGATCTTCATTGACCGTCTTCATGATGGCTGGCCAAGAAAGATTGACGGGTCCTTCAGAAATGGCGACGTCACATGAGCTAATATCGTCAGCTGATGTGCGTTGTACAAGGATGAAGCTGTTTCAACTTACTCTAGCCACTCCTTGACATTGTCGAGATGGACGACGGGAATGTTGTTGATGTGGATTGGTGTCTTTTTGAAGTCGCTAAGCACAAACACCATATCAAAGTTCTTCAGCCCGAATTGAACACGTTCGAGGTGAACGAGCTCGACCTCGTTGAGGGTAATGACGGTGAAGGGGTATTCCGAGAGATGGATGAGGCAGTTGGTAGTAGGCAAGAGCATGACGTTTGAGCGGAATGGCACGCCCGAGAATCCTAATTCTCGGAACGGCACATCGACCTCAAAGTCATGTTGCTGAGTTTCAGCCGCCGATTGAATCCGTCGAGCAAACTCGTGGAAGGTCTTGTCCAGCTCTTGTCGACGTCGCCTATCCTCCTGTTCCTGCTCAATCTCATCTTCATCCCCATATCTCGCCCTACGCTTCTTACCGCCCGTCTCGTCGAATGACATATCGGTGACTTCGCGGTAAAATTGGACGTCGTAAGTCTTCTTTTTACCGAGCATGATGGGTGATTTAAGGTGGAAATGGATAAGGACGATGAGTTCCTTATCGGAAGGTTGGAAAAAGAGGTTTTGGACGTTACTGAAGAGAACGTCGATCTTCGCACCGGGTCCATCGGGTCGGAAACGAACACCGTTTTGGTGGATTTCGAGATTCCCATCCGTCTTTTTCCCTTCGCCTGCCGGTCGAGGGAAGACATTCTTGAGAACATAGGGATGTCTTCCCTTAACCTCCAACAGCTTCTCCTGCTCAATCACATCTGCCATCTCCTTCTTCTCCGCCTCGCGCTTCGTCGCATTCTTCTTCAAAGCAGTGATGGTTTCAAACACTTTGATCATGTGTCGGCTGTCTTTCGACCGGAAAGATGCCGATCGAATGAATGTCGCATCCGGGTTTTCGAATGGCATATCTTCCTTCTTTCCTGCAATCTGACCGGGCGATTGGAAGTTGATTCGAAGGACGATATGTTCCGCCTCCTCGGTTTTGGTGACGTTTTTGATCATGGAAATGTGGAAAGGGACAGCATAGCCGTAAATGGGGAGCACGACCGTTGAGCGTTGTTCGTCAACGTAGACTCGACGATCTTCGACTGCCCGAGGTAATTGCTCTTCCCGTCGATAACTCTCATACCGCTTAACCACCTTATCCTTTCCATCCCCTTTGCCATCTCCTCCATTCTCAAACTTCTTCACTCCGGCCGCCTGTCGCTCAGCATGCAGCCGAGTCTGGTTCGCCTTAATCTTCTCGGCAGTAGTCTGCTCCACCTGCTCCCGCTTCCCTCCTCGAGTCTTGGTCGACACCGTACGCGCACTGGAAGCGGCGGCCCGAGTAGGTTTAGCGGCAGGTTTAGCAGGTTTGCTAGATCCGTTGGTCTTTTTGGACGAAGTGGCGGGTTTGACGACCGGTTTGACATCCTCATCATCGTCATCATCCGCCTCGAGCTGCATGACGACGTCTTTGACTTTAAAACATCCATCGGTGAGGTTGATGACGCCTTCTTGCCCGATTTTGACCGTGTCGGTGAGGACAAGCGAGTATCTGTCGTCAGCTGAGATTGGCCGTCAGACTCACTTTACACCAGCCTTCTTGGGATTAGGCAAATCGGTACAGCCGAGCGAAACAACAAATACCATGTTCTCCTTCAACTCGCGATTGTTCTTTGGGCCCAGAACGAAATTGCTATCTCTGTATTCGATACCAGTCTGGACATCAGCAACATCCCCGATGGCATAGGGAGGACTTACGGCGAAACCCATAGACTTGACGAAAGAATCTGCCAATGTCCCACTTTTGCCTCTAATGAACGCCACAACGCCATCATAGACCTCTTTGGCCGACACGTCAGGCTTCATAAGCTTGAATGCCTCAGCCCGCGCTTCGACCAAAATGCCATAGTACTTTTCTTGCGTCTGCAAGTCAGCTTCATCACCACTGAGCCCTGTAATCACGTACAGGATGAGGATCAATCATGAATGTCCGGCCCATACTAGAGCAGTAGTTCTTATACCGCATACCGAGCGTACAGAGAATGACGCCAGGTTGGAGATTGTCCGTATTCGACTGTGCGGACAATTTCAAATCGTACTTTCCGCCCGACTGGATGATGGGTGGTAATGTCCATTCGGCAGAGGACCAGTCGATCTGGCTGTCAGCTTGCTTTGACTATCACAAAAGTGGGTAAGAGCGCAGCTCACCTCTCCAAGCTGAGGATTCCTATTCCACAACTTCATATCCGCCCCCTTCTCATCATTCCCAATCTTCTCCTCAATCAACCCCGCAAACTCCTCATGGGTGACTTTGGTACCCCGGTCAATGATGGACTCCATCTTGGATTTGAAATAGTGAATCATGGCAGTGGAAGTGAGTCGAGCACTGGTAATGACTGTTCTCTGCCCGTCAGCGGGGACCACAGGTGCAAACGAACCAATTCTTCTCCGTCCTTCTCCGCTAGAATCTCTGATAGTGAACCGGCCACATCAACCAGTGATAGCCCGTTGGTGTTCTCGAGCCTGACCATAAGCTCATCCCCTGCGAATATCGAAGCTAGAGCTGACTCACGCCTTGCTCCACTCGTCCGCGAATTTACCCGTCTGCTTGTCTTTTTGTAGGTATCCAACCTGTTCCGCGCCTATTGACTGGGCCAGATCCGGCAGGACCTCTGATGAAGATTAGCCACATTCGCAATCTTGTCCCAAGACTTGACTCACTCGCGCTAGCCTCGTCCTTGCCCCTGACTCTGACATCTACCTCTATTCCCCCCTGACTGTGCAGCTGATTCAGGATTTTGGCTATCATGGTCAGTCAAGGCCGAATTGCTAGTTGCGCGTATCTCACCTTTACTTGCACTGCAGACAAAGGTGACTTTTCTTGGCGATGGCGTGAGAAGCATCAGTGTCGAGGGAAACTCATATCCGAGCAGCCAGGTCTGTGGATCAGCTCCACGCCCAATTACTCCTTCAACCTGGAGCTCCTTCCTCAGCTCCGATGGCCCGACAGCACACATATATCCGTCTCAATCTTCGCGCGTCCCAAGCAGACACAAGACCCACCTGCATGGCCGAGCTTTTCGAATACGACAAGCCATCATCGTTCGGCTCGCCCATAATGACCTGGAGCGCCGCCATATCCGCCAGGTCCTGAGTGTCTGGCGTGGGCTGTTCCCAAGCCGCAAAGATCTTGCCGGCTCGCTTGAAGAACGCCTTGGAGTCGAGAGTGACGTCGCTCATGGCTGATGGGTGTATGCAGGCGGAAGGAGGAGAGGCAAGGGAAGGAAGGGAAATGTTGAGCCCGTTGTCGATATATCAGATCTCAAGTCGCGTCAAGGTGGAGGTGACGCGCCGCGGAGTTAGTCGGCGTTATAGGGATGTGGCACTAATCACAGCGGTCATCCTGATGGTTGAAATGAAGAAATGACTCCCTATCTATGCTAACATGTCTGAAGATGCTATGCAGGGATCGATGCCCTTGCCAGACGCCAGAAAAGCTTGGCAATTGCATTTCTTGATGTCCCACCGCAATATGACGGTCGACCTGATGCAAAATCCGGGATCGCCCACGAAGATACCTGACCACCTTCCCCTCAAGAACCCCAATAAGCCCTCCATCTCCCCTGCTGACTTCTCTACGCAGCTTGCGCATTCCCATTCAGCTGTGACGCCCTGCGCGCATCCTCCTCTTCCCGCTCCTTCCTCATCTTGTTGATATCATCCAGCACCTCCCCCGCTCCGAGCCCCTTCAACCGCCTCGCACACTCCTCTCCCCACTTCTCCGCACCTTGCCAGCTGGCAAGCACCACCGCTGGTGCGTCCAGCAGGACATGTATTGACCCATCGAGCGAAGTGACGGATGCCGAGAGCTTGATGCGGGCTCTACGGCCAACCAGGCTCGGGCGGACATTGTCGACTGATGCAGATGCGGAAGGGAGGGGTTGTTCGATAGGTAGTAAACCCGAGAAATGGATAAGGGGACTAGAACCGTCTAGTTGACCGACGATATCCTCTGCGTAACCCGCCTCGTCCCACCCTGACTCGCCCTCCTGTATCTCCTCCAGCGTCGTCTCTACACCCACAGGTACAGAGCATCCTCCTTCCAGTACCCGAAGCATTCCTCGCTCCGCACCTATCCTCCACTCAGTCTGCCAGTGCCCAATCTTGCGCACTAGCTCACGCACGGTATTGTCCCCCGATCGGATCTCGAGACCGAGGGCGCCCTGGCCGACTGCATGGAGGAGGGTAGGCGAAGAGAGGGGACATGTGATTCGGTGAGCTTGACCGATACGGGTAAGGCCAGAAGTGGCGAGGATCAGGGCGGCAAATGGGGATGTGGGGGAGTCAAGTTTGGATAAACGGGTATTTAGGTTACCTCGCTGGAATGTCAGAAATGCCTTGTAAACAGATGCAGGGGAACATACCATATCCTCGAATTTCAGAGCTGGGAATGCTCGTTTCAACTGAGCAACCCGCCTCACACTCCCCGTACCCACTATACTGCCCTCTGGCAGATCCTCCATCCGCTGCACTTCCAACCCCTCACGAGCGACAAACGCATCCCTCGGATCCTCACGCTCCATACACGCCCCGATCTCAAACCCATCCTTGAGCGTAGTAGGCACATCCTTCAGACTATGCACCAGCAGATCGAATTTACCAGCTGCGAGCAGAGCTTCAAGCTCGTCAGTCCATAATGACTTTGCGGGTTGGGAGGATGAGTAGGGCGAGAGGAGGTGGAGCGGAGTAGATTGATTTCGGTCGCCGATGGTTGTGGTGTGTTCTACGGGGAAAGAGATGCCGGGGTGATTGGCAGATAGAGCGTCGGCTACGATGTGTGTCTGAATAAGGGCCAGAGCGGATTTACGGGTGCCGACGGTGTAGCTCTTGGCATCTGTAGATGGGAATGTAGACTGGCTGGGTGTGGAGGAGGTCGACGAGGTAGTAACCATTGTGGATGTTTCCTAGGTTTTGGTTATTTCAAGGCGGTCCTGGATGGATGCTCTATTAAGGTGGCTTCACACAATGTATGGCTTAGATGGACGGTGGATGTTATAGATCGTCATCTGTTGGTGCCAGGGACGCCGACTTTTTTCCCAGCCGCAAAACTCATCCGTGCGATATCGGCCGATCGAGCCAAAAGTTGAATCCGACCTACGATTCCTCTGCTTGCCAACTTTCTCAGTGTAATGCGGCATTTTCCCAGTCGGGCAACCAAGAACGAATGAAGGTAATTGCATGAAACGAATGTCTTTCGGTACTTAGGTTCGCTCAGCGGCGCAAGATCGACAGGTCCGACAATCCCCCCTTCTAGCCCGTCCAGTCCAGACCATCCCGCACATCCGCCTCCATCCTCTATATCTAATTCTAATCCGCTGCAATCGACGTCTACTCCAACTTGCCTCGTGGCACACCCTCCATACCGCCCTGGCCACCACCAAGCTCGGCTATGCGCTCGGCGCGCAGACCCTCCTTCTCCACCTCGGCAATCTCCTTCTTCTGGACGGCCTTGCGGTCTTTGTCAGAAGCTGCTGCTACTCGGGCCTTGTACGCGTGGTACTGAAAATCAGCACTGGCCATGGTATGAAAAAAGTCAGATAACCTACCTTGTTGTCGGTTCCGAGCATGTAGTCCCACCATCGGAAACTTGTTGAATAGCAGTTTACAAAGGCCTAATTATGAGCAACTACTCTTGCTGTGGCGTAATCAACGAAATTGTAGCTCACTTGGTGGTGGAAATCGTGGTGATCGGCACCGGCCCAGAATGGGAGCCAGTGTCGCAATGACCAAGGGAAGTCGTAACCGGAGTGCGCGTCGACAGCCTGGAATAATCGAAGAGTGATCCAGACGTAGACGGTGAAGATGTGAAGATCTTGGCGGAAGAGGCAGTAGAGGAATGGGCCCATAATGGTGCCTTGCGCCAGAATCAGGACTTCAAGGGGGTGAGCGTATTCTGCAGCCTGAGACATCAGCGGCGTCCATATAGCCAGAGCGTAGAACTTACCAGTCCGATAGGCGCTGAGAACTCATGGTGCAATTTGTGGATGTTCTTGTAGAGCGGGCCCCAGTGTAGTGCTCGGTGAGCCCAGTAATGGAACATATCCTCAAAGACGAAGAAGCACGCGATTTGCGCCGCCATCAGGCCGATAGGTGAGAAGGGGACTTGGTAGGTGGCCATACCGAAATAGCAGCAGATGGGGTGGAAGAGGTAGATAAGGGGGAATTCGCAGGTGAAGTGGGTGAGGAGGACGACTTTGGTGCATTTCCAAATCTGGGCGTTGGTTACTGTTTTGTTCTGTTAAATCAGCTGTAGGCTCTAGGAGATGGGAAAAGAGCAAAAGCTCACTTCTTGCAGTTTCCACTGGCGGAAATAAGGTATGCGGTCGATGAGAAGCCATGGGATGGCACGGCCAAAGTAGACGATCTGGAAAAATTAGCCGGGGTCCAAGCAGAATCGCCACCCAACACCTGCAAAGCCCGACGAGCGACAGCCCCGACCTTCCAATCCGTCTCCATGTCTCGCAATGTTCTTGTACTAAAAATGCTACTCACCTCGTGTAGTATGAAACTAAGCAATCCGGTAGCCAACACAGGGTTGCCCATCCAGATATAATAGCTGGCCCAATTCCGCTCGAGCCAGTTCAAGCCGAGCAGGTCGACACCGCCATATAGCTGGTTCTGTGCCGTTGTCGCATTGACCGTGACGAGATGTTCGGCCAGTACAGGAGCGTACTTTTCGATGAGATTGAATGCGACGTTGGCCATCGTGCCGGACGCGATCGGGGTGGGGGTAATGAGAGGGGTAGGGGTGAGCTATAGCTCGAATGGATGATTTCTTCGGTTCTGAAAGAGTGTAATCGGGTGGCAAAGTCGTGGATACCTCCCTTAGGTGTATGTCGTGTTCCGCTTTATAGATGTTTTGAATGAATGATAGGAGGTGGAATCACTTTTTCACTATGAATGATTTCACCGATCGTCGTCCCACATTCACAACACCCGGAACCTTTTGCGCCCCCCATCAAAAAACAGCCGGCGAAAGCCGATTTCAGGCACAGACCCCGAGAGACTGACGCGACGCGACTGAGGAATGTAACTTCCAGCCATTGCTTATATCCCTCAGCAAAGATGGAGAATCCACATGAGGCAGAACAGGCTGTTCTACTCGAGCGAATCATAAAGAACGTCGTGAGTTGCAAGGAAGAAAATTATGTCTCAGACTCCAGCTGACCAGAATTTAGGATAAATGCAATGAGGCCGTTCTGGAAATGAATCACTGTATCCGCGTTGGTATCTGTTCATGTGTCTTAGATAGTCCTTTGCCTAGCTTACAGACGTAGGAGATTCTACAGTCCTCAGCCGAGATACCCGTCACTGCCAAACTCTTCACCAACTACTCTCGGAATGTCACATACAACCTAGACGCCGTCGGCAAGATGCCCAAGCCGCAGTAACGGTCGATAGACTCGGAAATAGTAGACATTGGACAGACGGCAAGATATAGGCGTATGACTCGTGGAGAAGGAGAGTCAAACGTCCCTTCCACGCATGTCGGAACAAGATCCTCACAGTCTCCGGCCCAGCTCGTGATCGGCCGCGAAGGAGAGATCGAGATTATAGACGCAGGGATTGAGCTCGAGGGTATGCAGGTCATGCCGCTGGTATTTTTGGTCGGGAGCAACATGCGCGAAATGTTCAATTGGTCAGCTGACCTCCAGACAAGACACTCAGCGACCGTCGTGGTACCTCATATTCTCCGGCTTTAGGCCGATCTGAAACGCGGCCAAGTGGAGCAGATCATCCTTCCATCAAGTCCCCTGTCTGAACAGGTGGATGTCTATGGCGTCAGGTCTCATCCCTTGATGTAGCGTGGCATAGCAGTTCAGGACGCAACACTAGGTGCCGTCTCCAGCGCAGGATCAGGGTCCCCTCTTCCTCCTCTCCAACACTTGACATCAGTCTCTTCAATTACCAGACTCACGCTTGCACTTTCCGTCAAGTCTGCAATCAACCACATCTCGACCGACAACTTCGTCAGATCATGTCCTCCCAACCCCAAGACGCCGGCAGCTCAAAGAACGCCTCGAGCTCGACTTTCTTCGGAATCGTCGGTGCCGTGAGGCAGTCCCTCATGTCCACGAATGCCCAAACCTTGGCGGCCATACTCGGTCCCACTTTGGCAATCGCTGCCATTGCTTCGTCTGCGAACGACGGCGACCTCTCGGCCGCCACCCCAGCCGTTGTGACATCGCTTGTTCAGGGACTCAGCGCGCTACTTGTGGCAAAATACATGGGCGAACCGGTGGATTTTCTTGCTGCCATGAAAACATACGGTTCAGCTCTCAGTACCATCGGTAGCGCAATGTACACTACACAATACCTCCTGAACGGGTCTTCGTCCGCGCCCATCAGCATGGGACCAGCCATGCTCACGGCGCACGGCACGCAGGTGTTCTGTTTGGCCACTGTCGAGGCAGCCCGCCTTCAAGCCATTGCACTGACGGAGAAGGCCATGGGGTTGGGGAAGGATGCAACGGATGCGGAGGTTCTGACATGTCTTTCTGGATAGGGGGCTGATTTCAGCGGAGCAATCATCACGGAGGTCGGCTTCTTACTGGTGCGGGTGATGTAGGATTCCATCTGGCCCCATATCATGTATTCCACATTCGCCGTTCACATGCATTCATGGTCCATCCTCCCCGGCTGCACATGACACATATAGCCTGACTATCATGACGATTCTTCTGCCCATTCTGCCCAGTCTATCCTTCCTTGCTGGGACGCGGATCGTTTCCCCTCGATTTTGGTAAGATGCCTCATTGTGGGTCGGCCATGGGGACAATTCTGTGTGATCAGTCCGACGCTCTTGCAGCTTCATCCGCATACTCACCCATGGCTGATCAATAGTGCCCATATTCCGCAGTAACTGGCTTTTCAGCATCAATTGCCCTGATCTGTCTAGACGAAAGACCTACCTGAGTCATCTGACCCTTGGTCAAGCTTTTCCCAATCATCACGCTCTTCCTACACGCCCGCATGGCGAACATCGATCGGGCCTTGGAACACCGGACCATCTGACCCGTAGCGTGTGAAGAGTCCGACAACAGGTGAAGAAGTTGTTCGAGGTCTGTCTTTAGCACTACACTCCCCTTGGACACATTCGACTCACCCTTGAAATCAAAGACAGTCTCTTTGCTTACTGGCATAGCTACCAAGTTGACCCTCTCCCCTCTCCCCGGCGGTTTCTCATCATCCACGTCAACCTCGAATCCATTCGCCTTCAACACCCCCAGATTCTCAATAGCCGTCAACTCATCCGCTGCTGTCAACTCGAGCGGTCTCGGCCTGAAATATCAGCTTGGTCGTACTGTGACTTACTTGATAAGAGCCTGTCCCTTGATCTGAGTCGTACTCTGCAAAGTCTCAAAGTTGAACTTTTCGTCCGTTGCATGCTGATCGATAATGAATCAAAAAGATCAGCATTCTCAGCCCCGGGCTAACTCACAGATCATCCGTTTCACCTCCACTACCCGCCCCTGCCTTCTTTACCAACCGAGCAATAATAAACCCTTTATTGAATTGCCCAACAACCTCCATCAACCCGAAATCATCCTTCGATATAACCCTCGACAAGGCCTCTTCCGCAGAATGCATGTCCCGATTAGCGATCCCCGCTTCCGCCGTCACTCCCGATCGAGTGACTTTAGCATAGGCCTCGGAAGATCCATTGGCAGTGTTGGCTTGTCTTTGTTTGGCCTTTTGGGCATAGCGGTTTTGAAGGCGGGATAGGGAGAATGACAGGGTGATTTCGCCAGTCGCAGTGGCGGAAGGTATCTCGGATCGGTATGATTGAACAGCTCGATGAGGGTGTGTATTGCCGCTGTCAATAGGGATGGGGGTTAGGGTTGTGTTGGATAAGGAGGGCCGTTGTCTTTTGCTTTGTTGCGCGGGGACTGGAGGGGAGGGTACTGGGATAGGAGGTGTCGAGTCAACTCTCCGCCTGCCTGCTCTGCCTTTCGGTGCGGCTTCTATGGGCTCGACGTCAGATCCGGACGCATCGACGACTTCAGGCCTTCGCTTGGTTTGACCTGCACCTCGAGGCTCGACGATGGTCTCCTCCCCTGGTTCCGGCTCTGCCGTCCCATCCTCATCCTCAATCTCAATAGGTATCGGCTCATCCTCCTCAGACAACTGATCCACCTCCATCTCATCCTCACCTTCCACTGACGATTCTCTCGCCGGGACCATAGCTGGCTCTATCACCTCGATATCGTCCTCATCCGATTCTTCATCACCCACTACTACCGGCTCCTCCTCATCATCCTTCTCGTCATCACCACCATCCACCTCAACTTGAGATTGGCTATACACCTTCAAACGCTCCCTTAGGCTCTTCCGCGCTTCCGTCCCACTGGCGACTTTCTTGCCCCCGCCAGATTTCCGATCTGGACTCCAACTAGCCGTAGTGGTGTCGATAGTTCCCTGTGTCCTCTTTCGCGCTGGCGATGCAGGTGAGATGGCTGGGGTTGCCAGAAGAGGAGTGGGTTGAGAACGAGGGAGGCCAAAGCGGCGAGAAGAGGGTTGGGAGGGTTGGGAAGGTTGAGGGATGTCATCTTCGTCTTCGTCCAAGATAGTGATGGTTTCGGTCCGTGGTCTAGACGGTCCAGCTTCGGCATTGGGGCGAGGTGGTTGACTGAGGACAGAAGGAGGTGGAGAAGATTCACTGGAAGCAGGACTAGGTAACGAAGGGACGACGGGTTCATCCTCTTCTTCCACGCTATCCGGTGTCTCGTCCGCACTTTGGGATTGTGGTGCCGACGCGGCTGGGCCTGCTGGAGTCAAAGCCAATTTGCTCTGCGTCGACTTGATCGCCCGAGAAGATTGGGTAGCACCGTCGACTGCGAAAGTACTGCGAGATGGCGCAAAGAATTGTTCGAGGCCGATACGTAGTGCAGAAAGCAGATTCGATTCTGAGTGTAGCATGAGTGTGCGCTTATCAGGGGAGACATTGATGTCGACCGATTCTACCTGTCAGCTGCAGTCATTTCGTGAACTCACCTCTGGGAATAGTAAAATCCAGGACGGCCATGGGAACTTGATTCGTATTGAACGACTTGTACACCTCATTCACCACCTTCTGAATCACCTTCAGATCTGCCGGTCTGCCATTGACGTAGAAGTACTGCCTGTCGGCTGAAGATCGCCCTTGACCCCATGCCGCGGATGATAAGAGCCCCCTTACCCTGACGCTCTGACTGCCTTCCTCTACGCCCTCCCGCCTTGCCAATCGATCTACCGCCACATCCAGTTCTATATCCACATCCGTCACGCCCTCCAAGGCCTTACTGCCCCAGACAGCCATCACGTTCGCACGTAGATCCCCTCGTCCGTCATTTGATAGCATATTGCTCCGTTTCGCTACTTTCCCAGAGGTGAGACTGTCGACTTTGAGCCGGATTCCAGGTGCGGTGGCGGTGCAGCTTGCTGGAACGAGAGCGTAAGCTGTGAGAAGTGTGAGAGCCTTTGTGAGTTCTTTTTTGGCATTGCGTTCGAATTCTTTGCGTCGGACTGGTAGTGGTGCAAATAGATTGGTCAGGGTGACAGTCGTCCCTCTCTGATATTAGTGCTAGCTCGTGAGGCCACTCACGGGTCGGGCGACTTTGCCAGTATCGTCCAATACTCGGCCATCCCGCCCGAGCTGGATCACTGCTCCCATAGGCTCCATCTCCTTAGTGCTCGTCACCACGGTGACTGACTCGCACAGCGCACATAGTGCCGACAAGGCTTCGCCACGGAAACCGAAGGTGGTGACATCGTGCAGGAGAGCCAAGTCGGGAAGCTTAGAAGTATGATGTTTCAAACCAATAAAGCTCCAGTCGGCTGACGAGATACCGGAGCCGTTATCTATCACTTCGATAGATGTCGTTCCTGAATCCTTGATCCGGACCTCTGCCTGTCAGCTCGAGAGGCCTCACAGCTTACCTATCGAAGTAGCGCCTGCATCCAAGGCATTCTCGACGAGCTCCTTCAGACAGCTCTGAAGGTCGAGCACCACCTGTCCAGAGTGAATCCGGTGGACCGAGGTAGTATCGATCACTCTCAATCAGCTTGTTCCTGGTCAGTCCAGCTCACGCTTGATGCTCGCCGCCATTCTCCCCACTGACTCTCTCTACTGGAGATATATACGACTCTTGGACGTGTCTCATCTCTCGGGTCCGTCAGAGGGCCTGAGGACGCGTCGGACCCGTCGGATTTGACCGATGCATAGAATCGATGACCTCCACCCGCATATTTTTCGCCTCTTCTTTGCTTCTTTCTCATATACCTCTTCGCCTACCCGAAAAGAGGCCTCTTGCAGTCCTAGTGCCGCTTAATATTGCTCATAAAATGGCTTCACCCGAAGAGAACCGTTGCATCGAATTGCAGAACGACGAGATCGAGGTGCTTGAGGTAAGTCCTCGCCACTCGCCTGTCCAGTAAGATAGCTTACTAACTGGTTCCAGTCGATATACCCTGGTCAGGCTACCCTCACATCCGAGGCAAACCAGCGAGTCCTCTCTGTATCAGTGGCAATCTCGCTACCTGGAGAAACCAATGTCAAGCTTCTGCCATCCTTGTCCAGATCGAAGAATGGCGAATCATCTCTATCAGCGGTTTCCTTCGCCAACCCCGAGTTGGAACTATCTCACCTCCCACCTCTATCCGCCCGGATAGAGTTACCCGCGTCCTATCCGGTGGACACACCTCCGAGGGTGCTCATGCTCAAGGCGGCCCTAGGCGACGACCGCTCGAGCTGGCTGCCTCGATCGGCCCTGAATGCGGTCCAGACCAGGCTGGGGCAGATGTGGGCAGAAGAGAAGGAATCGATGGGAGAGGGGTCGGGCGTGTTATGGAGATGGTGGGATTGGGTCGGAACTGGGGAGTTCTTGTCTGAATTAGGGATGATGAAGACGGAACTAAGGTATGCCTCTTTATTGCAAACGCTGACTTAGTAGTCTATCCGTCCCGCCCACACTCCCCGTATCCACCTTTCACACTCTGCTCAAGACGTACAACTCGACGCAGATTCATTCATCCTTCGAACGAACAGCATTTTCATGTACTATCTGCTTTGAGAACAGGAAAGGAAAGAGCTGTGTCCTAATGCCTTGCGGCTGCGTTTTGTGAGTCCGTCCATGAGGCGAGGCTGATATCAGCTGCAACCCCTGTCTGAATGCATGCTGGACCCTGGCGATCACAGAAGGCACACTCGAATCTGTTGCTTGCCCCAGTGCGGCGTGCGTGAAACGACGGGCATCGCGGAAGGTTGACGAACCGGCTGTGGCAGATCTGGATCCTGCTCTGGTGGAAAGTGTCGCCGGCCCCGAACTACGACAAAGATGGGAAGAGCTGAGCGATAGGCGTAAAGCGGAAATAGGTAAGTTATCACATGGATCAAGGCTAATGATAGATCCTACATATTGCGTGTGCCCTCAACCGCAGTGTCAAGCTGCTGTTCCCCCTCCTCCGACCGTCTCCGCTGCCGATATGGCCGCACAGGAAGCCATATCCAATCGTGCTGTTCGGATAACCACCACCCCATCGTCTATACCCTCTCACAAACACCACCACCCCTCAAGCATACCCCTCGAAGATCGCTGGGCGCGCTATCGACAATGTCCCAAATGCGCATTCTCATTCTGCCTCTACTGCTCTGCAACATGGCACGGACCGCACACCCCGTGCTCTTTCCCCCAGACATCACTCATCGTGCTGGAATACTTGTCGTATCCTGAAGGAAGTGCGGACAGATTACGGATGGAGCAGCGAAGAGGCAAGGTGAACCTGGAGAGAATGGTCAATAAATATATCGAGGATGAGGAGAATAAGCGATGGATGGAGCAGCGGACGAGAGCCTGTGCGGGCTGTGGAGTCAGAGTGGAAAAGAGTCATGGGTGTAATCATATGACTTGTGGGCGGTGCGGTGCGCATTTCTGCTATCGATGTGGGGATTCTGTGAGTCTAGTCGTGGTTAAGCAATGAGCAGAGCTGATATGGCTAGCTTCGCCCGACAGATCCTTATGCCCATTACCGTACACCTGGGTCTTGCTTTGAGAAGCTGTTCGACCAGGAGGAGATTGCCAGATTCGAGAGGGAGACGGCGATGCAACGGGCGGGCGTCTTCGATTTGGGACCTGGGGATGCGTGGGGGCCCGGCAATGTTTGGGAGTGGTAGCGGATCCGCCCATGCTATTTGGCCGATGTTCCAAACAACAGCCCTGGTTATCAGATTGTATGGCCCATAGCGGCGAGATGCAATCCGCAGAGTCTGGAATCATTTCATGTACTGCATGCCGCCTAAAAGTATATCCCTCGTCACCATCACTCGTACCATTCATCGTTTTTACTGCTTCTGTAAAAGTCAGCGCCAGTTATGATTCAAGGCCCGCGAGCCATTGGCTGCAGATGAATAACTTACGTCCTTCACGGGAACATCTCGGCCGGTCAGCTTCTTGAAGCCAGAGCGAACGCCATCGCTGATCTTCTCGGTGGTAGAGGCGCTCTGGCCGTGACCGCCCTTCTTAAGGAGCCCATCGATACCCTTGTCTAAGTAGATCAGCTTGGAAGATGCGAAGGCTTGAAAAGGAGCGCAACAGAGGCAGCCCGCGGGACGTCGCCCCAGGGGTCTGCTCATATGCGGAGCAATGGTGAGGGATCCACGTGAGAACAAGGGATGGGAGGGAGATAAGGTCCGCAACTCTAACTCACCAAGGGCATCCTGCTGGCCTGTGCCAGTGGTACCAGTGGTACCTGTTGCGCCAGTGTTGCCTCCGAGGTTGTTCATAGTGATTATTTGGGTTGTTTGGTTGTGGTTGGTGTAGAGAGTGGATGGGGAAGAGGCGATGAATGGCGAGAAGGGCTCTTATCTATTTCCAGCAACAGTCAGCATTAGTGAACCGCCTCAGTGATGGAGGATCGTCGTGACGTCATGCTGACGTAATAAAGGAATGTGGCACTTGTCGGTTCCGGGGACGACCGGGTGGCGACAAATCTCAATCTTCGCTCCCTTATGTGGTGCCCATTTTCTATCGCTCTCTCTACCGCCGAAGATGCTGTAGAGTTCTTCAATCATAATAAGAGGAGAATGAATGTCTTAGACGATAGCTACCAAAGCTGCCAAAAAAGGAAGGATCACGGTTCGGATCCACGGCGTTACACTCTCCAGATATCAGTCGACTATACCGGCCCAAAGTGATGAATGTACTCGTCCAACAGCATAATACTCAGCGCTTACACTATAGCTGTCTTCTGACAGAATATCTCAAGCCGGAGAACACAATTTCCGAAGGTGTGGCATGACTAGAAAGCTCATAGTGCGACGTGGTATTAACAATTTTGATACTCGTCGCTCGAAGACAAAGGTTTTCGAGAGGTCTACTTCATGCATGACATGTCTTTTGACGGTACTGATGACGGCGAGGGACGTTCACAGCTCTCGCTGAGTTTTTGTACACTCTCGAATGATGCAGAAGCTTCAAGGTGATACTGGAAAGCCCCGGAACATTCGATTTATCTATCTGATCCCCCTGATTATGTGTGGCAACATTCTAGAGCCTTCGGTAACGTCATTCCTCGAAAAAGTGCAGCGTTTTAAAGGCAGCGACGTTCCCAGGCTCCCTTCTTTCCTTCTAACATCGCTTCAATAATTGAGCAACAATCCGCAAACAGCAGCAACTACCCTTCACACTTAAATCAAACCCTACACATCCATTCACAATGGTTAAAGCAATTGGTATCGATTTGGGAACCACCTACTCGTAAGTTTCCATCCCCTTCCATCCTGATCAGTGGCTAACTTTTCAGTTGTGTCGGTGTGTGGCAATCCGACCGTGTCGAGATTATCGCCAACGACCAGGGTAACCGAACCACCCCCTCCTACGTCGCCTTCAACGACTCGGAGCGTCTCATCGGAGATGCTGCCAAGAACCAGGTCGCCATGAATCCCTACAACACCGTTTTCGACGCCAAGCGATTGATTGGTCGTAAATTCGGAGATGCTGAGGTCCAGGCCGACATGAAGCACTGGCCCTTCAAGATCATTGACAAGGGAGGCAAGCCTATCATCCAGGTTGAGTACAAGGGCGAGGAGAAGCAGTTCGTAAGTTGTCATTTTCTGGCGGCGAGATTTTCGCTGACAAGTAGTCCCCCGAGGAAATCTCCTCCATGGTTCTCATTAAGATGAAGGAGACCGCCGAGGCCTACCTTGGTGGTGTCGTCACCAAGGCCGTCGTCACCGTCCCTGCCTACTTCAACGACTCCCAGCGTCAGGCCACCAAGGACGCCGGTCTTATCGCCGGTCTTGATGTCCTCCGTATCATCAACGAGCCCACCGCGGCCGCCATTGCCTACGGTCTCGACAAGAAGTCCGAGGGCGAGAAGAATGTCCTCATCTTCGATCTCGGAGGTGGAACATTCGATGTTTCCCTGCTCACCATTGAGGAGGGTATCTTCGAGGTCAAGGCCACCGCCGGTGACACTCACTTGGGTGGTGAGGACTTTGACAACCGATTGGTCAACCACTTCGTCCAGGAGTTCAAGCGTAAGAACAAGAAGGACTTGTCCTCCAACGCTCGTGCCCTCCGTCGTCTCCGTACCGCTTGCGAGCGTGCCAAGCGAACCCTCTCCTCCGCCGCCCAGACCTCCATTGAGATCGACTCCCTCTTCGACGGTGTCGACTTCTACACCTCCATCACCCGTGCCCGATTCGAGGAGCTCTGCCAGGACCTCTTCCGATCCACCATGGACCCCGTCGAGAAGGTCCTCCGCGACTCCAAGATCGACAAGGCCTCCGTCCACGAAATCGTCCTTGTCGGTGGTTCCACCCGTATCCCCAAAATCCAGAAGCTCGTCTCCGACACCTTCTCTGGCCGTGAGCCCAACAGGTCCATCAACCCCGATGAGGCCGTTGCCTACGGTGCCGCCGTCCAGGCTGCCATCCTTACCGGTGACACCTCCGAGGCCACCCAGGACCTCCTGCTTCTCGATGTCGCTCCCCTCTCCATGGGTATCGAGACCGCCGGTGGTATCATGACTCCCCTCATCAAGCGAAACACCACCGTCCCCACCAAGAAGTCCGAAATCTTCTCCACCTACTCCGACAACCAGCCCGGTGTCCTCATCCAGGTCTACGAGGGTGAGCGTGCCAAGACGAAGGACTGCAACTTGCTCGGCAAGTTTGAGCTCTCTGGTATCCCCCCGGCACCACGCGGGGTTCCACAAATGTGAGTCCATGCCGTTTTATTAAGCTAACCCTCAGTGAGGTCTCCTTTGACGTCGATGCCAATGGTATCCTCAATGTTTCTGTAAGTTTTCCACTCACTTTTCGAATTCTGAGCTGACGATCTAGGCCAACGACAAGACTACCGGCAAGTCCAGCAAAATCACAATCACCAACGAAAAGGGTCGATTGAGCAAGGAGGAGATTGAGCGTATGCTGTCCGAGGCCGAGAAATACAAAGCCGAGGACGAGGAGGCGGCCCAGAGGGTCGGAGCGAAGAACGGCGTTGAAGTAGGTGCATTCTTCTTCAAGCTTACCCACTTGCTGACACTATCAGTCATACGCGTTTTCGCTCAAGAACACCCTGTCTGAAAACGGCGACAAGTTCTCTGCTGAGGACAAGGAGGCTTTGGACAAGGTAGTCAACGACACTATCCAAAGGCTGGAGACCATGGAGTCCGCAAGTAAGGAGGAGTTTGAGGAATTGCAGAAGGAAGTTGAGGGTGTTGCCAACCCCATCATGCAGCGGTAAGCTTGATTCTTTATGTCCCCAGCTTGACACAGTTGCTGATAACCCCAGATTCTACGCTTCTTCAGGCGGCGCACCAGGTGGTATGCCAGGAGGTGCTGCCCCTGGTGGTTTCCCAGGAGGTGGAGGCGCATCTGGCAAGAGCGAGGATGGTCCCAGCGTTGAAGAGGGTAGGTGCCTTTGATCAGAGCCTCGCAACAGCTTGCTGACGAGACACAGTTGACTAGAGCGGCTTCGTCAAGAGCTTAGAAGGAGAGTAGACAGAAACGCGCATGAATAATCATAGCTATGTAGACATCTACTGTCCCTTCACAGACTTCGACTCTCTTTGACCGGACTACGACTACTGACTATCTCTAACTGTCCCATACCTATATCACCCCGTCATGTACAAAAGGCACCACACCTGGCCTACTCGTCCGCGAGGATAGCCTCGATGATATCTAATAAGCGGTCGCCGTTCGATCTGATCTTGAGTCTGATCGCCATGGCGGATCGAGTTGTAATGAGGGCATTTAGCTCGGAATAGACGATCGCGCCGTTGGCCTCTCGTATATACCTGTCGGTTCAGTCATTGAACGTGCTTCATCAGATGCAGAAAGGGACGCACCTCGCTAGGGCTAACTCTTCACAGAGCCTCCACCACGTTCCAGACCCCAGCTGCTTTCTCTCGTCTGCGGCTTGCATACTGCGGATGGCAGCACGGGCGGCTGTCAGAGCCCTGCTTCTGGAGCCGCGGTACCCTGCAAGCTTGGCCTGTACAACTAGCCATCAGCTTCAAGAACGACAAGATCACTCACGAAATTCGTCCGCAACGGACTTGATGGTATCGGGATGATTGAATGGGTGCTTCCCGAGAATGAGCGCCGCTTCTTCCGGAAAGCCATCGATCCCGTCAAACTCCTTTTTAAAGTCAGCGGGTGTCCAGACTTGTCCAGGCTGCTGATCAATCAACTCACATCGCCTACTGCACTGATGATGGAGAGCAACAAGCGTCTGTGATTGCCATCTCTGACAAATTTCAATCTCGCAAGTGTGCCAGTGGTGGTCGGGCCATTCGGTCCCATGAAGTACACACCCTCAGCCACGTGCTGAAGAACTGCGGCGTGTCAGCTCGGAGTGAGATGAACGTGTAGGTAACGCTTACTTCTCATGTAGCGATCGTGGCTCTTTATGCGCCGAGTCCAGTACCGTTTCTCTGCCCCATTCCTCCCTCCTTGAGTAGTAGTAAAGCGCTCCCGCAAAACGGAAGCGGTTCCCATTCGCCAGCCTGCGGTCTCAGTGGATTTCAAGCGTGTAGAGCAGAAGACTTACAAGCCATTATACCAATCATGTGCAATTCAAAACAGCAAGCTGACCACTTCTTGCGCGCTCCAGTTGCGTCATCACCCCCGTGGTGATCGTCGGCGAATTGCTCAAGGTCCTCCCATTGGAGATTCAAGACCTAAAAGCAAGTAAGTACCGGCTGTAAAGTTGGGCTGTGCCGACTCACCCAAAGGCAACCCTTGACAGAATCGAGCTCTTTATTCCAATCCACATCGCTAATGACGCCACCAGTGCCGAGAATGCCTGCCCTCTCCATATCATCTGTGATGTCAGTCTCTTGATGATCGCAAAGTCTGAAAGACTGACCATGGACGGTTTCAAGAACCATCAAGTTCGCTAAGCTCGCTCCAATTACCGGTCGCAAGACCGTTCCCGCACGGAGGCGGTGGAACTCCATCCTGACGTCTTCCAAAGTTTTGGAGTAGCGGATGTAGCGGCCTGTCAGGCCGTCAGCACTCAACACGACCTTTCACTCCACTGTATACGTGCATCGATCACTGAGACTCACCGATCTCAGTATAGAAAGCTACGTCTGTTAGCGTAGGGTGGAAATCCATAGCATGTTGATCCAAGAATAGGCTTATTGTCAGTACCTCTTCCCCCTTCTTGAGCAGTATGAACTTACGCGATCCTATCTGCGCCAAGCCTACTCGGATGGAAGAATCGGAGTGTGGCAGCTTCGACTAGTGGCCAGATATTGCCGAGTAGACCCTGTCCAAACTCTCGCTTCGCACGCTCGGTGTAGCAGGGATTCTGTCGGTACTTCAGATTGTGGAAATTCTTATTTTTAGAGCGCAAGACGTCTAAGCAAGTTTTCAGGTTTCTGTTGATCAGCTACGAGTATCAATCGGAACAGTCCACTAATATCAGGAAGTGGGTCGGTTGGAGGGGATTCAAGGACTTCGCGAGTGAGGAGCACGAGCAGCAGAGAAGAGAGGAAGGAGGGTATGGGGGTCATAGGAGAGGGAGCCGGACGACTTGCCTCGGGTCGGGAATGACAGTTTGTGCTGCTTGCATGGTGGATTGAGCAACGATGTAGAGGGACGCTAGGCTCGATTCTGACAGATCGGAGCTGCTTAAGCCAGTATATGTAAGAAAGGTAGAGACTGATGGAGCAGGCGAGCTCGGACTTCGGTCAGTACGTCAGGGAAAAGCTCCAGAACCCCAAAGGATGGGTCCGAGCGCTGGTGAGCCATGCCGTCATTGACGTTTCAGCACTCCGCCCTAGCTTGCAAGAGCTACATGTGTCGGTACAAGCGCGATCTTGCCTACTTGTCCGGCAGCGGGAGCGGCTATTCGCGATAATCAGAGCAAGGAGAGTATAGCCTGATTGTCGTATCGTTATGGAGACTTTGACAGAGACAAGGGTGCAAGCTCGAGGATCGAAACAAGTCGATTCAGGGAAACGGGATCAAATCCCGGTCTGCTTGCCAACTACAAGCTCGGTCGCCCCTATATCTGTTCACCTATCAGTATTACCAGTAACCTTCCATCCACACAATATGGACATATCTGGAGTGACACCCAGAGCTACAGCAGCTTATGCTGTGGATGTACGCGACCAGGCCGTCAGCCCGACCATTAAGTGATCGTTTTGGTCTGACACTCGACGCAAACAAATTCATGCTCGCCGCCATGCCCGCTCGCCATCCAGCCCGCTTGCCCCGCTACCTGAGCCTCGGATGAGTCTCTGTACAGCTAGTCTTCATAAGAGTGACAGGTTCGTGATCTACAACTCCGCTCAAAGCGCCTCCAGGGGTAGATAGTAATCTCCCCTCGTGACCGTGACACAGCTAGGGATATCTCGTATTGCCACTGAGGATTCGGAGACTCTGATTGACATCCTTAGACTTACTGGGAAGGCCCGGATGTGACATGCTGGAAGCGATAAGGCGCAAGGTTCCCAAGGGGAGTTTTCAGTTTGGTAGGCAGATCGCCCCCGGATTTCCCCGCCTTTTTACCCCATGTTCCCCACATACGGCCGGCTGAAGGTGGGGAATGGTCAGTGCACGCGCGACAACCTGAAGGGGAGGCCCTGCTTCGCCTCCTTCTCTATACGTCTGCTGTTCTGACAGGATACAACAGCAATAGCAGTCCCCTCTATGAGCTTCGATACAGCAAAGGGCGCGGCGTACGTGAAGAGTAGGTCGGGTAAAAGGAGTGCGTCGAATGATGTAAGTGTCCCCCCTGCCTCAATCAGGGATGTTGGGAAGGCTGACCTTTCTCAAAGCTGCGTCCTACCCCTAGCTCGTCTACGGCTCAAGCCCCGAAACGTTCTAAACTCTCGGAGTCTGGTGCAGCCCCTCCGCAAATCCATCCCCTCGCCCCCAGACTTGCCGCTTTGATCGATGCAAATCCCTCACTACGTACTCTATTTCCGGTTATCTCGCAAGCCCGCCTGGACGAGTTCAAGGCACTTAGCCGTGAAAGGGTCGTAAACGGGGCTGAAGCCGGGCGTGGAGTTGGAGAAGAAGGGGCGGTTGAGTCTGCTTTGGCTGGAGAGAGCGAAGAGGGGGGAGGAGAGGAAGAGGAAGATGGGGAGAGGGAGGAAGGAGATATTGGAGATGATGCGGACCAGGGGGATAAAAGGATGCAGGCTGAACTGGCGTGGATCCGGAAGAGAGCTTTGACCATACCCAAGGGTGAGCCCATTCTTGAAATTGCCCATATCTGGAACTGATGGATCAGATGTTCTTGCTCAGGCTACCAAGCTCTTTATTGTCGTTCAACGCGGCTATAGCAGCAGTGTAAACCCTCGAGGATACCACCACTGGGAACTGAAGCGCGGGAAGTTGCAGCCTGCGGATGGGCGATCGTTTGATAAGCGGTCAGACCGCCTGCTGGAAATTGAGGCGACCTCGGGGCTCTCTTACCTGCTTCTGTCCTTTGCGATACTGCTTGATACCGAGCCCTGGCTCGTCGAGCATTATCAAACGTGAGTGCAGTCCGAACGTGAAGCGCTTAAATATCTCAACGAAGTGCTGCGCCGAATGAACGTTAGCTGAAGCTACAGTGCTTTTGCCAGGTCTACCAACCTCGACCCAGCCTCGCTCTTGAGACCTGGTCACGAAGCTCGCACCTCATCGGCGTCCGGCTTATACCTGCTCTTTAGCCCGGCCGGCGTCTTCTACTTCGGCATGTCGACTTTAATCTGGCATCGCATGATGGGACATAACGGAACATCATCCTCCATCGCAGCTTTACACTCTGAGAAGCAGCTCCACCCATTCTCTACCTGGCGAGCCAACGTTATCGTCACTGTCCCGGACGATTATCCATCCGCTTTCGTTCATATCCTCGAATCACTTCTGATTGCGTCGGCGGGTTCGGTTAGCGCGGCGGGCAGGGGAGCAAACACGAATTTGTTCGACCTGACATTCCCGCAAAGAAGTCTGATACCGGGTATGTCCTACTTACCCCACTTTCCGATCATGGCTGATACTTTCTAGGCCGCCATGTGGTTAATTTCTTCATCGCCGTCCACGCTCATATCGCAACTGGCGGCTTCATCCCTCCCTTCCCTTACCCTCCTGCCGACTACGGATGGTCCGACCTGTTTGCCGCTTCCGCCAACCACCACTTCCGCCCGACGTATCTGTACAACCTCATCGTAGGGCGTCAAAGGCAGGGCATCATGGGCCCCCTCCTTTCCCTATTTCCCATTCCAGACGACGCTTGGAACGGGGCTGTCCCCGGTAGGGTCGTCGCGCGCGGATCCAGCGGGCGAGACACGACGAGCTTTGCCGCTACGAAGTCTCGGCCGACTACGCAGGCTCGGGAGGACAATAAACGTCTTTTCGGTCTAAACACGCGACCTGTATAATACTTCCCAGTTCACACCCTCTTCCCCTTCCGGCCAACCTCGAACAATCATTTCAGCTCCCCTACGGCATACAAGCAATATCGCTTCCGTTTCCATTATGTTTAAAATTGTGCAGACAGAGCAGGGGGCGGGGAAGTAAGGGTGGCAATAAGGATTGAATAGGACTGGAATTGAACGGGGATCGTCTTGGCTCTACGTTTTGTATACAGGGGGCAGGGTTAGGGCTGGCATATGGGTTGTGAGTAGGGGTTTGAGGGGATTCAATAACGATATACATGTGTTCTCTACCTTAATCTCCGGATCGGTCTTCCAACTGATTCAGATTCATGATTCTTGGTGCAGACCTTGGCCCTCAATTTATAACCGCTGGAATATAATTTCCTCTCATGGGGTCAAAAGTTGGGCCCGCCTCCGCTGGGCTTCCGCACCGAAGATTCCCTCTTTCGCCTTTGGGTGAAGGAGCTCAAAACTGTTACTCCGGACCTACAAGCCCTGATTACACCCTTACAATTGGTACATCACCTCACAAAGGCCAAGTCTTGAAGATTTGTGATTTTGGCCCAGCTCGGCTGGGCTTCCGCGCTGCTGAACCCCCTTCGCCTACCTAAGTGGGACTATTGTCTCAACCGTCATACCGCCGGAATTTCGAGATTTTGGGCCCAGCTCGGCTGGGCTTCCGCGCTGCTGAACCCCTGTCGCCAATCTAAGTGGGACTATCTCTCACTCAACCCCTTTCACCAACCTAAGTGGGATTATTCCTCAACCATTATATTGGGAGCTTGCAGATACTTCGTACGATCAGGATACCACCTAATATCTAACTGCCGAAATTTCGAGATTTTCGAGATTTTGGGCCCAGCTTGGCTGGGCTTCCGCGCTGCTAAACCCCTCTTGCCGAGCTAAGTGGGACTATTCCTCAACCATTATATTGGGAGCTTGCAGATACTTCGTACGATCAGGATACCACCTAATGTCTAACTGCCGAAATTTCGAGATTTTCGAGATTTTGGGCCCAGCTTGGCTGGGCTTCCGCGCTGCTAAACCCCTCGTGCCGAGCTAAGTGGGACTATTCCTCGACCATCAGATTCAATAACAAACCCGCCGAGAGGATACCTTGCCAGACGTACGACCAGTAATATAGGTAGATGTGAAGCGTCTAAGACGGAATTAATCTGATACATCTTCAATTTCTCGCATACTGAAACAGGCAAACACGGCAATCGTCCCTGACTTATATACGACAGGCCCTCATGTTCTTTCCCCTCTACTCATTGCCCATATGTATCCTTCCCCATCATGCGCCATCCCCTAACCTCTCGACCCTTCTATCATTCTCCGATTGTAATTCTCCCGTCTTGTGCGCCGCTTACTCTCCCTTCCCCTCTTCTCATTCCCCATCCGCAATTTTGACATCATGTTCCCATTTTTTCTTCCCCGTACCCTCCATTCACTCCTCATCGGTATCCCCCGTCAAAGCAATAATCGCCCTAGATGAGAGCTTCTTTCGAGGGTTTAACCCCAAAGCGAGCCTGGTCGATTGGCCGTCGCGGGACTTCTTGACGGGTTGAGCGCGCTTGTTCAGCTTCCACCAGTCCCAAAGGTCGGGCTGGTTTCGAGGCAGCTTTTGGACTTTCCGGCTCGACCCATCGGTTTTACGAAGCTCTCGATCCAGACGGTTGACCTGCCACATCTCGTCCAGAACCTGATTGATAACGCGTTGTTGAGCTGTCGTAAAGGAGGCATAGTCATCGAGATTTTTGTATATGGGGTCGACCAGCCGGATCCAGTCGTATGTGGCTCGGGCAATATCATGATCCTGTCGGTGGCGGACGACTTCACTTTGGACGCTGGAGTTAGCCTTTGTCAATCAAGCACTTACTAAGTTTCATGAACCCAAGTCTTCACAGACTTCTTTGTGTGACGTCTGAGAGTATCCTCCGTAACGATCGCCTCATCTCTTGGCTTCTCCTGATCCGTAACTCCAGCCCAATATGCCGCCTCATCGCGTATCTTGAAGGCCTTCCTAGATTCGGTCGGCTCGATCAGTTCTTTGGCGGTTCCAGTCGGGATGGATCGTTCATTGAGCTTGATGTGCGGCCAAAGACTTTCAAGATTGTCGTGTTCGAAGATATTGGCTTGATCTGGGTCGATGGTGATTCCGTCTTCCGGTTCGTCTGTGCTCTCGCCCGCTTCTCCATTCATGAATGCCTGCATCCACGCCCTCGCACCATTCCCTTGATCGCCGTACAGTTCATCATCCAACCCCGCTTTCAACAGAGTTGCGAGAAAGAAAATCACGTCGGAGCTGTTCAAGGCGAGTATGCAGTACGAGGTGACATTCAGCGGAGGTAGGGAGGGATCTTGCCGGGGTCGCCACGAACGGCCGAGACGCTGCCCAAAGATTGACTTGCTCCAGGGGAAAGACTGTCGTCAGCTTCGGCTTTGTAATCACTCACGAGGTGGATCTGAACATTGCAACGCGAGAGGTTGATGCTCTCGCCTGCAACTCTGGTGCAGAAGACGACGTCCGTTGGGTATGCCCTAAAGTCGCCAGGGTGCAAACCATCCTTGTTCACCTCACGTATGAGAGTCTTGCGCTGATCTGCAGTTGTATCACCGGTAAATGTCCGAAGGGGTATACTCCGCGCAGCTGCGTGCTAAAATCAGCTTGGAACAAACCTGTACTCACCCGACGAAGATCCGGCAATATCTCAAGACTATCGCACCATATCAGAAATTTCGACTTTTCGGCATCTGGTAGATCTTTCTCGCGTTCCCGAATGAGCTCGATGAGATCGAGAACCGCCTTGATCTTGGTGCCGCAGTAGATTGGAATCGATTCGTCATACTTTCGGGCATAATAGCCAGGTGCTATGTTGGCGACGTTCGCGTCATTGTACGCGACTCCATAAGCTGACCCCTTCACACCCGCCCGCCTTCTTGCTTGCTGTCGACCTTCAAGGTATAACCTGTGATGTTGGATTTCTTGATCCGTTAAGGTGACCTGGAGAATCTCGTTCGTCATCGTTCCCAGTCGTACAATCGGCTCGCCAGAGCTGTCGAGCTGGCTTCGGCACCGTCGGATCAGGTATCGAGAATGGATAGCCAATGCGTCCGCCGAGGCCTGGGAGTAATCTTCCAGCTTTCCCTCGTCCACCCCTAATACCTTCTGTAAGGTCGCCGCGAATCCTCCAGTGCCGAGTGCGGCGGCAGAGTCGGTGGGCTGATTGTGCGATGCGTCCTGATACCAGCTCTCACTGAGACCTTCCGAGTTGAGGATGGCTCCAGTCTTATGCTTAGCCATGGCCTGCTTGAGACGCTTGTAGACTTTCGGAGGCGTTGAGACGCTATTGAGATAGTGCTTCGCGTGGCTTAAAGATGCCGAATTTGCCAAGTGGCATGTATCGAGGGCGGTATTGACGATGGGGGTAGCGGTTTGAGCAATCGAGAATGCAGCGAGGGAGGTAAGGCGATTGGCGGCGCTCTGGATCTTACCGGCGGTTCGGAGGTTGTGCGCCTCGTCAAGTACGGCGACCAGGAAGTTGAGGTCGAATAGGCTGTTCCGTTTCCTCAGTCTCTCTTTGCCATGAGCAGTACTAAGCTTGGCGAGAATGACCGGGGTGATGATAATGAGATTATGGGCGGGGTTCTTGAGATCGTCCAGCGGAAGATCGTTATCAAGCGCGTGCTGCCACGCTGTGACGTCTTTCTGAATATGACCGACGACGCTCGACGCACTAGCCTCGGTACCTATACGCCAGACGCGTAGATCTGAACACCGCCCTGTCTCTGCGGCGAAATTACTAGCCACGTCGGGTGGGGCAACGACGATGGACGGGAGAGCGGGAGGTGCGATTTTCCCGGTCTCCGCGAACCCGCGGTGATCGTCCCAATCCGCATCGTCGAGAAGTGCGGCTATAGACGAACCAGCGGCCGTTCCGTTCCGTGTAGGAAGCATGATTGCGGGATAGGCTTCATCTGACGGCCGAGCGTATTTCCGCGCCAGTGACGCAAAGCCGAGGATGGTGAGGATAGCTTGGAGCGTCTTGCCAATACCCGGCTCATCGGCGACGATGACGCCCCTCCGATAGTCCTCTCCGCCCACACCCAATGCGCCTGACCATCCTCTTGCCATGGTTTCAAGAGTTCCGACGTACTGATGCTCCTTGGGGTTGAACGGCACTCGATTCTCGCGCGTGGACAGCTCCTTGTCCTTCTTGGACAGTCCATCCCAACCCCCTTCCATGTCAACCCACTTCAGCATTTCCTCACTGCTGCATCCGCTCCAGAAATCCACGCCGATAGATTTGGTCTCAGCGTCCGTAGTAGGAAAAGCGACGAGGCCATTGACGCCGAGATCGTTATAGGTAAGAAGCCCGTCGGCTTGCCCGCCCTCGGCTGAGAGGATGGCAGCCTGGACGGAGCGGTCGGGGTCCTTGCGAAGGATGACGTGGTATGAAGTTATGAGAGCGAATTCAACGACTGTGGAACGGATATCGTCGAGCTGGGGATGAGTTGCGGAGTGGGGTTGTGTGAAGGCGTAGCTGGGAGTGAGGAGGTTGAGGAGGGCGTGGAGCGATCGAGTCTTGTCTTCAATCTCCTCCCTACTCTTTTCGACATCTTCGAACTTTTCAAGTTCTTCAATCAGCGGCGCTTATGAGCTTACTCACCTCCTTGCAACTTCGCAGCATCTTTCAGCCATTTGACCTGCTGCTTGAGGGCGTGAAGAACAGGCGTTGCCAATTTGGAATCGGTGTAGCGCTTCGAGAACGTTGCCCAGAACCTGAAGAAGGCCTCTTTTACTACGGATTGTAGTTGAGTCGATGCGTCGTGCTTCGGCCGCCCGTTCGCTTGGAGCTTGTCTTTGATGAAGGCTTCCCTGCCGAAGAGAACAAAGAGGGCCTCGATGCTAGTTGGGGTAGGGATTGTAATCTGGAGGTTCAGCTAGATTCCATACCTCACTCACAGATGATGCTATTTTTGTCAAGTCCTTGGGCGTAGAGAATATCCCATCTTCCCCTCGCACCGTGTCCACATCCGCAAAGTCCGTGTCTTTCCAGCAAGAGTATCCTTGCAGACCTGGAACGTTCCCCTTGTTCCCCTCCTTCAGCCTGATCCGATATAGCCGGGACAGCTTTGTGTCGCTCAGCGCCATCGCGCCACTGAGGACCCTCGTTGCTAAGTCGTTGAATGGCATTTGCCATTTATCGGCAATCTCGATTTGGTCGCTTTCCAACGAATTGAAGAGTGGTCGA
This sequence comes from Dioszegia crocea, assembly GCA_001600615.1. NCBI lineage: Eukaryota > Fungi > Basidiomycota > Tremellomycetes > Tremellales > Bulleribasidiaceae > Dioszegia > Dioszegia crocea. The sequence goes on from BCKK01000002.1 coordinate 1,833,901, forward strand.
AGATTTCTGATGGTGAGCCCGAAGGGGATACCATTGCCGAGAGCTGCGGGGACATTCTGAAGAGCAAGCTGTTGAATCTTGCTATTGGTGAGAGTACCTGGAAGCGTGGTAGTGAGGGGGTAGGTGGCAGAGATAAGTGCTTGGATTCGGGGGAAAAGATATGGATTGTGGGGGAGGAGAAAAAAGCTCTCCGATGGCTTGGCGTGTGATCCTGAGGCTTTCGGGGCGGGCGGTCGACGCTCAGAGGTATCTGCCTCTGACCCAGCGGCCCGTTTGGGTGCCATGGTGCGTGAGTAAGGTAGTGAAGAGATAGAGAGAGAGGATGCAACTGAGGTTGTCAAATGAGGAATGTGTTGTCGGCGCGGAAACGACAAGCGGCGATCGCCGAAATCAAGCGACCGACAGTCCGCGCGTCTCTTGCAGCTAGACACGTCGCTGGGCTCAGTAGAACGGTGCGTGTTGGGACAAGCCTGATCCCATACACGCTAACAAAATACATCATGCCGTGGCTACAGGTCCCACCCTAGGCTGTTCTCTTTCCTTTGGCATCTTCACCTTACTCGCCGATCCCATCATCGCTTCTATCTCGCTCTTCTTGAATACATGAGGCGCCACTGTAGATGTCAGCGATATTTGGCTGGGAAGGATGACAAGGGAACTCACACTCTGCCAGCCAACTTCCCTCGATAGGCATATTCTGTCGCATGTACTCCTTACTGGTGAGGACGAGCTCATAATACAATATGAAGCGTGGTGGTGGCTGCATGCCGATGATACAGGAAGAGGGATGGACATAGACCGAGTGGTTGTTCTTCGTCGTCTTGTAGCCACCACCTCGATCTATTCTCGCCTATTTTGTCAGCACACTTCTCCCAACCAGCGGAAAGACTTACAGTATTGTAGAAGTACCCCGAAGCAATAGCCTTCTGCACAGGCACGACCTCATTCGGCAGACTCTCTACGACCACCTCCACCCTCTCACACAGCAGTGCCAACTGATCCCTGATATCTCTCACCCTCGTCAGAGACTTGTACTGGACAAAGTTCTCGTGGCACCATGACTGACTATAGCCGGCCTCGACCCACTGTTCAAAGATGTTGAGCAGGGTGAAGTGGTCGCCGCCGGGTTTTATAAAGTTCTTGTGCGCTTTGTCGGCATGCACCCGTTTGTCTTTAGGTCGATATAGGAGCGAACCAGATTCCTGCAGCATCGAAATGATTGTAAGGACCTATAATCAGCACAGATCACAGATTAGGACTTACCTCGTGGGTACATTTGTACGTCTCAGAGTTTATAATCGCCTTACTCAACATAGGATCCACTGGGAACTCCGCCATTCTCCTCCCCATTCGCGTCAACTCTGTTTTATGATTCAGCGCACCGAGAGCGTAGAGCAACTCGAACGACTGGATGATTGTATCGGCTGGCGGCTTGTCGAGGAAGTCGAAATTTAAGACATCGTTAATGCCGAGAGATTTGAGCATCAGAACCACCGTTCCCAGATTGGTCCGCTGAATTTCCGGCACGGTGTCCTCCAGCAGCTCATTCTTGAACGCCCATTTGGTATACAGCCTGAAGGCTTTGCCAGGACCTACACGACCGGCACGACCGGCGCGCTGTTGAGCTGACGCTCTCGATATAGGCTCGACTACCAGGGAGGACATGCCGGTTTTGGGATTGTAGTTGTTCTGCTTGACGAATCCAGGATCAATGACGTAGACGACACCGTCGATAGTGATGGAAGTCTCAGCGATATTGGTAGCGAGGACGACCTAAATGTCAGTTTTTGCAACCCAAAGGATGACTCACCTTTCTTGCACCCTCTGGAGTCGGCTCAAAAATCTTCGACTGCATTTCGCTTGGTAGATTGGCGTAAATCGGGGCGATGATCAATTCGGGGACCTTGTCGCCGAGAGCGTACATTGTCTCTTTGAGATTCTCCTCGCATGCCTCAATCTCATCCTGACCCGTGAGGAAGAGTAAAATGTCGCCTTTCGGCTGGGTAGTGTGGATTTGCAGGATGGACGTGATGGCGGCGTGGATGTAATTCGCTTCGGGTTGCTGGGTGTAGTAGACGTCGACGGGGAAACGGCGACCGGGAACTATAGTCAGCAAAGCTAGGTATATGAACTTACCATTGAATGTAGGGGCGTCATCGAAGAACTCGGCAAACTTTTGCGCATTCAAGGTGGCGGAGGAGATGAGAAGGCGAAGTTCTGGTCGGAATCGTGCAATATCCTAATGTCAGCTGGCTCGACATCATGACTCACCTTGATCAAACCAAACAAGATATCCGTACTAAGAGTCCGCTCGTGCGCCTCGTCAATCACCAGAGCAGAGTATGTCGATAACTCTGGATCGGTCAAAAACTCCCGCAACAACATTCCGTCCGTCATGTACTTCAACACCGTCTTTTCACTCGTCATATCTTCGAATCGGATCGAATACCCGACTTCCTGCCCCAGTCTGCAGCCCATTTCTTCCGCCACACGAGCCGCCACTGACATAGCTGCCACTCGACGAGGCTGGGTACAGCCAATCTTCATCCCGCCTTTGGTGTAGCCGGCTTCGTGGAGATATTGGGGGAGTTGGGTAGTTTTGCCCGAACCGGTCTCAGCGACGACGATGAGAACCTGGTGTTCCGCTATTGCCGCGAGAAGACCATCCGGACCGTCTCTGTAGTCGTAGATGGGTAAAGATTTCCGTGTTTGCTCCATCGACATGGCTACAGTCAGCTCAACCGAAGTCCAGTGCTCACCTTTTGACTCTGCCTGTGCTATACTATCCAGTATCGCTTGTTCGTCCTTCGTCAATGTCCCGTCCAGTTTGCCCTCCTGCAAGAACTGTATTCCCTGGCTCTCATCAAAGACATAGTCCCACGCCTCCTCGGCGTACTCCACGTCCATCGCTCCCGTCTTCATATCCGTCTTGTGAGTTTGGTTCACCTCCCATTGGTCCACATCCGTCACAAATTGTCCCTCGACAGGTTTGCTCTCCTCGTATCGCGAATACAGCGCGTTCTTCTTCTTCTTCGCATCCATCCGTCCTTGCTCCGTGATGTAGTCGTCCGGCATCATATATCCGTCCTTTCCATCATCTATTCTCTCCCGCGCCTCCATGATCTTTATAAGCTCCTGCTTGTGCCGTATCCTCGCCTCCTCTTTCTCCGACAACTTTTGACCCCGGAACAATGACTGCTCATCCAGAATCTCCATGCGCAACAGGTCGAGCTGCTGCTTTTCTCGCTTCGATAGATACTCCTGTCGAGAATGTAACCGTAGATCATCAATGACGGCCTTCCTTGCTTCAGGATCATCCGCCAGCATTGCTCGCCGTGTCGCCTCGAGTACATCGTCGGCCTTGGTCGTCCGATCCGTGACAAGCTTCTTCGTTTTATCCTGGTCCTTTTCCCGCATCCGAGCGGAAAAAGCATCCCGCTCCGCGACATCTTTTAGACGCTCCCTTTCCGCCTTCTCCTCCTCCGTTTCCTGTGGTTCATCGTCTGGTAGTTCTGACGCAAATCTAGCCCTCTTCTCGACCACAGGCTCAGGCTCAGGTTCATCATCCCAATTCCCCTCGGTTTCCCGCTTCCGACTTGATCTTCCCATCTTCACCGCCTCTCTGCCCGTCTCCTTATCATTCTCCTTCCCCTTTTCGCGCTTCTTCTCCTTCTTCCGTTTACTCGAGGTTGGCTCGTCATCCATAAGCAGCGAGAACTTTTGGGTGGCGGCGGAGGATGAAGGTTTGGCACTCTTCGGTTTGGATTTCCTCGGGACCAAGGAGTGAACCTGAGAGGCGAATGCTTGCAGCGCAGGAGAGTTATCGATACCGACTCCGATCAGAGAAGAATATAGGTCGCCAGGAGTCTTGGAGGATAGAGCTAGACTGTGAACAAAGTCGACGGTAGCGCCGTCTGACGACCCAAAATGCTGAGATGTAAGCTTATGCCGGTTCGAATTGCTCGAAATTGGACTTACTTGGACGACATTGTCGCTGATGTACGTCTTGAGGTCGGCCATACCGCGCTGTTCTGAAGGTTATAGGATGGGAAAGAGGCAAAACACCTTGATATTGGTGGTGTGCATCTTCAGAGAATCACGCTTTACGTAACGCTCTCTGTCCCACTTGCGCCCAGCCAACTCTGTGCAGCATTCCTCGCATTCTATACATCCCTCACCCTTTCATAGTCCACTTATATCATCCCTTCACGACCTAGCAGGCACAAGCGGAGGCCAGTGAAACTTGCTACCAAGAGACCTGCTCTTTCCAAATCTGGCACCATGTCAGACAACCCCCTCCTCCGTCGACCTGCTGCGGCCTCCGCTTCAACACCCATCCCCGCCGAGCCATCCGCACCGTCCATTACGGCCAAGCCATTCGGCTCCAAGTCGATGCAGCGGAAACGTCCCGCCGGTCTATCTATCGCACCCTCCATCGAGGCGTCGCGAGCTCCACCCGCACTCCCCCTAAGTGGGAGCACAAAGGACGGGTTCTCGGGCCTCTCTGAAGCCGAGAAGCTTCGGCAAGATATTGCTCGTCTTCAGCTGTCCTCGTCTCAGTCGTCAAATCTACACTCGCCTGGATCAGGCCCTAGCTCACCCACGGCCTCATCCCCTGTCGCGCCACTGACGCCTACCACCCTGAGTCAAAGCGACTCATCCTCTAGTGCGATAGCGGACAAAGCGCGCAAGAAGAAGGACGGTACCCGAAAGCGGACCAAGACGGATAAGGATGGGTTGGAGCTGGTCAAAGATGAAGATCTGGAGATACTGGCGGATCTGGGAGCGGGTAATGGCGGGTCAGTGACTAAGGTTTGGAACAAGAAGAGGGGATGTATCATGGCTCGGAAGGTGAGTTACTTCAGAAAGGCTCCTCCATGATACTGACGGCTTGTAGCTCATTCTGGTGGACGCAAAGCCGTCTGTGCGCAAACAAATTCTGCGAGAACTGCAGATCATGAATGACTGTAACTCGCCATATATTGTGGGATACTACGGGTGCTTTCTGGTTGAGGTGCATGTCGGCGTAGTCATGGAGGCTATGGATGCTGGGTAGGTTTTGCTCGATCCCAAACTTAGTGCTGGAGCTAATGCGCAGCTCGCTTGATGACATCTGTCGGAAGAACGGAGCTATCCCAATAAATGTTGTCGGCAAGGTGGCCGAAGCGGTCCTAAAGGGATTGACCTACCTGTATGATGTTCACCGGATCATACATCGAGGTGGGTCCAGATCTATCCTAAAAGTCACTGAGCTAATGAAAGATATAAAACCCTCAAATATCCTCGCAAACACCAATGGCGAGATCAAGATCTGCGATTTCGGTGTTTCTGGAGAACTCATCAACTCAATCGCAAATACCTTCGTTGGGACTAGCACGTATATGAGCGTAAGTTCTGTCCATATTATCAAGGTTCTGGCTGACAATCTAGCCCGAGCGTATCCAAGGTGCACCGTACACGATCAAATCCGACGTCTGGTCCCTCGGAATCTCCCTCATTGAGCTCGCAACAGGCCGCTTTCCATTCCAGGACTCGTCCGAAAATACCGATTCCGAGGAAGACGAAGACGAGGACGAGGCATACGATCCCGATCCTACCCTGCCTGTCTCTACCCGTCGTCCCCAACTCCCCGCAAAGAGTAATACCACCCCCAAAGCGAAGAAGACAAAGAAGGCGGGCGTGAGTCTGGGTGGGGGAGGTCACACGATGAGCATCCTGGATCTGCTACAGCACATCGTCAACGAGCCAGCGCCGCGGCTTGTCAGTAGGAAAAGAAGCTTCCCTGCGTCGGCGCAGGAGTTCGTGGAGGGATGTCTTGATAAAGATCCAATGAAGCGGAAATCACCTCAGGAGTTGTTGGTGAGTCGACCCTCTGGTACATCTCTGCTCAGCTGACTTGATAGGCTTCCGAATGGATCGTTGCCTCTACTGTTACCCAGGCGGATCTACAGGAGTGGGCTAAAAGCCTCACTGGGTCTGCTGGGAGTTGAGCTTGTACCACGTCGTTAACGAATAGTCCAGCTATACAGCAGTAGCCATGAATGACGACAGCGACTTTAACGATCATACATACACTTACACGATGGGCCTAGATCATACTCCCGTTCCATGCCTAGCCTAAATATCTGCCCGCCCTCTGCGTCTAGGTCTCAATCTCCATCTAGCCTCATCGTCATCTACTTCGTCCCTTGCCTCTACTTCCCCAATCCTCGGCACTCGCAAGCGGATCTTCAGCTCTGAGGTGTGAGGCGGGGTATCTGATTCCGACTGATCAACGCCAGGCTCAACCTTCACGCTGAGCCCATTCTCACCCGCTCCCACAGTATTCCCTGCCCTTCTCGTCTCACGCGCATCAATCTCAGTAGCACTGACAGGTCTGCGCGGGACGTATTCCATAGAGTCTCGGTCATGATTGGACTTGTGATCCGTATCCGAGTTGACCGACTCTGACCTATTGGATGTTGAGAATGTTGTCCAGTCTCGCTTACGCTTGATTGGCAATGATGGCTCGTCGGCTGATAGGCTGGCATTTAGGGTGAGAACGAGCGATGGGGACTTCGGTGTGATTTTGGGGATATCAGCGACTGGACGAGCCCCAAAACCTAGTTTCGCCCAGATATCAACACCGTCGTTGGGAGCGTTGGCGATAGGAGGAGGGCTACCGCTGTCTGACTCGCTGACAGCGTAAGATGACTGCAGTTCCACGTGGGGCAGAGACTTCGTATCAGTGTAAGTCGACACTGGAAGAGCTGGGGATCCATCGCGATCGTTGGATTCCGCCTTGATCGCCGCTCGTGCCTGCTTGGCGATAGCTTTGATATCGATACCCCCTTGGTCCTCACTCCTGTGTTCAATGGTGACAGGTGACGTATACCCCTGCTTCTCTGTCGAGCCCGACTCAGACAGACTTCCCCGCCTCTTAGCAGCCGCAGCTGCAACTACCAATTTGATCACCTCAGAAATCACCCGTCCCGCTACCCGCTTGTTCGTTGCCGTCCGACTGTGCTGTGTCTTCTCCACCCGTGTCAGGTTCCGCTCTTCGCTTCCCTTCTTCACGGATCGCCGGCGCACTCCGGTCACTGCGGACTGCTTCGACAGCCCCTTCTCAATAGTAGCCAAGTATGGTGCCACAATCTGCGTGGTGGATAATGTCGAGGCAAGACCAGAATCGCGCTTGGTGATAACGACGTCTCCGTTGGGTAGAGGGGGAAGTGAGCGAGGAGAGGGCGCGAAGTGGATTAGACCGGGGACGAAATCGTCAGGTGTCTTGGTAGGGTGACGACGAGCGATGTGGGCCATAAGCGAAGGGAATGTAGGGCCTTCGAACAGGCAATCTAGATCGTCAGTCTCGTCCTACCGGTACCCGCATGGCTGAGGAGACTTACCGAAGGGACACCGAGCACAGAATTGTCCCATGTGCTCCATCAGACAATGACGATACATCTTCTCCTTGTCCGAGAAGGTCTTGGCACAAGTGTTCCAATGACACCTGAAGTCGTTCTTCACTTTGCTTGGAGTACTGTCGATTGGAGGCATGGGCGGAATGGGCAGGTGTTTGATGTGCGCGTGGTGGATATGTTTCTCGAGCAGACCCCACGAGTTCAGCACGGCCCGACATCCGCCCCAGCGACAGTAAGTTGGCCTAACGATTCAGCTCCAATCAAAGAACATACTCAAAAAGGCTCACTTTGCGTGTACAAAGACCTGCAGCTGGATTCTCCGCTTCATGGCTGGATCCTCCTTCGCCTTTGCCTTCTTCCTTTCTGCCAATTTTAAAGCCTCCGCTGCGTCCTTCGCTTCCTTGGCTTGAGCTAACACTATCGCCTGTCTAGCCTTCCCGATCATCACCTCTTGTTCCCTCAACAGCGCCTCCCTCTGCTGACTCACTGTTCCACGCCCAACGCTCAGCCTCGACGTTAATCCAGTGGGGCGCATCATGCTCTTCGAGGCAGCCATATACTTCTGCCACTCTTGCGCAGCCACTGCCAGTGCAGCGGGAGATGCTCTTGCTTCAATTCTTGGCATATCTCGTGAGGCTCGCCTCGACAGCGGAGGTGCACCCTCGCGCAGACCAGTAGCCACAGATCCTCGTCGGTCATTCATCGCCATAGGGGGCGACACCGAGGCTATCGAATCTCGGCGGAAAAGCTGACTTGGATGTCCGGGAGGAGTGGGTATACCTGCGGAAAGGGGACTGCGGCGGTTCCAGTCGGCATGAACAGGGGTGTGGTGTGTTGCTTCGTGCCGATTCGCATCTCGCTGATCCACTGACCGTGGGAAGGGGATTGAGGCGGCAAGGGAGGGGAGGCGGCCGGTGCCGTCTCTGCCCCAGTCGGCATGCGAGGATTTGTGCGGCTGCCAAGGCGAAGCCTCATACCGAGGAACAGAGACACGTCGGGATACAGTCCGAGCGTCGAAAGGCTTGTGGAGGGGACGATACGAAGCGTATCCGTGCGGGGAGGGTTGTCTATGCCTGGACCTTTCACTCTCCATCGCCCGCTTTCGGCTTTCGTCTCGTTGGTTCAGAAGAACCTGCTCTCGCTGCCGATCGTACGCGTACATGTCCTGGCGATACCTCATCACCTCCTTTGTCTCTGGGCGTCGGACGAGCCTCGCTTCTTCCTCCCTCCTCATTGTCTCCTTCTCTGCCTCCCTCCGCTTCCGCCAGATCTCGTCTCTCTGTGCCGTCGCGCGGTTTAGCACATGTTGATCTACATCCACCGGGTCACTGGCTGATAAGCCACGAGTTCCACGATACTGCGGGGATGCCGCAGGACCGCCGCCGAATCGATACGAGTTTAGCGTTCCCGGTCCGCCGCCTGAGCCTACTCGCGGAGGACTCATCAGTCTCGGAGGACGGGCATTTCGATCGTATGGCTGAGCACGAGCCGTATGGTGAAGAGGTCGAAGGGGAGCGGAAGGTTGCCGGCTTCGAGTCCTGGGATAATAAGGCGGGATATGTTCGTGATAGGAGGGCGCGACGGAGCGGGAGGGTAAGGGTAGATGATAGGACCTTGGGCGAGCGCGAGGATCGAAATGGGATGAAGGCGGTGGGAGGTGGTATTGTTCGCGAGGACGGGCAGAGCGGGAGTAGGGGCTGTCGGGTGTGGTATGGTAAGGTACACGAGGAGGGGAAGGGCTCCGGGAAGGGGGGTGATGTGAATGAGTATGAGGATAGGGTGGATACCGGAATGATTCAGTCATGGTGGAATTTCTTGGGTGTGAGAGACCGGGGGGTTAACGGTGGTCTATTCTTGTGTTCAGCTTCAAGACTTTGATAAGCGAAGAATGTAAACGGGGAGCTTGGAGGGGGAGATGAGCGAGCTTATATAGCCTTCCGCCAAGACCCTTGATCGCCTTACCCCTGTGAATGTAGAGGTGGGATTTGACAAAAGATCTTCCAGGAGTACCAACAAAGGAGGGGGAGAGGTAGCGAAGATCAGACATGCCGCTTGTGAACGATTCGAGAGGGGGAAGGACGGGTGGGAGTAGAAAGGAAGTCAGCAGATTGGTATGTTTACTATCGCTGACGTGGCGAGAGTGTAATTATGTCAAAGAGGAGAGATTAGAAGCCCGATGTATGTGTCCTCGGTCCTGATGATTAGTCAAAGTCAGTGACATATCAAGTCAAAGATACATGCTAGAAACCCATGCAAGCCCCCCCGCCCCCCCAACCCGAAGCCTAATCGGACTTCTGCTTCTTCCCCCTCCCCCTCCCACCTCCACTCTCCTCCGCGAATTTCCTCTTCTGACCTTCCTTCCTCAACGTATTCCTCCTTTCCTCCTTCACTTTCCTCTCCCTTCCTTCATCCCTATTCTTACTTTCCTTCCTATGCCCCTCTTTCCTCTCTTCCTGCTTATCTTTCCGCCTCGCCACTTTATCTTTCCTAAGCGATTGCATCTGCTGCAAAAGCGCCACTGCCTTCTTCTCACTATCATCCATAATCACAGCTCGAGATTGGAGGTATGTCTCTTTACGCTGTTTAGGGATAGCTTTGGTTTTGGATGCGAAGGGTAGGGAAGCTTCGAGTTTACGGGGTACCTTCAAGGTGTTGAATCTTCGAGTTGTCCTTTCGACTTTCTGCCATATGTCAGCTCTATTCCTAGCGAAGATTGGGAAAACCCACCTTGTATTGCGAATTTGGGTCTAGAGGCGTTGCTACACCCTCATCCCGCCTGATCTGACCCGTAAGGCGCATCCCCTTCCATTCACCCTTATCCGCAAGAAGAAGCGATGTGACGGGGTTGTAAAGCTTCTTGGGTTCGATAGAGTACCACGCGCGCAAGAAGACGATATCTGATTATCAGCCATGTCCCTTTCCCATCTAAGACAGCACTCACCAGACATCAAAATCTTATCCTCAAATGTAGCCCTATACGACCCCTCAGGCTTACTCAGCGCCCTCTTCACCTGCCCTCTGATCCCCGACACCGTCTTTATATTCGCCCCTTCAAACTTGGCCACCTCTAACGCCGATCCAAACATGTCTTTAACAAAAGCGGTATTTTTGAAAATCTTATACGGTACACCCGTCAATTTCAATTTCTTGACAATCTTGGTCGTCCGGTCAATATCCAAAACCACCCCCGTGGCTGATATTCTGAAACCGGGCGTACCAGCGGACAAGGAGTTGAAGGCGCAGAATGCCGTATTGGGCGCAGAGACGGGTCCGAAAAAGGTGGCGTAGCAGTGCATATGCTCCGGCGTATATTTCAAGAATCGGTTCCTTATCGAATGATCGTCAAGGTGGTAGATTGGCATACTTTGGAATCGTCGCCAGCCGAGGGAGAAAATGATGGGATCGTTGGTTTTGAGTGTCCGTGTGAACCATCGATGTCGCTTAATTCGAACCGTGACGTACCCGAATCGTTCTTCAGCCGCCAGAAGACCGCCGACGATTATGGGGTAGGCCGGATTGAAGTGCTCAATCATCTCACAGGGGACATTGTCGATTTCCAGACGGACATATGAGCCCGCTCGATATCCCTCAATCTGCGCCCTTGCCTCATTCTCCAATCCCTCAAACTCCGCCTCGTTCAACTGACGCTGCTTGGCAAATTCCGCCTTTTGCGCGTCGTAAAAGTCCATCTTGCCCTCGTCGTCCGAATCCGAATAGGTTTCGTCGAACTTGGCAGCAAGAGCAGCCTTCTTCTTCTCCATTGCTGATTCTCGCGCCTTGGCAACATCAACCGTGGGCTTCACTCCAACGTACGGCACGTCCTCCCCGTCCTCTCCACCTTCGACATCCTCAAAGTCCCCTTCGTCCGCGTCATCCTCATACGCCTGACCTTCATGGTCGACCTCGCCGACAGGCCCGCTGATGAAGAGACCTCGGAGCGTCTCCAGCATGCCCTCATCAGACCACTTTGCCTTGAGCGCCTCGGCATCCTGGCTCTCTTTAAGCTGATCCCCATCATCACCCTCCCCTCCACCCTTCGCCACCTTGTAGAAACCCTCCCTCGCCATCAAGGAAGACTCGGCTCCCTCTGATGACGCCTCGGTTTTGCCCGCTGCAATCTCCTCCGGACTGAGCTCCGAGTTATAGATGAGCGACATGAGATCTCGACGACGCGTCATGCGTTCCGTAAAGCCAGTAGCGGCCCGAGCAGAGAGGCTGGTCTTCCACTTGGGCACAGCCTCCTCCTCCTCTTCATCCTCGCCGTCGGTGAAGTCCGGATCGTCAAATTCGAGCCGTTTCCCATCCTGCTCGAACCCGGTGGCCAGATCCAGGTCGTTCTCCGAGCCACTATCAGCGAAATCGACATCGCCACCCTCGTCGTCTGACTCATCACCAATCGCCACTCCTTCTCCATCCGAGAATCCCTCATCATCCTCGTCAATCTCGTCCTCATCATCATCGTCGTACTCCTCGTCAGTCGCAACACCGAGCATCGGCCCGCCATTCCGAGGTTCCGCTCGTCTACGCTGGCGCCCGGCCGGAGCTTCGAGAGGTGCGGAGGAAGTGCCGAAAAGTCGGATTTGGGATGACTCGACACCGTCGGCAAATGTCCGTGTGGCATCTTGCAGATCCATGACCATCTTTTCACCCTCTCCTTGGGGTTCTGAAGTATCAGCTTGGCTCATCGAGTAGAGAGGTCGACTCACGATCACCACCCTTCGAGAAACTCCCGGGAACATTGACATACACCGCATCCTTGTCGTACATCACTCCACCCACATCAGACATCGGCGCATGGATCAATTTCGCCTTTTCGCCCATCTTCCTCCTCCTTTCGCTCTCTAGAGTGGGCAGGGCACACGGATCCGCCAATCTCTCCACCGTCCGCACTTCCAAATCTCCAGCTCCGGGAATATGCACCTTGGCATTCCTCGCTGGCAAGTTCGGGCCACGTAGATATCCGTAGAGCGTAATTGTCCGGTCCATCTTTGGGTTGGCACGCAAAGCTTCCCGGCTGGTGAGATCCTGGATACGATCGGCGACAAGGTAAGGATGCTGATTTCGGAAGATGAGGGGACGGAACTTCATAACAGATATGAATCGCGAGAGAAGGTTGATTTCGGTATCGGGATATCGGCCGTTGATTACGCCGGAGAGGGAAAAGAGCTTCGCACCCTGATAAATCTCTGTCCAGAAACGGTGCTTGAGCCGCTTCTTGGTATCTTTCAGAGTGGACTGTTTTTTGATCAGGTCGAGGTGGGTGAGGAGACCAAGAACTTTAGGGAAACCGTGGGATTGGAGGATATTGAGGAACTCAAATGTTTCCTGGACGTCAGCAAATGTCGTGTTGCTGGCTCACCATTTCGAATCCGAAACTCCCATCAATCATCAACAGGACAAGATCCACCACCTTGCCTAAATCGATCATGCTGTTGAGATCATTCCCGCATTCGACAAAAGTGATTCGTCTCGTCTTGCCAGAGACGACGGTGATGGGTCCGAGGGGCTGGTTAAGCGAGTGCTTGGTGAAGCGCTTGACAAGAGAGCGGAGCAAGGTAGACTTCCCAACGCCCGGAGGCCCGACAAGACCGACAATAATGGGTGGAGGGGGTAGCCGACCCTCGTCCATCCGCTTGCCCTTCTCAGCGGTGACTTTGCGCTCATCGGGATTACGGTTGACTAGGGGGACATGGAGACGCTTTTGATCCTTCTCCGCAGTTCGTCGAGCAGCTCGGTCGGCTGAGCGGAAAGAGGAACCGATGAAAGCCTGGAAGGTCAGATAGGCTCTTTCGAGGCGACGGTCCAGCTGACCTTAGGGTTGTAGCCCTGCCCGCCTGATCGATCTACACCATTTGCCAAATCCTTCTTCTCCGCCTTCTTCCCTGATGAAGCCTTGTGATGAGGCTTGTGGGGCTTCTCCATGTTGACTATAGCTGTAGATGGTGATGTATAGCCTGGGTGGACCTGAAATCTTCACCTGGGCAAGGCTGCTTACGAAAGCTGGGCTGGCGGAGATTGCCGCTGCCACCCAGCTACTGCTTGTCTTAATTGACCCACCCTTTTACGCGGTTGGCTGTGAGATGGTTTTCTACTTTTGCTCCTTCGCGTGCGCTCCCCTTACCGCTTGGCCAGTCCTGCCTCCACCTCGGACGTCCACCCCAGCGCCCCTACAACAGTTATAGACAGCTCAGTACAGCTGGATAAGTAAGCCTTCCCGCCAAGTCCTTCCGCTGATTCCTCAGTAGGGCACAGGATGCCCCCTATAAAAATCAAACTTTCCCTCTCGTCAGCCTCCCTCCTCTCCTCTTCCTCATCCACACCCACCACCGCCGAGAAGGGCAAGGCCAAAGCGCCATCCAATGAGGTTTCTACGCCAGCCTCTTACATCAACACGACCGCAAGCCCTATTTCAGAATGGGGACATGGCTCCCCTGCACCCTCCGCAGGCCCATCGAGGCTCTCCCATCCTTCGCTTGGCCCAGCATTCTCCCCGCATACTCCATCTACATCTACTCCCGGTGGAACTCCCACATCCTCTTCCAAGAAGCCTAAAATCAAGGCCAAGACCAAGAGCAAGCTCGGCCGGATATCTAAACCTAAACGACTGTCCCAATCCGCTCCTGTCCGCCCAACGGCCATTCCTCCACATGTCTACTCGGGCCCATCCACACCGCTATCTACACCTGGGCAAATGGCACCTCCGCCGTTTCCCCACTATCCATTCCCGGGGACAACACCATCACCAGCGCCTGAATCGAGGTATCCTTCCGGGCTAAATTCACCAGGTGGATGGGACGGGGACTCAGTGAAGGAAGAAATGATGGACGTTGATGGAGAGGATGGAGAGGGATCGCCTGATCCCTTGTCTGCCCCATATGGGCAGGGCGAGGGGGAGGATCAGGGAACGCCGCATAGTCGGGGAAGGACGGGTGTTAAATGGGCGAGAATACGAAAACCGCTCAAGGAGTTGATGGGGAAGATCATGATTGAGCTAAGAAGAAGAGACGAGGTGTGTATACTGTTCAATGATTGCGTCTTTGGCTCATACTTTAGTACGCGCTCTTTTCAGAACCAGTCAATACGGAAGACTTCCCCACCTACCTCAACATCATTGGCGGCGCCGACAAAATGATGGACCTATCCACCATGCAGAATAAGGTGGACAATGGTGATTATCGGACGATGGACCAAGTCGAATCGGACTTGCGTATGCTAGTCACCGCCGCGCAAAAGTTCAATCCACCCGGAACAGTCCCTTACCGCTCCGCCAACAATGTCCTGACTTACGGTTTGAAGCATATCGAACGTAATCGCCCTCTTGTCCTCACTCCCTCCCCATCCCCAGTACGCGAAACTACCGAAACGCCCGGTCGATTCAGCGTTGACATCGACACCGAGGCTACCGAATCTAAAACGGCCGAAATTGAACTCCCTCCCGCGAGTCGAATCCCCATTGAAATGCTCGATTTCCCCCCCAACTCCCTTTCCGCCCTCGCTGTCGGCTGGAATCTCAATGGCGGGAAGAAGGTGTATATCAAGCGAGACCTAAGGGCTCGAGAACGATTCTCGGGCAAATGGCGTCATGTCGATTATGACGGTACACGGTCTTTATCCGAAATGGACGATATTCATCAGGTATTCGCACCTGAACTACCCATGAAGGGAAATACAGTCGTGGACTGGAAGGGATTAAGTAGGGAAGGGACATGGTGGGATTGGCCCGGTGTAGGTGGAGCCTTCGGTCAACCTCCTGTCCCATTTACAAAGTACCCTATTCGGCCCGGGTACATTACCCGAGAGTTGAGCTTGGCGGCATTTGGGAATGTGCCTGAGATCCAGACGGAGAGGAAGATGCTGGTGGGCCGGAAGATGGGGGAGAATGCGGCGGCTGGAATGCAGGCGGTGGAAGTGGATGAAGATGAGGTATTCATGGAACATCTCAGGCCAACGGCAGTTAAGCCTAAACCGGTGAAGGGGCGGAGAGAGGCCGGGTCGGGGTATACGAATACATACGATGCCAGGAGACCGGGCGAGTGGTTGAGAGATATGGCGGATGGGGATGTTCGAGGCGAGGCCTACAGATCTTCAGTCAGGCGCTTCCTGGAGGGCGCAATCAAGAGTGCGACGTCTGGATCTAGGGGGAATGGAGATGTCTCCGGGGGTCTGGACGTGCTGAAAGATTACGTCGAGAAGGAATACAATAACGGCGTACTTTCATCCGATATCGAACAATCATCCAAACGTGCGATTTCAGCACTACAACAACTCGGCCCTTCCCCATCTTCCCATACTACAACGCACTCCAAACCTATCCTCTCCCCGGCCGAAGTTCGCATGATGGTCGAAAAGTCTCACGCGCGCATGACGCTCCGACATATTCTCCGACCGTCAAACCCGCTCGATATATCTCCATTCATCACTACTCCTGGAGAATTCATGCTTGCAAGTAGGCACGAAGGGATGGATGGGGGTTTAGGATGGGTAGCGAGTCAGCTGGTGCAGATGACGAAAGAACAAAGAGAGGCGAGGGGGCAAAAACGGAAGATGATCACGGATGAAACGAAAGACGATGTGTCAATCTCGAAGAAAGTAAAGACGGAAGACGATATCCCTAGACCGCGATCGGGCACTTCCCCCTTATCCACCGCTCCTTCATCCCCTGTCCTCCCCGATCCTGCCGCGCCTGGCGAGACAAAACCCGATATCAGCAAGGTCGCACCACCACCGAAAGTAGCCAAAGGTGGAGAGGACGAGCGAATGAGAGCTGTCAGACTGGAGATTTTGGCGCTGTGCAAATTCTTCCCCCTTACGGGTCTGAAACCGTTACCGAAGGCTTTGGCGGATAGGGTGTTACCGGCGAATGTCAGGGGGTTGTTGTCGGCGCCGGAGTGAAATGGACAATTTGCTATAGGTACTCAAAGTCCAGCTGTTGGGCTTAATGATTGTATGTAGTTTTTAGGCCGTAGATTCATGCCTTGCACAGTGCTCACTACATGCTCCACCACCGTGTAGAGGGCTCTGATTCCAGCTACACTAGTAGGTGGCATAGACCCAAAGATTCTGAAACATGCGCACGGGGTATGATTACGGCAGGTGGTTCCGACGGAACTTTGGCCAAATTTCTAATGCATTGCGAAGCTTGTTTGACCTCTGACCTTCCCATCTATCTCTCTCACTATCTCAGAACGGGCACACACCACAGCCACAGATCTCAGAGCGGCAGCTATGCCCGTTCCAGGTGGACCCAACGTCGTCCCGCTCAGAAGGGAAGACAGGGATGCAGTGGGATGGAGTAGCAAACGGGTAGCCGAGAGTGGTCCGCCTGTCGTTCGTGCATTCGCCCAGACGAAAGAAGGCAGACAAGAGAGGGCACAGCAGGCCGAGCAAAGGAAGAAGGATAATCAGAATCGTCCTCTGCCATCTCACTCTCGAGGCCGAGGTCATCGACCCTTTCGAGGTGGTAGTGGTCGAGGTGGGAGACCGGGATGGAACTCCTTTGGACCCAGTGGCGGGAATGCACCGGACCACCATTCGGCTGACGGCACGATGAGGAATGGTACAGGCGGATGGGACCAGTATAGGCCTCCTCCGAGTGGACCTAGGAGGGAAATGGACGGCTGGGCATCACATTCCAGATCTGCCGAGATGGACCGGGGCGGCATGGCGCCGAGGCAAGGGGAGCCGGGACCCAGTACTTGGAATTCCAACAGGTATGTCATGGACTTTCCTCATTTTACGACGCCGCATGAGGAAAGTCTGATTGTCTATAGAGCTTATAGTCCCTCACAACCTACCGAATCTTCCCACCACCAATACCCTAAACCCGTTCAACGCTATATCCCACCTCAGCCAAATCCTATACCGACATCTCTCATGCCCCCGCCTATCTGGACAGACTACCCTCCCACAGCACCAGTCCCTACTCCTGCAATGATACCCGCGGTCCCTGCAGAGCCTTCGATACCAAAGGCGCCTCCTACCAGGATGGTATTCCGCCCGACGAGAAGGGTGGCTTCTTCGTCGAATGCCCCTGATCCAAAGATCAAGAAGGTAGATGTGAGAATTGAAGAAAGGGCTGGAAGGGGAGAAGTTGACGAGTTGAAAGAGGAGGATAATCGCGAGGAGCTAGTGCAACCGGGAGGTAAAGGTGAAGATCGGAAACCTACAGCTCAAGAGCTGGAGTATACACCTGTCAATCCCGATTCTCAAATCACTGGTACTTTGGCTCTGAGGTAAGTCATCGAATTCGATGTCGATGCTGAGGCTTTTGTGCGGAAATTGGTGCTGACCCTAAATAGGAAGAAGGATATCCCCATCTCATGCTTTACCCAACCGGGAAAAGACCGAGTTCTCGCTCGGCAGCAATTCAAGACTCTACATTACGAACAGCTCCTGAAGCAAGGAAAGATCGCTACGCATAGCATGTGGCGGGACGATGGGTTTGCGGTGGACTGGGAGCGTGCAGAAGAGGCACCCTCGGCGGCCCCTGATGCCGGAGTCAAATCGGCAATCAGAGGTTTATCAACCGCACCACTGGAATCTGCGATCTCCCTATCAACCCCTGCCACTCCGAAGATACCCGCACCGGGGGCCAGCCCTGGCCCATCCTCCCGTCAGCGAAGCACATCTGCGATCATTGCACCTGTGATCAGTCCTGCTCCATCCTCCCACAAACATAGCGCTCCCACAAGCAACGACCGCCAGTCCACTCCTAATCCTCCTCCATCCACCGTAAACCCCTTTGTCCCAGTCGAAAATAGCAATTACCTCAGCTGGAGTGAGTCGACACTCGAACCTTTCGAAACAACCTACGAGAGATCAGACGCAGCAGCAGGCAATGACCCTCAGGACTTGCCTCGGCCGTCTTGTTGGGTTAACAAGTACACGATGCCGATAGTCGTGGAAAATGCTGTCGATCCCGTCACGGGGAGAAAGCAGCCCAGTAATGGTCGATGGCGCAGACAAGTGTGGTGGAAGGCGGCCGAGCTCGATGCAGAGGGAAAGCCGACGGTCCGGGTTGATCGATTGGACTCACGTAAAGAAGGGGGCGTGCTCACCTTAAAGTTGACCAGGCTCGACCTGGGGGATGAGTGGGAGCTACCAAAATGGGCATCTCTCCCTATGTCCCGTATGAATGGGGCCAGGTCGGGACCTACTGGAGAGCCTGGAGAGGGAGCTGGGGAACAGGAGCTAGAGATGCTCATCTCAAACAACGGAAGCGCAGAATCCACCGCGAGAGGAGCTAAATCGGCGAAAAGACCGGCTGAGGATCCCCCGAAATCAATGCCAAAATCCAAGAAGGCGAAGGGCGGGAAAAAGGAGGAGAAGGCAAAGGGCCCCGGGTCGTCTCAAGAGAGTAAGAAGGCTCGGGAAAAGAAAGCAAAGCAGCAGAGGGAGGAAAGCAGAAAGAGTCAGGCGGGGTCTACTGCTCCAGAGCAGAATGTTGGTCGCGCAGCTGGAAGGTCCGACAGCTCGGCAATGCCAAATTTCCAGCATCTGGATCCCAACAGCAAACTGGCAGTCTCTGTCGGATCCACCTCGTCAAGCAAAATCCCCTCGCCAGTCCTTCCGTTCCCTCCACCGTCAGTCATAGCACGATCGAGCGGAAGCAACCCCCCATCATCATCCTCTCGCACACAGGACCCATCTTTACCCTCCTCCTCCTCACGCTCCGCACCCGCTACCCATCAGGGCCCGTCAGCTCGGACCACTAGCCCCCTACACCCCGCACACGCTACGATACCACCCGCATCTGAACTATCGACCGCGCTTCGAGATCATGCGTCGTCGCTCCCCTCCTCATCTGTCAATTCACCCTCATTGCTTCAGTTGGAGAACGACCTCTTTGCAAATCTTGAAAAGATTGACCTTTGGACACAGATGGTCACAGACTATCCTTCGCGGAAGGAGGCACTGAGGAAGCAGGTCGATCGAGTGCAAGAGGACATATTCAGGCTTCAGGCGGAGATTGGGCGGCGGAAGCGGGGGGGCTAGTAAGGATTGCAGTCGAGTTGGTCGGGATTGACGTTGAGGGGTGACAGCAAGTGCCTCGTGAGGGAGATTGAATCAGGTCTCGTCTTGAATCTGATTATTTGTATAGCATTCCGGGAGGCTCTTGTGTGTATGCAGGCGGCAGGCAGTGACCTATGGCCGTCATATGGCTTATGGCCGTGAGACCCATGTCCCATGGGGTATCGGTTTTGGGGCATCTACCCCAGATTTACCCCGCATTCCTTGTTGCTTCCCGCCTCTGTAAGGCCGAAGAACTTACCCAGCCATCTCGCATCTCTCAGCAGGCAATTCTCGTCAAAATCGGCTTAGAGCATCAGATCAGACGGCAGCCAGCAGAGCTAACTCTCTTGCAATCTAAACGACCAGTTGACTGTGAGCAACATGGCGGCGGGTCTAATCTGTAAGCCTCACCCTCCCCACAACGTTTCCACGTCACGCCCACGATGCCCCCCCTGTGCTCAAGCTGACGTTATGCAGGGGACATTGTTCTCTTGTTCTGGAGGGTCGTCATCAACCTCTTCTTCAGAGAGATCAGGTGAGGGTTCAGTAATATTGCAACTCATTCGGGACATGGCTGATCAAACTCAGGCCTCGAGGCGCATTCAATATCCCTCGAGAAGGGCCGATTCTCTTCATATGTGGTCCTCATGCGAACCAATTCTTGGATCCTTTGTTGCTGTTCTCGGAGGTACGGAAGGAGGCTCAGCGCCGAGTTGCTGTCCTTATCGCTGCCAAGGTAACTATTCCTGAAAATCCTCGGCTGGTTGATACTGATGGTGTAGAGCATGCAGCGGCGCTTCGTCGGTATAGCTGCTGGGATGATGGATAGTAGTGAGTAGATGAACGCCCTTACTTGACACCCTAGCTAATCTTCAGTCCCCGTCGCTAGAGCTGCCGATGATGCGAAAGCTGGAGCTGGCAAAGTTCTCTTATCCGACAACGACCCCCTCATTGTCACCGGTCTATCCACCAAATTCACCTCGCAAATCAAACCTCGCTCGCAGATTGTCCTCCCAAAAGCAGCCGGATATGCCACTGCGACAGTGCACGAAGTCATATCCGATACCGAGCTCAAACTCAAGGGCGAATTCGTCGTAGCTGGCAAAGACGCCAGCACAAATGTCAAAGCTTCGTCAAAGATTAGAGGTCCTTCGTCGGACGGATGGCAGTACAAGATCTTGCCGTATGTGGATCAGGAGGAGACGTATGGGGCGGTCTTTCAGAGGCTGAATGAAGGCGGATGTATCGGGATCTTTCCAGAGGGTGGGTCGATAGGTATCACCGGAAACTGACTTCGCAGGCGGCTCACACGACCGTACCGACTTTCTACCCCTCAAAGCTGGCTTCTCAATTATGGCCCTTGGCGCTATGGCGGCCAATCCTGACTTGAATGTCAAACTCGTCCCCGTCGGCTTATCATACTTCCACCCCCACAAATTTCGCTCTCGCGCAGTCATCGAGTTCGGACCTCCAATTAGCGTCGATCCCGAATTGGTGGCAATGTACAAAGCTGGCGGAGGGAAGAAGCGGGATGCGTGCGGGAAATTGCTGGAGCAAGTACATGATGGATTGAGGGCTGTCACGCTAAGGGGACCAGACTGGGAAACCATGCAGGTAAGTGACCAATCTGACTGGATGTCGAAAGTTGCTGACGACCATAGGTCATCCAGGCTGCCCGCAGACTCTACCGTATGCCCGGCCAACATCTCACCCTCGGTCAAGTCGTCGAGCTCTCCAAGCGGTTCATGGAAGGCTACCTCCACTACCAACACGAGCCTCGCATTATCGAACTTCGCAAGCGCGTCATCGCCTACAATCGATTGCTCCGAGATATGGGTATCGCAGATCATCAGGTTGAGCGAGCTAGTAACCGAAGTATCAAAAGTCTGCTGCTGCTGGTCTATCGAACGGGTCTGCTGCTCTGGTGGGGTTTATTGAGTCTGCCCGGGGTCATCCTCCATGCGCCAGTCTTCATTCTCGCCAAAGTCATCAGTATCAAGAAAGCTAGGGGTGAGTCCTGATCTAAGAAGTGTGTTTGAATTTGCTGACATGTGCAGAGGCACTGGCGGCATCTACAGTCAAGATCCAGGGACGCGACGTTCTCGCCACCTGGAAAGTTCTCGTTTCGCTCGCCGTCGTTCCCCTACTATACGTCTCATACGGCGCGATTGCGACATATCTCACCTACCACTACGACCTCTTCCTCGGATATCAGCGATATGTGCCGCCCGTATTGGTCTTTTTCGTCTTGCCAAGTCTGGGTTATGCGGCGCTGAAGTTTGGTGAGGCTGGTATGGACGTTATGAAGTAAGCTATGATGAAGCCAAATCTTCTAGCAATGAGCTAATCACTCAGATCTCTCCGGCCCTTGTTCCTCTCTGTTGTGCCAAACCAACATGAAGTCAACAAATTGCGGCGTATGCGTGAGGGTCTGACTAACGACATATCCGAGATCATCGATGAGTTTGGACCTCAGCTATACGAAGATTTCAACAAGGTCAGTCCAGGCTGAGCGACACTGCCAGCAACTTAGCTGACATTCAGGACCGAATGCTCCCTTCTTCATCCGTACCCCAGACCGGCCGCCACCAGGGTCTCATGTCTCGCAAAGCACAAGCATCCGATTCCGTCCTCTCACACCCCATGCTATGGCTCGACGAACGGATCTTCGGTTGGAACCGCTCGGCCGGGATCGCGCAGTCTGTCTGGGGCGCACCTGGCCACGGTCGAGACAGGTCACGATCGAACCCACCGACCGCGCCTGGCTCACCAGCAGAGTCGGACGACGAGCACGAAGAGGCCGACGTGGACTACGATGATGTACTCGCTGTGATTGATACTGGAAGGCGTAGTGGAGGCGGAGGCGATGGATGGCCAGACAGTCCACGAGGCGGGAGGAAGAGGGGAGGGAAGAGTTACGTCGAGATGCAGAATTTGAGGGATGGGAATAGGGGGGAAAGCCCCGTCGGGTTGAAGTTGGATTTGGAACTTGAAGAGGATGAAGGGGCTAGGTTGACAATGAGGAAGAAGCAGACGTAGTGGAAGATACGGTAACGGATAGAATCGAGATGTACAGTCCTTCACCGAATGTTACTCGTCAGTCATAATCCCGGCATCTGGCTGGGAAGCTCTGAACTGTCAGATCTCCAGCCTGGTCCGTCAAGTGAATCCCCAGGCCCGAGCTTTGCGAATACACTAGACATCCCCTGTGTTTCCATTACATAGCGAGCCTACAGTCCCTCACATTTCAAGTGTCAGGGGCAGATGACATAAGACCCTAGTACGACTCCGAGTCTCAAGGCTGCCTCCCGTCGTAATCACACTGACCCCATGAAAAGTCCTATTCATATCTACCCTCGGCGTGCTCCAGCACATCTTTTATAATCTTTACAAATTTCTTTTCCTCCTCGTCGCCCTCGACTGCGTCCGGGGAAGACTGATCGTCCACTGCTTTAGACAGCAAGTCCCATTGTTCACGCTCATCTGAGTGCTTCTGCAGCCACAAGAAGTACTCTTGTTCAGTCCACCCATGGAGCTCGTGCGGCAGTCTCAGGGGTGAGAGGACGATGACGTGATGTAGGACGATCAGGGGTGGGAGGTGGACTGTCTCGACCGCGTTTGTCAATGACGAGACCGGGGAGAAGAGGATTTGCCTGATGGAGTCAGTTCCTGTCATTGGAGTGAGATGTATACAGCAACGAATCGGGAGGCGCTATGGGAAGGTTCTGCCGTTCGGAAATCGTTGTCTGAAGTGGTGATTCACCACTGTTGATACCACTTCCGGCGACAGGAATGAGACTTTCACCTGCCAAACTTCGACCCTTCAAAGACTGATTTCCCAGAACATTCCGACTCCCTAGACACCCATGTTTTTTGAAGACTCACCTGAATGATCGAAGCGCCAAGTAATCATCTCCTATTCTTTCCAGCTTCATTCCTCCTCTTTGCCCCTGAACCTGACCAGTAGTCAACAGGCTCGACAACCCCACCTCGAGTTCCGTCATATCCGTTGTGAGTTTCAACTTCCCGCTTTCGCCTAGCGGTCGAGCTATTGAAGCGTGCAGAAGAAAGGTCCGTATAATGTAACCCGCTAATTGAAGAACCCTAATTGTCAACTAATTGACGCTAGGATAGGAACTCACCACTCTCGCATTGCCTCTCCCATCGACATCTTCCCCAAAAGCTCCGTCTTGACGAATCCCAACTTGTCTGTCATGTCCTGCATGTATGGACTACCTCCTCCATTGCCCATTGACATGGGGTCCATCGGTTTGCTAAAGTCGACATTGTGTATGCGATTTATGATGCTTGCAAAGTCTCTTCGCAAAGCTATATCGAGCGCTTCCGTGATCTTGGTATATGTCGCTCGGATCGTCTGAGGAGTCAGCCACTGGCCGTCTTCAAGAGGATCCGAAGATGGACTGACTTGTACAGTCGGGGACATGATCTCCCACACTTTTGCTGGGAACTCCGTTTCTATAAAGAGAAGGTTATACCAGCAATGATACAAGAATCCCACAAGCTGACAGTTGACGGTCTGAGACGGGGTAGCATTGGGGCCAATGAGCGATACCGCCGTGTAGTCCTTGACGAGCTGCCCAAGTCAGCAGGCAGATAACGCCTCAGCAGAGCCACTCACCATCCCGTCAACCTTGGCAATCATCCCTTCTAGCACCTTGACCGCATTCCGCCCGACTGTTCTGACGAGCAGTGGATCAAATCTCGCTGAGTCTAGCTCGTTTGTGATAGTCCTAGCTACAGTGACGCCATTCCCAGGTCCAGGCGGATTACCCCTGGCCCCAAGATATGACGCCAGAGCCGCTGAAACGATCTCGTTCATGCGTGTCGTTGATTTGGAGAGATATAGGGTTTCGAATGTTGAGATAGACCGTAGGACTAGGACAGCTTCGGGAGATTGTTGATCTCTGGTATACACAGTGTCGGTGTGCATGGCGATCTTTGAGAAGAAATCGTGGAAGAGTCTGAGAAGTCGGGGGTAGCCCGTTGAGAGAGCTTGTTGGAGCCACGCTGACGCTATCGGCGTTAGCTGAGTTCAACCGTTTAAGGGAGCCACAGTTGGAAGCAGCTCACTCTTGGCAACTTCTTTCGTCTGCGTTTCGAGGGCTTTCGCCAACGTTGTCCAGAATGTAAAGCTTGGCTTCTCGTCTAGAGTCTTCATGACTACCTCTAGAAATTCGACATGCGTCTCGGCGTCCTTCTTGAGCTTGAGCACCTTTTCTAAGGTATACACCTATTGGAGTCAGCTTTTTGGCGAGCCTAAGAGGGTTATGAACCACGAGCTCACCTTGATGCAACAATTCGCCACATCCTCGATGACTCTTTCCAGCCGACTCCACAGCACAGTTACCCACAGCTGGGTATTGCTACTCGACGGCTCGGTATTATTCCGTCCCCTGGAGGCGAACTTTGCCGTAGCGCTTTGATTGTCTACACGATCAGCTTGATTATGCTAGGAGATCCTCCGCGTGTCTTGCCGGAACTGACCTTTTCCAGCGACTTCTTTGCCTATAGCCGCAGAATCAAATGCCCTTGTGATTCTTAACGTCACAGCGTCGTTCAAGTCCGCCAAGAGGTTCGAGACTAGGTCTGGCAGCAATCTGAGGTTGTGCGCTGTTTGCAGCGAAGACGAAAGCAGCGGCTGATTTAGGTCTGATAGACCACTAATGACCATGCCTTCCATCTCCTGGATGATTGTATCTCTTGCGGCATCGACTTTCGGGGCGAAAACCTTGACAAAGTCCAGCTGCGCAAGAGGGATGGGGGCTAAGCCATGGGACGCGCCCTCGCCCACAGCCGATGGTGGAGGGTGGAGAAGACTGTCGAGCTCCGCCACAGACAATGCAGCTTTTGCCAATGCCCTCTCCTTTTCTCCCTCGCCAACTTTATCCGCAGTCGCAGCGTTCATGCGATCCATTTGCGCTTCCATGCGCTGCGCCACGAGTACGAATCGCGCTGCCCGGCGAGTGAGATCTGATGCTTGTGCGACGAGCTTCTGGCGCTGAACGAGGAGGGAGAGCGTGTCGTATGGGGTGTGAATCTTCGTGTTGAGGCGGTCGAGGGAGGAAGAGAGGGAATTTAGAGATGTGCGAATAGGGTGGATATGCGAAGAAAGGGCGAGTGAAGCAGTAAGGTGAGCTAGAAGGATAGGGTAAGAGGTCGATATTTCTTGTCTGAGATGCTTCGTCACATCCTCCTACCGCCGTCAGCCTGTTCTCTAGTATCCCGAGCGTAGAGAATTCACTATGCCATGATTGAGCTTTGCCAATTCCATCCCTATATCCCCCTTGCCGACTGATGTATCCCCATTCCCCACCTTGGCCTTGACCTCATCTTCTGACGGATCATCCGGCCTGTAGGCCTGACCAGCGAGGACGGCATTGGCGTAGGCATTCACGTCAAACTTGTCGGAAAGGAAAGGCGCCTGGTCGATGTAGTTGTCGGACATTGGGTGAAGTAACTTGGGACCATCCCTATATCAATAGGAGGTTATTTTTGCCCGGAGATGTGGAGAACAGTTCGTTCTGCGACCTCTCCCAATGGAAGTATGGCGAGATTCGGACGAAGAGCAGTGTTATAGCGAGAGAAGAAGCTCTCATACACCCTGGCTTAGCGACCGAGGCGCGCTCGGAATGCGCGCACGGGCCTCGGCTTGGCCGCGCGGAAAAGTTGATTTTGGCTCTTCTTGTGCTGTCCATCGCCCCTACTACCTGCACTGACCGCTCTTAAGTGATAGCCTCGCAAACATGGCCACACCGATCCCCCTGCTCGCTCCGCTATATCTACCGGGCCAAGAGCCTGTGCCGCCCGGGACAACGCCCGAGGAGCGAGCGGAAATGCAGCAGGGTATCAAATACCAAAAGATGCTTGCTGGAGCGCTGGAGAGTTGTCCCTTGAAGGTCGTCATGTCTGGCGGAGCTGGTAAGTTTATGCTGGAGAAGGAAACCGGTGTGTCTGAAGTACGGAAAGTCGATGGAAGGGCGGGGGTGAAGAGGGCCACGCTGCAACTTTGCTGGTGGGCAGGGTTGTGCGGGCGCTTCGATCTTCTTCGCGCACTGCCAGTTTCATCTATGGGACAGAGAGTCTCTTGATGGAATGGGGGTGATCGCACTGGCCACCGTGCTCTCAAAATTCATGAGCTCATTTCCTCAGGCCTCGGTCTCGGTGCCTTCTTCAGTCTCATGTCTGCTTCATTCGCATATGAAGATCCCCTATCGCGGGCATCGACCAAGCTAGTCGGAACCCGGGCCCAAACAGCCTTCATGTTCAAAGAGATGGGACGGAATATGTGGACAACTGGAAAAGGGTTCGGGAAAGTCGGGGCCCTATACTCAGGTGTGGAATGCTGTATCGAGGGTGTGAGTTTTCGGAATCATGTATGCCCTCTGGGGGAGAATCAAGCTCACAAGTGTCAGTACAGGGCCAAAAACGATATAACGAATGCGGTATCAGCAGGTTTCTTTGCTGGTGCCTTGCTTGCTCGGCAATCGGGGATTAAGGCTATGGTCGGTGGAGGAGCGGCTTTTGCAGCATTCTCAGGGGTAATTGATTGGTGGCTGAGGAGTTCACCTACAGAGTGAGCTTCACCCTGCTTCTTCCTCATTTTGACCACTTCCCGTCCCAGTTTTGGTACCAGAGCTGACGATCCGAAGAGAAATATAAGATAATCTACCTGCAGCATCTACACTTCGGACGACCTATACATCTACCTTACCTACCCCTCTTGCCTTTCTGTACACCACACTAAATAGAAGACACACCCTACTCTAGTTAACTTCAGTTGTATCTCATGCACAATAGCACCAACTACACACATGTCATTCTAGTTAGATCTACGAACTTTGCTACACTAAACTAGGCTACCTATTGTCCAGTTCCGTCTACTTTACTTGCTAGTCCTCCTTGTCCAACCACTCTTCCACTTCCCCGTCGCCTCATTCCCACCTCCCGCATCCTTTTCTCGCCTCTTCGCAGCCGCCGCCAGCATCTTAATTGCGTCCCCTTCGTCTTCTTCCTCCATTTCCTCACTTCCCGCCCTCCCCTGGAAGCTGAACCGACTAACAGGCGACCCAACCTCCAACTCCGGTTCATCCGAAGTACTTGCACTCCTACTCGACCTGACCGACTTATCCCCTACGGTAACTTGAGAAATCGCAGTAGTCGTCCTTCGTACAGGAGAAGGGAAGAATGCTGATCCTGACCCTGCACCACCTCCAGCTCCGTGCGATATCGTCCGACTCGTCGATGGTGAAGTAAGAGGTGCAAAACCCAGTCCGGCCGGTTGAGCCCGGACTGTATGGGTCGAAGTGAATGATGCCTTCTTTTTGAGCATATTTCGGAATCGGTCTGGAGACCGACTAGGGGGTGGGATAGGGGGGTGAGAAGGTGATTCATTGGGATGATCATATCGATCGTAGGATTCCCGAGGTGGTGAATCGAGGCTTAATTCCCCGTTCCGGGCGCTTCTGCTTCTCGATTCAGAACGACGGTATTGTGGTTGAGGAGACGAGAAGTGCGGCTCGTATTCCCTTGGAGGGGATTGATCGATAGGAGGAAGTGGTAGACCTGAAATCTCGGACTTCTTGGGTGAGCGCTGGAAGCGCGATACAAAGCTCGCCATGCTGCCTGACGGACGCATGACGTCTAGACTTCGCCTTTCTCGCGTTACGCCACCAGCACCGTACGTGTTGGACACAGGGGAAGAGGGGTTGTTTTGCCATCGCCGTTGATCGATGTCTGGCGAACGGGTAGAATCGAGTGATGAGCGGGATAAGAGGGATTCCGATCGGCGGACGGTAGGTGATTGGGTTTGTGAAGTGCGGACAGACGCGGGGGATGATGATGATTGACCGAGCCTGTTGCCTTCGCGGAGTAATTTAGGGAGATCAAGGATGACCCGGGTAAGTTCCCGTATTGATTGATCTGAAGCTCGGCCAGCTTCGCGGAGGAGTGGAAGAAGGGTATCAAAGTCCCGCCGGAGGAGATCGATGGAAGGGTTTCCGAGATCGATAGCTACGTTTGTGTGGTTGGCTGTAAACATGGATTCTCGAATGGAAGAGTTGATGTTTTCCGAAGCTACGATAGCAGCCTGGAGGGATTTGACAAGGTCGGGAACGGCCATCAAGAGGTCTGGGGGGAGTTTAAGCTCTAGTGCGCGGAAAGCTTCGAGTAAGAGTCGACCATGCTCGGTTTTGGTAGAGTGTGCGTCGAGGGATGAAGTGCGACCCCCGCCTCCGCTGCCTAGCGAGGTGCTACTTCGCATCTGACGGGGTTCGGTGAGGGGAGGTCCATGGGAGAAACGAGAGGTAGCTCGACGGGCCGAGGGGCTTTCCATCTGGGCGTCCTCGACCGCCCGGCGATGCAACCGGTGGATAGGGGCTGATCGAGGAGCATCACGATCGAACGCCTCCCTGACGCTAGACATCGATGTGGCAGGTCGTGCACGAGCTGGAGAAGGAGGCATCGCTCCGATCCGGTCACCACTTGATCCAGGCCGCTCATACCGCCTGCTTCCTGCCCTAGGTGAAGACTCAAAGTCACCCAGCACCGAGGCAGCCCTATCCTCCTCCCACTGCCTGTTATGCTCCTTCCTCGACTCCTCGATCCGTCTTAAAACATCCAGCGGATCCTTCTTTGCTGAATCGTAAGGATTGGGACGATCGACGACCGATACAGAGTCGCCCGGAGTAAGGGCGATACGGGATGATGAGGACAGTGTGGAGCTACGGGATTGATACCGCTGACGATCATCATAAGGGGCGTGATTATCCATTACGCTCGTGGACCGGGAGATCGTATTGCGATATTCGCGAGTAGGAGGGGGTTTGGGATATCCATGATGGTCACGGTCGGACCGGCTGGGTAGGCCAGAGAGGGATTCGGACCACTGACGGCGGGAAGAGGTAGGCGAGCGGTCTAGACCTTCGATACCTTCATGTTTGAGGAAACGGGATGAGGGGGAGTCGACATTGCCGCCGCGATGGTAGGATGAGGGTTCTTTCTGTGGAGATGGCGTTATTGATAGGGGTTGCTCAGGAGAATCGACGACTTGGTGGACCCTGCTGGCGCGGGATGAACCGGACGCCGCGACGGGTGGATTGGATTGTTTCGGAGATGGTGTAAACTGCCCCATTAGCAGAAGGTCATGGAAGTTTGGTAAGCGTCAACTTACAAGTCCACTCGGCCTAAACTCCGCTGGAAGCGGCTTCCGCTTGCCGCTCCCTGCGCTTCCTCCACTTCGATCCCTCTCTGAGTCTTCTTGCGCCGCGCCCCTGGTAGCCACCGTCCCTCCTCGTCTTTCGGGCGTATCCGCTCCTTCCAGAGCCCGAGCCGAAGCGGACGAGACTGTCGCGCTCCGCCTCAGCGTACCGCCATTACTGCTGATGACGGGGGACGTGCGCGGGGGGTCCCGGTGTCGCTGAGGAGAGACATCTTCGCGATGGGTGTGAGAGGTGGATGACGAAGCCTCAGCACGAGATGCTCTGGAATTTGTTCGCCTGACCTCCGCCTCCGCCTCCCGGATTCTGTCATCGTAGTCCGCGCTGCCCGATATGCGTCGAAGTAGCTTGATGGCAGTTTCGTCTTCGGATGCCGGCTGAGCGTGAGCGTCGGAGATCTGTCGGGAGCTTCGGCGCAGGGATGGAGGTTCGATACGCGTGATGACTCGCGCAGGCTCGACCCGGCCGGACTCTGTCACACGGACGACTTCCGCCTGAGCCTGGACGTCCGCAGAGGAGTACGACCCGAGCGACAGGCGAGAAGAATGCCGGCTGAGCGCGGATCCTGCCTCGCCCTTGCCGCCTCGAGAACCGCTCGAGGAAGCTGAAGCTTTCCGCCCGGATCCTCCTGATTCTGCTGGAGCCTTCAATGGCACAGTGCCAAGTGAATGACGGGACGAATGACGGCTGAGGGGAGGAGACGATCTGGAGGGACTGATATCGTTCAGGGCAGCCAAAGCGGGGGAGGACCGCTTGACAGGGGAGGGCGCGCCTGATTTGTCGCTCATACCGGATGATCCAGCAGATGATCCGGGTAGCTTGACATCACGGAGGGAGAGTGTGTAGACGCTAGATGATGACGAGGCGGACCTAGTCATCCCCGCAGGGGCTTTAGGCTGAAGTCGACGTTGTGAAGATTGTGTGTGGGAGGTGACGGAGGAAGTGGATCGCTGGAGGGGTTGGATAGAGTGTGTAGATGAAGCGACAGAAGGTGTCCGAGGTCGTAATCGAGGCTTCGTGGCTGATGTGATGGCTTCATCCGCCTTGACAGTTTCGGCAGCAGCAGCTCCTTTGCTCACTCCCGCATCACTCTCTGTTCCAGGCGGACTTGGCAGTCCACTTCGATCGTCAATGTAGCTGCCCCTTCTCCCACCCTTGATGCCCTGCTCATCGAAGCCATCACCTGCCCCGGACGAGCCGCCCGTATCGCGCCGAGGAAAGAACTCCAAGCGCGGACTGCCAAGCCCTACACGACCAGTAAACCCTAACCCCACAGTCCCATTTCTAGGTGCCTCATCGCCTGAGTATAAAGACGAGGTGGGCCGACGTGTCGCTGTAGGTCTGTCTGGGACATCATCCGGTAGAGGAGGTGGGGGAATGGCGGTTCCTGTGCCTGATGAAGAGGCGGTGCGAAGTGATGGACGGGAGGGATGTCTCCGGGGTATAGGAGGAGGAGCACCTGGGCTCACCCCAAGGCCTGAGCTGTACATGAGGGTCGCAGAGGGGATGTGAGATGCTATATGATGGTGAATGTGCCTCCCTTGACTACGCGACGGTATTTCACCCTGCGTGTTGACAATGAGTATTTACGTAAGATTATTCTGAAACGAAGGATGAAACAACGCACGGATATCGGTTTCAGTGGCACCAGCAGCTTCTGCCACGCTTGGGCACCGCGCTTTTTGTTGGCACCAGCAGTACGGGGAGGCACCTTTTGTGGTCTGTGGGACCCGTAAGCCAGTGTCTCGAAACCCTTGTGTCGCGATTGCTTGACGATGCAGTGATCTGAGCCTACTGTACAATATTAACAGAAATGAAGACATGACGTGTAGTTCAAACAACCCTTATCAATTCGGGCGGAAGCTTCCGCTGCCTACCTCTCTTGTGGGCCATATTGTATACTCACTTTCAACATCCATACCTAGCCCGTAACCTATAGTATAATGTTCTTCTGCGCGAGTGAGTATATGTCAGGCAGATAGATGAGTGAGTCGCTGATCAGTTCAGTCTCGGGATCTCCCCCAACGGCCCCCGTCGTGTCAAGAACATCGGGAACGGTTTACGAAAAAGCTCTCATTGAGCGTTATATCGGTAAGTACCTATCTTGAGTAATGGCAGAGCAAGACTGACGT
Source organism: Dioszegia crocea (assembly GCA_001600615.1). Lineage (NCBI taxonomy): Eukaryota > Fungi > Basidiomycota > Tremellomycetes > Tremellales > Bulleribasidiaceae > Dioszegia > Dioszegia crocea. Next base: position 1,865,680 of record BCKK01000002.1, read on the forward strand.
AGGCAGATGAAAATGGGACTGATCCTATCTCTGGCGAGCCCTTGACTAAGGAGGATTTGATAGATGTTAAAGCTAGTAAGTATCAATTCCTAAACTTCCATTTTGTGCTGATTGTTAGAACCCTCCACTCTGCCTCCTCGACCTGCGAACCAAACTTCTATCCCCGCCCTCCTGACATCCCTTCAAGCCGAATATGACTCCATCATGCTCGAATCTCTCGAGATCAAAAAAGCGTTCCAGTCATCCAGGCAGGAATTGGCAAACGCGCTTTACAGGGAAGACGCAGCGACGAGGGTGATTGCGCGGTTGATGAAGGAGAGGGATGAGTCGAGGGATGCGCTGGCGAGCATACAGCAGACTGTCGGATTTGCGCCTGCGCCAGTGGAAGAAGAGGAAGAAGCTGCGGGCGAATCAGGAGATGTGGAGATGAGGCCAGAAGGCAGCTTGCCTGTTGAAGTGGAGGATGTCATTTCGGAGACAAATTCAAAGTAAGCCTTGCGATGTTGTTGCTTTACGTCTTGCTGATCCCCAGGCTATCGGCAACAAGGAGGAAGCGGAAGCCCGAGGCAGGCTACGTCAAGCCCGACGCAATCGGATCTTACACGCAAATATCCCACGTCCCTTCCCTACACAACACCAAGCCTGCCGGTATCACCGCTCTGGACCTCGCAGCGGATGGCAATGTTGTCGTTACTGGCGGTGCAGACAAGGCTGTGCAGATCTTTGACCTCGAGGCGTCCAAGGTGCTCGCCACGCTCAAGGGCCACACCAAGGCTGTCAAACACGTCGTTTTCCGTGAAAAGGAGGGCATGCCCCGAGTCGTCATTTCTGGCGGAGATGATAAGACGGTGCGGATCTGGGGAGAGGATGACGGAAAATGGAAAGCCCGGGGAAGCATCACGGGTCACAAGGGTGAAATCACCGGTCTGGGTTTACATCCTTCCGGCGCGTTTGTCGCTGCTGGCTCGACCGACTCCACTTGGTCACTCTACGATATCGCCGAAGCTAAGAGCGTCGCCACCTACTCTGCTCTACCGGGCATGGACGGTTCTTTTGCCTACACGTCATTCTCCGTTCACCCCGACGGAGTCTTGCACGGTGGAGGAACCAAAGATGGTCTCATTAGGGTATGGGACGCCCGTCAAGCGGCTTCCTTGGCAGCGACCGTCGCATCACACTCTTCCGACGTCACTTCCATCTCATTCTCTGAGAATGGCTACTACCTCGCCGCCGCCTCAAACTCGGATCCCACAGTCAACATCATTGATCTCCGAAAACTCACCGTCCTATCCTCCTGGAAACTCCCTACCGAGAACACCGTATCGGAAGTCCGGTTCGACGCATCGGCCCAATTCCTCACGGTGGCAGGAACGGATCTGCGGGTGTATGCCAACAAGACGTGGGATGAGCTGCTCAAGTTTGAGGACAACGCAGGGGTGTTGACGGGTGCTAGGTTTGGGAAACTCGGGAAGGAGATTGTATTGAGTGGGATGGACAGGAGTATTAGGGTTTTGGGAGAAAAGGCAGAGTAGGCGGTATAGATCAAGAGAGCTTTGACGTGGGGGCTGAATGAAGAAGCTGTAGAAATCTATCTAGTCACAGAAACACAGTGTGCTCGCGGCATGCAGTGTCGAAGCGTGGTCTGTACTACAGATTGCCAAACCACTCGATTCGCGAGACCAGCGTCTCTCATGCTGTTAGATCAAAACATCAAAGACAAATGTCTCACACAGCCCAGAGCTACACTACACGAAAGACATGAGGCGACAGCTATAATTCCTTGAGATAAGCCGAAGGCACCAGCCCTCTTCGTCCGCTTGCGTCTTCACATGTCCACCCTGCTTCGTCAGCTCCAGCTCATCTTCAGCGCACCGCTCCACACAGCAACCCTCCAGGCTCGTTGGAAATGACTCACAATCATCCGACGTCTTCTCCGCAACATAGATAACCTGTCCAGTCTGCACACCAAGATCCGTCGCGTCTCCACCCTCATAATCATATATAGCCCTCGCCTGCCCCATCGCAGCCGGAGCAGCCACCGCCGTCCTTCTCGGCGCCGCACCCCTGCTCGGCGGAGGAGCCACCGGTGCGCCCATCCCCGCAGTAGGCGATGTCGGACTAGGCACTTGTCCCTGTCCTTGACCCTGAGCACCTCCAGCCCTGTTCAAAGACCCATGAGCAGAATTGACTATCGCCGCCGCCCCGACTTTGCCTAACGCGTCCATCGCCGCTGGATTCTTGCTCAACATGCTCAATCCAGTACGCGCACCCGATGTCCCCATTTTCAAACCACCCATGATCATTCGAGTGGCCATATCGGGTTTCTCCCCACTAGATTGCTGGTTCCCGAAGAAACTACCAGGTCCGCCTGCGCCTCCACCGGCAGAGGGTGCTCGCGGGGGTGGAGAGGATGGAGAGTGGATAGGCGGGAGAGTCCGACTGCCACCTGCAGGCGCCATAGGTGGTAGTGTACGCCCACCGGCGGATGTGGACGCTACGGGAGAGGCAGCATGGCTTGAGCTGCCGCCGCCCCCGCCCCCACCGAGGAGATGGGGTCGCGATTCGAAGTACTCGTCTAGCAGGTCGAAGAAAGCGACTTTGTCTGTTGTCCCGCGTCAGCATCTTCGACTTCAATATTGATGGCGATCAAAGGCCTCACCATCATATGTCAGATTTGCGAACATGATAGCTTGTAACTTTACTGGTCTACCGAGGTGCAGAGATGGATATCAGATTGGACCAGGCGATAAAGTCAGCTTGGCCCCGCAGGGTCACTCGGCCGGTCATGCCGTAAGTCGATCTTGGCTCTAACTCTGGTGCCTTGTATAGTTGACGCTGGAGCGTGGAGTGCCAGGAGGCGGACAAGTAGAGTCCTAATGTTGGACCAATTATGCAGCAAGACATTGGTCAAGTCGGCGCGACCTTGAGCACCTTTACCACTCCTAGAACCGCTAGCTACCACCTCATTCCTCGAATGCAAAAGCCCCAGCTCCTGCCAACCCTTCTTCCCGACCCATCATGCCATACCCCTTGATCACTTCCATTTTCCGACTATGCCACCCGACCCCACTACTCACCCGCCCATTCGCTGTACTAAGACTCATCAACCACTTTCTCCACGGATGCGCCTGCTTCAGGTGTCTCGCAAACGTCCACTTCTTGCCATTCTCCATGACCTCTTCAACCCAACCAGCCGATACATCCACATACCACCCTCTCCCGCCCTTTGATCTGATCACTTTCCATTCATTACTCCCGCCCTCTGGCCCGATGGCATTCCGGATCGGCGACGACAGCTCGATCACTCGTAGCCTGCTCGGCCCGGGATTTTTGGGTTTACCAGAGGCTTCCAGGTCCAGGTCGGCGAGTGAGAAGGGGACTGTCGTGAGGGGATTTATAAGTCTGGCGTGGAGCTCGAGTGTGAGCTGAAGTGCGGTGGCGGAGGGACGGAGGGCTGTGTCGGCCGCAGTGCCGGTAAGCGTGAGGATTTCGACATTGGGTGCAAGGGAGAGTAGGAATGTTGCGATAGGGGGAAGGCCAAGTAAGGGGATATGGGACAGACCCAGGGAAGTAAGGGAAGGCTGGGGTGGGAAGACTCCGACGGCCAGATGTTCAGGTTTGAGCATTGCCGATGATATATCGAGATATCGTAATTTGCCCGATTTGAAACATGGGGCCGTGGTGATTAGACGTAAGAGGTCGTCGGGACGGAAAGGGTTGCCTTGGGTAGGGTTGACGTATAGATTTAGCTCGCGCAGATCTTTGGCGGCAGGCGAGAGGATGAGGAATTGGACAATGATGAATGGGTCGAGACGGGGACAGCGGGCAAGGGAGAGACTAGTCAACCGTAGAGACCGGGGACACTTTTCGATCAGACCTGCGAGATAGGAAGAGGAGATTTTCGTATTGGATAGATCGAGATGAGTGAGGGCTGTGAATGAGGGGAGGATAGCATCGACGATGACCGAGTCGACACCGATACAGGCGCGTAGTGATAATCGGCGAAGATGGGGGAAAATGGGAGCTCGGCGGATAGATGGAGAACGGTCCGAACGCCTAGAATGACCTTCGTCCTCTGTTTCAGTCTCGGTAGCTGACGAGTTCCCCGCCGTCCGTTTCCTGGACCTTCCACGCCCGCGATCACCCCCACTATCCTCCTCGCTGACTGCTTCGTCAGGCGCGTAGTGATGCTCGTAGAATTCCCTCATCCCATCTTGGAATGTCCGGCTGACGCACCCCGTCAGATCTAGCGCCTCGAGAGGGGTAAACATGGCCCGTCTTCGCCATTGCTGATCCTCAGTCTCGTGTTCGTAGGGTACGTAAGTGGGACGAGGGGGATCCAGCTGATCGTGCAGTTGTGACGTGTCTGAGGGGCCTTGGGAGACGGATCGGACGCGAGAAAGGGAGGTACCGCGCTGAGAGGACACTCGGCGTTTGTTTCGTGGCCGCTTTGTCCCTCGGAAGAATAGCTCTTCAATGACCTCGGAGCTGAGTGCAGAATCAACATATTCCGTCATGCACAGAGACACCAGATTTGGGGCGTTCTGAAGTGTCAGCTTAAATTATGTGAGATCGACATTCTGTAGCCTAAAACTCACCTTGATGAACCCCTCCAGTCTGCCACCCGTAACAAATCTCCCTCTGACGGCCTCCTCCTGACTCCGCCCACTCCCTGTAGTCCTAAAATTGACAAAGCTCAGATGCCGAATATACGGACCGGGTGGTGGTAACAGCTCGGGATTGCAATTAAGCCAGTGCTCCTCTTCTGCAGGTGGTAATCCAGGGGGTTCCGGCCGAGGCGGAGTTAGGATTCTGATTGAACTGCTGACTCCTTCCCTCTCGGTATCCAGATCCATCCCGTTGGCAAATGAAGGCCCTTCGTCGTAAGAGCCGACATCTTCCTGATCCACCACATCCTCGTCCCGGTTGTTCACGTTGGAAAGCGATGTCCGGCGCCCGGCAGTAAACGATGGTCTGCGGGGCCAGGCTAGACCAGGCGGCCTTTGCAGGCCGATAGGATTAGATACGCTGCGCGCGAGAATAGATTGGATTCCCTCGTCGGCAAAGCCGATGCTTCGTCGCGGAGATCGAGAGCGTCCGCGAAGACGTGAAGGGAGAATGATGGGTGATGGTGATGTGAGGATGGACTTTGTGGTCACGCCGTGGAAAGGCAGACCCTCGACTTTGAGAGGAGCGAGTGGGGACGTCCATGTTGGGGATAGGATGGGGAACGAGGTTTGAGGGGAGGCGCTGAGGAACGTCGGATGGAGAGGCTCGGCTGCGTCGGCAGTGGCGGTGGCACAGGATGAGTCTCGGCGGGATGTGGGGGTTTGGGTTGATAGTGCCGAGACGTTCGCGGAAGTTGATGGAGTAATGAATGCGCTTTCTGATTTCTCCGCCTCTTCCGACTCATCGATGACCTCCTCGGTCAACGCGTTTACAATAGCCAACCAGCCACGCCCTCCTTGCACGTCCACGCTTTCCCACAACCACGGCCTGGACGCCTCGAGCAGCACATGACAAGTCTTGGCTATCTGGGATATCTGCCCAGTGATGGCTGCGCCTGCGAATGGAGGAGGGTCGAGACAGCGATGATAGTATGGACTGAGGGGTTCGTCGGATTCTTCACGCTCGCGCTCTTCTTTGACATCGGCGTAAAAGGGAGGGGCGAGGAGGGAGACCGCGTGAGAGAGTGTTTCGACGGGTAGATCTCGGAATTGTGCCATTGAACGGATCAGCCGCTCTGCAGTTATCGATATGGGGGTAGGTGTGGCTAATGGACAGTCCTTCGTGGGATTCACACAGTGAGAGATGAACAAGGGATGATGGACAGGGAAGGGGTGGCGGAAAGAAAGTTTGCCCCATTCCGCCAGGGCGGTTTCGGCCTTTCGAGACATTTCGCCACTTCAAACCGCAGCCATACCTGCATACGCCCTCTAACCCTCCCTCTTAGCCCTACCCAGACGCATATCTCTGCAGTAATCTATGCATAGGACAGGCGAGTTGCTCAACACTCCTGCCGAAGCTCGTGGCCACTCAAGATGTCACGTGTGAGCTTCGGCCACATCCGAGACCCGGAACCGAAATGCCGAGAGATTTTCACCAGCGAAAGCTTGCATTGGCTTGCGAACCTCCAACCTGATCTATGCCCCTTCCTCCGTGATTTATAGCCACCATGGGCCGCTCCAAAGCCCCTACATTCGACTACACACCCAACACTCTTCCCTCAGATCACCTACTGGTTCATCTCGGCCCACCACAGGGTTCCAACAACTTCACGTCTGTCGACCCCTCTGGCACTCCACGTCTCGTCGAGCTCAGCGCGAAATTACGGACGAGAAATGCCGTCCTGGTTGCACGGGGAGACTTTGCTTTTGTCAAGCTGTTCCCTGTTGATCCGAAGGGCGGTGAAGAGAGACTAGTGGGGGAGATTATCCAGGTTTTGAGTGGGAAAGAAGTCAGGGATTTCAAGCGGAGTGGAGAATGGTTAGTTTAGTGATGGTCAAGGTTGTTTCGCTTCAGATGCTGATAAATCTAGGCCGGATGGATTCGGAGATCCTGAGCCTGTTGCGCCTGTTACGCCTACTGGAGAGGGCGAGGGGTACGAGACGGATGAAGAGGATGAGGGGGAGGATGTACGAGCGGCTCGATATGGCGGAGAGGATGAGGATGATGAGCCAGTCAAAGGGGGCGAGACAACGTCTACATGATGTCGCTACATCTTTGGCGTACATGTGCGAGTCCGCAGGTGGACATGAGATGTTGTCGGCCTCATGGCGGATCTGCTAGAGGGATACTGCCGCTCGCGAGGGACGACCGATCCTCATGCATCATGCCGCAGACTACGCGGATGAGAGATCTTGCAGAACAACTGGTCATTCGAGAAGAGTATTATACTTATATGCATATAATCAAGATTCAGAATTGGATACAGGCAGATATTGCTACACCATAGTCAACAAACAGAACTAGGTCCCCACGACTTGCTTTTACCCAAGCACCTCTGCCTGCTGCTTTAACAGCTGCCCGGACAGAACTTCCCCGTCACGCCTACATCCGCGCTGTCCTTACCCACCACAACACGCATCTCTCCATCCGGTATACGCCACTCCTGCCTGACCACATCCCAAATACTGAGGTCATACCGACTCAAAGTCCACTCCACCCTTCTCGCATCCCATGACCCCAACTTGACCTTACCAAAGTCTCTCAAGACTTTTGGCGGCTCGCCCGCATCTGACGGGAAGGAGAGGTACAGCTGTGGTACGTCACAACCCGTCATGCCTCCCACATTCTGGACATCGATCGAAACCCGATAAAATGGGTCTTGGAGGTATGGCGAGAGGAAAGAGCCAACCTTGGTAGTATTGGCTTGGCTAGAGTGGCGGCGATGGTTAACGATGTCGGCTGACTGGTGCTCGTGTATAACATGATGCCCGTCCGATATGGGAGTAATGATGAGATTTGTGTAGTTGAATTTGGTGTAGGATAGACCGAAGCCAAAGGGATATCTCGGTGTGATGCCCTTTTGCTGGAAATGCCTATAATCGATAAACAGCCCCTCAGTGTAGTTTACTTGGGGCTGATAGGGAGGACCCTGGAGGGGGACATAATCGATATCGGCCGGATAGTCCTCTCGCCTCTTGGCGATGGTGTACGGTAACCGCCCCGAAGGATTGTATGCTCCATACAACACATCCACAAGGGAATTCCCACTCTCCTGTCCTGGTAATCCCGCCCAGAGGACAGCAGTGATATTGGGATGATCAATCCATTTCTCCATATCCATCGGTCCGACCGAGTGTACCACAACAACGACATTTGACGAGACATTCGCCACTGCCAAAATGACATTGTCGCCATTGTTCCAGGCGGATAGATTGTTTCGGTCACCGACATTACCATCGTAAGTGATGTATTCTTCTCCCGAGTCTGAGTGTACCCCGACGATGCAGACATCGGCATGAGCGGTCTGTGCGCGTGTTTGGAGCGCTCGAAGATTCCAATCGTCAAAATCCCAATCAAGGAGGGACCGGTCATGTCGTGCTTGGGAAGAGATGGCGGTGAGGGGATCAACGAGATAGGGGAATTCGGCCGTACCAGATCCCCAACCCATGGCGAGGGTACCGTTCAGCCCGCCGCGGTCTTCGAAGCCGTTCGGTCCGAGACGGGACGGGCCGAGGTCTGATCCGGCGAGGAAGATGGATCGGGGCCTTCGGAGGGGGAGAGTAGAGTTGATGTTTTTGAGTAAGACAGTGGATGCTGCCCCAATTTCTCGAATCACCCTATCTATTAAGCCTTAGAATCTCAGGTAGGGGTTTTGATCGACTCACTCATCGTGATCTGCTCTCACGTCAACGTGTGAGTTGTTTAATTGAGACGTTCGCCTGAACGAATCGAAATTGACAGCGGGATACCCCTTGTCCTGCCCGACCAAAAACCACCCCGCAATGATCCGCTGCGCCATATCGTCCAGACGCTCCGTGCTCACACTCCCATTGCGCACCGCCACAGTCAGATTGTTGCCGAAGTATGAGTCACCCGAGTTGAAGACGATATCGCCCGGCATAGTCATGTCGAGCCCGTTGTTCGCGGCGAGAACACCCGAGTGCGTCCCCTGCCAGTCAGACATGACGTAGCCTTCGAAGCCGAAGTCCGTCTTGAGGATCCCGTTGAGTGTCTTTGAGTTCTGCGATGACCACGAGCCGTTGACGAGGTTGTAGGCCGCCATGACTGATGCGACGTCTGCCGAGACGGCGCGGAGGAAGGGATGAGTGTAGATTTCGCGTAGTGTTCGATCGTCCATGTTGGAAGATGATTGTTCTCGGCGTCGTTCAACTTCATTCCCCACATAGTGCTTGACCCTATAGGTGTCAGTGGAAACTGCGTATACCATAAGGAAACCCAGCACAAACCCAGAACTCACACTGCCTGGACCCCTGCATCCTGCATTCCCTTGACGGTCATCTCTGTCGCCCACCCAGACAAGTATGGATCACCTCCGAAACTCTCCCAATTCCTGCCCCCCGCTGCGGCCCTGCCCATATTGGTCGCCGGACCCAAAGCCACATTTGCGCCCTTCCCCTTAAACTCTGACCCCATTGCAAATCCACGGGCATACATCAGATCCTTGTCAAATGTAGAGGCCACGTTGATTCCGGCCGGAAAAGCAGAGACGCAGTCCGCCAATCTTACGCCGAGCGGAGAGTCCTGCAGACACAACCCGGGGAATCCGCGGGAGGGAACAGCGGGGATGTTACCGAGACATCGTCCAATCTGCCATCCCGCCCCCGTGGTCAGTTGAACCTTCTCCTCCAGCGTCCATGAAGATAGGTATTTCCGGGCCGAGGCATGGGCCGTTGCCCATCGTGAGGAACGGTGAGCGTTGGTCCGGTTCAGCGGGGCAGAGACTTGTGGGGATGTATAGCCTGGAGGGACGGAATCGAAATAATTCGGTGTAGGTGCTGCAGCTGGGTTATAGAGTGTTGTAGAGGCGTATATGGCCGTTCCTGTCGAATTGAAGTAGACGCCAGTTTGGGTGTAGAGAACAGTTGGGGTGGGTGCGGGGGATGTCGCGATGCCGCTCCCGCTGGACGAGGATGATAGGGATGTGGATGTGTTCTGGGCAGGACTGGCCAACAGTGAGGATGATTGGGCCCAGGCTGGATGGTCGATGAGGAGAGGGACGAGGAAGAAGAGAGTGAGGAGGAGCATGATCGATAGAGGCGTGAGCCCGAACGATGATCGCCAGGTCGGACAGGTGGTTGGGTTGTATCTGAAGACCGGCATGTCAGCTGGACTTCCGAGTAATGTTTGAACGATATCATAGGCCCAGAGAGCGCTATTGAGCTTTCCTAGACCATGGTCAAAGGAAGCGTAAATTTACGTTTCCCTCCGGATCAAAGGAACGTCCTTCACACCTTCAAGCTTGAGTCTTAGATCTCACATACCTTCTCTTAACTTCACGATTTGAGGTATCGATCGGTTATTTCCTCGGTTAAAGCTCAAAGATGGACGGTCATGTAGTATACCTGTCCGAGCGAGAAATGCGGATGAAAGATTGAAGCGGGTGTGAGCCGGTGAGTCGACTTAGGCCTCGCGTTATATCGGCTGTCGAGCGGGCTTTCTGTGAGGCTCTCTAATGACTAGTCCAGACCACTGCATGGCCAGATAAGTAGTTAGTGTAACTAGGAGAAGCTAGTCAATGGCGGTGAATCGATGTGAAGGGCAAGATGTAAGCGGTGGAGGTGGCTTGCGGTGTTACTCTGCGGAAGGCGCCCGGCGATGTCCGCCCGGGTGGGGGAAGTGTGGGGGAGGACCAGAGACCATTTGCTACTTCTGTGCAGCTTTCAAAAGCCCCATCTTTCGAGTGAGCTGATGTCGTACCTCTACATTACAGGGTGCGAGGACGGCCACGTATCTGATGCATGCTTGGACAGAAAGCGCGACATGTTGTGACTTCTAGGAGGACAGTTCGCGTTGTGTGACGTCAGTCCCCCACTCTGCTACCTCGCGCATGTGACCTCTGCATGACCTAGCGTAAAGCTCTAATACGATCCGCCATATCCATCCAGGAAGATGTAGAGTACCTTGATTCTGTACACAGCCTACAACACAACCAACTAGCCAAACCTCGCAGACACCATGGATAAAGAAGCAAACCAGCACGGGACCGAAACCCCTTCTGCCCTGCCATCACACAGTACCAACACGACTCAGTCTGTCGTTGACCAGGCTTCTGCCGCCCTCGGTACGTTTTTGAGCGATGTGATAATCGCACTGACGTCTCAGCATCAGGTGCTGACAGTGTCTCGAAAGCGCTCGATGGGTCTGCCGTCGGTGGCCAGGGACTCGACGCGGGTACCAAGTCCGGGACACACGCTTTCACCACTGAAGAGGTAGCCGTGAGTGATATTCGACTTGCGCAAAGAGCTCTGTCAAGTCAAAGATAGTGCTGAAGCTGAACTTGTCAGGCGAATCTGGAGTAGGCGCCGTCACAAGAAATATTGGGGCCTGTTGTATTGTAGGAGGTGAATGTAAGATGTGGAAGGATCTGAGATTAGGCCATAGAAGCAAGACAGAATCTGAAACCAGCTACATCCATCTATCCCGATTACGGTCTATATTTGAGAACAAGAATAAGCTACACTATTTAAACCTATACCTAACATCTACTCTCCTAATCCTCCTCGTCAATCTCCCGCCTGGGCTTCATAGCATTACCCGCCAGCGCCTTCTTGAACGACTCCAAAGTCACACCCTGCGCAGCCTGCTGTGGTAGCCCCTGAGTCGCCCGGCTGTTGACCTCCGCCAAATCCTTGTCCTCAGCTCCCGGGGATCCAGGCCTGGAAGGGACTGGTGAACCGACAACTGAGTCGTTCCCAGTCAACTCATCTGAACCCTTCCATCCGCGCGTCACTCTGTCGCCGCCGGAGAATGAACCCATCCGGGATCCAGCAGGAGTAACGACAGGGGTGACATCGGGGGTTGCTCGGGGGTCGACACGGTCGACGGGCTGCTCGATGACCATGACGAATGTCTTGGTCTCGGCGTCCCATTTCGCTGAGACGTGCGAGAGGTCCTCGACAAGGAAGTCGGGACGCTCCTTCTCGAGCGAGGCGCGGTCGTGGGATGTACATGTGGCAAGAACGCGGCAGCCGGCAGCTTTACCAGCGCGGATACCGGTGGGGGCGTCTTCGACGACGAGGGATTCGAAGGGGGAGGCATTGCAGCCCTCGGCACCGAGGAGGTAGGGATCAGGGAAGGGCTTGCCGCGGGTGACAGAGTCGGCAGTGACGAAGATTTTAGGGGTGGTGAGTCCGGCAATGGGGATGGCTTTTCCAGCGTAGAAGAATGTGGCTGGAAGTTAGCAAAATGCCACATCTGAGTGCAACGTCTGACTTACAGGAAGTGCAGATTGCCCACTTCTCCTCTCCTCCTCGAGCCTCTTTCTCCTCGCTCAGGCTGTCTAGTAGGCTCGCTACTCCGGGCAGAACCTCAATCCCGCTCTTCCCAGTCTTCTGCGCCATCTCCTCAGCTGATTCGAGGATTTTCGACTCGAATCGGATGACCTCCTTTTGAAGGGTTTCGGGGTCGGTGATGCCGCACCAACGCTTTAGAACGTCGATGGTGCGCATGCCGTGTGCAGAGTGGAGGATATCATCGAGGTCGAGAGGGTAGGTCTGGGCGAAAAGCTCCCAGGCCTTGACGACGGCAGGTGAGGAGTTGATGAGTGTCCCGTCCATGTCAAAGAGGACAGACTCGATGTTGATGGTGACGATGTGGGGGTCAGTGGCGGGTGTCATGGCGCCGCTGCCTGATCCAGACATTGACTGGACGTGGGCGAACGAGCCACGACGGGAGGGTACCACAGAGGCAGGGACAGAGGAGGAGGGGGTGGGCATGGCAGACATGGTGAACGCTTGCTTGGTGAAGACAGACATGATGGGTAGAACTTTGGTGTTGTAGGGGGTTGATGTGGTGCTGTGAAGCTGTTTGATGTCAAGTGATATGCAGTGAGTTGTGCAAGTGGATGATGAACAGACAGAAACCAAGTTTGAACTTTTTATCCACCTCACAACTCTTCCGTCGGGGGCAAACTTTTCCCACTGCTGATCCATCGTCACCATCCCTTGGCTGACTTGCGATTAATGGGGATGTGACCCAAACTCCGCTCCACTTCAGTCAGACATGCTTTCGGCGCCGTCAGGGACGTTAGTGGGACACGTTTGAGATCTTCCCTTCTACCTCCGACACTCGTGTGCGAAGAATCAAATTTTCATCTCCGGGAGGCGTTCATTGCCGCCGGAAGCTGACGTCATAGTCTCGTTTGGTGCGATAACGTGGAATCTGAAACTAGCTTAAATTACTACTTGGGGTGATTTCCAGCGAATACGTGTGCATTAGGATCCGGTGCGGCGGGAAGTCCGAGATGCAATTAAAGATGCGGCAGTGTCAGCAGCTGGGAGATAGGGCGGGATGAGACGGACACGCGCAATGATGATACGTTCGAGGTCTCGGATCTTTCTCGAGTGGGTGCTTCATTGGGGGATGTCAGGGAGCCTTGGCTCTCCGCCCCGCGAGTGATCTCACTGTGTCTCCGGGAGAAAAACTTCTGCACAACGATCATCTCTTCCATATCAAGCTCATCCGCCTTTTGATACTGCCTTTTGATACTCAACATCTACAACAGCATTACCTGACCACAATCTACACTAAAAGCAACGCCAAAATGTCCTCCTCCAGCACCTCTCCCCTAACTCAGCCCATGTCCGAAATGTCCATCGACCCCCCCTCCAACCTCACCACTCCTGCTTTCACGCGCCCCTCTTCGCCTGTTCCCCAGCTGCCTCCATCCCCACTAAAGAGTGGCAAGCACAAGATCGCTGTCATTGGCTCTGGATCATGGGGTTCAGCGCTCGCAAAGATTGCGGCGGAGAATGCTTGGAAGAGGAAGGATGAGTTCCACTCTGAAGTCCGCATGTGGGTCAGAGAGAAGCACGTGAGTTCTTAAGCCTTGCATGTCGAGTTGAGTCGCTGATGTCCATAGGTGAACGGCAAAAAGCTCACGGAGACCATCAACCGAACACACCTCAACTCTCGATATCTCCCCGACATCCCGCTCCCTCGCAACCTTGTTGCTGTCCCCCACCTCAAAGACGTTGTCAAAGACGCAACCCTCATTGTCTTTGTCACCCCACATCAATTCCTCCACACCGTCATTCGTGAGATTTCTGCTCCTGGAATTCTCACACCTGGCGCTCGCGCCATCACGGCCATCAAGGGTGTGGAAGTGAATGGAACCGACATCTCCACATTCGCCAGCCTTATCGAGGGACAATTGTCCATCCCCACCTCCGCCCTATCCGGAGCCAACATTGCCTTGGAAGTCGCCAAGGGTCAATTCTGCGAGACCACCATTGGTGTTCCTGGCCCCGAAGACGCTGCGCTGTGGGAGGCTGTCTTTGACAGTCCGGCATTCAGAGTTAACACTGTTGACGACGTTGCTGGTGTCAGTCTCTCTGGAGCGCTGAAGAACATCGTGGCGCTCGCGGCGGGTATGGTGGACGGTTTGAAGATGGGCGGAAACACCAAAGCTGCCATTCTCCGGATTGGTCTGCAAGAGATGAGGGGATTCTGTCTAGAGTTCTTTGCTGGCTCAAAGGCTGATACGTGAGTCATCAGCTTGGCCGGAGTCCTGAAAATGGCTGACATGTCAGATTCACAAACGAGTCAGCCGGTATCGCAGATCTCATCACAACATGCTACGGTGGTCGAAACCGGAAATGTGCCGAGGAGTTCACCAAGACTGGCCAGCCTTTCGAGGTCATCGAGGCAAAGTTGCTCAATGGCCAGAAGCTTCAGGGAACAGTGACGGCGGAGGAGGTCCACCTCTTCTTGGTGGCGAGGCGGAGGGTGAAGGGGTACCCTCTCTTTGAGAAGGTCTACCAGATTGCGTTTGAGGGTATGCCGGTTCCCGAGCTCTTCAAGGGTTTGTAAAGTAAGACATAGATGACATGTAGCCCTAGCCAGAAAGTCCCATCAGGAATGTGATGAAACGCAAGCCATAGAAATTAGATGTTAGATGCAAGTGTCCTTTTACTTCGGTCAGGCTGGGGAGAAAGATGCTCTCATTCCACCACCCCGATCCCTCCTATCTCTGGCCCATGCGCTCCCGCGAAGTTAGACGCGTTCTCGTGAGGCTTGCTTGCTATCAGGGAGGCATAGCTCATGGTCAGGACTAAGGCCGGACGGCGCCCCTATAGAACTGTAGTAACTCCCCCGGAACCTCTGACACGCCCAGCGGCGATGTCCGTCGCTGACGTACCCGTGTCCACCACCACTCAGTACATACGATGAACAGGCATCTATACCTCATCCCGACACGAAGCAACCCTGCATATAATGGTCAGCTTACAGATCTTTCCCGCACAGGATCCTATGTACTGATAGAGCAGCTCCTCCGGATTCGCTCGCCGAGCGGCACAGCTCGCATCAATGTCACGGCCGAGACGACCGGCGAGGACTTCGCCCAGATGATGATGGACCAGATCCCCAAGGCCGACTCTGCAGGTATCGATCCTGCCTCCCTAAAGCTCAGTAATCAACCTGGGGACAAGGGCGAGTTCGTGGCATTCGAGATGCTCAGGGGAAGGCAGGTAGGAGATATGGGATTCACGTGAGTCATCCACGGGCCGGCCGAACCAAGATTGCATGGACTGATGAGCAATAGTCACGGTGACCTACTGTTCTTGTCATACAAGTCAGCTCAGCCAAATCCTGATTCTCACCCGAGCACTTCCGCTTCGACCTCGGCTGCTGCGCACCCCTCTCAACCTGATCCTTCTCACCCTCACACACGTACCGATCCGCCACTGCCCAATACTATCCCTCTACCGGATTTGTCCCATGTTCAGGAGGCAGAAGTGGACCTATACTGGCAGAAGCAGGACGGAAAGATACATCGGAAGCGAGATATAACGTTCTGCCGACATGGAGAGAAAGGAATGTGCGATTATTGTATGCCTCTTGAGGTGAGTATACTGGTCTTGTTATTGAATCTGGTCGGGCAGCTGACGTTGTAGCCATACGATGCCAAGTATCAAGCAGAGCACCAAATCAAACACCTATCGTTCAACGCCTACCTCCGCAAATTGCTGGTGAACCGACCTGTAGCCGCTACATCATCATCCGCCAATACCCAACTTCCACCTCTGGACCAACTATCACTATCTGTTCAGACGCCCTGTCCAACAGGCAGTCATCCTCCCTTCCCCGCTGGTATCTGCTCCACTTGCCAGCCTTCTGCCTTGACCCTTAACGCCCAATCATACCGTATGGTCGATCACGTCGAGTTTGCCTCGCCCCAAATTATCGATGGAATCCTACAAGCATGGCGACGGACAGGGAGGCAACGATTTGGATTTCTCCTGGGCCGATATGACAAATACGAGATTGTACCAATGGGTACGAAAGTGGTCGTTGAGGCGCTTTGGGAGCCAAAGCAGGAAGGCGAGCTAGATGGGCTGACGGTTGAGACGCCATGGGAGGATCAAGATCGGGTCGGGGAGATTGCTGGGTGGTGCGAGAAAGGACTAGAAGTTGTCGGTATGGTGTATACCGATCTGACGCCGTAAGTAATGGCCTTGTGCGCAACACAGCAGGATAACGCTCAGAAATTCAGGTCACCCGATGATATCACTAAACTTCTTTACAAGCGCCATGCCCAATCCTACACTGCCTCATCCCTCGAGATGTTGCTCTCCGCCGCGTATCAGATATCACATCCCCTACCCACCAAATCCTCGCCGACCGGTCACTTCAGTTCTAGATTCGTTACCTGCTGTCTGACGGGAACGCAAGAGGGTGGCGTAGACATCATTGCGTGGCAAGCAACTGAGCAGGCCGAGGAGATGGTCAGAGCGGGGATAGTGGAGGCGACAGTCGACCCGGGAGTGGTCAGAGTGCGAAAAGCTGGAGATGGAGAATACATCCCAGAGGTCTTCTACAGGTCAGTCTCCCTGTTCGATAATGCGCAAGTGAACAGGAATGCTGACTGGGCAGTTTCAAAAACGAGTACAATCTCCAAGTCAAAATGCCCGCCAAACCCACTTTCCCAGTCGAATACCTCTTTGTAAATGTCACCAATGGTTTCCCAGTTGATCCGAAACCGCTCTTCCTCTCCAACAACTTTGCACCCGAAAATCGGCCGGGACTACAGGATCAATCACTCGAGCTTGTTATCTCCCAATTGTCGGGGATAATCCGGGACTCCGATGCGGACGTTGGGGACGTGCATACTTGGCCCGACAGGATCAAGAAAGAGGTCGGCAAGTGGCTCAGCGATTGGCACCTGGTCGCATTCCTTTGTATGCAGGGATTATTTAGTCTGGTAAGTCTGGTTCCTATGCCGTGTTCGTCGATGCTGATGACGCCAGGAGGAACAAAAGCTTTTGTGCAGAGCGGCGACTCAACATGCGCATACATCCGACTCGTCAGCCCTAGCGCTGCTGTTTGCAAGTGACGGATGGGCGACATTGTGTGCTTTGGCGGAGAGTTCTGGACCCGCACGGGGATCGCGGTCCAACGGATTTGGGAACGGGAACGGGAACGGGAACGGGACTGGCGGAGCTGGGCGATTCGCTGCGGACACGCCTACACCTCAATTCGGGCAGATGGGCATTGATTCGCCGCCGAGACAAGGAGCCTCTGGGAGTGGATCGGGCATGCAAGCGACGTCGGATAATGGAGGAGGGCACGAGGCGGATATCGGCGGAGGGGCGAAGGTGTGCCCACACTGCACGTTTGAGAACGATACCGGGGCGTCAGATTGTGATATATGTGGGCTACCATTAAGTGGATGAGGACCAGAAGATAGTATTAGTCAGGCAGAGCGACGACGCTGAAGGTATATCCATCATGAATCGCGATCCATCATCATGGTCAACCTGTCACGTGATATTTACCCCCACATATTTTTGGCGGCGAGATGGGTCTGAAAATTTGCTGCAACTACATCTCTAGATCCAATCACTCTACAATGCCTAAAGAACAAGTCAGGAAGCGCGGAAAGAGAAAGACCAAGGCGGTCGATGAGGCAGAACACCATGCCCCGGCCGTCATTGAGGCGAGAATTGACGTCCGACCCTTCATCCCGGACGCAGCTCCCCATACTCAAGCAGTAGCTGGTCCATCTGCCATACACCCTGCTCGAGCTGCACTATTATCCGGACAACGATATGTGCCACCACCTTCTGCTCCGCCGGCATCCACTTCGGCCGACTTTATACCTCTTACCGACGGCCAAGTGCCTGCCGGACCAGATGGCGAGGAGAATGGTCAGGCCCAGTGGAATCGCGGTCCTAGAGCCGACCAGGAATTCCCGTTCGGGATCGTCGACCCGGATCTCAAGGCGTACTTCAAGGGGGTAGAGGAGCAGATCAGGGATTGGGAGGGGACAAATTCTGTCGGTGAGGAAAGAGAGGGTAAGTCTAATCCGCTAATGAAGACCACCGAAGCATGCTGATCTCTTGACAGACCGAAAGCAATTCCTCACTTCGATATTGGGTGAATTGAGAAATCATGAACTTCAACTAGCGACTGATCCGGAATGCTCAGTCGTCCTAGAGCGGCTCTTACCTTCAATGGGCGACCGAGGACGTCGAATCCTTGGCGACTCACTAGCTGGAAACTGGGAGACATTGATCAGACATCGATTCGCTAGTCATGTGGTTCAGAGCTGGATCAGACTGGGCGCAGATACTCTGGATAGAGAAGTGGGGCAGGAGGAAGAGTTGTTCAAAGAGGTTCCATCGGCTCAATCGATATTCTCGGGTTTGATCACTTCGCTCCGACCAACGCTCGCTATGCTCCTCACTCATCCCCACGCTTCTCCGCCAGTCAGACTACTGTTCCTAGTCCTTACGCCAGGCCGACAACTGCCTGACCTGAACGGAGGGGATGCGAATGGTACTGCGGTACGGTCCAAGCGAAGTGGGAAATATCGGAAGAATCACGCTGTGGAGGGCAAGTCATTCATGGAAGATGGGGAGGATGTTACGGTGGGCACGGTGCCCGGCCCGCAACATTCAGGTGCAGCGGCGAGAAAGGTTCCCGATGAGCTCGTGGATCTAGGGAAAGAAGTGAGGGCTGAACTGGCTGGGAGGATCGGAGAGGGGGAATGGAGAATTGTTGGGGTGGACGTGGTTGGAAGTCCGGCTGTTCAAGTGAGTGTGTTGTTTGCAGGCGTCTGGAGTGATATTCTGACACGTCGAACACCATGCTGATAGTGCAGTTATTGCTCGAGCTCGAAGCAGCGGATGGAGGCTCCGAAAGGCCCGGGTCACTCCTAGATCACCTTACTGAAGGCATTGTTTCTGAATCTCGTATGTCTACCTGATTCATCAAGACCGTGGCTAATCTGCATAGTGGAAGACAAGCCACACACAGCAAACCAATACATTCCCTCCCTCCTCACGACCCAACCTGGTACACATCTTTTAGAAACTATTCTCACAATCTCCTCGACCCAGATTTTCGAAGCGATATGGGAGACCTACTTCATGGGCAAGATTGGAAAATTGGCAGGCCACCCCACGGCGAACTATGTTGTCGCTAGGGCTGTCGGACGGCTGGATTTGGGCGGGCTGGAAGGGGTAGTGCGGGAGTGCAGATCAGTGGCTGGAGGGAAAGGGATAATCAGTGCGTGTTCTCGCTTTGCTTTTTGTCTCTGGGTGGAGTAAAGCTCACAGCGACTCAGAGACTGGTCGGACTAGTGTATTACAGGCTTTAATCGAGCGGAGTGTCGTGGTATCTGAAGCCCAACCGGCAGTATTGGAGGTGAGTTCATCTTTTCGAGGGTAGCCGCTGTCGTGATCAGTCATACAAAGGACATCTGCTGATACCCTCAGCTCATCTTATCGGCTCTGGATCTATCGACAGGTGAAAACGCTTTCATCGTCCCATGCCTGATGGCTCTGAAAACATTCCCTGTGAGTTTGGATTTCGGCTGGCTCAGACCTTTATCACTTCAATTGACGCTTTCAGACTTTCAAAGCCCTATCTAGCGGAGAAGCCGAGCCTGAAGATAAGGACGATATTCCTGAGGACGCTGTCGATAAGGCTGCGGAAGAAGCAGCTGCCGCAGCCGCCAAGCACCTCGCATGGCAAAATCGACGATCGGCAAAGACCGAAGGATCGGAGCTGGAGCCTAATATCAAGGGCAGTCTGCTCTTGCAGGCTTTGCTGGGGCTAGAGAAGATCAACGAGGTCATTCTTGAGAGGTGAGACTTTTCGCCCTGGTGAAAAGCGTAGACAAGTGCTGATGTCGAACAGTCTGTTCGCCCAGGATTCCAACACGCTCATGGACTACGCCACGAACCCAATATCGTCTCGATTCCTCGATGCTGTTCTCACCCAACAGGCCGTTCTGGGCAAGTACAAGAGAACGTTGATGAACAAGTTCATGGGGCGGTACAAGTTCTTGGTCGAAGATAGGATGGGGTCCAGAGTTGGAGACACGATCTGGGATCATGCGGATGGATTCATGAAGGTGAGCTATAGTGACCTGCAGGATACATTCAGAAGCTGATGGGTTGTAGGAGAAGATTGCTCGCTCTCTCACACCGCACGCCACAGCCTTATCTAGCTCGCAATACGGCCGATTCTTTGCCAAAAAGCTGAATCTACAACTACTCGTTCGACGACCTGATGAGTGGAAGGAGGAAATAATAGGGGTGAAGCACCACTTTGCACACCAGAAGGAAGCAAAGGCTGCTAAGCCAAAATTTGGCAAGACAGCAGAAGTGCCTGGACACGCGATGGCGGGAGCAGGGGACGAGGGCGAGGAATCGAAGCCTAAGCGGAAGTTGGAGGTTGAGGAGGATGCGATCGATAGTCTGTTTGCTGGGGCCGAGAAGAAGAAGAAGAAGAGCAAGAAGGTTGATAGAGAGTAATCTGTACATGTAACGTCTTGGGGCCATTAAGCAAACCCATCTTGCTGGAAGCGGAACTCGGGTCACGACTCTGGCTCTCAGCATTCCTCGCCTCGCTTAAGTCGCCAAAATGCCATTCGCCACCCAAAGTCTCGACCTGAGTTGGTTCAGCTCTGCCCTTTGTACTTTCCCCATCACAGCAGTTTCCATCGCTTCTCCGATATGCCTCGCTTACAGATTCTACAGTCAGTTGCTAGAGTCTGCAAGTCTTCGTATACAACTGACATCACAGCCACAAATCCTATCATCCTTATAATGAAAAGAATAAGCAACGAGTTCGCGAGGACGAAGCCAAAGCAGCTGCAGCCGAACTCGCTATTGAGCAATCCCGCATAGACGCGGCGTCATCGGCACGGCTCGACGAGCTACGGAAGAGAGCAGGCTCTCCATCGTTCCGATCACCGTCCCCTATACGAGCCGAAGACGAGAATTTGCCGTCTACCTCATCTGCGCCTTTGGACGCCGCTGGTCCCAGTAGCCGATTATTGGAGAAGCACAAGAAAGAGAAGGCGCGTCAGGAGAAGAGGGAGAAGAAGCAGAAGGAGAGGCTGGACTTTGATTTCCCTAGCGAGAGCGCTAAGCGGGAAGAGAAACGGCGAGCTAAGAAAGAGGCTGGTACGGGTGCCGGGCCGTCAAAGGGGCCAGGGACTGTGGATAGGGATGATATGTGGATGGACGATGCGGGACAAGGGGAGGATGCGAGCAAGGCTTGGGAGAGCGGGGGTCATATCAATCTATTTGCAGATGTGGAGAAGAATGTGAGCTGGTCCAGGCTAACTGATGGAGGGCAAAGCTGATCGGCAGGAACGACCCCAATTGTCTTTGGAGGAATTAGCGAAGAAGAAGAAAGACAAGGAGGCAGATTTCATGACCATGTACCTCGTTCGACCGGAGAAGGAAACCAAACCGTGGTATACGGACCGGGAGCTGAAGCGTTACGAAGAAAGGGAGACGGGAGAAGATGCGGATTTCAGGCGGGCGCGGGACAAGCGGAAAGATGTCCGGTCAAAGAGTCGACATGACCCCCTCACGCAAATATCATCATTACTTGCCACTTCCTCCAAACCATCGCCAAAACCTCGTACAAATTTACCCAACCCTGGATCTACGGCCGACGCGACTACCGCTCGGATATCTCGCGAGACGTCAGAGAGACAGCGTGCGTTGGACATGATAGCCAAGACGAAAGCTCAGGCGGCTCAATCTGCTCTCGGCAATAGATGGGATGATACGCCATCGACGATTGCTGGGAGTCGGAGCTGGGCAGAAGACTTTGAGAGGGAGAAGGATAAGGCGGGGATGCGGTTCTTCAGTGATGGAAGAAGACCTGTCGGCGGTGGAAGGGGTTGGGATGGGACAGCCAGAAGCGGGAAGAGCTGGGAAGTTTAGTATTAATGCCTATGGCCTAGTCCGCCGCGTGATCATCAATCTGAAGGGGTAATTAACAACTATCTTGTACACGCACTCCAAAGACATGAAGTACTCGAGTCACATTATAAGGCGTACTATGAGATTGTTACTAATGATTCCCCACACCTAATGATCTGCCCCCAACGTGCCGCTGATGCTCGTGTCAGAGACCTTTCATCCTTGAATCCTCGTTCTAGACGAGCTTCCCTGAGGCTACTAGCGGAGTGGTGGTCGACTGATGTGTCACATCCGAAGCTGCTCCTACGCCTTCGGGAAGTAACGTATCCTGAGATGAGCTCGGGGGAACGATTCGAAGAAGCATAGCTTCAATCCGGTTGAGCTGATCTTCGAAGGCTCCGCCGGCCGGGTCAAGATCGAACACCTGGTTGTCAGCTCCAGGCCCAATCTGTTCTGAAGGCTTGTACTTACTCCAGTAGCTGGTGCTGGCTCAGTGTGCAGATCTCCCAAACCAGGCCCTGACACCGCCAAAAGACCGCCAGCGTTCCCCTCGCCACCAATAGCCTTCTCCTCGTCGACCAATCGTCCGGGAACAACATCGCCACCAGTCCCAAGCGTCATCATTGTGGGTTTGGGTGCCTCTCCATCCTCAGGACCAAGGACAGTCTCGTACTGCAGCCACTTGAGCATCTTGTAGAATCCGGCGGCGATCATGGCTCCGAGTGCGGGCCCTACCCAGTAGATCCAGTCTGACTGATTAGTATCCGTTAAGCATTACCAGAAGCTGTGACTCACGATAGTTGCTGAACTCCCTGAGAACGACAGCAGGTCCAAAGCTCCTAGCGGGGTTCAGAGATCCACCCGTGTAGTACACGCCCAGCAGCTCTGCGACAAATAGGGCGAGTCCGATACCGATGGGAGCGATGAAGGTTGCTTTGTTCTTCTCGGCAGCCAGTAGAAGAATGGCGAGCATGAGGAGGGCAGTAAGGAACATCTCAATGAAGAGTCCTTGGGCGATGGATGTGCCTCCGCCGAGCTGAGTCCGAACGTTTCTGCCTGTCAGCTGTGGCCTCATCTCAGGACAGGCTGTACTCACAACGTGCCCGGTGTGATGGCTTGGATGATGGCAGCCCCGGTGATCCCACCAAGAATCTGAACAAAGGCCAGTAGACCCGCTCGGACTGGAGTCAAAGCTCCGACAAGGTACATCCCCAGTGAGACTGCCGGGTTGAACAAACCCCCGGAAACCCGGAAGAAGATCCAGGCATTGACTGCAAGGGAGAAGCCGAAGCATAGGGAGATGTAGAGAAGGTTGGAGGTGTTGACGGTAGCTACGATGGAGTCGTCTTGACCGGCAGCGGTGTTGCCAGTGATGGAGGTATTTGGAATGAGGGCGACATTCGTACCGCCAAGGGCGAAGATCATGAAGAGGACTGTCCCGACGTATTCGCCGATCATAGCAATCAAGTCTGAAATGTTAGCGGGCAGATCAAGGATTATACGTACGGTTCTTGATGGCCAGTTGCTTGGGCCCTCGCCCGGCGGGGTTGATCGCCCAGTTGAATCGCCCTCTCGATCGGAGCTCATTCCTTCTTTGTGCGGCGGCAGTCCCATCTGGACCGATGGCAGTTGGGAGGGACATAGCAGTACTGGAGATTAATGAGATATGTGAGATATCCCAGGCTTCAAGTGCGAGGTAATGCAGGAGGGTAGGAGTGTGGATTTCAGAATTTGCGATGGGACTGGGCTGACACTTTATACATGTTCCTGGAACACGTCTGTTTTCACAGCATTCCGCAGATCGCCACCCAGCAGATCTCGATCCGTGAGTGGAGCTAGCGTCATCCCGCCTTTTGCCGAGGGAGACACAGGGAAAACATACCCCTTGAAGCGCAGGGATGGTGATGGTCTGCACAGGTCAGCAGCCAATTTTTGGCGGCATTGGCTCAGGCACGATTCCCATCAAAAGGCGAGAGCGTCATTTTTACGTTACTTTCATGTCCAGATCGTGCCTGGATCTTACGGGTTCCTGACACAGAGGAGCACAGAGGGACTGCAGGGGACTGCAGAGGGATCCTAGCAGGGGAAGCGACAGCAAGGAAATCAGAACCTGCCTGAGCAAACGTCAGCTATGGGCTGCGAGCACTGCTGGCCTCAGGAGGAAGGCCCGAGCCGGAAACGTCTTGACATCGGCGGGATGTGGAAGGAGCTCCAGTGTCAGAAGATTGGCATAAACATGATAGAAAGGCTGGAGCCATTGAGTAGATGAGATCTGTCGGATATTTGAAAGCCCATGTTATTACCATATTTACCGTGTACATGGCTAGAACTACAAATACTGTATCGACAGCTGTCATGATAATTACTACACGTGTATTGCAGATTATGGAAAACTAGATATTATATGTGAGATTACGAGCTGGCAAGAGAGAAGATGGATGGGAAAGAGCATCGAAGTGGATCACTTGTAGACAGGTCTCGAATTGCCCTTAGCATCGATGACAGTCGCCGCGCTATACCGTGGGTCGGACGGCACAATGGTCTGGTTGGAGCGCGAGAAGTTGTCGACGCTCTTGTTTTTGGTACGGGGAGACTCGTGGTGATCGTCTCGTTTCGATCGACCAGACTCGTAGTGGTCGTCGCGATCCCGGGTAGTGCGTCGAGTGGCTTGGTAGTAGTGACCGTCATCCGACTCGGGCTCGTGGAGGCGGGTGAGCATAGATTCGATCCTGTTGAGCTGGTCCTCGAAGTTCCCAGAGTGGTGGTCGGCGTCGAAGATCTAAGTGGATCAGCACCAATCATTTGGTAAAGACGTGTAGCACTTACGCCTCCTGTAGGCCCATCCTCGGTGTGAAGATCACCCAGACCAGGCCCAGAGACGTCCATCTGGCCAGAGTTCCCCTTTGACTTTCCTGCGTCTTGGATCGACTTCTCCTCGTCGACCATGCGACCAGCTCCCTGATCAACCGGGGCAGCGGCGGTACCGCTGTCACCATCCTCAGGGCCGAGGACCGTCTCATACTGGAGCCATTTGAGCAACTTGTAGAACCCAGCAGCCAGCGTGGCACCCATAATCGGACCGAGCCAGTAAATCCAGTCTGACTTGTCAGCTCGAAGTCCACACGCTTAGATACGAGGACTTACGGTAGCTGGCAAAGTTCCTCAAGACAACATCTGGACCAAAGCTTCTCGCAGGGTTTAGGGAGCCACCAGTGTAGTACACTCCGAGTAGCTCGGCAACGAAGAGCGCGAGTCCGATACCGATAGGCGCAATGAATGTCGCCTTGTTCTTTTCCGCTGCAAGGAGGAGGATGGACAACATGAGCAAGGCAGTGAGGAACATCTCGATGAACAGGCCCTGAACGGTGCTGGTACCACCGCCAAGTTGGGTCCGGCAGTTCCTGATGGTCAGCATGAATACAGAAAAGGCAAGACTCCACTTACAATGTGCCCGGGGTGATGGCATCAATGATAGCGGCGCCAGTGATACCTCCGAGGATCTGCACAAGGGATAACAGGATCGCACGAGTCGGAGTCAGGGCTCCGACAAGCGCCATTCCTAGCGAGACGGCCGGGTTGAACAACCCTCCGGAAACTCGGAAGAAGATCCAGGCGTTGACGGCGAGGGAGAAGCCGAAGCAAAGTGCTATGTAGAGGAGATTGGAAGTGTTGACGGTGGAAACAGTGGAATCGGCTTCTCCCGCAGCAGTGCTACCGGTGATGGAGGTGTTGGGGATGAGGGCGACGTTTGTTCCACCCAGAGCGAAGATCATGAACAGGACAGTGCCCACGTATTCACCAATCATGGCAATCATGTCTAACATATGAGCTTAGAACCTTTCCTCGTGTGAAGGTCTCTCGTAGCCATTGTTATCCCGAATGGGGCCAGTGTGGGGGTGATTGGACTCACGGTTCTTGAGAGCCAACTGCTTGGGGCCCTTCTCAGGCTTTTTGCTGTCCCAGTTCAGACGCCCCTTGGAGCGAAGGTGGCGCCGTCGCTCAGCGTCTGCGGTACCCTTGGCATGACCATGGCGGTGAAGGTGAGGGTGAGGCATGCTGACTTTGCCTTTGTCCGTCCGGCGGAAGAATGTAAGATGGGCAAGTGAGTGAAGTGAGAAGTCAGTAAAGCTGTGAGCTGCATATATTGCTCATAGAACGGGCGGCGTCATACCCTCTTCTCAAGCCACTGTGGCACTGTAGACTGCCCGGCGTTGGATCTCTTCATCATCATAACAAATGAAAACAAGGAAGCAAAGGCAAGTGGAAGAAAAACGCGTCATCAAGCCGCCTCCGAGATCATCTTTACGGCATGATTACGGCATTCGCCACTCACCCGCCACAGCAGCTGCAGCTCGATCTGCCCACTGCCCAGCTGCTTGAAGCCTTGAGACCTCTGGCACTGCTCCATTTGATATGTACATCCTGGATTCTGGTTCATCAGGGCGAAAGCTCGCTGAGCAGCTTGGTTTATGGCCTCCGCGGATGGCGTGCCATCTGACCATGCATATCATCAAGTCAAGCACCTGTGCGGTCTATAGCGACAAGCCCGTCAAATCGTGTACATAGGTAATGGCTACAAATTAGAGTAAGGCTACGTATCGTGATCGTAAGATATCGTGTATGAATAGATGACAACTAGTAGAGGGTCCGGAGATATCACAGGGGAAAGAAGGTCGAGACGGATTTAAGTTCGACGGGCGAAATGAAGGCGCTTTCATGGGGAGAACTTGGATTGATCCCTGGGTTCGACGATGGTAGTCGCACTATGGCGCTGAGCTCCCGGAGTTGTATGTTCGAGGACCGGAGATCGGGCCTTTCGCTCAGAACTGGACCGGTAGCCCTGTTCGGAACGAGATGCGTGTAGTCGAGCCAGTTGGGATTCGATCCGGTTAAGCTGATCTTCGTATGCGCCGGCGCCGTGTTCTGCGTCGAAGATGTGCTGTTCTGTCAGCTCACACTTCAATACCGAGATTCAGTAAAAGTGGTACGTACGCCTTGAGCCGGAGGGGGTTCAACGTGTAGATCTCCAAGACCCGGTCCTGAGACATTCATGGTGCCTGCACCCTGGATGGCCTTCTCCTCATCAATCATGCGCCCGGCACCGGCATCCACCGGAGCGACAGAAGGTCGAGCTGTTTCGCCATCCTCTGGTCCAAGGACAGTCTCGTATTGTAGCCATTTGAGCAGTTTGTAGAAGCCGGCAGCGAGAGTGGCACCGAGGATGGGGCCAACCCAATAGATCCAGTCTGATACATAAGCTCAAGCAATCCTCCTGGCACCAGACAGTCAGGACTCACGATATGGTGCGAAGGTCTTCAGGACTACATCCGGACCGAAACTTCGTGCGGGGTTGAGGGATCCGCCGGTATAGTATACTCCGAGGAGTTCGGCCACGAAGAGGGCAAGTCCGATACCGATGGGTGCGATGAATGTAGCTTTGTTCTTCTCTGCAGCGAGTAGAAGGATTGCCAGCATGAGGAGGGTTGTGAGGAACATTTCAATAAAGAGGCCTTGGACTACAGTCGTTCCCCCACCGAGCTGAGTCCGCACGTTCCTGATTGGTTAGCTTGCTGCGGTGTCGACCATCCGTTGCATAATCCTGGAATGGATGGAAGGACCGAGAAGAAACAAGCCACTCACAGAGTACCGGGGGTGATAGCGTCGATGATAGCCGCTCCGGTGATTCCCCCTAGGACTTGCACAAACGCCAACAAAACCGCCCGCGTTGGCGTCAATGCGCCTACCAGCGCCATCCCCAGTGACACCGCCGGGTTGAACAGTCCACCCGATACTCGGAAGAAGATCCAAGCATTGACGGCGAGGGAGAAGCCGAATGAAAGCGCAATGTAGAGCAGGTTGGAAGTGTTGACAGTAGATACTGCCGAGTCGTCCTGTCCGACAGCAGTGGCGCCCGTGATTGAGGTACTGGGGATGAGGGCGACGTTGGTTCCTCCCAAAGCAAAGATCATGAACAGGACAGTTCCGACGTATTCGCCTATCATCGCTATGAAGTCTGACATATCAGCCTAGAACCCGGAAAGGGATATCGCCCTGATTGGGTGTGGATCGAGGGGTGTTGGACTTACGATTCTTGAGAGCCAGCTGCTTGGGACCTTTCTCTGGTGTATTGGTATGCCAGCTGAGCGGCCCTTTGGCCCGTAAGCGGCTCTTCCGCGCTTCTGCTGCAGTCCCGCTCGCGTGAGAATGGCGATGGAGGTGAGGCATATTTGCAATGGTTATAGGTGTGCTGAACTAGTAAGATTCACAGCGGTGCCTTAGTGAAGGCTGGATCAAGTCAGACAAGGTGTTGAAGGAAGATCATCAGCTGGATATATAACACTGCCAGCCGTGGGCATGCGATGATGTGCCCTTGTCAGCGAAAGAGCTGTGTTGTGCCTGACTCGTCATTTGGGCCACAGTGTGACTCTCTTGGAAGTGCGTGGAGCGACGGAAGGTCAGAACTCGGCTTGCGGCGGGTACCTGACTGGGCCAATAGCTGCCAATAGGCCAGATCCATCCGCAGCGTGAGATGAGAGGAAGAAGGGCCAGGCGAAAGAGTCGTACATGGATCTATGCGTCATGCTGCCGTGCCTGAATTGATCGGCACCGGCAAGATAAGGCACGGCGGGGGTGACTTCCGCGGTATGTACCGCAATCTACGAGTGACGAGTGACTAACTACCTGGAGAGACCCAGCTACGAGAGTGCTACGAGTGAACCTAGCCATGCCTGTGCTCTGCACTACCCTCAGTCGGAAATCTTGGGCGCTCTAGATGTCACTTCACCCTTCTCCGCCTCACTCTCCGCGATCAAAATCTGCTTCAACACCTTCAATACGGCCAGACACGCCTTTGTCCAATGTTCGTCTGGGCTCAGCTCCGCTCCCCTATTCTTTGTCTCCTTTCCTCCGGTCCCTCCAACATCATCAGACGACGAACTTCCACCTAGGCCCATGATGCTCAGGCCCATACTCGTCGCCAGCCCCGGTAACCTGATGGAGTATCCCGATATGCGGTCCTTGCGGATCTCGAGAGAGCCAATCGGCCAACCTCGCTCGCCCTTCTGCCCGAAATCGACCAGTTGGCGTATGCAGTCAAGGAGACATATGAGGCCCGTAGAGAAGCGCCGGTTGTGCAAAAAGGCGGAAATGTCGGATGAGGCATGCAGCTCGTATGGCTGTCTAGAGGGCGGGAGTTCGTTGATCATGGAGTAGGAACCAAGAGGATGTATCTTGTATCTGAATGTCAGCTGGCATAATATTGAGTAAGTAATCAGGCTTTGACTGACTTGGCGAATGTGAAGCCTACTCTCGCTGCAACCCTGTCTACGCAGAGGGCAACGAGACCCCAGGCAGCGTTGATTTCCTCCCAGTCCACCACGGGCCGTCCGCCCAACCTCAATCCGTTGATCGTGCCCACATATCCGGACCCACTCGACGAGCCGGTTCCGACGTGCGACAAAGAAGGTGTGTCCGTTCTCGATGGCAAGGGAACGTATCCTATTTGGAATGCGTCGTTGTACACATTGGTCGATTCGAGGTGTTGGAGTAGGGAGGTTGATAAGAGTAGGTGGGTCTCTGCTGACGACAATGTCTGGCGAAGATGTCGGAGCTGAGTCGAGAGGGCGTGATGATTCAGTAGGAAGCTGTCCAGATCAGCTACGGGTTGAGGTTCCTAGGCCAACTGGCAAGAAACTTACTCTTGCTCCTCCTTGTCAACCCGTTCTTCGTCCCTCCTTGTCACCTCTGCTTCCTCTTTGATTCCCTCCAATGCTTGTTCCCTCTTCTTCAGCTCCTGTATCAACTGTTCCTCTTCGTCCCCCAGCTCCTTCTTGCGTCTGATGAGAACGTCCCATTCCTCTTGGGTACCCTCCATATCAAACTCTCCCAAGCCCTTGTCCCCAGCTTTGGCTTCTTGCTTATCTGGCGCTTTACCCTTACCTCTCGCCCCTCTATCTCTGTCCGCATCCCTCCGCATCCCACCTTGGACCAATTCCCTATTCCTCAGTATGCCCTGCTCAAAGGCAATGTACGCGTCTCGCTCCTTTTGTAGTTCGTCCAGCTCAGTCTGCAGTTCAACCTGTAGGAGCGTTATACATTCCATACAGATAGGATGCGATATTGGCGTCTTTGACGAGATGAGACGATGAAGGTTCTGCGCCAGCTCTGTCGATGACAGGCCTTGTCTAGGCGTTGATGGACCCGCGCCGTGTGACATTTCCGGAGGTTGGGAGGATTGAGACGTCCGATTGATGGAATCATCAAGCATGATGAAAGATTCTGCGACTGATGTCGAGCGATTATGACTTTGTTTGGACCATATGTCCGCTGCTGGCCTGGCTGTCGGAGGGAGCTGAGCTAGCTTGGAGTCAGCCCCGAGGGCAGAGGAGGTGGACGACGACGAAGGGAGGGAGGACGTGATGAGGGTGTACTGCGCCTGAGTGAGATTTTGGACCGAGGGATCTAAAATAAGGGGCTGATGGCATTGCTGGCAGGTGAGACTGTCTGCCAGAGGACCGGGCGATGCTCTTGATGACATGTTGTCCTTTAGGATATGAATGAGGTGGATGAAGGGGTGACGAAGGGTAGAGTGGAGGTATCTCGGCTATTTGCCCGGTGGGCCAACCGACAATTTTGATCTCATCCATCCATCTTGCCGCTACTTACTGTTTGGGCAGCTATCAGACCTAACGATCTGCATCGATCACGCTCTGTATAGTGCAAGAAAGGATATGTCCTCTGCGCCGCCTAAACCCAAGTGGGAGACCTCTTCAGCACCCAACGCCACCGCGTCCTCCTCAAAGCTTTCTCCAGCAGACACGTCCTCTGGCGCCCTTGCTTCTGTCTCTACTCGGGATAGCGACAGTGCGCCAAGAATACCAGACAGACCTGCTGAGCTCGGTAACAACGGCCTGTCAACCCCAGGTGAGCGAGGGATCTTCAGCCGACAGATAGTAACCCTGGGCCTCAGAAACTGATTACACGCAGGATACTCAGCTATGCAGACAAATCCTTATCAATCTAGAATGGGGATGGGAGCGAGTGGATATGGAGGGTACGGTGGTGGAGTGGGTAGCTATGGGGGATATGGGAGTGGGTATGGCGGGTATGGTAGCGCCGGAGGATATGGCGGAATGAGCCGTATGGGTGGAGGATATGGAGGGTATGGCATGGGCGGGTATGGCGTAGGCAACATGGGAGGGCCAGGAGAGGTGAGCTGCCGTCCCGCTAGCTTCTTCTTGCGCGTAAAATCTGCCTTGCTAATATGACAGGGTCTGCCTAATCTCACTTCGTCTCTCCAACAATCTACCGCTCCCGCATTTGCCATCATCGAGTCGCTCGTGACGGCCTTCACATCCCTCGCGCAGCTTGTTGAATCTACCTATATGGCGACTCATTCATCCTTCTTTGCCATGGTCGGCGTGGCAGACCAACTCGGCTCGGTCAAGTCATATCTGGGACAAGTGTTGGGCGTTTTCAGTATCCTGCGGCTAGGCCGTCGGATGATCGCCTGGATAAAAGGACAAAAGGCAGAAACGATCAATCAGACGGGCTGGGCAAATGAGTGGTCATCTGGCGTTAAGGGGATCGGGGGACGGGGCAGTAGTGGCACGGGCCCAAGCGGAGAAAAACGACCCTCATCAAAACCCCTCCTCCTCTTCCTCCTCTCCGCGGTGGGGCTGCCGTACCTCATGTCTCGCCTGGTTCGCCTTCTTATACGACATCAGCAAGAGCAGCAGGCTGCCTTGGCCCAGAGTCAGGGCCAGGGGCAATTGGTCGATGGGGTACCACTCGACCCTTCGAAATTGACCTTTGCGCGGGCGAAGTGGGAATTCAAGGCGGGCGAGGAGTGGGAGTTGAGTCTAGGGAGGGATGAAATTGTCGCTGTGCTAGAAGCTAGAGGTGGGGCTGGAGCAGGGCCAGGTCAAGGCGGCGGGGACGAGCGTGGTTGGTGGAGAGGCAGAACGAGAGATGGTCGGGCAGGATGGTTCCCTGGGAACTATGTCGAGGTAATAAGAAGGAAAGAGGGCTCGGATGGCAAGTGAGATGTATGGTCATGCTGGGTTTGTCTGGTCGGAAACGAGCTTGCCCATAGCGAGGCATTCTCCCAGGTTACGGGCCTCCTCGAATGCGGGAGCTTTGGCAAAATCATACCTTTGCATTGTACCTCGCTATTGCCGCCTAGACTCTGTTCTTATGACCAAGATTTTCCATTCCCCTCCGCCCGGACTTGACTAGCGAACACCAGCTGCAGCAGTGGCAGATTCGCATGTAGAGTACAGGCAAAGTGAAACCTGTGACGTAAAACCTGTCCACTCACGCGTTTCATGGGAAACGCTGATGGGTATGATCACCTTAACCCTTATCATATCAAAACCACAGTATAGCTGTCCTCGACAGTGACCAGACTCCGCAGAGATGCAGGCTCCAGGATTGTGAGCAGTCGATTCGAACTTTATCAGTGGGATTAGAAGCTAAAGATTGGCAGTCGAATGAACGAGCGGGAGCCAAATCCGAATCCGTATGTCTGATGAGTCGCACTCCTTCGCGATCGCTTCAGTTTCTGGGCCTGATGAACCAGATACATAGCTTTCATTCGATCACTCAAGGTCAAGCAAGACCGGAAAGATGCCGAATCGATATTGAAAGCTGTAGGTGGGTTCCATCATCTCGACCATGTTACTCATGATGGGGCGGTGCTGATCTGCTAGCTGCTCAAGTACGTCGATGCCCCAACAGAGTGGGAGGTCTAGTACTGTATGTCTGATGACTTCAGATGAAGAAGATCATGGAGCACCGGTTCATGTTTGTCGGCACACTTGAAGAGGCAGAGTTCAACACTGTCGTACGCCAAATTCACACCCGATTGCTGGATGATCGCTGATCCTTTAGTTCGCAGGTAGGAATTGGAATCATGGCCAAGTATGTCGTTTATGGAGGCGAGAGTGTGCACTTTGCTAAGGTTATAGAGTATCGAATTGGTATTGCGCCGACCAAACGGTCGCTTCTTACCGTGAGGGAACAGGTCTATCCGCAAGTGTGTAAGGCTGATGTATAAGGCTACCATATATAACTTCGGTCATGTGTCACGAAGTGGGTAGTCGTGTGTCACCGATTCAATGAATGAGCTGATAAGATAGATGGCACATATCGAGGTGAGTCCTGAGGCTAGACTATCCGGTGCCGGTGCAATGTGCGACTCGGCTAATGGACAATAGCAAATGAATCACGGCCCGAAGTTTCAAGCGGTGAGTAGTGTCTTGAGGGGGCGATCAGAGCGATAGGACATGTCAAGCTAATCTGGGCAGCTCATGCGCGACATCAAGGCGGATGTGGTTCGGATGCAAGCCAGGGGAAACTTTGGTGATGGTCAGCTTTGATGTCCATCTCCCAGAGTCCGGGACGTCTAGCTGATGGTGTAGGATTCTGGTCAGATGGTCACAGACTACGAGACAGTGTTCAAATGGGCGGCGAGGGACTTCGTACGTTCGCTCACATCGCACTGTCGGGGGTGGATTGCTGATTTCCTGTAGAGGCATCTGATTTCCCGGAATACGTATGTGGTGTGACAGCAGGGTATGTCTTTCCTCAGTGGCGAGCCTATCATCTGACCGCCAGGGATGCACGCAAAGCCCGAGCTCCGCGAAGACGAGCAAGTGCTGCAGACGGGCTGGTTAAGGGCAAAGCCTCTCACTTATCTGGGCGACAGACAGAGTATACCAGGAAAGCCGGTCGGAAGAACAATGTGGACATGGGCGAGGCCAATGGACGATTAGATGGGGGAAAGGGTGAGTCTCTCTTTTGCGCCATCGTGGTCCATGCTCGTACTGATCGGAACAGAGATCACGAAGCAAGATCGCGAAGAGCGAAAGTTTGCGATTGACGCCGAGACTGCCCGGTTGATTGGGCAAGGCGTTGCAAAGACTCGGGCAAAGACTCTTGCTACTGAGCGATGGGACGGGAAGAATCCGTGGTTCAAAGCTGGCAATACCAGGGGGAAAGTGTAAGTCCGAACGCGGTTACGAAGGATAGATAAGCTGATCGCGATAGTGCGAAATCAAAAAGGTCAGATGGATGCGCTATAAGCCGAAAGCCAAAGCTGATAGTGCAGTGCCGCGGAAATGCGATCTGCTGCAGCTGAAGCTCGACTGCGAAATCTTTCCTCCTCACACGCCGGTCCATCCTCGCCTGTCAAGCTGGAAGTCTTACCTGACTCACCCGAAGACCGAAAAGATTTCGACTCCGACGAGCTGAAGGAAGAAGAGGAGGAGTATCAGTCTGATGAGCTGGCCGAGCAGGAAGAGGTGGATGATCCGCATGCTTCTGCCGAGGATAGAAAGAGGGAGATGGAAGATGAGATGGATGACGAGGAGATGGATGGGTTGCGGGGCGGATGGGAGGATTTTGTGCAGGCCGGAACAGCCAAGGGGAGGAAGAGAGAGCGCAGTACCGCTAGTCCGCCCCTGAGACTGCCCGAGAAGAAGGCCAAGGATGAAATGGTCAGGACGAAGCGGAGCGGGGGATCGGCTCTGGGGAGAGGTATCGTCCAGGGAGAAACGTCGCGGGGTCTGGGATTGGCGGGGAGTACACTCGGTCGGACAGAGCGGACACTGGGGAAAAACTCGGCGGATCCCAAGCCTTCGTCATCGACCATACTCCCTTCAGCAAACGCTGCTCCTGCACGCGATACGACAGATGCTGGAGCTGGGCAAGTTATGGGGCGGCAGTCTGGCAATTGGGCTTGTGCGCTCTGCACTTTTGTCAACCTGGCGGACCACGGGCGATGCGGTGAGTCTTCCGTCCCACTTGTGACTCTGCCAACTGTGGACAGGACTGAGTATACCAACATTAGCTGATACCTCATTAGAGATTTGTCAAGCTCGCCCCGATGGCACCATCCCCCCGGATGTTCAGCATGGTCACTGACGGATCGATAAGAGCTGGACATGGCGCAGCGCCGGGGTACCGCACCCGGTAGAGCGCCGGGGAACTCAGGCCATGGGTGACGGGTGGGATGTGGTAGCCGTTGCCTTTTCCTCATGCTCCTCCGAGCTGGCGTCGTCATAGCTATGACATGCACGATGTCAACCTCCTTGTTCCCCTCCACAGCCTTGCCACAGCCACCAGACCTATATAGACTCTTACGTTAGATGCGGTGCTGCGGGGGCTTGCGGAAGCATTTTGACCCACTGTCTGGGGTCGTATCACCATCGCGAAGGGGGGTAATAGAGAGTGCCTATTATTCTCGCTCATTACTCATCTTGGACCGTATACAGGCGCACATCTACACAGGTGGTAGCTCCGGTGATCCCGACATCCCAATAAACGCGTCAAGGAAGCCAAAAAAGAGAGCCAGCCGACGACAACTCACCTACATCGGCCCTACTTCGATTCATTCCGTAGACGCGCTGCAAGATCTCACTGGTCTCTTTCTGCAATCTCTACAGCAGTACTAGCCTCGCGGCGCTTATAAACCCTCTCGTATCAATTCAAGGGACGATCAGGCATCATGGTGAGCCTGGTTACTCTATCCTCCGCTATGTCAATACTGACCATGGCGTAGCCGCCCCCACCTCCCCCCTCTTCCTCTGATCCAAAGATCTCCACCCTCCTCTCGACCATACAATCCGAACGCCGAAATTTGGAAGGCGCTAAGGCTGTCATGCGCGCCGTGGAGGCGTCGTCAAAGAACGAGGCGGTTATTCAGCAGGCGCAGAATGAAGTACGCGCTGCTCAAGCTAGTATCAAGTTTCTCGAGGATGAGCTGTCAAAGCTACAATTGGGGGGTGGAGGTGGTGGTAGTCCCAGAGGTGGTCCTGGATCGATGCAAGGGCCAGGACAGGGCTATGGACCAGGGCCCGGACAAAATCAGGGCAGAGGCGGTCATGGTCAATCTGCGTCGGGCGGAGGAGGATACATGCCAGTCACACCCACCAAAGGACAGGGATATGGACAAGGCGGCGCACCCAGTCCTAGTCCCAGTCGAAACAATGCTGGGTTTGCGAGTCAACAAGGCATGATGGGTGCTGGAGCGGAGAGAGATAGGCCTTTGCCGCCTCCGCCGGGAGGAGAGGAAATGGGCAAGAAGCCTGAGCAGAAGAATTACTCTCAGCTGGGTGGGTTGGCACCGTTTTGGACCCATAATCATCGCTAATCACTCTAGATCTACAACGGTACGATGCACCTCTCACCGGCGCCAAAATCACTCGGATGCTTAATCAGCTACAATTCAAACTCCAGGTCGAAGAGCAGTATAAACTCGGTATCGAAAAGATGGCCCAGGCCTATCGTGCTGAGGGAGATAAGCGGTTACGTTCGGAGACTGAGGCGAAGCGAATTGAATCAGATGGTAAAATCCAGCTGTTGCGCAAAGCCAAGAAGCGATATGAGACCCTGGCCAAGTTTGGCGGTGCGGTCGAGGAGGATGAAGGTGAGTTGAAGCCTTGCTCTTGAGTGAGAGATCTCTGCTGATAGAAGATTCAGACCTTATGCCGGATGGCAAACGTAAAGATGCACTCCGGAAACCCATCTCTGGTCAACTTGTCGTCTCCCTCCGTTCTGCTCGTGATCTCAATCACCGACCCCTCCCCCGTAAATCATCCAAAGTATTCAACGAGACAACCGTGATTGTCAAGATTGAAGGCAACCAAGCTGCCATCTCACATCCCTCCCGAAACGACAAATGGCATGAAGATTTCCATATTCCCGTCGAAAAAGCAAACGAAGTCGAAATTACGATATACGATACGGTTGCTCCGGGCGACTCGGCGCC
This sequence comes from Dioszegia crocea, assembly GCA_001600615.1. NCBI lineage: Eukaryota > Fungi > Basidiomycota > Tremellomycetes > Tremellales > Bulleribasidiaceae > Dioszegia > Dioszegia crocea. The sequence continues at coordinate 1,902,310 of BCKK01000002.1, forward strand.
TATCGGGATGATGTGGCTGCGTGTCAGTGATCTCATGGAGGCGTTGAGGAGGCAGAAGGCGGGGATAGAAGCGCAAGGTGCTGGATGGGTGACGGCTGAGAAGGCTGCCAAGATGGGTCCAAAAGGGTCCGCGCCGGATAGCGTCACTTTGCACAGCTCGGGCACTATCAGGCAGCCGGGAGGCGGAGGAGGTATGGGCAGCTATGGCGAGAGTAAGGGTCCGGAGGGAGTCGATGGGTGGTTCTCCATCGAGCCAGCAGGAGCTATCTCGTTGAGATTAGATTTCGGTAAGCTTCTCGGGCGGCCTGAGATGAACGCAACCGCTAACTATGGCAGTGAAGGATACTGTGGCTGGAGCTCGGCGACCATATGAGGCTCTAGGTCGACAGGGTGCCGTCCGAAAGCGCAAGGGCGACGTCTTTGAGATGAACGGACACAAATTCGTCTCTCAACAGTTCTATCAGCCAATCATGTGCGCTCTGTGCCAGGAGTTCCTCCTCACTGGCGAGGGTTATCAGTGCGAGGATTGTCGATATGCCTGCCACAAGAAGTGCTACCCCAAGGTGGTCACGAAATGTATCAGCAAGAGCAATCTCGATGGGGTGAGTGTCTTTTTTCTCCTCCAGTGAAAGACTGTTCTGACGATAATAGGAAGGAGACGAGGAGAAAATCAATCATCGAATCCCTCATCGCTTTGGCGCATACACCAACATGTCTGCAAATTGGTGTTGCCACTGTGGTTACATGTTACCTTTCGGCCGGAAGAATTCGGTCAAGTGTTCTGGTAAGTTTTGCTCTGGCCCGGCAAATCTGGACATAGCTTACACCCTACAGAGTGCAGCTTGACATGCCACCAGACATGCTCGCACCTTGTTCCCGACTTCTGCGGGATGACGATGGAAATGGCCAACATCCTGCTGAAGAATTTGCGAGATATCAAAACCACCCAGACGCACAAGAAGCCTCTGCCGTCTGCTTCATCTTCGACATCCACCGTGTCAACCCTGCCGCTGTATCAGCAGCACCAGGCGCCCGAACGACCTCTACCGCCTCAGCAGCAGCAGCAGCGCCCTTCACAACCACCATCGCATATGCCAGTCGTCACTACCTACCCGCCCGAAATTCCTGCCAAGCAGCAACAACAGCAACAAGACCAGCGATATCCCTCCCCTGCCCCTCCGCAGGCCCAACAACCGTCTCAGCAGGCATACGACCATCTGCGGCCTGCAGTGGCCGGAGGTAGGCCCATGCCCCAAATTCCTGCTCCTGCCGGACCACAATCTCGACCTTCGTTCGACCAAAGCCGCCCCGTCCGGCCTGAGCACCCATCTCAGATACCTCAGGCCCAGGCGCCATACCCCCAAGCACAATATCCCCAGGCGCCAGCTCCGGCCCGCCCCGAACCTCCTCGCATGCAGAGTGGCTACATCCCGCCCCCTCCTCCACCCGGAATGCAGTTGCAGCAGCAGCAGCCTCCTGCACGAGTCATGCGGAAAAAGAAGGTCGGGTTGGACGACTTCAATTTCCTCGCTGTGCTGGGTAAGGGGAACTTCGGGAAAGTCATGCTCGCCGAGGAGAAGGTATCGAGCAGTCTTTACGCCGTCAAGGTGTTGAAGAAGGAGTTCATCATTGAGAATGACGAGGTAGAGAGGTCAGTTTTCTTTTCCCCATGGCGAATACAAAGCTGACGTCTCTCAGTACGCAATCTGAAAAACGGGTCTTCCTCGCCGCAGCTCAAGAACGACACCCTTTCCTCCTTGGCCTGCACTCTTGTTTCCAAACCGAGACCCGAGTATACTTTGTCATGGAGTACGTCTCTGGTGGAGATTTGATGTTGCATATCCAAAAGAAGCAATTCACCCTCCGCCAAGCGAAGTTCTACGCCTGCGAAGTCCTGCTCGCCCTCGAATACTTCCACGCCAAGGGCATCATCTATCGAGATTTGAAGTTGGACAATATCTTGTTGACGCTCGATGGGCACGTCAAAGTGGCGGATTACGGGTTGTGTAAGGAGAACATGCAGTTCGGGAAGACTACTAGTACCTTCTGTGGAACACCCGAGTTTATGGCACCAGAGGTATGTGCTTTCCATTCCGACATATCAGTGAGACTGACCGGATAGATTCTGCTTGAGCAGCGATATGGCCGCGCTGTCGACTGGTGGGCGTTCGGTGTTTTGACGTACGAAATGCTCTTGGGTCAATCACCTTTCCGAGGAGATGACGAGGACGAAATCTTTGATGCTATCTTGGAGGATGAGCCTCTTTACCCCATTACCATGCCTCGAGATGCTGTCTCGCTTCTGCAACGAGTAAGTCGTATCTTGTTCCATCAGCACGCCCAGCTGACGAATCCAGTTGCTTACTCGTGACCCAACTCGTCGACTCGGTGCCTCTGAAGCCGACGCAGAAGACATCAAGCGCCATCTCTTCTTTAAGGATGTCAACTTTGACGATGTCTACCACAAGCGAATCCCACCACCTTACTTCCCCACCATTGGCAGCGCGACGGATACAAGTAACTTCGACCAGGAGTTCACGAGGGAGCAGCCGACCTTGACGCCTGTTCACACTCAGCTCAGCGCTCAGGACCAGCAGGAGTTTGTGGGCTTCTCATGGGTGAGTTGACCAAGCTGCGCTCGATTTGCCATGAATCAAAGGGTGATGCTGATCCTGTAGATTGCACCCTGGGCCAATGTCTGATTCTTTGGACGGTCGAATCGACTGGATTTTGACGGAGTAACGCTAGACGATTAAGGAAACGCTTTGAAGGACGGGATCGATAGACCGTTGTAGATAGGATACACGACACAAAGAAGATGCCCCATAGACGATACAGCCTTGGAAGTTAAAGATATGGATGTCAGTATGGAATGCGGTTGCTACTATCAGATCCTGGCAGTACATGGTAGTGGGATGAACGATAGTCCATAAGCAGCATCTACCGTCCTACTACCGTACTCGAACCACATTCCAACTCTGAAACGTGGTCTGAAACAAGCGCGCAGGGGTAGGCAAGACCGATGTTACGTAATCAAGGCCCGAGGCTCAAAGCTACCACCCCATACTGTGCGTGCTCGCACTAATGAATCCATCTACCATACCAGGTATGCAGGTCTCAACTATAGCAAGCTCGTCCTCGTCTTCCAGCAAGCTAAGAGTCCCTCGAAATCCAGCGATTCGGATCAGGCAGGCCGTCCGTGGTGAGTGTTTGGGATCCGGCCTTGTTGTTTCTCCATGTGTAATGTGGTTCGTTAGGCCGACGACCGTGACCCCAGTACCTCATCCGCGCAGGCAATGAGAAGAATTTACTAACTCAGACAGATAACAACGTCTCACTACTACAGCGGCTGTCGAGCAAAGTAGAACTTCGCAATACGGATCGGAATCGCCTGACCTCGTTGAGCTGGGCAGCGGTCGAGGGGAGCTTGGAGGTCTTTGAGTGGCTGCTGCTGGATTATGGACACGACGATCTGGAACTGTCTCGAGTAGGTCATCGTCACTGATCAGATGTGATTTATGGTACCTGACAACACAGGATGCAGACAACAACACAATATTGCACCTTCTCGCATCTGTACCATCATCCCAGCCCACTTCACTCCCTTACTCGGCACTATTCCCACCTCTACCGCCCTCGCATCTGCCATCACCAGCTGAGCAATCCCGACGCAGTATCCAGATGACGGGGCTATATCATACCCTCTTCCCCTTCCTGCTCGACTGGTCAAACTCGGGCGGAAAGACGCCTCTTCACATCGCAGCTCAGTCGGGGAACAGCCCATTCATATCGCTCCTCCTGTCATATGGTGCCGACCCCGATCTTACAGATCTCCAAGGAAATAGTCCTCTGCACTATGCAGCGGCATGGGGACACATGGAAGTCGCTCGGGTATTGCTAGAAGAGGGTGGGGCAGCATGGGGGATCCGGAACTTTGAGGGTTTCAGCGCGGCGGATTACGCGTATTCTGAAGAAATGAGAGTGGGGCTGGAGGCCGCGTATGAGAGTGTGAAATTCATGAGGAGGGAAAAGAGGCGGATGGAGACGGAGGGAGAAATGTATGAAGGGGACGGGGCGTCTAGACGTTCGCCGGCAGGGAATGGCGCCGTGCCGAGCGGGATCATCCAAGGGAATAGATGGCGGTCAGGAAGTGCTTCGACTGGAGCTAGCTGGGTGGGCAGCAATAGCATGACGAGCGGAGGGAGCGGGAGTGGACCTCAAAATTCGTCCGGTCTGCACCACGGGGAAATGTCAACGAGTCCTCGACCTGCACCACCTCGACTCAAGAGCAGCAGCAGCCGGAACTTCCCGGGTCCACCCGTCACTCAGTACCCCCGCAGACCACCTGCGGTGAAAGGCCATAGCAGCCCGCCTGTCCCAGACAGCGGGTATGCTACGCCAAGATACAACCCAACGGGTGATCCCACTCTCTCCCGGTCATCCTCTCAATCGCAATTACAAACTCTGCTCCGATCACGGTCAGCCCATCCCTCACTGGGCCCAACTCCCCCTTCGATGTCACGGCAGGGTTCCAATCAGACTCCGGTCGCTGGCGAAACCTCACAGCGCTCTAGTCCAGTCACATCTCCACCTGTGCCTAGACCAGTCCTGCTCGCGCCGCAAATATCAATCACACCGCAAGAGCCTACTGTATCTGCATTCGAAACCCCACCTCCGGATTACAGATACAATTACGATGCCTATGCCCGAGCTCCCCCCTCCTCGTCTGGACGGCCTGTTGCCGCAGGGCGTTCGCCGAGTTTGCCCCACTGGGAAAGTGGCGGTGACGGTTCGAGAACACCTGCTAGGCCGACAGCAGCCGGTCCGCCTGTGGTGACTCCTGAGTCATCGCAAATGATTTCGCAGTCGTCGAGTCCGCAGGTAGGGGCAGCCGCTCCATCCGTTGAGGGGATAAGGCGAAGTAACTCGGCGCAAGTGGGTCTGGGGCTAGCGGTGGGGAGAGGACTACTAGGAGGGAGGATATAGGCTGTCATGATCGACGAGTATTGTATGCCTGGCGGATAGTGTCAATGTGTATTTGGTAGGATTGGATCGGACCGCGGAAAGTTGCCCCATTACCGACCCTCAGAGAGGAAGAGGTATGATGCCCGTCTTGCGATTGATCCGGACAAGCCAATAAGTTGAGAGGACGGCGAACATTCCAATCGCAAGGTACACTATTTGCGTCAGCGCATGAGATAGCTCGAAACTGAGAGTCAACTCACACAAAATCTTCGCTCTTGTCTCTCCTCGGCGAGTAGCCAATCCTCGCTTCATACTCCGCACCACTTCACCACCTATCATGTGTCTCTCCTGCTGCTGCGCAAGCATCCGTCCGTTCCGCCTCGAAGTCGATTGCCCTGTCCTCCGTAATCGAACTCCGCTTTGGATGGGTAGGTTCAGTTGATCGTCTGCGGCGAAATCTCCGCCGTTCCTGTTGGAGATTTCGGTCATTTGGAGATACACTGTCTTCTATTTGCTGTTGCACTCGCTGGCTCCTCTGTATCTGGAACCGATCTGAGCAAATGATATGCTAGAGAGAGAAAGTAGCAGAGTCATGTGAGAGCTTCCAGCTGCCACCTTTTAGTAATTTTGTAATCTACCAGACATGAATCCTACCCGCCAAATTAGCACGTGACATGTCCAAGCATCATCGATCACCCTGATCTGTGCTGCCAAGATCCATGCCTTCCACTACCTCTTGTCCCTATCTATCAAGCATTGACTAGGCCGGGATGTCGTCCCTCGACCTGACCCGAGAATGGCTACAAACGGTTTTGCGTCCCTACGCGTCCCGCGAGCGTATAGTGTCGGAAGTAATGGACATCCTGGCATCTCGTCGGACGCTGTCCGTCAAGACTGACGCCTTCAGTACGTCTTTGCCTCAGTGTACTACTTAGCGAAGGGCGCTAATGGTCTAGCCTACGATACAGGACAGACGGCATTACTGCTTCTCCTTCATGGGACCTTACCGATCAATTATAGAGGCGCGACATATCAAATCCCTCTGCATGTTTGGGTCCCGCATGATTATCCGCGGAATCCGCCTTTGGCGTTTGTTGTACCTACTAAGGAAATGGGTGTGAGGAAGGGCCGGGAAGTGGAGCCTGGAGGAAGGGTGAAGGATGAGGTCGTACAGAGCTGGTGGGCTGGTTGGGAGGTGAGTTTGCGGTCACTTGCGGCCGATGAGGTGCAGCTGGACCCGGCGCCAAGTCGAAGGGATCGCGCAGCGACGATCTTGGTCCATCCGTCTCATTGCAGTAAGCTGATCTACCTAGCCTAAAGGTATAGATGTCCTCCTTCGTCATTTATCAGGCATCTTCTCGGCTACTCCCCCCGTATTTGCTCGTCCGCCTGAGACCGTATCGTCTCCGGCTAGACCGGCAGGGGCGTCATCCGGTGGTATGTCTCCGCAATATATGAACGGACAGTCAGCGATTGCTGGACCATCTGTACGCCCGATTCCCACTGTCCATCTGAACAGCTCGCGCTAATGTATCAGCAACAGCAACCGCCACCACCACCCTCCAGACCGAATTTCCAACCCCCTCCCCAGCACTCCCATCCCGGACAAGGACCCTCTACGGAGTATCTTCCCCAATACGATCCCGCGCAGACCCCACCGCCCCACCCTTACCCACATCAGGACCACACCCGACAGGCTTCAGGGTCATATCCGCACAACAATGGAAATGGCAACCCACCCGGGTCTCCCCATAACGGTGTGCCACCCATTCCCTATAGGCCACAAATAGGCATACCGCCCCGCCAAGGATCTCTCCCGCCGTCTTCTCCGAGTGGGTCGGAAGGTCCAGGTCCTACCCTGCCGCAGAGGCCTTATAATCCTGTACAGGCGCAGGGCGTACCCCCACGACCCATGTCGGTCGGGTACGGTCCGCCTCCGGGTCAAATGGGGCAGATGAATCGGTATGTCTCTCCGTTGCCTGGCTCGCCAGGTGGGAGTGGGCAGTATCAGTCTATGCCATATTCATCTGGTGGAGGCGTGCCGCAAACCCAAATGGGATATCCGCCCAATGGGTACAATTCCCAAACTCCACAAAGCTATACTGGGCCGCCTCAGCAGGTACAGTACAACCCTCCATACTCGTCCGCTCCGCAAAATGGGCCGAGACCACCACAGCCGGCACCCCAACCTGCTCCCGCACTACCCCAGCAAGCACAGCGACGTGCACCCGCACCAGATCTCATGTCTTCTTTCGACGGCTCGCCAACCCTTTCTCCAACAGGCCCAAATACCGCTCCTCCCCCTGTCCCACCATCGAAGCCTCCACCTCCATCGACGATGCACCTCCACTCGATCCTCCTACCCCACCTTACGGCCTCCCTGCCTCCGCTCTTATCATCATTACATGCCTCCCGCACGCACCTCCTCGAGCGGAAAGACGACCTCACTTCGGGTGAACCGGCAATACGGGATGAAATGGCCCGGTTGGAGGCTGTGCTGAAGGTGTGCGAAGCGACAGCGGGGAAGTTGGGCGAGGTGGTAGCTAAGGGTCAAAGTAGAGTTGGGGATCTGGACGCGAGAGGTGAAGTCAGTGTGGATGAGGTTGTGTGTGGGATTAGCATTGTGCACAATCAGTAAGTCTGCGCCAAGGGTCTTATGGACTTTTGCTGATGCAATCAGATTGATTGACCTGGTGGCTGAAGATAATGCTATTGACGATACCATCTATCATATCACTCGCGCTTTCGAAGCTGAGCGGTTGGATCTGGACCGCTTCTTGAAAGTGAGTCTAGTTCGGCCGGGAGGGCTGAAAGACTACTGACTTCTTCAGTCTATTCGATCGCTGGCCAGGGAACAGTATATGAAGCGAGCGCTCATCGAGCGAATTTTACAGGGCATGGGACAGAAACAGGGATGGTAGAGCAGTGTTGCAAGGTGTCATGCATGCGCCACAGGGACGACAGCCTATCTAAGAGGATCCTGATCCCACCCCGTCTTCTCGCCCGTCGAGCTAGGCGTACGCGGACCCGAGCTTCTTACTTCAGATCTGAATGCGCAATCATACCCGCTAATATTCATCAGCCAACCGGCTACCCTCGTCATGTCGCCGTACTACGCTGCGAAAGGAGACTCACGGTAAACATATCGCTGATTAGCAACCGTCGTCACAAGCACCGCCTCCTGCTTCATCGCTTGCAGATTATTTGCGGCATCCCACCTGTTGACGGAGTTCGAAGCAGGCTTAGCTACTGGCGGACTACCGTATTTACGGAAGAACCAATAGGCGATCATCTGGCATGTCAGTATAAGAATTTGTTGGGCACAGGATTCAGGAACGGATTGGGAGCGGTAGCGGCGGCAGCGAGACACGTACTAAACCTGCCAATACTCCGATAATAATCCCCACTATGGCTCCTGCTCTGAGTGCCCCGCCCGTCGTCGCTCCTGGAAGATTCGCGCCTGGCACCGTTTCACCAAGGCTAGGATTGGGTCCGAAAGGATTCGGAGGGACGATGTCGGATAGTGGCGGTATGACTAGATTACCATCGCTTCCGCTGGAGCGTCTCAGTACTGATACAACTGACGATACGTGTGGCTAAGGAGACTCACATGAACCCCACACTACCCTCAGGTCCCCATACTTCCACCCGGTCGACGACAGCCCCCATATTACCGCTAATCTCAGACAGAGTGGTCAGTGTCATGGTATGTACCGCTGAGCCGTCCAATGCCGAGGCGAAGAATAAAGGTACATTGTGGGTGATTTTGTCGTCTTGCGCGTTGTAGACCTTCGCGGGGGATGAATCAAGGTTGATAGTGTATCTGCCCAGTGGTGGAGCTGTTACGCCACGGAGCAAGACGGCGGTGCCTGGTTGTACATCAGTGATCTGCCATCTGTAAGCGCCGGAGAGGCGGCTCATCGCCATAGAGACCATTCACGCCAAGGCCCCCTTCCGATGAGGCGCTGACCTAGCTTCGACCTTCCACTGGCACTCACCTCTAAACCTGACGACAGCAGATGCATTCGCCGTAGCAGTCATACTCAACGTCCCCGCATAATCTCCAAGGCCAGCAATGACGACTGTATTATCCTTCGCAATAGGCGCCCAGCTAGTATACTGGATCAACCCAGACGCATCATCGGCGATCGCATTCTTGGTCGCGGTTTCCGGAGCGCCTTGTATAGCAGGTGGAACGAGTTCGGTTTCGAGACGAGCACCGCGGAACGTGAATGGGACGGAGGGGCATGCGGTGGGATTTATACAGGTGACGGAGAAGACCAGGGTGCAGGGTCCGAAGGGTTGGCTGTAAGTTTGATTTGACGTCCATGGTTCTGGAGGGCTGGCGGGGGATGATTGGAGAGCTGGGGAGTAGCCTGGTATGAGGTCGAAGAACGGTGTGAAGGACGTTACTGGAGTGGATCAGCTGCAGGTTTATCCACGAAGGGAAAGGCGGGCGTGACCGAAGTTCCCGCAAGGAGTCAAAAGACTCACGATGGATGTCACTTAACATCAGAGCGGCATTACCAGTTGTTTGCTTCAGCCCCCCGTCCATCGACGCAGACACAGGCCCAGAGTCGCTAGGACCGGTCACATTGCCCCAACCGCCCGTCGCGGATCCAGCAGCCGGCGTGCCATCTACGCCTTTCCACACTCCCGTCACGTTCAGCCCTGATATATCTGGCGAGTAAGTGAATAGTGGAGAGGAAGGCGGTAAGTAGATCGTAGTAGTTGTCAGTACGCTGACAGGCGCAGCAGTCTGATTGAGTGGCGGCATCGTGATCGCTATTCAGGGTACTTGATTGGACGGCCAGCGTCCAGAGTTTTCAAGTGGAGCCTCGGGGCGATGGGTTGATATTGGCCCGAGAGTTATAGTAGATTACCGGTTAGAAGAGCCGTGGATAGGACAGAGCGCCGTTGGTGCAGGGGCTGTATCAGCCAGAAACTAAAGACGGGTCATGGCCGACAAAGGATGAGTCATGCCAAATGCCTTCAAGTGACTCGAATTCCGGGAAGTTCGAGTGGGGGAAAAGATTCAGTTCTACAAGGGTCTCCTGCTCTGTTCAGGCGGCCTCGATTGGGTTAAGAGGTAGGATAGTAACATGCAGACTGTCACCGGAGCATGTAGGCCCAGCCGCTCTTACAGCTTCCAGACGGAGATGCAATCAAACTCCGTTGCATACCTCGGCGCACCGCCAGGCACAGCTGCAGCCCATGTCGAGCTTGCCCATTGTCTCCACACTTCACCACTCCCCCCCATCTCACACCTCCCTCCTCGGGACATCATGGACGACCCCAAAGTCCTCGCCGACATCTTATCCCAAGTCAAAGTCCACTCAATTCAACTCAAACGATGCCTCGATTCCGACCAAATCATGGAGGCGCTCAAAGCGGCCTCGTCTATGCTTGCCGAGTTACGCACATCCAGTCTGGGCCCGAAGCAGTACTACGAGCTATACATGTCTGTCTTTGACAGTCTGCGTTATTTGAGTAATTACCTGTATGAGGCGCATACGGAGGGTAAACATCATTTGGCGGATTTGTACGAGTTGGTCCAGTACGTCTTGCCCCTGAGATCACGCATCTACTCGGAAAGTAAGCTGACGTGATAGGTATGCCGGTAATATCGTACCCAGGCTGTACCTCATGATTACTGTTGGGTCGGTGTATATGTCTATACCCGATGCGCCCGTCAGGGAGATCATGAAGGATATGCTGGAGATGAGTCGGGGTGTACAGCATCCTACAAGGGGATTGTTCTTGCGGCATTATCTCAGTGGACAGACGAGAGATTGTCTGCCACTCAACTTGGAGGATGGGTGAGTGGTCTCCTACCCTCTACTACGGAGTCAAGCTACATGTGCTGATTTACAGACCCCTCGGAACCTTATCCGACTCGATCGGGTTCGTACTCACCAACTTCATCGAGATGAACAAGCTCTGGGTCCGATTACAGCACAGCGGACACTCCCGCGATCGCGAAAAGCGGGAGATTGAGCGTAAAGACCTCCGAATCCTCGTCGGTACCAATCTCGTCCGTCTGTCCCAGATGGAGGGCATCGATCTGCACACCTACTCCACCATCATCCTACCTGCCGTCCTCGAACAAGTTGTCAATTGCAAAGATGTCATTGCGCAGGAATACCTCATGGAGGCTGTGATCCAGGTCTTCACCGACGATTTCCACCTGCACACCCTCACGCCCTTCCTGGGTGCCTGCGCCAATCTCCACCCCAAAGTCAACATCAAGGGTATCGTCATTGCCCTTATCGATCGTCTTGCGGCGTTTGCGGCAAGGGAGGCGGAAGCTGAGGATCCAGAGACGAGGAAGAAGGGCGAAGAAGAGGCTGCGAGGCGGTTGGCCGAGCGCGTCAAGAATGGTCGAGGAGGTAAAGGGAAGGGCGTCCAGGAAGGGGAGAAGAGCCCGATGGCCGCTACGGCCAGGCCGGCAGAGGCGGCTGCATGGGGCGGAGAGGAGCCGGCGGAGGCGCCTAATGGTGCAGAGGGTAAGAAAGAGGGGTCGGCAGCTGGTACGGCAGACGCAGTGGCGTCTGGGAGTGCCGGTCCGGAGAAAGAAGAAGAGAAGAGGGCGGGTGAAGGCCACGGGCGCGAAGTCAAGAAGTTCAGAGGCATCCCGGAGGATGTTAGGTTATTTGAAATGTTCTGGAAGCAAGTTGTGGAGCTCATCAAGGTGAATCCCGCGCAAATGCAGTTTGGAATACGTGATGAGCTGATACAATCCAGGCCCGCCCTGATTTATCTATCCAAGACATCACTGCGCTCTGCGTATCTCTCATCAACCTCTCGTTGTCGTGCTACCCCGATCGGTTGGAGTATGTGGATCAGATTCTCGGCTTTGCGCATGGGAAAGTAGTCGAATTTGCCCAAAAGTAAGTCGCATCCTACCGCGCACGTTGAAACCCCCAGCTAACACCCCAGCCCCGACCTACATTCGCAAGCTACGACCTCGTCCCTGCTCGCCCTGCTCTTGGCCCCCATCACATCCTACATCTCTCCCCTCACCCTGCTTGCAATCCCATCTTACGCGCCCCTACTCTCCGCCCAACCCTACTCTACCCGCCTCGCAATTGGCCAAGCTATCGTCTCTTCAGTGCTCAAGAACAATACGCTCATAGAGACTCCCGATGACGTATCGGGTCTACTCGGGTTGTGTCTTGTTCTCGTCAAAGATGTTAAAGAGGGCAATCTGGGTGGTGGACCGCCTGTCCGTCAGCGAGTTCGAGAAGGGCCCGAGATGCGCGAGTTGGCTGAAGAGCAAGGATGGGTGGCGCGGATGGTGCATCTGTTCCGGAATGAGGATCTGGGTGTGCAATTCGAGGTGAGTCAAAAGGGACTAGGAAGCCATTCGGTGCTGATGGTCGCATAGCTTCTACAGACTGCCCGAAAGCACTTTTCAGAAGGCGGCGACCGGATCCGATTCACCTTCCCACCACTTATCGCTTCGGGTATCCAGCTCGCGCGGAGGTTTAAAGCAAGAGAAGGGGAAGTGAGTTTCTGATACTGAATTGAGCTGACGACAGGAATCTGACTATGAGACACGTCTTTCTCAACTCTTCAAAACGATCCATCAGCTCACTACGACACTGTACCACAAGTGCGAGTGTCCCGAGACGTGTCTCCGGCTCTTCCTGCTTGCTGCGCAGGTGGCCGATACTTGCAATCTCGAAGAATTGACATACGAATTCTTTGTACAGGCGTTTGTCATTTACGAAGAGTCGATCTCCGAGTCGCGCGCGCAGTTGCAGGCGATTGTGGGGATTATTGGGGCGTTGCAGACGACCCGAGTGTTTGGGGGCGGGGATAATTACGATACGCTCATCACTAAGGCGGCGCTCCATGGGAGTAAATTGCTCAAGAAGGGGCATCAGGCCACGGCCGTCTTGGCTGCGAGTCATATGTGGTGGCAGGGCGAAGTTGTAGGTCGGGGCAAGGATGACAAGGTGAGCAGAGATTTATTGAACATTTAAGTTTCGCTGATTGTTCAGGCGCCATACCGCGATGGCAAGCGCGTACTTGAATGCCTGCAGAAATCCCTCCGGATAGCCTCGTCAAGCATCGACGAACTGACTTCGGTCCAACTCTACGTCGACGCTCTCGACCGGTACATTTACTACTTTGAGCAAGGCGTCGAAGCTGTTACTCCGAAATACGTCAACAGCCTCGTGGAGCTCATTGTGGGCAATATCGACAACATCTCGGTTGGAGCGGGATATGAAGGTGGTTTAGGTGCGGGCGGAAGGAGGGGTGGGGGCGAGGGATTGGTAGAGGGTGTTACATCCCCTGAGATGGTTGTCAAGGTGAGTCATTGGTGGCTAAGGTGTGGGCTGGTGCTGATGCAAATGGTAGCATTTCAGGAATACGCTGGCGTATATATCTACTCGACAACGACAACATGCAGAGAGAGAGTTGAATGGGGTGGAAGATTCGCCAAGCGAAGAGAAGGAGGAAGGGGCTGTTGGGGATGAGGCGGCAGGAGGGAAGAGCAAGAAGGTCGAGCTAGGCTGGGATAAGGTCGACGTTGTGGGTGCGTGCTTGAAGATGGGCATATCGAGGTAGAGAGTATCTTCTGGTGGAAGCTTCTTATGATACTTGGTCTAATTCTCTTGATGAATGCTACGGAGATTTGCATAGGATGAGCAGATGCACAGGTTATGGTATGATGTCTGGGAAGGATAGCTGATTACTGATTGGACGCGACGCGTCGCGGGATCAAATTTTGACGCGTCTGATGAGGTCTGATGGTACGCCAAATTACCCTGAGCCCTGATTTGAATTGAATTGGCTGGAGTTGGGTCAAACATTCCTCATCCAACCAACACCCTTCACTCTATCTCCTCTCCCTACCTTATCCACCTGTCCGTCCCTAACCCCCCTCACATTCATTACAGCCCAAGAGTGAGTACCGGACCCCATGATCATACTGCCCGAAAAACAATCGCTGATCTATCTTCTCTTTTCACCCCTGTACCCCCTTTGCCGAATTTGAAACGCTTTGACTCACCCTATACACTCACTCCACGACTCGCGATGCCACTCTCGGACTGCCACTCGCCACAACACCTTGCTAAACACCGGAACAATTTCCGCCTGTTCCTGTCGTTCCATACATACCCAACATCACATTCTTATTCCTGCTCCTTATTCCTCATTTCGTCCAACCAATCAACCTGTCTGCGTCTTCTTTGAACCGCCTATATTACTCTCATCACCATGCCTCCCGGATCAGTGAGAGAAATCGTCCACTTGCAGACTGGTCAGTGTGGTAACCAGATTGGTGCCAAGTTCTGGTAAGTTGATTTTGCCCTAAAATTCCGCACGTCCCTTTCACCTCTCTCATTCGGTATGGAACTCGCAAAACAAGAGGCCTAGCTGACACCTTCAGGGAGGTTGTGTCTGAGGAGCATGGTATCCAGGCCGACGGTTCGTACAAGGGGACATCAGATCTCCAGCTCGAGCGTATCAACGTCTACTACAACGAAGCCGCTGCTGGCAAGTATGTGCCCCGTGCGGTCCTCATCGATCTCGAGCCTGGAACTATGGACTCGATCAGGGGTGGTCCTTTGGGAAGCCTTTTCAGGCCTGACAACTTGTAAGCTCGCGACAACCTGAGGACACCTCCCACAGGGCTTAAGCTAACCCACTAGCGTTTTTGGCCAGAGCGGTGCCGGAAACAACTGGGCCAAGGGTCACTACACTGAGGGTGAGCTGGCCGGCTGCTGATGGCGCCCAAAGTTTAAGCTGACAATCAGGTGCCGAGCTCGTCGACTCGGTCCTCGATGTCGTCCGTCGTGAAGCCGAGGGATGTGACTGTCTGCAGGGTTTCCAAATCACCCACTCCCTCGGTGGTGGTACCGGAGCCGGTATGGGTACGCTCTTGATCTCTAAGATCCGAGAAGAATTCCCCGACCGAATGATGTGCACTTTCTCCGTCGTTCCTTCCCCCAAGGTCAGTCGGTCGCTGCCAAACGGAGCGCAAAGCTGAGATTCAGGTCTCCGACACCGTTGTTGAGCCCTACAACGCCACTCTCTCCGTGCACCAGCTCGTCGAGAACTCTGACGAGACCTTCTGTATCGACAACGAAGCGCTGTACGACATCTGCTTCCGAACCCTCAAACTCTCCACCCCTACCTACGGTGATCTTAACCACCTCGTCTCCGTCGTCATGTCCGGTGTCACCACCTGTCTCCGGTTCCCAGGTCAGCTCAACTCTGATCTCCGAAAACTCGCCGTCAACATGGTGCCCTTCCCCCGTCTCCACTTCTTCATGGTCGGTTTCGCACCCCTCACCTCCCGCGGATCTGCCTCGTACAGGGCCATCACCGTCCCCGAGTTGACTCAGCAAATGTTCGATGCTAAGAACATGATGGCGGCTTCTGACCCTCGTCACGGCGTAAGTTTGGCTCCTGATTAAATCTGAAGTAAAATGCTGATCTTGTAGCGATACCTCACTGTCAACTGTATCTACCGAGGAAAGGTCTCGATGAAGGAGGTCGAGGAGCAGATCCAGAATGTTCAGACCAAGAACTCGAGCTACTTCGTCGAGTGGATTCCTGGAAACATCTCTGCCGCTCAGTGGTCAGTTTCTTGCGGCAGGACCATTCCATGTAGAAAGCTGACATATCCAGCGACGTCCCTCCCCGCGGCCTCAAGATGTCTGCTACATTCATCTGCAACTCCACTTCGTAAGTTACCCGCTCTTGGAAAATGCTCTGGTCGCAGCTGACACATTCAGCATCCAAACCCTCTTCAAGCGTATCGGCGACCAGTTCTCGGCCATGTACCGACGAAAGGCCTTTGTGCATTGGTACACTGGCGAGGGAATGGACGAGCTCGAATTCGTAAGTTGCCAACTGCCCATGCGTCGATTAAAGCTTACCCCACACAGTCCGAAGCCGAGTCCAACTTGCAAGACTTGGTGTCCGAGTACATGCAGTACCAGGAGGCCGGTACCGACGAGGAGGCATACGAGGATGAGATCCCCGTTGGAGAAGAGGAGGAGCAATAGAGTGTTACAACCTAATTTCCCTCTCCAGGCGTCTCTGGGAGGTGGGCCGTACCCCTCTACACCTCCTCGATTGACCCCTTCCCCCTTAACCCCCTTCGTCTTTGCCCCCTTTTCTCCCCTTTTTTGTAGATCGCCTCACCCCGAATTTGCCTTGGCTGGTTTTACTCGGAGTCTCAATAGAGACGGTGGGATGCGCGTTTTTGGTTTTTTACTGTAATTAACGAAATGAGAAAATTCCCATCGGGTTCCCTAAGGGGGTGACATGCATAGTCAAACTAATCACAAAAGTTGCATCTTGGCTCTTACTAAAATTAAGTATACAGCATCTTTCTAGCTAAGATGATTCGATTCTATATTGTCATTTTTACCAACCGACATTCTTCCCTTTAGTCTTGACCACCTTCTTCTTTCTCGTTGCCGACACATAACGCCCTCGTAATCCGCGGTCCGTTCCACCCTTCTTCACGCCCTCTCCCCCACTCTCACTATCGCTCCCACTCCCACTCCCGCTCTCGCTATCACTATCGCTCTCTTCCTCACTCCCCACTTCTCCACCGGGCGTAACCATCAATTTCCCTCCCACTTTCCCGGGGCCGGTAGGAGTCTGGGACGGTGATTCAGGCTGAGAACCACCGAATCCTAACGATTGGGTGAATGACCGGAGGACGTCTCTCGACAAACTGCCAAGTGAGGGGAAAGACGAAGAGACATTGGGGAGATGATGATTGGTGGATGATGGGTTGGGCTGCGAGGCAGGTAGGGGTCGCCGGTTTCGGATCGAGAGGAGCGCCGGCAATATAGAGTCCGTGTCGTCGTCTTCATCCTCCTCTTCGTCATCGTTCCCTTTATCAACGCTGACGCTGAGTTCGACGGCAGAAGCCGTCCTGGGACTGACATCATCATCCACTTCTGAGACATACTCCCTTTCTTCCTCTTCTTGCTGTGCCTCCTCCTCCTCATCTCCATCACCGTTTGTTGAAGCTGAGTCATGCGCATCATCACCATTGTTCAACACCTCCCCTACCTTCCTCCCCGTGGGCGTCTTCACATTCTCCCCCTCCTCCTCATCGCTTTCTTCAGGGATAGGGCTCGCAGCAGCCCCGCTCCCCTTGCCCGGCCTGGCCTGAGACGTTTCCTGGCTTTCGCGAGGTGACGAGTACTGCACAGGTTGCGCGTGCAGAGTATACGCCTGGGTCTCGGGATACTGCGATTGCGGCATAAAGAGGGGTGTAGGCTGAGTTTCGGGGATCTGGGATGGTTGGGAAGATTGAGATTGGGCAGATGTCGCGCGGGTCATTCGTGATGACCGGGGTGGTTGGGCAGGAGAGGGAGGTTCGACAGAGACCGTTCCTGTCCTGCGGGTATTACGACGCTGGGGGATGACAGGGGATGTGGGGGCAGATGAAGGGATGGGAGCTTGGGGTGCCGGACTAGATATGACGCGTCGGGAACTCCGTCGTTGGGTCAAGGTTGGGAGGTGATCGCCGTTAGCGAGGGATGAATCGAGCTGGTCCGCTTGGCTAGATGGGGCAGGGGCGGGTAGAGCAGCCAACCCTTCTTCCGATTCTTCCACCAGGACATCCATTGATGGGAGAGGTTGTGATTGACTAGCCTGAGACGCAGGTAGAGCACCCTGAGACGACGATCGACGCTTAGGTACGACCTTCGCCTTTCCCTTCCCCTTGACCGGCTGCGACAGCGAGAGTGGGGTAGGCTCAGGCGTGTTGACGTCTTCCGCATTCAACTGAATGATGGCCGGCTCGACATGATCAACCGTATCGATAGATTGGATCCGCCCTGACCGACGACGAGTAGACGCAGAATCGGTAGATTGCTGACTACTCGATGCAGCCCCTTTAGTAGATTGCTGGCTACTCGATACATGTGCCTTTGGCGGCCGACCACGTTTCTTGGGTATTGGCGTCGCCGCCTCCATCTCCTCATCTTCAACATCCACAATCACCTGACTTGCCCGTCGACCCCTCTGGATTTCGGCCTGAACTTGGGTAGACGGCGCGGCCTCCGATTCCGGCTCGGGTGTGGCTTCCTCCGCTCTCGCCTGAGCAAATGCAATCGCACCTGCCGACTCGCCGACATTCTGGCTCGGCCCAGCCTGCTCGTCCAGCTCGCCAAATCGAGCAGAACGGCGCGAATTGGTCGAGGAGATGGAGTGTGCTGATGCAGCTTGCGATGGGAGTGGTTGATGGTTCTCGGCATCGGAGTCTGGCGATAACAGGCGTTGGGTCGCTGGTAGTTGGGTGGTGGATTTTGTTTGAGTTCTGAAAATTGTCAGAATGAGCTCATTTTCTAGAATATCTTGGAACAGGGGAGACTGACGGATCGATGCCAGCACCCTGACTACCTCCCGCGGGTATATCCTGGTTCGCTGATTTCTCTTTGACAACCGCCTCTTCTTCACCTTCCTCTTCCTCTTCCGCCTCCTCCTCTTCTTCCTCCTCCTCGCCTACAGAAGGACCCGTTGCCTCCAAATCAACACGCATCCCACCTTGTCCAGCCGGAGGCACACTAGTCCTATCCGACCGACTATCCTCCATATCCACATCAGCCTGAGTAGCCAAAACGACTGGTGGCTCCCCAAATCCCGTCCGCTGCCCCTCTTCATCCTGAGTAGGCGCAATCTCATCCGTCTCCACCTCCTCTTCCCTATCCGCAACACTGAAATCTCCAATCGAACTTGCGTCGTCCGGCCCGCCATTTATCGGAGCGACCGAAACGCTCTCTACGTCCTCATCCTCATCTTCATCCGCATCGCCTTCTGGCCGGAGAGAGACGTCACCCATCTCCGCGGCAGTCTCGCGCACCTTGGCTTTCTCAGCTTGTGAGAGCGGTCGAGAGAAGAATTGGTCGAATAGAGATTGAGGATCGGGTAGGCCGTCATATTTGACCGTAGCGGGTGATTTGGAGGTGAGGGGGTTGCGGCGCTGATCAGGAGTATGCCCGGTTTGGTGTGCCGATGCCGAGGTGGACGCGGAATCGGCTGATGAGATTTCGGACGCAGAATCATCATTGCCCTTGTCGGATCGCTGGGGCTTGTTGGCCGCTAGACCAGCGCCGGTTGGGGAATGTGTGTTGAATCCCGGTAGATCCAGCCGAGCGATAGCTTGGGTAGTGGTTTCCGAAATATCGTCCCCTACCTCTTCCTCATCCTCATCCTCTTCTTTTTCCTCCTCCTCCTCCTCCACGTCATCTCCACCCGCCTGAACCTGAGACTTTACCGGAGTTCCAGCATTGAAAGCAGTCTCCTCATCCCGGTCCATCGAGACATCCTCATCTTCGTCCCCTTCTCCATCCCCAAATTCAGCCTCCGCATCCGTCTCAGCCCCAAGTTCCGACTCCTCATCGCCCTCTTCATCGGAGTCCGACCCGGAATCAGAGCCTGAATCGGAAGCGGAGTCGGAATCATCCTCCGTCTCAATCAATGCCGTACTGGCGCTCACAGCGCCAACCGATCCGGATCTCCGTTTCGCCTTGCCCAGTCCCCTCAGATATATCGGGATAGGTACACCGCTATCGACTTTGTTGACGGTTGTCGTGGCAGGTCCGGGGCTGTCTGCTGTAGTATTGACGGCGGGCTGGACCGGCTCCGATCTAGAGCTAGAGGATCCAGAGCTTGCAGAGGATGCCGCTCTTTCCTTCCGGCCAGTATTGGGTCGACTATATGTGATGGGTGTTTTCCGTGCATCGGGTAATTTTGCTGAAGGGGTTTTGGCAGGTGGGGGGATGTCGGCCGAGTCGCCATTGACAGGAGGAGTGATATCCGCTGTTGGAGTCTCGGCTGCCGGAGCTGGGACTTCAGTAGTGTCGCTCACCGGGGCGGGTATCATTACCGGATCGCCGGGGGTTTGAGGAGCGGCATCTGTCGTCCCACTAGACGAGCTGCCGTCTCGAGCCGAGCTGTCATTCGCAGCTTTAGATTGTGGGGGAGGCGCTCGAGCTGCGGGTGTCGGTGGTGACTCTCGGCGGAGCGATTCCTCCTCATCTTCCTGCTCTTCTTCCTCCTCTTCTTCATCATTATCCGGCCCCGGTTCCGCTTCAGCCTCCTTCTCAGCCTGCTCCTCGCGTAGCTTCTTTATCCAGCTTTCGATAGCCTCCACGCCTTGAGCCCAATATCGCCCGCCCGACATTTCCCGCATGACCACTTCCAATCGCTCCTCCAGGGCCGATACGCCGGCCAAGACCAGCGGGCAGGCAGCTTGTGTATGAACCTGTTTTGATCCACAGACGAGGCATGATGGCGAGGTCGTGCCTGAGGTAGACGATGCCGGAGTTGACTTGTTGATTTTTGTCTTCGGGGTGGGTTTCGCCTTGGGAGCTTTACCACTCTTGGGAGTGGATGAGGATGATTCGGTAAATGCTGGTGCAGATCGAGGATCTGCGGTGATGTCGGCGGAGACGTTGTTGGAAGCAGGTTCAGGTGTGTCTGACACGTCAGGATGGATGTGAATAATAGATGGGTCACATACCTGTGATCGGATCTGTGTCCATTTGTGATTCGGCCGGAGCCACCTGGGCAAGTTTCCCCTTCTTGTCCTTCTTTTCTTTGGCTGCCTTTTTGCCTTTGGCAGGTATAGCAGGGCTCGCTTCCGTCTCTTCCGTTGTCGAAGCCGTCGACTGATCTGCTAGCTTAGCATTGTACCTAGACGCGGCATGGATCTGCTGCTCACCGTTCTGGGCAAGATTCGAAGATTCGCCAGAAGCCTCAGATACAGCTGTGGTAACGTTCTTCCCCTTCTTCTTTTTCTCCTTTTTGGCCTTCTCCTTTGCTCCTGCAGCCTTTGCCGGACCGGAGACAGCGGCTGGCTGACTCACCTCCTGTGCTGCGGGCGTCGCCGGTGTAGCTGCTGGACCCGACGAAGGACCCGCGGCAGCGGCTTCGGCCTTTCTTGCTTGCTCCTCGCGGAACCTAGCCAACCAATTCGGGGCCGCTGTCGTTGTGGGCTTCGCCTTCTCTTGTGCAGACTCTAGTGGGGTAGTAGAACGTGAAGATCCGGGCACGGATTTCGTTGGTAGTATCGGAGTGGACGGACCTGCCTCTGCCGTTGGGGGAGTAGAATCGATAGTCGTCGATGTAGATGAGGATCTAGGGACACGCACTTTTTTGGGTTTACTGGCCGGTGGGACGGACTCTGCAGCCTCCTCAATAGCCGAAGGAATAGGAGCGGCGATATCACCGGTAGGTTCAGCTCCTACAAGAAGCTGATCCACGGATGAAGGCGCCGCACCCTCGCTCGCGCCGGGGGTGAATGACAGACCGAGAGGACTGGGTTTGGCAGGTTTGTACGATTGTCTTCGTAGTGCTGCTCCGGGGCCCTTTGACGAGCTAATATCGGCGGAAGTAGGTGAGGAGGAGGTAGTCTCAGGAGTCGAGTTTATAGAAGCATCGGATTTCTTCTTCTTCTTCTTTTTAGGCGGTGATGGGGTGAGGGAGGATTGGGGGATGTCGGAGTCCAGGGCAGATTGGAGTTGTAGGGGAGTGATGGACCGTTTCCGTTTCGCTTTCGAGGCTGCTGAGGTATTTTCGCTGGATGGTACAGCTGCAGCTTCTGCTGTGGTCGACTGCCTCTTCTTCTTCTTCTCTTTTGGCGCTGGAGTCATAGCGCATGAAGGAGTAGTAGATGGCCCGGCCGCCGCATGGAGTGCGGTAGCTTGTGGTGTAGAGGATAAAGAGGGGATATGAGGCACCACGGTAGGTATCTCAGGCGTGGTCGGAGATAGTGCTTCACCATTTGGTAATGTCGCGGAGAGGATCAAATTGCGCAACCTCTTCTTTTCCATTTTTCTCCGTGCCTTGGGGCTGAGGGAGGAGGTCATGTCCGCTAGCGATGAAGCATTCGCGACAGCAGCGTCCACGGACCCTGGAACGCTCTCAACTCTCCTCTGTTTGCCTTTCCGCCAGTCCGAGCTCGCGGCCGGAGTCGTTGTTGGAGTAACGGCTGCCGGAGACGGAGTGAGTGGACGAGCAGCAGCTGTCGATGGAGACGGATGGGAGCTAGGGAGAGGTGTACGGAATGCTCGGGAGGTCGAAGGCCCAGCGACAGCGTACGCTTTAATCGACAGATGAGCATCCGGATGATCGGCTGCGCGCTGTCGAAGGGTGTCAAGATCATACCCTGCAAGCGTCAGCTTCGACCATCTGCTTGAGTCACAAGCTTGACTTGATCAGGTACTGTAGGGGTACTCACGATCCCAGATGTCAACTTCCCTACCAGCCTCGCGCATATGTGCCAGGCGAATGTCGGTACCCGCGGGGAAGCATAGCTTTTTCGCTACTTTGGACGATACATCGGCGAGGGACTGATCGATGCCTGGTGCGTGTATCAGCTAGACTCGCAATATCACCAGCGCGTCTCAAGGCAGACGCCTAGCTGATGCAACCCACACGCCTCACTTATGCCAACCGTCCCATCACTCCGGTATGCTGAGATAGAAACTCACTGATGCGTCCAACCCACTGCTGATCGACATCTGCCCTCAAGAAAGTCACCTGTATCTTCCCATCCTCGGAACTAGGCCTTCCGCCAGCCACGGTGAACGTGCCGTTGATTACACCTCCTGACTTCGGGGCGGTACTCGCGGACGTGATGGAGGCCGGTACGACGACCTGAGCGCCTGCCGCTGACGAACTAGCAGCAGGACTATCCTGATCGTTACCGCGCTTCCTTTTGCCCTTGACCGACATTGTATATAGACTGTCGGCTTGATGGCAGCAAGGGATCCACTAGATGGCTGGGTTGGCTAGAGAAATTTGCATCTGGCCTTGCTTGCTTGGTTCGTCGCTCTTAAAGTGAGGGGCATGAATAACGCGTAACGTCAGGTTATCCGTGCGTCTATGTTTCATCGCGTTTCGCCTCTGGAGGAATGCGCGTAGTGTCTAGGTGATGAGGCGGAATTGAGTAGACGATAGACTGGATAGGCGGTGTGGCATCGTACAACTAGGCGGATTCTGCCTGACTATCACCTCCAACCGGAACTGGTACCATACAATCCAAGACCCTGCCTAGATTCCCACCCCGGGCCCGTAGAGCCTTCCCATGACCTCCGTCATTATCCCATGTAAAATTCACCCCCACCGCCGCACCATGACTTTCCAGGTACTCTTTTACCCTTGGCGCATCGACTATCACATCCTTACTGCCGAAGAAGAAATGGTCGTAGAATGATCGAGCAAGTGAGGGTGCTCCTCGATGAAGATACAATTGTCGGACCAGTGGAAATGGCGTTGAATGTAATTTGATATTCCAAGTTCGGACGATACGAGCTTTTGCATGATAAGTTGGAAAGGCTAATAAGTCAGCGCAGTCTGTCAAACCAGTCTGGAGCTCACTGTTGTCGGTGTTCGATAGCAGAACGCGTGGCAGGTAAATCCTTCCTCGAGGCAGAAGATGATGGGATCGACGAAGGTGTTCTGCCGAACGAGCTGAGGACAGTCTTGAAGCACTACATGTTCAGCGTTGTTGGTTCCTGCTTCGAAGGCTGGAACTTACTCCAGCTGTGATGTACAGTGCCATTGCTGTGACTCATCACACTCAGCCCACCCCGAGGTTCGCCACACTTCGGCTCAGAGGCCACTCCATGCGTCGGTTTCCCGGCATCAAATCCCCATCTTTCGCAGATCGCTAGCATATCCCGCACGAACTGTTGTCTCGTCCAGGGTCTGAGATGTTGCCGGTGAAATACCGCTTGGCAGGTATGGTGCGCGATCGGGAAGAGTATTGGATGCGTCTTGAATCTGTCCAGCATCGGCTTGAGGACCTTGACGTTTTGTATGAGTCCAAAGCCCATTCCGTGCAAATACATCAGTGGCATTGCGCTAGGAGAAGTACGACCGGCCTCAGGTGTCCAACCCGGAGGTATCCGCAAGAGGTAGTCTATATCGCCCTGTCTGTATTGCGACATACCTCTGTGGGAGAGGTACACATTCCGAATGATGATATTGGCAGTGTTGTTGATGGCATATATGACTAAGGGACGAGGGTTCGCGTTCATAGGGTCGAGTGATATGCGCATAACATCGACAGAAGGGCTGCGGCCACGGGCGAAGGTAGTCGCTGATCGTGCTTCGACGATGACGAAAATCTTGCAAAGAAAGGCTCGTTTTTCGCGATTTTGTAGGGCTTGATGGAGGGGCACATTGAGGAGTATTGAGGAGAGCCATGTGAGGACGTCATTTCGACGTATCTCTGTCCATGATGTGTTACCGAACCTAAAGAATGAGCCACTGCACTGCGCTATTTGGTCAATCAATACTCACCATTTGCCCCACCTTTGCCGGAAGACCATCGCCCTTTCCAGGCTCGGCGACGTCAGGTCGTGAGTCAGCCCCCCCGAGCAGCACACCGATGAGCACGATGTGGCCCTCTTCGATCCATCAAGGGCCCTCAAGACCTCTAGTGCAGAGGCTCCCTCCTCCTCTCCTGCGACTAGTGTGACCTCTAGCCCGCCTTTCTTCTCCTTCGGCTGGACACGCAGATCCGCATGCATGATATCATGACCGAATTTGTCCCGCCTCTCGGGCTCCAAAACGCAGATTGAGGTATATCGCTTTGCTTTTCGGATGGAGTATCGCTGGCATATAGAAGAGATGACTTCGGCCGCGCTCAATATTGCAGCTGTCATTGGGAGGGGGAGGACAGATCGCCGGATGATCATGGAGAAGAGGGATGCGCCGAGGATGCAGCTATAGTGTGAGTCTCCATCGTTTAGGCGGTTGGGCGTTGAACTCACAAGCTCAGTGGCGTGATCAGCCATATAGCCTTCAGCGTGAGGTTGACAGCGTGGAAGGCATAGGTGTGCTCTAGCAGTCCTTGCCTCCACTCCAATCTGTCCGGTGCGTCCAGGGGTACCAGATCCTTCGCAGAGGCTACCGATCGCGCTATCGATTGACCGTCATCGATACTGCAAGACGGCTCGAAAGCTTGGTGTCTAACCAGGATCCGACTGACCTGGTCGTCTCCTAGCGGCACCTTGCGGTCTTGACGATCGAGCGAATCCACCGTGACTGTATCGGCGGAATCGATGCGCATGGCTGTTGACGTGCACGTGTCGACGTAAGAGGCTTTACTGACACACTACGTATGAGGCTTTCGACAGATGAGGTCTGGAAGGTCACTGGATGAGTCGAAGAGATTTAAGCGTTGAGAGGATTGACCTGTTTGGGAGGTTCAAAGGATAAAGGAGGGGGAATCCTTACAGGAATGTAAGGAGGTCAGGGGCCAGGCGGATAACCTCGGCCGGGCCAAGGACGTGCTGTACTCAGCGACGACTACGGTAGGCGGTCGGATCGATCCCGCGTCACACCGGCTGAGCTGGTGCGTACAATTAGCGTAACCGGCCTCTCCTGCAGCCTGCAGGAGGGTCACACCGCGGCCCACCACGCTGCCACGCGTACACTTACACGAGGATTATGTATGCTCGGCCCTCACTCGAATCGCTCTGCAGTACTATGGAGTCGAGGAACTTGCATGGGAATGGAATGCAGCTGTAAACTCAATCTCTGTTCGTCAAGCGATGAAAGATGATCCCACAAAGTCAATGACTTGTGACAGGTTTTCTCCCTTCAAGGCACTTCCATGAATGCCCTCCGCGTCCCAAACCACACCCACACCCACCTCCACGCCGTGTTTTCTCAAGTACTCTTTCAATCGGACAGCATCCACAATACTGTCCTTCCCACCGAGAAAATACCGAGTGATCGTTGGATCTAGGAGCTGGGGATGGTCCTTGAGGAAAGTACCATTTTCGGTCCAGTGGAAGTGGCGCTGGATGTAGTTTGAAGTTCCAAGTTCAGAAGACACGAGTCTTTGGATGATGAGTTGGAAGGGCTTGGGGTATCAGCGACTCGCACGTACACACTTAAGCGATAGTCAGCGAAGGCTTACAGTAGTTGGAACTTGATAACAGAATGAATGGGTGGTAAGTCCATTCTCTAGGCCGAAAATGATCGGATCAACTAAAGTGTTGCGCCTGATGAGCAGTGGGCAATCCTTCAGCACTACTCTAATCAGCTAGATGTTTATATGTCTTGACGATACTCACTCCAACCATGATATACGCTCCCGTTGCTGTGGCTGAACACGCTCAAACCTCCCAAGGGCTTCTCATCGTTCCTTTCGCACCCCTCGCCTCCACCGCCACCGAAACCCCACTTCGCGCAAATCGCTCTCACATCCCTCACGAACTGCTTCCTCGTCCATGGCTTAAGATGACCTCGACGCAAGAACGATTGTCCGGTGTGATGCGCGATCGGATAAATGATAGGATGGGTGCTGAGTTTTTCGAGCATGGATCTGATCACGACAATATTCTGGAGCAGCCCGAAGCCCATGCCGTGCAGATACGTGACCGGCATCGCATTCGGATCTGATCGGCCAGCGCCAGGAGTCCATCCTGGCGGTATTCGGATCAGGTAATCTATGTCGCCTTGTCGATACAGCGTCATGCCTCTTAGCGCAAGGTAGGTCGTTCTGATTGCGAAGTTGATTGTGTTGCTGATGGCGTATATCAATAGGGGACGAGGTATAGCATTAATGGGGTCGAGCGGGATTTGTATCACCTTCACGAGGGGATTCCGACCGGATGGGAATGTAGTCGCTGAGCGAGCTTCGATGATGATGTACATCTGGTAGACCAAAGCCATAGCTTCCCGGTCTTTGAGTGCCTGATTGAGTGGCAGATTGAGAAACAGTGATGATAGCCAGATGAGAATGTCGGTGCGCCGTAGATCTCCCCAAGCAGCATTGTGAAACCTTAGGCAATCAGCTATCTCCCTCAGTTGATCAGATAGTGAAGTAGTACACTCACCATATGCTATATCTATGTCGGAAAGCCATCGCACGCTGCAAACCACGCTCGCTCAGATCATGCGTAACATCACCCGAGCAGCATGTCGATAAACAGCCGTAATTGCCCGTCTCCGCCCGAGGATTTAGAAGGACACCTCTTTCACTAACTTCCAGATCGCCTCGAGGGGCCCTGGTTGTGCCCGCCGAGTGCAAGTCCGAGTGGAAGATCTGACGGCCAAACTTTCCTTGCTCGTATGCCGTCATCGTACAGATGGAGGGGGAAAGTCTGATCTTTCGAATGAGGTATCGCTGATATATGGCCGATGCCATTTCAGCGGCGGAGAGTAGGAGGGCGATCATGGGGAGAGGTGTGACTGCTCGCTGAGTGATAATGATGTAGAGCGAGAACGCAAATAAGCCGCTGTCAAGTCAGTGCCGAGTCCCAAGCGGAAGAGTAGACGTACACGCTTAGTGGAGTAATGAGCCATACAGCCTGAAAGGCGATATTCACCGCGTGGAAAGCCCAGGTACGCCCAAATACACCCTGCTTCCATCGCAGCTTGTTGGGATCTGGAGAGGGTCCGACGATCGCAATTACATCTAGCCCGGCGAAGCTATCGGTAGTTGAGTGGGTCTCGGCCGGATGATGCGATTGAATGATTTCGTCACGCGGAGATTTCTCGGGGATGAAAGTAGCCTGAAGTCTGTCGGAAGTGAGCGCCATATTAATTTTGTAGATAGCAGCTAGTCATGTCTTCTCAGTCGGGCGAGGTGTCACATCGCAGAGGGTGGAGACTGCTATTACTGCCCAGATAAAGGAAATCAGTCCTTTGTCGTGGCTCAGGAGTCGATAAAGGGGAATTAGGGCCGGTTGTATATGCAAGAGGCAATTGACGGTGACTTGCAATTATGCAAGCTTGCATGCGGTCGTGTTGAGGTGGGACATATGGTAATCTGAGGCATGAGCTGGGAAGCATATGCATCCGACGACTTACAATGTTACAAACGCTGCATCTTCAAATCCCTTGCGCTCAATGGCTTGTACAGCAACCCTCTACGCCCCATCCTAGCCCAGCAACTCCCCCGGCACTTGATGGCGCAGCAGCCACCTAGACTATCTTTTCCAGGATAGATCCAACCCCACTCTGCCCCTTCCTCCCTCCCACCGTCGCCCCCCGTCCCCAATATGGCGCCTTTGTCCACCCTGCCCATCCTCCCTGTCGCTCCTCCAGCGGTCATCCCTCTCATCACTGAACGGCCCCCGCTTCATCTCATGCCTCTGCGTATCCTCCTTGACTCTCAACAACTGTCCCACTACATCCCTCGTGCCCTTCGATGAGTACACCTCCAGATCCCTTTCTCCCAACCCTTCGAGTGCTCGACCCATATCCCGGCTCAGCTCCTTAGACCACTCCCATCTCTTCTCCAGATGTCTTCCCTCTCCACCATTCCTCTCATGCTGATATACCCTCAAGATCTTCTCGACTCCCGCCTTCTCCAGGATCTGCACAGCCTCCACCACCTGCGCCTTGTTACGCCCCAGCGCCGTCTTGAGGATGATAGTCATTGACTTGGCATCGAGTTCGACTCTGGTCTGCGTTATCGGCCCAGTGGGTGCACGCTTGCGTTTCCAATCTTGATCCCCCTCTACCTCGCTGCTAGGTTTGGCGATCTTGGGTATGACACCCATCCACCCCAAAACACTCTTCATCCCTTCCCAGTCCCCCTTCCCGCCACCTTCACCTTCGATTCTCGCCCATCGTGCGGCCGACAGGCAGTCGTACCACATGCCCATCTTCCATCCGCCTGTGGGAGGTCGATTGCCGTGCTTCTGAAGCAAGTCGAGTACAGCGGTGATATCCCCCGTATCAGCGAATGCTGTCGCAGCGGCGTATAAGAAGGGAGGATCGGCCTCACGCCGCAGGCGAGGCCGGGAGAGGAGCAGTGATGCGTAGTGCGAAGCGAGGGTAGGACGCGAGGCTGTGCTGAGTGAATGGAGGAGAGATGTAGCTGTTTTGATGTCGATTTTGAGATTGGGTAATCGAGGGGGGACGGCGTCCGAGGTCTCAGACGTGGGTTCGACACCTGCTTCCGGCGGAGAGGCAGATGGTAGAGGTGTGAGGTCCCATAGGGTAGGAATGAGACTCATGGCGAACCTCTGATCCTCAGGTCTGCCCATCAAAAGCGTGCCTACGCCTAATCCCGCCAAGAGATTGTCCAGCCCACCCTCATCCGACCTCTTCCCTTCGAGTGTCTGGACCATGTCATCGCACAATTCCCGTGCCATAGGTCCTACCATGACTTGGCTTCTCTTGTCACCGCCCTCTCTCGCCTCTGCGACCTGCCGCCTGCTCAAGGATAGAAGAGCTTGGAAGAGTGTGGTGTATCCCACCCGATCCCATACTTCTCCCTTGCCCTTGGTCTCCTGATACAGGCTCCACATCTCCTCCCACATCCTGTATCTTGCCAGGAATTTGAGATATGCGTTAACCGGACCAAACATGTTCCCCTC
Source organism: Dioszegia crocea (assembly GCA_001600615.1). Classification (NCBI taxonomy): domain Eukaryota; kingdom Fungi; phylum Basidiomycota; class Tremellomycetes; order Tremellales; family Bulleribasidiaceae; genus Dioszegia; species Dioszegia crocea. The sequence continues at coordinate 1,931,616 of BCKK01000002.1, forward strand.
AGCAGGTATTTGGGTTTCGGGGACATCGAGGCCGGAGGGGGCGGATGAGAGGGTAGCAAGATGCACCTGGGCTTGTTTCCAGATGATCGTAACTCGGGAGAGGTGATTTTGGGGAGGGATAAAGTACGTGGAGGCCGGGGAGAAGGGTGACGAAGAGTGCGCGAGGCCAGCGTAACTATTTAGGAGGGAAGTGTACGTGTGGGCGGAGGCTCTGATCCCAGTCTTCTTCATCTTCGTTGTCAGCATAGTATTCGGCAACTCTTTACAGTATATCCTACATCATTGAAGGCCTTCCACATCTTCTCCATCCTGCCTTCCCGACCCAGAAGCGCCAAGAGCTGATTCCACACCACAACATTTACAGCTGATTTCGGCGCTGTCTCGACGATCCGCAATGCCGCGTCTATTTGCTGGTTCGACATTGGAGAAGGGTTTGCCTGGATATGATCGCGAAGAAGGGCGGAGGTGTTGAATGGGTCATCTCGGCTGCGACCCGTGGATGGGCCATTGCGCGAGGTCCCGGAAGGGAACCGCGAGGGGTAGTTGGACGGTCGGGATATATCTGAATGATAAGGGGAATTTAGTGTCGATCGGGAGTCGGAAGAGAAATGAGGTACCGAAGGTGAACCAGTACTCCGACGGGCCAAGTCTTTTGCCGGATTATCCGTTCGATTTCCTCCCACAAAGTCAGACCCTCCTCTCGCCGCGTTGAAAGCTTTGATATCCTGAAGCTTGAATCTCTCCCTAGGACCGTCAGACTGCACGGCACCCGCCTCGTTCGCCCTCCCACCCGCACCGACAAACTTCCACTTCCCCGAAGCCTGATCAAACACCCGCGCTGGTCTGTCACGCCTCAACCCTCCGTCTCTTCCGGCTGACACGGGTTCTCGGGGTCGTCTTGGTTCCCTGCCGCCCGCTGACTGGTAAGCCTCCTTCGGATGACTACCCGGAGTCAGGATAGGATCCGCCGATAGTAGTGATCTGAAAGTGTCGCCGTCTATGGCATTCCCTCCACCCTGGCCTACGGTAACCTCGCGCAAGCGGTGTCGTTGGGATTTACGATTTGCAGAAGTCTGCGGTCCGGGATCGCCGTGACTTGTGGCCAAAAATCGTAAAGTGCCCAGAGGCAGGTTTGCGGTCAGCCTCTGAGCGACAGCATGGCGGAGGGATAGCATGCGGTGTACAGCTTCCATGTGAGATGAGATGAGATATATACCTTGGTTTGGCTGAGCGAAATTTTCAAGGCTGTGATAAACTTGCTGACGTAAACAAGGGTCGCGTTTCAGATTCTGGATTGTGGACGCGACTGAACTTACCCATGTCGTGTCGTCAATCAACATCCCTTGCTTCATCTATAGTCAGGCTAGAGCTATAAGAGTGACGATCAGGGGCGAAGATGAGTGCGACCTCGTCGCCGGCAGGCCCGTCGAGACATCGGCGGAAACATACGGCCGAGAATTGGGACGACGACTTCGAGTTTGCTCTGCCCGCTCGCACACCCCGGCCTAGTCACAAGTCCACGACTTCCACATCTACCAAACAGTCCGCTCCATCGCGGCACCTCGAGAGCACATCTGGAGCCTCAAGGGCGAACCAGCAGCCCGAGAAGCATCCTCCGAAAGGTGGAAGTGCCGGTGCTAGCAGCAAGGCTAAGGAGGCGGATGAGGATGAGGATTGGGATGCAGGCGGAGAATGGGAAGAGGACATTGTATTGCCCACCGCGACGCGTATCCCCATACCGCCATCGAGAACATCTATACAGGTACGAAGGGGATCTAGGGGGCCTACTCCTCTCATAATCCCATCAGGCTCGAATCCGGCAGCATCCAAAACCCTCGGGCTACCTCGTTCATCCTCGTCATCCACCTCCCCTCTTCCATCTCCATCATCCCGCACCTCTCCTCCCATACGATCCAGCGCGCAGTTATCTAGCACTGCCGCTTACCCTCAACCATCTCAAATCGCATCTAGCAGTCGGATCTCGCTGGATGAGCCAAACATCTTTCCAGTAAGACGCATCTCACGCCATCCTTCGACCTCCTTCGCCCCTCCACCTACCACGTCTACGGTCGCAGTATCCAACGACTCATCATCTTCACTCATATCATGGACCAAATTCGACCGTTCTTCCCCAAACCTTGTCCCCACTTCCCTATCCGATATGCCAAATCCTCAGCCCTCCATCTCGCGTGGGCTGCGCGAAAGGGAATTGAGGCATATGAAGTCGGGGGAAATCATGCCTCCGCCTCCTCTTCCATCTCTTCTCCGGCGCAAGAGCAAAAAAGGGAACGAGGGGAGTCAGGCGCCCGAGATCAGGGAAAGCCAAGTTCCATTCTCGCCCAGTATGGAGCAGTTGAAGGGGATGGAGGGAAAGCGGGGGTTCTGGAAGCGGCTTAGTGGGAATGCTAGTGGTCTGACCAAAGGTGAATTAGCGGCGTTTCGGTTCTGCGGTCGGTATACTTTGATCTCAGCTGATCCCAGGCTCCCCCACGTCGGTACATAGCGTCCAGGAAATACGACGCCGGCGCTCCTCCTCGGTCGGTTCCCGTTCGCCAACCAAGAATCGACCAAACCTATCTCCTTCTGGCCAACCACCACTACCACCTCTTCCCCTGAATGTGCGCTCACCCAGCGCCGCATCAGCCACATCCACCACTTCAGCGACATCCTCCCAATCCAAGCCTACTGGCCCCACCGGTATTCTCCGTCGATCAACCAGTAGTCTTATCCGAAATCTTCCCCCTTCCGCCGAATCTGGGGGAAGTAATACACCACCCAGCTCGTACACACCTCCCACATCAACAACGAGCGCAATGCTGCCCATACCCATCCGCACCAGCAGTCGCAATAGCCAAATGAGCTTGAGTAACAGCTCGGCCTTTGCCAATGGCGGGGTCCAGCGGGCCTCGTCGATATCGCGCGGCTATCATCTACCATCTCCATCATCTGGTTCCCCATATCAAAACAACAAGACAGGATACTTCGACCTCGCCGGTGATGCACCGCCACTTCCGCACTCGGCCTCATTGCAAACAGCCTTAGCAGCTCGTGCAGGTAATGGCCGAGCTCGCCGTACTGGTGGAGGAGGATCTATCACGGGCACCGACACCGAGTCCGAGTCGGGCGAAGCAGGCATGTCGCAAGTCACGCCAAAGCGTCAGAGGAGGATCCGGCCAGTCTCAGCTTTGCCTACGTCAAGCTCCACGCAAACGTCGGCTGGTTGGGGAGGTGATGGTTGGACTGGATTTCCCTCCGCACCTAGACCCCCTCCTTCGATATCTGCATCAGACTCCGCTAGACCGGAACACTTTCCCCTTCCACCCTCGCGTACTTCATCCCATACCAGCAGCCGTATCCCTTCATCACAGTCAACAGCATCGCATCCGGAGCTGCTTCCTACACCAACACTCAACGTCGTTGAGGATGCCGAACCTGAATCTTCCCGGTCGTTCTCCACTCTCCGCCGCTTATCTAGCTTGTCAAAGAAGCACGGACGAAGGATCTCAGGTGGATGGAAGTTCGGGACGGGTAGCTCCACCTCAACCAACTCGTCGACCGAGGAGAAGAGGAATCGGGGCAGACTGGAAACTGTTGCCGGGAGTCCAGTCAAGGCTGCGAGAGGCATCAGTCAAGCTCGGGCGGGAGACAGTCAGGGAGGAGCTAAAAGAGGAGATGACGACGTCGGACCAGGCACTCCATCTGGGATCGACCGAAACACAAGAGGAGAATCTGTGTCAGCCCCAAATTCCATTCTTAAACCTCCAGCTCAAAGCGCCAGAGACCTGAACTCGGAGTGGGACAATGTTATTGGCGCATCTGCTCCGATGGGCCCCAAGGCCGTTTCCCAGCAGGTGACTCGAACGGCCGGAGCCATGGCAAAAGCGGATAAAGAGAGACGGCGGCAGAGTTGGAACGATTTCGTTATTCCTCAGAATGTCCTGGAGAAGCAGAGGGAAGTGCGGCGAGGTATTGAGGGTGTCAAGCGATTTGCCAGTGGGGTAGAGAGTAGGCCCTTCCGACTGGATACGATATAATAAGCTGATCCGGCAGCTTTGAAGACCCTTCTTGCAACCCATTCCGACCTGTCGGCTCAATCATCTACCTCGTCCGAGTCACACGATGTCATCACCTTCTCTGAGCTCGATCGCGAGTTCGGTCAATGGTGGGAAATGGCGACGGTCCTGATCGAAGTCGGGTCAACCGGTCAGGCATCCCCCATGTCCCCCGAGGCCGAGTCACCGAAACGATCGCGAAGAGTCACACTCGCATCTGACGAAGCCAAGGCTGCAGCGGACATGATGCGTCGATCTCAGTCCACCCCACAACATCCCCCTTACATCTTATCTCCTATCTCACCTATAGGTCCCCAAAAAGATCTCCGCAAAACTAGTCAGCCCGATCCAAAGGATGTAAATCCCGCTCTGCTCGGTGGCCCGCCTCGTGCCAGTCCGGATCTCTGGCGAGCGAGTACTGGTCGGCAAGAGTTGAGCAAGCGGCAGCTGGAAGTCCTACGCACGATGCTTCGAACTCCCGTCAGCGACTCTTCTGTCCCTTCGTCCCGGAACGACGGGCTGCGGGGGATGAGCACCATTTCCGCTTCCTCCACCTCTGCCTCGCTCGTTGACCGGGAAAAGGACGCGAGAGGCATCCGTCATGTGTTCCGCCCCTCTATATCTCGGGTCTCAACGACCGATAGTCGATGCTCCGATACTCCGAGTGTGGTCCGTTTTGACTCGCCGGAACCACATCATCGTGATTCTGTCGATCGGCATCCAGGAAGATCTACACCTGCACCTCGCTCAGCCGAGATGTTCCCCAGTCCCAACGACTCAGCATACATCGTCCCCTCCCAATCGTTCCCCTCCCCTTTCACGGCTTCGACGCTAGCGTACGGGGTTCCGCTTCGGGTTGGGCCATCAGCAGAAGCGAGCAAGATGCGCCGAGGGAGTAAAGTCGGCTTGGCAGGGCTGAAGGAGTTTATCAAAGGTCTCAAAACTAAAGAGTCAAAGAAAGAACTTCGAATTGCCACCGTTCCTCGGCCTCTGCCTTCCCCATTACCCACTGGTCTACCCCGACCTTCCGCAGCGGGCAACGGTCTCACCGCTCCCTTATCCCCTACCTCGCCCACTTCTGCACCCAAGTACCCTTTCGCCTGGCGTCATCGTCCAAACCCGAGCATGACGGACCTGCACCAATCTTCGCTCAATCCTCCACCTTCTGCCCCTCGCCCTCCCCCATCCAGACGACAGAGCATCGCCGCACCATATGCTGATCCTGTACTCTCTCCTGAGACCCCTACTCGACCGATCGCCGCTGGCCCGCCTGTCTCGGGCAAGGAGAGAAAGCGTCCCGGGCTCCGAGGTATATTCCGTGCCGGATCAGGCAGCTGGGGCGATCTAGTCAGGGATGGGGAGAAACGAGGTGTGGGGACTAAGGAGAATGTCAGTTCCCCTTCGGAAGTGGTTGGTCTGCCATATCCCCGAGTTGGATCTGGGGGGTCTACAGGTTCAGCTCCGGTCCCTCTCAGACACTCGTCGTCGATCGAGCAATTCGGTGCGGGGAAGAGATCAACTTCCGGCCCGAGTCAATTGACTCTACCGTCATCCGCGTCGAGGAGGGCGATGGAGGTGGGCAGTAAGGACCTAGTGGATGATTCGGAGATGAGGACACTACGACCACAGAGGAAGTCTAGGATCATGGGACTGGGGTGGCCGGAGGAAGCGGCAGCAGCGAGGGATATGGGGAGGCTGGACTCCAACGCTACTTTTGCCTCGGGGACAAGCGAGGAGTTTGCCGAGGTGGACAGGCGGTATCTCGAGTTAGGGAGTGAGGTCAGAGACTCGAAGACGAAGGATGACGCCGAGGAGGATCCGATTGCGCTCACGCCGGAAAGTCTGCCGGTGTTGTTGGAGTATCTAAGGCAGTGTGAGGGGAAGTTGGGGGAGTGGAGGGAGAGGGTTAGGATCTTGGAGGGTCAGTAAGGTTTGCCGCACATGGAATTTTGGCCCGGGACATCTTGCGGCTTGTCCAACCCTGCCCTTCGGGTGCCCCCATGACGCTACCCAGTCACAGGCCGTCGACATAGGACCAATTACGATCCAGCCTCGATATCGGAGATCTAGAGTACGATTCATGTCTGGTGGCCGATTACCCGCGGGCCCAGTTTCACCCACGTCACGTGCTTTCGGACATATTTCGGCCGAAGCATCACGCCTCTCGGAGCTTTAACTGACAGGTTGCACCTCACAGTCTACTAGCCAATTCTTGCGCAGCGCGAGCTACTCGGGACAGGGCCACATCAACGATGCTTCTACGTCTCCTACAGCGATCCAACGAGCGGTATGCCCGGATAAAAATTCAGACGTCAACCCTGCATGATGGTTGATTCGAAGGTTCCAAGCAATGAGAACGAGTTAAGGCCAGACCCTGTGGAGCCGCTGCGAATAAGGGAGCCATCCTGCTCAGTCCAGCGACACGATGTCGAGGCGCAAGCTGAGTCGACACGGAAGGATACGTTGGTGTTACAAGACCAGACCAATCTGCTCCCCGCGCATCAGATTCTCGTTGTCTTTGTGGCACTGAGCTTGGCGCTGTTTTGCAGCTCGCTCAATCAGACAATGTGAGTTTTCGAGCTTGATCTGAGTGCATCAGGGGACTAATACATTCAGCATCGTCACGGCATTGCCGACACTTGGCCAAGTCTTTGGACGGTCGGATATAGTATCATGGGTCGGAACTTCCTATCTTTTGACGTCTACGGTGAGCTGCGCGTTTGGGCTACGTTCTTTAGACTGCCGGCTGAAGTCATTAGGCAATGCAACCACTCTACGGTCGCCTGAGCGATATATGGGGTCGCAAACCTGTGCTACTCGCGTCTTGCGTGGTGTTCTTCCTTGGCTCCCTGGCGTGTTCCGTGTCGGCAAGCATGATCCAGCTTATCTGTTTTCGGGCTATTCAAGGAATTGGAGGAGGAGGAATCTTGACTCTGAGTATGATTATCGGTACGTCATTCTCGAGTCAGTCGTGGACCGATAGCTAATCATTTGACAGTCTCTGATATCGTGACCTTGCAAGAAAGGGGAAAGTACCAGGGTATAAGCGGTATGGTCCTGGCGGCGTCCAATTCGATTGGCCCCCTGGTAGGCGGATTGCTCACCGAGAAAGCTGTAAGCCCTCTCGTTTTCAACCCGGCAGCGGCCTCTCGCTGATCTCAGACATGGCGCTGGTCGTTCTGGATCTCCCTCTGTCTCATTTCCCTCGCCTTCGTCGTCATCATCTTCCTCTTACCCCTCAAGCCCGTTCGCGGGGATGCGATAGCAAAACTTCGGGCTATTGATTGGCTCGGAAGCGTCCTCACACTTGTCTGGGCGGGCTTACTGCTTGTGGGCCTATCATGGGCAGGGTCTCAATACGCCTGGTCATCCCCCGCTGTCCTCGTTCCCATCAGCGTTGGCATCGCTCTTCTCGCCCTATTCCTCTTTGTCGAAACTCGTGTGGCCCTCCCCGTCATCCCTCTCTGTATCTTCAGATCTCCCACGGTATCGGCCTCGATGGCTTCGACTTTCTTCTCGGGCGCCGCGTTCTTCTCGGTACTGTACTACCTCCCAACCTATCTACAAATCGTCCATGGTGTCTCTCCCATTCGGTCCGGAGTTCTCACTCTGCCCTTAGCAGTGACACAAGTGGTCACGACTTCTGTCGCTGGATTCATCGCCAGCAGGACAGGCGATTACTGGTATACGTTAGTGATCGGTTTTACCATCTGGTCAATCGGGCTCGGCCTAATGTCAACCATTTCCACAACACTCCCCGAAGCGAATTTTATCGGATATCAAATCGTCGTAGCGATTGGTGCTGGCCAGACGTTCCAGACTAGCCTGCTGGCGATTCAAGCGGCGGTGGACAGAAAGGACATGGCCGCGGCAACTGGGACGCGAAACTTTATGCGGCTTCTGGGCGGGACAGTAGGTCTTGCGGCGAGCGGGGCTATCGTCAATAACGTCGTAAGGCGAACATTGGCTGAAAGGGGCGTCACAGAGGATACGATAGTGGCGATTTTGTCGGATCCAACAGGAGCAGGAGGATGGACGGCAGAGGTGGATCTGTTGACCGTTAGGGAAGCGTATGGTGAGTTTTGTTATCAACGATATATGCTGATCAGTTCCAGCAAGGGGAATTAAATCAATAGTCTACTTCTTAGTCCCACTCACAGGCTTGTCCTGTGTATTGGTCATGGGGTTCGTCAAGAAGATCTCACTTAAGCGTGATGATGACGCGGCGAAGAAGGCAGAAGGGAGGCTATGGATTGAGAGCAGGAAGAAGGAGGAAAAGGGAAAACACGGGACTGTGCCGAATGGCGATCTAGGACCGGAATCGAAGGTATTGGAAGAGGTATCCTCGGATGGGCAGACAAGAGAAGGCAATCACAAGGTGTCATAGAGGTTTGTAGTAGGTGTCGGATTTCGGTATAATTCATGACAAACGCGGGTTGTGCTGCGGGCAAGGGAGGATTTTTGCCCGCTGCACCTCACATCTGATGACATCGCGCATTGCGCTTTCGTCTCTGCCTTATCAACCCCTAATGCACTTGTACGAATCACAAATCTCTGCCTGCGCACTGCTTCAAGACCACTCGGCATTACTCGGCGAAGAGGAGAATCTGGCCTGACTGCGCCTGATCGCGTGCCCATCGGAGAAGACCGATAATGCCGGCATGCCCACCTAGAGCCGATAGTCCGAAGTCGATTCGAGGAGAAAATAGCTCTAGCTGACTCGCATCTGCGCATCTTACCATGGCACGACATCTAAAGTAGGGAGTATACATTGCTCCGACAGAAATCCACGCGCCAAATCATCAATTTTCACCCCGTCGCGCACTGGGAGTCGGCGTGAATGATCAAAACTCACACGACGCCTGAACCACTAGGACTGGACGGTGGAGGAGGAGTACCCGCACCTGTACTGGATTTGGACAAGAGAAATCAGGATGGGTCGGAGGAGCAGGATTACAAGTCCAAATCGGAATTGGATCCTGGGGAGACAGCGGATACGAGCACAGAGCCCTCTGCATCCACAGACAGTTCTCACAACGCTGTAGTTGGGCGGGATGGTACGGATCTCGAGGCGCAGGCCGCTGGACCAGAGGGCAAGAGGAAGAAGCTGGAGCTGCAAGATCAGACCAATCTGCTACCTCCTAAGCAGGTCTTCATTGTCTTCTGCGGGCTAGGCCTCGCTTTGTTCTGCAGTTCCCTTAATCAGACCATGTGAGTGATCGGGCCTAAATTTGTGCAGCAGAGGGCACGGCTGACTCCATACAGCATAGTGACGGCTTTGCCTACTCTCGGTAGGGTGTTAGGACGAGCAGATATTGTCTCATGGGTCGGAACTTCTTACCTGTTGACATCGACCGTAAGTCCAGTACTGAGTTTTTGTCATGGATACCGTGCTGAGGCTGGCAGGTAATGCAACCGCTATACGGACGCCTGTCAGACATTTTCGGACGCAAACCCACTCTGCTAGCCTGCTGTCTAATCTTTTTTGTAGGCTCCCTTGCATGCTCAGTATCGGCAAGCATGATACAGCTCATCTGCTTCCGAGCTTTGCAGGGCATTGGTGGAGGCGGTATCATGACCCTGAGCATGATTATCGGTATGTGTCTCCACTGCCCTAAGCGCGCTGGACCCAGTCGCTCACTCTACACAGTATCTGATATCGTCACTTTGAAGGAACGAGGGAAATATCAAGGGATCATCGGGATGGTCATCGCTACCTCCAACTCTATCGGCCCGCTAATCGGTGGACTGTTGACTGAAAAAGCGGTAAGCTTGTGACTGCTCAAATCGCCATGTGCACCTTACTGATGAGCAGACCTGGCGCTGGCTATTCTGGATATCTCTCTGCATCACACCCATCGCATTCCTCGTCGTCCTATTCCTCCTACCCCTCAAAGCTGTCAGAGGAGATACAATGACCAAACTTCGAGCCGTCGACTGGCTAGGCAGCATCCTCACGCTCATGTGGGCGACCTTGATCCTCATCGGGCTCTCCTGGGCGGGCACGCAATATGCTTGGTCGTCTGCCGCCGTTCTCGTTCCCATCATCCTCGGACTCGCACTACTCGTCCTCTTCCTTTTTGTCGAAACACACGTATCACTCCCCGTCATCCCCTTGTACATCTTTCGATCGTCGACAGTGTGCGCATCCATGGCATCTACCTTCTTCTCGGGTGTCGCCTTCTTCTCCCTACTCTACTACCTCCCCACCTATCTCCAAGTCGTACACGAGGTCTCGCCAATCCGATCCGGTATCCTCACCCTTCCACTAGCCACGACGCAAACTGTCATGGCGTTCATTGCCGGATTCATCGCCAGCAAGACGGGCGATTATTGGTGGAATATGGTGATTGGATTCGCCATGTGGACAATTGGTCTGGGACTCATGTCAACAATTTCGGTCTCGACGTCGGAAGCCACCTTTATTGGATTCGAACTAGTCACGGCTGTCGGTGCGGGTCAGACCTTCCAGATCAGCCTGTTGGCTATCCAGGCGGCGGTGCAGAGGAAGGAGATGGCGGCTGCGACTGGAATGCGGAATTTCATGCGGCTTCTGGGTGGAACCGTCGGTCTGGCGGCTTGCTCGGCCGTTGTGAATAACATAGTGGGGAATAGACTGAGAGGCGCTGGTCTCCCGGAGGATATGGTGGAGCTTGTGATGAAAGATCCCACACCCGGCGGGGGCTGGATCGGATTAGTCGACTCGCAGATTGTCCGGGAGTCTTACGGTATGTTTCAAAATATGGGTAGAGCGCTGACTTTTCAGCTCAAGGTATCAGAGGGATATTCTATCTGCTCATTCCGCTTATTGCAATATCGTGCTTGATCGTTATCTTCTTCATTGAAAAGATCTCGCTGAAGAGGGATGACGACGAAGCGAAGAAGGAGGAAGGCAAGCAGTGGGTGGAGAGGAGGAAGAACAAGCGGGGTCGAAGGGGAGGGGCGGCAGTGGTACAGGGAGAAGCATCACCTCAGGGAGCAGCCAAAGTTGAGACGGACTCTTTGCCGACGGATCACCATCTTGGTGGGAGACTAAAAGAGGAGATGAAGCGGGACGAAAAGGCCCTGAAGGAGACGGCGAAAATCTTCGATCAAGCCGCTGGAGTCATGCCAGCGCGGCCGAATGAGGGAGTAGATAAGATCGATATTCCTGGCCGTTTGTAATCTAATGCAGGATCTAGATAGAAGGCACGACCGCAAACTTGAAAGCTTGAGTCGGGATCACAGGCCGAATATCGGTCCGAAACAGCTCCTGAAACACGCGCACGGACTGTAAAACTGCCACTTTCGGGGTTCGACCCCGCGTGTCGTGCCTGGTTTCGGGCAAACCCGATGGGTTGTGCAGGAATTGAAGGGCTGAAAATAAAGCGACCCACCTCCATCGACTCAGCCGTTGTACATCTCCCTCATAGCTTCTAGAATCCTACTGTATCGACCGAGATTTCGGTACGAGCCGAGGTTCTGTTAGTAGTACCGCCATTTCAGAATTTCATGATTCACGGTGCCATAGTCTCGGCGGAATCTCGAACAGACAGTCCTAGTGCTTCACTCCCAATCTTCAGTCAGCCGACCAGCGTCTGAGTTGTCATGTCGACCGCCGCAAATACTCGTCCAGGGCTGCTACGTACAGCGTCCAGAGCATCTTCAATACATGCTCAGACATCATTACGGCGGATGTTGACGCATGAGACGGGAACGGGAGTGGAGAGAAAGGTGGATAGGGGGAATATGGTGGATGATCCGCATCACGAGCATGAGGAAGATGAGGATGAGTCTGGAAGTAGCCGGCACGGGGAGAGCAGCGTTATGGGCGCCAATTCTACGATTCCATCAAAAACTCGCTCAAGCCAAGACGATGCGGGGCGTACTGGCAGTGGCGATGATGTTCCGCAAGCAAGCGGGACGAAAGATCTAGAAGCGCAAGAAACGCCAGGCGGAGAGACTCCAGGCAAGAGGAAGAAGTTGGAATTGCAAGATCAGACGAATCTTTTACCTGTTCGGCAGGTGATGATTGTGTTTGTTGGATTGAGCATGGCTCTTTTCTGTAGTTTGTTAGATCAAACCATGTGAGTTTTTCGGCCCTTTCGTCTTGTCGCACTTGACGAGTACTGACAATCCGAAGCGTAGTCACTGCTCTGCCGACATTGGGCCAGGCGTTCGGGCGGGCAGATATCGTCTCATGGGTCGGAACATCATATCTTCTAACTTCGACTGTAAGTCTTCCTTCTCTCCCAAAGATGGATAGTTTTGCTGACGCCCGCCAGGCAATGCAACCGCTCTATGGCCGACTCTCAGATATTTTCGGCAGGAAGGGCACTCTTCTATCGGCCTGCGTCATTTTCTTCCTCGGATCGCTCGCTTGCTCCGTCAGCGCCAATATGATTCAGCTCATCTGTTTTCGGGCCATCCAGGGAATAGGCGGTGGCGGGATTCTGACACTGAGCATGATTATCGGTGAGTGTCTGCCCTGGACCAGGATTAATGAATATTACGACCTGCGACTGATTGAGCAGTGTCGGATATTGTGACCCTGAAGGAAAGAGGGAAATATCAAGGCATCATAGGGATGGTGATTGCAGTCGCAAATTCCATCGGTCCGTTGATTGGAGGTCTCTTGACTGAGAAAGCTGTGAGTGATGTTGCTACTGCGTCATCTTAGCACACAGCGGAAGACTAGACTGACCCACAGACATGGCGATGGTCATTCTGGATTTCCCTCCCACTCACCGCCATTGCCTTCCTCGTCATCCTCTTCCTCCTCCCCCTCAAAAGCGTCCGCGGCGACACCATGACCAAGCTCCGTGCAGTCGATTGGGCCGGCAGCGCACTCACCCTCGTCTGGGCTGTCTTATTCCTCATCGGCCTCTCCTGGGCTGGAACGCAATACCCCTGGTCTTCACCCGCCGTCCTCGTCCCCCTCATCGTTGGTCTTGCCCTCCTCGCTGTATTCCTATTCGTCGAAATGCGAGTCTCACTCCCTATCATCCCACTGTACATTTTCAAATCACCGACCGTATCCGCTTCCATGGCCTCGACCTTCTTCTCCGGCGTCGCCTTCTACTGCACGCTGTATTATCTCCCCACATACCTCCAGGTCGTCCATGGCGCATCCCCAATTCGATCCGGTGTCCTCACTCTTCCTCTCGCCGCCGTACAGACGACCACCGCCTTCATAGCTGGGTATGTCACCAGTCGGACGGGTGATTATTGGTGGATCTTAGTCAGTGGCTTTGCGATCTGGACAGTCGGTTTAGGTCTGATGACCACACTCGCGACTACGACTTCTGAAGGGAAGTTCGTCGGTTACCAAATCGTAACGGCCATAGGCGCTGGTCAGACTTTCCAAACCAGTCTGTTGGCTATCCAGGCCTCCGTGGAGCGGAAGGATATGGCGGCCGCCACGGGAACGAGAAACTTCATGCGTATGCTAGGTGGGACGGTTGGTTTAGCGGCGTGTGGGTCCATCGTGAACAATGTAGTCCGAAGCCGTCTGGGATCAATGGGGGTAGGGGAAGGAGTGCTTCAGCTCGTTCTGAGAGATCCGACATTGAGGGGAGGGTGGTCGGGGTCCGTAGATCTCGACGTTGTCAGAGAGGCTTACTGTGAGTTGGGATTTACCGCGCAATGTGCACCTCGGCTGATCCCCCTTAGCTGAGGGTATCCGAGGAGTCTTCTACTTCATGGTCCCTCTCACAGCGATCTCGTTCTTCATCGTCGTCATCTTTGTCAAGAAGATATCGCTTAAAAGGGCAGATGATGCGCAGAAGAAGGAAGAGGGAAAGCAGTGGATGGAGGATCGGAAGAACAAACGCAATAGGAAAAAGGGAGGCGGAGAAGGCGGAGTTGCTGTGCAGGAGAAAAAGATGAGCCAAGGGGGATCGCAGAATGATGGCGAGTCGGAGACACTTGGAACGAGGATAAAACAGGAAATCAAGAAGGAGGAAAAGGCAATGGAAGGTGCTGCGGAAGTCATTGATGAGGCAGCGGGGGTGATGCCAATCAGTAGTGGCGGGGAGGTGGGACATAGGGCGGCATAGCTTTCTGCTCGCCCGATCTGAATCGATCTTCTGGGGAGTAGTACCATCGGCTTTTGTATATCTGTTGAAAGGGGTTGTAACATGCATTGTATCTCTGCTAGTCAGTGGAGCTCACATCAAAGGCTCACATTATATTCTCATTGCGCTTCCGACACACTCAGATCGTCTCCGACCGACCACCTCCTAAACCCGACGACATCAACTTTCAACCCCTTCTCTACTCCCCATTCCTCCAAAACCTGCCCGACTAGCTCTTGCTTGCCAAACATCATCGCTTGCTGGCTCAACAATGCCTCCTCTTCGCCCTCTCCACCCTCTCCGACACTTATTCGCGTAGTCGGGAAGCCCACCACCTGCCTAGCCACTGTTCTTGCCAGGGTCAATAGATCCTTCTCGAGCTCATCCCCTCCAACACCGTGTATCCTCGCTGCCATGGGCTTCTCACTATCCCTGCTCTGCACACTGATGACCACCACTCCGCCAACTTTGCCCTCGGTAGAGCTCGATCCGCCATGGGCGTAGGCGCCAGGTACGTATCGGATGAGAGGGGATGAGGGGAACGGAGCGGCGAACGAGACAGCGCGAAGAAGGCGAAGGTTTTCGCCAGTCTGGGAAAGGGTAGAAAGGAGGCTCTGGGAGATGGTAGTTGGGTCGGTGGTAGGTGTAGGATCGGGACCGGCGACAGCAGCGTCGGAGGAAGAAGAAGGGAGGGAAATGATAGGCGCCTCCATCAACGCCGACACAGGGAAGTTCTGGATCGGGTCCGCGACCGAGGGCGCCGAGGCGGAGGCCGCAGGAGGCTCCCTCTCTCCGGGTACGTCCAAGAACGCCGTAGTTCCCGCTATACTTCTTGAAGTCCTGAGGAAGATGTCATTCCTCGCCACAAAGTCCGTTTCACACGCAACGTGCACCATCCCGACACGTTTCCCGCCCAGCAACGAAATGGCAATGACACCTTCCGATGTGGATCGACCAGAGACCTTCTCCGCCTTCTTTGATGTAGATGCCGAGGTGGAGGAATCGAGATATGATAGTGCTGACTCGATGTTGTTGTTGGAGCGCTGTAGAGCTTCGCGAGCTAGGGAGAGGGGGACGGGACGGAGCTTTCGGAGTGAAGCGATCAGGCTCACCGGGACCGAGGGCGGAGGGGTGGAGTGAAGTGGGAGGGAGGTGGAGATGTGCCTTTGATGTTGGCGGAGGAGGGCGAGTGGTCGCAGTGTCGGGCGTGTCATCTTGACTGCGGCTGAATGTGTGTAGTGAGCTCTGAGTGCAGCAGTCAGATCGCAAGCAGAAAGGGCAAAATGGGATGGGTAGGCCCAAATTACGTAACAGCACGGCCACCTATCACGTGACGACTGGACGATTGTTGCGGCGGGGTCAATGCTCCATGCCAATGGTACTTGCGTGTATATCGAGCAGCTATAGCACTATCCTGAGGTATACCTAGTTCTCCAAACGAGACCACAGAACCACTGCGGCTCCTACAACGCAACAAACTCCCTTGATCGTGGCTTAACTACTCAAGCAAGTGAGGGCGTGATTGTGATTACATGATCATTACTGTCAAGCCCTGGCTGGCCTCGCTCCGAATCGACCATCAAGGACCTCTCTCAGCCCATGAAACAGTCGCATACTTCGCCCCTAGTCGATCTAGGCGTTTATAACCGGCACCGGGTTGAGAGTGGCGGGGCAGGCAATTCTGAAACCCGCGCACGGGGTCTTGTTTCGCCACACTGGGAACTGTTTACGTAAATTTACAGGTGACTGGCTTCTTGGATCGTGGGCTGGCTTCCCGCATCTCGCTGTGTACCTCCACCCAACTCCATACATCAGGCTTGATTACATGGCAGAGGGATGTCCCGATACTCAGATTTAGTACCCACCTCCCACACCCCTGCTCATTCGCGTCATCACATCTCTCGATACGGTCAGCAGAATCAGTCCCACGAGTTTCAACAACAAGAATGGCCACAAGTTCAGCCATGGAGCTACTATGGACCCCCACCTGCTGTTCCCTCGTCACTCTATCTCTCATCGTCGAGCTCTAGCGGACCATATGGGCCATTTATACAGCCAGAACTCCCATGGAAGGAAGGTTCGGTGGTTGAGGAGAAGAAGCGGTCCAGCAAGGGGAGGGATTACCTGCGGGATCTGGGAAGTGATCTGGCGTCAATGACCTTGTATGATGGTGTCAAGAAGGGAGAAACGAGTGATATCCGTATCAGAACTTCTTCGGAGGTGGAGAAGCCTTTACCTCGAGTTCCTGCTCCGCCGGTGCTCCAACATCGACCAAATACGGAACCCCTCCCGCCTCATCCCTCCAGAAACCGCCATTCCTCGTCCATAGTCGTGGCTGGTCCATCCTCTCCTCCGAGGACATTCAAACCTTCGCCATACCTCACACTCCCTTCCTTACATACTCGTCGGCCCTCGTCTGACCCCTCCCTCGCCAGGTCATCCCGGTATTCTGTCCCTCCACGCATGGAAGCAGCGATGCCTATCACTCCACCGCGTCGCACCCCCAAACCTCAGCATGTGATAGACATGAGCTACTCCCCTGGTTCATCTTCATCTTCAACCTCTACCCTCCCCTCAAAAGTCACACCACGTTCTCCCGCCCGTCTACAAAAACGAGCGACGTCGGAACAGCCGCCAAATCCAATCGGAGCTTCTCCTGCTCGGGTACAGGGTCAACGCGCATCTACTCGCTCGCCTGCGCCGAAGGACTCCGGTGGCGCTATCCGGTGTGCAGGCTATACACGTGCTGGCCAGCCGTGTAAGCGGCTCGTCAAGGCGTCGGCGCCGCTGTTGTCGACTCTTGACCCAAACGTCATGGGTGAGGATCAGCCAAGCGGATCAAATACGGCCGGGAATGACGGCGGGGCTGGATTAGGCGATGAAGTCGGTGGGCGGTATTGTAAAGATCACGCAGGGATGATATGTTCAGCGAGTGGGTTTTATCCCAGGAATAATCCGGGTGTATGGGTTGCGTTTGATGGTGAGTCATCTTTCGCTACATTCGCGGATTTTGCTGATGTGCCTCAGACTGGATTCCGCCGGAGCTCGGTCAACAAACACAGACTTTACTACGAATGACTATGGAGAGCCAACTTACAGCCAAGGTATGTAGAATATCGTATGGTACCTCTCGTGATTTGGCCGGAGAACTGATAAACATCAGGAATCGCCTGGTTTCATATACGCTTATGAGCTCCGAGATCTTCAAACCCATCGTACCAGCTACTTTAAGGTTGGACGTACAGATAATGTGCCCAGGCGCATTGGGCAGTGGACAAATCGTGAGTCGTCCTGTGGCGTACTGTGTGCACGTTTCCTCAACTAAAATGATCTAGAGTGCACATCCAAATCCCCGACACTACGCGACATCTTCCCCCTCGTGCACCACTCAACAGCTCATCCTTCCTCTCACCATCAAATCCCTCCGACCAGATCGCTCCTCCCGGGTGCTGTCGCCTCTGGTACAATGGCAAACGACGTTTCTCACACGCCCTCAATTGCAATGAAGCGGTGGGAGCGACTGATCCACCTCGAACTGGCGGATTTGGCATCGCGAGAACGGCCAGAAGAGTGGGAGTCTGACGATTTGAAGGGCAAGTGCTCGGATTGTGGAGTGGTACATAAGGAGGTATTCCCTGTAGCGCGGACAGGACCGGGAAAGGGGCATGGCGGGGTCGGAGTTGGCGAGGGGAGCTACCAAGTCGTCTTGGAGATTGTCTGTCGGTGGGAGAGGTTTGTGGCGTTTGCACATGGGTCGGCGGACCCAGCTGTTCGGGCATTATGAAGATTGCAGGCCTACATCGATGCTGCCACACACGGAACATGCGAGAGTGACTGCATTCGCACGTTGTAACGAATCCTGAACCTGAATGCATTCACACTGACGGACTGGTACAGGGTCAAATACTGAATATACACATGTCAATTCGCTGAAACAAAGTAATGCTGTGGGATTGCGGATGAAAACGGGACTGGGAAGACGGGGAGATAAGGATGGATGCTTGTGATATGTCTGTGGAGGAGTCAGCGGGTGGTCAGACAATCTGCGAGACTCACAAGTCAGAAGCTAGAACGTACAGGTGACATCGGATTCTGTAACTCTAGCTGACTTCACCGATTTTCCTGTGCATCGGCCAGCCGCGATATATCTTCCGGTTCGCCAACGCGATATCCCATGTACTCATAATACGTAGTCCCTTCGCTGCCCTCCAGAGTTGCCGCCGGCACATTCGATCCTTCTGCGGCGTAGCTCTGTCCGCTTTGCCCGGCGATATTCCCTGCATCCCCTTTAGTTGCGGACCTCCACGCAGCTTCCAAATCCTTTGCCAGCGCTGAATGGTGAGTATCGAGCAGCATTTGACGAAATTCGCCGTTGTCGTCCGGCACAGATCTGAATACAACGCCCATGATTTCCTCGTTGCCGGGACCTAGTGCAATATTCGGCTTAGTGCGACCAAGAATCTGTGCCATCGTTTGTAATCCGGTCACACCGCATCTGGATACAGCCACTTCAGCCGAAGTCGCGGTCTCACCAGTCACAGGATCCATGCTGACCTTGTCCGTGAAGACCTTGTCCATAACCCAATTGCGGGCATACGTGCTGCCAGAGTGGCGACGGTTCTTGGAAGGGCGCAGGTCGATCGAAGGCAGAGCCTGATCCGTGTGACGCATGCGGACATCGGGTATGCTGTTCGTCAGCGGCATTTGAGGGTATTGGACCCGATTCCCCTCGTTGTCAAAGGTACGGACGAGTGCGACACCGCATGCGGGCATTGTCGCGTCGGAGTATATCTCGGACCGTTCGACATTCCGGTCGCCCCACTTTTTGCGAGAGAGGGCATCTTTGCCTTGCGGGCCAAGCTCGCACTTCTCACGGAGCAATCTGTACAAGGACCTGATGAGTGTGTCTCCCTCCATGTGCTCCTCGCCATAGACTGACCAGCTGCCGCCATCGATATGGTACAGGGTGACAGCGTCCTTGCCGGGCTTCGGGCTCATTCTGTAAGCTAGGAAAAGTAACGAGTTGAGGAAAGGTGAGGGTTGAGGTTGAGAGTGGCTGGCGGGGAAAGTAGGTGGCTGTGATGGATGAATCGAGCTGCAGGTCTATCGGAAGTCAGCCATATGTGCGATGTGTCAATGTCATTGTGAGAGCAGATGCGCGATTAAATCTGCAGAGCAAGATAATTGACAGAAACTTACAACTGGTGAGTATTGAGCTGTCTTGCTCAGAGTGTTGACGCTTGAAGTGACAATTGAGGTAGGGTGTCAAAGAGAAAGGCTGAGAGGGAGTGTGAAGTACAGTGTCAGGAATGAGGGACCAAGAGACAGTATTTATAGCAATACGGGGCCATCGTGAGCACAGGGACTGTAGAATCAAGAGAACCACGCCTTCGTACCTGGAAGACCGGAAGCAAGGAGTATGAAGAAAGGACGCACCAGTACGTGTGCGCGCGCGGCAAAGGCTCTCATGGTCATCGACCGCAGCGAGGGACGGATAGAAGCATGAGAGAAGCAGTCAGAAGCGCGAGAAGCAACGCAGGATCGGGCCGGAAGCTTCGGGGGAGAGGAAGAGAAGTAGGGTCGAAAGAAGGCCAGAAGGAGGGGAAAAGAAGGGCAGAAGCATGGTCAAGGTCAGGGTTGAAGCAGGAGACGACTAGGGGCTGAAATTAGAAGCGGAACAATGGGTCGCACGCTTGAGCTTGGCATTTCACGGTTTGAGCATACGTACGTGTTGCATTGGTCAGAACAACAAAGGTAGGTCGGTATGGCAGGTTCCGGTCCGATTCGCACTTCGGCTCCACTTATCGGGGCATGTCTGCGTATATCAGCCTTGACCTTGAGTACAAGGTGGCCAGAGTAGTCGGATGAGCGAGACAGTACACATACAATGAAGTAAGATCGCAAGGCAGTCTCAAAGCGCTCCCGATACTGTTCTGGAGGTATCTAGAAGGATGAGTATCGTTCCACCCAAAGGATGGGAGAGCTCACAATGGTCACTTCTCCCTCTCTTCCCCTAGCCAACGCGATCTTGCCCATGCTTTCGATATTCTTGAAAAGACCATAGCTTCCCACGGCATCAACCACACCAACGACCAGCTCGGAGTGGGTCCGATCCAGACCGAGGAGGAGCGAGTAGTCCACAATGTGTTGATTGGATAGGAATCGGGTATCGGTAGTGAGAGAGTCTAGAAGGATACGTTTGGCATCTGATAGTCAGCTCAGACTTGGGTTTGAGCGGCGAGACTACTGGGCGAGTGTGAAGTCTTGTGAAGTATGTACTCACGTGGATGGACAAAAAGAGGGGAAGTAGCTTGTCGGTCTAGCCATTCTCCGTCAAACATTGTCGATCCGCTCTCTTTTCCTTTGGGCACCCTCCGACCTTCTGTCACCGTCAGTAATGTGACTAAAATCCAGATATGACAGGAAGTAAACGTACCGATCCCTTTCAGATCAAAAGTCCGGTCTATCTCCTGCTTCCAGAAAAGATTCTCCATGACCAATAGGTCCATCGACCGTTTCTCGTTGGTATTGATGTCATGGATCTTGACTGGTATCATGAGCCTTCCGATCTTCGTCATTATGTGATAACAGAAGCGACTCACCATTGTAAAAGCCGACAATCTTGGCTAGGGCAGTGGCTTTATTGTGAGTTGTAGCCATATGCTCGAAATAGGCCGGGGCGATGTCGATAAGGGCTTGCCTGACCTGTCAGCGCTGATCCAATCCAACCCACCAATCTGACGTCACAGCCACACTCACAAATCCGACACGTTCCACTTCGTCACCAAGCTCTTGACGACCAGGCGGCCATCTTCAGTCTTCCAGAAATTCGCCTTGCTTTTGCCTCCTTCTGCCATCCAACCCACACTCCGCTCTAGAGACCGGACGAAGCTGCGATCAAACACACATCGTCTCCTGAGGGTATCGAATGCCGACGCAAAGTACACTGTGCATCCAATTTTATAATTCGGATGAGAGAGTTCTAGGTGTATGTGAGGACGGGCGTCGTCGGGATTGAGGGTAGAATCGGCTGAAGAGAGGTTGAGGGGATTCATGATGGATGCGAGTGACCGTGGGGGATCTCCGGGACCTGAACGTACTCGAGATGCCAATGAGTCCGTCACGTCCGTTCCTAGTCTGAGAAGAGTGTTGAAGGATGATGCAAAGGAAGAAGTCACTGAGCCTCCCCAGCCGTCTTTATCCGTACTGGCGTATCTTTCATGCCCAGCGAAA
This sequence comes from Dioszegia crocea, assembly GCA_001600615.1. Classification (NCBI taxonomy): domain Eukaryota; kingdom Fungi; phylum Basidiomycota; class Tremellomycetes; order Tremellales; family Bulleribasidiaceae; genus Dioszegia; species Dioszegia crocea. Next base: position 1,952,956 of record BCKK01000002.1, read on the forward strand.
GACGATGTAGCTGCCGGGGCAGGCGAAGGAAGGGCAGCCCCAAGATTCTCCTTATCTCGAGAAGATCGTGGTGGGGTTCTCGTCCCGATCGTTGGAATAGGTGTAGATCGGGGAGAGAAATTCACGCTCACGCTAGCCGATACAGTCCGCCTATACGAGCTAGGCGGGCCATCATCCGCTAGTCGTCTTCGGGTTCGGGGAGTCTGCCGTTTCTCATCAACCGAGATTTCAGACTCGGATAATGAGAGACTGGATGCAGAGGCGGGAACAGCGAGTGACGTCGGAGTCTGCTCGGTGATCGGACGAGGTGAAACCACTGATGGCGTAAAAATCGGATTGATCGAAGTTGTAAGAACCGGATCTTGCCCCGCAGCTCGACTGATACTCTTGACGAGATCATCTATCCCTCCACCGCCATCTCTACCTCCCGATTGACCCGAGACGGGCTGGAGATTGAGCTCGAGAGAAGGTGCGTTTGGCGTCACGCTGAGTGGGAGACGACCGGTAGGGGGGAGAGACATCTCGGACCGTTTCTTAGTCAAAGCTCGGAGGGGTAGGATTTCGCGGGGATTATCTCGTCGGCTGACCTCGATCTTCCACTGATTATCGGGTGTCTGAGCCGAGGTATGGCTGTTTGGAGATATATCGTTGGGTATAGGTTTAGGGGAGCCGTTGCATAGCTCATTGAAGTATGCCAAAGACCTAGAAATCAGTGCTGTAACCTGCCCGGGAAGGGGGACGTACGATAAAGTATACGCTATGACACTCGCGGGCTCATCATCCCGAACCACTACTGAGCTTCCCGGTAATTTCATCCCCTTCTCTTTCCCTCCAGCCAGACCTGCTATGGCCGGAATGAGCGTATCGGCCTTTGACATCTCCGGCTTGTGAGCCAATCGCCAGGCATCTAATTGCTGCTGGACATTGTCGACCTTTGCCTGGACGAGCGCTTGTTGCTGGGGTGCGCCAGCGACCTCAGGCGACGACAGCTCCTTCATGATAACTTCCAGATCCGCTTTGACGCAGTCAAGAGTAGTATCGGCTGATCCGCCAATTTCCGCCTGCAAATGATCAGAACCACAATATACTATGATCACATGGGTAGTGATGACTTACGAGCTTCCCCACCAAAGTCTCTACTTCATCCTTCCACGCCCTTAGTACACCTTCCGCAATCTGCGCCTTCCCTTCCGACCCGCCATTCCGCTGTGCGCCTTGAGCGAAAGACTCCGACGCAGCTCTAGCGGCCTCGTTACCTAATTTGCGCTTAGCAACTAGGGGCCCGACTTGTAATTTAGGCAAGCGAGTATCGAGGACTGGCTGCGACTCGGATGTCAGGCGGAGTGTCAAGATGGGGTTGGAGAGGACGTATGTGAAGTCTAGAATACCGGAGGATGTAGCTTGAGAAGCATGCGGACAGAGGGATTGAGGTATAAGCAAGGAGGAGTAAAACATCCTGGCACATTAGCCATAATCGTCCATGGCCAGACTCACAGTTCTAATAGCTTATTCCAGGACATGGCTTGGACGATTCCTAATTCCTGCCAAGCACTCTTCGTTCCGCATGAATCGCACTGCACCTGTGCCCGTATTCCGAGCCGGTCCCCTTCGCCTGACGGCCCCTGATCACCCCGGGGCGTCTTGACAACCTTGCCTACTACTCTTCTTCCGCCTGTAGCCCAAATCCTGAGGTGATCCCTCTCCGCTACGCCGCAACCCGGACGACCACAGACCGGTTCCCACGACCCCGATTCGTCAAATGTATGACTGTCGGCATTATCGTCTTTTGCCTTCTGCGACTCGTCTTCCCCATCGACCGATTTTGAGCCAGAAGCATCGGCTTCGCCCTCATCTGCCCCACCTCCGACCTCACCGGTGATCCCAAGATCATCCGCCAACTCCGACATGTAATCTTCGATAGACATATCCGACGTCGGATCATAGTACCGATGAACCGACCCAAGAGGTTTCGTACAAGCCAATACCGTCCTCTCCCCTACCTTCTCCTTATCCTCTGGCACTTCCTCCACTCCAATCCAAAAGACATATTCGATCCTCTGCAATCGACACCATCCGTCCCATCCCTCAAGGTTCCCCGCCAGACTGGCTAGACCAGACCGAATATCCCCGCCTAGCCTATATCCTAGTGCCCTCCCCCGGACCTCTTCAATCCGCGGCGGGACCGCTAGAGGCTGACCCGACGGTAATCCGTCAATACCTGTACCCGTACTTGCTAATGAGCCCGATGTGGCATTTGACAGAGCCGATCCAGTCCGCCAGGCAGATATCGTACCTGCCCTGAGTCTGGGTCCGGCGGGCGTGTTTGACCATTGTGGCTGGGGGGTCACGGCGCCCGAGCCTGAACCGCCATTCTCCACCTTGATTTCCTCACCTGCCTTCTCGCGTCGAATCCTGTCTTCATCGTGGACGCGAAGTAGGATTGGCGGTAAGGGAAAGATGAGACCTGGAGTGGTAGAATGTAGCATTCCGCCTATATGCGCCAAAAGGTGGAGATGCCGGTCGATCCCGCCCATGGGGTGAGTAGGATGTGTCGGTGGCGGGGTATAACAAGGCGGAACGTCGTGGGATTGGGGGATACTGGTCAGGCGTCCGCGCGCGATGCTGGGTTTCCGGTGTAGAATGAGATCATCAATCTCGTCCTCTGATCCGCCCGGCTCTTCAACTTGAGCAATCTGCGACACTCTCCTTTTCCCCAATAGACCATCCCACATTCCTCTCTTTACGCCTTTCCCACCTTCCGATGATCCCAGGCCCAATTTGGCGAAGAAACCTCGCCGTCCGCCAGACCCGTGACTGTTGGCTCGACCGAGGTTAGGGCTAGATGGGCGGGGTACGTCGATTGTAGTCCGGCTGCGCTTGCCTTCTGGTTTTGGAGGGATACGGGGAAGTTGTACTGGATCTGGTTCACGCGGTATTGAGAATGCGTCCAGGAGTGACAGCTCAAAAGTATGAGATTGGATCGTGTAGATCTGGTCATGAGCGTGATGGCGAATGGATATCAGAGGGGGAACTTACAATTGCTTCAAAGACCTTTTCCAATCCTCGGCGCTCCTCCTCCCGCTTCACTCCTCTTATGACGATTGTGCCGCCTACAACTCCGACCTCACCCCTTCCTGCAGCTTCAACCGGTATATCCAACCCAGACCCGGCAACAATGACATTCTCCGAGCTGTCCTTGTCCGGTTTCCTTCCATGGCCCCTCTCCGTCCCTGACCATGTCGATTCGTGACTATCTACCGTTTCGTCATTATCCGTTCCGCTATCGTCTCCGTCATTACTGTCGTTATCGTCGTTATGGCCCGTCGAAAACCCCTTTGCTCTCCTTCTCATCGTGCTTGATATCCTCCTTATGAGTCCTTCCTGTCCTCGAAGCAGCGCGAATCTCCCAGGAACAAATTCCATCTCAACCTTTCCATCTTCGGCAGCTACCGTCATTTCGCTCCATTTATTCCCAAACCATCCCCCTAATGCGCCCAGACCCCCACTCCCGGTTCCGCCAGCAGCACCGGCAGAAAATGAGCCATGTCGAGTTCTGCTGGATCCACCTTCAGGTCCAGCTGAGCCCTCTCGGCCAGACCGAAGAGTGGATTGACTCCTGGCTGATCCGGAAGTATATGCGGGCGGTGGCGAGGTGAATGACAGGCAGATGATGGGTTTCAGCAGAGGGGGTAGAGGTTGAGCCGGGGTGGCTCCGTGGGGAGATGATGAGAGAGAAACGAGGGATTGGGCAGAGTATACCGAGTTGGCGTAGGAAGAGTAGGCTTGTGGGAAGGCGCCGGGTATTTCTCGGACCGGCGCGCGTTGCGGTGGTGGCTCTGCGGAGTCAGCTATCGTTCCAAAGGAGGTATATGTAGAGGGATAAAGACTCTCGCAGGACTGCTTCGGGATGGTTAAGTTATCAGAACTTACCGTCCAAGACCTCCCAACCCTCTTTCTGCGACTCTTTCAGAGCCAAGAAGCCCTTCAGCCCCCTTACCTGCCGAGACCATTCCTCGACTTCGTCAGGGGACTCTGGTCCCGGCCGGATCGGAGTCTGAGCGGTGTGCTGAGGTTCTTCGGCATTCGATGAACCAGACTGGTCCCGAGATCTGCTGGATGACGCGATTGATGGCGAACGATGTCCCTTTGTCGGTGTAGTTGTCGTTGAAGTCAAGGCTGAGGGGAGCAGGCCTGCACCAGGAATGCGCAGCCCAAGTCCCCGGACTACGTTTTCGGAACGCTCGTTTACCGTAGCATCCTTTGCTGGGGCAGTCATCTCCTGCGATGTCTTCTCGCGTCTCCAAGCCTGTCTCCTCAGTCTCGCTCCGGCCGTCCACCCATCCCAATCACACCCCAAGAGCCCTTCTTTTCCACCTCCACCATCCTTTAAGACGACGCCCCATATCGCCTGCTCTATCTCCGCGAGACGCTCAGGAGACCATAAAGGTCTATCTGGTACTTGATTCCGATTTGACGGTCCCGGTAAGCCTTCGTCGGGCGGCGCGGTCTGCTGAGTGAGGAATTGATGCAAGAGGGCCCGTAGATGCAGGAGGTACGTAGGCGGGAGACCTTGCAGATTCTTCCGTGGAGTACGAGGTGGATGAGATGAGGTGGCAAACGCTTCTGGCAGTGATGAGCCCGGGATATCGGCTCTGCGTGCTGACATCTCGGCTGTGACTGCCCAAGAGGCGGAAGTGGGTGATGTGGTTGAGGATGAGCCCTTATCTGAGCCCAGTCTGCGAGATACAGGCGATTATACAGGCACTCTCGAAGCTCATCCCCTATTGTTTGAGATGAGACTAGTGTGTAATCATGGGGGAATAGGGAGGCTTGCCATACCCTCAAACATGGTGCGATGCGTGGTGGCGACACCCGGTTTCATCCTGGCCGGCGCACGGGTCTCACCCTGTTACCGAGTCGCTTTGATAAGTCCACGTCATCCAGGTCCCCCCCCAAGCAGACCGGCCAACCGCATCCTTCGCATACTATACATGCTGGATACCTCCTATATACCGCCTATCCCTCACACAAGTCACCCAAAATGAGAGCAGGAACCAGCGTTATCCGAAATGCCGCAGCGGCAGCCGGCAAACCGAAGCCCATGTCGGCAGATTCAACGTTATATCACGTAGCCCCGACTGTACGTCTGCCTTGTTGTCCTGCTTAAAAGAGGTGGAACTCCGCGCTGACCTCCTTAGGGCTTCTGGAAAAAGTTCCGTGAGTACTGTAGAGCACCTTAAATGAGAGACCAAGAGCTGACGCTTTGACAGGTGATGCCGTTGTCAGTAAGTCGTCAATTGTATCCCTCCAAGGCGTATCTGACAAAACCAGTCAACCCCGAGATCTCTTCCGGTCTACCCATCCCTACATTGCACCGATATCCTCAGCCCGGATCTCGTACGGAGCGATATGCCACTCCTGCTACGGCCGCTAGCGACCCCGCTTTCAACCCTTACTACAAGCGAGATGTAAGTCGAATCCGCTTCGTTGTTTTGAGATTAGCGTGCTGATTGTGTAGACCCGCCGAGCATACCCTCAGACCTCAACCATCACCCAGTCTCACCTTACTTCCCTTCTTCTCGCCTCGCCAACTCTCGCTTCCCTACCATCGCCAACGACCGCCTCTGTCACACCCTCCAACTCATCCGCCATCTCCCCTCCCTCCGACTCGGATGCCGCGTCAGTCACGATTACAACCTCGGACGTACCGGCTCTCTCCTCCATCCTTGAGAAGATGTCTCCGGGTCAGGCCCTCTCTGGAAGTGGGGTATCTACAGGCACTGGCGGTGGAAGCCTCCCGCCTGCTCCACCAGGCAAGAAGTGGGTACCCCAGATGGGCGATGAGATTCCGCACGGCGAGCACGCCTACTTCCCTATGATTGGGTACAAATAGTGTGGGGCATTGATCGGGGGTGGGGATCAGAGGGGTAGACTTTGCGTGCGGGATAGGAGTTGGGCGTATATGACGGCGCGGCGCGATGCAATCTTGGGGTTTCAGAATGCTGTCGCAGTGTACGCAGATCTCGTTCTCCCTACTGGCGCTCAGCAGATGGCAATCGTCGTACATGACTATTTACAATCCAGCCTATCCAATCAACGAGTGCAGGACTTATACACACCACCAGATGAACGACACTGGCTACTGCTCCCGAGCGGCATCAAGCAGGTACCTGAAGTAGGTGCACCCAAACGCCTCCCTCAACAAAAGTTCCTTCTCAAGTAACCACTTGACATCCGGCAAACAACGCTTCTCGACCTCCTCGTGACCTGGCGAGCCCGCATCCTCGTTGTTAATAGGGCCCAAAGGCAAGGGGATGACGCCAGGTAGGAAGCATTGCAGCAAGTGTACGATCTCGACGAGGGGCCCAATAGTCATGGCTTCGATACCGATATGGATGGGCTGGTGTGGACGGATGATTGTCTCGTTGTGCCCTGGAGGGAAAGTCTGGCGGGGGAGGAAAGAGTGGATAGAGGTAGGGATTTCAAGGATGATTGTGGTGGTTTGGGAGTCCGCGCGGCGTTAGAGGTGCATCAAGAGAGGCGTAAACTCTGTCATCTGTCGGATCAGCTCAGTCCGGGGAAGGCATATTGTACTACACTTACGCTGATAGACTTGATGACTCGCTCAAATCCACAGGACACGACCAAATCCTCGCCCATACTTTGGACGTAGGGAGCCACCTCCCCCCAAGCGCTCTCGTAAAAGTACGCCTCGCGCTGGAGCTTGCTGAGATGGTCGACACCCGCTTTAGCGACGTGCGAGATGGGTGCGGTAGAGGGAAGAGGGACAATGATGGTCATGATGGCGGCAAATCGGACGGGCGGGGGATTCTACTGTCTCGAGGTGAGGATCGGAATCATTATATACCACAAGACAAGTTACGAGCTTATCCGAAGGTCAAGCAGAACTATCGCTTATCGCTCGGCTTAGCGGACCTTATCGCCGGCGGTACAACCCGGAAGATTGCGGGGTAGACGCCAAAGGGACCCAAGCGAGGATCATCACCCTCAAAGCTCGAACTTTGATACAAGTTATTCCAGATAAGAGATGGATGTGGGGTCCGCGTCGGAACGAGGCGCAGATGGAAGGGGTCTGGATGGAAATTTGGGGGTGAGCAGGGACGAGGTGTGTGTGCGGGGCCATGTCAGTGTGTGTGTGGCTGAACTTTACTCAGGTTACCAGATTACCCAATTCACCCCGGGGTCCTTTGAAACGAGGTATGGGCAAAATGGGCCCGAGCGTGTCTCAGAGCATGGACAAGCTCTGCTCTCTTGACTATACGTGACGCGTGAGTCCTGGCTGCTTCCCTAGATCGATAGACGGTGTGGTACACACACGACTTCCAGCATCCAGCTGATTGACTTTCAGGACAAACATCTGCCTCGAATGTCACCTCGGCACCTTTCTCGATTCTCACCCACGGGCACCCTTTCGCTTCCATCCCCTCTCCAACCAGACCGGGAAGGACGCCGCTGAGCTTCCTTTGTCCTAGACGCCAAACACCAAACCCCCATTACACCCTGATTACCCCGTGTTCGCCCAGATCCCCCGGACCTCTAGGCCTCTAGGCCCGCTCCTTTATCCTACTCCTCAGTTGTCTCAGGTGACCCCTCGCTACGCCCCCAAAAGTGTCTGGGTACTACGCATCGCACATGCACCTGCTGGCGTCCCGTCATTTCAACTACAAACCGATTGCTCGTCCCTATCCAACTCTGATCGTTCCACAGTCCTTTTCGCTTCAGTACTCCTCATACCTCGTCCTACATATCGAACACAAAATACCATATCGGCCTTGTTCGGCTTTCCGCCGGTTTGAAGTTTGGCTCAAACACCTGTATCCACACTCTCGCGTCGGAAAACTCGGCAAGGACCTACATCCATTGACTTCCTCGGCAGAAACGAGATCTCGGGACTCGTTTTTGCGTTTACGCCTGAAGCTTACCTTGTCGCCCCTCCGTGTGTACGAGTCGACACAGGGTGCTATAAGAAGGAACACACCAGACTGGGGATAATCCACCTCCCAAATCCCCGAGCTCCTTCTGTCCAACCCATCATACATGTTAACCAATACTACAACGTTCCCTCATCATGCCTATTGAAAGTGAGTCTGCACCTCCCATTCCACCGCATCGCTACACCCTGAGGCGTGACATCCCTCGTTTTTTGTTCCGATTCTTCGATAACTAGCTGACTTACAGCATCTCCCATACCCTTCGGCCATCTCCAACTCCCCTACACCCCTCTATTCGACCCCACAGCGCACCCAGACATCGCACCCCCTGGCACAGTCTACAGCGGCAGTGGCGGGGGCGGTATGATGGATATGGGAATGAGCATGGGTCCGCCTGTTGGCGTTGCTCGGGGGATGGGCACTGGATCTGGCCCTGGTTTGATACACCCTCTCATCAGCCACGGACCAGCCAGTGTGGCCGCGAGCGCAATTATCGCTCCTACACCCGGAGCTGTCGCTGGTATGTCATCCACATCCTCGTTCGAGATTTTCGCCACTTTCCCATTTGGTACCCTTTGGCTAACAGACAGGACCCCATCGCGCCATCCCTGCTCTTCCCGATGCGGGGTATACTGCCCCGACCATGCGCGCAGCATCCATCACGGGTTATCCGCACAATCTGAATCCTATCGCCGGAATCCAAAGGGGGTTAGGACCAGGTGGCGAGGGATCAGTATACGCCGGAGGATCAATGTATGGTGCTCAGCAGCAGAGTGTTTATACCCCTTCGCCAACTGGTCAGACCCAATACCCGCCGCAGCAAATGGCGTACCAAGGCAGTACCCACTCGGATGGGTTTTCGGCCTCTCTACCCGCTCCGAGGCGGGCTCCAATTATCACTCCTCTCCCTCAGAGTCGACGCAATCCCCAGACTCAGTCATCACACAATCACGCCCACTCCGATGGTGAACGAGGACGACATCACGATCGTTCTCCCTCCGAAGCCTCCTCTCCCCATCGCCACCACTACCATCATCAGTCGGCGGAGGATGACGATGGGGCTTCCGATGCGTCATACTACGCCCAGCCTCGCCATGGTGCCAGGCGCCAACGCACTTCGTCTCAAGGCTCGAGCGCCTCCGAGTCGTCTAGTCCCGAGACTGTCAATCGTGACCAGAAGGAGAACAAGGGCAACCTACATCGTCGGACCTTATCCAGCAACCATCAAGCCCCCGCTGGTCGACATCGTTCCCCCAGTATGTGCTCGCTTGATCATGAGCATTCACCATCTCCCTCTTCCCCACTCCGAGCTGCCGATGGAGCGAGAGGGAGAACATCACCTCCGGATCGGCGGTCCACCTTGGGGCCGGAAGATGAGTCAGCTGCGGCAGGTGCGGGTTTGGCGGAGATGCACTTGAATGAGCCCCACAGACCACGTCGATCCTCTCACTCCTATGCGTCGCAGGATGAGAATGGTCGCACTGGGTCGATCGAGGGCGGCAAGGACAAGGGGACGGCGGGTCGGCGGCCAAGCATGCCGCGCCAGAAGTCGAATCTGCGGCCTATCGAGGGCAGCTTGTCGGACTCGGAGCACATTGAGGCTAGGCGCAGCTCGATCAGAGAGAGATCTACCAGTCGTCTCAGGCGAAGGAGCAAAGATGATGCAGATGTGCATGGAGATGTGGCGGACGGGGAGGGAACTCGGAGGCGATCTCCCAAGTCTCCTGGATCCGGACAGGAGGCGGATCGGGAGGAAGCAAATGTGAATGGTCGAGTGAGGAGGGTAGCTTCGTCTCGTCGCTCGCGCAAGCATGCGGATCATCGAGGTCAGGTGTCGGCGTGTGAGGACGACGGACAAAAGGGCCAAGAATCGCCATACCACCGACCGCACCTTGCCGTCGATTACTCCCCTACGCTCTCTCCTCATTCGGGCCGTGACTACCTTGATCCCGATCCAGACTCGCGCTCCCGTCGTCATTCTCACGATCACCGACATCATTTCTCCGATGAACACCATCGTCAACATGAGTACGAGCACGACGATGCCCCTCAACACAGACACAGAAGGACCAACTCCGAGGCCAGCCAGCCGCATCCTCGAATGCATCAGCAACATGCACATCGCGAGTATGCGGCCCCTCCGCAGGCTGGCACGCTTTATCCGGGTCAATCCGCTTCCCTCGTTGGCGGAGGATGCGATCCCAACGGTCAATACCCGCATCAATCCCAGCATGCTGTTCCGGCCGGATATGGCCATGCCTATTCGAGCGGCCAGACTTTCGTGCCGCACGGCGATGGCGGACAGGCGGTTCAGCCCTTCCCACAGCAGCAGTCTCCGCAGATGGGCATGGGTCCGCCAGGGCAGATTTTTGATGATGGAGCGAGTGCAGCGGGAACAGGTTTGACATTTATGGATGGGGCGATGGGCGGGCGTGTGAGTCAGTATGGACTGCCAAAGTATGCGCATAATCCAAAGGTGGACTATCGGAGGTATGTCTACCCATTCTGGAGTTTGATTGATGCCGATTTGGGCGGTTGCTGATGTCACAGGTTCTGTGTACAAAGAGGCAATGCAGATGTGTTTATCGAGTGATGATGGTCGAAGCACACAGTGTATCTATCGAGGGTGGAGGCGTGATGTGTATTCCTAGTCTTGCCAAGTGTTAAGGATTCCCAGTTGCTTGTTGATTACTTTGAGCGCCATTGTGGAAACGGCGCAATGTTGTGTATGATGAGCGTAATCGAATGTATGCATAAACTGTGCATCTAAGGCCTGAGCACCTGTCTAAGACGAAACTGATACGCACTACAATGACCGTAATCCCGATACTTCCTAATGAATATCGTTTCCCAAAATCTGACAAATACTCCCAGATCGACATCAATCTTCACCTCCACATGGACCCACGACTGCCGACAGATGTTATAGCTTTCCATTTCAAGCGCGTTGGATGCTCTTGACGCTGCTGGCCTCCTCTGGTGTACTCGATGCCAATCCGGTGTCCGGCTGACTCTGCCCGGCCCGGCTAGCCTCTCCCTCCTTGCCTAGAGTAGCCAACCCCACCGCTGGTTCTTCGCGCCATGCAGGAGTCTCATCATGCGCAGTCTCCAGTACATCCAGACTGGCGACTTTGGTTTCGGGCGTGAGGTATTTTCCGGGCCAGAAATAGCAGTAGGCCATGATACCAATGAGGAGGGGGAGGGTGTCGAGGATCAAGACGTAGATCTCGTGTGTAGCCAGGTATCCTCGGTAGCTAAGTAGTCAGCGCTTGTATTTTGGAGCTTACTGCTCACTCACCCTTGGGATAACTCAATGGTACGGAAGATACTTCGGATGATGAACCAGATACAGGTGAAGCCCAATGCCCAGTGCAGAGGTTTCCATCCGGGCCGGGACCACAGTACCTGATCACGATATCGTCTGTCCGTCGTCAGCTGATGTGAACATGTTGCAGCAGATCTTATGCTTACACCCTATAAGCGAATACACCCCACATGGCTGTGAAGAGGATAAAGGAGACGGCCTGGATGGCGATACCGGCCAAGAAGATCTTGCTTCCGGCATTAGAGATCTTCTCTTCTTTGCTGATGGTCATACTTCCACCGGCAGCTTGCAGGAGGAAAGTGAAGACTACAGATGTCAGTAGTTGCGCAAGTTGTGATCATGCACGGTTGACTGACCATCGGATAGCACAAATGTCCAGGATACCCAGTTGGCCTTCAGAGGTCGAAGGTACTTGTTTCCGTCAAGATGACCTACCTGCGCCTGGTCAGCAGGCGAGCCTTGATATTCCACACTTAGATCGTTCACTCACGATTCGACCGAGAAGAATGTAATCTCCAGCAAGGAAAGCGCAGGGCTGTCCATATCAGGTCGTTTCTTTGGGGATTGCTGAACCAGAGGCTATCCAGAGAAGGTACTTACACTCAACACGACAAACAAGTACATGACGATGTATTTGCCGGTGGAGTGTACATCGTTTCGAACCATCAACCTGAAGGCCAGACCAAGCCCTTCGCAATACGCGCCAATGATGAGACAAAGCATATAGTTGGCGCGATGACGAATGTGTTCTGAAGCTCAGTCAGCATTGTTCCAGATACTCAGAGGATCGCGTCGTCTGCTATGCGATCTAATACTCACGATAGGTCAATATTATCGCGACGATAAAGTAGAGAGCAGAGAATGTGGCGTTGGCGGCCACATTTGGTAGGTATCGAAAGGGGTTACATCTGGGCATGGGTCAGATAATGACTCTTCTTGGCCGAGAAATACTCACGGGTCTAATGCTGGGTCTACTTCCTATACATCATCAGCATCCGTCCAGCTACGCGACATTGATAGCACTCACCCACTGGTCCGGGCACGCCACAGTCCTTTGCGCCTGGACATTGGCAGCGGCCAATGCAAGAAAGGCCAGGATTTTCGTGGTGGACACCATTTTGGGCGTCTCGGGGCAGCTTTCGGAAGCTGCTTCGACGTGTGAAGGCGAGGTAAGTGGTGAGATGCCAAGTAGCAAGTCTGAATCCACAACGATGCGACGATGCAATTGAAGGGCAATTCCAACGGAGACGGGCAGTGCCTGAATAACGTAAAGACCCAAACTCCGGAGACCGGATAACCGCTTGTGGCAATTTACGCGATCCCGGGATCTTCCGGAGCCGAGAGCGTGTTCAGGGAGATCTGCGAAGGGGTTGCAACGCTGACGGAGCAATCTGACGCTCGGGCCCCGGCAGTGTTGGAAACTCTGAAACGCGGGCAGGGTTGTTGTGAAACAGGTCCAGGCCATGCTTGCTGCTGGTGTGACGGGGAAGTGTGCATGTGAGCCTGCTGCTGAGCAGAAGGAGAGGGACAAGACAGGCGAGGAAGCACTCATACGCCTTTTTCACTCTTGTAATCTGGCTTCAATGTCGAGGTGATGATGTCTTCTTCGGGGAGTCATCAAAGTCTCACTACAAATAGTCTGCTTCCCGTATCACCAACCTCTCGCTGCTCACCCGCCCAAGACGGCAGCACGGGCCTGATGATACATAGAATATACAACGGCTATCAGGTACAACCTGACTCTTTAATCGTTACGCTTCGTACCACCATGAAGGCGGGGGTCATAAATAGTATCTTCGTCGTCTGCCGGACTGAATCTTCAATTGCCTCCAGCTACATTCAAATCAGCACTATCCCCAACATGGCTTCAAAATACTCACAGGATCCCCTCTTTCCCCCGTTTCAGATCCAAAATCACCTTCATCCCTAATACCGCCAAGCATTCGATCCACTCCAGGAGGATCAATGCCCAGACCAATATATCGTGAACAAGTCTGCCCGGTATTGTCTTCGGCTCACGCAGAGCGAGGGAAAGCATGTCCTCTTTCTCCTGTGTTCGCCGTTCCGCCACCTGACTCCCCATTTCCTCCCCTTGTTGAACAGAAACATATGACTGGTTCGAGACCCGCCTATGTGCCAGAGCGATGCTTGACTGGCTGCTGCCCGCCCTCTCCACTCTAGGCCTTTGCGCGACTCCCAAATTCATCCGGCTCACATCCGGAGCTTTCCCCCTCCTCTGCACTAGCAACGCTTGATCGCCCTGACCCAACGGCAGCACTACTGCCGAGGTATCGCTCCACTCTTCCTCGTCCTCCCAGCTAGATGCACCGTTCACCATCTTTGTGTCCCAAGCCATGTCCATATCCGACGTGCGACTCACATGGCCATTGCGACTGGCTCTACGTTCCCGCTGTTGCGCAGGGCGAGGAGAAGGCGAGCTCTCTCTCCTTGGCCGGCTCACCCGAGGTCCGGAATGCTGGAAGGCTAGGGTGGGCAGAACATGCTCTTGGTCTGAGCGAACACGGGCCGAATCGGCCCAAACGATTCGACGGCTCTTGACTGCTTGACCAAGCAAGTCGTACGCCCGCCCGTCCATCTGCCGATCTCTCAAACAGCCTCGAGGTAGAATTTGGGCCGTGTGATCGGTCGACACGAGAGGATGATCCCATATATCCGCTGGGGCGAGAGCGAGGGCAAGGGACGAAAGAGCGGCAGATACGAGGGGTGGTAGAGGCGCCGGCGAACTGAAGACTGTGGTATGGTCGGACTCGTCCTCGCCAGACCAGGACGTAGGCTCGTCGACCCATTCCTCTTCCTGATTACCGCTACTCCCCTCGCCGGAGCCCATAGATGCGTCTTTGGTAGGCTCATCCGAGCTAGATTCGCCAGGCGGGTCAGCCGGAGGTGACTCAGTCGAGAGACTCAAGGACCTTCTCCGCGCCGATCTTTCCCATTCATCCCCATATTCGCTCCCTAATTCTGACCCGAGCGTCCGTTTCACAGCAGAATTGGGAGCAAGGAAAAGACTATCGGCGACAAAGTCTCGCATGCTCGCCATCCTATTAGAGATGGATGTGAAGCCGGGAGATTGGGCAAAATGGCTAGCGATCGAAGCGAGAGATCGGGTCGGTGAGGGGGATGGGCGGACCGGTGAGATGGGAGACTTTTGTGGAGATCGTGATGACGAGCGGGAATGAGAACGGGGTCTCGGCGAAGCTCGAAGGCTGGCGTCACGAGCTGACCTGGGTCTGGTGGAGATAAGGGATCCAGGCGACTGGACGTGGAGTTGGGGCGTCAAAGCAGGCTTTGGCCCTTGGGACGATTTAGTGGGGGAGAGAAAACTCGAGCGGGATACTGCCGGACGAGCTTTTCTACCTTCTCCGCGGAGTATGGCATTTGACCCCCTTGACGAGCCAGCTGTCGGTCTGGGGACGTGTATAGCTGACGAGTCGATTGTGCCAGTCGTGCGGCGCAATCTGTGCGTGTCCTCCTGCCGGCGATCTTGGCTATGTGAGCGGTGGCTGGACTCAACGCGAGAACCTGCGGAAGTCTGCCCCCGTTGACACCCCTGCGCCTCGTCCGACGTGTTTGCTTCTGCTTCATATGACGAGCGAGGATCATATCGCGAATTCGGTCGATCCGATCTGCGCCACCTATTCTCGGAATCCCGCACCGGACTGCCTCTCTGCGCCCGAGCGCCACGATCCCGAGTCAGGCCAGACACGACAGGACTGTCGGATAACATCCCCTCCGCCCGCTCGAGGTCTCGCTGCATCTTATCGTGGTCCTTCTTCATCCGAGCCACCGCCTTGCGCTGATTCTCCTCTCCCGCCTGTGCCTCCATCAGGGCCGCTTCGAGCGCTAGGATGCGCTGTTCTGCATCCTCGGCCTGAAGCAAATGATACTTGCGATTTGGCGATGGCACGCTAGGCGGGAAGGCGCGTGGCCGAGATGCTCTTCGATAGTGCCCAGCTTGGCCATGGAGGACTTTGAAGTTGCCAGGTCTGTCGGGAGAATCCGTGCTATCGTAATTTGGACTATGTCTGCCGAAGGTAGGGGAGAGGATGGATGATATCGAAGCGATAGAATGTGAAGTAGAATGATGAAAGCGTGAGTTGGGCGGGCTGACTTTATCGGACAGAAGAGATCCGGTCCGACTGGGCGGACGAGAGGAGCTTCTCGCCCGGCCAGCAGGCGCAGCGGCTAGGAGGGTAAGGAGTTGGGGTAGGTGGGCCTTGGCGGTCGGGGATAATTGGGAGAGGACTTGTTCGTGTTGCCGTAGAGCTTGGTCTGCGACTTGGGCAGCCATGAGTAATTCTGTGAGATCAGCAAATATCGATTTCTGGCATTGACGATGCTTACCCTTATCTCTCTGGCGTAGCCTTCTTCGTACACTCCTCAACCTATTCCTCAAATCCGCCTCATCCTCCTCCAGTTCACTATCATCTTCGCCGCCCGAATTCGAAGCCCCAAAATCCATATCTAGCCCAATTGCTTTAGCTGCATCTGCGGCCCGACGAGCTCGTTGCCGTTCCTCTTGTTCTATTCCCCCTTCTCTACCGTCGCGCCCATCTGATCGGCCTGTAGTGTTCGTCTTCGGCGGTGTTGTAACCGACTTGGGGACCGGCGATGGATTGGGTAATTCTTGACCATATGGGGGTGGAGGGGAGGGCTCGACCATTTCGTTGACATGATGTGTGTGTGCGGGGACGGAGGGAGGGAACGACCCTAAGTGAGGGGAGGATCTAGAGCCAGAGGAGCGGCTCATTGTAGGTCCAGTGCTGGGCGGCGTGATGTCGAGCCCGAGGCTGATATTTCCCAGTTCGCCAGGGCTCGCACTGATACGTGACAGAGTCGCTCGGGAAGCCTCGCGACGCTGGTTAAAGCCGAATGGTTGGTAGTGTGCGTTGTTTCCGGATATGGGGGCAGGCGCTGTGTGACTCTTCTCGCCGCTGGGTCCACCAGCAGAGGAGGAGTTGCCCTTAGAAAGGCGGGATTTGGCAAGGGCGGAGGGTGGCCTAGGGCGGCGACTCGTAGGGGTAGGTGTCGACATCATAGCGCCGGGCTTTACTTGGCAGAGAATATGGCTCTGTGGCGAAGGTGAGGTGACAGCTGCTTATACTGCAGCACGTATGGGTTGAAAGAGAGCGTAAAAGAGAGGAAGTATAGCAAGATAGAACTGGCATGTTAGTCGACCAAGTCAAACAGTCTCGAACGCAATGTTATTGTTACCCACCGAAACTTCCAGCCTCCGCCTTATCGCGCCCCTACGCGTTCTGTTGTTTATCCGCCAATCTGGGCCCATTCATATCAGATTTTTGGCCTCTGTTTAGTTCTGCCACTGCCACAGCCACGAATAGGAACGGGCGGCCAGGGAGTAGCGCGCAGGACGATCGATAGTTTGTTGACTTCAATACAGAATAAATTTGCCTGTCGCATGAAACATCGTTTCAAACAAGGTTTGAACCCAGAAATTGACGCGTCCAAACTGGCCTCGTCGATTCGCGTCTAGATCTAGGCCTCTAGGGATCTGATGCAGGCAGACCCATCAGAATGATAAGCTTACGCAGCGGCTACTTCATGGCCTCCGCCTTCTCCAGCATACAGTCTCAGTCCAGCAGTACTTCTGCCTTGTGGCCGTCTGTAGACAGACAGTCCGTAGTCAGTCCTCGACGCGTCGAGATCGATGACGTCATCGTTTGTGGCGCATCAGTGAGTGGCGAAACACTCTGAAACATGCGCTGGCACCCGCTGGATATCCTTTGCGTATTCCAGCTCCTTTGAATATCAGTATGCGCCAGCAGGTGACCCCATCGACTCTTAGAATAGAATCGTACCTATACTTCCTACTGGACTGCTGCTCAACCTGAATTTGGGAGTTCACATCGATATTCTACCGTCCTGATCGATCCACATTCGATACCACAAAAATCCAAGACATGCAGTCCGCTGCATCCAGCTCTCTTCGATCAGGCAAGTACAAGGCAAGACAGATACACCCTCTCCTCCACCTATCAGCTGGTATTAGAGGAGATATACCGCAGTCCAATGTCACATTGCGTATCGGTCCTCGCTTCAACGGTGGCACACCCATCTATGTGTCCACAACCACCAGCGAGAATCTTGATTTCGATCATCCTCAAACTCACATCGACAGTCACAAATTGCTCTTCGAGTCCGAAGGCAAGGAAGTGTGTCTGCGGTATCTATCGCATTTGAAGACCCTTTGTCTCGGGGATGAGGCTGCACAATCCCAGCTGGAAGAGGCGAGTTCTATCGTCCACACCCTCAATCTCGCCGAGATTCTATCTCAAGTCCTCGACGTCGACACGAATGACTTTGATACTGGTAGCGCTACCGAGACTCCTGGGACCCCTGTCTCTTTGAAGTCTTCCTCGGCTTACTGGTCTATCTCCTCGGTGGGTGAAGGCAGAGGGAGGAACGTCATCCCCTTGCCGGCGAGAACGGAGGCAAAGTGGATTTCGGATCCAAGCGGAAGAAGTTCGACGTGGGGAGGGGGTCATTGGCGAATGACCTTTCCGGCAGAAAACTACAATGAGTCTGGCCTGGAGACGGTCTGGGAGGGGAGGAAGGACGGGCTATTGCAAACGGTGAAGCATTGCGAGTCCCTCGGGGTGAAAGTCCAGCTCACTGATCAACCCCCGGAGCTTTGGGCGGACACACATGAGCGCCGGATATACCTGGGCAGGTATGGCGACAAGTCAGAGACATATATATCCACCCTGAAGCCCGAGACGTCGCAGGATACGGCTGAAGGGGGCGACACCGAAGCGGCCAATATCCAAGAAGTCGTGGACCGCTTAAAGCGCGGTGAAGAAATCACAGTGGAATCATTCAGCATCCCATTCAATGCGACCCAGGCTGAGGACTGGAGCAAGCCCATCACGTCCAAAGACGAATTCGTCACTATCGACATCGAAAATCGCTCACTGGCGGAATTGGCACTCATCGACAAACGTTTCTTCCCCTCTTCATTCGCCACACCTTCCACAACACTGACTCTTCCTAATGCCCGGCGAGGGCAATGGCAACCTCAATGCCAAGATGAGCAATATGAAGGCAAGGCGGACAGATCGCTTGGGCCGATGGTGAGCAGAGATAAGCCCATGAGCTTGAGGGGCCGGCTGCAATTTATATCTACCTCTCTGCTTAAAACAGCCTATTTTACTTGTTCCATCAGTGACCCCGTCCCGAGAAGTCAGTCCTGGCTATGGCGAGGCGCAGTCATTGGATGAATGGTAGAAAATGCAATTAGCACTGAGATCCTGAATTGGAGACCAGCAGATTGATATCTCATCATTGCCATTTCAGACTCTTCCACCTAACCAACCAGGTCTATCGATGCCTGAGTTGATCTTCTCGGTGCCTTTTCTTGGTTCGAGCATCACTATGTCATAAGCTTCAACCCACGACGTGTAAACGGCCGGTGACTTACATGACTTGCGATAGAGTGCATCAAGACTTGCACTCCCTCTCTCCGTCAGAGCTCGGCGAAGATATGCTTGAACAGCTTCGATCTCATGGAAGTTGTACGGCTACACAGAGATCAGCTTCAAGGTAAGGTGGACAGATAAGACAGTGCGTACCTCCTGAAATCTTCTAAAATCGGCAGCAATCTTTCCAAGCTTGACGTATTTGTCAACATTGATCAACATGAGGCCATCCTGCAATAGGGACGGGCGTAGATTGGGATTTCCATCGCAGGTGAATGTAACACTAATGATGTCAGCATTTTCATCCGAGCCATCCAATGGAAGACTTACTCGGTCAAGATCAATCCCAAGAACGGCAAGACAGGACCTCTGGCTTCGCGTACCATCCCTCGATAAACTAGGTGGTTGCGTGTATGCTCGATGACCCCATTTAGTCGGTCCATGAGCGTACGATACTTTTGATTTAGAGCGTCCCAGGTCTTCTTCAGACGAAGAATGGTTGAGCTGTTAAGACCGGCAAGGATGGCAAAGAGGGATGAGAAGTTTTGGAGCATCAAACATCGCTATGTGTGTCAGCTTGGCGCAAAGGGATAGTCACCCAGATAAGAAAATACTCACATCTGCCACTTTGATCCAGAACTTCAACAAGCCCGCACGTTTCTTGGTGTCTGCCTCACCCAAGACCCCGTCCGCAACAAAGCCAGTGATCTGATTACTCAACGTACTCATTTGCTTGAGCTCATCCGCCTGTATCTTGCTCGCCCCGGTGCCAGACCCCTTCTTGCCGCTGAGCAGCAGATCAACCGGATCCAGCTGCCGGAAGAGCGTCGACTCGATCATGGTCAATTGCCGCGCAAGCTCGAGCGGATCAAAATCGGAAAGAGGGACAGATGGTGTGGGCGGGATTGGGGGCAACGAAGTGGGTGAAAAGGGATTCCCGGTCGGGTCTAATGGGGACGGAGGTCCAGTAATTTTGATAGGAGGTGGAAGATGCTTGCCGCTTCCGACACCAGTCGTCTTCTGCAGCAGGGAATGAAGGGATTTCGAGATGATGGGAGTAGGAGGGAGGCCCATATGGGATTTGGGAGAGGTGGGGCTGTATTGCCCATGGCCGGCTGGCGGAGCACCGTTGGTAGATAAGGTCAGACTGGTGGAAGACATGGTTGCTGATCGAAGCTTATCGAAAGATGCCGAACGGCGCATCCCGCGCAAGGATGATATGGACTTGTTGGTGGTTCTGGTGCCGCTCTCCCGCTTACTCCTGCCGTGCTCGTCATATTCCGAATGCAGTTGGCTCGAGTACGGTCCGGAGCTGAGTGTCGACGAGCGCGTGCTAGCTCGACTAGCGGATCTTTGCTGTTCTCCCGGCCCAGCAGTCTCTGCCTGCCGCTGTCGAATGAGGCGAGCCAATCGAAGCCCCATAGCCGGCATTTCCTCCTCTGACATTCGCATCTCATTCCAGGTCATCATCCGCTTCAAGACTTCCTCGTCATCGCCATCCATCCGCCGCCATTCGGCCTCCAGCCACACCTTGAGGAAGTTGCAGCACCGGAGCCGAGTAGGAATGACCTTTCTGTCCATCCACATAGCCCTTTCCGCCTCTCCCATAATCCCGATCTGAGCAGGTGGGGAGCACCGATACCGCTTCAAGACTTCATCCAGTAATGTAGAAGGAGTAGTGAAGAGGCGGAACGTGTCCCAGAACATCCCAGCAAAAGCAGGATCGACGGGCCCGTCATGCGGTGTCATCTTCTCCACAAGCACTTTGAGACTGGCAGCGATCATCCCGCCTTCCGAGTTGAATCCGATCTCTCGGGGATCGTAATCGTGAGCGACGACCCAGAACCGGACATCGGCTGCCGCTGTGGGTGCAGGAATGGGAGTGGAAGGGTATCGATGGGGGACGGGACGAATGTGCTTCATGGGTGTCCGCTCGTGATCCGTCGTCTCGCTTTGATCCGCATCGTCCAGTCGTATATCCCCCAGCCGAGGGAAGTTTGTACCATTCATTGACGCTTCAGCGCGGAGGTAGCCAAGCAGTGGCGAGTCATCTTGGCTCATTGCAGGAGTCTGGGGAGGCGCCTGCTCCTGCGCAGAGACGCCCGAGTACCGTGCCCGACTCGACTCTTGGTAACTGCTACGTACCGAATTCGAGGTGAAGGACGCCATGGTATAGGCTGAGTTACGCGATGTGAGGTCGGCAGTGGAGTTGGTCGCACTAGAGTTGGACATGAGGTGTGTCTCGTCATCTCTGGCACTGGATGCCGATGTGCTGCGAGAGGGGAAAAGTGAGGGTCCTAACCCGCCCGTGACGTCTGAAGTGAACTTGTCGAGGTCGGCAGAGCGCGAGGGAGAGCGGTGGGTAAATCGAGGTGGGGCAGGAGAGGAGAGGGATGATGCCCGCGACCGACTCCATGACGAGCCACCAGGAATAGGCGTGAGTTCTTGTTGACTCGAGTTGGAGTGCTGACTACTCGTCGACCGGGTCCTATGCGGAGTTGAAAGTAAAGGCGCCGAGTGGATTTGTGGCATCCCAGGTCGACTCTATAATGTTAGCATCTCACTCAGCGGCAAAGTCGACAAAACATACCGGAACAGTCAGGCCGTAGCCCAAGCCAACATGACGCAGGGTCGTCTCATCATCCTTCGCCTCCCCGACCATTTCCTCGACGTCCTCCTCTGGACCGTCATCCGTGAATTGCACAGAAATATCCTCCTCACCTTCGTCTGCGTCATCCTTGCTACCGTCATCATTATCGCTAGACCATTGTCCATCACCGCTCGATCCTCCAGCACGTCCAAACGGTACTCCGAGCATTTCTTGTGAGCCAGCTGCCCGTCCGTGCCTTCCTTGCCCTAGACTCTCCACCCTTCGATGTAGCCCAGACAAGGTGTGTACCCCTCTCGCTCCTACTTTCTCCTTCCTTCTGGTGTCCTCCTCTTCCCCACCTTCATCATCGCTATTGAGGTGTACTTCGACACGAGGGGTGGTGTCTATGCCCGGGCGTCCCGTCTGCCTTGGCGTCACTGCTGCTCGCAGCCTAGCTGGCGTCTGGGCTCCGGGCATGAGGCAGTAACGCACGACACCAGCACACTGACTCCCATGTTTCAGTCCCTCCGAAGCGACACGGATGAGATTTTCTCGGTCCGCCTCGTATAGAGCCAAAACCTCCGACACCCGCTTCTCGCGTTCCTTCCCCTCAACTGCTCCTATTTGCTCGGCGAGCCTGAACGGCGCATCCGCCAGGGTTTCGGCAGCATCGACAAGACGAGATGCCAAATCGTACATCCCGTCCTTGGCTTCTTTCAATCGTTCCACCTCGTTCTCCTTCGCGGACGATTCTTCTTCTCCATCCGCCTCATCCACAGTAGAAAGAGAGCGACCGAGAGTTTCGGTAACGGTAAGGATGTCCCTGATGGTGTCGATTGTTCGCTTCGTCATCTCTACCAGTCCGGCGTGGGCTGATGGATGCGCCGTTGGAGAATGGCTATGGATCTGACCAATGAATGCAGCGATGATAGAGTAGAGAGCATCCTCGGCTTTATTTACGGCCGCGAGCATGTCTTCGACAGTCTCCAGCGACTGAGCGCGGGCATGCTGAGGATACGCGCCACTGAGCCTTTCCCCGTCATTCGGCGCCGAGTAGTGATTAGGCGTAGCGAGACCGTCCGACGATACCGTAGCCTGGGACATGGTCGAGTCCACGGATCCCTGGACTCGAGACATTTGGTGGCTGTGTATAAGCGAGCGAGAGTGCTGTAGCTCAGAAGCAGACAAGGGAGAGGTGGGCATGGAGCCAGATGAAGATCGGTGTGTCGGTACCGCAGAAGACGGACGACTCCTGTCACCATCGCTGTTCGTTCCGCCACGAGACGAGCTAGACGCAGAGTGCTGACTGCGCATACTGGAGGAAGTGGGTAGAGGCGGGGGAGGACTTGACATTCGTTTTGGTCCGCGCAGATCCGCGGACGACGATTTCTGTCGAAACGTATCCTGCATCCGAGAGTTGGGTGGTGGCGGTGACCGCACGCGAGCGGACCAGCGTGTCGTCTTCTCCTCATCTTGGGTCGCGTCACTCGCCTGGCTCTGGGCGGAACCGGAAGCGACCATTTTCACAGTTGCGTCTGCGTCGTCTGCATCCTGCATCACCTGCACGCCCAGCTCCGTCGCCATCCCCATGACCCTCAGAACCGCCGCCATAACGCTGTCCGCTGTTTCCACCAACAATTCCAATGCTGCTCCATATTCAGACGGCATGTCTGGCATTTCTACCCCACTTGCCGCACGTGCACTGGCTACGAGCTTGCTCAATTCCACCAAGACGATTTTGCGTTCTCGTGCCAGTTGCGGATACCGCTCTAGAGTAGGCGACGTTTTTGATAGACAGTCTGTCTGCTCGAGGGCGGTGCGAATGGCCGAGATCACCACAGCGGTGGATGGTTGGAAATGGCTAGTGTGGTTTGACGCGATGGATTCCGTCAGGAGCCGGAGGGATTGTACGACTGGGCGAAGGATAGTCTGGTACGATTTAGGAAGGGATCTTAGGGGTAGGACAGGC
This sequence comes from Dioszegia crocea, assembly GCA_001600615.1. NCBI lineage: Eukaryota > Fungi > Basidiomycota > Tremellomycetes > Tremellales > Bulleribasidiaceae > Dioszegia > Dioszegia crocea. Next base: position 1,976,246 of record BCKK01000002.1, read on the forward strand.
TGTTGAGGGTGATTTGCCGAGGTGGAAGATGAGGATGATCGAGGGTGATGACTTTGCGACAGGGATTGACGGGAGTGATGGGATGATTGAGATTGATGGGTGCGGTACGATGATACCGATACGGCAGAGGCCTGACGCGCCATATGCTGCTGGGTATGGTCCGGAGATGTAACGGAGGCAGAGCGCGCCGAGCGGTCGCCATTGGCCTTAAAAATCAGCTAAAGTCTTGTACCAAATTCCCCCTACAAACTCACATCAATCTCAATAGGTCGAACGTAATTGCTGGGAAACCACCCTCTTCTCGGCCCCTTCCCCATATCCTCATCGCCACGCGTGACTTCCCCATCCCACCATCCCTTCTCATCTCGACTCCACACCTTGATAATTTCGCCCGCTTTGAAGCACAGATACATGTTTGACGATGCTGCTGCGGAAGTTGAGGGCAGGGCGGCAGGGTCGAAAGCATGAATAGCTTGAACATGGGTCGTGGGGCCCACAGCAACTTCATTGCCGGTTTGCACAGATTGTGGCCGGGTCTGCGGCGAAGGTTTAGGCGCCATAGTGGACGATGTTGACGGATGACGCTGAGATTGAGATGTGGGATGAGGTATCATTTCGGCCCTTCAGTCTGATCCGACAATAGCCAAGTATGGCTATGAGTCGTTGATATCGCAAACTCCGACGTAATGGTGATTGATGAAACTACTGTGAAGTCAGCGACGCGAGACCACAGAGGCAAACAGCTGATCATCATCAGGTCCGAGGATGCCAACACAGCCCATCCACACACCCCACGTCCGCCTCGTTTCATCCTCAGACATGTGGCAAATGGGCGCATATCGCGTCGGAACAAAGCGAATTAAGCCTCAAGGATCAACCCCAGCTTCCCTACTCCTATAGCTGACCCCAGTTCAACGATGACAGAGGACTATGCCGCTGGTGCTCGGACCTAAACTCACATCTACTTCAACTCAGCTGCGCCAAAACAGCTCCGTTTCCGCCCGTTGAAGTACCCGTACGCTGCCAGCTCAGGGACAAGGAGAACTCGGGCTCATGCAAAGTCGATTTTACGTTCAAGGATCAAGGTAAGGGGCTCGATGACAACGTTCGATGTAGAAGGGTGCGCTTTACCCCGAAAGTTACCAAAAGTCGCGTTTGATTCGGCTCAGGAACCATGCCGTAATATTAGCTTCGATCGCCGGCGATTCCGTAATATTCACCCTGCCTTGATTCCACGAGGGAGACTTGGCACATGGTGCCACACTGCCACACTCACGCGAGGCCAATTGGCGGGTAGGAGCTATAGTAACTACCGACTGTAAACGCCTACAAGTGCATACCTACCTACAAATATTCATACTCTGCGTCGAATTCGGCATCCCGGTACATATCGTTTTCTGCAGCCATCCCCTCCAGGGGTCGTGACCACTCTACGACTTTAGGATGCGCCATCACCCTGTGTATGTAAGCTCTATGCGTCTGGCATCGTTGAAGATGAAGAAGGAGATGCAACCCACTTTTCCGCTTTGAATCCTGTGACTTCCAATGTGTCCAGGTTCGTCGCACGACTCAGGGCGACGTAGGTTTGACCGCGCTCAAAGATCTTCGCCAAGTCTACCCGAAGTCGATCAATACTCTGACCCTGGAGGATTAGCGTCTGGGTCTCTAATTGAATCCGGCACCACTCACCTGCGACTTATGAATCGTCATTCCCCAAGCGAGCATGAGAGGAAGTTGATGTCTCGTGGCTTCTGCCGTGCCATGCGCATTGTTCACCGTGACACTCATCTTCGGAATGAGAGCTCGAATGACATTCTTGCCTTGATTGATCTCGTTCCGACCTGTTTGAGACGTCGGACCCTTTGCTTTTATGCTTGGATCAGGACGCGATAGGTGAGGTGGAGGGACAAAATCGATGATCGGCCAGGCGATATGAAACTCGGGGTTGGCAGTATGAGCTCGGTCAGGAATGTATATGCCTTCCGCTTGTGCTTCTGGTATTGTGAGAAAGCCGCTGACTATCCCGGTGGAACCATTGACAAGCTTGTTATCCTGATAATCAGCTAGAATCCTGCAAGTCCATCGCCGGCTTGAATGAAAAGACTCACTTGCATGTTGGCCAAAAGCATGACTAGTGCCCCAACTTTAATCACCACTTCTCTCTCCCAGTTCGTCTGCCTGTCCAACAATCCGACTGCATCGGCTTTGTTCACCTGGAATCCCCTAGAGTTCATACCCGGTGTATCCCAGGATGTATATCGCTGCTCACTCGCAGGTAGAGCATGTAGCCTTTTCTGATTGAGATCCGCTGCTTCCCGCTTACTTGCCATGAGGGAGACAGGCTCAACGCCATCCGTATACACCACATGCCTCTCGCAGGACTTGATGAGTTCGATATCAGAATCTGCCACCTGGCCTTGACGCAGACGGGTAAGGAGGGAAATAAACGATGTTTGGGACTGTCGAAAGACCTTTCTAAGCGAGATGACTTGGGATCGGGGAAAGAGTGAGGGCCAGCATTGAGCTTCGAATGCGAATAGGGTCGAGGGTGCGGGTTCTGAGTGGCTTTCGGTTCGTTCAGGTACTGGAGGTAATTGATAAAAGTCCCCCGAGGCGATTACTTGTATGCCGCCGAATGGTTCGGCGGAGCCTCTGATGAGACTGCCAAGCTGAGAAAGGGTATCCAGCAGCGTAGCCGGAATCATGGACACTCAGTGGATATCAGCTGATGCCTTTGGAAAAGGATGAGAAGCTCACGCTCATCCACAATCAAAGCATCAACTTCACGCCATCGTCTTAGAGTGTCTTTACTCCGCAGTATATTCTCATATAGCTTCTTCACAGGCAGCTTTCCAAGACCTACGCCGGCCCAACTGTGCAGTGTGCATCCCCCGATGTTACTTGATCCATCAACAACCACACACGCACAGCAGCGAGACGACTCACACAGCAGCCATACCGGTACTGGCAGTGACGGCAAGCTTCCATCCCCGGACCCGCTGTCCATTCGCATCTGCCCCGCCACTCAGCACCCTGCCCGCCCATTCCTCTGCTCTGTATTCCGCGACATCCCTTTCCAGAGACTGCCTCTCCTTGAAGGCGGCGATGATAGCTCGAAGGAGGACAGATTTCCCTGTCCCTGCCGGACCAGTGAAGAAGATACTTTCGCCCGAAATGATGCGCTCGAGGATCTGGGATTGCTCCAGCGTGAGGGCGGGAGCGCCGGAAGGGGCTTCTGCGGCTTTGGGCTGTTGAGTCTGTGCAGCCGACCGATCGAAGCTCGGAAGACCAGTAATAAATGGCTGAGGAACAGGTTGACTGGGGTCTGCCTTCATGAAAGATGCCAATAAGGGGGTCGCCTTGCCGACCGATGTCGCAGCGAAGATCTGTCAAGTCAGCTTTATCCCAGCTGAACAATGTCTGATTCTCACCTCTGCCTCAGCTCTCGTAGGGAAGGACTTGTGTATGGCCCGCGGGAAACTCTTCACCTGTCGATCAGCCGTTACTCTCACTAGTCGCAAGCGAGAAATGCTTACCTGTTCCTCAGTCTCTTTCCATGTCTCGTATACCCCCGGCCGACGTCCTATTCGTACCGCGTAGAACTTCGGCCTTGAGGGAGGCATTGGAGCTGACGAGCTTGTGCCAGACTTCGACCTGATTAAGGCAAGCTAGGGTAGGCTGAGGTGAGATGATGGGCGGAGCATGACTAGCTATAGCCGTGGCGGGTGAACCTTATTTCTAGCAATCTTTTTCGCTGTGTCTCCCGTTCCACACGATGAAGTTGCGCGATTGAAAGGTGAGACGGCGGGACCTTGAGCTACCCGCGGCAACCTGTGAGTATTGCTGAGGCTATGTGAGGTGCACCCTAGACGAGAGGCTAAGGATACAGCACGGAGAAAGGGGTTGTCTGTGCACCCTTTGAGTCTCTTGTCAGAGCCTATTACAAGTGCCCCGGAACTCTATCCACTCCACCCACGCCGATCTCCTGTCAACATGTCTCACCGCAAAGGTCTCTCTTGTCTCTCACTGCACACCTCTCTCACACCTCATTCTAGACATCTTAGAGGCTTCATAGACTGCACTGTATCCATCAATCGCTGTATATCAAACTCCCAGCCCTTTGATTGAACTTCACAAGCCTATCTGCTCGCCAGTCAGCCACGAAGTCAGTCCGATCGTCCAGCATCCCTTTCGACCCTTCTTCCTAATCAGCCTATGGCGGATCTATCCCAGCACGCAAACTACACCGGCGCATACTCTGGCCTCTTAAACAATTTATGGCTCACGTTATCTATCGCTGGAGCATGTCTGGTCGGCTATGAGATAGAGGTCCGGGTTCCCCGTCGGAGGGGATGGCAAGGTGGAAAAAAGAGGGCTGTGGTCCGAATATGGTGGAGCGCCAAAAGGGCATGGGGGAGGCTGCGCAGAGATAAAGGGAATATCCTAGCTGGTGATCGCGAGAAGGGTGGAGAGACGCTCGATACGAGCCAGAATGGGCCGATCAGTAATTTGCAAAAGGAGAGGGATCGTGTAGGGGAAAGAGAAAGCTGGGAATACGGATAGTACGTCTCTTATACGAAAAAGATGATGATCTGAGCCAAGCTGATCCCACAGTATCTATCAGCCGAAGACATGGCAATTGTAAGCCTTTCCCTTACCTTCTGCGTCGATGACGCGCCAAAGGACCCTTGAATTTAGCTAACATGATAGGAACCCTTCGCCTCCGGTCTCGTAAGTTGGTGTCTAAGCATCGTGTGCAACGTCCGCTGACCTCCAGTAAATGGCCCCTGGCCTGGACGAGGGATGTTTTGCGGATCAAGGAGGCTGACATGCCTCCAATATGGGGGCTCGACATCACGCTTCACATTCGCTTCCTTCGAGCCTGCCGTATGTCTTCCGTCGTACAGTAATTCACCTTGACTAACGCGATACAGTCTTCTACACCCTTTTACAGTTGATTATCGTCGCACCCATTCTTCTACCCCTTCACATCCTCTATTCTCCCTCCAACATAGAGATCACGTCCATGGTCCGGGCGGGTATATCGAGCCTGGTCGAGAGCTCAGGCTCAAGATGGCTTTGGGTACATTCAGTGCTGGTCTGGTGGGTGACGCTGTGCTGGCTGAGCACCGTGCTGTGGATCATATGGGGTGGAGTTGGATATCGCAGGCGGGAGGTCGCGCGGTTGAGATTGAGGGTAGATAAGGAACGCTCGGAGGAGATGAGCGGCGCAACATCGGAGGAAGGCGCCCAGAGGACGGTCGGCGAAATGGGTCAACTGGTGGTTACCCCCGTTGATAACAAGGAGTCAAACGGCTTAAGTATCAAGACTGAGGGGCTGGGTATCGGAGGTGCCGAAGCGCACATGCAGGAAGAACCGGTCGGAGTAAAGCAGTACCGGACCCTGATGATACTTAACATTCCTCCAGATAGTAAGTAGCTGACTGTACAAATCTGCGGTAAGAAGCTGACATCTGCAGTGCGAGATGAAGAAACGCTGGAAGATTACTTCAACCACTATATCCACGCTCATCGTCGACGTGTTCTCGCCCGCGCCCGTCCCAATCAGCCACAGAACGTTGTGACTCCAAGTCGTGCGGCTTCCCCTGGTCTCAGCCCGATTACACCCATGGCTCTGTTCAAAAAGGCTCCTCGACCCACCGTCAAGGTCGACGCCCCAGATTCTGACGAGGCTTTGGGTGCTACGCCCGGTAAAGAGCGCTTGTCGTCGTCTGACGGCAGCGATCGGGATCATGACGCCGACGGAGATGTGGAATTTGTAGATGTGGACGAAATGGAGACGGAGGTAGAGGAGGTGATCCTGGTGAGGAAGCTTGGAGCTTTGATCAGTTTAAGGGATCGGAGATTGAAGGTGTTGAGGGAATTGGAGCTTGTAAGCCCCTCGAAGTTTAATGTAGCAAAGCTGACGAGCCCAGGCGCATGTCAGTCTCGCTCGTCGAGTTTTGAGCGCTGTCTCAGCACACAAGAAGACTACCAAGTCGGGAAAACATTCAAGTAGTAGCGCCGTCGCGGCAGAGAAAAGCACCAATGCTGCCAGCTCAACTACGATGACTAAGTCTGCGCGACTGGATCAATTGACGGCGGTCTTGGGCGGCTTCGTAGATGATGAAGACGAGCAGAAGGGCGAGAGCACTACGACCGTGTGGGAGGTGAGTCTGGCGTGGATGACACACGTCTCGCAACCAGCTGACAATTAGGCCATGCACAATATCCCACGCGAGCTCTTGGACCCGTACCAAGCTCTGACCCACCTCTCCTTTACATCCCGATTCCGCAAGACCAATGCTCCGCTTATCGACTACCTGACCACCAAACTCGCCTATCTCACCATTCTCCTCGATGATGCCCGCGCGAAATCCATGTCGTCGTACCCGGCATCCAGCGCGGCATTCGTTACGTTCCGTGACGCCCGGACAGCCCGACTAGCGCTCAAAGTCTTAGAGAACCACCCGAAGCGGAGATTAGCATGCCACACGCAACCAGCACCACACTGGTCCGAACTCCTGTGGCCGAGGTTGGGTCTGAGTGTCTACAGGAGTGAATTCGTCAGGGGTTGGGTAGTCTTTGTTGGCGTTTGGGCTTTCACTTTGGCTTGGGTGAGTGCGCAGGCCTTGGACAAAGACGTGTGACTGATCAATCTGCAGATCTTCCCCGTCTCTCTCTTTTGCGCCCTCACCTCCCTGACAAACATTGCGGGCTTCCTCCCTCAGCTCAAATCATGGCTAGACGCGAACCCCGAGACGGCTTCTGCAATTACCTCGCTCGCTCCCGTCATCCTCGTGGCTCTACTCACCATTGCCATCTGTCCTATTTTGCTCGTCATCGCCAACAAGGCAGAGACTATCGTCACGAGATTGGGTATCCACAACAGCGTCTTGGAAAGGTTCTGGAAGTTTTGTGAGTTTCTGCTCTGCCGATATACCGGAGCAATGGCTGACAGTCACAGTGATGGTGAATGGAGTAGTCTTCTTCGCTGTAAGTCCTCGTCTCAAAAGTCCAAGGGCAAGTTACTGATGCCTATCGCAGATCGGTCAATCAGCCATTGAGGCCTACCTCACTGCCTTCCAAACGAACGATTTTGACCCCCTTCCAATCGTGGCTTCAGCTTTCCCAACTGCTGCCCCATATTTTGCCAGCTATATCTTGCTTCAAGTGGCCATTCAGCCTTGCTTTGAGATTTTCCGTTTTGGAGTAGGTTCAACGCACTTGTCTAAGTGATTGGTGATGAGCGGGAACTGACTTCACCAGCTACCCGCAATTGTATACTGGTTCGGAACGCGCTGGAGTAATATCCCAAGGCAGAGATCTTCCCGGACTGAATAGTGAGCATTCACAAGACCTGATCACAAGGCAAAGCTGACCTGTCAGTCCGACTTTCAGCCATTTCTCCCAGCTGCCATATCAATGTACGTCTACCTGAATCATTGTTGGTGACGCACCAAGCTCACCCACAGTGCTTGCTGGCGCCATTATGCACCTGTTCATGCTGTTAAAGTAAGTGCCGGCACGTGGGAAAAGGACTTGTCGCTGATATCTCAGTCCTTTGGTCATCCCCTTCAGTTTGTTTCTCTTACAAGCCTCCTACACCTTTGTCATTGCTGATACTCTCTAGCTCTGATCTACTACGCCACATGCTACAGTACGCTCCGCGGATACAAACCTTGACAGATGTGTCGCTGACGTAATCAGTCGTTTGGAAACGGCAATTCACCTATGTGTACGGTCGCTTGTACGAGAACAATGGACGTAGATCCTGTATTCGTATTCTAAGATACAGCCTGGATGCCCTAGCGCTCGGACAAGTGAGTCTGCGCTTACTTAGACCGGAAAAGGCGACTAAAACGTACAGTTTGTGCTATTTGCGTTCTTCATCCTGAATAAGGCAAAAGGAGAGGCTATCTCTACGGGTATCTTGTTCTTCATGACTCTGATCTTAAAGCTCGTGTAAGCTTGTTCCACAAATTGCAGTCTTTCTTACCCAGGGCTGACTCGGCAGAATTACACGAGCGATCAAGCAGAGGTTTGACAAGTGAGTCGCTTCTCCGGGATATGGAGACTCGTAAATATTGAGGCTTATCTATCAGCCTTGAAATCGAAGAAGCCGACATCCTCTGCCCACCTGTTCCGCGAGAGCAAACACAGGACGGATCGATCGAGGACACCTTTGACGCGGACGAGCAAGGCGCGGAACATCACCCTCATTCAACTCTTCGACTGCAGAGCAAATTCGAAATCTTCCGTGAACGGGTACACAATTATGTGCACAAATACGCGTATGATTCAGCTGTACTCCCTACAGGCCATATCAAACCGATACCCTTCGACTGGTTATTGTTTGCATGGCTCGATCGATACTTTTCCTATCCCCTCGATACATCAACTGCACCGGCAGAATCCATCACGTCACCTTACAGTGACAAAGCCCTTGTGCGTCAACCAGAAGACGAGGAGGAGAGGGCCAAAGCTTTGGTATCGCCTCACCACAAGCTGGTCCCATGGGAAGATATCCCTCCTTACTGGCGTGCACGTGGCTACAATGACCAGCCAGCCTATACCGAAGGCTACGACGACTTCATCTGGCTGCCTCGTGATCCTCTGTCGACTCTCGATCTCGATGACACCGTCGAAATGCGGGCCAGTCTCACTACCTCTGCCGGTGGAGATGGGCGATTTGGCGGGTTTGGGGAGGACGAGGAAGGCGAAGAGACAATGCACGAAGAGGCAGTTGAGGGGTGGAAGGAGATTGTCGCCAATTCATCCGTGTCTGGCGCCGAGGCATCTTTGCCTAGACCCATCTATACCGGCACTCCCACATTGCCTGCTATCACCTCAGATCTCAACCTTCCGGGAGTCATAGACAACCTCATTCCCCCATCACCAGAATCGTCAGGTGGCGAAATCGAATTGCCCGAGAACATCGGTTCTGAAATCGAGACTACCCCTCTGCAATCGGTACGCAAGGGCACCATCAAGTTCGCCGATGGTGTTCAATCCATATTTCGTCGTCCCCGGGCGGATACAGCTCAGACTAGCCACTCGGGCAATTTGAGCATGCGGACTATATCGCGAGTGTCAACTTCGAGCGTCATAATCCCACCGCCCGTTTCCGACTCGCCCGAGCTCATCCTTGCCGAAGGCGGTAGCTCGGAAGTGAATGCAAGCTTCCTTACTCCCCATCGATCTACTTCTCGACCTCTCCTTGCCCGAGTCCCCTCGGTCCCTGAGCGAGAAGCCAAACCATCTACCATACTCCCCGGTTCACCCAACATATTCTCACCCCTAAAATCGACGCCTACTGGCCCTGGATCCGCTCCTGGATCTAGGATTACCTTCTCGCAGACCCAGGCGGAGCTTGGACGGTCGCCCTCCGGCCGCCGACCCATCATTGGGCACCGCACCTCGCAGTCGTCCATGAACGTGACATCTGCCGGCCCATCCCGCCTCATCTCTCCAGTACCCCAATCAGCTACCACCCCATCTATCCGATCTGCTTCTGCATTTTCACATCAAAATCGAGATCGATCAGCGTCGAGCCTGTCTTCCGCACAGCAGGCGTTACTTCGTGAGGTCATGGAGGAGGAACGGATAGCGAGTCAATCGTCTCGTGAGACGGAACGGGCGGGGCTTGAGACGGAGCGCGAAGAAGTAAGGAAAGAGAGGGAACGGTCAGGTGGTCCGCTACCTCCTGCCACACCAACATTGGGCACTGGAGATGTCCGACGCCGGACAAGCGTCTCCAGCCCTGTCATTGCTGGTTATGGGGGTGGAGCGGACGTCAGGAGAGCAGCGACATCAGCTCGGACCGGTGGGATAGGAGGTGCAGGCATGGTCGCTCTTGCCGCGCACAGATTCGCAGCGGGTCGGAGACGGGGACAGACAATGAGCGGACATCAGTCGCCTTTATCCGAAACGGGTCCAGGGGAAGGGGAGAGAAGTGGTAGTGGGGCTATGGCTGGGCGATTAGGCCCGGAGGGTGGCACGATGACAACGTCAGCTACCACACCCGTAACGTCAGCGGGGCATAGGACGGTGATACAGACGCAATTGGATCAGCCGAGAGCGGCTACTGGGATTAGTGGGAATACGTCTGGGTCCTCGAGGACCGGAGCAGCTGGCGGAGTAGGTGGTTTAGCCGGATTTGGCACATGAGCCAGCATTGTAGCGAAGGACTTGTTAGGTCGGTATCGTACTATGTATCAAGGTGTGAGATGATCGATACACAAACCCACTTGATATTCAGCGTATCTATATAGCCACTTCTTCTGGCAACGTCCTCTTTGGCAAGGTTATGAGCAGTTAACGATACCATGTCGTCTCAGCCATCCGAAAGTCTCAAGAAAACGTCGAAGCCTGTACAGTATGCCAGTTGTGTCCCAACAGCAGGAGACGGGACCTGCCATTCCTCCGTGTTGCGTGTTTCGTCGTGTTTCGCCACCGAAAGACGCACGGACTTAGCGATATTTTGGTGCCGCGTTTTGAGATCGAGACGCCGACCCTCTCCTTTCATCTCTCATTTTTCTAAACTCGCTCCTTTCCTCTTTCTCAACTTCACACCTACACGCCGGCCATCAAATCAGATATAGCCAAGAAACAGGCAATCCAGAGCTTCATCCAGCAATTTCAATCACCCAAAACCGTCCACCCAACCCCCTACAATCGTACCGCCGCCGGACCACAGGTCCCCATCCGCCCAAGATCCCGTCGAACGCCCCCGACTTGGCTCGTTTGTTGCTCTTCGCCCACCCACCTAGAACCTACCTCGGTTCGCAAGCCCTCGACGATCTAGACTGCTCTGGTAAGTTGCCTTTCTGCTATCCAGGGAAAGTCGCATCTCGGTCTGAGGAGGCTGGAAATGTATGAGAATCAGTGGCTGATTATTGTAGGAAGAGTTCATGCTGCCGAACCCTCAACATCAGGATACATTTCCCGTCAAACCCAAGAAAATCATATACCGGTTTCGGTTCTGAACACTGTAAGTTTATTTGAAGGCTTGGCCGGCAGGAGCTGACTCATCTAGTCGTAACCTCTGCCCAATATGGCCACCGTCAATATCCGTCGTAACGTCGACGACAAGTTCTACGTAGGTCGCGTTCTGCTGAGTTACGAGGTGCTTAGACCTGATTGGGATAGCGATACAAAATGCCCGTCTTGCTCGTCAAGGTCGAAGGTCGTGGTAACGGTATCAAGACTGTCATCCCCAACATGGAGGACATTGCGCGTGCCCTAGCCAGGCCCCCTACCTGTGAGTTAGTCCCGTCGATCGGGCGGTTCCAAGCTGATAACCAGACCCGACCAAATTTTTCGGCTGCGAGCTCGGCGCGCAGACCACTTTTGCCAACGACCGATACATTGTCAACGGATCCCACACCGCCGATCGTCTTCGAGAACTCCTCGATACCTTCATCGAGAAGTTCGTACTCTGCCCATCGTGCAAGAACCCCGAAACTGAGTTGGTCTTCACCGGCAAGGGCAACAATGAGGACATTCACCGAGACTGCAAAGCGTGCGGCAGGCAGAACGGCATCGACATGCGTCACAAACTCACCACATTCATTCTCCGAAACCCGCCCAAGAAGGAGAAGGGCAAGAAGGGAAGTAAGGGAATGACGGCAACTGCCAATGTGGGCGGTCCTATGGTCTTCGAGAAGGGAACCAACGGGAACGGAAATGCCGAAGAGGGGTCTGAGGAGGAGACGGACGCGCTCGCGGCGGCTGTGCCCACCAGCGGTACCGACATCGACGATGCTCTCGGTCGATCTGATCCGATTCTCGGCAATCCCGACGCGGCGGAAGAAGTCTCCAAGAAGCTTCAGAAGCTGGATGTCGAGGATGAAGACGAGGAGGATGCGGATTCTCCGTACACCGCTCTCGGATCTTGGTTGAAGGAGAACAAGGATGCCGAAGACGGTGCGATCATTGCCAAAATCAAGGAGTTGGGGATTGTGGGCAAGCACAAGGTCCTCTTGGAAATTGGGCAGCACTTGTTCACCGATGACATCGCCAAGGAGATCACCAAGCGCGTCTCTTTGCTACAAGTTGTAAGTGCACAACCTCATAGGCTGTATACTACGAAACTAACGTTACAGCTCGTTTCGGCGAATTCGGAGAAGCACCAGAAATCCTTGTTGGGCGGTATCGAGCGACTTCTGGCCCTTTCTCCCCAATCCGACCAGATCCTTGCAGCTGGCGCTACTTCCAAGGTCCTCATGGCCCTGTACCAAGCCGATATTCTTGAGGAAGAGGTTGTGCGCCAGTGGGGCACCCATGTCAGCAAGAAGTATGTCGATAAGGACAAGAGCAAGAAGGTCAGGAAGAGTGCGGATGCATTCCTCAAGGTGAGCAGATGCATGGATATGATGTGATGTGAATGCAGCTAATCTTTCAGTGGCTTGATGAAGCTGAGGAGTCCTCCGAGGAGGAGGATGACGAGTAAGCGAGATGGCGGGTTGGAGGTACTGCTTTTTCTGTTCTATAGCTCTCGTTCGATGTATTTGTGTGTCCGATCATTCGCAATGGCTTTAGCGTATCCAAGGCATTTCCAGAATCGAAGCGTGGGCCTCTCGTGCGCCGGACCACCATAGCAGCCTCGTACATGGAGCAGAGAGCTGTTGGGTGTCTTGCATGTCACGCGTCACGTCGGGTGTGACATGGACACGCGTCAAAGTTGACGTTGATTTTTGGCTCGTTCATTCCTCGCCTCTTTCCTCCAACATATGCTATAGATATAGTTCACTGGAATAGGCCCATACTGCGCGCACAGAGTAGTCAAAGATCGTCCTGTCCTATCCTAGATAGATACCACCCGAAAAACAAGCCAGAATAAATCATGGCGAGCCCACTCCAAACACTCTCCACCACCCTCTCGGCCTCAATCTCGCCCGACTCGTCTGTCCGGCGTCAGGCAGAGGACCAGCTACGCCAAGGAGAGGGCTCGGCGGGGTTTCTGCTGTTGGTTCTGCAGCTGGTCAACTCGTCTGAAGCGGATCTTACGGTCCGACAAACGGCTGGCGTGTACTTCAAAAATGTCGTCAAGCGTTTGTGGGCGGGCGAAGATGTGAGTCACCTTGTGCATCCTCAAAATGGACGTAGTGCTTACCTCCCATAGGAGGCCCAGATATCAGCTGCGGACAAGGCGCAGATCAAGAGCCAATTGGTCCCCGTTATGATCGCGCTTGGTACGCCTGGGACGGCTAGACTACAAAGCCAGATCAGTGAGGCTTTGAGTACTATCGCCACCCTTGACTTCCCGGATGAGTGGGAAGGCCTTATCGATGTACGTGTCTGAAGTAATACGTATGGTTGTCCAAGCTGATAGCAACCAGGAGCTGGTCAACAGTCTTACGCCTGATAATTTCGTCGTGAATAACGGTGTCCTCGCCACCGCTCACTCCATTTTCCGCAGGTAAGCAGTATCGTCTATCCCCTCTGCAGAATTTGAAGCGAAGCTTACATTCCCCCAGGTGGCGCTCGCAATTCCGGACCGACAAGCTCTATTCAGAAATCAATCTTGTCCTGTCCAAATTTTGCGAACCATATTATCAACTATTCTCCCACGTCGACCGCCTTCTATCCTCGACCGAACCTCTCCCCGCCAACGCATCCCTGCCGCTCCTCGCACAGTCATTGCAGCTGCTCGTACAGCTCTTCCAGGATCTTAGTAGCCAGGATCTGCCTCCATACTTCGAAGAGAACATTACGGTGTTTATGGGCACAACAGATGGGAGCCAGGAAGGGTGGTTGAGAAAGTATCTGAGCTGGGAGAGGGCCGAGCTGAAAGGCGATGTGAGTCTCGGTAATTGATAATGATAAGTAAGCTCACGAAATAGGACGATGACGAAGCACCTGGACCACTCCAAAAGATTCGAGCATCAATCTGCGAGATTGCAGAAATGTACGCCCAAAAATACCTTGACGCTTTTCCTCAGTTGGGCCAATTTGTGCAATCGGTATGGAGCATGTTGACCACTATCGGACCCAGCACGAAGGAAGACATTGTAAGTACAACCTGCGCGCAGTCTCTTAGCGCGTGCCCTCGCTTATCTGGGCAGCTCGTCACGCACGCTTTGCGATTTTTGGCTGTCGTCGTCAAGATGGGCAGTCATCGGCAGATGTTCTCCTCGCCTGATACTCTTCGGGCATTCTGCGAGAAGATCATTCTGCCGAACATGAGTCTGCGACGTGAGTTAGTCCTCCTCCAAGTAAGCACCAGCTGATCTGTCAGAATACGAGGAGGAAATGTTTGAGGATGACCCGAATGAGTATATCCGCCGAGATCTGGAGCCTGCTACCGGTTAGTCTCTGTCGTTCTCTCGAGAGTAAGACTACATGCTGACCTTATCAGACAGCGAGACCAGACGTCAAGCAGCTACGGATTTCACGCGGGCTCTGATGGAAAACTTTGAGTCGGAAGTGACGGATATCATCAAGGGATATATCACTCAGTATCTCCAGGTCAGTTTCCTTCTCCAGATGGTCCTCTCGGCGATCTAGATAGAACTGACGATTGCAGGATTATGCCTCGAATCCTGCAGACAAGTGGAAGTCCAAGGACACTGCGATTTATCTGCTCACATCCATTGCTTCAAGGGGTTCCACACAACAGGTGAGTTACTTCGGGCGAGCTTCCGAGCCAGTGGACCGCGGCTGATAGGCTTATAGCTCGGTGTCACATCTACCAACGTGCTCGTAGATGTTGTTCAATTCTTCGGCCAGAATGTCTTTGCAGACCTGCAAGCTGCCGAGGGTTCCGTGCATCCGATTTTGACCGTAGATGCGATCAAATTCTTGTACACCTTCAGAAACCAAGTCAGTCAAATTTTCCGGGATCAGAGAAGCCAGTAACTGATCCGCAGCTCACAAAAGACCAACTTCTATCGGTCCTCCCTATTCTGGTCCAACACCTTGCATCGAGCAACTATGTCATCTATTCTTACGCCGCCATTACGATCGAACGTATCTTGTTCATAAAAGTCAACAGACAAGCACAGTGAGTCTGATCTTTTGGCCGACGAATAGACAGCTGAGCACCTCAGATTCACACAGGCCGACGTGAGGCCATTCGCGGAAAACATCCTCATGGCACTCTTTACGAACATTGAACGAGGGGGTACGCCAGAGAAGATTGCGGAAAACGATTATTTGATGAAGTGTGAGTAACGACCATGAGCTCTGTTTCTTGGAGATCTATCTAACATCATTTAGGTGCGATGCGAGTCATCATTACGGCAAGACAGGCTTTGACGCCGGTGTACGAGGCTGTACTCAACCGCCTGGTCAACATTATGGGGGAGATCAGCAAGAACCCCAGTAACCCCAAATTCAACCAGTACTGCTTTGAGGCTGTTTCAGCTTTGGTCCGGTGAGTATTTTACCAAAGCTGATACCATGGCATGCTGATGTTCCAGATTTGTTTGCGAGGGCACACCGGCCGCTCTACTAACATTCGAAAACAAGCTATTCGGACCGGCTCAAGTGATCCTAGGCCAGGATGTTGTTGGTGAGTGTGCAATCCACGCGGTCTATACGCACATGAGTTGAGCTGACTTCCCCCAGAATTCATCCCGTACATTTTCCAAATTCTCGCTCAGCTGCTCGAGCTTCACCCTGCCTCGCAAGGCCTACCGGAAGCTTACCAAGCTCTCCTCGCCCCCCTTCTCTCGGCTGCACTGTGGGAGCAGCGCGGAAATGTCCCCGCCCTCACCCGAATCTGGCGCGCCCTCCTCATGCGCGGTGGACCCCTCATTGCTGAGAGTGGTCAAGTACAGGGATTGCTCGGTATTTTCCAGCGATTAATAGGGAGCAAAGTGAATGACCTGTATGGCTTTGAGTTGGTTCAGGGTCTATACGAGTTCTTGCCCATGTGAGTTCAATCTCTTCGCCGCTCATGAAGCAAAACTGGCAGCTGACCCGTATAGCGAGGTCATGCGCCCCTTCAGCCAGACGATATTCATGCTTCTTCTCAACCGCCTGCAGAACAAGCCATCGACTCAGTACACATTGAGCTTCGTCTACTTTGTCAGCTTCGTCAGTGCGCTGGAGCACGTAGGACCCGACCTCGTCATTGGGATCCTGGACGGTATTCAGCCTGGGTAAGTGACAGCTTCCGGTCAGTACGGCGAATTGTATTCTGACACTATTCCAGGCTATTTGGTAACCTTCAAACTGGCGTCGTTCTAGCCAACACCCAAAAGATGCCTGTCAAATGGCGCAAAACGACCGAAATTGGGTTGACGAGGATGATTACCAGCAGCGACTTGATCCTGACCCCTGCCAATCAGAAACTTTGGTGAGTGATCCTTATCATCTGAAGTAATCGTGGTACCAATGCTGATACGACACAGGGCCCCAACCCTTATCGCCCTCATGGACCTTTTCAACCTTCCCCAAGATCTCACCTATAACGCAGCGACGAACGGCGCGTCGGACGACCTGACAGAGCTCGATCCGGAAGAATCAGGCTTCCAGTCCTCGTTCTCCCGTCTCGGCGCCTCAGAAGCAGTCGTCCATGACCCGTTCGCCAAGATTCCCGACGCGAAGCGGTATGCCTCGTCCGAGATTGCACGTGCGAGTCGAGAGCGCGGCGGTGGGCTCATCAAGGGGCTGATGAATGCTGGCAAGGGCGTAGAGGGCGGTGCGGTGGAGAGCTGCGAAGCTTACATGCAGAGCGTCGGGTGAGTGTTTCACTCGGGAAGCGATGAAGAATGACCGCTAACTCTGATTTAGAGACGTAGTATCGGCGTAATCGAGGCTATTTGGGCTTCCAAGCGCATGATCATGTCCGACGGCCTGGTTTTCAAAATGCACGCCGATGCATTAACGCCCTGCCTGCTGTTTCAGATCTACGTTGCATTGTTCATGGGATACACAAGTCGTCTAATTTCATATTGTAGTCGTGCGTAAAGCAAGCAGCCTTGTCCAAGAGATACAGTGTGCCAGCTACTGCTCAACTACACAAATTCTACCGTTTTTTCCGCTTATTCATCTATACACCTCTACTCCACGGCCAATGTCCAGCATCTACTGCCTCCTCGCCACAGGCGCAGAAGTCATCTCGATACTCTCCCCCGTCTGTCCATGAGCGATGCGGGCTCGAGCAGGTCCGACGACCGGTCCGGTATTGATGGCCGCGTGTCCGGCCGAAGTCGAGGCGGAGGGCGTCATCGTTCCGGGGGTGCCAGGTCGAGTAGGGTTGAAGTTGGAAGCTTCCTCGTCTTCGCCCCAAATATCTGACGGGTCAGTCACTAGAACAGACGACGCACAAGGGGGAACTCACCCGCCGAAGTGTCATTCATAACCTGGCGACGATCCATCAGGCCGACGCCGGCAGTCGTGGCTGCGTGAAATGTAGGTGGCGGGGATTCTGGCTTCGCGGAGGCTTCAGCAGCGGCGGTAGTGGCTGCTGCATTCACTTCTTCCCATGGCACCACTTTCATTGTCAGCTACTTGCCGGTATCGGTCTCAAATGAAGCTTACTAGTGTAGCGGACGGGATCAGCAGCAGCGGGCGCTGGATCACCAGCGCCTCCAGGACCCCAGATCTTAAGGTCGGCAAGTCTATAGATCCGTCAGCTTCGTTTCACCCATTTCCACAACTGTCGTGCAACTTACGTCATCTTCAAAGCGCAAATCCACTTGTTCCGCCTCTGCACCTTCAAAGCTCCCTGTTGCCAGTTGCTCTTGTACTTGATATCCGCCTTGAGAACCATCTTGGCTTGAGCAGGAATGTCATCGACAATCACGTCAAAGATTGGCAAATAGTCGCGTGTGTTCTCCTTGACGAAGATGAGCATCCGACCGCGGAGAGCTTGGAGGGATTCGAAAGTTGTGTCGAAGGAGACTTCAAAGGAAAAGGATTCGGAGGTGGGACCGGAGCGACGAACTGTGAAAGTCAGTAACGCGCGTTTGTAAACCTGGATTTATCGCTAAAGCCGAGACTCACCATTTTCGATCACTTTGGTGGCCAAAATGTTATGCCCTATCCATACGAATTTACCATCGACGCGCTTAAAGTTGGTCGAGAGTAATTGCATCTTAGCGACTGTATACGCGTTGCCCTAACATCGATCAGCTTTGAGACGTATGGCTATACAAATTCACTTACATCAATGTCGACCCGATCTCCCACGTCATAAGGGTGCTTGACAAACAAGAAGATACAAGCGAGCAAAATCTCCTGCATCGTTGACCCGATCAACCAGGACAGACCAAGAACGAATGTCCCGGCTGAGGTGACGAAAGATGTGAGTCGAGTAGTGACCATGGCGGCAAGGATGAGAACGACGATGACAAAGACGAAAACCATGAAGATGTCGTCGAGACTGCAGATCAGTACGGGTTCCCAATTTTGGTTGGCGCGGTGAACTTACCGTCGTACGGCTCCATCCAAGTCCCGCATACTTGCTTCCAAACTCAGCCTCTCTCTGTGAAGCGCCAAGACAGCACTCTCCAATTCGTCACGAGTAACGTCGCCGTTCCCATCGACGTCAAATACCGAGAAAGCGCTTTGGGCAGTCTCGAGATCAGGGAAGCTAACACTGTCAGAGTGATGATCAAAAGTAGAGATCGTGCAGGGTCAGACTGTGACTTACAATCGGGCAATGTCCTGGATATCGAGAGATGCTGCACCAGGCGTACGGAATGAGTAGAATAAACGACGAGCTAGCTATTCTCATCAGCTAACTCAAATATGTACGAAAGGCTTCGACGTACTGCCTTGGACTTGCTGGCCGAGCTGAGAGCAGCGGTCACTTTGTTGGCGGGTGAGTTGGTCTGCAAGACACTCTGACCTGCCATCTCCGATGCGACGTTTCCGAGGGCACTATACGCCATCAGCAGATGGGCCTTGCATTACGTAGAAAGTAGACACTGACGTAGTGGTGGTCTGAGCGACCTCTCGCAGGCCTCGCAAGGCTTTCCGGATAGCAACCTTGGGGATCTGCGATCCTTTGGTCTTTCGCGAGTCGGCATCGGTAAGGGTGTCAGAGCGACCTGGGATCTGCGAAGTCAGATCATCCTGAAGTGCGCGAAGGACGAGGACATACGTCGTGTGAGTTCATATACAAGGTCGTTAGAGCCCTAATTTGGAACTTCTGGTCCTGCAAACGGTCGGCGTACGAGTCTTGGTGGAATTGCAGACTGCTTGATTAGCCTTTCCCCTCCCCCGTACCCGATGGCGGCGCTAAGCTTACGCAATAAGTTGCACGATCAATTTCTCTATGCCCAATACGATCGAGCAGAGGAAAAGTCCGAAGAGGATATTAACGAATGTCGTGAGATTGGTCCGAGATGTGCTGTCTGCCGCTCCGCCGTAGTGATTGATGATGAGTGGCGTGAAGGATATCCAGATTGCCGCAGCCCAAGGGACCAGCTTGGCATACCTGTTGATGAGCAATTGTACGCGACTCTTCTGGAAAGCACGAGAATTTGGACTCACCGACCAAGGGCCCTAATCACATCGGTGTACTTTCTCGCATTAGGGACAATGCTGCCGATGACGTTCCTCCAGATACCGGGTAGCGTCAAAAACACAGCCGTGCTCGCCCAAAAGCCGCCCCAAAGTACACTGAGCCAAATCGACCACCATAAAAGTCCCACTTCCCATACCGCCGCCGACGGGACACCCGTCAGGGCAATGATGCCGGGAATCCAGAGTATTGCGAGGACTGGGACAATGTAGAATACCCATCGCACGATGATGGAGGAGTTCAGGGCCCAGTAGTAGAATCGCGAGAGCTATGCCTTGTCAGCAAGGATTCCGCGTGATGCTGACAAACCTACCTTGTTGGTCCCAACATCGCCCTCGGCGAATCGTAGGTTTGCGTCCTTTGCCTGACTCGGATTGTACTCCTCCCATTCTGGCCGGTCGCCAAGAAGATCCCAAGATTGAGACCGACTATTCTTGGGTCTCTTCTTTTTCTCCGCTGATCCAGGGCCACCGCTATCCACAGACGGCGTACTGTAATTGGCCTGCATCGGGATGAAACTGAAAGGTCGTCGACGCGGAGTGCTAGAGCCCGTGCCGTTTTGTGGGGTGGTCGAACGAGAGCCAGAGGCGTTGTCGTTGTTTTGAGAGGGACTGTTGGTGTCGTTCAGTGGGACTGATGTGTACGACCGGTCGTTGCGGTCGTTGTGGGGTAGTTGTGGAGATGGGGGATAGTGTACGACTTTGACTGGGTTACCGAGCGGAGTGCCAGCGGCAGAAGATGGTTGAGTAGCCCCGGGCGGAAGGAAGTAGCCTAAGTGATCAGCTTAGGATCAAAAAAGCTTTCAGATGACTTACCGCTTGATAGCTGTGTAGCGGCCGGGGGAGGTGGAGTCAGGGGTGTGCGCGAGTCGTGACGCGAAAGTTGGCCTAGATCTGCCTCTGAGTCGTGACCATCAAAGGACGGGTCTCTAGGTTGGGCATCAGCTTTAGATCTAGCATATAGAGGCTAGCAAATGCGACTAGGGACTTACCTGACTTGAATTTTCGGGGCAGCGCCGAGGTAATCCTTGCCTTGCATCTGTCCTGAGGTGTAGCTCTGGTCGTAGCGTTGATCACGCCCGCGTGATTGAGAAGCTGGTGAGGAATGGGAGTCTTCCTTGGGGGTCTATATACGATCAGCGTTGTACGTACAGTGAAATGAGAAGAAGGTCCCCCTCCATAAAACTAAAGGAGGGCCCTGAAACACAAGCAAGGGGAAAGAGGGTGTTGTGTTGTTGGGGGGCACGCGTCCAGTCTTGAAACTCACATAGTATCCCCTTCTCCGATTCTTTTCATCATTCATATCGCTGCTTGACATGATTGCTTCCTATCTGCTCTAGGTTATGCAGAGATTGAGCGAGTCAAGCACTCTATTAGGGCTCTGGCTGGACTCTGGGGTGCAGTGGGGAAATTTTGGTGCGCGGAGATACCCGACAGCAGCAGTAACAAATGTGCCTCCGAGTTCGCGGCTATATTTAGGGACGCTGGACACAGCAAAGGGCAATGGAGGACCGCAGAGGGTGCGAGGCAAGTGGACGGAGTGAGGATAGAGTGCGATGCTATTGTATGGCCTCCGAACTGCAACAAGAATCACAGTGGCAGGGATTTGAGACAGCGAAAAGTATGACGTCGACGGCGCGGGGCGGTGCCACCGACATGGATCTCCGTCGTTAGTCATTTGTTGCTATCTTTGGTGATTTAGCAAGACACACGACCTTTACCTGAAGAGTCGGGCGGGTCTAGGCTAGGCTGGGCCGCATGAGAGACTTCAACGGATCGAGTGCATGCATCATGAAGGAAGCAGGGACTTCCAAGGCGCGTCTGCAAATTTGAGCTCCGACTTCCGCCTGCCGGCATTTTCCCCCGCGCGATTCATAATATGCGCAGCTGGACTTTCGCTGGTACTGTGCTAGTGCTCCATCGTCGGCTCGGCCGCGTAGAGAGCTGTAGAGAGAATCCAAAGACGCGGCGCTCGCATTTCCATAGACCTCAGGACTTCCGAGATATACTACCTCCTCAGCTGACAACCGAATCAGTCCTCAGTCCGTTCTTCCACCTTGCCCTGACCCCAGTCCAGACTATCCTGAAGAATCTGGCCACCCGCCTTTGCTGTTTCTAGCAGATCCGCACCACTGAAATGCCATGGAGATGGCCAGAATGTCCGTGACTCTAGAGCCTGTTCGGCTGTTGTAGTCCGGACCACGTAGACTGATGTGAGGATAGTGATGAGAATGGCGAGTAGTTGTAGGACGAGCGATATCCAGGCAATTTCTGCATTGGGTCAGTCGGTTCGGAATCTCAGCCGGCGAAGAAGTGCTCAGGGTAGAGACAGGAAGGCTTACGTTTAGTCCTGGAGCCTACTTTCTTCCAGTATTCTACCATCAACTCCTGCCACTTTTGTATAGGTGACTGCCCGTCTTCCGCGTTCATCGAGACTTCCCATTCCGTCAATGCTTGCCTCCACGCTTTCTGATCGACTGGGTATCTCTTCTTTCTGGGACGAGGTGCGGGTTTGGTGGTCATCAATTCCGCGAAAGCGCACGCATCGCTTCCTCTCACGCCGTCGTCTTTCATCGAGTCCTCGTATATATCCTGCACAGCGTAGATGGCCGAGAAGAGGCCGATGAACATGATCACGAAGCGTAGACCGACCGAGTCGGCGATGAGCCAAGCAGGAAGGATCGCGCCAAAGGAGACTGCCGATGTGACTAGTAAGATGCTGAGTCATTGTCAGCCAGTAATGCTGATTATGGAGCACGCGTACGGTTCTCAAGCTCTTCACAACTCACCGCTCCAGCGAGACCATCTTATGCCTATACACCGTTTCCAAACTCGCTACCTTCTTCGCCAGTGTCTTTTGTAGGTCCGCCTCACCTTCCGGCGACAGGCTGCCTTTCCTGGCCCTCAATTTCTGGTCTAGCTCCTCCGCATGTTTCATCCGTAATCTGAGCTTAGACGAACCTCGTGCCAGCTTCGCGTCTTGTCTCTGCAGATCGTACAGGCGCTGTTCAGAGATAACGATGGTAGGCTTCCAGCAAAATTGTCTGATGCGCATATTGATGCGTTCCCAATTGTATCGGAAGGTGGATTTCGTCCGAATACATCCACAGACGACTGCGGTGAAGAGTAGGTAGCCGACGAGTGCGATAGCCGCTTTCTTCGATCTATATTTAGAGCCTTAGTAAAGGTCGAATAACGGAATCAAGGCGAGGAGAACTCACGTCAGAGCGTCAAACCCAGCGCCAAGTAAGCTGCAGCCAATGAGACAGCTTCCGCTATTGTGATCAGCAGTCCGCAATACAAGTCGTGGAACTCAAGGCTCACAGGTACCCCGCAGCCAGTGTGGGACGGCGTGCAGGAGCATGACCAGGTTTCCATCCAGTTTCACCTCCGTGCCGAGCTACAGCTGGTCAGCATAAGTCTCCCAGAGACCGTCATAGACTTACCGTTGATACTGATGTATGCGACTTGGCCGAGTCTACTTTGATCAGTGCGAGCCCAGGGCACACGTCAAAGCCTCGGGAACAATGTGGGTAACTTACGTGAGACTACCGACAATGACATGGGACATCTGGTCAATCATCAGCAAGCAAGTCAATGTGATGGTGCGGAACTAGAGACGCACTTCGTGGAAAAGCACAGTCAGGTTTTTGAACACCCATAAAATATCGATTTCTCGCAGCTCATCCTCCTTGGCCGGCACCCGCTTGAACTTGGGTATACCCCGTTCAAACACCTGATGCCCTTTATCGTCCAGAATCGGCTCTAGTAATTTGACATCCTTCCGGCAGGGACCGCCCAGCATATAGGAAGGCCTAGTAATTGTCAGCGATGCTCTCGTCCTAGATGAGCGGTTGAGGGCAGTGAACCGACCAGCATAGTATAATGACGACGAGTGATCCGACGATGAAGTAGAGCGAGAGTTTCGTGGCGTCCGTCAAATCTGCAAAGCCAGGGAAACCGGACCTTGTCGCTGAGGCCAGATTTGAGTCGGTATAGCGGTCCATTTGGCTGACGAAACAAGCGGCAACACCGAGAGGCACGGAACTCAGAACCGGCCAGACCATCTAGCCTGCCTGGCGTGTTGCCGACCTATCCAGGGGCTTGCGGCAAAGGAGTACCGTATATAAACCTATGAGGGTCAGGACTATTGGCACAAAGGATGACAATGACGTCTGTTCATTTGACTCGCCTATACACAATTTCTCGATCCAGTTTACCCCTGGCCCTTCTGAGCCGGCCGAGAGAACAGCGCTGCTATGATCTCGTCCATGATTTTTAAGACGAGATGCTGATTCAGGCGCTTATCTTGCAGCACACCAAATGCTCTGCGGGCGGCCCGGCGCGCGTTACTTCGGCCGATCATATTTGCGGCTATATCTGCCTATATCAGCTGATGGCTTTTCAAGACAACCAGCATCGACTCACCTGGAATGAGCAAAGCGAGCTTCTTGGATGCCCTATGTCGAGTAGCAAGCTTTTCAGCTTCTGTCCGTTCCTCGCTCGGCGGACGCCTTTCACCATCTGGAAACAGGGTATCCTGGAAAGAGGTCAAAATCTTTTCAAGCTTATCTGCCTCAGTGACACCGCGAAGCGTATCTCGGACCTTCCTGGATTCCGTCAGTGAACGCATACAAAGCGGACGTACCTCTCGATGGTGCTTCCTAAAAACTGCTGTAGGATCACCACGATGGCTTGGCGCCTCAGCCAGTTGCTCTCGTCCAGATCAAACATCTCGATGAAGAGATCACAGATTGGCGCCGTGAAGACAGTATTGCCGGACTCAGTCTCGGTACTCCGAGCGGCTGATGCTGATTTTGAGGCTCCGCCGCTTATCTCGGGACTTGCGGCTAGTCCACCAACACCTTGACGAAGGAGCGGAGGGATGAACGATGACCCATAGCCAAACAATTCTCCCCCGAGCTCTACAACTTCGCCAAGTCCACCAGCAACATCGCTGAATTGTCGATTAAGAGTTGAGTGGATGAGATCCAACATGGAAGGCCCGAGCGGCGTATCATCGAGAGAGGTAGTGACGGAGTTGTAGAGTGACCGGACGATATTGTGGGGAGCTAGAGATGTGACGCTGGCTGTCTGACCGGAGTGTGAGGTGGGGCCAGAAGGGGAAGATGAGCGGGAAAGGAAGTTGCGTAGGATGTCGGATTCGCACAGAGTGGCCGATGATACGAGTGACTGATTTTTAGCCTAGCACTCAGTCACACCGAGACTTACCCTTAAATACCGCTCTAAACCTTGGCGTCTTGCTTCCATCAGGCCTGTCGACGTGCTTGGTCCCAACTTCTTGCCAGGCAATTCCGCCAGAGCTCTGACCTCCCTTCCCAGATCCCTATCCCCCGAACCGGTAGCCCAATCCTTGATGGCCCGATCAAGCTCAAAGAACTGATTGTACCGCCTATAAACCACCCAGGACCCCTCCACCTCCTTTCGATCCTGTGCCATCTGGTTGATCCGCACGGCATATCGCGCCACCTGCTTGCCTTCCGCCGTATCGGCTGATACGTGTGCACTCGGCACTGAGACCGCCGTGCGACCAGGTACCAGCCGGTTTTCTTCCTCCTGCTGTTCGTACTGCGCTTTCTGGAAGACAGCTCCGCGGAGTTCGCGCCGGACGGTCGAGATTGACTTTTGGAGCAATTTGAGTTCAGCCTGGTTACCCGTCAATTCTGCCCGGCGGATAAGACTCTCGAGGAGATTCTCCTGCTTGACAAGCTCCTGCACCCGGGATCCCAGACGAGAGATTTCGGGCCCAAGGTGCAAATTTCCCGGAGCGGCGAGCTGAACATATTCCAGATCGGCGGACTGGAAAGTCTCGTCGCCATCCACCTCGTCGACAATGTCATCGAATAGTCGGTCTCTGCCGGCCGACGAAGTCAACTTGGACATGCTCTGCCGCCTCGCAAGGGAGGTACCGGAACCTTTCATAGCGTGCGACGGCACGCGGGTCTGGGGGGCAGAGGTGACTGATCGAACAAGAGGGGGAGATCGAAGATCCTCAATGCTGCGCGAAGCTAGCCTGCTGGGCGGATCACCTTTTTGCGATGTTGGTGTCAGGATCAGTGACGTCGCCATGGACGGCGCAGCTGACTCCGGGGTGGTCGTGGTCTCTCCGTCGACTCTCGAGTTGACCATATCGTCCGATGCGATGATCTCGCTCAGAGCAGCTTGGATCGCCTCCATCCGCTGAATCTGGACAAAGTCATCATCATCAGGATCGGCTTCGTCATCATCGCCAAAGATCCTTCGACCACTCTCAGTGGCGGTAGGGGAGTTTGCGCCACCGGTGAAGAGTATATCGAGATGGCTCGAACGACCAGGGGGAGTTGTCGGACGAGTGTCGGAGGGAATGATGGAGGGTACTGCCCTGGCCTGGGTGAGACTTCGGGAGAATGTAGGAGGGGCTGTGGAGATTGCAGCATGTGGTGCAACTGTGGTAGGGGTGAAGTTTCCGTTGACGAGTGTCGGTCCGACTTTTGCTGGCACCCCTTTGACAGGTCGACTGTCTAAGAGAGGAGAGCTGACGTGTCTCAAGGGTTGGGAAAAGGCACTTGGTGGTATTGTAGGCGAGGTGACAGATCGAGGGGAAAACGCAAAGTTGTCCGTTGCGCCATTCTTCCCGTGTCGAGCCAGATCCTGAGTTGCCTTCCTATACAATTCGCCCCTTTTAAATTCTCCCCAGTCCGCCTCCTGCATTTGTGTGTATACCGCCTGTTGCGCAGAAAAGATGGCGTTTCTGACTGTCTGTACCGCCCGGGCAGTCAGGGGAACTGGCGGGTCTTTGGTGAAAGCACCTATCACGTCGACATCCCTGGCGGATACACCCATGTCCGGCCCGGACGCAAAGTACATCTCATGAAGGAACGCTGTATCGTCCACTATCGTTGAGCTAAACTTGGAGGTGCTGCTGGATGGGTCGAAAGCGCTGGGGGATGGCGCAGAAGGCTCGGCAGACTCCAGGGGGTCTTTAAAGCCTTCAACGGTGAGCCAGAATTGGACGAGTCTGGATCGATTGCGTCTTTCCATGAACTCTAGCCAGTAGGCCAGGGAGGATGGGTCAAGTAGGACGACCTGAAGTGAAACTTCGGCGTGAACGATGTTGGGGTGCATAGCGGACTGGGGCGATCGGAGCAGCTCAGGATTGGCACTCTGAGAATTCAGTACACTTCGTCGTCTTTCCTATGGTACTTACCAGACCTGATAAAACGCCGATGCAAGCATCGACCTGGTTACTGGCCCGGCCCAACCTTTGAATATACTTCTTCGCCCGCTTCAACAGCCTCTCCGCCTCCTTGCTGCCGTTATTTCTCTGCTCCTCCTCATTCATGACAGTCTGCGCCAGTCTGGTTTCCCTCTCCAGATCTGCCCTGAAGCGCCTTGCCTCTCCGAGTGTCTTCAGACGAGAGATCGACCGGATGAAGGTGTCAAATTGTTGCGTCGATGATTCGGCGGAAATGAAGCTGGTTTGCGGAGGGTATGAGTCCTTGGATTTGATAGGAGTGACTGTCGTTGAGGAGGGCTCCGGGATGGTCGACAGGGCTGACAAAAACCTGTTGACTTGACGCCTGCCACATGAGCTGCGCTTCTGAGGTCTGAGAAACAACTCACTGCTCATGAAGATACCTTCCACCTCTATCGTCTATCTGACGGTTCCAGAAGTCCGGATCACAGAGCATCTCATAAACCGGCAACAGAACCGCACCGAGCAAGATCTCGCGGACGAAGAGGCTGACCACCTCGGATCGATCTGCCTCGGGCAGGACATGAGCGAGGAGTAATTCGGTCTGAGCTCGGAGATGAGCCTCGACCAGCGGTGGAGGACCGGATGCGGTCGAGTGATCCTGAGTGGATAAGGCCGGATGAGCTTTGGCTGGGAGGGGGAGGGGAAGGGCCGTGCGAGAGTTGGCACTGGTAGCTGAAGCTAAATGCTCGACCCCGCGATAATGCTGGAGGTGGTCTTTGACTATGGGGACAATTCGGGAGACCAGAAGGTATGACCAGTCCACATCTTCGCCCTCGGTAATCAGATTGGCGATGACATGTCGGATGAGCGTATCTGTGCTGCTTGGGAATGCTGCTGAAGGGGATATCCGGGCATACCACGGTAGGATGAAGTGCCGCTGAATGAGCTCGAGCAGTCGGTCGAGCGCCGCCTTGACCGTGCTGGGAGCAGTGATCAAAAGTGTAGGACCCCGATTTGAGCCATTTTGCTCTTCCCACGATTGCCGTATAAGCACAGCCGACCAAGCGGAGGGGGTCGTGAAGGCCAAAGGGCGGATGAATCGTGTGCTCTTCGGTCGAGCCTGCCGACGGTCGGACCTCACCAGAGCGGAGATGATGAGATAGGCAGTGACACAGATAGCAAGAGCTATGACAGCCGGAGTGACTAGTATCGCTTGGTATGAGGTGAAGCGGGGTAGGAAGAGGGTGGAAATGAGGAGTGCCGAGGAAGCGATGAGGGTCCGCCTTGAGCGGGACGCTGTGTCTCGCTGGCCCTGGGTCGGCTCCATCCCTCCTAGTTACCTGAAGAGGCGCTATGGGCAGATGGTATCGCTTCGCCTGTGTCTCGGAGCTCTAAGTCTCATAAAGTGTTGAACGTAGGGAGGGTAAAGGTGCTCACATGCAATGCTCACATTGGGCGCCAAGTAAAGTTCAGCACCAAAACAAGGAATTTGACATCCATCCATTTCGCTCTGTATATCTTTCTCCCTTTCCCATCACATCCCCCGCCTTCAGTCGGATCAGGAGAGAGCTCCGGGACCTGCTCTCAGACGTACTGGGGGTTGCATCGCGTGGAAAATGGCCGCGATGGTTCCCTCTAGGGTCATCGCGCCTCCTCCGAATTGGCTGGAACTACCCTCTCTTCCCCACCCGCAGTACGTCCACCACGATGGCCATGAGATCGATGAACCTGAAGCGGAGAACGACATCATCGATATGACAGGTCTTGGGGAGACAGAGGACGACGATGCGAAGCCCGAGCTAGCAGCCAGCGGGACGGGTATGGAAATTGACGGAGACACAGGCGAGCCGCTGTTGAGCATCTCCGACAGGTAAGCTATCGGCTTTGATGTCAACTTTATTCGAAGCTCATGAGGATCAGTCTTGTGATGGTTCAGGCCCTGAAGCAAAGCCGCCAACGCCACATGCAACGACTTCTACCCCTAATCTTCACTCATCCGCCTTTACCGTCCTACCAAAAGCCTCGCGCCAGGGGCCCTCCCAAATCCACCTTCTTGTTCCCGACGCCAGAAGGTCCGACCGCACCACTTCCTTACAGAGAATATCACGGGCCTAGGAAGGTCGATGCAGGCGACGCTGGTAGCCCGGGCGGGGCAAAGGCGGATGATGGCCAAACGACCTCTGCTGCTCGATCTAAGGCCCGCGCTAAACGTGCTGCAGAGTTGGATGAGGCGGCTCCAGCCCACGAGACGGAATGCATCGCGCGGGTCACCCTCACTATCGGTCCATTCTCATATCATGAGACCGAGCTCTGGATAGGGCGGTTCGTGGAGCCGAGAGCGGAGGCTGGGAAGGCTATCAAGGCGGACAAGAAGGCGAAAATGCCAGCTGGGGATGCGGACCTGGTGAAGAAGAGGGTTGTTCCAACCGCGAAGCCCAACATAACACCCAATCCAGTCCACAAGCCTTTAGGCGGGATAGGCATGCCTTACCGACCGCCAATGGGCAATGCGACGGCCGGACCATCCGGAATCCGACCACCATCCCACTCGTCGGCTACACCAGGTCCATCGGGCACCTCATCAAAGCCTCCACCGAAGCCTGAAGGAGCGATCGTGAGTCTCCACCTTACACTTATACCGCTCGAAGCAAAGCTGACCAAAACAGAATCCCGACTTGATCAAGAAGGTCAACTTGGCTGCCGCGACCCGGCCATGGCTATCTGACATCATCCACAAAGCCGCCCGGAAACAGGCGAGCAAGGAAGAGTTGGCCAGGCTTGGTCGAGCTGTGGGCAGACTGAACAGAGGGGAAGATGTCGATGGTGGAGAAGCTGCAAATGCCGCTGTGGCAGGCGTCCCGGCATCGGCGGTCCCTCCTCGCGTTGCCGCAGCCGATGGGACAAGTCGGAGCTCATCCCCTCTGACTAGCGAGCTGGATAGCGACAGCGAAGTGTCAGATGTGGAGGGAGAGGCAAAGCGAAAGGGGCCAAAACAGGTCGGTGGCGGACCCATGACAGGGTCGACCTCTTCCACTGTCCCCAACGGGAATAACCCTCATCCTACTTCTCCCCGCGTCCCTACTTCCCACAACCACTTCAATCCGTTTGTCGCTAGACCTCAGTCCGGTCAAATTCGACCTACCCCCATACCCACAGCATCCCTTATCGATAGCGCATATCCCAAACCTCAACAGATGCCCAATCACCCCCCTTTCCCCCAATCGTCACACGGAATCTCCAATCCGCAACCAACATTGCCTATGCCCCCACCACCACCTCGACCGGTATACGCCAAAGTACCTCCCTTCCTCTTTGTCGCATTCAAAGACTCCCCCACCGAAAAATATCTCATCCCACTCGGATCAAATTCATTCATCGCGAGGGCTGGTGGCGATAACGTAACACATCCACGACCCATCCTTCCACCTCATCAAGCTCCTCCTGCCTCGATTCCGCAAGTCGCCCCACTTGTGACCCCTCCACCGCCTCAGCCAACACCTGTCGCGGAGCCTCCGGTGACTGTAAACGTCACAGCCAAGCTCCGGACTCGCGCCAGTCTTGGAAAAAATGGCAAAGTGGAGATTGCAAAAGTGGAGACTAAGGTAAAAACTCCTACGCCCGAACCAGCAGAAGCACCTAGTGTGCCGGAACCACCTCCGCGTCGAGTCGCACCACCTCCAGCACCGGGTACCGTCACCGTGTCTACCCTCATGCCGACTGGGTCCTGGGCTACGCCCGATTGGTCTCGTTTGGAAAGGGCCCTCCCGTGGGTGAACCCTATCCCACCTTCAACGTCCCACTTCCACGCATTCCCGACCAATTCGTCCCCTCTTCCTCCAGGTGCTCCAGTCAGCGGTATGCAAGGGCAATTCGCTTCACCCGGGCCAGCTCCCGCGTCTGTACCACCTCCTCCACCTCCAGCGACCTCCCAATCCAATATCCTAAATCTCGGAGCTGTCGATCTTACACCTCTAGAAGGCGACCTGCAACCCACTACGATCCGCCTAAGTGGGCTAGACGACCATGCCTGGATGAGGATGAAGCAAGTCATCGATATAGTGGAAATGACAGAGCTGGGCGATCTGGGGAGGAAGGAGCCGGGATTGTTACAGATGCCCGACTCTCAGCTCGATACGAAACCTTTAATGGGCGGACATCCCCACCCGCCAGCGATACCTGCATTTCGCAATCCTGCGGCGCAGGAAAACGTCCGGCGGACCTACTTTGAGCGGAAGAAGGCTCGATTCGCCCGTCTTCTCACTCGTACTCCAACTCGGTCATTCCTCCGACTTCGAACCGAGTATGTTGACTCGGCGCTCGTCGACTCCATCACTGATAAATGGGCACCTCGACCCTATTCCATCAGTACCAAATCCCTCTACACCCGCTCCCCCCCACCTGAAGATGACACCGACCAAGCTCAATATGGTCGATTCTCGCCCGAGAAGCCAGCCAAGAAACGAAAGAGCAATGTCCATGAGCCGGCGGTGGCATTTGAGATGCCGGTGTCGCTGGATGCGTTGGACGAAAGGGTTGAGGAGGGCGCCAAGTTTGCTCTGGCCCGTAGAGGCCGGCCGAAGGGCGCGAGGAAAAGTGGAGGGGGAAGAGCAAGCAAGGCCAGGGCTAGCGACGCGGCTGAGGATGGCTCAGAAGGTCAGAAGAAGAGTGGTCTTACTAGAGGCAAGACGGGCGCGGTGTGTGAAGGGTGCGCATCTACCAGTCTCAAGGTGTGGAGAAAAGGTCCAGGGGGCTCTGGCACTCGTAAGTGCTCCTCTTCGTACAGTTTCAATCTGCTGATGCCTCCAGTGTGCAAAGATTGCGGCGACGCCTACAATGCAGGTACGCTGGGCGAGCTCAAGGCGCCTGGAGCGATGTCCAAGGGGCAAATCAAGGCAGAACCTTC
This sequence comes from Dioszegia crocea, assembly GCA_001600615.1. NCBI lineage: Eukaryota > Fungi > Basidiomycota > Tremellomycetes > Tremellales > Bulleribasidiaceae > Dioszegia > Dioszegia crocea. Next base: position 2,007,829 of record BCKK01000002.1, read on the forward strand.
TTCCACGACTGTCGCGCCTGGAGAAGCGGAGAATGGCAATCCTGCGCCAGAGCAGCCGCCTGCAATCTCATCCGATGAGGCTGGTCAGGTTGCTCTAGCTCAGCCTAGTACCACGATTGCCCCCGCGGTGTTGACTCCTGTCGCCGAGGTGGCCGTGCCCGGCCCATCCGCGAGGGACGAGGAGGCGAATGGAGGGGGAATGATCGTAGAGTAGCAGATGCATCCTTAGCGGTGGAAACACAGTGTTTTACGGGCAGCAGGTGACCAAGGGGTCCTCGGCATGTCCACAGCCTGATCCTAGTTGGCCATTGGCTAAAGTTGAAGGAGGGTGGCGGAGCATGCTATTTAGTGGGGCTCCGGATTAGTCGCGTCGCGTCAACTTGTCGACCCTTCACTCCTGCACTCCATCTATCATCCGTAAACATCTAAGTCATACTCTACCACAGAATGTCTCCCACAGCGTCGCAAGTCAAGGCTGAGAGGGAGCTGATTGACGTCGAGAAGTGGTGCAGAGAGGAAGATATAAAGCGAGAGGCAGCTGCTGAGGCTGGGCCATCAGTGAGTTTCCTGTCTTGCAATCCCTCCTTCGTCCTGCTTCTGCCTACATATCCATACGATCGGTGCATTGATGTGATACTGAGTCTAATCATTTAGAAATCAGCGTCTTCGAGCCGGTCAAATGTACCGAAGAAGCGAACCTTGATCGTCCTCAGCGACGAGGAGTCGGATGATGATTTTGAGATTGTCACGGCGCCCCGGATTCCCCTCGCCTCATCCTCTAAAATCAACAAAACCGCTTCTAGCAGCAGTATCGATCGCGGAAACCCAGACTGGATCGTGAAACGAGACCAAAAAGAGCTTCGGAAAAGCGGTTCTCAAGGACCTCGGAAACGAGAACCTTTCGATGCCACCAACGTCGTCCAGCACGCTCCTGCGATACAGTCTGACGAGCCCGTTCTCAGTCCTCAACAAGCCAGTATTCTCGCTCGGATATTGGAGGGAGAAAGTTTCTTTTTTACCGGTTCGGCCGGAACGGGGAAGTCGGTGTTGTTCCGGGCGATTGTTCAGGGATTTAAGAAGAAGAGTGAGGCGTTGGCAGGGGGGCAGAGGTCGGGCGTGATACCCTGGGAGCTAGCAATCACAGCGAGTACGGGTATGGCTGCTATGTGAGTTATTCTCTCCTCGCCTTTCCCCATTTTCCTAGATCAATCGCTGATGATGTAGCAATGTCGGAGGCAGCACCCTGCACTCCTGGGCTGGAGTTGGCCTAGCACTAGAGCCAAAACAAGTTCTAGCGGCCAAAATTAGTCGCTCGGCTCCGGCGGCAGAGATGGGAGCAGGCGTCGGCTTTGATCGTCGATGAGAGTGAGTACAAGAATATAGCTGAGCTGATGGCAGTATCGATGATTGACGGGACGTTCTTCGACAAGCTGGATCATATCGGGCGGACGATTCGGCAAGACCGGAGACCATTTGGCGGACTTCAGGTGAGTGATGTCTCAGAGCGGACATTCTTTGAAATCAATCCTGACTCAGCAGCTCATTCTTTGCGGGGACTTCCACCAGCTGCCTCCAGTAGCCAAATACGGTGAACCTCCAGCTGTATACGCTTTCGAATCGCCGGCCTGGAAAGAGGTGTTTAGCCGGGATAATACCGCCTGCCTGAAGCAGGTCTTCAGGCAGAAGGATGTTGAGTTCGTCCGTCTTCTCGACGAGATGCGGAAGGGCAGAGTGTCCAGGGAGGACGAGAAGAAGATGCAGTCCTTGAGTCGGCCGCTGTACTACAATGACGGCGTCCCTGCTGTTGAACTGTAAGTCGATGGTTCCCTTTGCGCTCTCCTTGGCGATCAAGGCTGATAATGTCAGCTATCCATTGAAGGAACAGGTGGAGAAGATCAACAGGCAGAAGCTGGGTGCTCTCAAGACTGAGACGAGGACTTACGTCTGCAACGACGTTCCGGGTATTATTCCAGGCGGCTCGCGGACCCCTCGAGCAGATATGATCAAGGCTCTAGACCAGTCAAAGCTCGTCCCTGAGCTAGTATTGAAAGTTGGCGCCGTAGTGATGCTGCTTGCGGTGAGGTTCTTATTCTCCCGCTGAGCGAATTGTTAGCTCATTGTGGTAGAATTATACCGACATGGGTCTCTGCAACGGGTCGATCGGTAAGTTCCTCTATCTGGCTGCTTAATATAGTATATCTCGCTAATTGTATAGGCACCGTCGTCGACATGATGACGGTAGCGGACGCCACTGCCGCCAACATCCCAGTATTGACCGAATCGAGCAGCTCATACCACATCTTTCCCGTTATCGAATTCATCCCCGGAAAATACGTTACGGTGCCCACTCCGAAGCGGGTCTGTGTACCGTGCTTCGAGATTGATGTCAAGAACCCGGACGGATCGGTGAAGGCGAAACGTGTCCAGATTCCGCTCATTTTGGCTTGGTAAGTCAAGCAATTGTTGTCACTTGGTCAAGCTGATCCAGCAGGGCTATGACCATACACAAGGCGCAAGGCTCCAGTTTGGAGCGCGTAAAGGTAGACATGAACAAAATCTTTGCAGACGGTATGTCCACCATTTGGGTGCCTACGTTTCGTCATATCCGGAGCTGACTTTATAGGCCAGGCGTATGTTGCCATGTCAAGGGCTACGTCGATGGAGGGTCTACAGGTGCTGGGATTCCAAGAACACTGGTGAGTCCTTCCGTTAGTAAGATGCCTTGATGTCTGGACTGATGAGATAGTGTAAAAGTCAACTACAAAGTCCTGGACTGGTCTGCCTCGGTCGAAGGGGACATTTGAGTTTCTATATTGGGTAACATCTGTACAAAGGACTACAAGGGGTCTGCATTTCTGTCTTCCTATGGTATTTCCGTCTATAATAGTCATGAACAGCGCGTAACAGCAGCGCATCGCGCCGGTCGCGGGTCGCTATATCCTGAAACAGGCCGCACGGACTGCTTGGCAGATGAAACGCGCTTACGAGATGTGGTTGAAACCTTAATTGAGCTTGGGATTCCCTTTCCCCCCACCTGCATCACTGCTGCGTTCTACATCACCTCATACGACTCGCATCTATACTTACCCGTAATTGCTATGACTCATACAACAGACTTCACGTCCAACGGGTTTAAGTCGGCGAGGCAGGTTTGGGAAGGGGTGAAGGAAGACGGGGCGGCGGATCATGATGTGAAGGGGATGGACGGTCATGATGGACCATCCGGGAGATCATCAATGAGTGTAAGTTTCTCCCTTCTAGCCCACGATTTCACTCTAGAATATTATTGCCCACCTCACGCTGCCGTATATCCTCTGAATGACACAGCAGAAACGGAAGCGCAGCTCACCGCCTTCGAATACTCGCCCATTCGGCCGACTCTCAAGTCTACCGTCTACAGAGGTGATCGATCTGACCCGGAGCGACGACGATTCCAGTCTTTCCGGCTTTGACTTGCCGCCTAGCGGACCTTCTACACTCCCTCGCCCTCCTCTTGTTCGACTGCCCCGTCCCGTCTACGCCTCGAGCAGAGGCTGGACCTCGGCTGCGTCTATGCTCCGAGATGATCATCCGCCCATCTCCACCTCTGGTCCTTCAACAGTCTCAGGTCAGAGCATGCCTATCTCTCCCAAAGTGTCTGTTCCAAACCTTCCTTCGGACCGACATCATGCACCAGTCATGACTACCGACGACTACGAGCTCAGTGAGCAGCAGGCGCGAATTTTGGCGAAGATCCTGCAGGGTGAAAGCTACTTCTTCACCGGTTCTGCCGGAACCGGCAAGTCGGTCTTACTGCGGGCCATAATACAGGCCTTCAAGCAGAAGATCGTCAGCGCGGAAGCAAGGCAGGTCCCGACGCAGCGGGCAGGATCAAGGATCGTCCCTTGGAAGCTGGGCATCACGGCAAGCACCGGTGTGTCAGCCATGTAAGTGGTATCCCGTGTGACTTCGCCTGCAGACTCTGCTGATATGTAGCAACATTGGCGGCTCCACTCTGCACTCCTGGGCGGGCATCGGTCTGGCTCAAGAGCCAATGGAACTCTTGACTGTCAAAGTGCAAGGATATCAGGCGGCGGTTGATCGGTGGGAGCAATCATCGGCGTTGATAATTGATGAGAGTAAGTGCGAGTACATAGCAAGATACTAAACGGCCAGTATCGATGATCGACGGTAAACTCTTCACCAAACTGGACCATATCGGTCGCACGATACGAAAGAACGACTCTCCTTTTGGCGGGTTGCAAGTGAGTTCAGTCCGTTCTGTAATCATCATCTTCCGGCTGGCTTGCTTGCTTTACCCTAAGGTCCCACCGGCTTTGCAGGGATTCATCTGTCGGACCAATTGCTCGGCACTGAGACATCACGCTGACTCTTCCTTCTAGCTCATTTTATGCGGAGACTTCTATCAACTACCTCCGGTGGCGAAGAGAGGCGATCCGCCAGCTCTGTACGCTTTCGACTCCCCCGTATGGAGCAACATCTTCGCATCACATAACATGGCTTGTCTCATGAAGGTCTTTCGACAGAAGGATGTGGAATTCGTTCGAATGTTGAACGAAATGAGGGAAGGGAGGGTGTCCCGAGCGGACACAAAGACTATACAAAGTCTGAGTCGCGAGCTCGTCTTCCCCGACTCAATTCCGCCAGTTGAATTGTGAGCACTACGCACAAATTAGCGCTTGGTGCCGTCTGTCATCGCAGGCCTGCGCTGAATCATACAGATACCCCACGAAGATCGATGTCGACCAGCTTAATACTTCAAAACTCGAAGCCCTGGCATTCCCGAGTTACACCTACGAAGCGGCAGACTCGCCGGGCCGCGATCTCAACGGACGGCTTCTGAGCGCAGATCAAGCCCGTAAAATCCTGAATGACCAGACGCTCTTTGTTCCCCAGATCGAATTACGGGTTGGGGCAGTTGTCATGCTTTTGACGGTGAGTTTCCGGGGTCATAACTCGGTCCCTATTGACTCCGCTTACTCGAGACAGAATTACACCGATCGCGGTCTTTGCAACGGCTCCATCGGTAAGCTGTGGTGGTGGCACTTCCATCTTGCCCCGCTGACCACCAGGCAAAGTTGTGGACTTCGCGACTTTCGATGAGGCGATGGCAATGGGTGTGGATCGCGTCGGGATGTGGCCGTCCCAATACACCGTCTTTCCTATCGTCGAGTTTATCCCCGGCAAGTACGTGACGGTGCCGACTCCGAAGCGCGTCGTAGTGCCGTGTGTGGATCTCAAGGTCGAGAACTCCAACGGAACGATCAGGGCGGTGAGGATCCAACTGCCGTTGATCTTGGCTTGGTGGGTCCCATTTCTATCCCACATGCACCGTCTCGCTGACTATGCAGGGGATTGACAAATCACAAGTCCCAGGGTTTGAGTTTGGATCGGGTCAAAGTCAACCTGGCGCGGACTTTCGCAAACGGTGAGCTCGGTGCTCGGCTCTCCTATAATCTAGCGTGGTGCGCAAGGCTGAATCGCCAGGGCAGGCGTATGTGGCCCTGTCAAGGGCTACGTCGATGGATGGCCTACAGGTATTGAACTTTGACGAGACCAAGTGAGTGATCATGCACTTGAGCCGAATTCCATAGGCGGAGCTGACGGTCCAGGTTGAAAGTCAGTGGAGAGGTGCTTGAGTGGTCACGAAAGGCTTTCATTGAGGAGGAGGCGGATATTTGACCTTGGTGCGAAATCGGGCGGACACTTGGGAATTGATGCTTTGGGATGTGTTTAGGTGTGTAGCATAGGACCGAGGTTTGTATAGTCGAGGCGTATCAGTCGGTACTGAAGCACACATCATGTAGCGTCGAAGAGCAAGCCGACAGAGCTTGGATGTATTCGCGAAAAGCCAGGCTTATCCAGTCACACTCATTCATGCGCTTCGCGTACGCAAATCACTTCTTGTAAATACAGATAATGCTGTTCAAGTTAGCGCACATCATTGACGATTCTTCAACCCCATTGAAACTCACTCTTCGTCTTCCAAAACATGGCTGAGATGTCAGTATGTGATCTTCCCTTACGACCTGACCTGATTCTGGACTCACTCTAATCCGACCTTTTGCCCTCGAGAGTGTTTCGCAGAAACACCCCATACCATCGCTATCTACATCAGCCCAATCATGAGAACAGGACTCGGGAGACTGACCATTCTTGAACTGCTTGAGAATATCCTTGTGGATAGCGTTACAGAAATTTTCGACTGTACATCTTCCTCGACGGAGAACAACGGGTGAAGAGTAATCGGGTAATTGACCTCGGGGTTTGGTGTAGCTAGTCACATAAGCTTCGGCCTTTGCTCAATGAAGGCGATGAACCGCAGGACTTACATTCTGACAAGGTTCAACTTTTCCCACATGACCACTAGGAGCTCGTCGATGTTGAGCCAGAGCTGAGATGAGATGGGGACGGAATTGGGGATCTGCAGTTGTCAGCTCTGGGACCAATGCGAATGGTCGATCTCACCTTGTACAACAGATCGAGCTCCTCAATACTGATCGCGTCGATCTTGTTGAGTACGAAAATAGCCGGAACGTAAACTCTTTGCTTGTCAGCCTATTCGAAAATATCGTTATGCCTCAATTAGCTCACCTGTTCCCCTCGACAACGTCGATAAAGTCTTCAATCGTCGCATCGGGCTGATGTATCGAGATAGCGCAGTTATTCATCCGATACTCGGAAAGCACAGCTCGGATTTCCTCATTGTCGATCTTTGTCAATGGGACAGTGTTACTGATCGCAATCTGGAATCAGCCCTGCGCATAGATCTGAACTCACCCCTCCGCTCTCTCGCTTCTTGATGGTGATTGCTGGCGCCTTTTTGTTGAGCCGGATCCCAAAGCCTTCCAACTCGTTCGTGAGAATAGCCAGATCGTTCAGGGGTTTGAGCACATCGAGGACAATGAAGATCAAGTTACACGTTCGGGCGACGGCAATGACTTGCCGACCTCGACCTTTGCCATCCTTGGCTCCTTCAATGATACCTGAGGGATGAGCAATTGCGGAGGGGCCAGACCTCACCTGGAAGATCCAAAACTTGTATTCTGGCGCCGTTATGCTGGAGTGTTCCGGGAACAGTAGTCAGTGTTGTGAATTCGTAGCTGGCCACTTCGGAATGTGTGCCCCTGAACCATCAGTCTAGTGCTAGCAGCTGGAAGGCCGCGCGACGTACGTCAATTTCGACATCAGTGTCGATTTCCCCTGCTTGATCAGCCCACTATCTGATATCGACCATAGAGACACTTACCACAGAAGGGAACCCCACGAATCCGACACTCGCTATCCCCGTTCTGGCCACATCGAACCCTAGACCTGGTCCGCCGCCACCACCTCCTCCTGGTGGAGCAATCAATTCTCGACGTAATTTGGCCAATTTAGCTGTGATGTCAGCAATCAACACATGACCCTATCCGCTAGAATAGCTCACCCTTCAGTTGACCAAGATGGTAATTGGTAGCTTTGTTTTTCTGGCGACGTCAGTATAGTTCAAAGTAGAGTCGACGGGCAAAGTTCCCATACCTGAGTCTTGGCCATCTCCTCCTCGACCTCCTTGATCTAAAAAGTCAGCTCGATGACACGATTCCGTCCTTCTGATCTGGCCTCACCCTTTGAGCTGTTGTCATACTGGGCAATAGCTGTAGCTGTGGCTACTTTTGCAGATGAATGTATGGCTGAGCGAAATGTCTCTAGCTGCCGCAAGGATTTAGCGCAGGTGAAGGGTCTGACGTAATCCACCTTCCACTACTTACCTCTTTTGGCTCGTCTGAAACTCGACCGTTTTGACTTCATCTCTCTGTTCATCAACTCGTTATACACCCCTCTTCTGCAGCACTGAGCCACTCCCCAGTCATCTCAGACAACTGGGGAATAGCTCATACGCATTCTTAGCCAATTTCTTCGGAGAAAATACATCAGAAGCACCGGTTTTGCCACCGTCCGCCACTATGGCGCGGCCTTCGGCACAGCAACCCCCTTCCGCCCTCTCTTTCCCCTCTGCCTCTCGGACCTCTTCGCTGGGGTTTGGATTCGCTTCCCCCTTCCCAGCTACCCGATCGCCATTTGGCGATGTAGCCAATAACAATATCTACCCCTCCACTCCCACATCCTTCAACCCTTTCGCATCACCGACCGGTTTCCAAGCATCGTCATCTCAGGCAAAGCCTCTCAACAAGGCTAGACCAATCCCCTCGGCGTCAAATGTGACTCCTCGTCTCTTGAAGCGGTCCCGGCATTCGACGTCCCCATCTCCTCCGGGCTCCCCTACCTCATCCATGTCCATGTCCCCGCACGCCGGACATAAGCGACTATCTATCTCTCGACCGAAGAAGCAGAGGCAAGAGCAGGCTGCTGCAGTAAGCGAGGATCTTGATCTTGGATTGATGCTCGGTAAGTTGCAGGGAAAAATCATATCATCAGCCAGCTGACTCGTCAGCCACTCTCCCCCCGTCCACTCATCTTCAAATCCTTACGTCATTAATGGCAAAGGACACATCCTTGCGCTCGACCATCTTAGCTGTGACCCCAGCACCTGATCTTGCCGTTTGTAACGATGAGTTACACCGAATCATGGATAGGATCTATCGGCAGTACGGAGAGCCAGGACAAGGGAGGTATTTGCTCAGCTGGGGAAGAGCAATCAATGATATCGTCACCTTTTCGCGAACAGTAAGTTCGTCTTAATTCTACTATGGAATCTAGCTGACAACCAGGCTACAACATATCTAGCCTTCTTCTACACCCCCCATCAAGGCATACCGACCGGTCTCCCCACGCTTCACAATCTCCTATTCACGATATCCAAATATACCTTCACCCTCGTCCGACTTTTACCTCCAAACGTCGATCAATCCCCAGCCACATCAGCTCTTTCACAACTGGTCAATTCCCTCGTTTCTCGATGGCGCGAATGGGTATCAGACATCTCGAAAGACGTCAACGAGAAGGGCGAGATGTACCCATACTCGTCGGTCGTTGGCTGGGGCCAGAATTTTAACGAGTTGGTGGACCCAGAGCGGAACGGTCCAGACCGGTGTCCTGATCCTGGTCCAATCCGAGAACTTGCTGCTACCATTTCTGCCATCAGGGACACATTCGTGGCGCAAATCGGGTGGTTGGCGGGGCCAGGAGGTGGAATGAGGTGAGGTGACGAGTGTACGAGATGCTCGCGCTCTCTGTGTTGTATCAAGTGTGTATAGTATGTACGACATGGCCTGTGCGAGCCTTGCTGGTCTCTGGCACTTTGGCCTTATCCCCACTGATGATCTGATACAAGATGGACTTATGTGATGGGCTCACTTAGATTTGCCCAGATTACGTGAGTTGGCGGGCCGCTTCGGGCCGAAAAACGCCGGTCGAGGTCCGGTTTAAAATAGTCGCGAGCTTGCAAGGGTGAGAGGCTCTGCAACCCCACTACAGATCCTACATTCACCAGCAGTATCTACCATCCTCCTTCCATCATGGTCCTACTACAGCCCAATGCCTTTCTAGGTAATCCCTTCAAAACGAGAGAAGATGTGGAGGCTGGATGTCGAGCTTGTGAGTCTGTCCACTGGGCCCCTTCCTTCCGTAGACGCTCGCTAACACATCAGTGCTTGACCCGCTTGCACAGCACACCTCTCCAGGTGGAGCTTTGCTATACTTCGCAAGCACTGCGACTCACTATGATCTCAAAGCCGTCGCGCTCGAGGCGTTCGCTCGGCCTCTCTGGGGCTTGTCCTCTCTCATTGCTGGCGGGGGAAAGTATGAGGGTGCCGACAGGTGGATTAGAGGATTCGCAGCTGGTACCGACCCAGAAAGCCCTGAATATTGGGGTGGGGCCAAGGCGAAGGATCAGAGAATGGTAGAAATGAGCCCCTTGAGCTTTGCGATCTGTATGGCGCCCGAGGTGTTCTTCCAGGTACGTCACACCCCCTTGGTAGCTCGCTGACGGGATAGAACCAGACCGACACTGTCAAGAAGAACATTGCGGCTTTCCTCGAGACGTGTATTGGCAAGCCTATGCCAGATACCAATTGGCTCTGGTTCCGCGTCTTTGCGAACCTTGCCTTACGGTCTATTGGCTCGGCATCCTTCAATCCGGATCAGATGGCGAAGGATCTCGCTCGACTCGAGGAGTTCCAATTGCCAGGACATGAGGCTGTAGGTGGCGCAGAGGCATCAGCAGGGTGGTCAAGGGATGGGCCAGAGGGAGTGGAGCAGCTCGACTATTACTCTGGAAGCTTTGCAATTCAGTTTGCGCAGTTGACATATGCCAAGCTGGCGAAGGAAAGCGATCCGGAACGGGCGGCGAGGTATCGCCAGCGCGCGGTAGACTTCTGCCAGGATCTGGTGTACTACTTTGACGAGAATGGTGAGCATACCCTCGGTGTACAATGCTGATGGCTAGGATCTGGAATCCCCTTTGGCCGATCGATGGTATACCGCTTCGCCATCATTGGTGCCTTCTCCGCTCTCGCACTCGCGGATGTCGAGCCCCTGCCTCTGCGATGGGGCCATATCAAAGGCCTCGTCCTTCGTCATCTCCGCTCATGGAATGCCGACGCCGATATCTTCCGGTCAGACGGTACATTGACCATCGGGTATAAATACGACAACATGAACATGACGGAGAACTACAATGCGCCAGGATCTCCATACTGGTGTATGAAGGCATTTGCATGTCTCTCCGCCCCCGCCTCTCACCCATTCTGGACATCCGAAGAACTCCCATTCCCCACTATCGCCCCCCTCAAATCCCTCCCTGATCCAGGACACATCATGTGTCGGTTCGCCGGCCATACCTTCCTCCTCTCTTCTGGCCAATTCGCGCACTACTACCTCCGACACGCCTCGGCGAAGTATGGCAAGTTTGCCTATTCGTCGACCTTCGGATTCTCCTGCCCTTCTGGAGATCTGGGCGTGGAGCAAGTAGCGGGGGACAGCATGTTGGCCCTGAGGGATATCTCGGCTGGAACAGAGGGTGCCGACGGGGAAACATGGCGAGTCCGTCGATTACCCTTAGATGCCAGGATAGTAGGGAGAGGGACAGACGAGGTCCATCTTCGCTCCAAGTGGAGACCTTGGTCAGATGTGGAAGTTGAGACATGGCTCGTGCCTCCTCAACCAGCCTCACCGGCGTGGTATCTCCGGGTACACAAAATCACCTCGGGTCGGAAATTGGCAACTTCCGAAGGCGGCTGGTCGACATATGGTCAAGGGGAAGACGGACGGGCGCTCATCCAGGCGTTCTCTGGCGAGTCCAGTGTGGGTGGAGACGAGGCCAAGGGATGGGCGAGAGCAGCGACGAAAGGTGGATGCGCGGGTGTCTTGGATTTGTCCAAGGTCGTCAGGGCTGGCAAGTTGATTCAGGCCGACCCAAACTCAAACGTCATTTTCTCGAGGAGTATCTTGCCTGCTTTGGAAGGTGAGGCGGAGGGTACGGTATGGTTAGCCACGGCGGTGTTTGGGTGCCCGCCGGGAGTGGCATGGGAGGCTGAATGGGAGAAGAGGCCTGTGGTCCCTGCGTATGTCAGTTCGTAGGGTACGAGGTCGGATCAGAACTTATGCATGAGCACGCAACCATCATGACTATTGTCCAAAGAGATGCATCGCACCATTACCCAACCCTCTCTTTCAATCTATAACAGCTCAGGATTCCCACGGCGCCCAGGATACAGAACCCACTAAACACATAGAAGATGTTGCCCTCCCCATTATGTGTCAATCCCGCCAGCCAGTGCTGGAGAGGCAAGAATGACGCTCCCATCCCGAAGTTCAAAGTCCAATTTAGAGCTAGACCGACCGACCCTGCAGCAGTGACGGCTCGTTTTGGCATGGCTTCGGGCAAGACGACCCAAGTGACTGGACCTAGACCGAGAGAGAAGGCGGCAACGAAGGTGAGGATTGCAATGACTGACAGGGGCTGCGAGGGGGCGTTGAGGCCGATAGCGAGTAGGAGCGCGGAGATGGACATTGCCGTAGCTGAGAATAGGAGGATGGGCTTTGAGCCAAGGCGCTGATTCGTTAGCAAGAGTCAAAAAGGGGATGAATTTGGACTTACTTCAATAATGAAAGCTGGTACGACTGTTATAGGGAGTTTGAGGAGGACGATGCCGAGGGCGATGAACTTCGAGTTGCCTTGGAAGACGGGGGTTAGAATTCGGGTGCTGAAGTACATGACGGGTGAAATACCGCATAGCTGCTGTACGAGCTGAGTGACAATGACAAGTAGGACTGTGGAGTCAGTCAAAGCGTACATCAGGGGACATGGGACACTTACATCCCCGCCTCACGACGGAATCCTTCGAGAAGACCAATTCCTTGATGCTCATTGTCCCTTCCTCGCTTCCATCATCTTGCGCCTGAGGCAGAAGTGGCCGATCTTCCCCATTTGTACCTTGCTCAAACTCCGCCGATGCTGTTGTGCCAGGCAAGAAGAAGCTCCCAATCAACTGCAGCACCGCGATGCCTACAGCCACCAGGAAGACCCATCTCCATTTGGTCGGTTCCCCCAAGGGCAATGAGAGAGATTGTCCGATAAGAATACCAACGACGATGAAGAATTGGTTGGCGATTCCCAGAGATTTCTTCATTGAAGCTGGGGCAATCTCGGAGAGGTACAAGGGGACAAGGACAGTGGCGAGGCCGCATCCGAACCCGATTATAATCCTGCTTGTTTAGCCAATATCCAAAGGAGGGGTATATCTAAACTCACCTGCCGACCAGAAGCAAAGTGTAGGTACTGGCAAGGCCAGTGACGGCTGAACCGACCAACACTGAGAATGCCGAGACGCGTAATGTCCCCACACGTCCAAGCCGTTTGGCCATAGCATCAGTTGATAGTGCGCCGACGAGACCGCCGAGTGTGAAGATGGCGACGATCAGACCGAATTGCGTAGTCTAAAGTTTTATCAGATATCGTTGATGAATCTTTGTCATGGCTAGACTTACTGTTAAGGGGACGCAGCTTGATAGCCAGGCATGGTCGCGTAGACCAGATTGGGTGTGAGGGCAAGTCACAACATCTTGGATTCCGTTGAATGATGAGATCCCAAATCCGTATTGCAGCGTATGTAGTGCCGCCCAGGCAGTATTGATCGCGATGGCTGTTCTGGAGGCCATGATGAGGTGAAGAGAGTCGATAGATGGCAATGTCAGGCCAGAAACCAATTTACAGCTGTATCTCGGACCGGCAGAACCGGCGCCGGATGCCGACCGAGAGTGAGTATGTAAGATGAACCACGACTATCTCTCCTGAGGCCTGCATGCTCGCGTTCCTCATAAGTAAAGCGAGAAGATGGTCGCTGATCAGGCAAAGCGAGAAGATGGTCATTGGAATGATTATAGATTTCATGTAAGGGAAGTATGGCTACACTGCTACGCAGAATTAATTATGGAATGTACTGAATGAGAAGCTCGTCTCCCGCCATCTAAAGCCTCTTCGGCTGACGCTCGACTCGACAAACACTGATCAATGACAGATTAGTGAGTGACGGTGGCCGACTCGGAAACACGAGGGGGGTTGTCGACAATGGTGGTGGTGGCGGGGGTGGCGTCGTGCCTTCCGCGGCGGGAGAACATGCCAGACTTGGCAGCGGGGGTGATGGGAGCGGCGCCGTCGGTGGTACGGGGGTGCTTCTCCCTGTCGAAGTGGGTGACCGCGGCGGCAGAGTCGGTGAACTTGCCAGATGAGAGCTGGAGGGCAGTGAGATCGAGCTTGGAGAGGGAGAAGAGGTGGTAGATGATGAAGACGGGCTTGGCGAGGACATCAAGGACACCGTAGAAGATCATCTCGCCGTCGGGGTGAATGAGGGATCCACCGTCCGCCACACCCCAGGCAATGGGGTATAGCAGCCAGAGGAAGGAGAGGACGATAGCGGAGCTGGTGAATGACCGCTTGAAGTCGGGGCCGAGGGCACCAGCGGACTGGCGAGCAGGGCCGAAGAGCACCCACCAAATGTAGAAGAGGGCAAGGTTACCTGCGGGTCAGCGATAGTAATGTGGATATTTAGACTGAGTGACTTACCGAACACGTAGTAACCCCACTTGTAGGTGGAGGCGACCAAGGCACCGACAAGACCGGTGATGATCATGACCAAGTCGAAGAAGACAAGGGTGATGATGTCGGAGAGGGGAAGACCAGAAGCGAGTGTCAACTCGAGCAGGAGAGCGGGAGTGGTGACGACCCAGTCGATGTATCGGACATACTGATTCGTCAGATGCTGATCATGCAATGGCGCGGTAGTAGACTTACCCAGATCTGCCTGAGGACACCGACGGGGTAGCCGTCGTGAGCGAACTCAGCGGCGATGGGGGTGGAACCAAGGTTGGAGGCCATGGAGAAGTAGGCGATGCAGGCGGTGGTGAGGATGATCATACTGAGCTGATGGAATAGACGCTGGCCGCGAGGAATGGTGAAGTGCCATCCGATGACAACCAGGTCCGTCACGAGCATGATCGCAAAGACTGCCCATAGCTGAAATGATCAGCAGGTGCTCTCAGAGTGGTGGCAAGGGAAAGACTTACCCAGTCCGAGCCACGGGTGGTGATACCCAACTGGGAATACCTGTCGGGGTTGACGAGGAGAGCGTCGTTTGCCATTGTGAGTGTGGGTGTTGGTGGGTGGCGAAAGCTATAAGTTCTCGAAGATGAATGATAGTGGGGGTGGTGTACGATGTGATCTTGCCTCTTATATACCTGTGAATCTCTACTCTGCCCACGTCTGCATCGGCATCGGGCTGTCGCAGCCTGTCCTGTGACTTTACATTCCCACCCGCAACCAAAAGTCAAATCTGCGTCACTGACGTCATGCTATTTGGTTCCAGTCTATTTCAATCTATTTTGGATCGTTTACGGCCTCTCCGCCTACCAATCTTCACCCAAACCGTTCGGCCGCGCACAACTGGCCGTAAAAGATGATATCATGAACACCACCTGTCGGTGCAGATCACGTAGGCACGGCACACGTCTCGACGCCGAAATTGTGGTTAGCTTCGGAGCGGGACATGGCAATGCCGTCTTCGGCCCTCCTTACTTCAGCTTGCAGGATCATGGGATCTGAAGAATGCTGTAAGTCAGTGATCGTACCGTATGCATCCGATGATGTGGACACCGGGAGATATCGGCGGGTGGCAAATGATGTGGGTGGCGAAACCTGTGGCGACTCCACCTCAGGCCTCAGAACTAGCAAGCGGCGTTTACTGGAGGACATCGACGTCGTTCTGTTTCTCGTAGCATGCTGATTCATATCTCTATAGTCATCTTCATACGATCGCCCATTACTAATCTACAGCTTAAGCTGCCTTGGGCTTGTTTCGCTCAAAGCATTGTCGAAGAGTCTCGATCTGAGGGAAAGCAGCACGACTTTCAGCCAAATCGACGTTGTATCCAATACGATCGAAGAACTGCACACATCAGCTACGCTGAATCTGACCCAAGTCACCGCAAGAAACCACACTGATTACTCACATTGGCCACGTCTCTAGGCGTACTGATAAACTTCCTCCCAAACCCAGTTGCCAGCTTGAATCCCAGGGGCGTGTCCACCTCCTCGCCCATGACTTCGCGGTATGTCTGCTTCAACTCTTCCATGTCGATCGCGTCGCCCGCCAGATCGAGCACCTTCCACCTTGCCGGCTCCTCAAACGCGCGCGCTGCGCCAACCCCGATATCGCGCGTGCTGACCATCTGATGCTTCCGCTTGGGGTTCTGCTTGAACGTGTGGCAGATGAGCATAGTGCGGCCGGCGCGAAGAAAGGTAGGGGCGGAAGTCAGGAGGTTGTCCATGAATTGGGCGGGGCGGAGGAAGGTGGTGTGGGGGATGGAGAGTGTATCGATGTGTTTCTCGACTTTGCGTTTGCACTCGAAGATGTCAGTGCCGGTCGTGGGCGCATCGCCGAAGTTGGTGGACAGGTAGACGAGGTGAGTGACACCAAGGTCAACGCAGAGATTTGCAATGGCGATACCTGATAATCAGCTTTATATCATTTAGCTGCACTAGAAACTCACCTTGCGCTGTGTCAGCGGTGGTCGAGACGTACCCCTGACAGCTGAACACCCCATACACCGACCCTTTCACGTAACCCAGATCCGCGATGGCTTTGCTGGGGTTGTCCATACCGTCGGCCGGGATCTGTTTGGCAATCACTCGGGGGAGTGCAGCGAGACGACGCGAGGTTGACGAGTTTACATCTCGGCTGAGAGCAATGAGGGAGAAGTCGCTGGCGAGGGGATTGGTAGACTTGGAAAGCTCCTGCAGATGTCAGCGGACAGAGGACGATAGATGAAAGCCGACGCGCACTGACCTCAATCAAGGAGCGACCAATGTTGCCTGTGGCGCCAAAGATGAGAATGACCTTTGATCCGGTAGTCATGGTGATGTGAAGGTTGAGTGATAGAGTAACTAGGTCCGAGGAGTTGCTGTATGTTGTTGTAGTGATGTGGGAGGGGATGGCTCGATGAAGATGGGCAGGTCCGTCCTTATATATAGGCAATCTGTATCTCGGTGACCGACCAATGCGGTGTATTCTTGCCTGCCAACCAAAGGGTATGTTTACTCTGACCATCGTGGACTGCGAAAGGAGGGGGGTTGCTAGCAGCAAACTTAGTTGGCGGTCATGCGGACCCGTGCCCGCGAGCCTCGGTTTCAAAGTCTCGACCTCGGTGTTTCAGATCTACAGCGGCAGATGATGCTCGACCGAACTTCGGATGCTTCGGAGGCGAACATCGCGGTACTCGGGCACGGTGCGAAGCGGACTTCATGGGAGTTGAGGCCAGGGATCAAGAAGCATGGAAGTGGCCGTGGAAGGGGTTGGTGGTTGGTGGGCAAAGGGAACAGCGCTCGGGCCCGAACCAACCACAATATTGCCTAAAGCGGTAATATTGCTTCACTGATGGACGAAGCTTTTCCCCGTTGTGCCCTTCGTTTCATCTCGTTAGACCCATGCTGCCTGGCTATCGCGAGCGTTTGCGGGTAGATTATAAACATCAATGATACGCTACTGCTACTGCCAGTTGGAGCTGGCCTGGCCGAGCTTCCCGATCCTCCGGTCCCAAACCGGTCCGGTCATTAGCAGGCGCACCCACTCCATCCCTCGACTTCCTCGTCCTGGTCCGGTAGCTGCACTGTCTCAGAGCGACGTGATGTCCCCGGAAGCTCGTCTCCCATGTTGGCGAGAATCTATGCACAGTCAGTTGACAGCAATCAACAGCGGACATCAGGAACGAACATTTCTTGCCAGCTGGTCAAACACGTCATTCACGCCCGTATTGCTCATAGCCGAACATTCTGCGTCTGTCAGCCTTGTATCAGGGATCAGAGCGGTTGATATCACCTATAAATCCCATACCCATCCTCTCTGCAAACTGCCGTCCTTCGGCCGTGGTCACCTCGCGCGAGAATTCCTATCGAGTAAGTATTGAGCAGGTACCCCGGCGGCGCGTTGAGGTTGCTCACTCGATCCACCTTGTTCCCCACAAGTAGCTTACAGACCCCTGTGGAGCAATACGTTTCGATCTCCCTGAGCCATTTGACCAACTCATCAAAGGAGGCCCGAGATGATATGTCGTAGACTGCAATGTCAGCGTTTAGTCCTAAGCTCCTGAGTGACAATCTCCATTATCCCGAATCAATTCTCCTCCACCCAGTATATAGTGCCATGATACAGTATCATGAATCATTTCCAGCTTCACGCATGAAAACAGAACTCACCCAGGACGACACCCATCGCACCACGGTAGTAACTCCCAGTGAGCACCCTGAACCGCTCTTGCCCCGCCGTATCCCATATACTCAGTTTGACCTTTCTTCCAGCAGGAGAAGCCACAGATCCAGGACGTCGTCCATCTTCATCTTCTTCAGAGCCCATCTCCTCATCCCCATCCTGACCTAGTCTATCTTGAGGTGGTGGCTTTAAACTGTTGACTTCATCCCGCACAAAGATCGTCTTGACTTTGAAATCTACGCCGATCGTTGCTGTCGATTCGTCTGGAGGTAGGAATGTGGCTGATGAGAAACGAAGGAGGAGAGAGGATTTGCCTAAGATTCATCAGCTCCTGTGTGCTTCTTTGGTTGGAAGAGATAAGAGAGCATACCAACCGAGGAATTTCCAATTAGCAGGAGCTTTAGGTTGGGTATTTCTGGAGCTGCCATTTTTGCGCCGAGCTATAGGCTGGAGAGAGATCTAACAGTGAGGGCTGTATAAGAGATGATCTGGGTCAAAAGGAGAGAGTGAGTGAGGAAAGTAGTGGTGGCGAGACTGGGTTGATAGGCCGGGTAAGATCTGAAACACGCCCGTTACGTCATGCATCTTTGTCATCATTAACATGGTGTCAAGACAGCACTCTGCCAGGGTCTGATGAGAGCTCGGTGTGAGGCTGCGGCACTGCCCATGATGGTTCCCGATAGACGCTGCAACTAGTGATCTCTAGTAGGATATAGATAACAGCTAATGAGTCCACTTCCATGTCCCCCGATATGAGCGGCTGTCCTACTCCCTTCAGCGCCGGCGCCAGTCATAGCTTGTCGTCATGTCCCAGCTGCGACCCCTACTCGGCTTGACCGCTCACTAGAGGCATGGCCACCCCGCCCCGCCGCCCTCTCTCTCGCCTCAAGCAGCTCTTTCCACGGATCCTCCGCAAAGCTAGGCTTGTAGAATCCTCTTTCTGGTGGCGCATGTCCGCCTCCTCTCCCGCCGCCACCACCTCCGCGGGACCCGCCCTCTTCTCGGCCTCTACCCCCTCTTCCACCTCTACCGCTGCCAAATCCTCCTCCTCCTCTCCCTGGCGCCGAACTTATAGGCCCTCCGCCACGCTCGACGAAGCCTCCTCGTGCAGGACCACCGCCTCTTTGCCCCAGTCCCATACCGTTTGGATTAGACCGACTGGATGTCGGGTATCCATATGATGAGGCGGGCGGATAAGATTGAGGTGTCGGGGGTACGGAAGAATGACTGGCCGAAGATGGGTGTGGACGCTGTAATGTCAGACTTGGAATCAAGGCGTCAACGACTACCGACATACCTTGACACCTCCATTCATGGACACAGCCTCGCCCTCAGTCCTCTCTCCGCTTCCACCGACAACGCCACCTCCTCTGCCCCCACCTCGACCTCTGGTACGCTTTCCACCTCCGACCACACCTCTTGATCCCCTGGTTCCACCAGCGCCTCCTCTGTCCCCGCTCCCACTGGCTATCGATGGCGTCGCTTCAGTCGAGTCTGCTTTCTGCTTCCCGAATGCCATAGGCAGGCCAGTGATTGGATCCATACTGTGTAGTGGTGCATAAAAGTTGAAAGTGGAATGTATTGCAAGAGCAAACCAGAATCTGAACGATCGTCTAAATTACCTCTTCGGGAGATTTTGACCAAATCATCTGTGACGCGACTTACTTTTGCGCCTTGTCCTTCAGTACTCAGTCTCTTGCACTTGTTCAGTACATGCCTTATCTGACCACACTCGCTCACTACTCACCCAGAGACCGATCAGAACACAGAGCTGGCAGGTGCTGGAGACCTATCAACGTTCAGAGACGAAAGAATCAGTCCCTGACGAGAACGGAGAGGGAGCAAGAACGGCCCTTTCAGGCTGTCGCTCTTTGGCCAACGGTCAGTGTGATTGAGTACGAAATGGAGCAGTCTGATCCGGCACCTCTGGACACTGCGTACGTTGACGCCTCACTCGTGAATTTATGACTACAAGCTCTAAGCTGACTAGGCAGTGCCCTCGAAGAGCAAAGATGGTCTCTACGTGATTTCGACATTGGTAAACCTCTTGGCAAAGGTGAGCATCAGGGTCTGATTTGTGCATCGCTGAAGTATTCCCACGTCATGATTGGCGTATCATGTGTAGATTAAGCTGACGACTCAGGACACTTTGGCAAAGTCTACCTCGCCCGTCTTAAATCACCTACCAACCCTTTCGTCCTCGTTCTGAAATGCCTACCGAAAGATGCCGTTCTAAAGGAGGGAGTGACCGTCCAGGTCCGACGAGAGATAGAGGTGAGGATGATATTAAGGGCTGAATGAGCAAATACTGATTTGCACAGATTATGCAAAGTCTGCGGTCAGTCGAAACCGTTCTTCGCTTCATGGAAACGTCAGCTGATTGATCAGTCATCCCAACATCCTCCAGCTTTACGGTTGGTTCCACGATTCCACACGGATATTTCTGATGCTAGAGTTTGCAGGTAAGCTGTTCGTAGCTCAAGGCCAGCAGCATGGCAAATCAGCTGACTTGTAGGCCAGGGGGAAGTGTACAAGTACTTGCGCAAAGCTGGAAAGTTCTCCGAGCGCAGGAGTAGCTCTGTGAGTCGATAGAAAGCTGATAGATGGATAGTTGGCTTACGCGTCAGTATATAAGGCAGGTCGCAGACGGTCTGGCATATCTACATGGCAAAGATGTCATTCACCGGGACATCAAGCCGGAAAATCTCCTTCTGGGTAAGTCGAACTGGCGACACCGGAGTTAGAAGTGGACTGCCGCGTGTCAGAGAGGCACGGAAATGGCGGAGCAACACCAAGCACCAACCCTGCCCCACCCTGATTGTGTGCTGATATCAAAGGGAGCGAGGGCGAGATCAAAATCGCCGACTTTGGCTGGTCCGTACGCATGGAGGCAGACACGTAAGCTCTTGCATCGCTTTCAAAGTATTGAGCTCACAAGATAGTCAAAGAACTCTTGCGGGAACTCTGAGTTACGTCGCTCCCGAGATGATCATGGGTCAGCCATATGGCAAGGGTGTAGATATCTGGGTAAGTAGTCTATCTCCTCTCGATGATATCAATCAGCTGATGACCAAAGGCATTGGGCGTTCTGACGTATGAGTTCTTGACTGGAGAAGAGCCATTCGGAGCGGATACATCAAGTGGAACTCGATGTGGGTCAGACCCTACTTTCTGGCTGTATAGGCACGTACGAGGCTGATTGACACAGTGACCCAGGCCCGAATATGCCGAGTCGATCTCCGTATCCCTGATCATGTTTCAGCAGAGGCTAAGGAACTCATACAAAAGGCAGGTCAAAATATGGTTCATTTCCGAAATGACTCTTCGCTGATCGGTCAGCTATTACGCTTAGTGCCGTTAGAGCGTCTGCAGCTGAGGTGCATCCCAATCGAACCATGGATCATTCAGCACCATCGAGTCGCGTCTCTTTCTTGATGATAATGGAGTTGGCGGTCCTCATCGACTCATACCTTATCGCTTTCTCCTTTCGATTTCGCTTCTCTCCTTTTTAGCTTATGGTTGAATGTATAGACTTGGGTCTGGCGTCCACAGAGCAACAGCAGCAACGACGTACATACAACTTTTACTATCTCTCGGGTGTTATTACTCAACTGCTCGTCTGGGATCTACTCCTCTGTCATCCGGAAAGCCACCTTCCCAATCTCGTTCTTCTCGAACCGGACATAGTATTCCGCGGCCTGTTCAACACTGACAGTCTCCTCGACGAACGTGCCGAATAGGTCCAGATTTGCCCGAAGGAGTCGGATAGCTTCAGGCAGATACGTCCTGACAGAGCATCGGCCAAAGACCATTCGAACACTGCAGTACATCAGCCATCATATTTTCTGAAAAGTAAAGAAGGCGACTTACTTCTTTCCATACATGACTTTACCGGGCAGCTCCAGAGTCTGATTGTGCACCCCGCCAGAGCTGATTACGCCGTATGGCCTGACCAGCTCTGTCGCTGTGAGGAGAGCGTCGGCATGTCCCACCAGCTCGAGCACAGCATCTGCACCTCGGCCACTTGTTGCTTCAAGCAACTTTGCCCGCAGCTCAGTTAGAGGTAGAGCTGTCGCACCGTGCTTGGTGGCTAACTGTAGTCGTTTGGGATGGAGGTCGGTAGCGAAGACTGTGTGGAACTTCTCTCTTGCAGCTGTAATGGCGCACAGACCAACCTGGGGTCAGCTAGACACTGAAAGGGAACATACCGGTCCACAGCCAATGACGACACACACACCCGAAACCTCCTTGGCTGGCTTATCGATATTCAAGATCTGATGCGCGAGATGGGCCATGCTCATACCTGTCGGTATGATATCTGCCAGCAGCAGACTGAGATGGGGCGGGATATCCTCAGGCTGAGCGAATAGTGACGCATCCGCCATTGATATACGAACGTATTCCGCCTGGGCTCCATCGTGAGTTGGCGTCCCGAGCAGAGTTGACTTTTCGCATCGCGACGTATGCGATCGGTCGCAGTAGAAGCACGAGCCTGGTTATCAGAAGGCTGCCTTTGCAGGTAGATGCACTGGAGTTTGGCTTACCACACGAGAGCGAGAATGGGCTGATGACCTTGTCCCCTTCTTTCCACAGCTTGACATCTTGGCCGACTTCCATCACCTCTCCCGCCAGCTCGTGGCCCATCACTATAGGACCGGACTGTACTCCAGCATGTCCTCGATAAGTATGCAGCTCAGACCCTAAGAGTTCAGCCAGAACGGGCGGGAGGTTGACCCAGGGACTGAGGGACGTACCGCACAGACCAGCCAGGTGGACTCGAACAATCACATCCCCGGCATTGATGACCTTTGGAATAGGGCGATCCTGTACCGATATCTCCCTCGGGCCGGTAAGTACAACGCAGCGCATAGTCGTCATGCTTAATATGGATAAAGTACGGTAAACGATTGTACAGACAGCCTGGTCATCTCGGCAAACCTTATTCCCGGAGATTCTCGGCCCTCGGCTTTGTCCATCCAGCTCTTACATGTCGTTGCTATTCGTCCGAGGTCTGACGTTGAGGAGGGACGACGGATCTGGCACAGCGATCATCAATGTGCGTTCAACAAAGGCTTGACCCGGCGCTCATATAGCAGGACCTCTCACTAGATGTTAGAGCCGGGGAGGTTATCGTTGTCCGAGGGGAGAGTGGATCAGGGTATGTCGGAGCTTCCGCTGACGCGACTGATGAGTCTTACCGTTGACTAGACAGCAAGACGACGCTACTGAAGTGCCTGGCAGAGCTGAATGTGTACGACAAGGGGGAGATACGACTGCATGATAAGTGAGCTCATCAGTTCTGGGACTGGTCCAAGTTTTGCGCTGATGCTTTGTAGGCCAGCAATCGAGTATGGTGGGTTGCCTGAGCTCCATCTATACTCGCCGCTGATTTGGCAGGCATACCAGCATATCGCACTCGAGTACAGTACATTCCCCAGCGACCGTCTCTCCTTCCAGGAACGCCTCTTGACCTTGTCTCCCTCATGTCGACATTCTCGACCCGGAAGGAGGGCGCTAAGGACATGCTGAACACGGCTATGAGAATAGCGTCAGACTGGGGCGTAGAGCAGCCGCTATGGATGCGCAGCTGGTCCACCTTGAGCGGGGGCGAAGGGCAGAGATTGGCTCTGGCTATTGCGCTAAGTGCTGGAGGAGCAGAGATTCTTCTCTTAGATGGTACGTGCCCTCGCTAGCGACCTTGCTGATCTCCAGAGCCGACATCTGCTTTGGACGCAGGAACGACGCTCAAAGTGGAGAAGACCTTGCTGGCCATGCTACATGTACGTCATGAAGCGCAAACTTGGCTGACGACAGGGACCCTCGAGCCTGAAAGCACTGATTTGGATAACGCACGAGGCGGCTCAGGCAGATCGTGTCGGTACCCGCACTATAGACATCACCCGGCGCATGTAAATCTATGAATCTATCACCTATCCTCACTTAGCAGACCTTGTGTCTCTCCGGTGTTACTGCTGCGTTTCCGACTCATTCTCGACCAGACCTTCTTGGCGGTCTCGTCCCTCCAGCGGTAAAATGCGGGTTTGCGCATGTCGATCCTGTCTGTACGAATACGGTGCTTGTCGTCAATGAGTATACGACACGCAAAAAATAGGGACATGACTACGCTAAGCGTTGACGTGGCTGCAATCACTGCCCGTCAGCTCGAATGAGATGATTTGCTCACTGAACATGATGATCACTGTTGTCAGCCTTGCCCCTTCGAACACTCACTTTGTAATCTGGCTGCCTGGTCAACGGGCTTGCCCCCAATGATGGCTCCAGTCATCATACCAGGGATAGATATGAGTCCCATTACACTCGCATAGTCAGCACCACCGTACGACCCCTTGCCTACCTCAGCTGGTTGACGATGGGCAGTAAAGCCACCTTGAGCGCTT
Source organism: Dioszegia crocea (assembly GCA_001600615.1). Taxonomy (NCBI): domain Eukaryota; kingdom Fungi; phylum Basidiomycota; class Tremellomycetes; order Tremellales; family Bulleribasidiaceae; genus Dioszegia; species Dioszegia crocea. The sequence goes on from BCKK01000002.1 coordinate 2,031,929, forward strand.
CGGTAGCGACGGGCTTGCAGGCTTCAAATCTCGTCGCTCCGAGAGCCAGATAAATCTCAATCTTATCTCGATTCTCGGTGAATTCTTTCTGAACGGTATTCCATGCGACTCCCATTGCAGAGATGGCGTTGCCAAGCATCATTCCCACGATTGGGACTGGCCAGTCAGCTGGCCGATTTCCAGTACATTTCAAAACACTTACTGAATTGGTCCGGTTGCCAGAATCTCGTCTGAGACATGGCAAAGCGCGTGCCGAAGATAGAGATCGGAACGGTGGCAGAAAGCATCGAGAGGAGAATCAATGGGAACTAGCCCCTGTCAGTGATGTACCTTTAAGAAATTAGGCACTCACCATATGGACGAATCGTCCCTTTGCTTTGTTGAAAGTCACCTCTACAGCTCCCAAGACATTGAGTACGACGGTGATGCCCACCACTCCCCAGATACTATCACTCTCGAAGACCTTCGCTAGGAAGAGCCCCATGATTGTGAGCTGGACGACGCATCGCAGGGAGGCGATGAGAAGGGAGGAGCTGATTCCGAGCTTGAGGACTCGAGAGATTACGACGTCCAGAAGGATGAAGCAGAACCCGAAAGAGACGTTCGTCCACCCCAAGACGGGCGACGAAGGATTCGCCAGCATCAGGCGGAAGGGCGACCTGCTGGGGGAACGAGTATTGGTGAGACCGAAGATAGACGCGAATCTTAGTCTACTGTCGCGGTTTGTAGCATTCCTCGTGCCTGAAAGACCTAAGGGCCTGTATACAACTAGACCCTACAGGTCATCCCCTGAGGTACTCGTTAACCATACCAGCTACGACCTCCATCCCCCTCCTATTAGGATGCCATGCCACGTCTCCGCCCCACAAGTAGCCCCAACTTGACCCAATAACCCATGGCTCCGCACTGCCCACACCATGTCCCTTACTTCGCTCGGCAACATCCACGAACCCGCACTTCTCCTCTTCCGCCGCTCGCTTATAAGCCATGCGCAGCACTTCCGCCTTCTTCTTCGCCTTTTCGATCTGGCTTGCGGATAATGCTACGCTTTCCCCAGCGACTACATCGTCCCCTAGCAGCGTCAAATACCCGACTAGCACCACTTCCGCCTTGAGTTCCTTCTGCCTTACCGCCCGGACCACCTCCCTAAAGCGATCCACCAAGCCTTGCTCATCCAGCGGCGGAGCAGTGAGCCTCCGTGACATGAAGGCCAATGGCCAACCCAGCCATGACGCCCCAAGACTGTCCATCATGATTCCCCCGACATACCCGAGATCGTTCCCTCCTGCCGTGATTGTGACAATGCACCGGTCGTCGGGGTTTGTAGAAGGGGTAATGGCGTCGATCTGAGGAGGTGCATCGTTCTGTGGTGTGTTCAGGATATTGAGTAGTGTGGCTCCGGAGTATGAGACGTCGATGTGCTCGTCTGCAGATAGGAGGGACGCGAGGAGGGATGGGTAGTTTGCGGCGGAACGATTGGCGGGTTTGGAGGTGATGGGTTGTATTCCGGGCCCGGCTGCAAAAGAGGAACCAAGAGAGATGAGTTGGATCATTGTGGATGCTACTTCCAAATAGTAAATGAGCACGATATACACAGTCTCAAATAATGTTGAATACTCAGGCCAGGAACCCTCCGATTACGGCGGGTCACCGGCGGCCGACCCATCGGGGTTTTGTGCAGGGCCGGTCGGCGTATTTCTGCCATACAGTCAAGCGTCAAGCAGTCAAGCATACTCTACAACACGACATCCCATGAGCCCAGGCTACATTGAACATGCATGATCAGGCTGAATCTATATGCATCCTCTGGACAGCATTTCGACGGTGTGCCTGTCCGGTCCATATCGTCAGTCCTCCCTTGCGAAGCACGACCAAACCGCCTATATCACTGGGCGTGCATGAGATACACGCTAGATCCTCCATATCTCCGCCCTCGCACGCTCATACACCCTATGTTCCATCTCCGCACCTTCGTCATCCATCGTCTGCTCCAATTCAGATCTCGGCATAGGGTGCACGCTGATCTTTGCAAATGTTCCGGCTGTTCGAGCCCGAGATAGGAACGCGGGATTGACGACAAGGGTAGAATCTACCACCTAGGAGAATCAGCATGGGTCTTTCTGCTACCAAGGAATGAGATGCGTACCTTCGAAAAGTGCTTCAATTTACTAGGTAAGATGAGCAGATCCGGAGCGGGACCATCAAGCTTCAGCAGCGCTTGATGTGTCACATCCAGATTCACTTCTGACGCCAGTAATTCGGGAACGGGGAAGAGGGGGTAAAAGCTCTTCTGACCCAGCACATGTCGCACCAATCCCGCCATGGCGTCTTTTGTCCCTTGCGTTTGGCTCGAGGTCGGCGTCGCTTCGGCCTCTTCCACACGCTGTTGCACCTCTTCTCGCCTAAGGTGGAAGAGGATATCAGCAGTGGTGATGGCTATGAGGACCTCATTGACTGAGAAGGTGCAGGGATTAGGAAGGACCTTGATTTTCTGTCAAGTCAGCTGATGTGCAGATAGATGCTTGCTGACTGCGGCTGGTTCAGTTGGGAGCGGACCTACTTTTGGTATACCCAGAGCTTCCTTGTCGAAAGCTGCCTGGGGGAGCGCGACATGATGGCTGACAATGTCGCGTATACTGGGTACGAGAATGACGTGGGTTGATGGCGAGGTAGCGATGAAGCGGGTTAGGCGGGCAGTGATTTCAGTCTTGAAGATATCGGTGATGCTGCGGGTGATTGCGCCAGTAACAATCATGGGATGACTCGAGTCGATAAATGGGCCCAGCTGTTGTATGAGCTACTATCACTTCGAGGCATTGGCGATAATTAGCTTACCAGTATGAGAGCATCCGGGCGTTCTCGCTCTGCTACTTCCAATAACGCCTGTAATGGTTCGAAATCCAAATTGTCGTCCAGGCTGAACGGTCCGACCGCAACAGTCAAGCTGATTGGCTCGCCTCGCGTTTTGTCTCCATGCTGATATTCGAGCAGTTCATCATTCGGAGTTGTCGCCATATGCCTCGGAGGAGACTGACATCAGTACTCGTCCCTGCCGATGGATTAAATGACTCACCACCAGGACCTCTTCAACAGCAAAGAAACCTCCACCACCATTTCTCCCCTTTACACAAACCAAACAACCCGGAAACACGCCAAAGTTTTTCAGACCTGGGGGTCCGCCTCGCATGACCACCTCGCCGGGTGGGAAACGGAGAGCGATCCTTTTCCCCGACCCCATCAATCGGGACGATTCCAGGAATAATGCCAACGTAGACGCCTTGGCTGTATCTGCTGGCGGCGCCAAGATCCGTCCAACAGTGTAGATAGGCTCGTCCGAGACGAAGTGTGGATCGCCTAGTTCATCCAGCCCGTATGCAGTTCGTATATCCTCGCCGAAATTGTCGATCTGCTCGTCCAGCGCTTCACTCCGCTGAGAAACCTTCTCAAACATGTATCGGTAGTCCCAGTCTTTGGGGTTGGACGAGGAGGCAAGGGCGACGCGCGGGCGGCCGCTTGGTCTGTTGGAGGTAGTTTGAGCAAGGTGAGGGTTGAGCGTTTCGACAAGGGAGTGTGGTTGGGTACGGTTTCTAAAAGTCTGGGGTGTATCGCCCATCGAACTGTGGGGTCAGTCCTAGTCCTACTTAGAGTGGAGAAAAGCCTACCCCGGAGAAGCCTCATCTCCACTAATTGGACTGGTCACTGGACTTCCTCCGTTCGACCGAGCGGACGGTGTCTTGAGCATCGACGAAGAGGTGTCAAGGGTCGGGCGGTAGGAGCTTCCGCTCGGCCCAGCATTGGTCGTTGGTCGAGATGGCGTCCCATATGACCCCGGAGTGGTCTTTGCTAACGATGGCGCACCATTCTGCCTCGCGCTGGGTGATGGTGTTGCAGAAACACCCGACAGCTCGCTCAGCCTTGGGATATCAGTTTAGGCTCTAGCGCAAGGAAGTCTTCAACTCACAGTCCTCCCAAATCTCCATGTCCATGCCGTCCCCTTTTCACACCTATAGCACTGGACTTGCTTGCTCCATCTCTCGACCCAGCTACCCCCGACATGGCCGATGTACTATTTGATATCGCCTGAGCCTGTTGTTCGCGCTGGATCTCCCTCTTTAGCTCCCGCACAGTCGCTAGTGTCAGGACTGATAATTTCGCCCTTAGACCGGATGGACGCGACATCACGAAGGCTTCATATTTGAAGAAGAAGTTGGCCGGGGTCAGGTTGTACAGGCGGAGAATTGACAGACCTGGGATCAGTCTTGGCCCTAGGATCAGACTTACATTCTGCCATCACATCCTCGTGATCCTCTACAGCCGAGCCAAAGCGCTCGATGAGCTCTGTACGTTGGATTTTATCCCCAGTGGACATGACAAGGACTGAATCACGGGGTACTGTCTATGGATAAGAAACTCAAAGAGTATATGGACAAGGGCTAGAAATCTTTGACTACGGCAACGGGAACATGATGGACGCGACTTGCTTCGACGCGTCGTGGCCCGTGCGCAACATGTCCGTTCAGATTTTGTCCGAAACCAGATCTACTCATGATGCATAACTCCAGCCCTGTCCATATCGGGTGGATACACCTGCCGAGCATTGATATTAATCCTCCCTGAAGATATCCATCGCTTAGCTGACGCAAGCCGATCGCTATCTCCGCTGCAAGGCTCGAAATGTCGCGGTAACGTGCCCTCCATAATCCTGGGGATGCCTCACTATCAGCCCATACCCGATTATGCGACCTACCATGATAGCTTTCGCGTCCTCGGCCACTCATGATGATCACGTCTCCGGAACGCAAGATTATAGGGATTGGCTGTACGTTGCGGGTGTTTGCACCGAGTAGGAAGATTGCGGCATGTCCGAGCCTGCCTGTCAGGCGCAGTAGGTACCGGGCACTCACGATATGGATACAAGAGGTCTATACGGGTCTAGCCTAGAAGATGAGCTGAGGTCGATCGAACTTAAGCAGACACTCACTCGGCACGATCAACATGACCCATAAGCGTGTCCTTCCGATTGTAGAAGTTTACGATTCCAGTATCCGGTACTGCAGTCAGGCTCGGTAGGTCTTGTTTACTCACTGTAATCCGATGACCAAGCATGTGCGCCAAACTGAATTAAGTGGTCGTCCGTAAAGACGCCGCTCCAAGGCACATCCCGAACGATCTCCTGACATAGTCCAGCCAAATCCGGTGGGAACGGGATGGCGGAGGATGGTTCCAGGTCGTACATCTTTGTCGTCCACTATATCGTCAGACTCGGATCACGAGTAGACCCACTTTGTAGATGAGACCCAAATTAGCCCATCTCAATTCCGACATCAATTCCCCGGCTGTCTTTGCGCCCAGTCCCTCCGCCGGTAGATCCCCTCTCCACGCTTTATGCCTCGAAAGGATTTCCGCCACGCCTAACATTTGCCCAGATTCCACTTCTGTACCAGCTCGCGTATCACGCTCTCGCATTGCTGTCCGGATGACATCTTGCTGAGCTGCATCAAACTTCCTGAAGAGGGGTTCTACGAGCTCTGTCGACCCGCTCTGATAGAGCTCGAAGAGATTTGGCGGGAGGTCATAGTGCGTCGATAGAGATAGGGGATTGGGAGGAAGTGTGTAATCCGCTAGAGCTCTTTCGAGGAGGTCAAGCTGCTGATGCTCGTTACAGTATCCAGGAATTATGATGCACCCTGGACATCAGCCACAATCTCAACCTTCATATCCAGACATACCGTCATACACGAGATATCCCGTCTTTCCGCTTAACAAGCGCAGAACCTCTGGATCGAGGCCAGCAGGCATACTCGAAGGTCGCTCGCCCAAATCTCTCGCCTTGCCTTTGGCAGCCCGCCGCCTGTCATTCCCATTGGGATACAGATCCGGCACGGTATCATTCACAGGCGACCACCATCCCGCACTCCAGACTGGGTCATCTTCCGGCGTGTCTGGCCTGCTGACATCCACTACTGGATATGTGCGAAGGGAGGGTAGGCGTCCCTTGAGTGCTCGACTCTTGAAGTGCTTTTCGAGCTTGCGGAAGGGTGTGGCTTTGGCTGCTGTAGCGGAAGTCATATGTCCAGTTGCTGGACAAATTTTCGGCTTTCCGACCGAGATCGAGCCGTTTCATAATGTCACATGACCATAGGGTGTCTCTACCCATGTAAGGCTATGGGCCGGGAGTCTGTCACTGTACAAGCTCGCGAGCGCAAATTGAACAACAAAGACCCGTAGAGAGAATGCATAGAAGGAATATAACATAATAGACAATGACAAACTCTAGATCTTCATCTGGACACCCATCAGCATCAAACCCTAGAGAGACGAGCTTAGATTTGAAACTCACCTCCTTGAGCCCATCCTTCCAGAAAGTGAAGTATGGGGTTGTGCCGTCCTCTCGGTAGTTCTGGGATGTCAGCTCGGCTAAATGGGACGGGTTGACAGAACATACCAAAAGGGCGACCATACCGTCGGGGTTCATGCTCTCTCCGACGTAGAACTCGTAGTCCTTGAAGTTGGTAACAATCTTCTTGGCGAAGGCCTGGGCGTTCTTCTCGAAGACGGGGATTCGGTCGGGGTTGGATTCCTGGAGGTGGGTCTTGACGGCCTTCATGTAGCCCTTCAAGTAGGTGAGGTATGACTGTGATGTCAGTGTGAGCTTGGGGTAGTTCGGCTGGATCTTCACTGACCTTCTTGTCGAATTGGGTGGATTGGAGACGGAAAGAGTTGACGACGTTGTTGACCTGGGTGGCACCGCCCTCGAGGGCTTCCTCCATTTCCTCGGCTGAGGGGTTTCCTCCTACGGGAATTAGCTATTTGAGCTGGTTGGCTAAAGCGTCACACTGAGAACGTACCGATGTCGACCTCTCCGTCCTTGACGACAATCATGGTGCAGTCAACCTCGAATGCGACATCGTCAATCTCCTTCCTGAGTACTGATTAGCACGTGTGAAAGGGGGCTGTAGCTGCGAGCGGAGCTCTGGACCTCCAGCAAGTGAGCGGCGGACGTACAAGTCGTATGCGTCCGACAGCATCTCATCCTGGGTAACGACGTCAATGTAGAGGAGCATGGTGGGCGATGTATAAGGAGTGTGGGGTAGGTGTGTATAAGGGCTGTATCTGTAAGGTGTATAGGCAGAGGCAACTTTTTCCATCACCTTGTGAGATTTGAATAGGGACGCGATTTGTTTCCTTTTCTCCCAGGATTCCCCATGCCGGCATATGTCAGATCCTCGCTCCAGCCAAGCTTTGGACATCTCTATGTTGACAATCGGGCCATATACAAGCTATACCATGCGACCATCTCCCACGTCTATGGTTCGGAACCTGCCGCATCATCTATGGTGCAGATTACCGCTTAGCCCGCCAAAGCGGCTCAGTCAAGGATTGGGCCGCATCGACCGTCATCTTTCCACCTCATCGATCGGTCGTCAATCTGCTGTCGAGGCTCCCGCCTCTGACACTGCCGTATCTTCAACACATATACCAATTTCTGCGTCCATGGAGGGTAATATTCAATCGCCACCCAAAGATGAGCCAAGAGCTTCGCGGCAAAGTGCGTCAACAGCTGAATCCAATATGACCGCCATTCTCGGCATGGCATTCGTGACTGACATTGGCAGACACTTTGATGAACGGAACGTTGACGGCCAAGATGAGTGGTGTGAAGCGTAAGCTCTTTAACGCACTCGATATGTGCTTTGCCCTGATGACCCAGGTGTCAAACCGGAGCATAACGCTAAAGTCGCCCGCCTGCGCAAATCCCTCCGTCGCGTCTTGTTCAGGTAAGCACACGGCTCGTGGGTGACATTGACGTCCAGCCCCGGTGTACATTTCATCAGAGATCCAAGGACGGGTGTGCAGAATTTCGAAGCCAAGCTGGAAGAAATACCTCCTCCCGAACAATTTGCGTTCCACCGATGTCCCCAGTTCCTCAGCCCTTCAAGAGATGCGGTGAGTACAGGAACAGTCATGTTGACAGGTTGCTTTCTGACTTTGTAGAGTCTTGCTTCACTCGCTGCAAAAGTAGGATGCACGTTCGTCGGATCGACCTCGTCCCTCACACAGGCCTTGAGTCAAATCTACTTCGCTCTGAGTGGTACGTGCAACTTGATTCCGCTGAAGCTGGGTCTACACCATGCTGATCGAAAGGCGGGAAAGGAATCAATCTTTCTACAATCAGTATGGAGTTCCAGAAAGAAGTAAGCCTTTGCCAAAATCTCATGCTGATTCCAGCGAACAGACTTTACGGCTGGTGCACATTTACCCGCTTCGCTAGTGTTGCGGCCCCTGGCAGATCATCCGACAATCTACGCAGTCGACAGCGATAAATCGTACGACACTGATAATGTATTGTCGGACTATGTGCGTCACACTCTTGGACTACACACTGTCGGTGGCTGATGACTCCAGGGACGAGTGCTGGAGAAAGTTCTCACGAGTGAGGAGAATGACTTCAAGCGCTTCTTGAACTCTGCACCCGAATCCGCTGTTCCTGACAAGGAGCGGAATGAGCGTGAGGCTTACAGCTACTGTAGAGTGAGTGAATGCTAGTCATCTGAAGGGCGGAGCTAATTTCCAGACCGGCTCAATGCTCATGCGCTCTCAATTGGATTGCAAGGATTCTCGCCTGCCAGGATCAGGAGTATTCGACATCAAGACTCGCGCTTGTTTCCCCATCCGGCATGATAGGGCCAACTATCAGGCGAACAGCGTATATGACATCTCCACCGAGCGCGGGAAAGGGCAGACATTCGAGCGGGAGCTGTATGATCTCGCCCGGTCCGGCATGCTCAAGTACAGGTATGTCACCGCGGGAATCAGGCTGACTGTGTAGTATGCAAGTTCGGATAGGCGGCATGGATGGCGTGTTCTGTGCGTATCATAATACCAAACGCTTACTCGGATTCCAATATCTTCCACTGTATGTCGGACAGTGACAGACTTAGTGTCGACCTGGCTAATTTTTCAGAGCGGAAATGGACAAGAAACTCTTTGGTTCTCCTGTCATTGGTAAAATGTCATTTGGATACTGCGTCGCGCTGCTTGAGGTCGCTTTCAAATACATCACGAGTCAGGTGTCTGGCCAAGTAAGCTCGCTCTCTCTCACACCATGGAGCGATTCTGACCTTTTCAGGAATTGTCAATTATTGTACGCCAATCAAATGATAAATCGAATAGCGTGGACATAGCATTCTTCCCGACGTCTGATCCGACTGCTCGGCAGGGCATCAGACTGAGCATCCAAAATGTAATTGACGGCGAAACCAGGTTGGGCGAGCTGTACTTTGACCAGCCTTCTAGACCTTGGGAAGAATGTAAGTGTCATGACCCCCAATCGAGTCACAGCCTGACGTGTAGGGACGGCAAATTACCACATACGCCCTCTGGAATCAGACAACGTTGACAAGATAATCGCGTCGACCAAGAAGTTGCTAGGATCCATGGCGGTTCTGAGTGTACCGGAAGGGAAGACAGTGCAGGAGATGACCACTGCGAGTGAGGCTAAGGCGTCGGCGAACTCTTCAAGCCTTATGCAGTGGAAGAATCCGAACAGGCGCATCAAGGATATAAGGGAAGAGGCGAGATTGAGTGGGAAGGCCTACGAGGCGCGGAAATTGACCTGGCGGACGAATGAGCATGGCGAGCGCAGGGGTCGGAGAGTCAAAGTCAAGGTGCGGCGGTCAAAAATGCAGGGGGTTACGGCGGGGATATCGCCAGCAAAGAAGTAGACACCACATGCACAACTGCGATAGTCATGCACTAGTAGGCTCGGCCTCGCGATCGACCGATCGATTTGTTGACACGCGGAGATGAGGCGTGATCTCCGTTTTTGCCCGAATTCGGCCATCTCTGGGGCACGGGCTGAACGTTGAACGTGTCAGCGTTGTCCAGTACTCATCATCGATACACATCAACATGGCTTCAGTAGACGACATCCCTCGTGTCCTCGCTAGGAATAACGCATGCCATCAATGCAGGTGAATTACGACCGCTTGTGTAAATGACAAAGCTAAATCTCGCAGAAAACGTAAACTCAAATGTGATGCCGTCCGACCTGTCTGCTCACACTGCGCTAAACCGCGTGTGAGAGGCTCAGCAGCCCAGCTACCGCCAGAGCCATGTACCTGGGATGCGGCACGTCCAGATCAGGTGCCTGCCCGTCGGCAGAGATCTTCGTCAGCCGACAGAGAGGCGGAGCCTAGCTCAATAAGGAGTAAGAAGAGCAAGATTGCGGAACTGGAAGCTCGGCTAGGTACGCTTCTCGCTCAGCGATGTATGCGCATGCTGATATTGTAGCTGTATTTGAAGGCCTAATCCCTTCGGCAAATGGGCCGAACTCTACTTCCGACGTTGTCAATCCCGAGAAATGGGCTTCTTTAACTCAACGACCGCTCAAACTCGCTCAACCCACAGCGCAATCCACCTCCATGTCCCCGGCGGATGTTCCGCTGTTCAGCGATCCCGTATGGAATTTGAGCGACAACGCCTTTGACAGTGGATCCGGCGGCGCTTCGAGCTCATCGACTTTGGTCTGGCCCGATTGGCCTCGAGATTTGCCAAGTTTCCAGGTTGTCCAGCATGCAGTTGGGATCTTCTTTGACAAAGTCCCAACTTTGCCAAAAATGCTACATCGCTCGACATTCTTGGCACAGCTACAACTTCCGCCTTCGCACTATGCATTTCCGGTATGTCTTGATGTAATCCCAAAGGAGTGCCATTGCTGATCCGCAGTGCTCATCCCTCCTTCACGCCATCTTAGCCATCACGGCCAACCACATGCCCGAAGCCGCACTCGGCACTTCCGCTTACTTCCCCATCGGTACCCCTTCTGGCGCATATGAACATCCCATCCGCGATCTTGATCCTGAGCAAGAGCCGGCGCGTATCTTAGGCTTCGGCGCAGGCTGGCGGTCCTACGCATGCGAAACGCCCGTCGCCAAATTCCAGCTCTGGCATCGGCGAAAAGCATACGAGACCGCTCCGGTGTTCTTTGACCAGGGAGTGAAGCTGCTACAGTGCGTACAGGCACATGTCATCGCTACGACGGTCGACCAGTATAATGCCTGGTGGGTTGATCTGTGGATGGAAGCTGGAGCTTGTATACGGATGGCAGTTCCCCTCGGACTGAATGATAGTAAAGGTCGGTCGCGCATCAATGAGTACAGAAGCAAGCTGATGTCATAGACGTACATCCGGATGCGCTCGTGATGACGATAGGAAAAGCGCTTCTCCAACCGGCGCTCAGTACACGAGAGCACGACGAGCGGGTAAGGACGTGGTGGATGGCGTACATGCTCGAGCGAAGTGTGTCGATTGCTTCCATCTGGCCTCCGGTGAGTTTTAGACCTGCACTCTGCGTAATTTGCGTAATGAAGGGCAAAACTCACACCCCAGTCGTTGAGCGATGATGACATCTCGATCGAACTACCAATTCCTCAAACCTCGTTCGATCTCGGGTTGAATGATCACAAGGCTGTGCAAAACTTACAGTATGTCTAGCTCAGATCCAGCTAAACTTTAAGATCTCCCGACTTCTATTCTGCGCTTCCTCCCGCACACGCTGATGTGAGTGACACCCGGTGACTTGATCTGATAATCAGAGTCTGAACCTGTTGATCAAGGCGTACAAACTTCAAGGAGAGATCAATGCATTCTTCAGACGCTATTCCAAGGGCCCATTCCGCACCCAGTGAGTCATTCGTCTCGACAAAGCTGATCGACAGGATTTACGCCGCAGATCCTAACCTTCGCACCCTCTTATCGAGATTGTCCACACTCCGGTTGGCATGTCCGGCTCATCTGCGACGACCAGCACAACTCCATAATGGATCTCTCGACGTCGACCTCTTGGCCGCGACGATGCTCACTCATGCCGGATGCGCAACTTTAGCGGAACCCCTCATCACGGTCGAAACATGGACACACGATGTGTCGAGAATGTGCTTGACGGCCATCCGATCGGTGTTGTCTATACTGTATGATAGTAAGTGATTACGCCTGCGGCAAGAGTTACGGCTGATCATCCAGTAACCGCAACGAGTTTTGACCGTACGTATATCGATAATGACAGCCCCGAGATGTCGCTGACTTGCAGTCACACTACTCCCAGCATGTGTTCCATGGTCATGGACAATGTCTACACGTTGTCTCTTGCGATTCATCGCCGCTGCAGGCGAGGCGGGCGATCTGGTCTCTGTCCAGGTCTTCAGTTCGGAGGTTGAGGTGTTCCGGTATGTCATTTAAGATGATTTCAGGTTTCATGCTAATGGTACAGCCTGGCCCTTCAGCGGTATGGCGAGCGATTCCCCGTCGGTCAAAAACACCTCGACTTGATCGATAGCATTGTCGAGCGGAACGAACCAATTTCGAATCTCATGTGTCCGAGGGATGTGTTTAAAGCAGTGTCAATCTCAACGACAGAGGCTGCTTCCAGCCGGACCACACCAAGCTTTGCCACCTTGCACACACCGCCAAACATGTCTTCAGGCTCTGCATCGATCGGCAATACATCCGTCAATGACCCCACCTCATCTACGGCATTCCTTGACCAAGCCTTCGCGCACAATGCGACATCCGGGTTTGACATCTCTTCCTTTTCTTTCGATTACGATGCGATGGCGGAGTTATTCGCGACGAGCGACACGGTATTCAATGGCGCGGACTTTGTGTTTAAGTAGGTTGTATATTGTTAAGAAGGCTTGTATGGGAGCTCGAGCTCGTCAAGGCGGATGATAGATGGACCGTTGGTAACCGGTCGACATCGGGCCGGGTCGGGTATTGTCGGTGTTGCCGTAATATTCCAGGGGCTGTTCCTGAAACCTCCTTGGATGCTGCGCCTTAACGGCGACTTGACCCTTGTCTCGGGCGATAAGTGGGCTCATCCAGCCTCTATCCCGGGATCTCAACAATCCCACAATAGAAGGGGACGCGGCCTGTCAACTCGAGGTGGGGGTGAAGGTCGGGGCAAGAGGAGCTCCAGTGGGAATGCAACTGTTCATCTGTATTGCCACTATTACTACGAGCGGCTGCAGTCATTCGTCACCGCTTACCATTCGACTGACTGTTCGACAACTGCTTTCCAACTGCCGACGTAACCCTCGCAGATCCCCTCTCTAGCGTCATTTAGGATCTTCGGTAGTTGCGCTCTTGGCGATCGAGACTCAAGTGGAGCTATTTTCCCAGGCACGTGTAGTTAGCCGACCCTCCTCTTTCTCTTCACCACTCTTTACCGCTTCATCCATCAGCAAACTCATCACGCGCATCGCGACCCCGTTCACGAGCCCGGCAGAGGGGACGAAAAGTGTCCTGCAAAGAACAACGGCCCAGAATGAAATTCCCCATCCACGCGCTCCGGCGTAAATCCGTCATCCCCACCGCCCCCGTCCCTACCCACCCTCCACCTCCCGCCTCACCGCCTCTCGCCCGCGATGCCAGTGCGCCAGCCTACGATGGAGAGCTTCCCATCACGACTGCGCGTCCAATCACATCTACAACTCTGCAGATGAAGGATATGCTTATTGAGGACTGGGCGTCATTGAAAGTCTTTATGAAGACGATGGATTGGAAGACTGTTCTGAGGGCAATGGTACGGCGATATCTATGGAGTGAGTCCTACTGTATCTCAATTTGGAATCGTGCTGACCAGCATCAGAGTGGTATGCGATAGCAGCGATTGCCATTGCGCTCACTGTCCTCATTACGACACAGCACGATGCGGTGGTCAAATACTGTGCCCCTGTAGCCCACACTATCCGAAGTTGGCCAGGCGGATGGCTCATCCCCATTGCATTGCTCATTATCGTCTCATATCCCCCCTTGGTTGGGCATGAGAGTGAGTACCAAGTCTTTGATCGATTTACACACAGAGCTGACCCGCTTAGTCATCGGCATCCTTATCGGTCTGGTCTGGGGAATGGGCATGGGCTTTGCCATTTTGGCTGCAGGAACATTCATCGGCGAGGTAGCCCTATGGTTCAGCTTCAAATGGTGCTGCACCAACGCAGCGGCCAAGTTCGAGAAGAAGAACAGGCTGTATTGGAGTTTGACCCAGTTGATTCGGGAAAAGGTGAGTATTCACTATCGTTAAGGGTGCATGCTGACATGCAGACTTTCATGTTTGTACTCATCCTGCGATTCTCAGCCATCCCAGGGCACATCGTCACTGCTGTCTCGGCCTCGGCCGGCGCCAACTACTGGTCTTACCTCGCTGCGGCCTTCCTTACTCTGCCTAAGCAATTCACCATTGTCTATCTCGGCGAGGCATTCGGTCACAAGGAGCAAAAGCATCAGATCATCTCCACCGTCACCCTGCTGGCGACCATCGTCGTCACTGGTATTGCCGCCGTCTACGTCTACTACCAAATGCGACTGGTGTGGAAGCGCCGCGAGCTTGAACTGCCCACTACACTCGGTGTACAGATGGTCGAGAACCCCACATGGGCAGATGTCGTCGAGGCGGAGAAGAGGGAAGGGGAGATGAAGGAAACGATGGACCAGGAGAAGGTATTCTTGCCTTCGTTGGAGAAGAACGGGAAGCCATGGCTGGCCGCTGGGACAGGGACGAGGGCTTGGTCGGTGCCCCATCACATGACCGAGACGGAGATGCGGGAATTCAGGGAAGAGATGGACGGATCACAACCTATCCCCTCTGTGCAGGTCCACGACGCACCGCGCTTCACATCGTCTTTCGAGCTCGGTAGGACATCCCCTTCATTCCGCCCCAACAACACCCTGGACGTCGCTCCAGATGCCGCACGCTCATCAACGCCAAACTCTCTTCGACCCACTTCGGTCGAAAGGAGTCCATCCCGTATTCACTCCTCCCTCGACCTCGCTCGACCCGAGTCTGCGAAGGGAGGCAGAAATCAGGCGGACGACGCGGACACTTACGCCTACAACCGCGGAGGCAGACGACCGGATTTCGGCCGGATGCGAGGCGAATCAAGAGCGGCGTTGCTAGGCGCGCCCAAGAATGATGGGGCGGATAAGTGATTGGCTGGCATATCCTGTGAGAGGTTTAGGGGAACAATTCGGGCAGGTGGTAGCAGGAGATTGGGATTTGGCGTATACATCTGTTGGTGGGATCTGGGGATTTGTTTGTAGCAGTCTGATATCAGTTGTGTTAGGATTTCGAGTAGCAGGTGAGGGTACGTGAACTGAAGAGGGTCTTGTAGGTTAGCGTTTGCGTTTCGTATTCGTACTCTTTTTGTCTTTGATGATATGGTTATGGCTCTTGAAGCGATGAGATACAAAAGGGCGAAGATACTAGCCTCGACATGATGACACTCCAAAATCTAGGCATCTAAAGATGATCCAGCACCAGGCGCAACCTTGAACAACCGTTCCTCTCTACCCACCCGTGCATCTCCGAGCGCTCTCCATCTCTTCAATTGATCCTCTCGCCGATCTCTGCAGATCTCAATCATTGTCGGCCAATACGCATCGTGGTCATATGGCATCTAGTCGGATGAGCTCCGAGTCACCGAACCAATAGACTCACCTCCAAATTCCCTCCGCACTCCTTCAACAGATCTTCAGCAGCTACATCTCCATCTTTGATTATATCTGCCTCAAACTTGACTTTTCGCTTGGTGTTGGTATCGACGAATGGCCACATGAGGTTGACGAATGTCTTGACGATCCAGGGCATGGCTAGGAAATGGGAGGTGTGGAGCTTTTCGGGATAATACTCTGATAGGATGTGCAGAGTTTCCCGAGCGACCTGGGACGTCAGCGACTTGCATCTAGACGCGAGGACGGGTGAGTGAGGAGAACATACAGATATACTGGTTGGTTGTCCTGATCGTTTACCGATAAAGCTGAAAACGACAACGGTGTCTCTGCCGCATGTCAGCCGGTGTCACGTCATGAGAAACAGAGACAGATGACGGATCGTTGCATAGCTCGAGTAGGTGAAGGAACACAGAGTAGCTCGAGTAGAGCAAGGAAGAATCAAGACCTACGTTACGCCGTGGCACATCAGATCGGACGCACGTTCCAACATGAAGATCTGGAGGTCAGCATTACAGTAGACCTCGGATACCCTTGCAGTTTAGCGCGCAGCGAGACACTCACAGCATGTATCGCTCGACGTCTCTCCACAGGTGTCGTGTTTCGATTTGGGAAGAAGTAGATGATGGGTCGTCCTTGAGGCGTATATCCCAAAACGATGTTCTTGCCTGTTTTGGCCTGATTAAATCAGCGCGTGTAAAGATCTGTCGCAGCTGCAGGTGGACGATCAACAGGATACGTCGGATGTGATGGCTCCATCTAAGGACGCAGTACTCACCTCGGGCTCACAGGAATCTGACATTGCTTCCAGATCCTCTACATTCTCCGTGCGGCGCCATATGAGCGTCTTTTCTAGACGAGCAACTGCGGCTTCCTCGTCTCCTTTTGTAGCTATCAATCAGCCTTTTCATCACATCATGCCAATTGGGCTGTACATAGGGTAGACAGAATACAACTCACCTGTCAGATACCGGATGATACCCTCTCGTGACTGCAGGCCTTGCATTTAGCGCCGGTGTCCCCTCATGACCCATAAGGGTCGACTTACAAGAAACATCATCTCGCGCTCTGATAGTGAAACAGCCTCTGCCGCCTGTACAGCACCATGTTCAGTGCTCGATATAGGCAGCTCATACCCATCCGCGCTGAAGTGCGCGATTATTTCCGCGATCTTGCGCTCGGTGTCCTCCTCCTGTTGAGCGACCTCCAGGGGGTTCACGGGTCTTTGCGGAGGAGTCAGAAGTCGAATGAAGGCTTCTTTGAGGTTCGTCATGCTGTCCCAGCGAGTAGGGAGTGAGATGCAAGGAGCAGCGATGTGTATTTGGGTGAAGCCATATCAGGTTGTTGAACGTTACGGCATCAGGCGTGTTTCATGTTTTGGCTTTCCAGCCAGCCAAGAAGCGGTGCCTTCAAGAAGCGAATAAGGCCTTGCCTCCTTGCTATCATACATATCACTGAGCTTGCTATAGCCATGTCGCTGAGAGATCAATCGTGCTACACGCTCATCCTGCAGCAGTCCGCGGTGGATCCGGCAGTCGTTGAGCTTGTAGAAGTCGTGGGTACCAAACGGGAGGCGAGGTATGCGAGGGTAAGGGAACAGAGACCTGATGGAGGGGAGGTATACTCGTCGGTGTTATATGGTGGGCTCTACCGCATCACGCCAATCAGAGTGAAGAGCTAATGCTAGATCAGACTTCTTCAACGGTGCCAAACTCGCCGCGACGGGCTATTCAGCTGAAAGGGGGTCCAAGCAGCGTCGACTTCAGCTACATGGACCGGACGAAGAGGTGCCTTTTGATCTGACTGCCAAGATGTCTTTTGTAAGTCACATCCCTCCTTTGGTTGTGAATAGGAAGGCTTATAATCAGGAATGGACGTTTGTCTTTGGAGGCAACAGGTTCCGATGGACGAGGGAGATCTATGGCAAAGATTACATCTGCTCGTTGGACCGGAAACCTGATCCCAAGGTGGAGATCTGCCTGTAAGCTGATGACCCGATCAGGATGCTGATCATACAGTGCTCGAAGTGTCGACAAGAACGATCCCGCTCGGATCCAGATTCTACACTACAACCTTGAGAGGTTCCCAAATGAGATTACCGACCTACGAGGACTGGAGACGCTTCTAATCATGACGTATGTTACCGGTCCTTGGCCTTCATACCACCACCTACCATCTTGTCGTGTTGGTCATCTGTTGCTAATGTAGTCCCAGATTCATGTCATTTATCGATGCGAGTGAAGAGCGCTCTTCACGTCCAGTGGTTTCCCCGCCTATCCCATCGCCTAAGATGTCACCACCCTTGTCCGGGTCCGGGTCCGCATCAGGTGGCGGGATGTCCGCACTAGGACAAACCACCGGGAGACCAGCTCCCCAACAGGCGGTAGTTCCTGAAGATTTTGAAGCTGTACGTATTCTTCGTCGCAATTGCTGGTGGACTGCGGTGACTAATGGTATAGGAAAGCGAGAATGAAATCAGGGTTGGAAGGCAGAGCGATATAGATGAGCGTATAGCTCGCGCTGTTGGGCTTCTCATGGTGAGCTAGCTTTTGACATCCAGATAATAAGAAGGAACAGAAGCTCATATGCCAGGATCCATCAGTTCTGTTTGTGATTATCCGTACTGCGGAGCCGGCCGTTGCGCAGAAGGCTTTGCAGATTGCCTTGGGCGTGACGAGGTGTGTCACCTTCACTTGGACCGTGCGCCGGGACACAAGCTGACCAGGACAGATTCCGGCATAGGGAAGGCTTAGCCGACTTACATCAATATGTCGTTGAGCAGACAGAACCAGATCCCCCATCTAAGCCTGCTAAAGGACCAAAGGTTATCAAGTTGGATGATCCTGTCACTCCTACACCTACCCCAAAGTGAGTACCTTTGTATCACACTCGTATCTCGGTCTTGATACTGACTCGTTGCAGACGCCCATCACAGCCTTCCACATGCCTCAACATCTCCATCTACCTGTCCACGATACAATTGCCTGACCTGGTGCCAAAGGTCCGCCCAGTCAACCCAACCAATGGTCAAAGTGCCAAACCCGGACAAGGCTCGAATCCGAAACCCCCGGCGCAGGAACTGCGCAAATCCAGCGGGAGTTCCAAGCCGCCAGCGCAGCCTATACAGATACCGTCGCAACCTGTTCCCTCTCTCCCGCCACTGAAATCAGCCAACAAGCCTGCGCCTGCAAAGGCACCAGCGATGCCGTCGAGGCCTTCGCCAAGTCAGGCTATTGTGAATCCGATTCCGAAGCCCTCGAAGTTCCCAAAACCACAAACGGGGCCTTCGGTGGCGGCTCTACCTCATCCCTCCACAGCACCACCACGGCCCCCACCACCTTCAGCTGCGGGTGAAGGAAAGGCGAAGAGTGATTCCGTAGTCAAGAAGTTGATAGCGATGAGCCGGAGATGAGACGAGGACGGTCTTGTACGAAAGTGACATGCACAAATGCTAGAGAGGCCGATCTAAAGGTAAACTGATAGTGCTACAAGCGAGCGATTAAACATGAATCCCTCCACCTCGTTCTTCTTCGTCAAACCCCTTATTTGCTTCTGACCAATCTATCGCCTGGATTCCCGTTTCAAATTCCCAATGAAGTACCG
The DNA here is from genome assembly GCA_001600615.1 of Dioszegia crocea. Taxonomy (NCBI): domain Eukaryota; kingdom Fungi; phylum Basidiomycota; class Tremellomycetes; order Tremellales; family Bulleribasidiaceae; genus Dioszegia; species Dioszegia crocea. The sequence continues at coordinate 2,051,039 of BCKK01000002.1, forward strand.
AACTCGTGTTTCTCCGCCATACATTTACTCCTCATCTTCCTCCTCCTCTTCGTACAGTCCCAAAAGGTACGCCTTTCCGACCCTATACGCCTTGATGCAAATGAGGAATTGCTCTGAAATCTTCTCGAGCGCCTCCTTCTCCGATAACGCCTCGCCCGTTTCCTCATCCCGCTTGTTTCCGTAATGCTGGATTCTCTCGCATGCATCTTGGACTTTGATTATGCCCAGAGCGGCCGAAGAGCCTTTGAGAAAGTGACCGAGGGATGATAGTGAGGCGAGGTTGCGGTCTTTCCTGAAGAAGGTTTAGCCGAATGCTCTCCGTTTTACATCCATAAAGTGGAGATGCAAGATGTAAGAGGCAACTCACAGTGCTTCTTCGATCTGCCTGAACGTCTGCTCTGCCTGATCAAAGAATCCCCAAACGATGCTCTTGCTGAAGGCATTGGGCTCCTCATCCCCAGATCCATCATCCTCGTCTTCGTCCATATCTCGGATCTGCTGGAACACCTCAATGTCGATGACACCATCGGCAGATGCGGGAGCCTGGGTATCAGCAAGAGGTTTCGTAGCAGCGCAAGCTCGAGCGATGATGCCTGTCTTGGCGGTGGCACGATCAAAGGACGAGAGCTCATGGACATACCTTGACTTTCTCAGCTAGAAGAGCTTCGACATCGACCGCTGTGGTGCCATTTGATGGAGCAGCCGAAGAGCTTGCTGTTGGAGACGCCATTGTAAGGGGTGATGAGGCTGTGCGTTGATGGAATGTGCGTTGGATCGCTGTGGCGCTTTGAGTGATCGAGGCGAGGTCCGGGCGTGAGATGCTACGGGACTTTCCGCTGGAGCTGCGATTTTTTTGCGAGCTGTGAGGATCACGCCTTGCTGTACCGGTCGGATAGGCAGGGAGAGTGGTCTATATGTAAAGTATGATAAGTGTGTGAATGTCTAGCTGATATGGGACAGGTGGGCGTTTTTCGGTGGCGTTCCTTTCGGCCAGCTCGGCGTGATGTGTTACGTAATATATTCCATTCAACCATGACTTTGGGACACCCACCATAAGGGTAGCATACCATATCGCACTCACTCTTGCTCATGTCAGCCCCTCAGCTGTCGCCCGTGAAGCTGCCGGCGTCTCTTCCAGATGTACGAACATTGACAACTCCCGAAGAAATCACAGCCCGACTAGCTCTGATAGCTCGACGCGAATCCGACCTGACTCTCGCGCTCAACGCGCTCATTTCCGACCGAACGCATATCGACTCTGCGCTCTCTCGCCTACGGATCGTAGGCTCGCATGTCAGCCGGCTAGCTGTGGAGGTAGATGGAGGGTCTGTACCATTCGGAGCGGCCCCACCGCCGTTCGGAGCTTCGTCGAGGGGATTGGGATTGCAAGATGGGGAAGGGGACGGACCGGGTGAGGGGCTCGTCGAGCGGATAAGAAAGGTGTGGGAGACGAGTGAAAGAGTAGGAGGGAAAGTCCGAAGGCTAGATACGGAGATTGGACGGGTGAAGGAAGCGGTGGATATTGTTACTGAGGTTATGGAATTGAAGGTATGTGTTGCGGCAGCCAGAAGCGCAAGAGCTGATTTGTAGAATGCCCTACAAACCTGCTCGGCAGCTATTACGAAGGAAGACTGGGAGTCGGCAGCGCGAGCTTGTAAGCGCGCAATGTCAATCAGGGGAGATGTCATTACGGGTGATTATGCAGGAATCGTAGTGGTGAGTTTTGTATCTTCCGTTGAATGCCAGACACCCTAGGATAAGGCGTTATCATCTTAGCACGGCTGACACATCAGCCAACACCTCTACAATCCCTACCCCCACCGCAAATGCTTCACAAATTGCGGAATACCCTCTTACATACCTTCCGGTCTGAATTCGACGCAGCTGCGTCGCGGAAAGACCAGCAGGCCGTCTCGCGCTTCTTCCGCTTATGGCCTGGTATCGATGCGGAAGAAGAAGGATTAGAGGCATATGGTGACTTTGTGGTGGGACTTGTAAAGGCGAGAAACGCTGCGGCTGGAAAGCGTAAGTTCTGCGTTGCAGAGTATTGTTGTTGTGCACGCTCAATCTATAGCCTCGTCACCTATGTACTACCTCACCCAGCTCACTTCATTACTCGAAGCTATCGCGCATATCATAGACCAACATCAGCCGGTGGTGGAGAAATACTATGGAGTAGGGCGGATGCGAAAGGTTGTCCGGAGGCTGGTAGAAGAGAGCGACCGGGTACTCCGGGGTCTAGTCGAGGGGTGGGAGGAAGAACGGCGCGTCGGACGCCTGGTAAGTTGACATTTTGCCACAAATGCGGGCTCACTGCTGATTGACTTAGATATCCGAAACGAAGCAGACTAAATTCCCCTTACTCATCAACCCCTCCCTCCTCCCTCCCCTTTTCCCTTCGTTGGCATCAACAACCACCGGCCCACAATTATCCGTATCGGCAATAGCCAACAGCGCCAGTTCGCACTTGGGCAACATCTCATCGGCTACTGCTCTACTACAGCAATATGCTCAAGGCGGAAGTACTGGCGCTGTCAAGAAGGGCGCTTCGCCGCAATTGGGTGCGGAGGAAGAGCCGAATGGACCTGATCCGAAAGATGTCGATAAAGTGCTGGGCGAGCTGGTTGCGCTTGGCGGGCGATGGGCACTGTTTAGGCGTTTCGTCAATGGCAGATTGGAGGTGAGTGTTGTTGGGGCGTCAGGGCTCTTTGACCTGTGACATGGGACTAGACTGATGAGTTCCAGGAAGATACGCCAGAGGATGATGCTGGCTCGCCAATGAAAGTCGCTCCGGAGGAAGACTCGTCTACCGCTCCACCCATAGTGTCAGAGATCACTTCGCAAGGGGAGGTACTCGAACAATCCGGAAGTCACAAAGCGATACAAAACCTGCTGAGAGTATACTATGAGCCACTCGAATTATGGTTTCTACGAATTAGCATTGAAAAGGTAATCTTACCCCACACTGTATGGATTCGATGCTGATATGCAGGCTCACTGCCTCGACTCGCCCGACACCTCTTCCCAACCCGTCGTCTCATCTCTAGTGGACGATACTTTCTACCTGATAAAGCTCGTCTTGAACCGGATCCTGTCGTGTGGCTCCCTATCTACGCTCCGGTCTATGCGTCAAAAGCTGGGCGAAGTCATTGAGAGGGATTTTAACGGGATCATCAAACGGCGTATGGAGGCTGTTTATGCGGGTCAGGCGGTGAATGAGCGTGAGAAGGAGAAGAGCAGGGATCAACGCTCGGCATTTGTGGTGCGTATTGTGGTTTAATGCGTAGCAGTAATTTGCACCGCTGACATCGTAGATATACCTGAACAACCTAGATGTTTCGGCAGATTATATGGATCGCCTTATCCTTAATGCGCAAGACTCAATATCGAATGTTTTTCTAGAAGAGGAAACGGAAGAAGTCAAGAAGGAGTTGAAGGCGCTCGGTGGCACTTCTGGGGATTTCCGAAGTACGGCCAGGGTGAGTGATTGCGGCCCCCATTTCCGGTTCCCATAAGCTAACGAATCAGAACGGCCTTGAACAGCTTTTCAACCAACTCACAAGACCGCGGCTGCGTGCCCTTCTGGATGAATGTTACAGAGACACCTCGTACCTTATGGATGACGATGAATACGCCGAGGCGGAAGAAGGGGATATGGTGCGGAAGCGATTCCAGCGTGCATGGGAGGGGCTTGTTGATGGTTACAAGGTGAGTTTATTCGTCGAAAAAGGTTTGATTGTGACTGACCAGTCCAGGACGCATTGACGGATCATAATTATCAAATCTTGTTCAACCTCACTGTGGAGACGCTCGTCAGACCGTGGGAGAAGACCGTAATGGGGATGAGATTTACAGAGGTCCGTTTGGGGAGTCTCAGCTCGGCGATGGTATGTCTGGCTGACTCTTACAGCTCGGTGCAATCAGGTACGATCGCGATATTCGTGGGATCGCCAATTATCTGTCAACCCAGACCAACTTCGGCGGAGTCAGAGAGAAGTTTACGCGATTACAGCAGATCGGTACTGTGCTCAATATGGATCAGGTATGTCGCTTCTACATCAGCGTATACGGTCGTGGCTGAAATCTACCAGGAAGAAGACCCAGAGGAGTTTTATTCCAATTCGGGCATACCGTGGCGAATCAGTAAAGCAGAGTATAATGCCGTATTGGAGCAGCGACAATGAGATGAAGGTTCACCCTTGGTTCATTGTCTTATTTGTACAACTATCAATCACTCTCAGTGCCCAACCCAGCAATAAAGCCCCATTCCGCACCTAATTCTTGCCAAAAGCTCGCCTCGTCCGCGCTCACATACAGCTTTGTCCCTGCCAACTCCTTCACGTCCCTATCGCTCAATTGCCTTCTGCGACCATCCCCCATACCCTTTCCTGCGACCTGAACCAGCCTCGCATGAAGGTGGAAAGTCGAATGATACAGTTGACGCAATATCAATCTCCCCCTTCTGACTGCTCCGTCCTCTTCTCGCCCTATTCCCTCACCCGTAAATAGACCCTCTGCCTCATCGTCCCCCTCGATATCTTCCAGATCCCGGGGGATCAATAATGCCCTTGCATCGCCATCACCATCCTCTTCGTCCAGATGGATATCGCCTAGCCCGGCCCGGCCTCGGCCTACTGCATACTCACACACCCCGACGCAGAGGGACCAGAGACTGCTGATGACGTCGAAAGCTAATAGCCACCATCCGCCTTGACCGGTATATAGATGTCGGCCAGAAGATGATTGGGCGTAAGATGCGGAGTGGAGGGAGGGGCCATGTGTGAGGGAAATGGAGGGTGGGGAGGCATCGAGCAGGAGAAGAGAGCGATAGAGGGGTAGATCGGCTAGGTGGTAACTTGTGCCTATGGGTGTTTTGGCTTTCGGCTTTGAAGGCGATGGGGATGAAGATAGTGTGGGTGGGCTGGTTGAGAGGTCGAGGAAAAGATCATAGACTGCATGTGCGCGATAGATGGCATCGGAAGTTGCTAAAAGTGTCAGCGTGGATGGTTCAGTGTACCAAACGTAGACTCACTCGCTACCCATCCACCTTTCCGCTCTTTTAGGGCTGTGAGCTCCATAAGTCCCACATTCCCTAGCCAGACGCCTATACCGCCTATTGAAGCGGGGGCGAGGGCCATTGCTGCGATACACCACGCAAATGCTCCGACTGGTAAAAGCGGGGGTTGAGAATATAGCAGCTGTAGTTTTAGTAAGGGAGCTGATATACTTGAGCGCACGATGAGACTCACTATTCGCTTTCCTGTTAGAGCGGCTTTGTAGATGGGGATGATGAGCGGTCCGAGGATTGATAGGAGGGATGGGAGGTAGGCGATGGGATGGTCGGGCTGGGCGGGGGGTAAGCTTGTGACTGTTGAGATGCACGATGTCCGCACTGGGTCCATCCTGCCTTAAGACGAGACAATGCTTTGTCCAAACGCAGACATGCAGGGGAGACACGTACCGATACCGTCCCTCTTCCCTCGACTAACGTCCGGACCATCTGCACCCTATCGCCTTTCCCTTTCCTTGCTGGACCGCCGTTCTGCCCATCGCGATCTCCCCTGCTCTCCTCCCACGCAGTATCCAGCAAATTCCTCGCTATATCCCCATCAAAAGGGTTCCCAACCGCCTCAAGCCGATCGTATAGATCTTCCAAGGCCGGTCTGAGCTCAAACAGATCTTCAGGGAGATCAGATGCTGGGACTTATCAGCTACATCTTCACTGTTCCGAGGCGTCTCTCTGGAGAGAATACCAGGCTCTCGCTGAGACCTGCTGCAGACTCACAGATGATGACGCCCAATGTGCCCATTCGCCTTCCTCGACCCTCTTCCACCGGTCGATTCCTGAACAACCCAGCTCCTGGCCATCGGGACGCATGGGTGAATGTAACCAAATCCGACTCGAGCAAATGTAGACCTGAAGGGAGAGAGATATGTTCAATGTCCTCAGAAGGTATATCAGAGTCTGTACATCAGCTTAAGGTCGCGATGCGGTATCAGAGACATCCGAGAGCAAGGGATAGTAAGCTGACCTGTCGACTGGAAGTAAATCGTCGTTTGACCTTTGATGTCGTCAAAGTGGGTAAGGAACAGGGCTGATATGGGAGGTAGGGCCGCCATGATTGACTGCAGCTTCGATGACTCGGTCTTAGAGCCTAGACCGGGTATTGGGAAATGCGGAGGAGAGAAGGTTGATGCAGCTCGGATGCGAGATGAAACGTATCATCGCGAGGAATTCTGGCTGAGCTCGGGCGAGTCAGAGTCTCAGTCCGCCCTGGCTCCGCTGAGCGATGCCCATCAGTGACCTCGTGCCTATCGCACCTGGCTAGTGCTGCACTTATGTGCAATGCGCCCACCCTTGAATATGCCTCGAGTACCGCTGCTTCCCTTCGCCATTACAAACTGTGTCGAACCGACCAAGATTGCTAGAATTGGGTCGTACTTCGTTGCATGGTATATGTAATCTACAAAGCGCAACCCCGACATATCGGCCTGCGCCTCTCGCCGACGTGGTCTAAGCGAAGTACTGGATCGTCAGCATGGAAGGCTGATTTCAACGTGTTTATGTAGACTCACATGGTGCTCCTTGGCCTTCTTGGCCTGTACTTCTAGTATTCCCCCGTAGAAATGTTCATGGTTGAGCTTCGTAGCATTTTGACGAAGAGCCAGCTGTATCGTTAGCAGATGTTTCACTCAGTCGCAAAGCAGGCGTCGCGAGATCTTGGACTCACCATTCCCGCCTCCACACACACAGCCTTCAATTGCGCCCCATTCATATCTTCCGTCGAACGCGCCAGTTCTTCAAAGCTGCAATTGGGTCAGCTCAAACCTTCTGATCGATCGCCAAATTATCAGGCTGAGAGAGACGGGGACGTGAACTCACTTAACACCCTCGTGGTTTAACTTTCTAGCGTGAATCTGGAGAATATTTTGACGAGCAGACTCATTCGGTAATGGGAATTCAATCTTTCGGTCCAATCGGCCAGATCGTAGCAGCGCAGGGTCCAAAATATCAATTCGGTTCGTAGCGGCGATGACCTAGTATGTCAGCTAAGCACAGCGGCAAAATACCGACAAGAGAAAACAAACCTTGATCCGACTATCACTCGAAAATCCATCGAGCTGATTCAACAATTCCAACATTGTCCGCTGTACTTCTCTGTCACCGGATTTATCACTGTCGAACCGCTTCGTCCCGACCGCATCCAACTCGTCGATGAAAATAATTGCTGGTGCCTTCTCTTTCGCCAATTCGAAGGCATCTCGAACCAGCTTGGCACCGTCACCAATGTACATCTGAACGAGGGCTGGTCCGGCCAGTTTGAGATAGCAGGCGTTTGTCTGGGCAGCACAAGCTCGAGCGAGAAGTGTCTTTCCAGTTCCTGATGATCAGCAAGAGCGAGTGTGTGAAGAGTGAGCCCATGTACGTACCTGGTGGACCATACATCAGACAGCCCTTTGGTGGGGTGATACCGAGCGTCTTGAATTTGTCCGCTTGTTGCATGGGCAGAACACTGAATGGTCAGCTGGTATCTGAACGGAGATTTTCACTATCCCTACAAAAGTCAACTTACATAGCCTCAACCAACTCCTCAATCTGCTTATCCAGCCCACCAATATCGGTATATGTCTCCGTTGGCCGCTCGTCCACTTCCATAGCCTTCACCCGGGCGTCATATTCTGTCATGTCAGCTGATCGTCGTCGCATTGGTGCGGCTCTTTTAACTGACCAGCAGGAAGTTTGTCCAAGATAAGGTACGAGTCCTTGTTCACTCCTATCAAATCTCCAGGGATCAACTCGTTATGAGGCACTAGTCCGATCATGGGTAGGAACACAGTCTACGGCGGTCAGCTGATGATCTCACTTAACAGAAGCGCTGAATACAAGCTCACTTGTCTAGTGGAAGTTTTGATAGTTGCGCATTTTGTCTTCTTTGCGCTGTGCTCATTGTGCGCTCCTCCATCTTGCTCTTCCGCATCCACATCGAGAATCTGAACAATTAGCGGCGTGATCTGGACGGAAGCGGTCGATCCGGCCGCGGAGTAATTATTCGCCCATCATCCATTCACTCGTCATCAAGATCACTCGATCCCGTTCTTTTCATCGTCCATCCATTGCCATACCATTCGTCCCACAATCCGATGCAGCCCAAACACGCTCACTCACCTCAACCACCTTGGACACCAAATATGGCAGCACTTTGTTCTGCTTGATTTTCGTCGTATTATCTGCGATTTTCTGCCTAATCAGATATCGTCCACAGTGTCAAACCAGGATCCATCGCACCTCCACCATCTCATTCCGCTCATGATCCAACCTCAGCTTCTCCTGCCTCATCATTCTGATTTCATTATCGATCATTCGTGCCTGCATCTTGATATCCTGCTCTGTTCCCTGTGCTCGTCAGCGGGGCTTCCCTCTACAAAGCGATGAGAGTGAGCTTGCACTCAGAACACCCTCTGGTATATCCTCTAGCGTATCCTCTTTTGTCTGAGGCTCCTCCATGGCGACATCCTCGGTTCCGGCCGTTGCAGCCTCGGCAGCCGCGGGCGTTTCTGTCTCTGTCGATGGCGCCGCGGTATCATCTTTCGCCGCTGATGATGCTGGTGTCTCGTTTGGAGGAGGGACTGGGGGGTCTGATGCTGGTGCGGACATTGTGAGTAGTGGTGAGAGTGATGGAGGAATGTTGAATTGTATGTAGCTTGTGGTCAACGCGCTCGTCAGCGACGCCTGGCCTCGGAAGTATTCCTGTCGTTTACGTAAACCTCCACCCACACCCACCACTCACTCACTCACTCAAGCCATGCAGTCATCCATCCCTGTACCTGTACATCCCACATCTAAACCCCGGTCTTCCGCAACCATGTCATTCTCCACACGGAACGCATACTACCTGCGCGCCTCAAACTACCGAACAATACCACTCTTTCTCTACCTGGACGAGCGCCATGTAGATTGGATGTCCGATCATGTCCTCCAGGGCGTCATCGCTGGCCTGCAGTCCAAGATGCAGGGCATGATTGACGAGGCCAGATTACGAACTATGAAGGCTAAGAGTCATGGAGTTGATGATAAGAAGCATAAGGTGTATGTCGAGCGAGGAGAGGGATATCAATATTGTTACTTCTTGAGAAGTACCACTAGAACTGAAGTGATTCTGCTCAAGGTAAGTTCATATGCCCGTATATGAGCCAATGGGGCCGAGTCTCACTCGTTGGTCTATTCAGCACGGATTCCTGACGCATTCAGCAAAAGACGTTCTCCCTACGACCTCCGACCCCACCTCCCATCCCCGCAGAAAGTTCTGATGCCCGAGCCAGATCATCATCCTCTCGGCCCGCGCCAGGCAGGAATAGTAGTCGGTCTAGAACACGGACACGGTCTATATCTGTCCGTCCTCAGGATGAAGACGAGGGTGACGAGGATGACAACGCGGACAAGTCAGACCAGGACGAGGACATCAAGCCTGAGATACCAGAGGAGTCGGAGACGGATTTCAAAGACTACAAGCCGGATGTCTCTGTCACTTACAAAGGTGTGCACATCCACTTAAGCAAGCGGTTATTTGTTGGACTGACTTCTAGGCTTCGGTACATCATCGATGCAGCTGGTCCTAATCGTGGAGCCCTACCCTCCTCTTGCCCCGTCCGAGTATGCTCCCCCCGTCTCTCGCCTCTCGACACGTTCCGCATCCGTCGTGTCTGCCTCTCCGCGATCTCGCACCCACGCGTCGAGATCATCACGGTCGGGCATGAGCGGGTCCCGTTTCACCGCTACTGCGCCTCTGGAATCCGCATCCATTGAGCCACAAAGTATGGCCAACATGCGGAACGCCTCACGATCGGTATCAGCTGTACCCCAGCCAAACTCTAGACGAGGCGGAACGACATCTGCTACGCCGTTTGGAAGTACGCCCGGACCGGACTTCGGGACTCCCGGACCTTCACGCCGCTCGGCGACTCCGCTCTTTCTTCCCGGAGCGCGAGATACGCCCTTCGATATGGATGAAGAAGACGAGGAGGCTCATGAGCGCTATACTGCTGCGTTGAGAGAAGGGCGGGTGAGACTGCCGTCAGTATCTCGACCGGCGGGTGGGGCGGACATGGGAAAGAGCGAGCGGAGGAGTTTGAAGCGAAGAATAGAAGAGGAAGAGGATGGGGATGATGATGAGCCTGAGGGAATGGAGAGATTGGGAGAGAGGCTGGTCAAGGCTAGCGAGATGGAAGAGGGGGTTATTAGGGTGGTAGGCGGATGGGAAGAGAGGGGGGTGGGAGAGACGAGCGAAGTCATGGGTCGGGAAGAGGCGGAATAGAAGTCAAGAAGGGTTCTGGGGAAATCATTCGTGGATCCTCAAGCTCTTGCAGGCGAACCTTTGTATCTACCTTGAATCCCATAGCGTCGACACCGGGCGGGTCAGTCACTCCACGGTGTGGCTAGCACGGAGGCTGCATACAAGCAGGGCGCCACGTCTGGATCGTGCTGGACGAGTGACGTGTAATTTGTATTTGACTGTAACAATCTAGAACATTCCAGAGCTGGGCTGCCAAAAAGTTCCCTCCACCGCGAGGATATTTGACGCCAACCCCGCCTGCGATTCCTTCTCTCCCTTCATACAGCTAAGAGGCATTCATTCATAGCCAAAGCATCAAAAGATCGTCTACACAGACATCCATCACTCCCCTACATCAAAACAGACAGCACATACAACAGTAAGTCACCCCCTCGTCCCATCACTCAACGCGCAAATACTGATCATTCAGTGTCCGCCGTTGCCCCCACCGAGACTTTCGGTTTCCAGGCCGAGATCTCTCAGCTTCTCGACCTCATCATCAACACCTTCTACTCCAACAAGGAGATTTTCCTCCGAGAGTTGATTTCCAACTGTTCGGATGCTCTCGACAAGATCCGCTATGCGGCCCTTACCGACCCTTCGCAGCTAGACACTGAGAAGGAACTCTTCATCCGCATCACCCCTAACCGTGAGGAGGGTACCCTTACCATTTCCGACACTGGTGTCGGTATGACCAAGGCCGACCTTGTCAACAACTTGGGTACGATCGCCAAGTCTGGTACCAAGGCGTTCATGGAGGCCTTGTCTTCCGGTGCTGATATTTCCATGATTGGTGAGTGAAGTTCTGTGTTGTTTAGGGCTGGGCTGACCTGTAGGTCAATTCGGTGTTGGTTTCTACTCTTCCTACCTCGTCGCCGAGCGTGTCCAGGTCACCACCAAGCACAACGACGACGAGCAGTACATCTGGGAGTCGGCCGCTGGCGGAACCTTCACCATCACCGAGGACACCGAGGGCCCCAGGCTCGGCCGTGGTACCTCCATGAAGCTCTTCATGAAGGATGACCTCAAGGAGTACCTCGAGGAGAAGCGAATCAAGGAGATTGTTAAGAAGCACGTGAGTTTGCAGGTCGTGGCAAAGCTGACGATAGTCCGAGTTCATCTCCTACCCTATCCAGCTTGTTGTCACCAAGGAGACCGAGAAGGAAGTTGACGACGAGGAGGATGAGGAGGTCAAGGAGGGTGACGCCAAGATTGAGGAGGTTGACGATGAGGACTCTGGCAAGAAGGCCAAGAAGACCAAGAAGGTCAAGGAGACCACCACGGAGAACGAGGAGCTCAACAAGCAGAAGCCCATCTGGACCAGGTGAGTACAGATATACCGTCTTTGGGTTTTGCTGACCCTCAGGAACCCCTCCGAAGTCACCCAGGAGGAGTACGCCAGCTTCTACAAGTCCATCTCGAACGACTGGGAGGACCACCTTGCCGTCAAGCACTTCTCGGTTGAGGGTCAGCTCGAGTTCAAGGCTATGCTCTTTGCCCCCAAGCGAGCGCCATTCGACCTGTTTGAGCAGAAGAAGAAGAGGCACAACATCAAGTTGTATGTCCGTCGTGTGTTCATCACCGAGGACAACGATGAGTGTGAGTGATGACTTGTAGGCATTGCTGATTTTAGTGATCCCCGAATACCTCAACTTCATGGTCGGTGTCGTCGACTCTGAGGATCTCCCCCTCAACATCTCCCGAGAGACTCTCCAACAGAACAAAATCCTAAAAGTCATCCGAAAGAACCTCGTCAAGAAGGCTCTTGACCTCATCTCGGAGGTCTCGGAGGACAAGGAGAACTACGACAAATTCTACCAGGCCTTCTCCAAGAACCTTAAACTTGGTATCCACGAGGACGCCGCGAACCGATCCAAGATTGCCGAGTTCCTCCGATTCCACTCGACCAAGTCGGTTGACGAGCAGACCTCGTTCAAGGACTACATCACCCGCATGCCCGAGGTCCAGAAGTCCATCTACTACCTCACTGGCGAGTCCCTTGAGGCCGTCAAGAACTCTCCGTTCTTGGAGGTTCTCAAGAAGAAGGGCTTCGAGGTCCTTCTCTTGGTCGACCCCATTGACGAGTACGCAGTTACTCAGTTGAAGGAGTTTGACGGAAAGAAGTTGGTCTGTGTGTCCAAGGAGGGATTGGAGCTTGAGGAGACCGACGCTGAGAAGGCTGAGCGTGAGAAGTGAGTAGTTTTCCTTTTGTTTGGGGAGGTCGACTAACATCCCAGGGATGTCAAGGACTACGAGGACCTTTGCAAGGCCATCAAGGAGAACCTCGGTGACAAGGTTGAGAAGGTCATTGTTTCCAACCGTATCACCGACTCCCCCTGTGTTCTCGTTACTGGCCAATTCGGCTGGTCATCCAACATGGAGCGAATCATGAAGGCTCAGGCTCTCCGTGACTCTTCCATGTCATCTTACATGGCTAGCAAAAAGACCATGGAGCTCAACCCTTCCCACCCCATCATTAAAGAGCTCAAGTCCAGAGTGTCTGAGGACGCCGCCGACAAGACGGTCAAGGACCTCACCTACCTCCTCTTCGAGACTGCGCTCCTCACTTCCGGCTTCACCCTCACCAGCCCCCAGGACTTTGCTAGCCGTATCAACCGTATGATTGCTCTTGGCTTGAGCATCGACGCTGAGGCGGAGCCAATCGTGGCGGAGGATGCGGACGATGTCCCAGCGCTCGAGGACGCTGCAAGTGGATTAGAGGAAGTGGATTAGTAGCACCGAGTAGGGTATACGTTCAATTTTAGCCAAAATGACTTAGAGAGAGGCGAAGAGAGGCGAAATGTATATTTTCTGGTATCAATCTTGCTCGAGTGACGCAGATTTCATGCATCTGAACAGTTCAGACCACTATAGAGTTCGGTTTTTTTAGGCGGGGAGACGCTACTTTGATGAGATAGGTGGTGAAAAGATGAATGCTGAAGGAGTGATGCTCGGGATCATCAGATGTGCCTGGACCCCGTCTCACCGGTCACCCCTTCACCCCTTCTCACCGATCCCTTTGACTGTAGCCGGCTCAGCATTCCGAATCGCACCGACCTCATATCCGCCATATCCGAGCATATCCGTGAGCTGTAGACGAGAGGATGTACAGGAAGTAATCTGGAAGTAGAATAGACGAGCAAAGGATATCCCGGCCAGGTGGCAAAAACCCTCGGATCCTATATCCTTCTCCGGATCTGTTCCGGTCCGGCTATATCCGCTACATCCTTAATCGGCTCCGATTCTGAGCGCTGAGCGCTAACCCGAAAAGGTGTTGAACCATCCACCGCTACTTCTCAGACATCTTCGTCATCTATGCAGTGTCGACCGCCGCAAATTGGCTTGGCATTACCATCACATGCGATCTAAGTGTGTGTTCCACCTTCGGACCGGCCCCACATCGTGTGGGTACTTCCATACTGATCCGCAAACCGTGCCGAGCTCGTCCGAGCTGAGCAGGTGTACTTAAGGCCTGATGATGTGCGGCCCCACTTACAGCACCTCACAAATCTCACACTAGAATGTCAACAGTAAAGGACACAAAGCTCGACACGGCTCATTTCGAGCGGCGCGATTCGGACGATATCGAAAAGCGAGAGAGGGGTGTAGTGGCTGATGCGGCGGCGGCGCAGTATGTTGATTCGAGCGTGGTCATTACTCCTGAAGAGAGTAAGTTGGGTTTCCATCTAGCTTGGTCCTGGACTGACTGGGATAGATATACGACTCCGTCGGATGATCTACAAGAAGTACGTGAGGATATTTGATGGACACTGACAATGCTCAGCCTTCTCCCAATCATGTGCGTCGCGTACGTGACTCAGTCACTCGATAAGGGGACTTTGGGTACATCTGCCATTATGGGCTGGCAGACCCATGTTGGAGCAGTGGGTCAAGACTACGCTCTGACCAGTACACTGTGAGTCCTATCCACCGATGATGAAATCCTCAGCTGACGTCCCAGATTGTGGATCGGAATCATCGTCGGAGAACCCCTAGTCAACCAATTCGTCCGCAAGCTCCCCGTCGCCAAGGTTCTTGGGTACTCTATGGTCGTCTGGTCAGCCCTCGTCCTCGGTCTCGCATTCGCCCTGAGCATCCCACCCGTTTTCGCCATCCGAGCGCTTCTAGGCTTCTTTGAGAGCTCCTTTGGGTCAGTTTTCTCTGGTTTTGTCTCTGGGCATGATGCTAATGTGTCAGACCTTGCCTGGTCGCCATCACAGTGCAATACTTTAGGGCCGATGAGCAAACTCTGATTACAACTGTCTGGCAGGTACGTGATATGCAAAGCCAGGAGCTGACCCCCCAGGCCATGTTTGGTATCGCTGGAGTCGTGTCAAACCTTCTCGCCTATGGCTTTTACCACATCCAGGGACGCAACCCCTTGTGGAGCTGGCAGTACATGACCATCACCATCGCCATCATCTCCGCTATTGCCTCAGGTAAGTCCGTCTGCCACATCACCCAAGCTCTATTCAGACCCCTTTTACAGTTCACGTTTCGCCGAAAAGTCGCTTCGGCCAAGTCATTCGCTACTAAGCTCACTCTTCAGGGATCGTTCTTTGGAAATTGCCGGACACTCCCGGACAAGTCAAATGGGCCTCCGAGGAAGACAAAGTTAAACTTGTCGAACGAGTCCGAAAGAATGACCAGGGCATCAAAGGCGGAGTGTGGAACAAAGCTCAGGCGCGCGAAGCATGGACCGACCCCTTCAGCTACATGCTCTTCTTCATGATGTTCATCCAATCCTTGGTCGTTGGCGGTCTCAACACCTTCAACTCCATCCTCATCAATCAGGCGTTCGGCTTCGATGTGAGTCAATTTTGCTCTCCAGATGCCTCCTGCTAACCCCTACCCAGGTCTTGACTTCCTTGCTCGTGTCAATCCCCCTAGCCATCTGCCAAATCCTGCTCTACTTCCTCATCGGCTGGCTCGGCACCAAGCTCAAGCAGACAATCTACGTCATGGTCGGCTTTACTTGTATCAACATCGCCGGAACGATTGTCCTCCTCACCGTGGCCCCTACGCCGACTTCTCGTGCCGGTCTCCTCGTTAGCTTCTACGCTATGCAGAGTTTCCAGGCGGTCAACCCATCAATGTACGCCATGCTTTCGAGAAACGTCGCCGGGTCCACCAAGAAGAGTATCGTCTGTAAGTTTGAATCCTCTTCTACCTCTTCAGCTTGAGTCACGCTGACGTCGACGCAGACGCCATGTTCTTCGTCGGATGGGCAGGAGGGAATGCTGTAGGGCCTCAGAGTACGTCAAAGCTTCTTCCTCATTTGCTTTCGGTCAGAAACCTTTCACTGACATTGGCAGTCTTCCAGAAAGTGTGGGAGACCCGCTACTTCAACTCCCTATACATCCACCTCGGTCTATACGGCACCTTCATTATCCTTATCCTCTCTATGCGCTTCCTCCTCTCGTCTCGAAACAAGTCCAGGGATCGGGCGTTGGCTGAGTCAGGAGGCGAGAACAGGCATCAAAATGCTTTTGAGGACCTCAGTGACCTACAGAACACCGCTGAGTTTAGATATTCTTACTGAGGATGTCGGGATGTAGCCAGGAGTGTGTTTAGATAGTGGGCATGTATAGCAACTATGGATTTATCTGTTGACAAACGTGCACAAGAACCCAGCGGCAGTCACTCCCGATGTCGCGCGGGCAAGCGTATTCGGTGAGGATACGGCAGTATCGGTGACCGTGGTATTCCTGGCCTCCAGGGTCCAGAAGCGGCCAGGGATGTTTTCAATAGGCATGGTCGGAATGACGAGGAATGAGGAGTAGGGTGGCGAAGGATCCAAAAAGGTCGTGATGCGCTTTCCACGGGTATCGAGACCAGCTATTGAAGGCTCAGAGGGGGTACATGTAGCTGTAGATGTTTAGGGACAAGGTGCTAAAGGGGAGAAGAGAAGCGGGACAGGGCTGGACAGGGGCGAAAGCCTATGTGTCCGGCTAAACCCCGGCTAATTGCTAAAGGTGAGCCGTCCTGGCACTTGCTTCCCACTTCGCAGCGGTATCACACCGATCCCAGGATCTGCGACTCTGACGCCGGATGTACCAGTCGCTATCCTTCGCTCTCCCTCCATCTTACAGGCACAGTCATACCTCAACAGCCTCGGGGATCGGCCGAAATTGCGGTCGCCACCCAAAGGACCCCGCGAAACACGGCCCGGAGATGCCGTGATTTGCGATGCGGGGGCTCCGAAATTAGCTCGAGGAATGCTAAGAATACATCAACCCCACACGTATCCCCCTCATTTTATCCTCCGCAACTCATCTTTACCTCGGGCGGGTTGGCGGCTGTTTGCGGCCCGCCAAGGCCCGGTGCGGCGCGTCCTTTTGTCAATCATCAATTCAGTCACGAGCCATCCGCGCCGGGGTCCGTCCGGGGGTGGCGCATAGCAATATCTAGAGGTACTTATAGGCTGACCTCGCCACTGATCATCACCCCCTCACCCACCTCCTCACTACTACTAGCACCACCATGTCACACGTTGAAGACACCAAGCACGACACGGCTCACCTTGAGCGACAGAATTCCGATGATCTCGAGAAGCGCGAAGAGCACTTAGTGGACGATGCCGCCAGGCAGTACATTGACCCCACGGTCACTATCACCCCTGAAGAGAGTGAGTGTCCCCCCTGTGTTGTCGAAGGGCTAGCCTCGCGACAGCCCTCCAAAGCTAGCATGCCTTTGGATTTGCGTGCCTGGTCGTGAAGCAGCAATCGCTGACGTAATAGATAAGCGGCTCCGACGGATGATTTACAAGAAGTGAGTATTGGCTCTCTATACAGTATGCAACCATGGCTGATGGCTCAGCCTGCTCCCCGTCATGTGTGTCGCCTACATCACACAGTCGCTGGACAAGGGCACCTTGGGTACATCTTCCATTATGGGTTGGCAAGCGGATGTCGGCGCCAAAGGACAGGATTACGCTCTCACCAGTACCATGTAAGCTGCACCATTTTCACCCCTGTACAGCTGCTGATGCTCCAGGTTATGGGTTGGTATCATCATTGGAGAGCCCTTGGTCAACCAATTCGTCCGAAAGTTCCCCGTAGCCAAGGTCCTGGCGGGCTCAATGGTCGTTTGGTCCGTCCTCGTCATTGGTCTCGCATTCGCCCTCAACGTTCCTGCTGTCTTTGCCATCCGCGCCTTGTTGGGTTTCTTCGAGAGCTCCTTCTCGTGAGTGTCAATAGTCCCCTCTTCCAGACCCACATCATCATGGCTCGCTCGGGAATCGTATGCTGCAGTGGGAGTCTTCCCTTCAATTTTCGAAGCAGATTATTCGTCCTAGACGGTCTCCCAGTCCAAGAACAACGCTGATCATTGCCAGACCTTGCCTAGTGACCATCACAGTGCAGTGGTTCCAGCCTGCGGAACAAATCTTCATCACTACAATTTGGCAGGTGAGGCTCTTTCCCGTTGACCCCTCAAGCGAAGTGCTGACAGACAGGCCATGTTCGGTATCGCCGGCGTTGTTTCAAATCTCCTCGCGTACGGATTCTACCATCTCCAGGGTGGAGCTATTCACAGCTGGCAGTGGATGACTCTGACTATCGGCCTGATCTCGGGTGTCGCCTCAGGTAAGTCAGGATCCGTCATTAAAGACCTTTCTCGGCTGAAAAATCAGCGATTGTCATGTGGAAATTACCTGATACGCCTATGGCCGTCAAATGGGCCTCGGAGGAGGACAAGATCAAGCTGGTCGAGCGGGTCCGTGTCAACGACCAGGGCATCAAAAATGGAGTCTGGAAGAAGGACCAAGCGCGCGAGGCCTGGACCGACCCCTTCTCCTGGTTGTTGTTCTTCATGATGTTCTTCCAGGCCATAGTAGTGGGAGGTCTCAACACCTTCAACTCTATCCTGATTAACCAGGCTTTCGGCTTTGACGTGAGTGTCCGCTTTCACTATTGCGACAGCCGCTGACGGCTCAGGTCCTCACCGCCTTGCTCGTCTCTATCCCCCTTTCCGTCTGCCAGGTCTGCCTTTACTTCCTGATCGCCTTCCTCAATACCAAACTCAAGCAGACCGTCTACATCATGGTCGCCTTCACTTGCGTCAACATCGCCGGCACAATTGTCCTCATCACCGTCCCGCCATCCCCTGCCACCCGCGGCGGTCTATTGGCCGCATTCTACCTCATGCAGTGCTTCCAATCGGTCAACCCATCGATGTACGGGATGCTGTCGAGGAATGTTGCGGGTCAGACCAAGAAGAGTATCGTCTACGCGATGTTCTTCGTCGCGTGGGCAGGTGGTAACGCGATCGGTCCGCAGGGTGAGTTGTTTTGGCCTCTTCAGTTCTTGTTCAGAGCTGACCTCCTTAGTCTTCCAATCTGTTTGGGCTACACGATACTTCAACTCTCTCTACATCCACCTGGCCCTATACGGTGCCTTCATCATCACCATTCTCACCATGCGCTTCGTTCTCGCATCCCGAAACCGAAAGAGGGATCTGGCGCTTGAGGCTCAGGGCAAGGAGAACACCCACTCAGAATCGTTCTCTGACCTATCAGATGGCAAGAACATGGAGTTTAGGTATTCATTCTAGCAGTGTGCAGGGTTTTGACAGGGATGTATGGGTATTACGGGCACTTTCCATCAGGGGCCCATTTTCGTTTGGCACAAAATTGGATTTGAGACCTGCCCTTGAGGATTCCGCAAAGGATGTATGTGCTGCAGATCGCTCATGCAGAGCTATGAAGTGGCTTCGTATCTCGAACCGGGACCCACGATGCTCACATCCGAAGGGATGGACGGTGAAATGAGTGAATGAGAGAGCGGCATAGATGCGAGGTAAATGCCAGGTTTGCCGGCGCTAGGCTTGTTTCAGATTGAACTCTAATGTTTATCGTGGCTCATTAGCGGGATCAATTTTCTGATTAGTATTTCGGATCCTCGGTCCGACTTGACGCGGTTGGATGGTTGAGCCAAAAATGTCCATGTCAACTGCGCACCCTTCATCTCATCCTTGAGCTCGTACTGCTCTGCCTTGCCAGACCCACCTGCCTGTGCCCTTGCCAGCATGTCGGATTCAGACTCTGCCCCATCCTTCATATCTCGCATCACCTCGACCGTTTCCTCCCTCGCTTCAACGGTAAAACCAGCCGAAAATGAGCTCGCTAGATGGAGGCGGACTTTTGACCGGTTCGCAGAGGAAGCAGACGATGGCAAGAAGTGAGTTGACACAATGTAAATGGAGAGGAGGATGAGCGGTGTTATATGAAGGATCGAACGCAGCGCCCGGTTCTCAATATCGGATGTAGCGCACAGCTCGAATTGCAACCGAGATTGAGCTAATTCGCTGTAGATACCTGTCCTCCTCTGCCTTCATAGATGCCATCGCGCCTACTGAGGATGGGTTCTCAAGAATCCACAAGGAGCAGTACAATCTCTGTGGGTTATAGGCCGGTCATCGAGGTCCAAGCTGACCACGGCAGTATTCCGGGTCGCGGACATAACAAGACGCGGTATCTTATCTTGGGAGGATTTTGTTGTATTTGAGACTTGTAAGTCCATCACGGTGTATCTCTGTATCTGTACTGATGTGCTCAGTATTGAAGCGGGTATGTCAGCGTTGATTTGGTGAGATCTTACTAACGTTTAACAGCCGGACGCGGACTATCAACTTGCATTTCAGGTCTTTGACAAGTATGTCCGGCTCCTGCGGTCGGTACCATTTCCTGTAAGCTGACAGGTTAGCGACGCATCTGGCTCTATAGATTTCGACGAGTTCAAAGCTGTGCTCTCTGCCAATATTGCTGCTTCGGGGATACGTGAGTCGACCCAAGTAAGGAGCTAATGACAGCGTTCGACTTTGATGTACCATGGATGAAGCTATACGTCGGACAAAAGGGGGGCCAGCATGTTCTTGGATGTGAGCTTAGACAAACTGGACCTCGTTCAAGAAATGAGCTGACCTTCAAGATCATGAGTTCACCCAACTCATCAAGGGGTATCAGGGGGAGCGCCTTCGACAGGCTTTCCACTACTTCGATTCGGATTCAGATGGGTACATCAGTCCTGGGGAATTCCAGCAGATCATCATCGTAAGTCAGCTCTAGCGGAATCTTGAAAAGAGCCTGACCCCGTCTAGGAAATCGCCGGCCACAAGCTGTCGAACTCCATCCTTGAGCGCCTTCCAACTCTATGCACCATGAACCCCGGACGCAAAATCTCTTACTCCGAAGTCATCGCCTTCCACAACATCATCCGCGAGATGGATGCTGTAGAACGAATCATCCAGCATGCTGTCCGGAAGAGTCGAGATGGCAAGATTGACTTGAGCGATTTCTTGAATGAGGCAGCTGGAAGTATGCGATATGGGATGTTTACGCCAATGGAGGTGAGTGTGATCCAAAGCTCTGCCTAGTAAAGCCAGCAGAAGCCGAGCTGATTCTAGGCAAACATCATCTGGCACTTTGCAAGCCGCGGCGGTCTGGGGTCTAATCAGCGCTTAGGCCTGGCTGACTTCCAAGCTCTACTTGATGCCAAGGTACGTCTTCCCGATTTGTAGCGCTGACATCCAGTGGCAACCCCCAGACTCATCATACGCTTCCCCCACAGCCTCTTCCTCCACCTTCATCTCTGACTTCCTCCAATCCACCTACAACTTTGTGCAAGGTGGTATCGCCGGAGGTATCGGTGCCTTCGCCGTCTACCCCATTGATCTCGTCAAGACTCGACTACAAAATCAACGGTCCACTGTCGTGGGAGAGGTCATGTACCGAAACGCGGCAGATTGTGTGCGAAAGGTGTATGCAAACGAAGGAGGTGTGCGCGGTTTCTACCGGGGCGTCTGGCCTCAATTGCTCGGTGTGGCGCCAGAAAAGGCCATCAAGTTGACAGTCAACGATTTGGTCCGGAAAAAGAGGACAGATCCAGAGACGGGAAGGATCACCCTAGGAAGTGAATTGATAGCGGGTGGAACTGCTGGAGCTTGTCAAGTCGTAAGTTTGTCATGCAGCTCGGGCTGACCTCAAGGTGGTTACGAATCCCCTGGAGATTGTCAAAATCCGATTGCAGATGGCTGGAGAGATTGCCCGATCGTCAGGAGGAGCCGCACCTCCTCGTGGGGCAGTACACATCATCAAGTCGCTGGGGCTTATCGGACTATACAAAGTGAGTATGGGCTAGCTCATGGTCAGACGCGGCCGCTGATTTGACAGGGTGCCACCGCCTGCCTCTCTCGAGATGCCCCATTTTCCATGATCTACTTTACGTCGTACGCCAGATTGAAGAAGGACGTATTCCATGAAGGGCGAAGGGGGAAGGTCTTGAGCACTGGAGAACTGCTCCTTGCCGCTGGTATCGCTGGAATGCCATCAGCTTACATGACAACTCCATTTGGTAAGCTCTCCATCGCGAAACGGCTAACATCCCAGACGTCGTCAAGACCCGATTGCAAAGTCAAGCCAGGAAGGGCGAGACCGTCTACAAGGGTGTTATCGACGGTCTACGGAAGATTTCCCAAGAGGAGGGACCAAAAGGTGAGTCTTTTCCATCGAAGTGCCTGCCAAGCTGACTATCCAAGCTTTGTTCAAGGGCGGTATAGCTCGAGTCGTGCGCTCTTCTCCCCAATTCGCCGTCACGCTGACTAGTGAGTCCGAAACAAAGTAAGGCTGACGGTGTAGTGTACGAACTGCTGCATAAGGTGGCACCTTACCCTTGGGCGGTGGAGAAACAGGAACAGACGAGACCCACTCGGCGTACCGAGGACATCGTAAGTTGCAAGACGGCCAGTCTCCACATTTGAAGTGCGCTCATTCGTAGTCCCGCATCCGAGCTCGTAATGGTCTCCGCATACTTCTCGACTGCTCTTCATCCTTCGGTATGGTTGCCTCGAGCTCGGCTTCCAAAGGTATAAAGGCACTACCGCCGATGTTGAAGCCCTCTAAAGAGTTCCACTAGCCCCTTGAGGCGCGGAGGCAGACATGGGAATGTAGACAATGTAGTTCCGCATGTGGACAAATTTCATAGCACCAGGATTGGCCATGGCACTCATCTATGCGGTGACCATCGCAGTCGAGAGACCTCGGCCTGGCGTCAAGTTCTGAGCTCGACCATGCAGCCCATGGATCGCTGTGTGCAAATTA
This sequence comes from Dioszegia crocea, assembly GCA_001600615.1. Taxonomy (NCBI): domain Eukaryota; kingdom Fungi; phylum Basidiomycota; class Tremellomycetes; order Tremellales; family Bulleribasidiaceae; genus Dioszegia; species Dioszegia crocea. The sequence goes on from BCKK01000002.1 coordinate 2,073,467, forward strand.
ATGCAGCATGCCAACGGTTCAAACGTTCAGATCTCAGATCTCGACTGGGTCTGTAGGGATCGCCGAAGATGCCGGCATTTAGCTCCATTGCGATTTTCATGTGTGTGCCCTGGGCCTGGACCTCAGGCCTCAGGCCTCAGCGCCAACTATCCTCCCCCCTTCATCAGTACACCAGTATCATGACCGCCCATGAGATCTACACCGCTCATGGGCTCACTGAAGTCGAGCTCGACTTTGAGCACCCGCTCACTCCGTGGACGACAGGCTCGGCGTATCTGAGCTCGCAGCAGCACCTTCCTCTCCTCGGAACTCCGAATGATCGCGTGAGATTTGCCTGGTGCAGCAAGGCAAACAGCTTTGACCGCTTCCGCCGTCGCGCTCAGCTCATCGCACTCGACACTCTACCGCCGAGCCCGGGTCCATCTTCCGCGACTTGCCCCAAGTTTACACCTGTAAATGAAGTGGTCGCATGGTGGGAGGACAGCAGCGGATGCTGGCTTCTGACCAGGGGAAATGAGGAAACCAGTGAGGTCAGGGAAACATTTGAGCGTATGAGGGAGTCGGACGTTGTGGAATGGCACCGAGCCTGTTACGCTTTGGTGTCAATGGTGGAGACCTTGATCGTGAGTGACAGCCCTGCTGCTCTGCTGATTATAGGCTTTACAGAACCGAGGTCTATCTCTTCTCGCCTGCAAAGCAGAAAACTTTGCTTTCGCTTCACAAACATCGTACATCGCCGAGTTCGACGACATTGCCTGCCTTCCCTCCTTTTCCTTGTCATCTCTGCTCGGCGGCAGTCCCCTCGCTCGATCTTCCCTGTTTAACCACGACCCAAGCGACTTTACACCCCTTGATGACACCTTCGTCCGGCGAAATCTCCGTTATCTCTCCCCCATCGCGGCGTCATCCCGCCAAGTGACCAAGCAAAGCGACATCTTCTCCTTCGGCATAATAGCATACGAAATGATCACCGGTTGTCCACCAGACGGGAAGGCGGATGTCGATTCGCCCTCAGACGTGGACATATTGGTAGATGTTCACAAGCACATCACCGCCGACATACTCCCCGTTTCCGACTATTTTCAGCGACAAGCAGACTACGCTGTCACGCCGTCCAGACCACCCCCCCAGGCCCTCTCAGACATCATTATGAAGTGCTTGGCGAAGGATGCAGACGATCGGTACGGATCGTTAGCATCCCTACGATACGATCTCAGGCGTCTGGGACAGATCTGCCAAGCCCGAGGCAATCTCGATCGGTTCGTTGTTGGCGATGCGGATAGGCAGGCTCGTTTCCAGCTGCCATCCCGCCCTGTGTATCGAGAAAGCGAGATTCGCACGCTTGACGCGACGTGGAAGTCAGTCAATTCTGTGTCGGGTGCATCTCCTCAGTACTACGAGACGGGCTCTGTGAGGCTTGTCAACGTATGGGGACTGAGCGGCAGCGGGAAGACGCGGCTGGTGCAGTCATGGGCCAGGGAATTGGAGAAGAACAGAAAAGGTTGTTTGGTGGGAGAGTGCAAGATGGACGAATTTTCGCAGCGGCCGATATCGTCCTTCTTACAGATTTTCCAAAATCTGCTCGATAGGACTTTGGCAGATCCAGAGGAGGACCCGAAGCTGTGGATCAAAAAGATTCGAGAAGCGCTGGGCCAGCAATTCTCCGTCTTTCACGCTACACTACCCACCGAATACCGCCGGCTTCTTCTTATGGGCTTGACMCCCCCCGCGGTCGAGCCTATCGATTGGGCCAATTTTCTTCCCGCCTTTAAGGCCTGGAGCGCCCGACTCTTGCAGGTCTTCGCAAATATGAGTCGGCCGCTCATTATCCTCGTCGACGACGTCCAATGGATGCGGCCGGACGAAATTGACATATGGCGTTCGTTGACGGAAGGTGCCCATCCTCTCAACCACATCCTGGTCGTCAGCATGTTCCGAGTCCAGACCCCAGATCCCCCTCCCGTGTCGTCCTTGCTCTCTTCGGCGGGCGAGAGTATGTACATCGCTCGCTTGCCGGAAGCAGGGGTTTCGGCATACATCGAAGCTTGTTTCTGCAGCCCGATGAGCGGTGCCGCGCAGCTATTGCAATTCCTTTACGCTGAAACAGCGGGGAGTCCGCTGTATCTGAGATCGTTGGTGGACCATTTAGTGAGTTTCTAAGATGACAACCTGCTGAGCCCAGGTCAAAGAACAGGTCATCTACTTCGATTTCGACCTCCTCGGCTGGAAATTTGACTCTGTCGCTGTCCAATCACATCTATCCGAAGCTGGAGTGGACGCCTATCTCCATCGCATCCAATCTACCCTCCCTCGGGAGACGGCAGATTTCTTGCGACTGTTATCGTGCTTGCCGGTCTCCGGAAGTCGCTTGGACTTCTTGGCTTCGTATGTCGACACGTCTCAGTCTCATGTCGAGGCAATGGTCTCGCAGGGCGAAGCGATTGGAGCCTTGATGACTGTCGGCTCCCGCGTGCGATTCACGCACGATAGACAGAGAGTATGTGACCTCTTTGAAGGCGCTAATTTCAGTCTACCTCTTACAACTCGATCGCGCCGGACCAGGCTGGCGCTCAACATCTCGCCTTGGCTAATTTCCTACGGCATCCATCATACGTTGATGATCACATCTTCGAAGCTGCCGATCACGTTCTCGCCGCTCGCTCGCTGGACACTGTTATACCAGACCTTCCAGCAATGGTCACTCTTTTGCTCAATGCGGCTTCCAGGTCCGCCTTTAGTGCTAGTTTCTCCGCTGCGAAAGTCTACCTCGACGCTGTTGGATGTGAGTCTTGGAAATGGCCAAGCTGATGCCAGCTATTATGGAGGAATCCGGCGGCCTGAAGAGTTGGTTTCAATCACAGCGCGAAACATGCTTTAGACATGCCGAATTGTTGTCTTTGATCTGCGGGGTGCTCTTCCTGTTCGATGATGCTTTTTCTCAAGTAGGTCCAAAAGGTGGCATGACCTCATCTCAGCTCGACCGACTGATTAGCCTGTGCGAGACCGATCTGGAGCGTATCAAGATCCAGCTTTTGCGCATGCGCCAGCTTATTGCTGCCTCTCGCTCACCCGAAGCAATGTCGCTTTGTTGGGCCAGTCTCGCCGAATTTGGTTTCGATCCTGTCGACCCCACCGCGCATCGGATCAAATGTCCAGAAACCGTCATGGAGGTTCACAATCTAGTGGTTCCCGACGATATTCAACCAGACGATCCTCCCGATGAGGACATATCAGCTGTGGTCATGTCGATGCTAGGTGAGTTTTTTGAGAGACATTGCTGATCGTTTCAGCTCATGCAGGGTGAGCAGCTTGTGAGATGTGAACTGATGTCAGACCTTCCATCTTCGTATCAGAAGTCAAGCGTCGTACGGCAGCGTTTGCTCTCGGCGCCTCCTTGGCTATCAGTAAAGGCCTTCGGCATCCCGCCTCAGCTTATCTCATGTCCGTGTATGCTTTGACGGCGCCGAATATAGACGTTAAAGCGCCGTGCTCGAGGCTGGCCCAAACGTTGGCCCAAATGCGACCGACATCGTGGCTCACAAGCAACACACTCGTGGTTACATCAGCCATGGCGCATGTGAGTGATTTTGTTAGTGACGTAGCTGAATGTAGCATTGGAGACCTCTCGAAGAGACCCAAGATGAATCCACTCTCGCATTTGACTTATCATCAGCCTTGGGCAATTTCGAACTCGCCGCATATGTCTTTGCGCTTGACCTTGCCGCAAGGCGATTCTCCAAGCGAAAGCAGGATGTACAGTTGGCCATCACGCGATACCAGACCATGAGAGAGCACCTTTCGCCAGCGAGTCGAATACTCGTACATGCTCGTACGTTTTCCCTCAAATTCAGGCTGACGTCGTAGCGCTTCAGTATAGTATCAAGCTACTGGAACCCTTCACAGACTCGCCGTGGGAGCTACCCGGACGAATTCTTCTCGCTTCAGAGGTCGAGAATATCGACCACCTCTCTCTGCACCAAGCAATATGTGCGACACTGTCGCTGCGACTTGCGATCCTGTTCGACGCACCTCTCTCCATCCAGCAGACCATCGTCGATAATACCTGGCATCTGTATCCGGCAGCTCTGGGTACTGTCTACGGCGCCGAATGGGCATTCCTGATCGCTATCGTTCTATTGCGCAACGGAAAGGATGACAGTCGATTGGGGGTCTGCCTAAAGGATGTGGAGAGCACGGCGCAAAGATGTAAGCCTTAGCTAGGACAAGCTGACGATAGCGTATAGCTTTGCCCTTCGATCTGAATTCCTGGATCGCCTACAATCCTTTGGCACGTTTTCCCTCGACGTGCTGGAGTTAGCAGATTCGTTCATCTCGATACTAGAGCTCGAAGGGGAATATACGCTTGCCGCTATGGTGAACTTATTTCTCGCTGGCTCTATCGCAGCTTCACCCTACAGCGAGAAGTTGGGCTCAGGGTATATTTTGGCAGCTTTCGAAGCTTTCAAGAATGCCGAAATGCCCTCTGTATGTCACTCGATGAAGGTCAAGTACCGCTTCTGCCCTTCGCCGCCGGACACCCTGCCCTACCTGGAGCTTGGCGCAGCGCCACCGACATTCCAGCGATCGGCTACTGCGGCCAGTCAAGATACGTCGAACTCGACGACGACGAGTGCTAAAGCCAAGGACAACAAAGGCGATCCTTTAGATGCGTTGACGTGAGTACGATATGTGACAGGACTGACATGTGTAGTCTAATGCGATCTTCCCTCGTGTTGGCTTCGGAGCAAGACCCCGAGGTGTTACTGTGCACTCTGCTCCGAATCTCTTGCCAATTCGCCCGTGCGGACTACGCCGCTATCGCTTTGTGCAGCGATGGTGACCACTCACAGCTCAGATTGCGAGCGGCCGGACGAGCTGGGCGGATCCTTTCGCACGATTTGCACATCAACGATATTCAGGATCAGTATATATGCCCAGCGGTATACATGTTACACGTTTCGAGGAGCGGAAGAGTGAGTCCGTCACATGGCTCAACTGATGACAGACACTTCACCGTGTTGATGAGGGCCGAATTCGTCTCGATCCCTTCTATGAAGGGAAACCACCAAAGAGTCTACTCTGCCTACCAATCTCCAACCGTGGTGTACAAGTCGGCGTCATCCTGCTTTCCTCATCGTCGACAACTTCTGCTCAGCTCGAGTCAGGGAACGCCAGGGAGGTCATTTCGGCGTTGGCGACTTTGGCGATCTCCACTACTCTCAACCACTCCTTCACCCAAAGGCTTCAGGAAGAGGTAGACCAACGTACCCAAGCACTCAACACTGCGTTACAAGCTAAAACCGCTTTCTTGTCTCAGACATCACATGACCTTAGAACACCCCTATCCGCTGTTTTGGTGAGTTGATTCCGTGTACCGTGCTGACATCAGGGACTCTCCGCTGTATTGGAAGCGTCTCCGGGTCTTACCCAGGTGCAACGCGAGCACCTACGAACCATCATTCTCTCTGGTGAAGATCTCCTCGGACTTATCAACAACATTCTCGATCTCTCTCGCCTGGAGTCTCAATCCGTCACTCTCGAGCACATCCCCTTCAATCTTCGCGATCTCGTCGAAGGAGCCTTAGACATCATCGCGACGACTGCTCACAAAAAGGACATCGAAGTCTCGCTCATCAATGCCGTTCAGACCGATCCCCCAGAACTCGTGGGCGACGGTTTCAGGGTGAAGCAAATCTTGATGAACTTGCTCAGCAATGCGGTCAAATTCACCTCGAACGGGGGCGTTACCGTGCACTGGAATCATGAATGCACAGTCGATAACAAGTGCAAACTGACTGTCGCAATTCGCGACACCGGCATCGGTATTCCAGAAGGCAAGATGGACAAGCTTTTTCGGAGCTTTTCCCAGGTGGAAGACAGCACGTCGAGAAGTTACGGCGGCAGTGGCCTAGGTTTGGTCATTTCAAGGAATCTGGCGGAATTGCTCGGCGGAACATGTTATGCTACGAGCGAGTATGGCCAGGGTAGCGTTTTCACCTTTTCATTCACCACCGACATCGCCCATCGCCGGCCCATGGAGTACATCAGGTTCCCAGAGCCTAAGTAAGTCCGAGATTTGGTCGCGCTGATAGGCAGAAGCTGCTTTACTCTGTGTCGCGCAGGGCCTTGGTGGGATATGTTGGAGCAAAAGTGAGTGCTCTTTTGACTTTGCTCACACCAGTCTCTCGGTCTTGAACTGTGCCCCTGTGCGCTTTGCGGCTTCTCCTGACATGTGTCTGAAGGCCGGGGAGCACGATGGACTAAACTCGAAGGTCAATTTTGACATCGTCATGATTGACACTCAACTCGTGGATGGGGGCACATTGGAGAAGATGCAGAAGCTTCAGCCAAACGCAAAGGTAGGCTTGGAGATGAGATGCGCTAATCCAGTTTATCTATCTGGTTCGCGGTATCGACTTGGCATCGGCGATGAAAAAGTTCAGCATCACAGTGAGTTGCCTAGTAAGCTGTTCGCTGACGATAGCGCGAGTCTATCATCGCCCGACCTATAAAATTCTCATCACTCTATTCGGCAGTCATATCCGCAAATCAGGACGGCGACATGCCGCAGATTCCGGAGACGCCAGCGGACATCGCCAGCAAGAAGAAGAAAGTCAACAAGAATCTAGCCAAGGTGAGTTTAGACTTGAGCCTGGCTGAATGTAGAAATGTCCACTCAAGATACTGCTCGTGGACGACAACGCTGTCAACGTATTGGTCGGTCGCCGTATCTTGTCGATGCTCGGATACGAAGCCGTCGAATCTGCCGAACACGGCCAGGAGGCGGTGGAGATGGCAGAGAAGAACCCGTATCAATTGATTCTCATGGATCTACAGATGCCTGTGCTCGACGGATTTGCGGCAATGCAAAGGATCCAAGCGAGTCCGCTTGCGGGAGATCCTCGCGTGGTCATTCTGACTGCCGATGCTCAACCGGTACGTAAAAGGGCCATCGAACCAGCACAGACTACTCCAGCGGAATCGTAGCTGATGCAGCAGGAGGTTCGGAGTCGGTGTATCGAGGGTGGAGCTTTCGATCACATGACAAAGCCACTCAATATACCGAAGTTGGAGACGATTCTCGCATCCGCATATCGTTCTTTGCACTCTCCTTGATGGCATCTAGTAGTCGAGGATGGCCCGTGAGTTGACTTTCATGGATGGCTAGCTTCTCCAGCTAATCCATGTAGACTGAGTGAGGGCACCACCTGTGGGCGTGTATCTATGGAACAGCTTGCAATGGCTAGTTGACAAAATGATGTGGAGACGGCGGAAGGTGGCTATCGCTGCGGAAATGTAGAAATTAGGGTCGTGGACTGTATCTAAAACCAATCTATCTTGCATTGTCTTCCAAATTTGATTGTTCACCTAACACATTATAAGTTGTAAGCTGGGTGCACGACTATGTACAAGCTTGCAGCGCTCTACTGCTCTAAGCAGTCTCTAAGCGTTGACATTGAAATTTGAGCGCTGGCTTGGCGCCCTTCGCCGGTCCGAACGGAATCGGCCGTTCGGCGCCGAGATGCCGGAAACAAGGAATGTGGGGTGACGCAATCGAATACGTCGTCCGAAAGATTTCCGAAGACGAGGGCGTAGAGGGGTTTCAACATCTTCCTTGTGCTTCCTCGACTGTTCCTCGAGCCGGAGTTTGGGTAGGACTGTGGGGCCACCTGGCCTTCACCTTTAACTTCCGACTTGCCCCGTCTGCCCCGGGCTGGAGGTCGGATATGCGGACCGGGGAAGACATAAGAAGTGCTTTGGCGAGGTTTGGTCCGGCTTCGCTTGCCTTCTCCACAATCATCTTTTACCATGGCGATTAACGACAAACCCCTCAAACCGGACTCCATTCACGTCGAGCGCCACTCTGACTCCGATGCCGCATCTGGACATACTCGTACGGATGTCGAAGGGCACCCCAGCAAGCTGGCCGAGACGGCTACTACCGGGGGAGATGTCGGGGCGGTTTGGTTATCTGAATATGATGGACATCGTCCAGAGTTGACAGACGAGAATAGTAGGGCTGTGCAATGGAAGATTGATACTCGCCTGCTCCCTATCATTTTCGCCATCTACTTCTGCCAGCAATTGGATAAATCTTCAATGTAAGTACAGGGAGAGTATCCTTCGCTAATCTGGACAGCTCCTTCGCCGCAGTGTTTGGGTTCCAAACCGATGCTGGACTTCAGTATGTTGCTTTCTCCTATAATCAGGATCCCAGCTAAGTCAACAGGGGATCCGAATACTCTTGGCTCTCGTCCATCATCTATTTTGCCCAATTAGTCTTCCAGCCCCTCTCAGTCTACGCCCTTGTCAAATTCCCTGTCAACTACTGGGTGTGCTTCTGCTTCTTCGGATGGGGCATCAGCTGCATGATTCTCGCGGCGTTCAAAAGCTTTCCTGGTCTCTTGGTGTTCAGATTCATCTTGGGTGCATTCGAGGCGTCTATTGTAAGTCCGTACCTCCCATCACCGCGGCAGGGATAATCTGACATCTACAGAGCCCTTCCATGATCGTGATTGTTTCCATGTGGTGGACACGTCGGGAGGTGAGTTTCGGACTGAAGCTTGCTGATGATTTAGCAACCAATGCGAAACAACATTTGGTATTCCGCCAACGTGAGTCAGAAGCACCATGCACCATATGCCTTGCTGAAGTGTTCAGGGCATAGCTTTGATCCTAGGTTCACTCCTCTCCTATGGTCTAGCGAGCTGGACAACCAGCCTCTTCACCTACCAGCTGATCTTCCTCTTCTCCGGCGCAATGTAAGTCTTGGGAATTTGTAACCGCTAGTTCGTTGCTTATGAATAGTGCTATCATCATTGCGGTCCCTACTGTCTTCTTCCTCCCAGGCCATCCCACCCGTACACGTTGGCTCAATGGCGAAGAGACATACATCGCCTTGGAGCGTGTCCGACTGAACAACACCGGCACGCAAAATAACGAATTCAAGTGGGATCAGGTCAGGGAGTGTTTGACTGATCTGAAGACCTGGGGATATGTCTTGATGAGTGAGTAGTCTTGTGTGTAATTGCTACTTTGCGCTGATACACAGTCTTCTGTGTATCATTCGTTTCGGGCGGTATCGGCGCTTTCGGCCCCCTCATCCTTCAGGGCTTCGGCCTAAATCCGTTCCAAACCATCCTTTACAACATGATACCTGGAGCTATAGGGATCGTCGCCAACATCATCGCCGCCTACTTCGTCCAGACGACCAAGCGCAAGTCTCCAATCCTGCTCGGTATCCTCGTCTTCCCCGTGGCAGCCGCTGCCGCGTTGTATGCCCTCCCACGCGGCGACCAATATCGACAGCAACTCTTGGCAGTATACTTCATCCTCCAGATCTTCCAGCCGCTTACTCCGATCATTTTCTCATGGACCTTTGCGAATTGCGGGGGGTACACGAAGAAGACCACAACCACCGGAGTGTTATACATTGGTCTCTGCCTCGGAAACATCGTCGGCCCACAGGTTTACCTCAAGCCGGAAGCGCCCTACTACCGAACTGTAAGCGTGATAGTTGGACCTCTTGCTGATTATGTAGGGGCTGACTGCCAATCTCGTCGTGCTCTGTATCATGTTCGGAGTCGTCATTCTCCAAACTCTCTACCTCACCTATCTCAACAAACGAAACGACCGTCGTCGAATTGCGTCGGGTAGGACCGGAAGGAATGTTGACTACTCCCTCGAGAGATCGAGTGACTGGGCAAAGATCCGGGCGGCCGAGGCTGAGAGGAACACTGCGCAGGGTGGTGTGTCGGCGGAGGTATATATATTGGACATAACGGACCTGAAAAACGAAGATTTCATTTATTCTTTGTGATTGAGCGCTACTAGAGCAGATAGATAGATAGCCTAGACATGTCAGAAGTACATGAGGCACCTTGTAAAAGCCTAGAGGCACGTGTACAAGAGAGGCCATCCGCGTATGTTAAGAGAGACAATTGCGCAGTGGCAGGTCTGAGATCTGAAACAAGGAATGAGTTGTCCTAAGATTACGTAACCGTAATTACGTCGGGAAATCTGGCGAGTTTGTCGTTCCTTTCCATCGCCACTCACTTGTGCAAGTGAAGGCCATTTCCCGCACGGGAAATATGGGCTTGCAGATCCAGCAACTTTCACAAGATATCATTCCGGGGGCTACATCAAAGACACCACGACATTACCACCAGCCAACGGGGGCTCCGGTCATCCCAGGACTGGTCTCATTACGTTCTGGCGCTCTACTTCCCGAGTCGGACTGCTGCTCCCCGCTGTTGTCGTATCTTGCCGCATCAATCGAGTTTGAAAGGGAAGAAGGAGAAAGAAATCCTTGCAAGGGGTAATCCTCTTGTGCTCCCGTTTGGGCAGGATTGAGGTTGTTGATGACGTCTGAGTCTATTACTCATCAGAGGAATTCCCATATTCAAGGAAACAGAACGGCTTACCTAGGGGAGGGAACGGGTACCAGGGATCGAATCCGAAGTTCTGGGATATGGCGCCGGTGACATGTGATAATTCCCCATCGTGATTCTGGTAAATCAGCACACTGGATCCTACTAGAACCACACGCCTCATCTACTCACGTAGCCAAAGCCCGCCCCTCCGCTGGCCCAGCCTCCTTGGTCTTCGCTGAACAGCTGCTCCGCAAGCCCGAAATCCAACTCTGGCAGACCCAAGCCATTAGACATTTCCGATCCTTGGTTTGGCGAGAATCCGGCGAACATGCCCTCTGTGTTCGGTCCCGGCGAAGGTAGCTGTGGCTGAGCGGATCCCAATTGAGCAGGCGTGAAGGAGGAAGGCGGCAGTCTCGCGTTGACGCGAGTAGGGGATGGAAGTCGAGATGGAGGCGGGAGCACGTGTTTCTTCCGGGCTTTCAACAAGATGTCGCGCAGAAGCTGAGCATGTTGGAATCCGGGCACTGGGAGTCAGCACAGGCGCAAGGCAAAACTTACCATTTGACAGCGTTTTCGCACACTGCTCTACGTCCCGTCCGACCTGCCTGAGGTTCACAACTTCGGGGACCAAGCTTGACATGCGGATCAAGAATCTCGCAACGAAAGCAAAATTCAGGTGGGTGTTTGAATTGGCGTATCTGAAGCGGTCCAGGTACTGTCATCAGCCGCTTTCTTGCTCTTGTACGTACTTGTTTGCCCTTCTCACCGCGGAACGCGGTGTTCATGAGAGTTTCGGCAGCTTTGACAGCCTTGAGCAAAAAGCCTTGACGCTCCTCCGACAGTAGCGCCACGTCGCGCTTAGAGCGCACACCATTGAGGATGAGGGAGTTGCAGTAGATACTGCATGTCAGCTTCGAGCTACTCAGATACTCACTCAGTTCCGCAAAGCATTGTGGTCACTGCTCATCAGCTTGACTCGACTGCGGGTGATATTAACTTACAAGTTACTCGTAAGAGAGCATCTGCGGCATAGCCTTTTCGCTCTACGGATCAGCCAATCAAAGGCCTTGAACCTACCATAGTAATCATCCCAGTAGCTAAACCAAACTGCAAACTCCTTGTTGACATCTCGTAGCTTTTGATCAAGGTCGGGAATGTTGCTCGTCGACGGCCATAGGATGAAAGGTGTGTGGAGGGGCACTAGCTTAAGCTCGCATCCCAACGCAGATACTTACGTCGAAGTGTTTGAAGCTCGCAGAACGTTACTAGACGGCTATCCGTGGGGATCGTGAGAGGGTGCTCCAGCAGTCTCCGCGCGTCTTGAATAGACTCGAGGCTGATACCTATTGGTCGACCAGAATTGAAAGCCATCCTGACATCTCAGCGCCAGCACCACTGACGACGAGGGCAAGACTCACTGAGCATCGGTTTTGTAAAGGGTAAGCCATGCTCTAGCTCCCACGACCAGCGGTCTCTCCTCCGACACCTCTCTCTGACTCTTCCCCCTTCCCATGCCAGTCTGTACCAAGTACGGAAGACACCTCCACAGTCCCATTTCCGTCGCGATTCGTAAGGCGTGTCCTCCGGGGCGGTAGATTGTGTCTCCCCATTGGGCCATAATGACTGCCTCGTCAGCTTGAAATCGGGCACCGCGGTGTATAACACACTTAGAGCTTGGACTACTTCAATCCTGGCAACAGGTGTGAATAATGTGCTCATTCCTGACGATCTTAGCAGTACTCCAGACGGGACTCACCGATTTTCTCCGCGTGTTCCCGAAGTTTGCCCTGCATCTCACTGACCGCCCCTCCGGCTTCCTCACATTTCATTCCGATGTATAAGATGGCAGCGATGGCAAATGGCGACCGCTGTCGCAGACTCAGGTCAGAAATGCCTTACCTGTCACTCACCTGGCCCAGGTATCTTGGTCGGGATCGAAGACCGGAATGTAAAAATGGCAATTCTGCATGAACCTGTCGCTCAGTTTGTGCTAAAGACCGGTGCTTACGATTCAAACAGTCTCCTTCCGTGTTCCTCGCTTATCAAGCCGAGCTCGACCGGATCCTTGTGAGCGTGATTTTGACTGCCTCGCTGTACCGGCAATGCCCCCCTTAACCCGGTGTTGTCCTCCTGTATAGACCTCCGTCGTTTCTTCTCCGCACTCGGACCGTAATCGAAAGGGTGGGTCCGAGAGAGCGTGCGAGAGGCGCCCGCAGCCCTAGCACCATCAAGTATCCCCTCTTCCAAAGTAGCAGTCTCGTCCTTGCTGAGTTGATTGTCTGCCTTCAAGCGAGCCGCTTCAGCCAGAGACAACATGGATCTCCAAGGGCCAGGGAAAGCAGAAGACGCAAGGACAGGATCAGGATCATCCTCATCCGATGAATAAGGTGAATTTGGAAGCTGTGTCCCGTTTTCATATGGGCGTTTGTGTCGGGGCGGCTGAAGCAGCTGGAGCGCTGAGTTCCTCGTCGTATCATATACCTGGCGATTGGACGACGATTGAGAAGCGGCTTTCGGCTGGCCCTGCCCATGTGACGGCCCTGAACTCCCTTCACCGTACTGCCCCGTCCCTCGGCGGTATTGCCCTTCTATTGTTGAGAGGCTAAACATCGCTGGCTCTGGGACAGACTCTTCGGATGAAGTGAGGCGCGAGGTATCAGGGACGGCGAAAGACAGAGCTTCCATCTGTGGGCGTGATGGAGTGGGTTGAGGCTGGACATTGGCGCGTTGCAGCTGGAGGAGTTCGGTGAGGGAGGACTGAAATGTAGACATTTGCGACTCGACCACTTTCAAGCGACTGCTTATTTAGCTCACGAAGTCTCATGCTGACTTTTGACTGACTCTTCCACTCTGGTAGCTTTGCTCTTTCGGGTCCCGCCAAAAGTACAAGCATGACCACCTTGCTTGCACCTGTTGCAAGGGGGGTTTTCCTTGTTGATGCACCGCATTTTCATCCGATGACAATAGTCCTATGAATCAGCTTAGAGTTGGTGCACAGCTTACACATGCTCCTATATGATCAGCTCATCCTCCATATCTGCCCTAAGAGTACTTACGCTTGCTGACGGCCTTGACATTGTCTTCTCCGTCCTCGGCGCCTGAGTCATCTTCCGGGGATGACATCTTCGCGCTGGGCATTTCGTTGGACGCTTCAGTACTTCGCTAGAACTTTGTATGACAGAAAGAGTGCGCTCGTCGTGATGACAATAGCAGTGTCCAGTGCTGCCCGTCACAGGGACTGTTCCCAAGTAAGAGAATATAGGAGAATAGAACAAATCATGGTCCACAGGTGCCCCAGGCACGGCCCGGATCTAGCCGGAGATGTTTGACATCTCTGACTGGTACCGCGGTACCGGTTGTGCTTAGGGATGATTCGGAATCCTTCAATTACAAAAACGTATCCATGCAGAGTCCATAGGCCGCATATACTAGCACGTCGACTCTTTCTACTACATCCAGCAGCCTCAGACCGCCCTTCCTAGCCTCATGCCGAACGCCATACTCGACAAAAAGAGGACGAGGCCCGCGACTGCATTCTTCTCCACCCTTAGACCTTGCTCCCACAACACGCTCCCCATGCCTACGATGGCTGGCCCCGGGCATACACCTCCCAGTCCCCACCCTGCGCCAAACATCGCAGCTCCAGCGATCAGCCTCCAATCGATGTCTCTTCTTGTTGGCACCCGCCACTGGGCCCAAGGGTACCGAGGCTTAGGAGCAGCTAAGCTGCCGCCTTTCTGCTTCTTTGTGAAGCGCCGATAGGCAAGTGCGTTGGGTATGACGCCGCCGAGGAAGACCATAGCTAGACTGGGGTCCCATTGTGCAAGTGGTGAGATGCGAAGGAATGACAGAACTTTGAGAGGGTTTGCCATACCGCTCATGATTAGGCCCATCCCGAAGGTCCAGCCGGCAAGGAGGTAGGGGAGTAGTTGAAGAGTTGGGGACGGTGATGCTGGGAGAATACGGCGGAGGATTCTGCGAGAGCTGTACGCCATCAAGAGAGGGGCGAACAGCCAGGGAAGAGATTCGAGGGTTGGAAACACTGGGATATATGATGCCTCCGCTACGAGCTTCGAGGCGTTAGGGATGTTCATGGGGAAGAGATAGGTCGTAAACATTGCCACAGGGAAGAACGTGGCTGTGGCGATTATCGACCGTGGAGAGAGCCGGGAGGCGCCGCATAGGAAATGGCCACTGAATGATCAGTCCGATATATTCAGAGCAGTGAGGAGCCGTACCTGGTACATCCTGAGCCCAACTGGTCGATTAGCAGAGTCTTCATATATCGCACGAGGATTGTAATGAGAACTCACTCTGCTTCCTGCCCCTACTAGAACTCCAGCAAGAACCAGCCTGCCCATCCCCATTCCATCTTCAATGGTTCTCCAACTCCTTACCGCAGTGACCGCACTACTCAGAGCTTCACCGCTCTGTTCTGGGGTGATGACACCGGCAATTACAGGTGCAAGGACCATGCCTGCGACCGTCGCGAAGCGCCAGTACTGTTCAACCCAATCCTTGTCGCTAGTCAATCGTTTCCCCTTTCCGCTCTTTTCTTCGATGGTCGGCTTAGAGCTCTTGCTGCCCCATATCAGGCCGTCGACGATCCCTGATACACCCAGGACTGTCCCTGTGTCCTCTAGCAGCGCGCTGGTGGACATGTGCAGGAGGTAGCCCCCAAGGAAGGTCTCCACTGGCGTGAAGAAAGTTTGCATTGTGAGGGCTTTACTCTAAGTCAGCATGAGACAATCACGTCTAGCAAGCAGGGGCTCTTACTATGTCGTACCGAATTCAAGGCAGTGGAGCATGGTAGATGTACCGAATTCTGGAATTTGACACAGTTTGACACCGAGATTTCCTTAGTCAGGGGATGCCGGCAGCTTTCGGACCCGGCCCGAAATTGAGGAATGCTGACTATACGTCGCCATCCCTGCGCAGTCCCTGCGAGCGTGACGGGACAGGCCGATAGCGGGGACTCAGAGGATGCATCACCATGGCCTGACGCCCAGCAAATCATTTGCCTTCCTCTTAAGCGCTGACCGTGTCGAGACCTGACAAAAATTCGCTCTAGTAGTCTAAATCTTGACCTCTGCCACCAAGGGCTCTCCCTTTGAGCCTTGGATAGCGTTCCTCACACCTAGGTACATCAGTAATTAGACTGCCAATGGAAGAGTCGGTAGACGTACACAGTTCCGCCATCTTCTTGCGTGTGTCGATGTCAGCTGAACCCATGTGAGGAATCACAACGCCTAGGGGTGTAAGCTCGGACTCGACAGGACTTCGAAAGATGGCACGCACAATTCTTGGCCTTGACAAGAGGGTGATCGGGACTGATGTTGGGTTCACCAGTGATAACGTCCAGCCCTGCGCCAAAGATCTCGTTGTTTTCAAGAGCCTCGGCCAGATCTTCCGAATTGACGATGGGCCCCTACCAAGTCAGCTAGCTATCGGGTATCAGCCCCACGATCGCTACTCACCCTGGCCCCGTTGACGAGGACCGCCGTCTTCTTCATCTTCTTCAGGAAGTCCCTGTTGACCATATTCACAGTCTCCGGTGTCTGATTGCACAGCACAATCAAAATGTCACTCTCAGCGGCGACATTCTCCATCTCCTTTCGCTCGACCTTAACGCCGAATTCTTTTGAAAAGTCCGCATCCAGCTCGCTCTGATTCGGCCGTGCTCTCGAAGACAGATAGATTACGTTGGGCGGGTGTGATTTGGATGTGAAAACGAGCAGTCGTTTGAGGGTTTGCTGCGAGATGCGTCCGAAGCCGAGGAAGCCGATTGTGAGGGATGGGGACGAGATGGATGGTCCACACATGACAAATGGTGCCCAAGGGAGAGTTGGCCACTGAAATGTCAGAGAACCCTTGAAGCGTTGAAACTCAACTCACTCCGCCAGATTTGATGAGTTGAATACCCTCTTCTACTCTCCGCATGGTCATGAGTGTGAGCATGACACAGATATCAGCGACTACAGATCAGCCCAGGTTTGGACAGATACCACGTCCGTACAGACTCACCCGAGTCACTAAGCACTCCAGGAGTATGCCCGACCTTGATGCCACGCTCATTGGCAGCTTTGACATTGATATGGTCTGAGATGTTAGCAATCCACGCAGGGATATAATGGAAGGCAACCTACCAAATCCCACCGAGAATGTGCTGACTACCTTGATTCCCTTCCCGCACTTCCTCAGAAACTCTTCGTCCACCTTGTCTCCCGGCTGTCCGTGCATTATGCACACCCCGACCACATCAGGATCGGCAACATTGTCCAGAATCCATTTTCGAGGAGCAGGAGCGTCATCCGGATTGACAACTATCTCGAATGGAGAGGACTCGAGAATCGCCATGGCATCTTCACCGACATTCCGTGTGCTTCAGACATCAGCAGCCACCTTCACCAAGTGGGAAACATGAAGAGCCGCTAGCTCCCGTCGGGGTTGACTTACACGACAATTTTGGGCATTTTGGGGCTGGATACGCGTAGAGTCTAGTACAGCAAGAGACTTGGGGGGCTGTTGGGCAAGACGTGGAGGATGAGGATGGTACAAGTGGTCGAAGTGTTGGACCCTTCCTACACTGGTCGAGAGTCGAGACTGCCAAGCGGGCACAGCCGCGTCACCGGCTCCCGGCCCGGCCCAGGCCCGGCACTGACCCTGCCGAGCGTTCTCTATGGCCTCCTCGGGCCTCTGGCCTCTGCTATCTTTGACTGTACGTATCTAGATACCGTGCAGATCCGACTACTCTACGCCAGCTCTTCAGTCAGAAGCCCATTTGTCAACTCGTATAACCAGATCTCCATCTCCGTCGGCTGCGCCATAGGGGCGATCGACTGGATGTGAGCGCTCAAGCCCCCTTCCGCAGGCACAAACGCCTCTTGACTCTCGTACCGTTTCGCCGCCGCTTCCGACCCGTCCACCATATTCGATATGAGGCTACTAGCCATCATCCCGACGTACATCCCCTCGCCTACCGGCCACCTGACCTCCACCCTACCCATCAAATCTGCCACCTGCCGCAGAATGCCGGAGCGCGGGCGTATCCGACTCTGTTGTCGAAATGTCTTTGCAGATCGGGAGACCGTGTATAGGGCAGCCTGAAGCTCGACGATGACGCTACAGGCCTCGATCGCGATGGCGGAGAGCTTGTGAAGGGGAAGAAGGAGTGGGGTTGATGCCTGCTCGCAGCCGAGAATCCCAAGTAGGATCTCTTCGAGTGCCATGCCCCGCTGTCGGATCCACGTCTGGAGGAGTTGTACCGATGGAGATGAGGATCTTTGCTGAAAGAGATCAGCGACCGATGCTGGATCGACTGCCCGGGACATGGCAGTCGCAGTGATAGAAGGTTGCATGGATGTAGAGGATGCGTTGTCGGGCTGGGGCATGGGAAGCATGGATAAAGCTAGGAGGTGCCTTATAGCTGTACGCCGAAGGAGACCGATGTCTGCCAGCCGTTCCGTATCTCGCATAAGCAAGCATGGCTGAGATGGCGTGACCATACTGCAGCATCCTGATCATAAGCAAGATACCGATGGTCCCGCTTACCCGTTAAAGCATCACTGATCTCGGCTAATCGGTCGAGCTCATCGATGGAGGCTTGGAGTGCGCTGGAGAGTTGAGCGATTGAGATTTTGGCGCCATGAAGGATGGAGGTGTCGAGGATTTGTGGGAAGCTGCCCATACCGGCATGGACGATGGCAAGGCGCATCACACGCTCGCAGAGCAGGATCTTTCCGAGAGCCCGTATGTCCCCAATCATCGCTTGAGATGCCAGGGACAGTAGCAATTCCGCCACTTGCTGCGCTTCGGCAAGCAGGGGTGGAAGAATGATAGTCTCTCCCTCCAGCGCCATACTCGCATCAAGAACGCAGAGGGACAGCCATGTCCAAATGTCCGCAGAAGACCATGCATTGATCGAAAATAGCGAGGCTGGACTGACAATCGACTCGAGCGAGATCGAAGCCGCTGCGGATCTAGCAGCTTTGATGTAGCCCCTCGCGACGACAAAGTCGCTGGGTGCGGCAGATTGACCAGGCAGGATACCGAAGGGTGCGAATATCGACAAGAGGATAAAGGCCTGCACAGCGTACAGGTCCTCTGATGATTGTATGATGACGGTGTTTTTCGATGCGTGGACGATACTGCAGAGGTCTCGCGACAGCTGTGCGTCGCCTGAGCAGCAGAGGAATAGGATGGTTGAGATGAGTAGCGTGAGAGAGGGACATGGAGCTTTCGAGTGGAGTATGATGATCGCATGGAGGTCAGGGAGGAATGGGGCAAACGTGCAGAGTTGGGCAAATCTGATCATTCAGCCTTGTCTCCAGTGGATGAACTGACCTAGTCTCGGCTTTCAACTCCACATTGGCGTACTTCCCCAATACCTCTCCCAGCCCCAAGACTGGATTGAGAGATGCCTGCACGCCCTCAGCCGTTGAAAATGAGCCCCGGAACAGAGCACTCGCGAGCTCAAGCGGTCGGCCATGGTATTGCCCGCTGTACGCTCTATCTCCGAGAAGAGGGGCCACTGGGGAGTTGGACAGATAGGAGGGGGATTGTGTAGCCGGTGTTGATGCGCAAGTCTCGTAAGCTGATGCTAAGCCCAACTGTACGACTTGAGCCGAGAGTGATGAGCCTGCGGGCTGGGTGGGCTCGGAGGGTGTTGTCTGGCCGGATTGCAGAATGTCATTCTGTGACGACCTTCGAGGTGGTCGGGGTGTAGCGAGACCTGGTGCTTGAATCACACAAGGCAGACTGAGGGTGCGACATCGATGACAGGCGCTCTCGGTCGGAAGAGGATTAGGGTTTGGTGGAAGATTGAGAGACTCGGTGGGCAGTTCGCAGCGGGTTTTGCGCTGTTGACATAGAGTGCAAGACCCTTTGCCGTATAGTCGACGAGGAGCCATGATGACCTTTGAGATGATGGGTAAGATAAGAGTGAGTGAGTGGTGAAGCTGACATTTGGAAGCGGAGTTGGAGGACTGATAAGATTAGCCTTCAGTCTATTTTGAGCTAGCACCGCTTTTCGGCTCGGACCCGCGGACTCGGAGTTCGGTCAAAGATGGCAGCTGTGTACATGCGCAGGCTGGATTCGCACTATGGTTACAAGATTAGTCTAGGCCCGATGGCAGTCTATGTGGATATGGCGGTTCGGTCTGATGGTCACGCGGAGGATCAGCGACCAGACTGGCGGAAGTCGGCGGCTTTGACGACGTAAGGTTGTCCGTTGGGCGTCCAGCCGTCCTGTCCCGGACCAGCCATCTCCAGGTCGAGAGTAGCCTGCTGCACAAAGAGGTCATTGAGGTTGACGGAGAAGCTACCATGTCAGCTGATTGTAGTCACGTCCAAGCAGTAGTACTTACTAGACAACACCCACCGTCCACTGAACAGCCCCATTGAGAACGTAGAAGACGATCTTGGCCGGTACCGAAAAGTTACCTCCGGGATGGATAGTGCTTGCTAGTTTGTAGATTGCGGACACGATCTGAGGGTCAGCTTGGACTTGTTGGGCGGGTGCAGACTCACAATCAAGGTGGTCTGAATAGCCATCCAGGTGACTGCTCGACTGCCAAGAAGTCCAGAATGCACGATGCTGCCGGCGATCAGGACCGAGCCTAGCATGGCGACAATGATCAAAGCTGCACTGGCCTCACTGCAAGTATCAGTATGGCCCAAACCGCAGATGAAAGACTTACCGGTAGTGCTGGATACTGGAAATCTCACTAGGGCTCTCGTGGTCGCTGATGCTCGTGGCCGCGACTATGCCGAGAATCAGAGCTACGACCACTGCGATCCGAAGGAGACCAAGAAGCTTCTGTTGGAGGGGCATGTGGGTGACACGAAGGATCCCATCGCCTTTCTTACCTAGGACCCGGCTGGCGGAATCAGCTACGATCACAGATAGACACAATGGACTCACGTCAGAAGAGCAGGGATGGGCTCGCAGATCAGGGTGAAGCCAGCTAGCAGGAGGATCTCAGAGGTCTAACATATTCAGCAAGATGTTACTAGGCAGAGACCAAGCGCACTGACCTCATATATCTTCGTAGACTGGTTGCCATTCGCAATCACGGCGCGTAAAGCGTACGCGACAGCTTGAGCGAAGATGAAGATGATGGGTCTGATCTAAGGACTCAGTTGTGCACTCTCGAAACCAGGAGGGCAGATGAGACGACTTACGAGGATAGCGGATCGAGAGGCGGCATGGAAGCACCGATAGACGGCGAGTAAGAGCAAGCTATGAGAGTCAGCTTCGAGGCGAAAACTCCAACAATTTACTCACCATGCATAAGCTATGGTGAAGACCACTGAGGCCACCAAGTCTTGGCTATGGGTAGGCACGCCTCCGCTCAAGTTGGGAAAGGTATTGGGGGCTGAAGAGTCGCTGGACATTGTTGGTCGTTCGAGGGGGTCTCAGGCGGGATTGAGAAGAGTTGCTGATATGACTGTTTTCCAAGCCCTAGGACGCTGTATATATATGTCATCTGGATGTTGAGTATTGTGAGCCCAGCAGAAGCAGTGCAAGCGAAAGCGTGAAGGCGATGATTGAGTACGGGTGGTTGGATGTACGGTAGCAACTCCGTCGGGCCCGATCTAAAGTTAGCAATTCTCCTTGCCTCTTTCTCCTTCGTACTTTTCGCTACGATTCAGCTTCGGTTTGCACTGTTTGATAAAGAATGGACACTGATGCTGTGCTGACTCGCGGGCCCGCGGGTAGATACTTGCAATGCGACCCGATTTCGCCTGAGGCTACAAGCAGGAGATATAAAGCCGACAAGATGCGCGCTGAGCTGATGATTGACTACCTGACCAACTATCCCTCATCCAGCTCTCACTTCTTACTAGACCATCCACTCCTCACTCGATCTTCACTACCATGGGTATCCTAAGAGATGTCATCGCTCAGCGCCGAGACGATCGAAACGGCAACAACAACTCCACGCAAGACTTTAGCAGGAGCCGCCTACTCCCCCGTCTTTCCGACTATGCACCTACTGGCAATTCCATGCCTGATGGTCGGGCACGCGGATCACGCTGTCAGAGACGCAGCGATTCCCGAAACCGACAAGCAGCCTACATGCAGCCCGGTCCTTCCCCCTTCGGCCCTCCCCAGGGCGATCAACCGCGATACTACACATCGGCTTTCCCATCTTACCCCGCCGACTCCTACGTTGACAACTCCTACACCTCGTCCCCTTCCCGTCCTCCTCTTCCAGTCCGACCGGCTCTGAAGAGGTCCCTCGACATGCCCCCGCCAAGCGCCAATCCCATATCCTACCCTAACCCCGCCCCGCCGTCGTACTCCAGCTCAGAGTATTTCGAGCACCCAAATACCCTATCCTACACCCCCGACCTATACTCTACACCTGGTCAATACCTAGATCTACCACTTGCCATCCCGCAGAGCGGCTACGGCAGCACATCGCCCTTCCTCCGGGCATACAGCGAGGAACTCCTCGGTTCGCGCGGTATCTCCCAGGCGAGCTTCATTGCCTGGATAGATGCCTTCAACATTGCATCTACGCCTTCCGCCGAGCTTCAGATTGTTGGTAAAGTGGCTGGAATCGCCGGTTTCTTTGTGTAAGTCCTCTCATCTCCCACGAAAGACACAAAAGCTGACAGTGCTAGGCCTGGAGCTGCGGGTCTCATCCCTACTGCTGTCCAAATCGGAGCTGGTCTCGGCGGCTACGCTACCAAACGTTCCGCCATGGCCGAGTGCCTTGCTCGGGGCAACGCCGAGCTCTTCAATCGTGCAGGCTTGCAGCTCATGTAGGTTTTGTCCTTTTGAACCCAAGCAATGCTGACCCCATCCAGTATCTGTACCACGCCCGAGCTCGAGCAGGCTATCGGCTACACAAGGCGTACAACCCCCTTCACAGACCCGACCAGGCTGCAGCATGATATCCCAAGTCGACTTGAGATGTACGCCAACTATCTCTCTCCGCTATCCGCTATTCTTCCGGCGGCCTCACCACCCCAGAACACAAATTCACCAGTCGCTGGCTGGGGTGCTAGTTTGTCTGAACGCGATCGGACCAAGGCGCTGAGCAAGGCTCAGAAAGACGCGAGTGAGGGCAAGGGCAAGCGGGCAAATGCTCTTGAGGCGGATCTGAAATGGGTGAGCCGCTTTGTCCGTACCGTCACCTAGGGGTTAAGCTCATTTTGCTTAGATTCTCATCGTTCCCCGCAAGTGATGGAGTAGCAACGGATTGACGTCCAGACGCTGGTTCTGCTGTCATCTATTCCCGACCTGGTTGTTATAGAGGCGATCCATAGAACTTCCTGCTCCGTGTATCAATGTATTCTCCGCAGTTTCGATTATCGCAAAACTGGATCTAGCCAATCAGCCACGCGCCAGTGCTCTCAGTCGATCAGTGCCTTGGGTAGTAGATTCGGTAGGACTTCACACTGGCCCACTTTACACCTTCAACAAGCCCTTCACTTATAGTGGCCATACATAGCTTTATATTTCCTTCCCTACTGCTGCCTCCTGGCTTGACCCTGCGCACCTGCAGCTGCACCGCCAGCCCCAGGCCCAGCTCCCTGCTGGGGCACGAGCGTACCACCTCCCCAGCTCGAGATGACGCGCTTGAACGTCGTCCATGTGCTCAACACGACACCGCCCTGTTTTGTGGCAAACGCATCGCCTCGACCGGTAACGCTATCGACGGCGTGTCGGGAGAAGGGGGAGGCATGGTATCGCAGACGGATAAAGTGGGCGAGGAAAACGGGTGCAATCAAAGATGAGGTGAAACTGAAAATCAGCGTCGTGTTTCCGTATCGACGAGGAAGTGTACTGCAGAACTCACGTCAAGGCGCCAAAGGTAACCCGGGCCAAAATGAATAACTCCGTGTACGCCACGAAACGCATCGCTCCATCGTAGTTGTTCTTGACCCACACCTGAATCTTCCTCGAGACCGCCTCCAGCCCTTGTGGTGCGGGACGCTGCTGCCCGGCCTGGGGTGCCTGCGATGGTGGGACGAATTTAGGAATGACATTGGTGCGGAGGAATGTGAGGACGTGGAACAGGGAGAAGGTCGCAAAGGGCAGCATGGCAACTATAGATGTAAGCTTTTCAATCCTGACAAGACGATACGAGTCTGACGTACAGTTGATAGGCTTTGAGATCCACCAGTAGAGAGCCAAAACGGCATACTGAACATTCTCATCGACGAATGCGCGCTGGATCCATGCGGCGTTCGGTTGGGGTACACCGAGAGATTTGAAGACTACGATCGAGTACGACAAGAGGGCTCCTGTGAACCCTATGCGATAGAAGAATTGGGAAGTCGCCCTGAAGAGGACGGTCTGAAAGAGGACGTAGCCTGGGAAAGGTCAGCTTCTTTGAGAAGGAACCAAAGGCAGGGGAAAGGTTGGACATACTGGCACACGCGAGCATGATTCCGTGACCCACAGCCCATATTGAGTGGAAGTGGACGAAGGACATGACGACTAGGGTGAGTAGGGGGTGTAGACTCAGAGAAGGGTGAGGAAAAGTCAATCAGTACAGCTGTGCGTTGTCTTGCTGTCGCTACGTCACCAAGTCAAGCGGTATTTACGAGTGTGGCACTTTGGGAAGGCGCACGGATTGTAGCATTCCTCACCGGTCTCTTACGGCATCCCTGCTCGGACTCTTTTGACTCACCTTGCTGGCTGCTCTTGTCAACCCTTCCTTATCCCGCTCCGCTCGGCTCTCGCAGGGCTATTTATGCTGTGGAGCGCAAATGTGTGGCAGACTGAAAGAGCGAGGTCTGACATCATATCATTCCCTCTGACCTGTCCTTTTGTGCCGTCACCAGAAGCTGAAATTCAAGCTCGAACTCTGAAACGCGCTCAGTCGCGAACCCCCTTTCGCTTCGCACATTGACGTCACTGATGGCACTGACACAACATGCATTCCTTTCAGACGCAGACAGTCAATGCACGCCTCGTCGTGCAAATGCTCCCGATGACGTCGTGGCCAGCAGGCAGATTCGGGGCCTGTTCACGACGAGCGAGGTATAAAGGGCGCGTGGTCAAGAAGGTAATTCTCACCAGACAATCATACTCCAAACTCACCCATCCTTATCCTTCATATCAGCTCTTCACAAGCTTCACTCAGTATGGCTCTTCGATACCCCACAGCCCTCGGCATAGCCGCATTCTTCGTCATGGTATGTCCACTCAGTGCCAACGCTTCAACCCCACGCTGACCCAATCCAGGTTGCTACCCTCTTCTTCTGGCTCGCAGCCATGTCAACACCCATCACCAAGGCCATATGGTACCTTCGCGCCAACAATGCTGGGACCGGTAATGTCTACTTGGGCAACTTTGGCTGGTCAGCGGGTGACAACGATACGTCGGTCAACTACAGGCACATTGGGTGAGTTCGTAGACCTCTGTGAAGGGACATAGGCTGATATACAGATACCTGTGGTCTCCCTACATTAGCAATCAGGCTCTCACCGGCTCGCTCTTCCTTGTCGCCCTCACTGCTGCTTTCGGAACGATCGCGTTCTTTGCGCTCTTGGGCAGCGTCAGGTCGTTGAGGTTGGGCACCTGTGCCATCTTCACCACTGTAAGTTGATTTCATTGCGGCCAACATATCATCACCCTGTCATCATCACCCTTCTAAACCTCTCCCTTCTCGTCTGAGCTTGCTTTGGCTAGAGCCTAGCTAATCATCACAGCTGTTCACCGTCCTCCTATCCACAATCTCCTTCATCCTTGTCCTCTCCACCTTCGTCACCGCCCACCGCCGCTTCAGCAACGCCGGTATTTCAGTCTCATACGGCTCTGCCTTCGTCCTCGCCATCCTGGGCTGGCTGCTCTATGTCTTCTCCATTCCCCTCCTTGTGCTCGCGCTGAGTGCTATGAGGCGGGAGAGGAGGGACGGCACCGTCCACTACGAGTCCAAGACGACCACAACCACCACCACCGGGCGCAAGAGGAGGTTCTTCTAGAGCAAAAAGCGGAGATAGGAGTGTTGCGAGGAGGAGACACTGTTGACGACATATCTTAATGACGGGTACGATCTTATAATCAGGGCAAATGCCGTAGAGCTTGGGTAGGACTGGTAATTATGCATACATGAATACTCGCTATGGTTCGATCGACAGAGTTGGCCATACCGGATCTTGTGAATCATACATCAACCATATCAACGCCAATACCCCGACCTAGCAGGCTTAGTAATCATCCCCCCCGCTCTCCTTCTCCCGCTTGCTCCAGTCCAGCCAACTACCCTGGTAATTCCTGACATTCCCGTACCCCTTCTCATGTGCCCACTCCGAAGCCGTAGCCGACCGCTTGCCAGACCGACAGAAGAAGATGAGGTTCTGGGATGGGAGGGGTTTGGAGAAGGCGAATTGCTAGCTGAGTCAGCGCCATCTCCTTTCCACCCAGGCTCAAACCTACTTTTTGGAACTCGCCCGGAGCAAAGTTCTTGTCTAGCGCGTCTCTTAACTGACTCAGAGGCAGGGAGACCGCCGAGGGGATTGAGCCGAGCGCCACCTCGTCCGGTTCTCGCACGTCAACAATGAGGACATCCTGTCGAGTGAGCTGAGGCCAAGGAAGTATGCCCATCGAGCTATACTGACATCATTCGGCTGTTGAGTGATGGGTTTGAGCTCTTCGTACGAGATCACGGGGTTCTTGGCCCATGCTGAGGGTGCGGAGGTGGACTTGAGGCGGAAGAGGGATAGGGAGGCGGACGGGTGGGCACTCGGGGTCAGAGCCTGGCGGAAAGCCGGGGCGGCGACTGTGGGTCGGATCGACCTGGAGGCTATCTGAGCTGAGATGAGGGTACGGGCTGCTAAGCGGGACATGTTATCAGTGTATCAGCAGGGTATGGTGAGGCAGGGTAGGCAAGGTAGGTGTAACGCTGGCTGGAATCCGTCCCGCGCCTATCTGTCGGTCATCTCCGCCCGCGCCTATGTGTCTGACGTGGATTAGATTTTCGCCGGTATCGGCCGATTTGAGATTTCGAGACGACCAGCTTGCGACCAGAGCCAACTTTTGCTGCAAATCCCTCGCATCTATCAGAGTCACCATGCCCTTGCTCAACCCCACCTCACTACCCTTGCCACTACTACGCCAGATCGCCCGCTCAAGATCGTCACCCCGATTTCGACGGGCAATATCCACAACTCCAATCTCAGCCGAGCCAAAACGCCCATTACCCCTCCGACCACTTACCCCATCTCTCCCACCATCCCCTACCTTGTCTGCCCTCGCATCTCGCCTTTCACTCCCACAATCCTCAGCTCTCCACCCAGCTCTGATAGCCTGTCTGACGCATCCATCTTTCGCTCGATCCTCCACTGCGTCAGCGAGTGACGCAGAGACAAATGAGCTTTTGTCGACACTGGGCAACTCGCTCTTGGGCCTGTTTGCCTCGGAGCATCTAGCTCATGCTTATCCTTTCCTCCCTACCGAAGCACTCAAGCTCGGCGTAACGGCATATGTCGGACCTGCAGCATGCTTCGCTATAGCTCGAGAGCTCGGCGTCGGGGTACAAGGCCAGGGCCAGGAGAAAGACGAGGAGCCAGCGGCCTACTCCCGTCGAAGGGGCCAAGGAGCGGGAGGACGGCCGGTGAGCGAAGGTGTCGCGGTGAGATGGGTGAGGGAGGTGGCATTCGAGAAAGTGCCCGTTGCGAGAAGGTTTAGAGGGCGGATGGAGCGAGAAGGCGGAGGAAGTCTAGGAGATGGTATGCAGAGGAGAGAAGGGTGGGAGGATGTCATTGCTGGGGTCGTCAAGGCGTTTGTGGGGTTAATATATCAAGAGCAGGTGGGTTGAGTCTTCGGGGGAAAAAAGACAAGCTGATGGAAATAGGGCATGACGGCAGCTAGACAATTTACACACGCACATTTCCTTTCACGATACCTCGACATGACCACCCTCTTCAATTTCTCCAGCCCAAAACATGTCTTATCAAGAGTTGTCGCTAAGCATCTATCGGACGCAGGTGTCGAGCCAAGAGAAGGCGAGGGCAGTATTGAGTCCAGGTACGTCTTGGCGATCTGACCTCCATCGTAGACCTCTAGCTGACATCTAGACTCCTCGCGTCAACAGGAACAAATTCACAATCCCCACTATTCAACATCGGCCTCTTCCTCCCCTCCGGTCTCAAACTATCAGAGGGTTACGGCTCTTCGCTAAAAATGGCCGAACATCGCGCTGCTGTAAATGCACTGCACGCTTTGTTCTTGGTTCGGGGCGACACTGAGCTAGAAGGCGGAATAGCCGGGCTGTCGAGGCGGAATAAAAGCCAGGGTCAGGGACAGGCAAGAGGACAGGGCCTGAAATTACCAACGGAATCTCATGGTGATTGGGCTTTGGAAGGCGGGAAGATTGGTAAGGGGTTGGAGTTTGTAGGCAGGGGATGGGGAGGGGGTGAAGTTGTCGTCGAGAGTGGCAAGCGAGCTGCCGCTTAGTGTTTCGCATCATGCATACGAACTAGGAAACGCGCAAAAATTGACAAGCAGATCATTTTATATCTCTACAACCGTATTACGGCCCTTTTACGCGGACTTGGGTTTCAAAGACGACCCAAGATCGGCCGAAGGTCCCACAGGCTGGACCGCTATCCGACTCGCAGTTGTCAAGCCTGCTTCCGTGCTCTCGACTGAACTCGCAGCGATGGCTGCCTGCCTCGCTCTCCGCTCCTGGACCCATCTGCTCCCTCTGATCCACACCCATCTACTGCCCCTGCCTAGATCCTTCCCTATCCGCGCCAGACCCCTCCAGCCGCCTCTTACTACGCCCCAAAAACTCCAAGTTCCAGCCCTCCACCCTAGCTCTGGCGCGCCCACCCATTGACGCCTGAAGGGGATGAACCGCCTCCATCCCAGCCCCTGCTCTGCTTTGATTAGAGACTCCTCCTCTCCATTGTCTCTGATGACGAATCTGCCCCAGTCTTCCTTCCCTACACGTAACCTTCCTCTAGACAGCCTAGCTTCGATCCATCGGAGCACGCGTACATCCGAAGGATCCGGTAAAAGGGTGGTTTGGATAGATACGACGTTGTCCTGGCCCAAGGATTGGCGTAGGCGGCCGGCGAGGAGCGTGTCGGTGAAGAGGCGATCGCCAATTACGAGGACGCGCAACGGTCCGTCTTTCGCAAGTGGACCGCTAGGTATGGGGTGATCCTCCGATGGTATTGAGGAGGCAGTATCCGTCATGCTCGTTCCGGCCTTCCCAGCTTCGATCTGCGCTGAGTCACTCCCCGCATTCACCTGCGCCTTCCTTGTCTCGCCAGCGGCTCCAGCCATTTCCTTCTCTGGCACGCTCATCGGATCAATCAAATCCTTCCCACCAATCCCACTCCCTTTGACCCTGGAAGTTTCGCCCAAAATCTTGCCCTCCGCCAGCTCCGTGAACATCCGCACAAACGCATCCTTATCGTCCCACTCCTCCTGAGCGAGTTGCATATTCCGTGTTCTGATCATCGAAGCTGAGGTCTGTGGTGGTCCAGGAAGCTCGCCGCGGAAGTATTGGAGAATAAGAGCTGAGCAGGCGGGTTTCGGGGTAGGGTGGAGTAGGACAGGTGTGCGAAGGTGGTGGGTTACTGATTCGGCCTGGGTCATTGTCAGCATACCGTAGTCCTGAAGTAGAGCCCAATGACTTGTGCCCATATAGCCCGTGACCCGAATTGAAGACTCACTGCCAGTCCTCCTGGATCTTTTCTCGTTCCTGCAGAATTGGAAACAACGAGTACTCGCCCCGGGTCAAAAGCAGCGAGCAGCTCAGACCAGGCAGTCTAACATCAGTCCAGACACTCAGATGGCATCTTTCGACTCACTTTTAAAGGAGGGAAGAGCTCATCGCGCTCAGGAATAGTCTGACAGATGAGCTCGTGGGCCCGTATTCTTGAGCAATATGACACACCAAGCAATTATCCTTATCTATCACCACGGCACTGAAACCTGCCCTTCGAAAGGCCTTGTAGTCAACATGAGCGATACCTATTCTTCAGTCAGGTCGTCGCAAAATCAAGGTGCTTGATGGACGTACTCGGGACTCGGATGTCTGGGCGAAGGAGTTGCGGGCGGAATAGAGTGCCCAGAAAGATCAGCGCATTTGGCGGTTGAAATTTAGGCATGAGGTGCTGCAGCCCCCAGTGGGCCAGAGAAGAGAGTCCGATCAGGTCCCAAACCAACAGGTCGTCGGCCGATGGTAACAGGAGAAAGACTTGAAGGCGAGGTATGCAAAGTGTAAAATTGAAAAGTCCAAGATGTTTCATGTTCACATCTGTCCATCAACCTCTTTACAAACATCGCGCTGGACTTCCCTTAAGTCAGCCATAATGTCCCATGCTGGACCATCCACAGCTGCGCTACACACCAGCGGCACGACCAAGCGACTATCTACACATGCAAAAATTCCCGCTGTAGGGGGAAAGTCTGGTCCTTCTGGGGGTTTGGTCGGTGCCGGTGCAGGAGCGAGCGGAGTGGGGTTAGGCAAGGAAGTTTTGAATCCTGGAGAACTGTGCGGCTTTGTGAGTCTTCTGTTGTGCTACTATACACTGCGGGATCCCAGCTAAGTACAGGTCGATACACTCCTCAGCCAGCTTGAGACGCGTTTCGACGAGATGAGTGAACAGGTCATGTACGTCTTTGTCCTTGGGTTTTCCGGCCATAGCTGACATCTGCAGGGGTAGAAGTGAGCCTTGAAATCGATCCTTTCCTGAGCAGCGCTGATTGATAGTGAATGAGATGTCTACTCGTATAGACAATCTCGAAAATACCATTCAGGACCTGATGAATGCGGACATTGACGTTCCCTTGACGACGCAAGAGGCGAAGTCTACAGAGGCGGCTCGATAGGCGTGTCAGCGTGACATATCTGGGGAGTAGCTCGATCTTGGGACAGAGTTGTATACAATCTTAGTAATCTTGAGCCGACATCAAGAGTGTTTTAGAAGGCAGATGCTCGACTCGAGTGCTGATGATGACTGCAGAGGCACCTCGCTGACCGTTAACTGACCTCCAGCTGCAATCACACTCCTACTGATCCTTACCTCACCCTCCGACTGCTTTGGGCTGGACTGAGGCTGGCTTATTGCCAGTCAGTCTCAACAGATCAACTTCTCGGCGTGGACATCAATCACGCCTCGAATTGTCCTTCATAGATGCGAAAGCCCAAATCATACTAGTGTCCTATGAATAACTACACTCCCCTAATCCCAAAAGTATGCCCGAAAGGCAGCCAATGAAAGGCTCATCGCTTTTTTGATTCAACTCCCCTATTCCTGCAGAATGAAATCGTCCGACTCCTCGACACAAGTGTTATCCTCCAGGATGAAGCCCTCGAGACATGACGAGACTGGGGTGTCAGCTGCCTGATTCAGCTCTCTGAGAATCGCACTCACCGATACACTGGGACTGTACGCACGCCACGTCCTAAATTGGTCAGCATGAGCCGCTACTGTACCAAAGACTGCATCACTCACCGAAGCATTTGGAATCTCTGTGCAATCAGGGCCATCGCAAGCTCCGCACCGCTCAAGATTGTTGTCGATGTCGTCGATGCACTGCTGGGTTAGCCGTCATCCCAACTTCGTTTCGGAACAGCACGCTCACCTCAAATCCGAGTCGCCCACCAAACTTGAAAGGGCAGAGGGTTTGCCAAGCGCTGCATCGATTCTTTCGTCGACTTAGCGAGCCCTATATGATTAGCTAGTGTAGCAACAAGGAGAGTCAAGACTTACAGTAGGGACGGGATCCGCCAGAGCTCGGACGATGATTGGCACCGGCTCGGTCTGGACACCGTTGTTGTCTCCAGTCACGACAGCGTAGATGTTGTGTGGACCGGAAGGGAGATCGGCAGTGGGGACCTCAAAGCTGAAGGTGCTGACAGCTCGCTTCCGACGGCCGCTGGCTGCGGTGTTGGTAGCGGTGGTGTAGATGAGGACGCCGTCCATGTAGACCTCGATCTTTCCACACTCGGGTCGGTTATCGAGCGTACCCGAGAAGAAGATGCTAGTGGTGGATGTCTCGCCGGCCCTGGGGGAGATGAGGACTGGTGCGGGGCAGGGTTCTGGATAGGTGCGGACAGTGACAGTCACAGGTGGGGAATCGTACGCAGTCGCAGAGTTCGACGAAGTAATGACCGATACCGTGTGAGCCCCGTCGGTGGTGACAGGTTGTGACATGGTGAAGGCCCCGTTGCTGATGGGGACGACCGTCACCTGGCCGTCCACCGTGATGGAGACCGCAGGGCAGTTTGAGCCACCCCCTGCAGTGCCGGTGATAAGGATTGCTTGCCCATTCTGCGCCGAGTCGTCGATGGGGGAAGTAAGGACCGGGGCAGGGCATGGGGTAATAGGAGAGGAGACCGTGATGGTGCGGACGATGGACGCTGGAGAATCGGCGCTGGCGGAGATGATGGATCTCGAGACCACATAGATCTCGTGCGCGCCATCGGAGGTGAGCTCGTAGGTGGCAGAAAAGCTACCAGCCGATACGGCTGATCGCGTGACGGCGATCCCGTCGACGAACATATCGACGTTGGGGCAATCCGCTCGGCCGGTAGTCGTACCGCTGACAGTGATGAGCCGCGATTCCTGGTTTGTGTTGCCGGATGGAACGAGGATGGAGGGTGTGGGGCAGGCCTGGATGACGGCAACGTTTGATGTTACAGGAGTGGAATCGAAGGAAGGGGAATCCGATGATAAAGCTTTAAGGCTGACCGTGTAGGCGCCGCCTCCATTGACATAAGCGTCGAGATTGAAGCTATTGCCGGTCATGCGAGCGTATCCCTGGTCACGTCCATTGATGAAGACAGAGACTAGGGGACAAGCTGAAGAACGAGCGAAGGTGCCTGTAATGGAGATGAGGTTGCCGGACTGGACGGTTCCAGTTGTGGGTGTGAGGAGGACAGGTGGGGGGCAGGCGCTGAGTTGAAGGGTAAATGAGGATGTGGAGTCCGCGTAGCCAGAGTCGACGAAAGCAGGCGCGTTCGCTTTCGCAACCGCGGTGATTTTGTACTGACCGTTGGTACCGATATTCGAAGCGGCGTAGACGGGCAGAGTGAAGTCCGTACCTGACACCCCAGCGAGACCAAGGTAGATCCCGCTGAGATACAGGGCCACGTTGGGACATTCTGCAGTTCCGGCGAACGTGCCAGACACCGTGATGTCTCGAGAGGTCACGACGGCATCGCTGGCAGGGGCGACGATGACGGGGGCAGGGCAGGCGACGGGGGGAGTGATGGTGAATGTGAAGGGGGCAGAGGCGACCTGGGGTAGATCTTGCCCGTTGGGGCCAGGGCCAGTGACCGAGACGTACATTGTGTGGGTGCCGGCTGTGAGTACATCAGACCGAGTAAAGCCATTTGTGGCACCAGCGCCACGCAGATAGTCGTATCCGATGATACGACCGTCCAGCCAGAGGAAAATTTTGTTACAAACAGCGTCCGTTGTGTAGCCGGCTGACTCCACCCGCGTACTCATTGTTGCTGCAGATGTGGGGAGCGTCATGACGGGGACGCCGCAGGTATGAGTGATGGTGAAGGATGATGTGGAGCCGCCATAAGCCGAATCGACGAAGTTGGGCAAGCCAGCTTTGGCTAGGGCGGTGATGGAGTATGAGCCACTCGTACCGACATTCTCGGCGGCATATGCGGACAGCTCAAAGTTCGTGCCCGATACGCTAGCGAGGCCCATGTAGATCCCACTGAAGTATATGGCTACATCTGGGCAGCCAGTGGTACCGGCGAAAGTACCAGTGACCGAGATCTGACGGGAGGAGAGGGTAGCGCCGTTGCTGGGGGTGAGGATGACGGGAGGAGGGCATTGGATGGGAAGAGTGATGGTGAAGGTGACAGGGTCAGAGGCGACCGGGGGTAGATAAGGTCCGTTGGGGTTGTTGGGGTCAGGCCCCGTGACCGAGACGTACATAGTGTGCGTCCCAGCGGTAAGGTCGTCGGAGCGGGTAAAGCCATTTGTTTCACCGACGCCAGCTAAATCATCGCATCCGATGTTTTGGCCATCGAGCCACAGGCAGATTTTCCGGCAGTTATCATCCGTAGTGTAGCCGGCTGATTCGACCCGGGTGCTCATCGTTGCTGCGGACGTGGGAAGTGTCATGACAGGGACGCCGCATGCTGCTTGGACGGAGGCGACGAGGGTAGCGAAGGGGATGAGGTATCTGAGGAACATCTTGTGAGCGGGATGTACAAGGATGTGGCGAAGGGGTGAGGGGGAATTGGAGAGATGGGGTTGAAACTGACCATCTTATATATGTCGAGGCTGAGAGCTTTGTTTGGGCCCTTTGCAAGGGTGTGTACATACCGGTGGGCAAAGTCAAATTTTGATAGACATCGTCCAACGGTCCTTTACGTGATGCTCGAGTGATAGTTTCTGCTTGTTTGGGGAATTCCCAAGGGGTCCGTGCCTGAAACAGGCTGAAACTCCCTGAAACTCCCTGAAACTGCCGTGATGCACGAGGCACGAAGGGGGAAGCGAGGAATGCAACGCCGGCCATCCTCTGCCGACTCGCCGAGCGTGAGATCAGCCGCCGATATAGCCTCCGGTAGGACCCCCCCCTCACCCAAAAACGTTGGGTTCCGGGATTCAGGTTCCGTCGTGCCGTAAACTACTACTTCGGGTAACTTTTGGGATTTCAAACGCGATTTTGGCCGAAATCCGGAACCCAACCTCCCTGTAAGGTTCTCCGATAGACTCGGACCGGCCCGTCCATAAGCCTGAGTCGTCCGCGAGATGCTCGTGTAGAAGCGGAACAGATCAGAGACTGAGTGATTGTATTACAGTGGAAGAGATCGCCGAAAGGCATCTTTGAAGCGAGCTGGGCTTGAAGCTTGATGAGCCACTACACGTCACTACTGGTGTACAGACGAAATATCTACCTCCTCCTGGCCGGCTTTTTGTCCACGAAGCATTGTGCGATCTTGCGCATGGTCGCCGGTCACTGCTGCTCTGAGAGTCTGAGAAGGTCTGAGACTCTGTGGGTGGCTGGCAGATGGCTGGCAGCGATCTGTTGAAGCACATGCACGGGGTGTCTGGAAGGTGTCGGGCATTTGTGAGCGCCTTCCGGCCGAGTCCGGCAAGGCACGACATTCCGGGGTTCTGTGTGCGGGGTATTTAATTGCCTGAAGTAGTTAGTACATTGCCCGAAAGGGTAATTTGGGAGGATTGACATTTAGGGGACATCTGGATCTCCGCGCCTCAGCGAGAAGGGCGTTGTTGCTTCAAGACCTAGACTGAATGCGGCAAGAGTCAACTCAAATGTCTCTAAGTTTGACCTATATACAGCATCGACTTACTCGCCGCCGACACCCCTTTTTCCTTATCACCCCTCTGTGCCTGTTGTTTGTACTCGTATATCCCGAAGTCAGCTCAAAAGTCGCCGCTTTCAGCATCAACATGAACTTCGATGCTGCTCGCGCATTTTCGGCCCCGCTCGGGGCGTTATGGGAATTCTCCATGGGGTTACTGCATACCTACTTATGACGCCTGCAGCAGCTGACAAGGAACGGCAACCGAACCATCAGCTGTAACAGGCACGACAAGGGACCGATGATCTGCTGCAGCTTCCTCTTCCGGACTGATCTGACAGGTTTCAGCGTCCTACACCCCAGCTGATATCTCCGTACCTCCATCCTTCTAGCTTAGACCGGCACACTGCCGGGCCCACCCTAGCTCTACGCGGCAGACATGCCATGCTCGGACCCGGCAAGTCGCGAAGGGCTATAAGTACCCGAATCTTTTCCCTCCTTGTCCTCTTCCCCACTTGCGCCTCTACCCTCCCTCCTAAGATCGCCAATCATCCTATCCGCAATGTTCCACTCCACCATGACCATCGCCCTCGTGGCAGCCCTCCTCCCAGCAACCATTGCCGCTCCTACGACAATGCAAAAACGCTTCACCGGAGCCGTCATCCGCTCCGGCCGAACCAACACGTGTCTCACCCTCCGAGGCGGCGTCCAGATCATTGACGGATCCCTCCTCAGCGTTGGAGATTGTGCCACCGCTACCAAGTGGGACATCAACCCAGGATCTGGCTCTGTCAATGTCACCGGTACCAGCTTCGCCCTTGACGCAGGTGCCCCCCCAGGCAACAATGCCGTAGCCAAAGTGTGGACGTCGTACCCTGGCTTGACTCAGCAGACGTAAGTTCATTCACATGAAGCTAGATCCACAGCTGACCCTGGCAGCTGGTACTTGACACCCGACAACCGCATCGCCATCACTGGCGGTAACCAGTGTCTCGACCAGGGAGACAATGGACCCCAAACCTACCAGTGCACCACCGGTAACACCAACCAAGGTGAGTTATTTCTGTCATACGCTCTCATGTGCTGACTGCCAGTATGGTATGTCGAGGGAGCTTTAGGCCCCGTCAGCTCCTCGTCCGCACCCGTCTCCTCCTCCAGCGCCAGCACCAACTCCACCTCGGCACCCTCATCCGCATCTGCGACCTCTATCAGTTCCGCCATCTCCTCCTCCGCTTCTGCCAACGCAACCAGCTCGGCTGCTCCTACCACATCCGCATCTGCCAACTATACCGTCTCGGTATCCTCTGCCTCCGCTTCGGCATCCGCTTCACCCAGTACCACACCCCCTCCTCCCGGCTCCCAGATCAAGTGGAAGGCCAACCCCTCCAACTGCCTGAGCGTAACCTCCACCCCTGGTGATGGCGTCCCAGTCAGCCTCCAGGCCTGTCGTGGTCCTGCTGATGCCAACGTCGGAGGCCAGCTCTTCACCCACACCAGCGACGGTCTCATCCAGCTCACCGGTACCTCTTATTGTCTCGACGCTGGGATCAACCCCTCCAACGGTGTCGGCATGAAGCTGTGGACATGCTACTCTGGTCTCGCTCAGCAGACTTGGCAGCTTCCGGGAACTGGCTTGATCAGCACCGCCAACAGTAAGCTTCCCACTTATCGCCGCTGAGGTTCGAGCTGACATTAGTAGACCAGTGCCTCAACATCGACAACTCCGACTACGTCCGCATTCAAACTTGGACTTGCTCTCAGCCTGACGTCAACCAGGGCTGGTCCTTCTGAAAGTGCTCTGAGGGATGGTGAAAGCAGCGCGATGGACAATTACTCTACTATAATATCAAAAATGGGAAGCTAGGACTTTAGCTAGAGAATGTATACGTGTGATAGGACATTGCGACGTTGAATGATGACGGTCTATGAGTTACTGACGAGGTAGATCTCTACAAGGAGCTACCAATGATGCATGACCTTGCTCTCTGGGCTTGCTGACAACTTCAAGCAGCGGCAGCAATACTAACCGCATCCGTCCCAGATGGCCTGGAAGTACCTCGAGCGCGACTCGTACCTCCCTTGTCTCGACCACCGCCTCGACGTCCAGCTGTACGATTCGACGACTTACTCGCCGCAGAAGTTTGCGTGTCCACGCCTCCTCTCACAGTCGAGCCAGCTCTCGAACTCCTCCGTCCGCTCGTACTTCCCGATGCAGGAGCTGCAGAGCTGCGAGGTGCTGTTGCGCTCATTGCTGTGTATTTCGCCTCAGCTTGTCCCTTGAAGAACTTCGTCATGATGTTGTCGATTCGGGAGAGCTCAGCGGTCGTTGGTGCTGCAGCTGCACGAGTAGCCGCCGTAGGTGACGGGACATCTGCAGCGGATTCGTGATGAGATGATTCGCCAGTCTTGCACAATGTCCATGTCCACGCTCTCCTTACCGAAGCGATTCGCTGCTCCGTTCGTTCGTTAAGCAGGAAAGGATTACCTCCGGGGCTCATAGTCGTGCCCATAGGTCTGGCGAGTGTTTCAAATGCTGTATTGGCGTCAATCTGGCCAATCACCACGTCGTCATCTTGCTCTGCTCGGGCATAAGTCGCTAATGTTTCGCCATTCTTCAAGGTCATTTGACCAAAGTCGGTGTTGATAGCTGCGCGGAATGTATCAAGCTGGGACTGATGTGTGGTGAGATCTGAGATGTTAGCGATGCGGGGACTGGGTAAGTACAAAGAGACTTACCAATTCCATACAAGCTAGCTTTCCAATCCACGACCGAGCTGCCTCCGCCTGTAGTTGACGGATGCATGGACCGCTTCATCCAATCCCGAAAGACAGCCCTGTCGGCGCGGGTGTCATTCGAGGCAGCGCTACTCATTGCTGTATCAGGGACTGTGGTTTCGGGTCTTCGGGTAGTTTCAGGCTTTGGCTCGCGCTTCTTCGGTCTAGACTTGGCTTTTGGCTTGGATTTCTGTTTCGGCTTGGACTCAGCAGTGCGCGAGGGAGCTGTCGATTCGGCTAGGGTGCGGATGGACTGAGTGGGTTCTGCCGCAGATGTAACTTCTGTAGGGGGCAGAGGCGCAGTGGTGTCGGTGGGGCTCGAGGCTTGACTTTGATCGGGGGCGGGCAAAGCACCGGACATGAGTGCTGGTTGAAATGTGCTGGCGTCTGCACCGTGACTGTCAGTGACATGATCAGCCGCAGTGCCATCAATCTCCGGTCGGGTTGTGGTCATTACTGTCGGAGCCACGGTCGAGGCGGGCGCCTGGGTAGTCTGTATCGTATACGTCTCAGGTACAGGAGCGGGCTTAGCGTCTCGTTTGTCTCCCACACTTGCCCGCCGACTCCGACGAGAGGCGTCCGCCAGTTCCCGCCTCTCAGTCATTGCGGAAAGGTGACGGCTGGCCTGAGTACTCGCGTCGTTCGTCGTCAGGTCAACTCCTTTAGATGCGGCCGGCTGTTCTCCTTTTGAAGGTGCTTTTGTGGGTGTAGGCGCTGAAGTAGCAGAAGTCGAGACGATATCGGTGGTTTCGGGGGCGGTAGGGGTGGTGGTTGCAGTAGTTGTCGTCGCAGCGTTACTAGCGTCAGTGGCTGTCCCAGCGCCGGTATCGGTGACGGCCGCAGTCCGAGCAGTGCTTTCCGCAGCCGCCCTTTTGGCTCTTCTCTCCTTCCTCCTCTTGACATTGTCGTCTTTAGTAGCCTGTGTGACTTCGGGCAGTGTCTCAGTCGGTCGATCTTTTGGATTCTCTGAACTTCGAGTGACAGGGGTAGTAATCTCAGAATCACTCGCGCTTGTATTCCCCGCGTCCGTCCCACTAGCCTCACTAGCCCCCTTAGTACTTGTGTCGGTTCCAGCTCCCGTCTCAGAAGCACTTGCCTCGCTAGCAGACGCAGCCGCAGCCGCTCGCTTCGCTCGTCTCTTCTTCTGCGCAACCTTCTCCTCTTCAGTCATCTCCCGTTTATCTCTTGATCTGCCACTCCGCCTCTTCTTCTCTCCACTTTCAGTCCGACTCGCACTCTCCACACCGCTTGCTGAACTCTTCTCCGTCTCAGACTCGCCTCCGGCTTTATCAGCCCGAGCACGCTTCCGAGCCTCGCTTTCCTTCCTCTTTCGACGCTTCCTATCGTCCGACGACTCCGCTGCTGACTCTCCAGCCTGACTTCCGCTCGCTGAAGCAGACGCGTCCGTATCGGCCTGCTCTGTCCCTGACGCACTCTTCTCTTCAGCCTTCCTCTTCTTCTCTGCCCGCTTCGCCCGTCGTGCTGCTTTCTCCTCGTCCGTCTTTTTCGGCTTCTCCGTCACGGCGGCACTCCCTGAGGCCTCGGTCCCGTCCACACCACTTCCTGATGCCGCTGTTGCACCCCCCTCCGACTCACCCCCAGTTGTAGCCTGCGCGCTGGCCAAAGCTTTCGCTTTCGCCTTTTTAGCAAGCGCCTTCTTCTTCGCAATCTGCCTCTTCTTTGCTGCTCTTTGCTTCGCCACGTCCTCGGCAGTTGGTCTAGGGGCGGAAGTAGAAGTGTCGGAAGTTTCGGACATCTCGATGTGGTTTCTGTTGGTTGTTGGCGATCAGGATTGGGTCAGACCTCGATAGGGTGTAGGTGATGAGAGGGATGTGTGGACAGTGTGTGTTTTCTTGCTCTAGAGTTGTGTTCAGTAGCACATGAAGGATGGATAGTGGATGGAGGAAAAAGGCAGATAGGGAGAATTGGGTGTATCTGCACATTCAAGATACCCCAACCTTTATCGGGTTCAAACTCCCCTTAACATGAAAGGGTCGCCAGCAAGGGTGAGTTTCGCGATTGATCGAGCGTGCTCCAAATAGGCTGTGGAGCTACCCCTGATTCGTCATAGCGGGGTGGAACATTGATACATGCCACAGGGCTGGGAGAAGGGAGACAACCTATAGGTCAGCGATAGCCCTCCCTTTATATGACAATACTCACTATCAATTGCAGCAAACAGTCACACACTCGTCCCTCTTCACGTCGCTATCCCCATCCAACACTAGCCAGTCACAGAAGAATTTCCCCACTCCCGCCCCTAGGACAATACTGATGATCATGTACCCATTCGCCGCCATGACTATCAGCATGACGATATACGCCAAGCCGAAAAGGACCGCATGTAGGATGGCCCGGATGGCTTGCTGCAGGGTAGTCGCTCGACGCATGACGGGTTTGAAGTCGTTGGCAGAGTTCAAAGAGGAGAGCTGGCGGAGGATATAGGCATCGTACGATCTAGTGACGCGACGCATGGCTTCGAGAGTGATGGAGAGGAGGGCTGCACCGATACAGGATGCGATGAACATGCCGGTGTTGGCGATATGCCATGACGCTGCAAGATAGCATGTGTCGACAGTGTCCCAGTTCCACAACATCTATTCAATTAGCCAGAACTCGGACCCATAAGACCTGGACGTACCGTCATTTGACACGTCGAATTCGACATGCTCGACATACTGTGATCCATTTTGATTGATTTTTGTTGGGAATGGGATGGGATGGGATGAACTGTAGGGACTCAAGGGTAGACGTGTAGAATGTGAGCGAGTGGGCGAGGTGGTCGAGAGTAGAGGTTTGAGTAGTAGCCCAGAGCTACCCAAGCTACCCAGCCAAAAAGTGATTCCGAGGTCCAGGCACGAGATGAAACTGTGAACCGTGCCTGGTTTCATAAATGGCTCAACGGCAAGAGCCGCTTTTCTTATTGGACCAGACCCAATTGTCGCATACCTCAGAGCCATATCTATCCCCTATATATACTCCAGTGCTATGCACAGGGCTTCAGCTGACCCTGAGCTCCTATCCGGAGCTGACGGTCAGCATATATAGCACCCGTGCCCGCCCTCGATCCCGCAACCCACCTTCATCCTGCCAAAATGTCGGTCCTCTCTCCACGACAACATATCCAAAACTTCTCCGACGCAGCGGGCCTCGAGCCACATTGGGGCTATGCTGATCGAGTGGTGCCTTGCACCAGTGACGCTGGGAGCTGCGAGTACCTGGACATTGTCTACTGGGCGCATGACATGGGGATGATCTACGTTGGCGTGATGTGGGCGTTGATCATTGGCGGTTTGATGGTATGGGGGTTCTTCCACCGGACTAGATTATCCCAATCCCGCATCGGTGCTACCGTGTCAGCCTTCTCTCGACGACACTTCCTCCCCGAGCTTCGGCCCTTCCGCTTCCTCTTCGGCCGCACCACCCGACTCCAGATCGCATTCCTTGCTCTGATCATCATCTACCTCACCGTCTTTTCCTTCGCCGGCATCATCTACAAAAGCTGGATCACTCCTGTTAAAGCCCTTCCTGGCGTCTACAACACTCGATCATCCATCGGTCCTTGGTCCGACCGGGTCGGTGTCTTGGCCTACGCCCTCACTCCCCTCTCCATCCTCCTCGTCTCGCGCGAGTCCCTCTTGTCGGTAATCACCGGCGTCCCCTACCATCACTTCAACTTCCTGCATCGCTGGACTGGACACATCATCCTCCTCCAATCTGTCCTCCACACCATCGGCTGGTGCCTTGTCGAGATCAGGTTCTACCAGCCCCAACCCTCCGTCGCCAAGACCTGGATCACCCAAACCTACATGATCTGGGGTATCGTGGCACTCATCCTCATTCTCCTACTCTGGGGCCTTGCAACCCGCACTGCTCAGCGGGCGTTCGGCTACGAGTTTTTCCGCAAGGCGCACTATGTCCTCGCCATGCTATACATTGGCGCAATCTATGCCCACTGGCCTCAACTCGGCTGCTTCCTCATCCCCTCCATCCTCCTCTGGGGCCTCGACCGCGCCATCCGGTTCGGCCGCACCGCACTCATCCACTATCAGCTTCTCCCTGACGGCCGAGGCGTCTTCACCTCCTTCCCCTCCCAAATCAACCACTTCGGCGATGACATCCTGCGTATCGATCTGATCAACCCCAACCCTATCTCCTGGTCAATCGGCCAACACTTCTACCTCACCTTCCCTCAGTCCTCCATCTGGCAGTCTCACCCATTCACTCCACTATCCCTTCCCGGCCCTCGTCACTCCTACCTCCTCCGTGCCAAGAAGGGCGAAACCAAAAAGGTGACGGCGTTCCA
The DNA here is from genome assembly GCA_001600615.1 of Dioszegia crocea. NCBI lineage: Eukaryota > Fungi > Basidiomycota > Tremellomycetes > Tremellales > Bulleribasidiaceae > Dioszegia > Dioszegia crocea. Next base: position 2,115,143 of record BCKK01000002.1, read on the forward strand.
GGGCGACTCCACGCCCGTCATCCTCACCGGACCATACGGCGGCGATATCATGCCCAGACCCAGTGATGATGCCAACATCCTATGCGTGGCGGGCGGTACAGGCATCACATTTGTGCTGCCGGTGTTGATGCAGCTGGCGACTAGGGAGGGTGAGGGTATGCTGGAGTTGGTATGGGCCGTCAGGCGGAAAGAGGATGAAGAGTGGATCGCTCCCGAGCTGGAATACTTGCGTCGATCCCCACGAGTCAGAGTCACCGTTTACTCCACTCGATCCTCCCCTTCCTCCCCCTCTTCCCTTCCTATCGAGACGCCTGGCCCATCTGAGAAGAATCTTGTTCTGACGGACACATCCTCTGCTGAAAAGGGTACCTCTACCCTAGACCAGTCCAATCGACCTGATCTACACCAGATTACTCGAGACTTTGTGGCCAAGGCGGCGGGCGGAGAGACGAAGGTGTATGTAAGCGGACCATCTGGCATGATTACCGCAGTGAGGGAGGTGGTGGCGGATTTGAACGAACCGAGGGGTGTGTGGAGGGGAGAAAGGAAGGGAGTCGAGATGATTTATGATGACCGATTAGAGTAGACATGTTATTAGAAGCGAATAGACCTGTCGTACTCTGGTAGTCAATGTTGGTAGACGTTTTGGTACACTATATAACGGAATGTAATGTAGAATTGTGCTTCATACTCAGTCCGGAAGCTGAGAACTTGGCAGTCTAGCAAGATTCATCTTAGCACATCTATTCTAATCCCTACGCGCAATCCGGCTCCATAACTTCTTCTTTGATTTCTTCGCCTCTGCCTTGTACTTCAACTCGTCCTCAATCTCTCTCTCATCTAGCTCGCCCGACGCGTAGAAGATGATACTCGCCAGACCAATCAGGAACGTGATGATACACGCCGCAAGCGCCCCGATCGCCTTTGGTGTCCAGCCCTATACATTAGCCTAGTGTCCCAGATGTTGTGTTGCTCAACTCACCATGACGAGCGGAAAAGGCCCCCATGGTTGTCCGGCAAAGTCGGTTGTAGAGTTCTTGCCCACGATGTTCCCCGAAGTCGCCATATTCCAGTGCTTGCAATGGTCATAGATTGGCTGAGGGATAGCAGAGTTGAGCTGCTGGAATCGCTCAGGAGCCTCGATGAAGACCGCTGCCAGACCGGAAGACATGTGCCAGTCGACGTGACAATGGAATAGCCAAGCTGCGATGTCAGCGTCTACCATCTGAAGACTCGAGAGTGCTCACCTCCTGGGTTATCCGCGATCCACCGGATAGTCACACTTCCAGTAGGGGGGATCACGACTGTGTCTCTTCTGGAAGGGTTGGTCTGGGTCTCGTTGAATGGTGGGTTGATCGTCGGGTCATCAGAAGTCACGTCGAAGGATTTGTGAACCAGTTGGAACTCATGGCTGTGAAGTCAGCTGAATTCTTACGGACGTGAGGCAAGACGTACCCGTGGAGATGGAAAGGGTGGAACCCTGCATCCCAGTTGTAGATTGTGACCTGGACGTGGCTCATGTGTGGGAAGGTGAGAGCGTTGGTCTGTGCTCCATATACCGCGGGGTTGAACGAGTCGTTGCCCATGGATAGGGCGGTGAACATGGAGGGAGTCATGGGCATTTGGTAGGTCACATTGTTGACTGGAGATATTAGCGAGAGAGCATGTCACTGACAAGGTGACTTACAAGACGCGCGGTTCGTTCCATCATCGTAAGTCTAGAATCATCAGTATCATCATCTGAACCCCACTGTAGGACTCACGTCAAAGTACGCATCGAGCCGGAAATCAACGGTCTTGCCAACCATCTCCCGCTTCAATACAGGCACAAATAGGGTATCGTCCAGAACAGGCGCAGCCTCAATCGACACCGAGGCCGCTGGCGGAGCCGACGAGTTGTAAATGAGCTGCAGTGTGTTGTTTAGCACAAGACTGTCGGGAATGACATCGTACCTGATCACGTTAGACATGCAAGATGGACAGAGAGGAAAGGCTTACATGTCAGGCGACTGATTTATGCTCAGGGCGTAATTGGTGTCTGTGCTGTTTTTGGCAGTGACGAGGACAGAGTATCGCTGGCCGATGGAGATAGTCAGTGTGTCGATTGGTGAGGGTTCAATCTCGACACCGTCCGTCTCGATGATCTGGACATCGTGCTGATCGAAATTGATGTAGAACACTAGAAGTCAGCGTAGTACGAACGAGAAATGTGAGACTCACTGGCAAGGGCAGCCATGTTGATGATTCGGACACGGTAGCTCTTGCCCGACTCGAAGGACATGGAAGCGTCATCGTTGACACCTTTGCCGCTCATCAAGTCGGTGTTTGAGCTGAGGTAGGTGTTATTCTGAGCAACATAGATCAAGGCGGATTCTGAAAAGTCAGCTCGTCTTCTGACCTAGAGGCAATCACTCACTTGGGACAGGTTCGGCGCCGGTGGGGTTGCGCCATGTGAGGAACTCGCTGTCGATCAATTTACCGTATTCCTCGTGGTACCTTCAAGTCAGCAATTGCCTTACAGCACAGTGATTGCGCAGATCAGACATACCAGTCAGATACGATGAGGGTGTATTCGGCATCCCATGTGATGTTGTCGGCTCGGCCAGAGGCATTGTTCGGCTGGATAATGAAGGCTGTCCGAATTAGCACACTCCACAAATGCCTGAGCAAAAGAACAACGTACGCGTTCTGAGACCATCGGTGTATTGACCCTCGTGATGCCCGTGCATCCAGTAAGTACCAGTCTGAGATCATCAGCACAAGTTCTTTACCATATCGATCATCCTTTATCGGCCCAACTTTGGCCAAAACGACTTCTGACGCACCTGAAGACTTGTATCGATCACATAGCTCAGCGTCTGATTGAGAGGAATCGGACATTGCGTGGTCGACACTGCCCCATCGGCCCAGTTGGACCCATTGAAGAACATGCCGTGGGTGTGTAGCGCGGTGCCGAGGCTGGCATCTCCCAGCGAGTTGGTAGCGTGCATGATGAGGGTGTCTCCTTGAGTTGCCGTGAGTGGTGGTGGGCTGTAGATCGTCAGTTTGAGGTCTGCAAGCAGGTTCTTCATTCGAACGCCAGATACTTACGGCCATGTTCCATTCACACCAATGACCCGTCGAGGGTATAGCTACCAGATCAGCAAAGGTCTCAATTGCGGTCGGGGCTCTACCCCGCCCAATATCGTCATCGGTCGGTGAAAGTGCAACTCACGCCGTTCGGGTTAGCATTGACATAGGTGATATTCCACCAATGCTCGATGGTGGCCGCCTGCACGGCAGCCAGCGTAGAGGCCAGCACTGAGATTGAAGCAAATCGCATGATTGTAGAGAGCGAAGTATGGAGCAACGACTGAGAGCTCAAAAATGCCGCACTTCAAATTTCAGAGTCGATCTCCTAGTCGATCCTCTCGAGCAGCGTTGACAGCACCGGCCGAAGGATGTAAGCAGTCGTGACTTTAGGTTCGTGATGAATGATGGTGGCACTGCCGCTCTCGCGGTCACAGTGAGAGTGAAGGGCAAGATGGAGAGGAGGATTTCGGCCGGGCGGGGCAAAATTAAAGCCGGTAGCGAGATCTCGAAATCTAGGCACGGTTACGTTGTAGGCGGCGTTATCAGATAAAGGCGCCTTGCAAGCACCAAATTTTAATCTGATACGTTAGATGCCGCTGACAGAGCTATTCTGGGATCTCGGAAGGTAAACCTAATCAGATAGGACAAGCTAGACTATATAGGAGGCGAGAAGGAACAGAGGGGAACAGGGCGGCGACGAGGATGTCATTTCTGAGTCGTTCGGCCGATGATGTTATTTATAGCCTACAGGTTGGGAATGGTAGGTAAGACAGCCATTATCTGATTAGCAGCTGAGGTCCGACTACTCCTTAGCGACATCAAGTGCGGCCGAAGGGTTTCAGCATCTTTTAGATCGGGCGAAAAGGGCTCAAAGTCACCGAGGAGATTGATGAGACAATTTCTGCATCTCGACGACATTCCTACTTTCCTACTTCCATCCCGCCCATCTCCCCACCGTGGCTAGCAAACCAAGATGCCAGACTACTTCAGCGTGCCCATCTTCTTCATCGTCTTCCGTGAGTGTCGCCTCAGATTCCAGCAAAGCCCTGGCTGATTCCGTAGGTGAGACGGTCGAAGCCGCTATCATCGTGTCGGTCCTGCTCTCGTTCGTCGAGCAGCTTATGTCCACTGGCGCTGTACGTCAGACACGCGAAGGTCCCCCTTACTCCCCCGTCCTGCCCGATGACGGAGATGTCGATACCGCCCCGGCTGGTCAGGAGGAGCCGGACAAGAAGATGTCACAGATGATCAGGCGGATGAGGATTCAGATCTGGGCGGGGACGATCGGGGGTTTCATCATTGCTCTAGCAATTGGCGCAGCATTTATCGCAGTAGTGAGCATCTCTATCCTTACTTCCGGAACGTCAGCTCATCTTCCAGTTCTACACCAAACTCACCAACCTCTGGGCCGACACGGAAGAGATCTGGGAAGGTGTCTTCAGTCTCGTCGCCTCCCTCATCATCTATGTCATGGGTATCGCCTTCCTGAAGATGGACCGCTCCCGCGTCAAATGGAGACTGAAGCTCTTCGCCGCCTTCAACAAAACCCGCGAGAACAAGGAACTCGGGGCCGACAGCGATATCGCGAACCACCACAAATCCGGCTCGGGGGGCAAATGGGCACTCTTCCTCCTCCCCTTCATCACGGTGCTTCGAGAAGGTCTCGAAGCGGTCGTCTTCGTCGGAGGCGTCTCGTTGTCTGAACCAGCGGTATCCATCCCCATCCCCGTCATTGTCGGCATTATCGCCGGTGGGCTGGTCGGATGGGCGATATACAAGACCGGTTCCTCCACCACCCTCCACTGGTTCCTTGTCGGCTCCACCACCCTACTCTTCCTCATTGGCGCGGGTCTCTTTTCAAAGTCGATCGGGTACTTCCAGTACTACGTCTTCGCCAAGGGCGTTGGTGGTGATGTGGCGGAAACTGGTGATGGGCCAGGGAGTTTCAGGGTCGCGGGCAACGTTTGGCATTTGACATACGGGAATCCTGAGGTTGGGTCAGCGACCACCAATGGGGGATGGCAAATCTTCAACTCTATCCTAGGCTGGAGTAAGTCCCAACATCTTATCAGTGAGATCAATATGCTGATGAAAACAGACAACACAGCGTCGATCGGCACCATTCTTGCTTACATCTTCTACTGGATCCTCATTGTCGTCACCCTCATCTACCTCAAGTGGTCCGAGGGTCGAATCACCTTCTTCGGTAAAGCCTCATCCGCCCGAGCCAGGCGCGATGCGCGCAGAGCAGAGGTCGGGCAGCAGGAGAAGGCCAGGTCGGCATCAGACTCGTCAAGTGGGGGTGACACACCACCTCTTCCTGTAGAGGGTGCGCATGTCCTGCCAATGGAGGGAACAGAGGCAGAATCACCTCTGTCAGAGAAGGGTCATTCGGGATTGAAGATTTAGACCTGTCACGTCAGAAGTAGATGGGGTTTATAGTCATGCAAAGATTGCGAAATCAAGGTTGGAGCAGTCGACCCCTATTGTGAGCCTAGGCCGAGTCAGTCATCCATGAGGCCCCGTTGAGCACATTACATCAGGTGGGGATGCGCTGCATCAAGCTGCGGCTCTAAGGAACGGCGTTGGCTGGACCAAAGGGTGAAGAAAAATCGATGAGTCGTTGGAGGGTTGAAGTACAGTCAAACCTTTCAACCTTTCGTTGTTGACATCTCCACCATCATTCCACCATGTTCTGCCTTTCTGCAAAATCTGCCTTTACCACAGCTCCAAGATGTGCACGTGTACACTTAGCAGGTACTCGAGCACGGCGCTATCACCACCTGAGAGATGTGGTGAATCTTGCGGAATGCGACAAGAGGTACGTTGGAAATGGCTTCACCTCGCCAATCACGCTGACGGGACACCAGAAACAAGCCACGATTGATACCGGATGATGCTTCGAATCAAGCCGAGTCCTCAGCGATGGCCCTGAAGCGACTATCCCCTAGGTTGGTACCTGTCCCTGATATGACCTACTCGTGCTGATCCGGCAGAAAGACCCTCTCAAGATGGTCAACGCCCCCACGGACCATCCTTCTGATCCAGAAGCCGGACGATGAACGAACAACCCAAGCTATGGGTCTTGTCTTATCGTGAGCCCGCGTCTATTGATATTTCCTTTGCCAAGCTGACTCCAGTCATCTTGCGGCAACGGCACCCCATCTGCAGATTTTGGTTGAACCCCATACCGCCCGCGATCATCCTCAACATTCTGACAGCCTGACGGTGGTTGAGAAGGGGGACGAAGCATTACTGGAGAAGTTTACAGACCTTGTCGTGACTTTGGGAGGAGACGGAACGATACTGCATGTCTCGCATCTGTTCTCAGGGGGAGAATGTCCGGCAGTGTTGAGCTTCTCGATGGGGACTTTGGGCTTCTTGCTGCCTTTTCGTGAGTCTTCTGGCGCATCTCTTCCTACGCCCGCCATCAAATAGCCAAAGAAAATCAGAATGTGATGTAGCTGATCCTGTTAGACATCGAGACCCTCGCTCCCGCCCTCGAAATGACACTCAATGGTCCCGTGTCCATTCTCAACCGAATGCGCCTGGCCTGTACGCCTCTCTCAGCCCAGGACGAGGTCCTCTCATGCGATAGAGCAGGTACGCCTGTTTGCGCCTGCCTGCATAGACCTACAGCACCTCATACGGGATGTGCTGACTTTGCAGTGGGTTCAGCCGGAATACAAGTGATGAATGAGGTTGCTCTACATCGCGGCCAACACCCTCATTTGACCGTGATTGACGCCTACTTCGATGGTCAACATCTCACCGAGGCGGTCGTAAGTCTTGCTCTCGAATTAAGCCCTCCCTGAATGCCCATCCATCTCATGTTCCCTATCGATTTGCGAGCCCAGCTAACAGGCCTACAGGCTGACGGACTTCTCCTCTCCACTCCTACTGGCTCCACCGCCTACTCCCTCTCTGCCGGTGGCCCAATATCTCACCCCGAAACCGATGCCTTCTTGCTCACTCCCATCGCTCCGAGAAGCTTAAGCTTTAGAACGGTAGTGTTGCCTGGAAGGGGCTCTGTTCGACTGGAGGTGAGTTGGTGCTATCTGAGATCTGTGGACGAGCGCATCAAGTGACAGAAGCGATGCGGGATAGGACAGACCAGACCTCGAATCTAAAGAGAGGATGCCATGTCCTGTTTCCCCCTTTGGTTGGCATTTTGCGTGTTCTGGGTTTCAGAGGGATAGGTGGCCTGATCGGGGTCCAAATTGCACACTGATATATGAACTGGAGCTGATCTGATAGATCTCGCCATTATCCCGCTCACCTGCCGAACTGTCGATAGACGGTCGTCAAATCTGCCATCTCAATCCGAAGGAATCAGTTCTGATCTCAAAATCTCCGTATCCTATACCCTGTGTGGAAAGGAGCGAGGGTGGAACAGGCTGGGTGAGAGATATCAAGTGAGTTCCGCGTGATGTTCAGTCGTCGTCAGCCACGATGCTGAGCGCTGACCCACTCCAGCTCGCTTTTGCAATTCAATACTGGATTTCGAAACAAGTCTTTGCTGGGCCATAGTATAGCGTAACCCCGTCATGGAACCCAATTATCAACATGAATCAGTAGATGGGGAGGAGTGTTAACTGTGCGTGGTCAGAAGATGGCAGCAGCGAGCGGGGCAGCCGACGCTAATGCATGACGTAAAGCGCTATCGGCAAGATCCGGCCGGAGTCGTTCCCGAAATGTTGTGCCATGGCCAATCTATCTTGAGACTCACAACACCTCTTGCTATCTGTGCTCTGCAAAGCCTCTCACAGCCTGACACAACGTGCAAAGAACAGGAAACAGGGCCCATTTGAGATCAGTACCATCCATTCAATCGGACGTTTGGACCGACATCCCCGCGCATCGACTCGGCCGCAGCAACGACGTGAGAGTAAATTGGCCATTTCGTCGATAAATTGGCCATTCCGACAACAGACATTGGCCACACTGGTCACTAGTCACTTGCCACCGGCTATCCCGACGGCGATACAAACACATATATAGCGGTCCCCACAGACGTTGCACGCTATCACTATCCCTCGCCCAAACATATGAGTCCCAGAACAGCACTTATCGAGGCACTCTTTCCCCCCATCTTTGCCCGCCGCAGCTCTGTCTTGCTTTCAGCCAAACGCAACCCTCAACCAAAACGCCAGTACGCCACGATGAATCACCAACTACCTACTCCTCCTCCCTCCGCCGCCGCCAGTGTATGCGATGAAGGAGGCAAGAGCCAGGGCTGGGCGGCGTCCGAGGTGACTGCGGCGATTAGTGGAGAGGCAAATGTCAAGCAGTTCCAGAAGACTCAGCGTGACTTTCGAAGTGAGTTGTACCTCAGCCTTTAGCCAGCGCATTGCTGACCCTTGACAGGCGACACCCTCACTATTCAATCTGACGCCTTAATGCTGGCTGCGCTGAAAGCAACGCGAGGAGACGATGTCTATGGGGAGGACGAGAGCACCAGGGAATTGGAGAAGAGGCTGGCGGAGATGTCAGGGAAGGAGGCTGCGATGTTTGCGTCCAGTGGCACAATGACAAATCGTGAGTTGGACGCGGAAGGAAGGGTTGGGACTGACTCCGCAGAACTCGCCATCAGGGCTCATTTGAAGCAACCCCCTCACAGTGTCCTTTTGGACTACCGCGCGCACGTTCACAAGATGGAGGGTATGTTTGGTCGCTCGCCCCAAATTTGACTGCCAGCTGAAACGACTAGCGGGTGGCATCGCAATGTTTTCACAAGCGACGACTCATCAACTCTTCCCTCGCAATGGGCTCCATCTCACTGCGGTCGAGATTGAGAAAGCTATGGAATTGGGGACCAACATCCACAGCGCGCCTACAAAGTTGATCTGCCTCGAAAACACCATGTCAGGTATGATTTTCCCGCAGGCCGAAATCGTCAAGATTGGCCAGGTGGCGAAGAAGCACGATATTACATTACATTGCGATGGAGCGAGGCTGTGGAATGTGGTGGCGGATGTAATCGAGAAAAAGGGACTGGACTCCACGAGTGAGGCAGTTCGGCGAGAAGTGTGAGTCATAACGAGACCGGGCTGTGCTGACGTGCAGGTTGACAGAGCTGCTTGAGCCCTTCGATTCAGCCTCACTCTGCCTGTCGAAGGGTATTGGCGCACCACTTGGTTCAGCTTTGGTCGGGAGTAAAGAGATGATCGAGCGGGCGCGCTGGTTCCGCAAGATGTTTGGCGGAGGTGTCAGGCAGGTGGGGATGGCTTCCGCAGCTGCCGACCTCGCTTTGACAAACATCTTCCCGAGACTGGCGGGAACACACGCACTGGCCAAGCGACTGGGAGATGGGTTGAAGGAGGCGGGGTGTCGGATCCTAGCTCCGGTTCATACCAGTATGGTGAGTCATACCCCATTGCTCAAACTTATAAGTCAGGTATTCTTCGATCCGTCTCCTCTCGGATTTACAGCGGCAGAAGTCCACGCGCGTCTCCTCACCTTGCCGAATCCGATCACCGGCGGCATGGGCGAGCGTATAGTTCTTCATCATCAGATCAATCCCGAAGCCGTGGAGGAGTTCATTAAGGTGGTGCAGGAAATGCGGGAGGAGAAGCGGGCGTCGGGTGAACTTGGCGGCGTAGAGCAGGGCGATGCGTGGGCAGAAGAGGGACAATTGAGGACGGAGATGGCTCTGGGCTACTAAGCATCTTGCGCGTGATCTCTATGTCTTGGCGACAGTGTAATATAGTGCAAGGGTGCAGGTAGATGTATTATCCACATGTGGGGCTTCCAAGTAGAGATATACGCGAATGTGGCAGTCGACTGCCACTTTCCGGACAACCCGCGGGGACCCCGGCAGCCATACCCGGACGGAACAGCTACCAGACCCTGTGTCGACATTTTCTCATAGGCTCATTCTCCTGTACTTGCCCTTGATATTACCCGGTATCCAAGCTTCATACACGAGGCCCCTTCACGCACTCAGCTGCTGGACAGTTTTTCGGCGCCGGACGCCGCGTAAAAATAGTGCACATCTACATTCAGGTTCAGTTGAGAGGTTCTCTTTTTTGGTTGGACGCGATTTTGGGGTTCATTCAGTGGGGGACTCAAGTACGCGTTTTGGCACCTACAACAGAGGGTCTTTAGCTGACAGAGCGCCAGAATGTACCCATCTCCCGCCAGCGCACCGCAGCGGCATGCCTCGACACCATCCATCGCGTCCGTATCTACGCTTCGCCCGGACCCTTTTATTGATCACCAAAATGATCAGCACTATGCTGGATCAAATCACAACCTCTTCCAAAGCCCCTCAGCTGGACAGCAGGCTCCTCCTATCCCTCCTGCACGCTCGTCCTCCCTTATCGTCAGCCAAGCTGCCCTCGACACGGTTGACAGCCCGGGATCACCACTCAACACGCGCGTACCCTCTGTCCAGGTCATTCAGGCGACTCCGACCAAGAAAAAGGGTCGACCGAGATCGACTGCTTCGGGCGACACAGCTATAGCTAGTCCGTCGCGCCGATCGTCGAGATTGAGCGACACCGACTCGCACAGCGTCGCACTTTCGGTGGCTTCCGACAAGGAAGAGGCGAAGAAAGCTCGTGCGAGGGAGAAGGGGAAAGAACGCCAGCGACGTAAACGGGAGCGAGACAAGGAGCGTGACAAGGCGTTGAAAGAGGTGAAGTGCTGCTATCTTCCGTTCAGAGCCTTTGCTGATTCTGTAGAGTACCCAACGCAAATCCAGCACGAGTTTGGCTCCTTCATACTCGATGTCGGTCCCTTCCTCGGTATCCTCCACTTATTCCTCACTCCCCCATTCGCAATCCATGTACTCCATCAGCACCTCGCCGAACGCGTCTCTGGTCGTTTCTACGTCCTCGACGTCTCTGTCCGGCGCTTCATCACCCACCAATCTCTTCTCGCCCTCCACACCTGCCGATATCATCTGGACTGGAAAAACCCGGCGCGCGGCGGGCATCCAGTCATCATCAAACCTGCTTCAGCCCGGAAGCCCTCCTGCCAAGCGCCGGAAGTCCGAACCAGAACCCGAAGATTTCCGACTGGGGCTAGGCGTATCATTGGCGCAATATCCAGACGTTAACGCTACAATTCGACGGCCAAAACCTCGTCGAACGACCTCACTGGCGTTGACTGAAGCCTCAACAGCGCCGTCTGTCACGGGGTCCGATGTGTCCGAGTGGGGCGCGCGCTCACCTACTCCTCCCCCCATACCCCTTCCACATGTTGAAGATCCCGTCACCAGCCAAGGCCAGTTCTTCGCTTCAACCATCATCCACGCGTGTCAGGCTTCAGGCTTAGCCGAGGTGATGCACACCCAGTTGAAGTTGGGCAAGTCAGAGCTCGATCTGCTAAGGACCGAGCTGGGCCTCGTATATGACCGCTGGGCCAAGAGGGCGCTTGAGCAGGAGATGGGAAAGGTTTCTCTATCTGAAAGGGTGAGTAACATCCCTGGAGATGAGGCTAATCAAGCAGTCCGCATCCGAGACAGTCACTCCCCACAGACCCAGAGCGGAGACGCACTCCGGTCCACCTGGATCTCCCATCATTTCCACCCATAACCGACAGCGCTCCCTATCATCCGCCTCGATGCTGGCGCGAGGCCTTGTCATCAACCCTGTTCCCGCCCCTCCTGCTCATCCTACTGTCATCAACAAGTGGGACAGCCCGAAAGCACATGGGCCTGGATCCGATTCACCCACTCACTCGAATCTCCAAACTCCCAGTACGGGCCAGGGGACGAGCTTCATCATCCCAAATCATGACCCTGTGCCCAACGCGTCAATGTCCGCTCCGAGCTATGGCCATAATCACTACAGAAGCCATACCGATCCTGCGCCAGGGTACGAGTACCGGTCGGAATGGCGCCCGCCATCTGGGGGCTTGGAAAGTCCCTTGACCATGACAAAGAGCGGGAGACCGCCGACGGCCGATAACGGGCGACCAGGATCTCATCACCTCCCCCAGATTCCCAACCAATCGTCCGGTCTCACTGTCACTCCCCCACACGCTCGCCAGCATTCTGCTCCAAGCGCCCCGGCCACAAACTCCGCCAACTCCACTCCCTTGGCCAATCCCCTCCCTCATCTGAATCAACCTCATTTCGCCTACACACAGATGTCCAATCAATACCATCGTCTGCCCCATGCAGCACCACATCCCTACGCGACATACGTACAGCCGATATCACAAAATCCCTTCTCTGGGCCCTCTCATGGTCATACTCACCAAGAGGGCCCTTGGACGCCGACCGCCGCTTGGCATCAGGGCTCTTTCCGCCAGTCTATCCCTTCACACCCATTCACTCCGGCCACACCTGCGCTCCTCAAAGGCAGCGGCGATGCGCCCATGAATTACATGCCGAGCTTCATGAACGGTTATTCCACCGGGAACGGCACGCCGCCACTAATGGTGCCGATGGGAGCGTTGATGAATGGGATGGGCGAGACGATGCCTCAGGCGCACCAGCAGGCTGCGATGCAGTCGTCCATGAGTGGGTCTGTGACTCTTGGAGATCAGCGCGACAGCGGTGAGGATGGGTCGGGGATGGTGATGGGGTAGTAATAAGCCTTAATGGTGGTTCAAGACGAAGGGGGAAGTGTGAGATCTGGTAGTGAATCCCGCGAGCATTGGTTGGGCTGTGTGCCAACTATTCATAGCATATTTTGGGTGTATTTATTTTGGGATGTCAAACTGTCGACAGCATTACTGTTCTAACTGGACTTCTTGGACCCTACGCCGACTTGTGCTGCTCTGCGGCCATTTGGTCAGGACCAAAACTCATCGGCAGCAGCTCTTCCAAAGTCAAGACTGTGATTTCCTTGCTCCAGCTCCGCCCAGCGACCTCCTTCTTCGTACCGCCGAGGCCGCCTTCCACATCTCGCGACTGGATGTGGCGTTCTAGATCCGAAACGTAGCTGGGCACTTTCTCTTCAGTCAAGGGGTATGTGGCGGAGACCATCAAGATAGGTGTAGATAGGGGCAGAAACTCGCGCATGAACTGTCTGCAAATACCGCATGGAGAGATGGTAGGTGTAGGGAGGTGTGAAGTGACGGCGACAGCGAGAATCGAGGTCGAGCCATCGGACTAGAGTGTTAGATCATGGTGCTGGAGAATCCCGACTTACAATAGCCTTCACCATCGCGGTTCTTTCGGCGCAAATGCCAGCTGGAGTAGCTGCATTTTCGACATTGCAGCCAATGACCACAGAGCCATCGGCCATAAGGAGAGCAGCGCCAACGCTACTTCGTTAGCCTTGTGACAGCTTGCGGCTGGTAGCGAGTGAGACTGACTTGAACTTGGAGTATGGTGCATATGCTCTGTCTCGCCCTGTGATGTATGAGCACAATTCACATACGCAGCCTGGGAGCTGGCACGGTTGACAACAGTGAGCGGTGGGGGATTGGTGCGAAATGTACCCTTGAAAGAAGACTTGATGAGCTTATGAATCACCTCAGAGGTTATGGCTTCGGCTGGCATGGCGATGAAGGGGTGGCTGTATACACTTCTGATACAGTGCTGGTGGTATGTAGCTGGTGGTATCCATGGCCGGCAGAGCTCGCTGGCTGGTGTGGGTACTCTGCCGTAATTTGAGGAATGTGGAGGTGACTTTGGGAGATAATCAAGAGAAATTCGAGAGAGAAATTCGCGCCTTGACCCAGGAATTTCCTCCACAGTCCCTCATCTTCTCTCTTCATCTATCCACCCACTAAACCGTTGTATGAATAAAGCCCCAGCTCGCAGGGCGCTACAAACACTACTTTTACACCCATCTACACGGCTTTCATTCCTTCCTAGACTCCCACAAGTAGCTCCAAGCGCTTTAACCCCTTTCCTTCGCCCCTTTCACTCAACCCCGCCCACTTTCGTCAAACGCAAAATGCCTCCCAAGAAGAAGGTCGAAGAGTCTAAGGCTATCCTCCTCGGTCGCCCCGGGAACAACTTGAAGGTGAGCCAAAAAAAAAATCAGGAAACTCCATCTGACTAGTTAGATTGGTATTGTCGGTCTTCCCAACGTCGGAAAATCATCCTTCTTCAACACCCTTTCAAAATCTGATCTCGGCAAAGCTGCCAACTTCCCTTATGCTACCATGTAAGTCTCATAATCCTAGCCCGGCTGACGAGCAGCGACCCCGAAGAGGCTCGTATCCCCGTCCCAGATGAGCGCTTCGAGTGGCTAGCAGAGCAGTACAAGCCCAAAACTGAAATTCCCGCTTTCCTCACCTGCATCGATATCGCCGGTCTTACCGCTGGTGCTTCAACCGGTGCCGGTCTCGGTAATGCCTTCTTGTCCCACGTCCGGGCCGTCGACGGTATTTTCCAGGTCGTCCGAGCGTTCGATGACGCCGAAGTCATCCACGTCGAGGGTGATGTCGACCCACTACGAGACATGCAGATCATCAGTACTGAGTTGAGATTGAAGGATATTGAGTGGGTGGAGAAGGCGATGGAGGGGCACAAGAAGGATGCCAAGAGACTGGGCAACAACAGTCTGGCGGATAAGGCCAAGAAGGAGGAAGCTGTACGTTTTAGCCCGTGATCAGTGCTGACGAAAAGGCTACCGTCGAGAAGCTATACAAGTGGTTGACGGAGGAGGACAAGGACATCAGAAAAGGTGTCTGGACCAACAAAGAGGCAAGTCACATTTCTTGTTCCATTTCACATCTCGCTTCCTCCCATGCTTGATGACATAGTGCTTCGCACTTTAAACCCAGCTCTCCGAGTCTACGGACCATGAGCAGACTACTGTATCGTTTCTGACTCCTCCATCCACGCGCTCTACGTTACATCACTTCGTGTTGCAAAGCTGATCGTCAGGTCGAAGTCATCAACTCTCTCACCCTTCTCACTGCCAAACCCATCACCTACCTCGTCAACCTGTCGACCGACAACTTCGTCAAGCGGAAGAGCAAGTGGCTAAAGAAAATCCACGACTGGGTTCAGACCAACAACCCCGGAGACCCCATCATCCCTTTCTCTGTCTCGCTGGAAGAGGCTCTCGTCAACATGACCGAGGAGGAGAAGGCGGCTGAGGGTGAGAGGCTCGGTCTGCCAAAGGGCAACCCCAGTGCGCTCGGCAAAATCACAAAGGCTGGTTACTCAAGTCTGCACCTTATCCGATACTTCACATGTAAGCTCAGACATTCGGGCACAGCTGACAACTAGGTGGACCACAAGAAGTTCGTGCTTGGACTCTGAGAGAAGGATCGAAAGCTCCACAAGCCGCCGGTGTCATTCAGTACGCTCCTTTGCAGCCCTCGCAGTGATCAGTACTGATATCGCCAGCTCCGATTTCGAGCAAAAATTCGTCTGCGGAGAAATCATGTCGTTCGATGATTTGAAATCACATGGGACTGAAGCCGCCGTCAAGGCTGCCGGTGCATTGAGGCAGCAGGGCAAAACATGTAAGCTGCGACGATCCTGGATCATGCCGGGTACTGACTGACCTCTCAGATGTGATGAACGACGGAGATATCTGTTACTGGAAGTGCGGTCAATAGTTTTGCAGTAATCATTGACAATGTACATCATGATCTCTGTATAGTGCATTTGTTGTTGCCTTTCTGTATGGTGTACAGCCAGCTTGCAATAGTTTTATACATCACAAGGTCAGATCACCCGCGCAAATTTCGGTGAGCAGCGATAAGTCTGGGCCAGAAGAGCCCTATGGCTGTGAGCAGCTACCTAATTTGCGTCAAACCCTGCTAAGTGTCACTCTAGTGTCACTTTGCAGTTGTTGCAGCATAGACGTGAGGGTTGCAGCCATGGTCACAGCGAGAATTGCATTTGCGGATGTGCAGACAGGAGACTTAATATGGATACAGTATACGGTCGCTAGCTATTATATACGTCATGTCAAGTCTTTACTTGGCGCAAATGTTGTAGTTGTTGGTCCCCGGGGAGTCAGTGCTGTACTGACCGCCGTTGGGCGCCATGGTCTGCAAGCTGCTCTCGGTAGGGTTGCAACCGTAGAGAGACTGACGTGTCAGCTAGATACCACTAGAAAAAGGGGAGAACGTACGGGCAGGATAGGAAGAAGATTCTTCCTCAACAACTCAGTCGCGGCAGACGCAAAGTCGTTGGTGGAGCCGAGGAGGGACGCAGGGATACCACCAGTCAGACCCTGGTAAACGGCACAGCCGATCTCGGGTGCCTGTGCACCATTCTGCAGGATGCCGAGGGGGTTGGGGAGAGGAAGGTTGACGCCGGCCGAGAGGTAGGTAGGGACAAGACCCTCGATGAGTTGGGCGACACCGTAGGGAGTAGATCGACGGTACCAGTTGTTCGGGAATCGCTCGGGCACGTAGCAGATGGTACCGTCTGCAGCGGTACTCATCCCCAAGAAGCTCGAGATGGATTCGTAGTTGGCAGTTCCGCCGGCACCGTAGGTTCCGTTGGAGAAGAAGTTGGGAATGAAGGGGTATTCACCGAGCTAATAGTCAGCACATGGTCTGACCCAAGCCAAGGACTCACAATGACGACAATGGTGTATGAGTTGAAGAACAACTTGGGGTTGTTGGCAACGGACTCGCGGGCGTTTTCGGCGAACAAAGCGTTGGCTGCGGCAACGTTGAATTGTCCTCCGTTCTCCTTGGCGTATTTGATGAATCGCTTAAACCTATCTGGGTAGGCGTTGTGATTGTCGCCCCCGTTTGTGTAAAAGTCGCGTCTCGTTGCGGAGACGTCACCCTCGCATCGGGAGTGGCCGTTGAGACCATACTGGCGCCCGGCAGCTTTGGCGCCCACACCGGATGCAGAGTAGGTGCGGTCGTCCTCACCACCAAGAGAGAAGGTGAGAGTTTCGATGTTACCGCCAAAGGCGACGGCAATGAAGATGAGGAGTGTGGAGAGGTCGGCGCCCATGTTAAATCCTGTACCGGTGGCCTCGATGACCTGGCCGGCGGTGACGATACCATTTCGAGGCAGGTCTATGCGGATCAGCTCTGCGCACAGCAAGGAGGGCAGGACTCACAGCCGTGGTTGGCTAGGGTGTTGAGTCCAGGGCAGGGTCCACGCTGGTCAGTCGAACCAGGAGCTTGGAAGCTTTGAAAATCAGCTCTGAGCGGTGGACAATGAAGTTGCGAAAGACTTACGGGTGAGCGGCATCGGGAATTCGCTGCGAGCCCTGGATATTCTGGGCAACAGAACCGAGGAGGCCATCGAGAAGACCCCCGGTAGAGGTGAGGAGTCCGGGAACGTTGACGAGGCCCAAGAGACGCTTCTCCTCTGTGACATTTCGCTTGGCGACTGTGGTATCAGCACAAGCGTCAGAGGCATACCAGACAACTGACAGTTCGCAGGCTTCTCGCCTCGATATTCTGGGTGCAGCCATGGGAACGCAGACGCCAGGCTGAGGAGCGAGACCGCTGTGAGTAATAGGTGGGGTAGCATGTTTCGAATATGCTCAGTGGGGTGAAGGGTTTGGGCTGGGGAGAAGACGATTGCTTTATATTACATCTGACTGGCAGGAGCGACGAAAGTCAGCCTTGGGATCTTCGGAGTATGGACATGCCGACATGGAGTGATCGGGACTAAGACACTCTTGACGGCATGACCCACAGTGGTGGGAATCAGCTTGAGCAAATCGGTACCCTGTCATTGGCAGTCAGAGACAGGTGTGTCACACTTGAGTATGGGAGATGTCAGTCGCGCTGACTCAGCAAAGCCCAGCGCTTTCCCTGGCCGTCACGATGTACATTGGCCTACGTTGATAGCTGATTGCCGGATCTGATGACGGAGATGTGAGCCCAAGATGTCGAATCAATGATGAAGAGGCGGAGAAAAGGCAAGGAATGGGTGGGACGTGGTGCCGTTACCTGACGACAGGTGTTCACCGGGGCACCAGGGGAATGGAAGCGGGAAGGCTTATGATATCATACGCTGTCCTTAGCTTTGTTGATGGTCTGGGTACCCGTCTGTAGGGCAGACTCACCAAAGAGAGCCCCACGTCAGGAATTGGCGACAAGTTGCGCTGAGTGACCGCAGGATCCCCTCTGTATTCATCCATGACCGTCAAATGGCAGGCCAGAGCAGGAGCTCGTCTATAGCTCGGCTCGGCCTCCGAGGCATTCATTGCCTGACACGTGCATTGACGACCTGTTTTCGCCACCCAATTGCGCCATCTTGCGCACTATCAATGCATCACACAACAAATCATGTCGCAATACACAGATGGTATCACTCGAGTGACCGGAAGACTGACATGCAGACTTGAAATTTGATACTTGAGTTCAATCGTCCACAGTCTGCCAGTCCCTCTTGATACATCATCCTCAAGGAACCGTCGGCATGTCTTCATCAACTTCACCGTTCGGGTACCACCTCTTCCCGCCCATCCAGACGGTCGCTATCGTCGGCGGCGGGTCCTCCGGTCTATTAGCAGCAAGACGACTGACCGAAGCTGGACTGGATGTCACCATCTTTGAGAGAAATGGGGAGGTCGGGGAGGCCTGGATCAGTCGGGCCGTATTTGACCACTCTCTCCCTCCGTCTGAGGCTGCCTTTGTACCCATCGCCAGGGGCAGGCAAGGCTCGAGAACATTTCCAAACGAGGAAGGACCGGCAGAACAGCCACTAGTGAGCTTGGAAGCTGGCATTTCCACTACATCCTTGACCGTAAGTCGACTGTTGACCAGCGAGAATTTGGCTCACCAGGTAGTTGACAGACTTTCCCTTCCCACCCGACACGCCACCATTCATCTCCAGCCAAGCCGCCAGCACATACGTACAGGTCTATGCGTCGGAATTCGATCTTCATCCCCTTGTCCGACTCGATACGCGGGTCGAGCTAGTCGAGAAGGTCCGGGGGCTGAAGGGTGAGGCGTGGAGAGTGCGATTGCGACATCTGGAGCGTAAAGGCGTGATGTCAACCGAGACGCTATGGGATGAGGTATGTCTCAGTATGGAAAGGGCTGACGATAGTTTTTCGACGCTGTCGTAGTCGCAACTGGCAACCAGCAAGCGCCCTTCATACCTACCATACCTGGCCTACCTTCCCCCGCTGTTCATTCCACCGCCTATGCCCCTCCAACAGCTCCATCCAACATTGCGGTACTCATAGTCGGTGCCGGCCAATCAGCCCTCGAGACAGCTCTGAGGCTCGCTCCAGTCGTGCGCAAAATCTGGATCTCAGCACCTAAGATCGACGGCCCTGAATCCCGGAAAGCTTGGAGGCGACTGCAGCGTTTCGTTCTGCCCAGCAATGCCGAGGTGGTGCAGCCTGTAGATGCGTTTGAAGGTGATGGGCATGTTAGGCTGGTGGATGGCAGGGTGCTATCCTACATCAGTGAGGTGGTATTCGCAACTGGGTAAGTGCTTAGCGCCCAGGTATTATGGAAAATGCTGACCGTCAAGACACCAAAACTCTTTCCCATTCTTGCCTCAATACCACTCGGACCCGTGCTCTAAGCCGACCCCATCCACATTGCGTCCACCTTTAGTGGCCGATGGCAAAACTGTCCAACACCTGCATCGCAATACATTCTACATTCCAGACCCTACCCTCGCGATCCTATCTTTATCGCCAACAGGCACCGCGGCTTCTACCGAAATGCAGGCAATGGCGATTGCGAGGGTATGGACGAAACGTGCTGCTCTCCCCACTCAACCGACCATGTGGGAGGACTACTGCGCCATGGTAGAGCGGGACGGGCAGAGATGGGTCAATTGGGCGGATGAGCGGGAGTACGTGAGTAGCACTGTGGACTGGCTCGACACCCATGCTGTCCTCGCTGGTGTTGAAGGTGTGGACGAGGTCGAGGCGAGGTCAGAGCGAGAAAAGGCAGAGATGATATTTGTCACTCGGTACGGGATGGGCAAGGGGCAGTTTGGTGATGTTTGGGATGCGAGCGAAAGAGAGGCGGGTTCGGCAAGGGAGGAGATGGAGAGGAAAGTCAGGACGGCAATGATGCGCAGGAATGGCGTAATGTAATGCGGCAAGCACGCCATATCTTTTTGCACCACATGTATATCAGAGCTACTCCCATCTTCTGATCTACACTTATGGCTTCTTTTTGGGCACAAAAAAAGCTGCAATCCCTTTATCCTTCTCCTTCTTCCTCTTCTTCTGCGGCGCTTCTTCCACGCGCACATCTCCTCCGCGCTGCAGATCGAGGGCGAAATGATAATCCTCGTGCTCCTGTCTGAGGCCCGCCAACTCTCTCTCTCCATCCTCTGCCGATTCGCCAGATACAGCAAAGACTTTGAGGCACTTGGGGCACGCCCATCTTGTCCCGGGTTCTTCGATGACCTCGGCAAACGATTCGTCTGAAGTCTTTCGTTTGAGTCGGGACGACTCGCCGTTCTTCTCAATCGTCAAGACCGGCCTTTTGGCTCCGAAGAATCCCTCAATGTTGGTCTGACCTTCTTCCATCCTCTCTACTCCCGTGAATTGCAGACCAAGCTATCTTGGTCAGTACTTGCCAGCGACCAGATCCACCAGAGACTCACATTACACACATCCAACATGCCCCCAGCAGCTGTCAGACCAGCCACGACCTCAGCCCACATCCGCTTCCCCATCTTGGCCACATACTCTCCCGTCAACGCCTTGGTATACGGAAATGGCGCCTGCTTGGACCTTCCGGCATTCTCGTATCCCCTCCCACTCCTGTGAGTCAAGACGATGGTCTTTGGCCACAAGCCCGGAGCGATTTCTATAGACTCGCGAAGCCGCACGCAGAGCTCGCCAGCTAGGAGATCGATCCAATGCTTGCCATCCTCCAATGTCCGAACGGACGGGATGAGATTTTTGGAAGCGAGCATGGTTTTGTTGACGTGTCGAGGAACTAGGTCGGTGTGGTCAATTCCCTGGTTGTCAGTGATTGACATGCTAATCCCAGGCAGGGCTTGACTCACACGTATGAGATTATACACCCAGAAGACTTCCTCACCGAACCGACGCTGCATTTCATCCAAAGAGACCTTCATCAATTCTCCCACCGTGGCAGCCTCAAAGACAGCAGCGATGGAGTGTCCGAGTTTACCGCCGAGATTTCGGATCTGATATGAGCAACGCTCTGAGCGCTGACTTACATCGGTGAAGGCCCTGTCGTGCAGAAATGAAGCCACAGCAGCGAACCGCAGGACCGTCTGAGCATTGGGCTTCCGCCAAGAAGAGCATAGCTGAAGTCAGATCAAGCACAGGTGGGTCGACTCACCTTCGCCATAGCCTTGTTATGAGCAATTCCGGCAGAGCACGTATAATGCAGCCTCTTCCACACTTCAGCCCTCACAACAGCCATAATTTCCGCCCCGAGACATAACGCCCAGTCCTCCCACGTAGGCTTCTCAATGTCCCCCTCCGTCTCTCCAGCTATCTCTCCACCGCCAGAAATCGGAATGACATTCCCCGCTTTCGTCCAGTCGATAGGCGGTGCGGGTGGCAGAGGTGTGTCTAGACCCTCTGTCGCGTCCTCTGGCACTGCGGCGAGATGGGGATGTAGGGCGAGGAGCCTGTCAATAACCATGGGTGTGAAGTCCATATAGGCTTCGTCGATACTAGCTTTCTCTGAAGTCGTCAGTGGGTACCGAAGGCCTACTGACCAACTTCGCCCTTGGGTACCATCTCCTTGAAGATTGCGATAATCTTGGAGCTTTCCCGTCTGTACGGGTCCAAGCTGACCTGTTTCGTCAGACTAGGCCTTTGATCTTGAGCCCACCTTATGAGTCAACACATTTGCATCTTCCCAATACCCCGACTCCTCTTCTCCGGGGCGATACGTCGCTGTATGCGCAATCACAACGTGCGGACAGAGCTCTCTCGCCTCTTTCGCACCCTGATTGCTCGTCCGCTTGATTCCATACTTCCTCGCGGGATAGTTGACAGCAATGATGGTGTCCCACTGGATGACAATCAGAGGTACATCATCAGGAAGCCCTAGACGGACTGCCTCGAATTGCGCATAGGCTGCGTCAATATCGCAGTGCGCAATCACTCGGAGAGGATTGTATGGGGTGAGAGAGGTGGCTGCGAGAAGATGGCGGTATGTTGGTAGTGGTGGTGGCGGCCAAGGCTTTGTCGAGAAGGTCTGCATAAAGGCAGTGGATAGATGAAAGGTTGACTGGACGAAAATTCAAACAAACAACTTTGCTTTTGTGCCTCTTCATCATCGATCGTGCTGCTTACTCTTCGTCGTCTTCCACATCCTGCAATGTGCCTCGCTTGAGAGACAACAACCAAGTCTGCTCATCCGAGCCTCCGATTGATCTTGCGACTGATACTGCATGCAGCATACCTCACATACCGATCGACAGAAGCGCTTGGCGGGAGACCGCGAGGGTACTCTTTGCTCTCTGTCTTGACAAACTTACAGATTTGAAGGGCATCTATCAACAACACCAGCAACGCTACCAGCATGTACGACCGGAAACTGCTCTCTTTTTGCTGCTTCGTCGCCTCTGCTGCTATCCTATATTCAAGTCGACGCTCAATACCTTCCCCTTTGCCGATAGACAAGCCCTACGATGCCTGGAGTCTCGAGACTATCGCCAGTACCTACAAGCAGTACAGCAGTCTCGCCGGGGCTGAGACCGATCGCATGTCCGACGCATTCGACAGGCTAGATAGCGAATCTCGAGCATTGGGTTACACCATCGGCTATCACAAGAAGCTTGAGTCTCTGGCCCGGGCGGAAGAGGCGAATTCGAGGATCGCACATGGGATCGCGGACCTTGCCGTAGCGCAGCATGGGCTGAACGCAAGCGAAGTTGTTTCTGGTCGTGTAGGGCCAGTGTTTCGGGCGCGGGAGGCTCTGCAGCACTTTGTGCGAGACTGGAGCGAGGAGGGGGCGTCTGAGCGGGCCAAGATATTCACGCCGATATTGGACGTTCTGAAGGCGAAGAGGGACCAAGGCGGAAAGGTTCTAGTCCCCGGATCTGGACTAGGGAGGCTGGCGTGGGAGATATCACAGCTTGGTGAGTCTGTTTTGAGTCCTGATTGCTGATGACAGGCTTCAACACCACTGCAAACGAAATGTCACATTACATGAATTTCGCTCTCCGATACCTCCTTGACCCATCCATCACTCCTATTCCCAACTCTCACATAGCTCACCCATGGGCCCATCGCTTCTCTCATCAGCGTCTCACTACTCCACTCTTCCGCGGAATCTCTTTCCCCGACACCCTCCCACGTCTATCCCCCAGATTTCACACTTCCGAGGGCGACTTCCTCCGCTTATCAGCGGGAAACTACGACTACATAGTCACCCTCTTCTTCATCGACACATCCGCCAATGTCGCTGCTACTCTCAATCAAATCTACACCCTGCTTGCACCAGGCGGAACATGGATCAATCTCGGTCCACTACTTTGGGCTGGGGGCGGGACGGTCGGTCTCGAGCTGAGTTTGGAGGAGGTGATGCACCTGGCGAGAGAGATCGGCTTCCGGGTGGATGCAACGGCGGAGGGCGCTAGACGGACGAGGCTTGTGCAGTGCGAATACACTCAGGATCCTGGGGCGATGTTCAGAAGAGTATATGGGGCGGAATTCTGGGTGGCTACTAAACCGTAGCGCATGTATCACTCGAGATCTTCATTGCGGCTTCGCGAGCTCGAGGTCGCCATCCACCCGAGCGATATTGTTCATGCCTTCCGGTATTGCCCCATGCTGACTAGAGCTCTTGTCATGACGTACCAGGTCGGACTTCTTGATAGCCATTGTGTCCAAGCTGACAAGCAAGAGTCAAAGGAAGCTAGGTGCCGTCGATCAGCGCCTAGCATGAAGTCACTTGCCTTCGCCGCGGTGTATATAAGAGATACCATCGCCGATAACATATCTTACTATACTACCTCACCTACACCATCATGGCCACTCACAAAATCGATCTGACCACCCTGCCCGCCTACTTCGAGAGCGGCAGTCTGCAAGAGACCTGGTGAGCCATCTTGTACCAGCGAAAGTGACATGCGACTGAGAAAAGGCAGGGGCAGCGTTGTGCGCGGTCTTTCGGGCGCTTGGAAGATCAAGTGAGTGACAACCCTGCAATTGGTAAACTGACGTGCAGGGAAAACATCAAAAGACCTCATGGTCCACACCATGCGCTGTCAATCAACGAGGCTCTGCTTGCCCCGCTCGTCACCGAGGCGCTCGGCATCGATCCGACCTCGCGCAAAGGCGAGCTGGTGTTGGACTCGTAAGTCATGTCAAGCCATACTCTGACACCCTCCCAGTTTCCACATCGTGATCACCACGAAATCAACTGCGCACGAGACTCTCACCAAGCTGCTGCAAGGTGAAGTGAAAGAAGCCAGCTTCTACTTTCCCTTGAACGACGAGCGCCAAAGCACCAACCGGCGATCCTCAGCTTCTAATGCGGTGTGGTCTCTCTTGGGCTTCCAACCCTGAAGCCTATGAACACAACAGTCCTACCTTAGTCCAAAGTCTCCCATGCACTTCTTTGCAATTTGCGTCTCATATCCCCTAGCCTCGCGGTTCATTCCGCGCTGGGTATCGTAATGGTTGACTGGAAGTGTCAGTTCCATCCCGTTGTCCAGTCTCCAGCGTCAAGCGTGAAAAGCTCGGGAAAAGTACTACGGCGTGCATAAGCCAAGTATACACATTACAGATCGATTAAGCGCATAAAGACCAGAAATCGAAAACAAAAGCGTCACGCCTCATAACCTTGAACAGTATCACATCATCACACAGTTCCCGGACTTCTTGGCTTTGCCTGCTCGCCGGTTTGGGTTGACTAAGGGATCAGCTTCTGTCCAGCGTTGAAAACGGCAATGGTGGAGATCCCAGGGAAAGCACAGGGAGACTTACGGACTGTCCTTATAGCCTCATCAAACACTGTCTTTAGGCCCTTCTGCGTCAATGCCGAGCATTCGAGGAACTGTAATTATCAGCTGAATGAAAGCCAAATGTCTCCAGAGCTCGAACTCACCTTTGCCGCCTTGATCTCTGCCGCCATGGCGGAGCCCTGCGTATACGCAATAGGAGCCTGCCTCCTCTCCCTCAGCTTGTCGACTTGAAGGGGGTCATCCCTGAGATCGAGCTTGGTGCCGACTAGGAGAATGGGTGTGCCGGGAGCTGCGATCGATCAGTTGGGTCAAAGGGTCAATAATAGATGGACGACTGACAGTGATGTAAGATTTCTGGCCACCACTGTCATGTCAGCAGTAGTAATGGCTAGGCTAGACAAGGACTTACCTTCGTCCGGATGTTCTCAAAGCTAGGTGGCGAAACGACCGAGAAGCACAGCAAGAAGACATCGGTCTGAGGATATGAGAGAGGGCGAAGACGGCTACGAGTGTCAGCCAGCGTAGGAAGGGAGCAATCGCCGCTACTCACTCATAGTCTTCCTGCCCTGCGGTATCCCATAGGCCCAAGCTGACAGTCAAGCCGTCCACCACGACTTGGCTTGAGTAGTTGTCGAAAACTGTGGGTACGTATTCGCCGGGGAACGCGTTGGTGGTGTAGGATATGAGGAGGCAGGTCTGGGTGATCAGTATATCCACACAAGAGGGGCTATACCTTTCCTACGGCACCATCGCCGACTACAACGCCTGTAATCGTTAGCTGGAACAGTTAAGCTAGGCTAAAAGAGCCAACATTTGATGTTCCTTGTGGCTGCCATATTGCTGAAGATGGACCTACGGATGGTTAGCTTGCGATGTGCATAGGCAAAGACGTAGCTCACTATAGGGATCGAAAGAGGTTCGAGGAAGAGCTAAGCTGGCGGCGGGTTTGTCGCGTTGAAGTCAAAGGACGCGTCGTAGGTGGCTGTGCGGAGGAGCCTTGACGTCGCGTGTGACAGCTGATGGACAGGGGGATAGTCGTACAATGACCACTAGACAGATAGCAGGCAGCCTATCTGTATCTATAAGTGAGATGAGGAGTGTATTGTAATGGATGAGTTGGGCGAATGAGCCTGGACGGTTTGAGCGTGAAAGCTTGATTAGATTCACAGAGTTCCTGAAACCTGAAACGCGTTGCAACCCCTATTCAGGGCATGTTGGGTATGCTTCCGTTAGTGGCGCCAGAGGGCAGTAGCCACTTTGTATACACACGCAGAGACTAGACTACAAGTTTCGAGAGAGGTCCAGGCGTCCTACGCTTGGGCATCATGGCCTCATATCCAGCGCTGAAAAAACATCAGCCGAGCGACTCTCGGATCAAGACTTACAGTATGCCGAATAGCTTCTCTTCTTCATGCGGCTTGGTGACAAAGAGGATACCGTGAGGTGCTCCGTTCTTGCAGTATCCTAGCGGTGCGGTACCCTATCGTTGTCAGCGATCGCCTCAATTACTACGGAAGCCTCTGAAAACCCCACCTCGACGAAGGCCATTGTGGGCAAGAGAAACTCCGGCGTTCCCAATTCTGGGCTGAATACTAGCGCGTCCAGCTGATATCGCTCGAATGCGTAGCCAAAGCCTCGCTCCATCCCTAGCTCGTGGACTGTTTCCCAGGCTTGAGCATATTCGGAAGATTGCCTCGATGGGGCGACCAGTGAGTCCAGAAGACGCTGTTGGCAGCATTCATCAGGCTTGAATTCAATGTCCTTCATCATTAGCTAAAAGCCACGGATAAGATGCAAAACGTTCGTCAAGAAGGAAGACTCACAGCGTGCGCCTCATTCCACTCCACTAGATCCCGCAAAGATCGCACTGGGCTCGACTCCAGCCCTTCCATGTACCGTCCCAGATCTTCCTTCATCCCCATACAACTCAGAGCCAGCGTTGCGTTGACCAGTTTCTCCAGATCGACATAAGTTAGGTCCAGGTTCACGTCGATGACCTCGACGCCGGCTTCCATCTCCAACTTCTTCATGGCGTTTCTCAAACTGATTTCGATTTCTTCAACACATGTTTCCGCAACATATGTTTTCGAGTAGACTACACGACCATCTGCTTCATCGAGGAAGTTGTTACGGACCAGGCCGAGGCGGAGATGTTTGAGGGAAGATTTCCGAGTGGCGTTCAGATATCTTCTCAAATCAGCCAGGGGGCTCGTTTGTCAATCATGATCAATCAGAACTCACCTTCCATCATCGTATGTCAAAGCGTCGAGCAAGATGGCAGTGTCTCGCGTGGTGAATCCGATTGGACCGATGGTATCCATATCCGCACTGAGGCGTGAGCACGATTCGGACATAAAGCAGAACGCACCTACGTGATGGGTACAACTCCCGCCCCTGAAACAAGACCGGTAGTTGGTCGGATACCGAATAGTGCGGCCCGGTGTGCGGGTCCGATCTACACAGTAAGGACCGCAGACACCACTGAGCTGGGATTTGAACACAACTCACCACTGACCCACCCGTATCACTCCCCAGTGAACACGCGGCGAAACCTGCGCTGACACCAACGGCGCTTCCTGATGAACTGCCCGACGGGTCTCCTCCAGCTGCAAAGCCACCTTCGACGTACGCAGAAGAAGTCTGACCTCCGACTGCTGACCATCCATTCGTGACACCCTGGCCCAGAGCCAGAGCCGATCGTTGGTATGCCTTCGCATGAGCCAACTCACACATGTTTGCTTTGCCGATGACTGTAGTCGCGTAAGTGTCTGAGGTTCTGTCAGGGTCATGGAGCGGCCTCACTGATTGCTCCTGCCTTGCGCAGCTTTATCACTGCCTCCGCATCTCCTTTGACGACAGCTTCCTCTGTAAAGTGAGCTTATACGCTCGCGGAGATTTTGCGACAGTACTCACTGAGTGCAAAGTTACCAGCCGATGTGTCCATACCGTAGGCGATGTCAGTGGCGATGTTGTCTTTGACCAGAATGGGGATACCATGCAGCGGGCCCCTTACATGCCCTTCTGAGCGTTCCTGATCGAGTTTGGAGGCGATGTCAATGACGGAATCGAGTGGGGCCGTTTGGATGACTGCGCGGAGATTGAGACCCTGGTGATTGTCCCGCTTAATATTGACTGTACGGATCAGCCTCGCGTCCACCATCGCCTCAAAGGGCACTGATGCCTACTAAACACCAAGACTTACACAGGTAAGCTTTGACTAGATCCACTGATGTGAGGCTGCCATTGGAGAGGAAGAGGCCAAGCTCCTCGATGGAGGTCTGGAGGAGGTCGAGGTTGTGCGGCAGTCGAGGTTGGTAGAGTTGACGGTGAGGAGATGTTGTTTTGAGGAAGGCTTGGTGTGATGCAGCTTGCACTGTCAAAAGACGTGCTACCAGCTGGATGAAGCAGATGAGCATAGGCGATGAGAATATAGTGGGAGTAAGGGGGAATAGAGGGGAAGAGAGAGAGAGAGAGAGAGAGGGATGGGGTCGAGGAGACTGCCACCGAGCAGAGGGTGAAGGTCCAAACAGGACGACAACAAAGGATACCTGCGAAAGGATCCAAAGGAAGGTTCACGACTCAAAGAAGGTTCAAGTGTTATGGAAGGGCCCTGGGTGGACATTTCTGTTTTCGCTCTCAGTCGCCGCTTGATACATACATGGAAGTACAGGTCCTAAAATATACATCTATCAGATGTCAGCAATGTAACAGTAACACCGGTAGTCACTTACTGTCTCAATAGTCCTACCTCTCTCCGGTGAAATCAGTCTTGCGTAGCGCCATACCCATCGCCCTCCTCTTTTTTCGGCTCCAAAGTCTGCAGAATGCCCATAGCTTTGACAAGAAATGGTTTCAGCTCCATTAGTTCTAGTGGTGTGAGGCCGTTCATCTGATGGTGAGCTCAACTCTCATGAGCATTCTCACCTGAAGATAGCTTCCTTGCATTACACCCTCGCTCTGCAACCCCAGTCTCACTTTCGCTTGGCGCACTTCTCTCAGGTCTTTCAGTAGAGAACGTAGCTGAGCCGGTTGATGTAGATCATCCGGTGCACTGAGTAGTCAGCTTGAGTGATCGTGGTCCATTGGCCAACTCACACATCCAGCAAAACTTTACTCGTTTCTATGAACCGCCGCGGTAATGGTGTGAATCCATCATCCGTCTCTTTTTCGTCCTTCAGTAACAGCTGTAGCTTCTCTGCGGACATGAGCTATAGACAGAGATACGTAGACCCAACGACTAACCAACTTGCAGCCAGTCTGGAGCTACGATCCGGCATTTCCGTTTCCGCTTGAGAGACAAGGCCATCCACAGGGGAACAGAAACAGCTGAGGGTGGGACGAAGGGGCCATATACTCCCTTGATTAATCAGCATTGTGCTTTTCTAGGCGATACAGCTGGACTTACGCTAAGAACTCGGATCTTGGACATGGAGAATGAGGGTACGATGGAGATGATTTCTTCTTCGGCGAGGAATGTGAGCTCGTCTGGTGTCAAACCATTTTGCAGGTGTTTCGGAAGCGCCATATCTGCCGGCTGGTATTTGTTGGCAACGCTGAAGAGTCTGCTAAGGTATGTCTGCTATCTGCGCATAGTATGTGGGTGAGCAGTGAGAGTGCCTGACTGGATCTGGTTGGACGCGACTTTGAGGCACGGTTCACGCGTTTCTCTCAGCCACGTGGCTTTGACCACCTTGAGCTTGAATCTCCTCAGAGCATATCTTTTCATCTCCCACCTCTTACATTCCTTCTGTGACTAGTACTATCGCTGCTGTGAGGACGTAAATTCGCCAGTACGACTGTATCGAACTTCGCTCTCGTTTAGATTGCCGCGTTTGATCGTGTGAAACGTCCGCAACCGCTGCGAAAGACTTTTGCTCGCGTCCGCCGACATCAGCTAAGATGCTGCGCGAGGTGAAGCTAAAAGAGGAGGAGCACCCCTTGATACAGCAGATCAAGTACGGGCAGACATATGGTATGTCGTATCTTTCCTAAGCTATTGCTAAAGCTGACATGCAGGTGTCCCAAATAGAATCCTGGCGATAATAGGGGGATGTTTATCGCTATACTTCTTCGCTCAAGTGATATTCCGTATGTCCCTACAAATCGATATTGGTACACAGCTAACTCAGCCAGCCTCATCTGATCCTGTCTCCCTCTACGCATCCCCCAGTACCCTCATCACCTCGAGTGACTTCCTCAATGCCTCAGCATCCGATCCACCACCCTTCGCCTTCTGCCCTGTCTTTGGTCCAGGTGATGCTATCGCCGAGAAGCGTGGCCAGTGGGGATTGCTCAGGTCCAGATTGCATATGGGCACAGGAGCGCGGGTGCAGAAGATGTTGCAAAAGGCCATGGCAGGGTCGCCTATCACTATCTCGGTTCTTGGCGGGTCTAGTAAGTGTGTGACTCGGCAGAGGACTAATCCCAGTCTCGGCATGCCACGGTGCGGGTGATAATGTCGTCTCGCCTACCTGCTACCCAGCACGAATATTCGACTGGTGGAATTCCGTCTTCCCCCACCCTGCATCAGAACTCACAAATGGCGCCGTCCGACGCGCCGACTCGGCATACTTCAGCTACTGCTCCCAGCACCATCTACCCGACGAGACGGATTTGATTATCCTAGAATTCGATGCGAGTGATCCAAAGTGAGTGAAGACTTGTCAAGTGCTGATCCCAGTGATCCCGTCTGGTTATCCCACTTTGAGCTCCTTGTCCGGTCACTCTTGGTCCGGCCTGATCAGCCCGCCGTAATCATCCTCGGCCATTTCTCGCCCCAGATTCACTCCCAGAACGGCTTTGCCGGACCTGAGCTCCTCCACACTGTCGTCGCGCAATTCTACGACGTGCCGCACATATCCGTCAAAGGCCTCATCTACAACCCCTACATGTCCGACCCCGAGGGCCAGCGCAGTCTATACTACGCCGATCCCGTCCTCGCCAATAAGGAAGGTCACCAACTGATCGCCGACGTCGTCACTTCATATCTCCAATCCCAAATCTGCGCCGGATGGGCAGCCATGATGGGTCACGCATTCGACGTACCATACATGGGCAACAAGGGCGTTGCGATGAATGAGGAGGAATCCCGAGAGCTGGCCCACAAGAAGAGCCACACCAATGTCCCTCAGGCTATGCTCAGCGACCGTCCTTCGGACATTCTCAAATTCAGAGAGGTGGAGCCTTTCTGCGTTACAGCGAATGACATCCTCAACCCTTTGCCTCCTAGTCAATTCTCGGATGGGGCTTGGATGGCGTACCACCCCAAGAACAGCAAACAGTCCAACGATGAGGAAAAACATTACTGGTATGCGGAAGAAGCAGGTGCGAGGTTACGCGTTCCCGTCACGCTCAGCGCGGGCGATGTGACCATTCACTATATTCAGTACGTGATGTCTCTGTCTGTTGAATTCAATCCTGACATGAGCAGGGCACCTTCAGATGAGCCACTGGGCAGTGTGGAATGTTGGGTGGACGATAATGTTGGAAATGCCATGGAGCTGCAGGGTAACGCAGATGTGCACGGCATAACGGAGACGTGAGTCTGACTGATCCACCAGCGTATCGAATCAGCTGACACTCCACAGATTGACAAAGATCGACACAGGCGTATCGTCAGGCCCACACTATGTAAGTCCAGGCAGACTTGCGCAAAGATCATTGCTGATGCCAAAGGTTGAATGTGTATTGATGGGCGATGAAGGAGATGTCACACCGCCGTTCAAGATTCTTGGAATGTAAGTGGGATTCTGCTTACCAAATGCAGATGCTGACTCCCAGATTCGGGACGTGATTGGGTGCGGTTTGGCATCAACATAGAGATCAAGGGTTCTGATGGTACATATGCATATCTGGAAAAATCACCGGTTTCACGCTGCGTTTCTACCTCAAGCCGTCACTCCGACGTCCAATGGAGGGTTGGGAGTAATGACCTCCGCCGCCTTGCCTGCCTGCTCCATCTCGCCTATTGGATCTTCGGAAGTCAGGTTGATGTGGTGAATACCGCTCGCGTCGATAAGGATGCAATTGAACTTGAATTTGATGGTAGCACCTGGCCATCAGCTCAGTCATGCACCAAACACTCAACCCAAGTAATGACTCACGTAGCCCGACTTCGTTCACACACTTCTTGAGAATCTCGACACCCTCCCGCTTGTCCACGCCCTCAGTCCACCACTTGTCCATTGTACTCAGTGCGAGGTACTGTCCTAGACCGTGAGCGGCGTAGGGCACAATAGCCTTGGCGCCTAAAACGTCAGTCTATTCCACCTTCGAGATGGCCTCAACTCACCAAAGTAATCTATCCAGTATAGATGAGGGGTGGAGTCGGTAATGTCAAACCCAGCCAGGAGAAGGTTGACTGAGTAGGGTTTGCGAGATCGGATAGACTCGGCAAGACTGCGTCGGATCCAGGCCGAAGCGGCGGCGGGAAGTAGGGGTGTGTGGTTGCTGCAATGTCAGCAAGAGCTGGCGATTCCGATGAATCATGCTCACCGGATCTGGTATAACCTCAAATTCCTATCGACATAGTCGGCAAAGTTGTTGGTGTCTCCTGATTCTCCACCGTACGCCATGGCGATATGTGGGCCCAACGCCTTGATCTTGTTCTCGTCATCCTTCATCTGGATGATGGATCGTCCGGCCGAAGTATCGGCTGCGAGCAGGACAAAGTCCTTGCCTGTTGTGTAAATATGGGGACGAGGGTTGGGAGTCAGAAAGGCAGGGTTGAAGGGAGGGCGGCATACCTGTTATACCGAACGCGCACTCCATTTTTGCTGGGGAAAGTGTTGCTGGGGTAAAGAAGTGCCGAGTTGTGAACACGTAGAAGGAGGCAGACTGTGCTCTGCTGAATTGCTGATGTGGCTGGAAGTAGTGTATGGATGATTGATCTATAGAGGTGCGCGAGGAATGCTGGGATTACGCGGTGTCATCGCAAGCCTATTCCCCATCACTCTATTATGTAAGTCGGCTTCAGGCAGTTTAGGCGCGCGACGCGTCGAGGTGGGCGTGGCAGCAACGACGACCCTCTGTTAACACCTTGAACATCGCTCTATAGGGCAGATACATCATGTCGAGCCCTACAGACCTCCCTGCACTCACACTTCTCTTACAGGAGATACAGTCTCTGACTTCCTCCATGCGGAGAAATCAGCGATGGGCAACAGGGTCACCTCAACATTTCACCACATCTCAACCACCCCTCCCGCCCTATCTTCGAGCAGGAGGCAAGAAGCGTGGCTCTCCACCTCGGAAGGGGCGCGCTAGCATGGATGGGAGTACCGGCAACCCTTCCGACGAAGGAGACCTAATGAGTGGATTCGTACAGCTTCGTCGGGTATTGATTGAAACAAAAGGTAGCTTACCCATCTGGACTAGCTGATACGACCAGACATCATAACATTGCAACCGCTCGATGTCTCCGCGCCCTTTCTCGCATTGATCCGCTCCCCCTTGACTTCCGGACCCATCACTTCCCTCGCTCTCACATCGCTGAACGCCATCATTCTCAATGTCCTCCCAATCTTCCTGACCCCTGCTCCACGGGTGACAACACCATCGACCCCACTTCAGATCTGCCTCGCGCACATCACGTCTACTCTTTCGTCATGCCGCTTCCCGTCTTCATCTCCTCAGCAGGACGAGCTGGTCCTGCTCCGCCTCCTTCGAGTCATTGAGTCGCTCGCCGCCCCTGTTCCTATACCGAATAGCAGTGGGGTGGGGAGTATGCTGGATCAGATGGGGGATGAGTCCGTTTGCGAGCTGTTGGAAGTGGGGCTGGGCATGTTGGCTCGGGCGAGACTGAGCGAAGGATTGAGAGGGTCGGCGCAGAGCTGTGTGCAGACTTTGGTCAGGGCAGCGTTCGGCAGGTTGAAGGGATTGACGCAGGAGGATGTGGATAAGCTGCTCACCGTCAAAAACGGGATGGAGCAAGACGAATTGCCTTTCACGCCATACGGTCTCCCGACCATCCTCGAACTTTTGCGCGTCCTCATTGCCCTCCTCGACCCTGCCGATCAGGCTCATACCGACTCGATGCGTCTTGCTGCGCTTTCGGTTCTGAATACCGCTCTTGAATCAGGCGGGAGCACCTTGGGTCAATGGTCCGAACTCCGCGAGGGTGTAAGGGATGAGGGATGTCGATACCTCTTCCAGCTCACCCGCTCGGATGCTTCGGTCCTACTTGGTCAATCGCTCCGGACGACCTCTACCCTATTCTCCACCATGCTTCCCCACCTAAAACTCCAGCTCGAGCTATTCCTCTCATACCTTATCGACCGCCTCACCCCACAAACACCCCTTCCACAAACTCATCACTCTTCTCGTCCCAGTACGCCATCGACCAGCGACACTCCCTCTTCTACCCCAAAACCCATCTCGCTACTCCCTCCCGTGCCGAACGAGACTCGCGAATTGATGCTCGAGACCCTGACGCAAATCGCACTCAGACCGAGCTTTATGGTCGATTGCTGGGTCAACTACGATTGCTCAGCAGACAGCGAGGACATCTTCGAGCGCTTGATTGGGTTCTTGACAAGAGGCGTGTACCCCGTCGGACCACCCAAGCAGGACGGATCGACGCATCTTTTCGAGGGATTGGATGCGGCGCAGCTGTTGAGCCTGGAGATACTGCTGGGCTTTGTGAGCTCCATGGCGGATAGGGTAGAGGATGGCGAAGCTTGGCCTACAGTGAGTGACACCTAGATTGTGCTGATGTCAGACTGCACCTCCGACGTCTGAGATCAGCGACCGGAAGTTGCACAAGGGTGTACTACTGGCTGGCGCAGCAGCTTTCAATGCGAAGCCGAAGAATGGAATTGCATTCCTAGAAAAAGAAGGCGTCATAACTGTCGACCCTTCAGCGCCCGGGACGGACGATGAAAAGCGGAACAAGGCAATTGCGAAATTCCTTCGATCCTCATCCCGCCTCGATAAGAAGCTCATCGGGGAGTACATTTCTGGTCACGACAGGCTCGAACTTCTCAAAGCTTTCATGGCGTCATTCGACTTCAAAGGAGTGAGTCCGGCTCCGAACTTGGCTAACAGCAGAAAACAATCGCAGACGCCATGCGAGAATTGCTCGAGACTTTCCGTCTGCCGGGTGAATCACAACCCATCTCTCGGATTACCGAAGTTTTTGCCGAACAATTGTTCTCGACCTCTCCACGTATGTTTTGTCGTTCGCCTCGCTGACCATTAGCCGAGATTGCGAGCCAAGACGCAGCTTATGTTCTCGCCTACTCTGTCATTATGCTCAACACCGACCAGCATAACCCGCAGAACCGGAAACGCATGACCATTGACGACTACAAGCGGAATCTGCGGGGTGTCAATGACGGAAAGGATTTCGACGGTGAATATCTCGCGTCAATTCACGAAAGCATCAAGAAGAAGGAAATCATCCTGCCGGAAGAGCATGTCGGTCAACCGGGCTTCGACTATGCTTGGAAGGGTCTCATGCAACGTGCTCGAACAGCCGGTATGTCCTAACGACGGTCAAAGCTAATGACAGGCCCCATGATTTCGTGCAACACTGCACAGTTTGACGAGGCAATGTTCAAACTGTCCTGGCGCTCAGTCGTCTCGTCTATCGCTTACGCCTTCACCATGTCGGCGCAGGACGAGCACGTCATCCAAAAGGCCATTACGGGTTTCCGAGAATGCGCATCGCTCGCCGGCCACTTCCACCTTCCAGAGGTATTCGATACGATCGTTCAGTCGCTTTCAGCTGCGACTGGCCTACTCGACGACGGGGATTTCCAACCCTCAACCTATCCCACCGTCGAAAAGGACAGTCAAAGCCTTACCGTCTCTCCCCTTGCGATCCGATTCGGTCAGAGTTACAGAAGCCAACTCGCCACTGTGGTCCTCTTCACCATTGCCAATGGGAATGGCGGTGCCATCCGATCAGGCTGGACTCAGATTTTCGAAATGTTCCAGACCCTCTTCTTGCATTCGCTCCTACCCGCCCCCATGCTCCAGATGGAGGACTTCTTGGCAGGGCAGACGACGATTCCGATGAAATCTGCTCCGGTCCCTCAGGTCGATCGGCGGCCAGAAGGGGGCCTGCTTTCAGCTTTGTCGAGCTACTTGCTTAGTCCGTACGGAGGCGATAACGAACCCGTTACGATAGAGACGAGCGAAGAAGACGTGGAGAACACCCTAGTCGCGGTGGACTGTCTCAACTCGTGCAAGCTTGAAGAGCTGTATGCGGAGATATTGTAAGTCTCACTCGAGGGCATTGCTGATGACCAGGAGTCTTGAGGTTGATGCACTGATCCCCGCATTGAAAGCTATCCGTCAACTCGCCGAGGACCGAACGACGGGGAAGATTACTCGTCGGAGAAGCAGCGTCGAGCTGGGCGCTGAGTCGCCTCAGGTCCACTTTGATGGGCAGCTACCGTATGACCCTGCCTGTGTCTTCCACCTGGAGATGATGGTGTCTTTGGCCAGCAGGGGGAAGAAGCATATCGCCGAGACTTGGTAAGCGCTTTCTAGATCAAGCTGACATCAGGCCAATCATCTTTGAATACATCTCATCACTCCTTGGATCCGCCCAGAGCTTCAGCGTGCTGCTTATCGAACGCGCCGTGGTCGGTCTCTTGCGTCTCTGTCTCGTCGTATCTGAATCTGTGAGCCCTACTTACGATTGCGCTAATCCCAGCCCACACTCAGGGACCAGCTCTACCTTGCGCTCGACGTTCTTCGCTCGCTTCCGTCTTCAGTCCTCTCTGCGGTGTCTGAACAACTCATGGCTGGGATTGCCAAGATTCTCGAGAAGGACACCGAGGTTGTCAAATCGCAGACTGAATGGGGTCTCATCATTGCCCTGTTCCGCGCAACGGTCAACCACCCCGAAGCGAGCAAAGTGACCTTGAGCATTGTGAGACGGATGGTGAATGAGCAAATCCCACCCGTGACGCTGGATAATTGGGGAGGCGTTGTAGCGCTCCTCGATGAGTTTGCCACGGGTGCTGGCGCGGCCACAGCGGGGAGAGCCCAGAGAAAAACGCCACAGCAGACTTCACTGTAAGTGGACATTGCTCCAGAGCTGATCAAAGTGGCCCTGCTGTTGAGAGAGGCTTGTCCGCCCTGGACTCGATATACGATCTCCGGCTTGTAATCCCACACTTGACAGCTGCATACCCCGAATCGGACGCCTGGACGACGTTCCACCTACCCCCTCTCCTGATCCTTTCGAAACACTGCATCAACCACTCTCGCGAGATCCGGCAACGCGCCATCTCATACCTCCAGCGCATCCTCCTTGCGCCCAACCTCATCGATGTTCATGGCGACCCTGCGGTCCTGCCGGTCATATTCGACCGAGTGCTCTTCCCCATCATGGACGAGTTGGCGAAACCGCAATTGGAGTCGGGCATGGGTGAGACTAGACTCCGAGCGGCGACGCTGCTTTGCAAGGTCTTCTTGCAGCACGTAGTGAGGCTGGAGGGTGATGTCGTGGGCGACTTGTTCATCAGGGTGTTGGAGAAGCTTGGAAGATTCATGAAAGGCGAGAGGGATATGGTGAGTGCTTTAAACTAGGGAAAACTGACGACTTCAGAACGAAGCAGGCGAATCACTCAAGAATGTGATCCTCGTTATGCACTCCTCAGGTATCCTGCTACCACCACCATCGGCGAGGCAGAGCAAGGAAGGCGAAGCGAGTGTTGCGGATCCCCGTACAGATGGGCAGAAGAAGCTATGGCAGGACAGTAGAGATAGGATTGAGAGGGTTCTTCCGGGATTTTTGGGCGAGGTGATGCCCGATGCGGCGGTAACGCTTGCGGCGTAGGGATATCTTCGAGAAGCATGTATAGAATCGTTAGAGCTCGGGATCCAGCCTGATTGATGCTGTGTAATTGCGATTGCCGTAGTGATAGCAGCTCTTAAAATAGCTCGGAGACCGCCCGCGAGATCTATCTGATAAGGGCAGCATGCGGCCTCGGCTCCGCCGCGGATATCACCGTCTATAGCTATTCCCCTAGGTAGCTGGCTATATAAGGCTAGCATGTGGAAGTGAACGCATCCTAAAGTCGACTTCCGTTACCACTCAATGTCACCCACAGTCTATCTCGGTAGATGATTTCTTCGGGTCCCAGCGATGTAAGCTGACCTAAAGTCACTGGTGCAAACCGCGGCATTGGATACTCCTTCATCGAGGAGCTCGCTAAACGGCCCGACACCATCGTCTTTGCCGGCGTCCGTTCCTTCCCCTTGCCAGCCGATCATCCACTCTCTCAGCTCGCGGCAAAATCGCCAGACACCATTTTCCCCATTAAAATTACATCGGGACAGGAAGAAGACAATGCCGCTGCGGCCGAGCAGGTCAAGGCGAAGGTTGGCAAAGTGGATGTCATCATCGCCAATGCAGGTCAGTACTAGCAGCAGTGACATACGTACCGAGCTGACGAGGGTAGGCGGCTCGGTAGGAAGAAATACCATCCTGGAAGTCACTACGGCGGACATGCGTACGGACTTTGAAAGCAATACACTTGGCCCTCTGGTCCTACATCAGTCATTCGTACCATTGCTCCAGGCGGCCAATACAGCACAGGCCGGTTCTGCCAAGCTCGTCTACATCTCTACTGCTGTGGCGCAAATCACAGAAGGCGGTCCGGTACCTTACGACTCGTATGGTGCGAGCAAAGCTGCCGGAAATTACATTGTCAAGAAGATCAATCAGGAGTTCCCGGATGTCATTGCGTTTCCTATCCAGTGAGTCTGGGATGCGGTCCTTGCCATGTCCAATAAGTCCGCTGACTGTCATTCTAGTCCGGGAATCGTC
Source organism: Dioszegia crocea (assembly GCA_001600615.1). NCBI lineage: Eukaryota > Fungi > Basidiomycota > Tremellomycetes > Tremellales > Bulleribasidiaceae > Dioszegia > Dioszegia crocea. Next base: position 2,153,725 of record BCKK01000002.1, read on the forward strand.
ACCACCGAGACTGTCATCAAGGCGGCCGGGGTCAAAGATGCGGGCTTCTCGCTGGAGAAGTATGGAGCCATCTCTCCGGCGCAGAGTGTGAGCATGATGCTCGCTATCATCGACGGTGCGACGAAGGAGACACACGGTGGGAAGTTCTGGAATTATAAGGGGGAACAGATGGCCTACTGAATTGGGCCTGGGCAGCGGATGTCACCTGCCAGGGGTTGGGAGAGGAATAGTTTGACTTATCCACCGCGTATCATACAGCTTTACAATATAGTCCAAGCATCATATTGTAAGCTAGTTCTGTCCGAAGTATTTTGTACTGGGGCATGCGAGGTCAGACGTCAAGGATAGAGACGATGGACGGTCGGAGAAGGTGTTCAGGGCAGAGCGTGCTGCTTGGCAGTGATATACCGCGGCAAGAGGCTTTTTGTTAGGCCTGTTTAGCATAGTGGTAGTGCACCGCACTTGTATCCTCTGCCTTTCGGCTGGATCAATTAGCACATGCGGAGGTCGGTTGTTCAATCCAGCCAACAGGCATAGCCCTTTTTGCACCCTCTCATACCTTCTCCATCGTTCTGCGATCGAATAGCATGCATCAAATGCATTTTACAAGCAGAAATGAGCGAGGTGGAGAGCGTTTGGTGCGATTACGTTATGCCACATTGCCACTTTGGGAATATACGGCATGAAACTTCCGCTTACGGCAGGGCTGTTTCAGCCCGAAATTGCCCAAAGTGGTGAATTCGTCTCTATAGACTCGAGGACTGCCATCAGTTAGCCTCAGCTATTCCTTCTTGTGTGCGAAAGAGGCATAGTATGCGCTGGTTAGATCACTGTACGTCACTCCCCCGACAACATTCAAGCCAAGCTCATATCGCGTGCAGACACTCTGAACCGGTCATAGAAACGACAACCCATCTCCAAGCCGTTTTCAGTCATGACTTACTACCTCGTATGGTTCGTGGTGATATTGCTTGCAATACCACTAGCCATTCGCCTAGTCGCCGAGACATTCATCCAAATCACGAGATTGATCAAGGTACAGAAACTTCGCTTTTGTGTATCGTTCTGGCAGGCGAGAAACGGGGAGAGGCGGTCCAGAGTGGACACCAGTGTGGCCAGACGAGAAGCAGGTGAGTTTGGACCTTACACGTCGGCGTAAGGCATTGCTTACTGTTAGTCTCGCCTAGAAGCCGACTCCCAGCCACTGCTCCCGCCGTTCGACCCAGCTACGAGATCGAAGGTGTCCCACTCATAGCTCACGGTAGCTGCAAGATTCAACACCGAGTAGACGTGATCAAATGCAGCGCATGTACAGATTTTGTCTTTAACTACACCTGACCACGCTCGTCAGCTCACCCTGGTCCAAGTTCCTCACGCCTTCGTCCATACAACATATGGACCACAATGATCACTCAGCAATGAGCTCGTAGAACAACGTGAAAGATGCAAGGACTCTGACGTCTTTGTCTACATACAAGCATAGAGTATCCCCCTTCCGCCCATCCGAAAACCTGATTACCAAATCCGCCCTGTCCACTACCGCCCGAGCTTCAAAATGGGCAGGTGACTGGGGAAGAACGACCTGACCTTCTTCTCGCTTGATGAGCCTCCGCTGGCGTTCTGAACTTTCTCCTTTATTTTGTCCGTCTTTGATTTCTGCAGACATCAGCTATGGCTTCACTTTCTCGACAGATCGACTCACCACGGCGCCGCTTGGAGTCAACACAGGCTGCACGATAACTTCAATTCCCTCCTCCGGATCCTCCTCGTCATCCGAGATCACAATCGCCCTAACCTTCGACCCTTTCTTAAAGCGCAGTTGGGAACGGGATTGAGGGACGAAGATTGGAGATTCAGATCGGCTTCCCGTATGTGATGGTCCGGCAACGGACGACGAGAGTGACAAGCGGCGAGTCTCTTCTGCCTTGGCCGCTGCAATTTGATGCTTTCCCGAGCCTTTCGGTCGGCCTCGTTTTTTAATGTCCGAGCTGGATGTCGAGTTTGAGCCAGACGCATCGGTGGATGTGGAAGGGTGTGAAGGGTGGAGAGTGGGTCGGAGAGGAGTGGGTTTGGGCGTATATGATCTGTCCGTGGGATGTGGGCTGGGGAGGCGACGGGCTTTCTTTGGGGGTTTCGCCGACGGACTGGAGGAAGGGTCACTAGTAGCGGCGCGTTTGCGTACAGTGGAGGTGGACTCGACCAGTGTGCTGCTACCGGAACCACTGCCGCCACCGGATTTTGGTGATTGACCCGCCGTACCGACATAGAGTCGAATCGTGGGTGAGGTGACGGGTCGCTTGGTCTTCGCCTGAGAACCTACCGCCTTGGCTAGCTTCGGCTTCTTCGCCTTGCGTTTAGGCTCGGAAGTCATGGCGACTTGCTGGATGACACGAGGTCCGCCTGCAGCCTGATCTGGCACCTCCGCGATCGGCTCAGGTCGATCCTCCCTGTCGTCACCCTCATCATCCGCCGGCTCTTCCACCTTGTACGACCTCCCCCGTCTCGTTCCATGTGTAGGCGCATTCCGCGCTTCTTCGCGCCGCTTACACTCCGACTCGCTCACATACTCGTACCTCTGCCACACACCCGATCCCTTGATTGTATTCGCATCTCGCCTCTTCTTTTCCTCCTGCGCCAGTCTCCTCGCCTCGATCTTGGCCGCAGCGGCCGCAGCGGACGCTATGACAGCCTCTTCCTGTGCAACCTGCACCGTCCACGCAGTCTCGCGCAGGGACTGTACAGTGAAGTCTTCCATAGCGATTTCTTTGCGCAGACGGAGTTGATGACGATATTCGCGGGATACGGGGATAGGGTCGTCGGGCGGTACTTCGACGAGGACTTCCTTAAACTTCTTCTTTTGTAAGCTGGGAAGAGGGATTGTGGAGATTTTTCGAGGAATGTAGCCGTTAGGGATGAGGTGTGAAGGGGGGTACTCCTGAACCTCGGATTGGCGATGAGCCGGCCAAGGTAGACCGTAGATGAATGCGTGACGAGTGCATCGGGCGCAGTGGTCAAAGTATCGGCCGGCGTACCACATACGATCATGCAGTGGTTTTGCGCATGAGCCGCAGCGAGGGAAATCCTCGGGTAGATCTTCGTCGACGATAGAAGACTCCGCATCGGACGGAGGGGGTTGGGAGCGTTTGTGGAAATTCCAAGGTTTGGCATTGGTCTTGGCGAGGCGAGAGTGGCGTTCCCGCACGATCGGTTCGGGACTGTCCGAGTCCGAATCGCCCTCTTCAACCTCCTCCTCGCCCTCCTCAACACCGACACTGACATCCAGCACTTCGCTGGCGCTCGCCTCGCTTGGATTGCTCTCCAGAAATTCGCGCCGGAGGTTGCTCGGTCGATTCAGCTTTGGCTTTTGTGGTGTCATGGAAGCTTCAGATCGAGCCACGCTGGCGGAACGCGATTGAGTAGGTTTAGCGGAGAATTGGCCGCGTTGGTTTTGTTCGCAAGACAAGCAGAGACTGGCGTCAGCGGCGTCGAGCATAGGACATACCACTCGTTATTGTCCTTGCCGAAATAATTGTCACCACTACTTGTCAGCTACGCTTAGGCCATGACTTACTAGTAGGCCGTCAATTCCTCTCCGATACGAACAGCCCTGATGACCCTGAAGGTGACGTGATTTCCTTGTCTGAGTAGCTCCACTGTAGGAGAGCAGTCGTGCTACAATCAGCTCTTACAGCAATTCCCACTCACATTCAAAAACCTGGCCGGGCCGAGGAAAAGCTGGTAGCACCTCTTGAGTCCACTCCAGACGATACTAAAATCTCGTCGACGCGTGCGATCGCTCCTTCTCTGACCCCTCTCGACCTCCTTGCCTTTGCGCCGAGGCGCAGGCTCTGCCTCTTCTTCTTCCTCAAGCTCTTCCTCCTCCTCCTCGTCACTCGCGTCAGACTCCTGGCCGGCAGCTGCTCGGGCGAGATCGTAGTCATCCCCCAGATCCATCTCCTCCCTCCACTCTTCGGGTAGCGGCACGACTGACCCCTGCAATTCCTGCAGCACCGATCCTACTGGCAGTGGTCTTGTGGCAAACACCGCCAACTCGGGGTGCTTGCTGACATGAGAGTATCGATCGGTCGAGTGAATGTCAACTCGGGACGTCGGGGTATAGCAGAGGAGGTATCGCCGGAGATGTCTATTGTCAGCCTGGTCAATTGATAACATACTGTATGAATCGTTCTCGCTGCGTGTCGGTCCGTTTGCTTTGGATATGGGCTTGTATGAGCGGGAATCTAGTTAGCACCGATTTCAAAGTCGACCCACTCTTGTAGCTTTGCCATGCCACCTTGGACGTTCCCGTGAATTACAGTCTGACATCAGCTCATGCTCCACTGCCAGACCTACCTCTCGTACAATCTGAAGCACATCATCCGTCTTGAACACGGGCCCGACGAATTTGTTCTCCTGAGGATGTACACCCAGCCGACTGTTGGGCATACAGCCCAACTGGTCTACGAGTATCCACGACAGGAGATCGTCGTCCATCGACAAGTCCTCTGCAGGATGAGGCAGCGGGATCTCGTCCTTGGCCAGAGCCGCTGACTTGGACTTGGACATGGCGGCTGTCTGTTGAGTGAGTGACCTCAGAGCTGCAGGGTGTAGAGGTGGAGGAGATGGACAAGTTTGTTGTCTGAAGTCTGGACGCGCCGGACGTGTAAATCCGGGGGCCCGGAACTACTCCACAGCCACTCTCTTCAAGCTTGCAAGCCCAGATCTTTCTTGCCTTTCATCTCCTATGTAGGATGAATGCTCTACGATCAAGGAAGGTCTTCGTGGCCTCCTGTGCAATCATCGCTCCAAGTAAGTCCTGCGGAGTGCTGTGCTCATCTCGCAAGTTTCATTTTTCGGAGGAACATGGCTCAAGGATTACTTTATCGAGCGTAAAATTGAGAATGAGAGTCCACGGGAGAAGGGACTCCGAGCTAGGACAAGAATAGCTGCGTAAGTGTACATGAAGGCTGTGCTGATTATCAGACTTCAGCAAGAGAAGAGTGAATTGTTGAAGGAGGGAGAGCTGGTAGACCTAAAAATCGTCGAGCTGAAGCGCCGCATCGAGGGTATATGACCCATGCAAGCCATATAGACAACTCATTTGTTGCCCGTTCTCTCAAGAGACGCGCAAACAGCGGACGATCAAACTTGTGTTCCTCAAGACCTCATGGAAGCAGGCTCGTTCCGAAAGAGCTGTTCGCTCGCAGCATCAAAAAATCCATCCTTCCACATGCAGGCTATATAAGGTTCAAGTCTAATGGTCGATGATGCTCAAGTTTCCGCTGATGAGCTTGTTCTCCAACACCGAGTAATCTGGAAATCAGCTAAGGTCTGCGTGATGCAGTGAGAGACCAACCTGGGATCTGAATCTTGGATCCTTCGGCGCAGACTAGAGATCAGCTTGCGTCCAATGACTCATCGGCAGACCTACCGATAATGACGGTACCGCTCAACTTGATACCCTTTCCGAAGTGTACATCACCAGAAACCTGAGACGTCAGCTTGCTTTACATTTCAACTCACAGTCAAGTGGTCGAGTTCCGTAATGTTTGGGATGGACTTGAAACGTGCTTCAAAGTTCTGCAATGTTAGTGCCTGTCCTCCCTTATATTGAAATTTTACATACGGCGACCTTCTTGAACTCGTTTCCTGGACTGTCAGCAGTATCCACGACGTAAGAGATAGACGTACCAAGCTTGATGACGGGCGTTGAGCCGAATTCACGCGCAGGGTCCATGGTGAGAACACCGTGCTCCAGGGTGTAAAGCTTAGACTTGATAAGCATCAAGTCTGAAGATTGTTTGACCTGATTCATTAGCGTAAACTTATATCCAGACTTACGGGCAAGAAACGGCTTCGGGGCACGTTAATACCGAAAGCGTTGAAGTGTTTGATGGCGGCACCGATGGCAGTCTCGAGCTGGATGACGGATTGTCCCTTGTCAGTGACCTGAACGTTAGCTCGAGCTCAGTCATAACCCACCTTGTTGTTGATGATGATTTCCAAGTTCAGCGCGTCCTCGTCCATAACTTTCTTGATTGCCTTCAAGTTGCACCAAATGTTGTTGGTGTTGAAAATCTTGAATTTCCTGGTCGAGCAGAACTCATCCAAGTGGTCCTTGGGGACCTGAGCCACCTCCAACAGCCTGACCGTGCCGTCGTAGTCAATGATGGTTCCACCCTTGACATCCGCCTTGGTCTTGTCGGTGACCTCCATGACGTACTCGGCCTGGTTGTCAATCATGGTCTGCATGATGTTGAGGTCGACGACGGCACCCAAGTTGTCGACGTTCGAGATGAAGATGTACTCCTTGCCAGCAGCAATGAGCTTGTCGAGCAGGCCCGAGTTCCTAACCATAAGCTGAGCTTATTTTCATCACTCACTGTAGGGCGTCAAAGATGTCTCCGTGCCCTGGGGGATACCAGTCAGCCTTGTCCGACTCGGCGTTGTTGGGGCAGGGTAGAAGAGACTCCTTGTCCACACGGGGGTATCGGGACTGGTTGAAGGTGAGGATGTTGATGTTGTGGTTCTGGTATTTTTGGATGATCCGTGCGGTGTCATCGTCGGTGTTGAACGAGTTCATCAAGATGAAGGGGACGTTGACGTTGTATTGAGAGTTGAGGTGCTGAATGTCAGTGCTGGTAGCACGTGGAGCTCACCTCAATCTGCCTGACGGAAAGATCCAAGAAGGTCATGCCCTCCCTGACTTCAATGATGGATTTGGGTCCGACACAGCCCATGGTCGTTCCCAGACCACCATTGAGCTTGAGCACAGCAAGCTTATTCAAGATGGAAGGGTCGACGCCCTCGATGGTCTTGTACGGGAGCAGCTGCTTGGGGTTGGGAGGGTGGATCTTCTCCCAGTCACTGAACGTCAATAAAGACTCAGACGTGACTTACAGCTTCTCGCCCTTGGCCCGCTCGGTAAGGAACCGGTTGAAGAGCAGAAAGAAGGACTGCATCTCTGCGTCGAAGACCTATAATCAGCCATCAGTCACTCAACGAGCTCACCTTCTTCTTGGCTGGGTCAGTGACACCGGCCATCATGTTGTTGAGCTCATTTCGCATGGCCTTAGCCGCAACACCGGTGGTTGCAGACTTGAAGTCCTGCTGTCAGCTAAGACGCGTTTCTGAACGTACCACTGCGGAGTGACCCCTCTGACGGGCAGATTCTGCGCTGGCTGGAGCTGCGAGGGACATGTTTATATGATTTTAGTGGGGGCTGTGAGATGAAATGTGCGGAATGCAAAGTGAAAGTGCTCCGCGTTGGTAGCATCATAATGAACGTGGGGCTCAGGGTCAAGGCACGTGGCTTTTTGCCGCTTGGGGCGTTTTCACGCTTTGTATTCAATCCCTCCCTTTTAGTCTACTCTAGCTAAGATCCGCAAGTAGTAGCTCCTCAACTGCTTCCCTCACGCTCTCCTCGAGACCAGTAGACTTCAACCTGCCCAAAACTTTGGTAAGACTCTCTGTCTCCAACTTCTGCACCGCAGTCCAAGCCAAACCCTTGACATCCACGCCAATCTGCGCCCGCTGGAGCATCTTGTAGATATGCGATTTGTGATCAATCTTGTCGAGGGCAGGGTTTGCGCCGAGTGTGAGGGTGATGGTAGAGCTGGACTTGTGACGTCCGAGGAAGATGACACTTCCACCTTCAGCCGCGTGTCCGTCTTTCCCGTCGACTGTGATGGTAGCCGAAGATGGGGTATGCGCGAGGAGGCGAACAGACCAGGAGCGCTGCGCCTGGAGAGGGTTCTCTGAGGGTCCGATAGTAAGGACACCCGAGGCCTGATCGTAGCGGATGGGAGTTCGGGCGAATCTGACCTCCTCCACCTCGGCTCCCTTCCCATCATCCTCGATCAGGTCGAACGTCCCGTCCTTGCCTACCACAAGGACAATCTCAATGGCCTCGGGAATGCCAGTTCCATTCCCGATATCCTTGCCATCTCTGGCGTCGAATGGGATGATTGCGCCTTCCTTCACTAGCACGGGATACTGATCGAGAGGGCGATGGAGCGAGACGATCCGGTCCCCATCGTACACCGTTCCCGTAAAGAAGTCCACCCATCTCCCCGGAGGTAGCCATCCTTCCGCCTTGCCCAGCTGGGTCTCTCTTGCCTTGGGAGAGACAATGGGTAGCACCAACATCCCAGGCCCGAATGTGAACTGCGTCTTGAACGCGTACGCTTCAGGCCTCTCCGGATAATCGTAGTAAATTGGCTCGACGAGGTTTTGGAATTCCGTCGAGGCGAGCACGGCGCAGGAGTAGAGGTAAGGAATGAGTCGGTGCCGGAATTGCAAAGAAGCCGTGACGACTTTTTGGGTCTCTTCTGAATAGACCCAAGGCTCGCGAGTGTTGAAGGGTGATTGGGAGGAGTGAAGGCGGAGGATGGGGGAAAATACGCCGAGTTGAGTCCAGCGAGCCATGAGTTCGTCATCATGATTACCCTTGAAATGCCCTCCAATATCATGGGACCACCATCCATAGCCAATGTTGGATGCCGTTGCGGTGAATTCCGGCTGAAACTTGAGCGAGTCCCAAGTGATGATGGTGTCCTGTTTGTCAGCTTTGTGATATGACGAGACTCACTCCACTGAAACCAATTGGGTAGCGATGGCTGCCAGGACCAGAGTATCGAGAGAAGGTAAATCGCCGCTCGCCCTTACGCCCCGAGTCGAGGTAGTGGTAGTGGTTTAGCATCCACAATGGGTCGATACCGGTCGTTTCGGAGAATGGGCCCTGCTGCCAGTCCAGCCACCAGAAGTCTACGCCCTCATCCTCAAGAGGGTGATGTAGGATCTTGAAGTACGCCTCGAAAAATTCCTTGTTGGTAGCTTCGAAAGGAACGGGCTGACCATCAGCATTTGTTCATGGAGTAAAATACTCACTGTGCCCTTAGATGGATCGCGCTTCAATGCCTTACACATATCTTCATACGGATCTTCAAAGGACCGAACACCGTCCGCCGGATGAGTATTGAGGGTGACCTTGAGGTTCCGCTCATGTAGATCCTTCAAAAAGCCGACGTGGTCGGGGAAGAGATCGGTGTCCCAACTGATTGTAAGCGGTGTTGGTGATTGACTTACGTGTAGCCTGTCCAGCCTGTCCCGAAACCCTTGGGAACGTCGATTTTATGCCTACAAGTCAGCACAGCCAAGATGTAACTTACCAGTCAATGTCCAGCACTGCAACTGCAAGGGGAATCTTTTCCGCTTTGAAGCGATCCATGAGTCCAAGATACTCCTTGTCCGAGTAGGCATCTGTCATCAGTTGACACCAGGAATTGAGACTCACAGTATCTTGACCACCAGTTTCCAAGTGCCCACCTTGGGATCAACGGCGTCTTGCCAGAGACCATATAGAAAGCCTTCAGCGCCGCGCGATGGTCTGGGGTCAGCAAAGGCGAATAGATACACTGCGACCTACCTAAACCATACGCAAAGAGGTAAATGTCCTTCTTTGCTGGATCTCGTCCTGCGACCCAACCATCTTCGGTGAAGAGCATAGAACCCGAGTCATCGATTTGGGAAAACCCATACTAAACATCAGCTGGACACAATCATTCACCCACCTCTGACAAGATACCATCCCCTAGATCGCATCGTCCGTCAATACCGTCCAGAGTCCGATAAGTACCGCCGAGGTTGGTCAATTTCTCATGTTTGTCGCCATACTGCCAGATATGTGTCCAGCCTCTATTGGCGCTGTCTATCATGAGCTCCATTCGCCAGCGCAGACTCACTGGCTAGCCGTAGAGACACGATTACACTGGAAGGGGAGAATTCCTCTCCAGTCCATTTCAAAAGGAACCGTTCCGTCAGAATCTCCATCCCCTTGCCGCGCTCGAGCACGTCAAATTTGGGAGTGGGCGCATCACGACTGATTGCAAAGGTAGACGCTCGATCCTCGAATTTGCCTGCGGGATCGGTCTCGAATCGGATGAGCCCATCAGTGAGGATGGTGATTCTTTGGGTTGCAGTGACGATCTGCGAAGAGGAAGGCGAAACGGGAGAAGATTTGAAGTTGTAAGAGTCAAACATTGCGAAAGTTTAGAGTGGGAGAGTGGGGGATACAGATAGGTCAGCAAGGCCTCTGTACGATTCAAGCAGTCGAGAGGCTGGAATCTGGCCGGGGCAGCCCCCGGTGGTGAGATGCGAGACCTTTATACTGCATCATGTCGCCGAGACTAGGACGGGTGGTTGCTCCGAGGTCGGACCGATCGGCCCTTCTCTGCGGAGGCGGAGGTGGCTCACCCCGGATAACGTCCAGCTATGTCCAGCCTAGCTCAACTCGCGCACATGCATGCAAGCGAATGTAGAGGGGAAGATGGAACAAGACAGCTGGCGTGCAGTCAAGGTATCGGACTGGCCAGAGGCATGACTGAGAGGCTCGAGGAGATCTCGATTCGGACACGATGGTGGAGACCAGGATGGCTCTTAGCTTAGAGCTGTGAATAGCCCTCTGACTGGCGCAGGTGTGATGTCAGACCCGATCTGGGATTGCAGACCAGAGTATATTTGTGCCTATGCAAATCGCTTCTGCTAGCCAAAGTGCGATAAATGACCTCGAGCAAGGATCCAAGCCCGACATCAAATTGGGGACCGACCTTTTGACATGTCGGAAGGCTATATATGGTATTGTACATTATGACTGATATCTCCAGCTCCTGACTGTCAGCTGTGAGAAAGCATACACTATATTGTGACTTACTAATTCCCATCTCACATCCACAGTGTCATCTCGCTGCACTCGCACCTCCGCCCCAAGCTCTACCAGCGACCTCCAATCCCATCCCCTCCGCCCTGCTCCTGCCATACTCCACCGCCCGCTTCCCTTCTTCCTCCGTTACATTCCGTACACCCACCAGCTCCTTGACTCGCAATATCTTGCCCGCCAGCGGGCCTGAAAAGGGGTATAAAACGGATTGGTGCATTCGATATAGCCCCAGAGATTCTAGGGTTCGGGATGAAGATTTGGTGAGTCCGATGGGTGATCGGATGAGGGTTATGAGATGATGTGTGGGTGCAGCATTGCGGAGGAGGCGAGTAGGGAGCATGGTGGGCGCGACGGTTTAGGCAGGGTGGTTCGTCGTTTTCTCGGGAGAGAATATAACTTTCTTCGGGGGCCTACGTACGGAGGCGACAACTTTCAGATACGACCTCGGGAACAGTGAATATCGATGATGTTTCTCAAGCTACCAGCTGTATGTATCTTTGATGGATGATCGAGATGAATGAGCCTTATCAAAAATGCTGTCAAATGTTCATCATGACGTGGCATCCGAGTCAGACAACGCCAGATAAGATAATTTCAGCAACACATTCCTTACCGTACTATACATCTCATCTAGCATGATGCTCATCAAGCCTACAAGCACTACCTTCGCACTGCCCCTCCGCGCTCTTGCGAGGGGTATGTCCACATTCGACCACACCTCTCCATCTCCGTACAAGTCGACTTCTTCACTCTCAAACGACCGCCCCGCTTTCCGCAACCGAGACAGCGGTGGCAGTCGAGGCGCGGATAAGGTCCCAGTCACCCCTCGCAAGCCACCGACCGGCCCTCCACCTCACCTCTTGACATTGGCGGATCTCACCCCCCAGCAGATCTCGGCTCTCCTCAAGGATTCGCTGACGTACAAGCACCTCAGCAAGAGTTTCTCTCCAGGTGTCGCCCGTACTTCCTTGAAGGGCAAGACTGTTGCTCTGCTCTTCAACAAGCGATCAACCCGAACTCGGGTAGCCAGCGAGACTGCCACTTCTCTGCTTGGTGGGAATGCTATGTTCCTTGGTGGGGCGGATATCCAGCTTGGCGTGAATGAGACTTTGAGGGATACTGCGCAGGTCATTGGGAGTATGGCGGATGGGTTTATGGCCAGGGTGGGCGATCACCGTGAAGTAGAGGTGAGTCGTCAGGACTCAATCCGCTTCAATCTAGCCGTCAGACAGTGCTGACAATCAGGAACTCGCTCAACACTCCGCCGTCCCCGTCGTCAACGCCCTTTCGTACCTCTGGCACCCCACCCAAATCCTAGCGGATCTCTTGACGCTATACGAAGCCTACGCTCCCCCTCTCAACTTATCCGCGGGGACTTTCTCGCGCGGCCAGGTGCACACCGATATGCAGAAGTTCATCAATGCTCAAGTCGACCCGCTTTCAGTCTTGAAGGGCAAGAAGATTGCTTGGGTCGGGGACATGAACAACATCGCTTGGGAATTGATGGCGACGTGCCCGAGATTAGGGATGAAGATGAGCGTGGCGACGCCGGCGGGTTATGATAAGGTTGACGATGCGGTCATGGCCAGGCTGTAAGTCCCAGCTATTGATAATAGAAAATTCAACTCACGGCTTCTAGTAAAGAGCACAACATCGATCAATCCATCACCTTCACCAACTCGCCCAAGGAAGCGCTCCATAACGCAGATGTCGTCGTCACCGACACCTGGATCTCGATGGGCATGGAAGATGAAAAGGCCGACCGACTCAAAGCCTTCGAGGGTTATCAGGTGACGAACGAGATGGTGGAATCTGCAGGTGCCAATGCGGACTGGAAATTCTTACATTGCCTGCCTAGGAAGCCAGAGGAGGTAGATGATGAGGTGTTCTACGGACCTAGATCTTTGGTGTTCCCCGAAGCCGAGAACAGGAAGTGGACTACCGTTGCGGTGTTCGAGTAGGTTATTCCCAGGTTGGCGCAATCCGGAGATGGAAGAGCTGATGGTATAGCTCCTACTTTGGCCAGCGACGACTCCCGGGCGGATCCACGCGATCAGAGGGCAGGTCAGATGACAGGAGGCAATCGAACAGGGGAGGCGAAGACAGGAGGCAGGGGAACCCCCGCAATTAGGCAAAGGGTGGCTGCCGAATGATGGAGGGAACGTCGAAGCTAGAGATCAAAGATATTGTATGACGAGTCGGGCTTGAAAATGATATACGCCATCACTTAGCTTCGCACCCCTTTGCGAGAGGAATTCTCAAGATATCCACCGATCGCCGTGCCATTCACGATAGGAAACGTTACGTCGTCGCCTTATCCCAATCATCCGAATGCTGGAAGCAAGGGTTCCGGAATGCCAGATTTGCTCATAGGGAAGAGTGCCCCAGCTCGTTGATCGTACGCGTACCGCTCGGACGGCTGATCCTGTCTAAAGCGTATCGGCGGCGCACTACCCCATAGTCCCGATAGCGAATGCATACATAGTTTAGCAGGGATTTGACTTTGTCTCCTTTTTCGATACTCCAAAAATGTCTACAGATGGGTGAATTTCCCCTTTGCTACTCAACCCTCTCTTCCCCACCCCTCCCCCGTCCCTTCCCATACGCCATATATACTCTACACCAGCATCGCAAACAAGACTTCACGCCAGGAACAAGGGAATAGATGAGAGAGAGGGTTTTTAGGACAACAGCAGGATTTTATAACACAAGAAGGGGGTTTTGTAAACGTCTATAACCGAGTCATTGGGGAAAATTCCGGGGGAAACGTCTGGATTCACATCATCTGATGCTGACCCATACCACCTTGACCTAGACCGTGCGGGTCAAAGCCGTACTGCCCTGGCCAACCTCCCTCCATCCCATCACCGCCATTCCCATTCATATCCGCCCAGGGCGCCGCTGCTGCACCTCCGCCCGCTCCTCCACCTCCAATGCCTGAACTTCCACCGCCGCTGCCTCCAGCCCGCAAATGAAGCCACTGAGCTCCATCGGGACCCGGAGCATGGTAGCTGAGACCAGTATGGTCCGATTGCATGGGCGCGGGTGTTTGGCCCTGGCCAGGTCGGAACGCACCGGGGTGGTGAGGTTGGCCGAGGTGGGATTGCATTGGGCTGTGCTGCTGCATGTATCCGCCGGGCCCGCCGTATGGACTCTGGCCCTGAGATTGCTGGCTGAGTCCTCCGGCGCCGAAGGGACCGCCCTGCGAGCCGTAGACATCGGTGAGAGCATTGATGTGCTGCAGCTGGGGTCGGCCGAGATGGCGCTGGTAGCCGGGCTGGAAGTTGCCTCGTCCACCACCGCCACCACCTCGGCCACCGCCAGGACCGCCAGGACCGTAGCCGAGGGAAGGAAGACCGAAGGATGAATCTTCGCGGGCGAGCTTGGATTGGATACGCTTGCCGTACGGCGTGTTTCGGATGGAAGGGAGGAGGGGACGGATCATTTCGATGAGCTAAGGGGGTCAGCTTGCGCGGGATTTGTATACCAAAACGTGGAACTCACCATGATGCGCTGCGCGGGGTCACAGTAATCAAGAATGGTCTGGACGACATAGTTTCCGTAGCTGTCCCGGAGAAGCTTCTCCAACCGAGAGCGGTTGAGAACCTCGACCACAAGCAGTTTGCGAATCTCAACATCTGCCACTCGGATGCACTTTTCAACGACGTTGGACGAGAATCTGAGATTAGCACCGTCTCGTGGTTCATAGCTGCAGACTCACTTTTGAACCGAAAGCGAGCAGACGTTACCGATGAAGGTCCGAATGAGAGGTTCCGAGAATCTGGCATCGTTCAGATCAAGAATGTACTGAATGACGTAGTTTCCGAATGGGTCTTGAACAAGGTAGAGCGAGTTGAAGATGATCTCAGTAACGAGCTGAACTCGCTGAGCCGGGGAAGCATGATCGATCGACCGCTGGAGCACACAGCAGCCGTGTCGGTGGGTAGCAACTTCGATGAGGTTGGCGGCGATGGCATTGTAGATGAATTGGTTGTCCTCGGGAATGAGCTTGTTGAGGCATTTTTGGATCACCTAGATTGTCAGTCTTGCACTAGCGAAAGACCACAAAACTTACATGGTTCCCGTTCAAATCCTTGATCAACGCTACGACGTTCATGCTCAGCGCATAGATCAAGGTCCGGATCTGCTTGGGCTGCCTTGGACTAGCCAAGAAATCCACCATCTTCTGAACCGCCCTGGTTCCGTGCATATTCAGACTGATGCCCACGAGCTCATTCGACACGCTCTCGACAATGCCGGAGATTTGCTCCTCATTGGCAACCTCCAGTATCTTCTGACAGAGGTAGTTTCCGAAGGGATCCGTCATAAGTTCGGGGTAGTGACCGTAGACTTCGCGGAAGATCATGTCCCGGTGGACCGGGTCACCATCTTCGAGGACCTTTTGAAGGTATCGACAGCCGTGCTGATCTTTGGTGAGAGGCAGGATTTCGCCTTGGAGGTCTTCGATGCGGACACCAGAAAATCGGTTGAACTCCCGATCGGCGTCTGATCGCTTGTTCTTAATGCCCATAGCGCCGGTGGAGTAGAGGGCACCTGATCCATAACCAGATGGATCTTCGTCGTAGCCGTATGGTGGAAGACCGAAGCCGCCTTGGGAGAAGGCATTTGAGCCTGAGACCGGAGGCATGCCACCGCCATTGGGGTTGAACATGTTCGAGTAGATGGGGTCGGCAGCGTATGGCTACGAGATCAGCACAGCTCATATTCTTCGTGCCGAACTTACTCTCGGCTGCTGCTCGCCTAGGTTGAAGGTGACATTCCCCTGCTTCCCAAACGCCCTGGCCAAATCAGGGTTACTGAAACCTCTACCGCCAATACCATCCGCCATGTTCGGGCTGGTGCCGTTCCGCTTGACGCCATTGATACCGTTCCCACCGAGCCCGAATGGTGTACCAGGCACGCTCTTGCTCGGCATCGCAGGGAGTGAAGCAATGGAGTCAGCCATGCCCGAGACGCCGTTCAGTAGGTGGTCGACGGCGGTGTGCGGGTGCTCGAGAAGTGCAGCATGGGAGCTGGCCAATGGGGAGGTGGCAGTACGGTGCTGGGGGAATGTAGACCACTCGGAAGTCTTGACAGAGGTGTCGAAGGGACGGTTGCCGTAAGCCCTAGGAGGGGTCTGGGAAAGAGGGGCGAGGTCAAGAGCAGCCGAGTTGGCAGATAGATGCTGTGTCGTCAGCAAGTGACTCTACTTGATAATTAGACCGTAACTCACCTTGCGCTCTCCTGGAACGTAATCATCATCTCCCATACCCAAATACTTGATGGTCCCTTCTGCGCCCTGCTCATCCACGTCGTCATCCCATTTCCCCGCCGACCCAGGCTCCATAACGCTCAAGCTCATCTTCTCAAAGCCAAATGTGTTCCCGCCGTACCCGCTTGTCCGCCTGCTCGCGGGCATGGACTTTGCGCCTGCGCCTGAAGCTGCGGGTGGACCGATAGGTGCAGGTTCGGCATCATCTCGAGGAGGCTGTTCATGGTGCCCTGGCGGAGTGGTAGGTGCGGACGAGGCTTCGACAGGGGAAGAGGAAATGATCTGGTGTTCCTCGGCCAACTGCTCAGCTTCGAGTTGACGCATCTGCTCTTCGAACTTTTCGCGGGTGATTTGACGGGCTCGCTCGTGTTCGGTTCGCTTGGCCAAGAGGCGCTATTGTGTCAGCTTTTGCATGGCGTCAGCACGCGTCCAGCAGCTCACCTCAGCAGACTGCTTGGCTGCGCCTTCGACCTGATACGAGTGAGCCAATGCTAACCTCAAGAAGGCTAGACTCACAGTTTCGGCCAAGTCCAAGGCATCATGACCATTCGCAGCCCTAGCATGACCGTTCGCCTCCTGCGCCGGCTGCCTGTCACCGCCATCCGAAGCGGGTCCCGTCTTGGACGGAGAGTGTTCGTTCGCCATGTTCAGAGTGGGTTGAGTCTACCAAACAAGATCCGGTAGAATGGATATGTAGTGAAGGTTCTGAATTGAGTTAGCTACAGCCGTGAGGGAACAGAAGAAGAGCGGGAGCTGAAAGCTGTCGATTCCAGTACAAGCTTGCTCCACATAGACGATAAAAGGAAGTCCATGACTTACAGAAATACCCAAGTTACAAGCCGTGGCCTGCGAGCAGCGATGGCAGAGCGGGGTATAGATGGAACTATTGATACAACGGCAGGGCCAAGAAGTACAAGCTTTTTACGGCTGGAAAGCGGGCTTTTGACGTCGTCTCTATCGTGTATAGCTGTGTAAATGGGGGTTGAAGTGACTGAGGGGGAGAGTGAAAGAGGGATAAGAATGATTGATCAAAGGTAGCACAAGGCTTCGGCCTCGCTCGAAGCTCGAAATTTGGCGTGAGTCTGACAGATTTTGAAGAGCACGGACTTCGGAGACGGAGGCTTTTGGCTTTACGTCAGTTTGGCGGTCCTTGCCGGCACCCCCTCACGTGGGTCCGCGTTTTGGGTGGCGAGTGATCTGCGCTCTTACCCTTGCTCTCATGGGACACGGTGCACCTGTGCTACTATATACGAGGACATGCGTGGCGTGGGTAGCATACAGAGTGGCAAGACTAGTAGTCAGAAGAGGGAAAAAATAACATCAATTAAGCCCAACAAAGCCCACCCTATAGGGAGAGCTCTGTCGGGCAAGAGTGGAAACATGTAATCGCGTTACAAGAGCAACAGGCACCAAGCACAGAAGACAAGAAGGAAGGGGAAGGGCTAAGCGAACTTGGCCAGCGGATCGAGACGCGGTGTGCGAGAGCGGTCCCCACATACTCGACCTCTGGACGAAGCTCGTGAAACGATAACTCTGTCCTCAGCAGGTCTGACCATTTGATGAATTTAACGTCTACGTCCCACGGCAGACGGGTGATGTTATACTCCGACCAGGAGCGACCTACTTAACCCCTCGGAATAGGAGCACCGCTTTTACTCCTCGGATGCAGGAGGGCGGATGTTGGCTAGGAGACCGGCCGTCTCCCAGTAGCACAGACACCAGTAACCTTGGGGCCTTGATCATCGGACGATTGGATGCCGTCGGTACCAATGCCGCGCCTACCTGCCACATCACCTTTAGAGTCTTTGCCGTCGACTTTCGCCACTTTGACTCCTTGGACGCTGGAGGTGTTTGCCTAATATTTACTGACCCTGGCGCATGGGTGGTTGGACGAGGGTGCGGAGTGACCGCCGCTGCCCACCGGATCGAGTCGTTGGATCCCCTGTGTTGTTGAGAGAGTGAAGGGCAATTGAGAGATGGATGGCGTGGGAAGTTTGCCTTTATCCTCGCCACCCAACACGTCATCGCGTCACCTGACCGTGTCAGTGTTGAGCGCTGAGACGCCTATTTGATAGGTTCGGTCGGTCAACCGGTCAGTATTGCGCCTCAAGTAAGTTAAGTTAGTCCTGACGGCGATGTGACTGAGCGAGGTAAACAGTGTCAATCTCAATCCTCAGCACCCACGAAGACGGATATGCAGTCCTTCGGTCGCATCAGTCCCGGAAAACGGCTCGACGGAAAGTGATGCGAATGTGTGGCATAGCATAGCTACAAGCCCTACTCCCAGTCCCTCTGCCCCAGTCCACAACCACGCCCAAAACCTCTATTCCGCCTTGATGAGCTTCCTAGTTGTTCTACAAAGTCAGCTTGAGTTCCTATACATCCGAAAGTGTGGCATAAGTGCCGAGTAAGGGAATGAGCTGACCTTGACGAAGCCCATGGCCTTAGACTTCTCTCTGAAGCACTGACGGCACATGTCAAGTCCCCTGCAAGGTCAGTTTGTAATTCGGGATCATCCTTCGGTATTCGAAAACGTACCACTTGCTATGAATATCAGCAATCATTCCATCATCATGCTTAACATTAGAAAATACTCACCGGATCAGACCAGCCTGGTGGGCGCAGACACGGCACTGGCGGGAGCCCTTACCGAATTCCCTGGGGCTAGAAGAGTCAGTTCCGGATTCTTACTTGCAATTGGCCCGTATCCAGATCCAGCCATGACCACCCGCCCATCCAAACGTCCGCTTGATCCAGCTATGCCAGCGGACCCAACACAGTCACTGATGCCCTCCTCAGCGGCCGCTGTTTCGCTACAGTCTCCCAGCATCCCGTCCCTACTCCCAACACTGCCCGCTGGATCTTTTCGGCAGCATCCCTCTCCGTTACCCTCATATCCCTCACCGCCCAGCATATCATCCACCATCTTTCCACTCCCTCGCCCAAAACATCCATCCTTCATCTCCCTTATCCTCGGATACAATCGGAACTCGTCCATGTATTCGCTTGCCCGTCTATTCGCTCGAATGCAGATCTAAAGCTCACCGGGAGAACCAAACGTTGGAGTGAGCCCTGATACATCAGCATTCCCCCTAGAGAATTCTAACCCCAGGCTGTCACTCACATATTGAAAGTCGAGGTGGTGTTTTCGAGATAGCCGTTACTGAGTCCAGTCAGTCTCAAGTCCTCTCTATTCCCAAGTTTGAATTTCGCCAGCAATTCCAGTGGTGCGATTGCACAGGATGCGGTGCTATACGTACCCTTTTAGAGCGAAAGAAGGGCACGACTAAGGATGGACTATTGGCTATTACTTTTCGATGGATGCAGTAAACGCGTGTGAACGCCAGCGGCGAAAATGAGCCCTCAGGACGAAACTCCGAGAAACGCCGAAGAGAGATATGACATGTGGCGATTTGGAATCTGTGAGTTCGATTCAGGCAAGATCCCAGAATTTTGCAGCTTGGGCTTGGGCTTGGCCCTCGGTACAGTACATGCATGTGTCCACATGCGCTTTCGATGTATAATCTAGGCTACATCTAACTATAGGGTATATCCACCGGTAATCATAATTATCGTCCCCTCCCCATACCGCCCTTCGCCAATGTTCTTCTCCTAATGAGCGTGTCCATGATCGTGCTCTTCTCCCTCGTCTACATTGACAAGCTGCCCATTCTTGCTGCCCGTGACGGGCGGGCAACATGTGTCGGTTCCGCACTGCTCAGGCGGGCACCTGATGAGGCAAGCCGTCTCCTCTGCGATCGAAGCTGCGTCGTCGTAAAATCTGAGCCATCAGCGTTGGGAGTGTGCAACAAGGTTGAAGACGTACTCTGGCTGGATTGTAACACTATGTATACCGTGCTGGTGCATGATGGCCCTAATGCCGTTGGCGACGTCCATGTACTCGGCGCCGGGTGTTATCATGACGTGTACCGAGGCCACAACTGTCGATTCGGAAAGTTGCCAAATGTGCAGCTCGTGGACCGATACGACACCGGATACGGAGTGGATACCCGATCGGACTGCCTCGAGGGAGACGTGCGAGGGGACTCCTTGCATCAGGATGTACGAGGCGGATTTGACTGAAAGTTCAGCTCCCGTCTGTATGCAATGACAAAGTCACTCACCAAGAGGTAGGGCGGAGCTGAAGATGATGCAGGTGATGAATAGCGAGACTCCGGGATCGAAGTACAGTGTCCATCGACCTTCAAAAAACCAGATGACTAGACCAGCAGAGATGACACCGACGTTTCCGAGACTGATTCAAGTCAGTTGTGCTATCCTCCCCAAAGGCAGACTGAACTCACGCATCACCCAAAACGTGCAAAAAGACACCACGCATGTTCATGCTGCCATGACTGTGTCCGTGGCCTCCACCGCCGCCATGAGCGTGGTCATGTCCCTTCCCATGTCCCTCGTGGCTGTGGTCGTGCCCGTGCCCATGCTCGCCGCCATGCCCAGCCTCGGCCTCGCTGGCATTTACAGCCATATGGTTGTGCTTGTGTGCATGATCATGGCCATTCTCGACGGGAGTCGCCTCGCCACCTCCGACAGGCGACCGTACATCGTCGGTTCCAACAGCAGGGGCAGTGGCGGTAGGACCCGCCTTTGGCTTCGCACTGCCGCCCTGACTGCCCCTCTTCCTGTTGTTCCGCGACAACGAAGTACCGCGGTGGTGGGCTGCCGGAGGCGACATCGGTCCAGTGAAAGCAGCGCTATCATCGGCCGAGGGCCTGCCGTAGCCGTACTCCTGCGCCGTCTCAATGACTGCTGCTCGGGTCTGGGCTGGGTGCTGGAATAGGGACGACATGGAGTCGGCGCGCTGACGAGGAGCGGGAGTGAGGTCGTTCTCGGTCGTATCCGCAGGCAGTGCGATAGTGCCCTCGGAGTGTGAATGTGAGTGGCCACCGTGGCCATGTTCTGCCAATCAGTTATGGAACGGAAATTCCGGATCCAGCGACTTACCATGGAAGAGGAATAGCCCGACAATGTTACTGGCTAGACCTAAACTGCCGACGATGACAATAAGCTTTGGCGCCGAGATCTCTGGTGGAGCGACGATTCGGCCAATAGCTTCCAAGGCGATAGTCATGCAAAGCGCAACGAGGAATACACCATTGATGAGAGCACCGAGAATCTCGGCACGTTGCCACCCGTAAGAGTTGGCAGCGGAGGAGGGGCTCGTAGCGAGTTTGATGGTGTACAAAGCGACGAGTAGTGATAGGACATCACTGCTGGTGAGTATAGCACAGGGTATAATGCTTACTTGAGCATATGGAACGAATCTGCGATCAATGCGAGAGATCCGACCGAGTAGCCGACTATCAATTCCTGCGCTAGTCAGCACTGTCAAGGCACAATGACAGATGAACGCACCAGGAAGAAGAACGCTGTATCTATCACCAAGAGCGTGATGATACGCGCCGATCTTGAGAATCCCATCTTGTCGAGTGTATCGAAGTCGACGGCGTGAAGGTTTTGCGAGTGCTGACAATACGCAGCCAGATGAGCTTGAAAGGAGCTCAACCGGGGAGCCGTTCGATTTTGCGATCGGCGAGATGCCTAAGGTATACACAAGCTGCTGTTGTCTGTGTTGGGACGGGTATGCTCGAGAGATGGCCTGTGTAGAGTAGACAAACAGAGTTATTTATACTGCAGTACCTCTCCAGTCAGCATCTGCAACATTGGGTGGAGCTCGGGGATTTATGGAAATCCGGGTCCGAGTTCAAAGCTGATTTTGCAAATCCGGATTTTGTTAGGCGCCTCAAGCGAAACCCAGGATATTAGGCTTGGGACGGAACTGCCGTAACTGCGCGACGCGTTTGAGTTGCAGCGCGAACAATCCGCCAGGTGTCTCACCCTCAAATTTCACCGTTGTCAGCAGAGACCTTCCATTAGCAGCACAAGCATAGAACAGGACAACCATGGCCCGCCTACCAGTAGCCATAGCGCTACTATCTCCCCTTCCCCCATTGCCGACCCTCCCCCATCCCTCGCCTTCGCCGCTCGAATCACAAATCACTTCCACTCTTTCTTCTACAGACTACGACACCGTCTGCGTCCCGCTCACCAACCAGCGATGGCAAGAGAGATGGGAGCGTCTGTGTCTCCGTCCATTGGAGGAAGAGCTAGACCCGGCGTCACAAGCTGCCATGACTCGGGATTTAGAACGAGAGGTCGTCGACCGAGAAGCCGATATATGGCGCAAGGATGGCGGATTGAGGCGGAGCGAGTTGAATGTGTCGAGGTTGGAGGAGACCCAGGGACTAATTGCCGTTGCCTCAGAATGGCTAGAGATGGATTCCAGCGACGAAGGGATTAGGTTTGATTCGGAGTTGGTATGTCATCCTAAGCCTTTTCTGCCGTGGTCCGACTGACAAGCCAGGCACTTCGAGCGGAAATGTCCCAGGCCTTATATCTTGCTATCCCAACTATCGTCCTGCCAGCGCCTCAATTGGCCAATCGGGCTTATCTCGCATCTTATGCTCGAGCCATCTCAAATTTACTCCATCTCGGCGGTGCCTCGGCAATCACCAGCATCTCTATTCGAATCCCCATTTCTGATCCAACAGAATTGATCAATCAAGGACCTGGACCTACTGCTGGCTCGACCCCCTCCGGGCCTTCGACATCAGTCACACTGCCCAATGGCATGTCTATTCCTCCATCCACCTCCAACGGCGGGTCAGCCAAACATCATAAGCGCATCTCGTCTCTCTCCACTCGGCCGACCAGCGTGCATCAGAATATGTCAAATCTCGCGCCAAACGGTATGCGGAATGCCAGTGGTGCTAGTGCCGTTTCTGCTACTAGTAGCATGATGAGTGCAAGGAGCGGCTTGGCGCCGGTGGCGAACAGTGGAGATCCATGCTCTACTTGGGAGATGTGGGATACTATTCGCTCAATGTGCGGATATAGCTCCAGGTTATCAGTCAGTAAGTCTGTCGCTCGGAGGACGTTATGATACACATGCTGAACTAGACAGCGCTGGATCTGACAAACCCACTCCCTCCATCGGTTGGCGCTTTATCTAGATGGACCGCGGAGCCCGTCAAACACATCTGGCTTCCAGCCTCCTCCTTCATTTCGAACGGGAAAGGCTATCCTGTCCTCAGCAAAGCATGCCAGGCGTTCCTCAAGGGAATGACCAAAGTGAGTTTCTACCCTTCCCCTGATTCCCGCTGACTCCCAGCAATCCCCTACCTACATCCTAGCTGGAACTCAAACGAATCGCCATGCAGCCGGCGGGCCCTCCGCGTACCTCCAATACGTTCGCCATATTACCTCACAGGCTCAAGCGGGCGGTGGTGTTGGCATCAACGGTCAGAAAGGAGAAGATCCGGCCTATGCCAATGGTTATGCGGATTTCCTGCAAGCTCCGCTGCAGCCGCTTTTCGACGATTTGGGAAGTGCGACATACGATGTTTTCGAGCGAGATCCCGTGAAGTATCGACAGTACGAAGAGGCGACTTATCTGGCTTTGCTAGATCTGCCTGCGGGTACGAGACAGTGAGTTGGACGGGCGTGGATGTAGGTCTAAGCTGATCACCTGAAGTGTTATTACAGTGGTCGGCGCTGGCCGAGGTCCGTTAGTGGCATGTGCGCTCAGAGCTTTGAAGCGCGCAAATCGTCAAGCCATGGTCTACGCTGTTGAAAAGAATGCGGCTGCATTCACCACGTAGGTGCTCAGCATGTTAGATTTTATCTGTCGTCGCTGACAAATTCTGCAGATTACAAGAGCGAAAAGAATTGGAGTGGAAGGACACGGTGCAGATCCTCTATGGAGACATGCGGTCGATAGATGTTCCAGAAGAGGCGGACATTCTTGTATCCGAGCTACTGGGTAGTTTCGGCGATAACGAACTGAGTCCAGAATGCCTAGACGGCGCCATGCGATTCATGAAGCGTGAGTCTGGGTTTCGATCGTGACTGACATTGCAGCATCCGGTATATCCATCCCTATATCTTACACTGCCCATCTTGCCCCTATCTCATCTGCGAAACTCTACTCGGAAGTAATCTCCAAGGCTCGGCCATCTGCCGCTGCGGAGACACCCTATGTGGTCATGATGAGTCAGGTGAATGTTATTTCTGCCGATGGAGGTGGGGCAAGCGGACGATGTGGCGAGAGGGTGCAGCAGTGCTGGCAGTTTGAGCACCCAAGAAGGGATCTGATTCTAGATTCAAGTGGTACGTCTATTCCCAAAACACATCCACGCACAAACTGACTATTTAGGCGCACCCTTGACAAACTCCCACAATACCCGCTCATCAACTCTGACATTCTCTATCCCGCACGCTGGACCCTGCCACGGCTTCGCAGGCTATTTCGAGGCACACCTATATGGCAATATCGGCCTCTCAACACATCCCGATAACGCCCATCGTGTCTCGCCCGAAATGTACTCCTGGTTCCCCCTCTTCTTTCCCCTCCGAAATCCCCTCTATCTGCCTAGTGGCTCTGAAGTCGAGGTGCACGTTTGGCGATTGAGTGACGGGCGAGGACGGCGTGTGTGGTATGAGTGGTCAGCAGAGGCTTATATGCCCATTTCAACATCTGGGAACTTTGGTGTGCAGGGGCCAGGGCAGGGGGTGGGTCTGAGTCCTGTCTCGGCTGGAGGATTGGGGACGCCGACTGGGAGTCTGAATGGCAGACCACCGCCTAGTCCGATGATGGACGCGACGTTCTCGCCGGTGCGGAGTACGTTTTTGGGTGCCGGGATCGGAGAGGTGCCGTCGCAGGGCCAAGGGAGGGTCAAGATTGGGCAGACGGGGCTGCACAATGCTGCTGGGGTGCACAGCTGGGTGGGGCTGTAGCTCTTAGCAGGAGGGAGAGGCTCAGAGAGTGGTAAAGGATATCAATAAACGTAATTTTAAGGGGCCATTGGTCGTCATTCTACCGTAGTATCCAAACGATCATACATGGCATTAAAGGCATTTGCAGAGATATGACAAGATCCTCCCTTACGCCTATCCCTGCAAGCAATCAACTAGGAGTTGCCGCGGAGAATACGCCCGCCAAACAGCAGATATATAGCAGAGGTTCCGATCAAGGTATTGTCCGCCACTGAGGTACGTATGGCCAGCAAGCACTGAGCAGCCCATCTGCTCTTTGCGCTCCGTCAATCCGATCGCTCAAACGTACCAAGGGCTTTCGCGGTGACACGAGCAGCAGGAGAAGGAGGGGCCATTCAAGGGATTATTGAGTCTCACCGGACGATTGGCAGTCATGCGAAGTCGGACTCCTCGCAAATCGGTGGAGCCCACCGTTCAGCCGGGGTTTAGCAGATGCCGTTAGGTACTTCCCCCCTCGCCACTGCTTGCAGCCTCCGGCTGGATTTAGCTGAGATTGCCATGGTGTCTGATTCCCTTGTCTGACCACGTCAGCGACCAGGGTCACATCACCGCTCTCAAGCTGTATGCGCAGGTTTTAGATACTGCCCAAGGCTTTACCGAAGTAGCCAGCACATTCCTCGCTGATATCTGAAACATGCTGAAACAGTCAAGGTGACTCGCTTGCTGATGCCGCCGCAGGGAGTGCCCAGGTCTCCCGGCAGTCTCAGATAGACTGGGACTGTCCATGCTAATATCTGTGTCTCACAGAATTCTCTAAGACCATTCTAGAGTCATGTGTCTTCGGCTTGCTATAGCCTCTAGTGGTTTGTTGCGCGATTGGTCTGGTCCTGCGGAATCTTCTGGTTCCGCGACTAGGGGACCAAGTGTGTGGAAAACGGGCGAGGCATTTGAGACCTTGAGTGTCAGTGGATCCTCAGGCCTGGGAGACACCTCTTTGAATACCGCACCTATATTTTGCACTGCGCGTCGCCGAACGGACCTGGGGCGACGCTACGCGTTGATCTACCCGTTTTCTTGGTTGCGCTTCCAAATGCAAGTCCCGCGGTAGTGGTACTGTCAGTACGGCCTACATCCTCCATCTGTCTCGGGTGATTTGCGGCACCCAACTTACTTTTGCTGTTACTGTATAGCCCAAGAATGACCACTCTATTTACCTGGAGACCCGGATCGTGACATGTGCTACATATCCTTTGCAGCCGGCGAAACCTGGTTGGACGCATCGACGTTCAGGGCGGACATGGCTTCTGATCTAATTGTAGGCATGTCGTTATTCATTAACAACAACAACTCCATTAAACCTTCTCATTCAAATCTCAGGAATCGCTCGTGAATATCGGGACCACATGATAATCCCCGATTCTAGATTGGACCCAGTTGGGTTTGCCTGAACGCCCATCAGAGCTAAAGATGGGTAGATTACAACGTTTGCCGATGACCACACCAGTCGGCCTCTGTTTGGCAATCCCTTTTGTGACTATTGCGGATGTTTGATATTGCATTCCAGTTGGCAGAGTAGACGACTCAGCGAGATTCGGAGCCTAGGATATCGCCCGATCGGGAAATTTTTGCTCCTGCTTAAAGTGCCACCAAAATGATGATCTGCTTGCATCCTCTCGACGTAGAATATGTTCAACACGAACTAAGCAAAGACATTCCAGCACTACTCCAGCAATCTCACACCGGTCCGAAGCCCCGAGACAAGTCAGCACATGCTCTGCCGGATTTACGGCCGCGGATTTTAGATCAGGTCCTTTTGATGGAATGATGTATTCCCGTCACTCGCAACCTAAAAATACCCACGGCATACGTCCGACTTGGAGACTCCGGGTATCCACCTCTATCCACCTCCACTCACCTCCACCGACCCCAGGTCCAATGGCTTATCTTCTATATATGAGCCCCTCGGGGTCCACCGAGCCCCCCCGCAAAACCCCATCATTCCACCATGCCCACCATGAAGAGACACTCTGATGAGATCCTCAAGCTCGAGACTCAGCATGTGGAGGAAGGAGACGGTTCCCCTCGACCTGTGCAGTGGGACGGGACGGCAGGTTTCGATATCGAGACGGAACGCAAATTGACAAAATCGCTGCTGAGGAAACTCGACACGAGGATGCTTCCCATGCTCGCGATACTTTTCCTCTTCTCATTCCTGGATAGGACCAACATTGGTAACGCCAAAGTGAGTAAAGTCCGCCCCATCTGTGAAGTAGGAGACTCTGGCTTAACGATCAGATTCTCGGCCTACAGACCGATTTACATCTCGACGCTACCCAATATTCCTCCTGTCTCGCCATCTTTTTCGCCTTCTATATCGCGAGTGAAGTGCCGTCCAACCTACTCATCGTGAGTCGTTGCTTACATTCGATCGAGAGAAAAGCTCACGCCTTTGCAGAAGAAGTTCTCCCCGCGAGTATGGCTCGGTGTTCTGACTATGATCTGGGGTGTGATCGGAATGGCGATGGGCTTCGTACAAGACTTTACTGGCATGCTGGTCGTCCGTGCTTTCCTTGGCGCATCAGAGGGCGGTTTGCTCCCCGGCATTGTTCTATACCTCTCGATGATGTACCGGCGACAAGAAATTGGGTTCCGACTGGGTATGATCTACTCGGCCGCGAGTTTGTCAGGAGCGTTCGGCGGTTTGCTTGGTGAGTCTGTTTCTGCTGACTGTGAGTCACGCCCTTGCTGACCTTACAGCTACCGGACTCTACCAAATTGGAAACGTCGGCGGACAGACTGGATGGAGATGGATTCTCATCATTGAAGGTGAGTCATAGGCGTCTCCTATGCTAATCTATAAGGCATCCTCACCGTCTTCGTCGGACTCGCCGCCATCCTCATCCTGCCCTCCACAGTCGACAAAGCACGCTTCCTCACCGAAGACGAGCGCAAGCTCGCTGTTGCTCGTCTCCTCGCCGACCGGCCTATGGCCGTTGACGCAAACGGCGACACCGTCATCCTTGCCGAGCCATTCTCATGGTGGCGCGTCGGCGAGGCCGTCTTGTCCATTAAGACATGGCTTTCCGCTTTGGCCTACTTTGCGATCCTCAGCGCACTCTACTCGTTCGGTCTCTTCGTCCCCTCAATCATCCAGGGTCTCGGCTACTCAGCCATCAACGCCCAGCTCTACTCCGTTCCTCCCTATGCCGTCGCTGCCTTCCTCACCGTTTGCGCTGCCTACGTATCGGACAAATACAAGATTCGCGGTCCCATCATGCTCGCCTTCCTCCCACTATCCATCATCGGTTACGCAGTCATTGGCCACACATCGGACTTGCGCCTCAAGTACGGGATGCTCTTCATGATGGCCGCGGGCCTCTACCCTTCCGTTCCCCCAGTCCTCGTATGGCTCTCGAACAACAACACCAATCACTGGACCCGGGCCACTGCCATCGGCCTCCAATTGGCTATTGCCAACTGCGGTGGATTCGTCGCTGCCTTTGTCTACCCCGCGACCCAGGCGCCATCTTACGAGGCATCTCACACCCTCATTATGGGGCTGTTGATCGGAGCGTGGGTGCTAGTCGCGCTCAAGTGCGCGTACTTGCTCTACCAGAACAAGCAGAAGGCGGCGGGCAAGCATGATAAGCACATTGGGTGTGGAGACAACAGGGATCCGGCGTTCAAGTATGTGATTTAGGGCTGTCGATGGGGGTCATCTTGGGAAAATTGTATCATGCCCTCTTACGGGCTATGTATCGCCTCAGTACCTATTTAGATATAGGATGGATATGGATCTCATACTCTGTCTCCAGTTGGACGCCCTACACGAGAGCATAGTTGTGGCTTGATAGCTGTATCAGCTTGATACAAGGCCTGATAAGGGCTCTCATCATGGAAAATGGTGTTATCAATCCAGGTCGGCAGCACAGCCAAGAACACTACATAAAATCTTAATGATAAAAGATCACATATATGTATAGTCAAGTAATCAGATATTATATCTAGTGCGCCATTGCTGTATCGACAATGACACCCACTTAGCGACAATCGCCCTCTACGTACCACCGCCACTCCTCTCGACGGGTATCTTCCTCCTCTCGGCTCTCTGCGCCGTATCATCATCCGCATGGTTCCCAATCGCCTTATCGCCAGCGGCCATATCGCGCGTCATGTGCATCTGCGCCAGGTGTGTGAAGGCCGATTCGAGCTGGAGCTCCTTCATCCCAGCAGCGATCTGTAGGTCAGTCGAGGCCCTGTGTCGGATCTTTGATGTGCGCCAACTTGATACGTACGTCGAGGTAGTCCTGGAAATCGATTTCTCCCTTACGCCCAAAGTCGACTTCTCGCAAGATCCCATCGGCTCGGTCTTCGGAGGCATCGTATCCCATGTTTGACATGGCGTTGAGCAAGTCCGAGCGGGTGATTTTCTGGTCGTGGTCCTGGTTGATCAGTTTTTGCGCTGCAGATTGCATCATGGCAGACTTACAAAGTCAAACTGCTCGAATTGGTTCCTCAGGTTCGCAACCTCGTCAGGGGTGAATTGTGCCCTGCCGAAAAGCTGAGCGTCGGTCTGGCTCAAACCGAGGGGGATGGTCGATCCCTTGGTCTTGGCCATGTCGGCAAGTTTGATACCAGCTTGAGCCTGAATCTCATCAGCTAATGATCCCCATCCAGTGCATGAAAACACTAGCTCACCTCTGGCAGACCCATGCTCCTCAGGAAGTACACAGCCTGGTCAAATTCGACCTCCTTCCTCTTCGCGTCCCA
Source organism: Dioszegia crocea (assembly GCA_001600615.1). NCBI lineage: Eukaryota > Fungi > Basidiomycota > Tremellomycetes > Tremellales > Bulleribasidiaceae > Dioszegia > Dioszegia crocea. Next base: position 2,183,277 of record BCKK01000002.1, read on the forward strand.
GCCCAACTCCTCGCCCATAATCTCCAATACCCGTGGTAAAGCCTCGAGCGTCATTTGCACATTGAGGAATGATATCCGTGTTCGGCGAGCAATGAAGTCGACGGCGTTCAGGGCGTACTCGCATCGGACGGCGTAGCGGGCTTCGGCCTCAATGTAAGGGTAAGCATTAGAGAGTCGAATACCGTGTAATGGCCATGTTTGACCTGAGAGTCAGCTTCAGCCCAATATGACCGAGAAACAACATACCAGTAGGCTTAGCCATGCTAGCGACTGTCCACGCTCGATCACCGTACGACTCGGCCAAGTGCTTGGCAACCTCCATCTCGAGCCCAAATTGCTGGATAAGCTTGATGTACATTGTCTTTGTCCAAGCGTGAGCGCCGATAAGCTTGATGTGGTCGGTCTGGGATGGGCCGTTGACGTAGGGTGAGAGGCTGAATTCTTTGATGGCGGCATCAATGGTCTCTTCGGCCATAGCTCGGCTAAGAGCATCAGCATCGTCCGTAATTGAACCCTAGAGATCACTTACTAGGTCGTCCACTTCCCACCGGCAATGGTCAACAAACCACCAGAACTGGTGTTGATCATGTGGTTCCTGACGAGACTCTCGGTGTTCTTCGCATCTGGATCACGAACCAATGGTCGAATACCACTCCAAGCAGAAAGGACATCTCCACGTCGGACCTTAACATCAGGGGAGAGGTAGTTTCGGACTTCATCCAGAATCCACTGGATCTCCTTCTCTGGTGGGATAGGGTTCTGGGAGACGGTAGTGGGCGAGTCGGTCGTTCCGGCAATGACGTTACCTTGCCAGGGGAGGAAGAAGATGACTCGGCCGTCGGAAGTGGCGGGGTCGAGGAGACCAAGGTTCTTGGGACCGTAGTAGTTCTGATGGTCAGTGGTGCTTGCTTATTGTCAGGGTATGGCTTACTGGAAGTGTGATGTGCACGCCAGCGGAAGGAGCAACAATCTCCTGGACGCTGGGCTCGTCAAGCTTTCTTAGCCCATCGCAGAATGGTCCGGTGGCGTTGATCACACCCTGCAGGTGTCAGCTGAGGTCACGCCAGAATTTTAGGTCACAAGCTTACTCGACATCGCACATCCCACTCCTCACCAGTCATCTTGTCCTTGAGCCTAGCTCCGATGATCCGCTCCTGTCCGCCCTTGCTCACATCCGCCTTCTTGTGCAGCTTGATGACTTCAGTGTGGTTGGCAACGATCGCACCGTGCTGCACGGCAGTCATGGCCAAAGCGATGTTCATTCGGGAGTCGTTGTGCTGACCTGGCCGTCTCAGTTGGAAGCTTGACCGCGAAGTGTGAAGTAGACTCACCGTCGTAGTAGACGACACCTCCAACTAGGCCATCCGTCTTGATCATTGGGAAAGCCTCCTGAGCGCCCTGCTTGGACATGATGTATGAACCCTCCATGTTCTGACTTCCTGCGAGGATATCGTACAGCTTTGTCCCGGCAAAGAAGTAAGGTAGCTGCCACCATTTGTAGACGGGAAGAAGGATACTGGGATGTCAGTGGAAGTCCTGGAGAGCGGTGGAGACACTCACGGAAGGGGGAAACTGAGATGAGGCGCAGTCTCAAGGAAGATCTTCCTCTCCCTCAAGGCCTCTCTGACGAGCTTGTACTGCTCTGCAGGAGTCAGCTATATTCCTGTAGAAAAGCCAAAAAGCTCACCATAGTCAAGCTCGAAGATAGCCTTCTGCAAATACCTCACACCACCATGCACAAGCTTGGTACTCTTGCTACTTGTTCCAGCAGCAAAGTCATCGCGCTCAACACAAGCAACCTTCAACCCTCGACTGGCAGCGTCTAGGGCAGTCCCAGCTCCAGTTGCTCCTCCACCCACAATCAACAGGTCAAACACATCCTCGTCGTCCCCAATGTCCTCGATCGACCGATCTTTGTTTGCAGCAGAGGGGACAGGTCCAGACTCAGGACCACCATGTGATGTCCGGGTGAGGTGGGTACCGGACGTACGGAGATGGTCGAGCATCTGCTGTCGGGAGGGAGGGGACCATAATGGGCCGGGACGCCGACGAGTGACGGGCGTAGATGATTCAGCGAGGATGGGGGAGGGACGAAGCGCGTAGTATGTTCCAACAGAGACTAGGGCGGCGGACCCAAGTGCCAGACGGGGAGCTGTAAGGATACGGCGGCGGAACATCTTGGTAGGTGTAGTGAGAGAAGAAGAGTGGGTAGTAGGTTATGGCAGCTCAGCCAAGGTCGAACGTGCGCTGTCGAATGTGGATATATCTAAAGGAGAGAAGATCGAGCGTCCTTTGTGTAGTCGAGATCGAGCCAGCTTCGATAGCAGCTCTTCCTGATACTGTTGTGAAAAGTCGAGTTGCTGCAAGCTGAAGCTGGAAATTCCTACAGTAGTACCAGGAATGACGCAGTCAAGTTTATCGGCACCGGCGGCGGAGGTGCGGAGTTTGACGTAGTTACTAACGGCCGAACTTTATCTTCAGCATCCAACTTTGCGGACTGAACTGCAACCTTGCGTTACATGTCTACTCACTATATGTGTACTGGAAGGGTGAAGGAGGAGCAAATGCCAGCTGGGAAAGTGGATCACAGACAATATGGCTAGTTTTTGAAGATCGGGCAGCCCTGTCAGGCGGGATCCATCGGCCCGGCGCCGTTCGGCCCGGTCTGGCCGCCCAGCCAAAGTTGGGAATATCTCCTCCACCATCCCCAATCGCGGAATGCCGCCTGAAGCAAGTTGGGAACGGGAGGGTGGTGTCATTGATGGTGACCCCGATCTATCGTACTGATTGCCATCGCAAAAGGGGGCTGAAGCTTCAACATCTCGCGCAGATGGATATCGCACGTGCTTCGATATGACATCTGCGGCCAAGGGCCTCCTCGATCTTACTGATACAATACATCCCTCATGCCATGTATAAACAAAGATCAAATGCGACTCCGCCCTCCTCCTCGTAGAGGTTAATTGTCTCGAAAAAAGGGTTGGAATGGGGACAGGGAAAATCATTAAATAAACCGCTTGACCTCCTTCACGCCTTCCATCTCCTTCAGCTGCAACGCCCATCATCGCCAACGATCCCAACTCATCCGCACCTGCCCTTCGCCTTCCTCATCTTTAGCTGCAGCATCCAGTCTGGTTGTTCTGCTGGCTCTTGTTGACGTCCACACCCCGCTTGTCGGCGCCTAGTGTGGCTGGCGCGGCAGCTTCGGGCTGAGAGTCGATCAAGCGGGTCTTAATGTCCCTGTGGGCGTCAGCTACTATCGATCGATGCAGGAAGCCAGTTTTAGGCAGTTTAGAATCATAATGGGCGGACCATCTTTTCGCAGCGCCACGACGGGCTCGGTAGCGATGAGTGATGAGTTGGCCGCCTGCCGTGATTCTCCTCTCGGTCTTCCTCCTCCTCAATCCTCCTCAAATCCCAGATTAGAGGAAGTGCTCGAAACCAGAACATCGGACATCTAATGTAAGGTGCCAAACTCACCTCGCAAGCACAAAGAACGCCTCTTCAACACCTTCATTCGCCTTCGCACTGGTCTCCAAGAATCGCAATCCAAACTCATCCGCGAGCTGCTTGCCCTGTTCGAGGCTGACCGACCGCTTGTCATTCCAGTCGCATTTGTTGCCGATCAGAATCTTGTTGACGCCCGCTGAGGCGTGTTGTTCAATGTTGGCGTGCCAAGTTCGGATGTCTGATTATCAGCGCGAGTCAAGTGATACTACGCCATTACACAAGCCACTCACTCTGGAAGGACTTCTCGTCCGTCACATCGTACACGAGCAAGATACCCATAGCTCCTCGGTAATAGGCAGTGGTGATGGTTCGGAACCGTTCTTGACCGGCGGTATCCCACTTAAGAGTAATCAGCAACAACAACCCAATCAAAAGTGACACTAAATTTATGTCACGCAGACAAGTCTACGCACAATTTGGAGCTTGATCCGCTTGCCGTCCATCTCAATTGTCCTGATTTTGCTGTTTATGTCAGTTCCCGCTCCGGGATCAGATTGTTGATAAGACTCACAAATCAATACCTGCGACAAGTTAGCATTAGGTATTCTGCGCGGTGCACATATTTCTACTCACCAATAGTAGTGATGAAGGACGGTGTCCATGAGTCATCGCAGAATCGAAGAAGCAGGCATGATTTGCCGACGCCTACACGGTGTCAGTCCTGGCGGATAGCAACTGGCAGTATCCCTTTCGCATGCTGTGCAAATGTGCAAAGGATCAAGCCAACTGACCAGAGTCTCCGATGAGAAGTAGCTTGATCAGACTGAGTATCAGTATGTAGTCCTCCGCTTGTGTAGACCGCGGACGCGCTCGCGCTCCACAGTGTTGCCGCTCGGCCCCGACGCGTCGATTTCCAACAACGGGACTCACAAGTCATAATGAGAAGCAGACATTGTGAGACGATACGCGTGAAGTAGACTGCGACGGCGGTATCTTCAGCTGTGCGTAAAGGGTGAGTGAGCGTGAGTATGGATGAATAGATGTAGTCGGTGGGGTAAAGTCGAGCCAGAGGGGTGGTTTGAACCTTTCAGGGTAAACTGGCCGCTCTCGGCATATCCGGATCGGATTTCGACAATTCTTCCCAAAGTGGCGCCCGGATTATCATCAACGCAGCGGCGATATTTATCAGTGTGGCACTGATAGCTTCCCATCACCTATCACTCCATACATCACAATAGTGCAGAGTAAGACCTACTCAGCGCATAGGCCAGAGCTATCTGTCCCAATATGTTCGGCTCAACTTCGAACAATAATCCCTTTGGCGCGTCAACCGCTGCTCAGCCCCGCCAAACAACATCGTCCACCTTGTCCACCCTTGTCGCGCAATCCAACACACTCATCAACAATGGTGCAGGCAATGGCGCAGCAGTAGGAGGTGGAGCTTCGCGTTCGGATCTTCCTCAGATCCGCCTGGGCATGGATGAGATTGAACGCATGAGTGAGAGCGTTGCTGGAAGGGGCAAAGGCCGTAAGGGCAGGAATGGCGAGGGGTGAGTCCACAGCCGACTTCTGGCTGGTTCAGGCTAAAGCTGACATCTCAGTCACACCCTACTATCATCGCTAGGCGTCAACACCTCACAACTAAGTCACTCCATTGCTCAGCTTCCGAACGCCGATCCTCAAACCGGGGACGTCCAGCGACCCAAGAGGCGAAGAAGGCCAGCGGGAGCTGCAGCTGCCCCTGGCTCCGCACGTCAGGACCCGCTTGGACATTCGGCAACTGGATATGGAGCAAGTGAGAACGATATGCATGCCTGGGGTAGGAATTGGCACGAGATGGTTATTCTCAGTGGAATAGAAGCGCAGCGACAGAAGGTGAGTTATTGGCTGATTCTCAATTGTATTTTTTCAGGTTAATCTAGCGTCAAGCTGACTGAATAGACTATCAAATCCTTCCAGACGCAATTCCAACAGAGGATGATGCAGAATTGGGAAGCCGAGAAGGGTCGGATATTGCAGGATGAGCTTGGTGTGACGGAGAATGAGATGTCATCTTTGGCGGGCTCGACCAATGGGTTACTTGGGAGAAGCACCCTGGGAGCAAGTACACGACGTGTAAGTCTTTCTCCTGGCATCCGCATGGACTTTTGAGACTGATGTGAAAGTTCCCTATGGCTCAATCGACCAGCAAAGCAAGTACAAGCAATGAGGGCAAAGAGGGTGGTTTGGTGATGCACACCAAGATGGTTCGCTATGAGCGTGTGATCCAGGTAAGTCTTTCGACAATTGACGAGTACTGCTTCAGAGCTGACACTAACAGGATCTGAACCAGCGAAGGATTGCAAAGCAGCCAATGGAGCTTTGCCAGGCTCTTGAGGAGACCGTCAAAGGCGATCAGGTAAGCTTTTCTCCTTCGTAGTGAATGCGAAAGGAACAACGAGCTGATCTATCAGAAATATCCCCTTCTCCCTGTCGCCTACCACATCCTCGCCCACCTGGTACACGAGCCGTCCTTACGCGATGCTTCCAGCGGTCAAGCCTCCGAGCCTGTGCAGGAGCGACAATATGCTCAGGCTTACTTGGCGGACCAGAAGGGCAACCAGGGCAAGCTACTGCGCGAGAGATTGGTTCAAGGCGGAAAGCGATACTTGGAAAGAGAGTAAGCTGACAGCCTTATTTCCCTCGCAAGCCCAATTGATTGACAAAATAGTTTCGAGAACCACGTTGACGAGACGATCGCTCGGCATCCCAAGGAGGCGGCTCTAGGCGGGATACCCGGTATCCGCAATAAGGTGCGCGCCTACGTGGATGTGACTCTTCGCTCGCAAGAGGCCAAAGACGCCTTTAAGGCTGAAGAGGTCGACGGCGTATACCTCTGGGCTCAGCTTTACCATCTTCTCCGCTGTGGCTACCCAGCCGAGGCATCGGCATTACTCGACTCCCACCGCGAGACATTCAGAGGGGATGACGCCGCTCTCGTAGGAGCATTCAAGGCGAGCCTCATCTCACCCGACGGCCGAGTTCCCAAAGGCGATCTTCACAATTTGATCAGCGTTTTCAACTCCTCCATCCGATCTTCGAACGTCGATCAGTTCAAACTTGCCCTATACAAGATTATAGGCAGGCAGGATCTGTCACGCAAGACGCTCAAGGTGGCGAGTACGACTGAGGATTGGATGTGGGTGCAGTTGAGCTTGGTTAGGGACAGCGTCGCGGGCGATGGGCCGCAGGACCAGTATGATCTGGCAGATTTGGGAAGGCTCGTCCTGAAGTATGGTGCGGACAAATTTGATGAGGGTGGTAAAAGGCCGTTCGCTTGGTTCAACCTGCTGTTGTATACTGCACAGTTTGAGAGGGTAAGTCGTTGTTCCTTGATGTCTGCAAGCAACGCTGATATCCCCAGGCGGTGGCGTATCTTTGGTCGAAACCGGCTCTGAGAACAGACGCCGTACATTTCGGTATCGCCCTAGCGTACTATGGGCTCCTGCGTCTGCCTTCCAAAGGGGATGATTCCGAATTGCGTCAGTCACTCTATTCAGTACCACAACCGACTCACCAGCTGACTTGACAGTCACTACAGAAGAGACACCCTTCGGTGAAAGCTCCTACCTATCCTTCTACCGTCTCATCAAGACGTATATCTCCCCCTTCTTCAAAGTCGAACCCCAGTCCGCATTGCAATATGCCTATCTGGTGGCTCTAGGCGCCGACAGTCCAGGAGAGGTGGGAAAACGGCAGAAGCAGCTGGCTCTGGATTTGGTGAGGGACATTGTGCTCGCCAGTAGAGCGTGGGGCCGGCTATTGGGCAGCGTGAAGGCAGACGGAAGCAAGACTGTAAGTTTGGGATCACGATCCCCTGGCTTAGTTTGGCTCCGTAGCTGATATCGCAGGTCGGTCTGATTGAACGCCATCTTAAACTGCTCAAATTGACTAAAGAGCACGAATACATCCAGGCAGTCATTATCTCCGCCGCTGATCAGTCGTCCCTCGATGCGTCGCTTGTCGACTCAATCGAGCTCTATCATCTCGGCGGTGCGTACGACCGCGTAATTGATTCGGTCAATCGGGCACTGGGCCATTCGCTTGCTCAGCCCAATGCCAATATGGCCAGTGTTGGCGGACAGAACTTGGGCTTGAATGGCGCATTTGGCGGTGCGGATGATGTATTCGAGTTGGCCCAGAGGGTGCAGGGTGTCTACGCGCGGGACGTGGCGAGGCGGAACAAGGTGAAAAGGGAGGCGTGGGAGACGCTGGAGATGCTGTTGAAGTTGAAGCAGGGGATGAACCAGTTCGCGGCCAACCGGCCGGATCTTGCTTTAGATGTGAGTACTTTCGATTGATTTAGATATGTGCTTAGCGGCAAGAGCTTATACTCCAGACTTTCAAATCAACAAGCCTACTCCCCCTCTCGCCCACTTCCGACCCATCTTCTATCCCCCGCGCCGCCCAGCGCTTCATTCAGCTGCTAGACCAGCCCGTAATCTCCAACCTGGATGACGTGATCGTGACAACTATGAAGTGTCTACACCGGCTGTCCCAGGGACTCAAGCAAAGCCCCTATGGCGATCAGGGGAGAATGGAGGAGTTGAACACCCTCAAGCAGCAGGCACAAGGGTTGATTCAGTTTGCGGGAGCGCTCAGGCTGAGATTGGGTGGAGACGTTTATAGGCAATTGAGCAGTATGAGTGAGTCGGCCAACATTCGCTTTGGTTTCGTATCGGCAACAGCTGATCATCCAGGTGCTTTCTTCTAACGACCGAGGAGTGCAGATCTCTGGAGATACAAAGTATGCATAATGTCTTCATGTCTGAAAGGCTAGCTTGCTGGCAGATTCCCATACCCGGCTTTTTTACGTTGCAATCGCATTTCTGTCCTGGACCTACATCCTCTATCCTAAAACGACAATCACGCATCTACTTCCCTAGGCTTGTCTTCTCCATCCACTACAAATTCCTTCCTCTCCGGCTCTAGATCACCCATGACGAGCCCGTCATCTACTTCAGGCGCCTGACCCTTCTCCGCATCCCCATCTTCCGCAGCTACAGCCCCTCCATCACTGGGCAAAGTTTGCTCCTGGTCTACCTCCATGGCCGAACTTTCCGGCTCGACAGGTACTACGCTTGCCTCGCCATGCGTAATCTCGACGCCGCCAATCCCGGCGAGATCACCCGCACCCATCTCGGTTGAGTGAGGGGCAGTGTTGGAGATTTCGATTGCGTTGGCTGGCAAGGTGTGAGGTGTGGGTATGGCTGCCTCACCCTCGGGTGTGGGCGCAATCGGGGAGGTACCGGTCTCTGCTTGTGGAGTCGAGATGGATTGAGAGGGAAGAGGAGTACCATTGGCGATTGGCTCTTGTGTAGGAGTCGGCACTGATGTTGGTTCGTCAGAGGGGAGTGCGGTGACAGTAGCCGTCTCGGGCGCGGGCGTGATCGCGCTTGCGGTAGTTTCTGCCCCTGAGGTCGCGGTGGTTCCAGCAGGAATAGCGGCTGCCTCGTCTTCCTTGGCGTCTATTCCTTCATCCATGTTTTCGATCCTCTCAGCGCCATCTTCCCCGTCCACATCATCACCTTCATCCCCATCTTCCATGTCCTCATCTTCGTCCGGCGCCGGAGAGCCATCTTCGGCAGTAGCATCAACTCTGACCCATTTGCAGATCTATGGCAAGTCAGCTTCGCACAGAATGAGGCGCCTGAGGACGGACAGGACAAGGTAGCCCTATAAGATGGGAAAGTGTCTTTGAGACTCACCTTGTAGCTAGATTCAGGCTGGAGACCAGTCGGCGACACCCAGGCCTTCTTCCACTTGTGTACACTAGTCTAGGTCAGCTGACGTCCTCTGGACTCTTGTACTCGCATACTTACGGCGCGCTCAACTGCCGTTGATATGCCTCTGAGCTGTTCCCGCCAAATCGGCCTCCGTATTTTCGAGCTGCGTCGTCAGCATGCCATGCTCGCTGATGGACCCTCAGCTTGTAGATACTGACACATTATCACGGATCGGAGGCTATTCTACGGAATTGGTGGGCGATGGGTGATGTGTTGTGGACATGGACCTGGGCGAGCATGTTGCGCCAGAGGGGGAAAGACGCGTTACGTAACATATCGAACGCGACGGATTTGTATGGTCCGAGTTCGTAGCGCTGGACTCAAGATGAAGATGAAGTGCTAAGGCTAAGGCTATGATCAAGTAGCATAGAGGCAAGGCCAATTGTCGTGGATACCACAGGAGAAGGCTATATGTCGGCTGTGTCAGATCCATGATATAGGAGCTGCGTGTCTGATCCCCTCATCATATTCACCCTCCATGATCATGAGAGAATGACTGGTCAAATTTACACATGCGCGGGTTCCGAATCCGCTCGATGGTTCGCTCGAAAAACAAATGAGAAACCGAAGACTCCTGTCGCCTGACCGATCGGAGTAAGCCATTCCCGAAGAGAATTTTTCTTTTCGCTTCAGCTGATGAGGAGCCGGGCGAATAATGGATCAGTGGTGGCAATGAAGATGCGACGCGCGCCCTGGATACAAGTGTGTAGTCAAGAGCGAATCAACGCCCTGATGAAAGATGGCGGATCCGTAAAAGCCGACGGTCACTACCGATTACGATTCAGCTTCTGACGTTCGAAAGGATATTTCATTCATGCAGATGCTTGTCTTGTCTTTCAATCAGAATGCTACATCATCAGCAAAACGTCCCCAAGAGGTCTGAAGAGAAACAACTCACCCTCGTCGGCCATCCATCCACCATCAATCAAGATCTCCGATCCAGTCATATACCCGTTCTGACTTATCAGTCCTCGCGCAGCTTATGCTCTCGCCTAGAAGGACTCACCGAAGCCACCATCAGTATCAGCTGAGCGTAGTCTCGTGCAGTCCCCACTCTGCCGAAGGGGATAGCATAGCCCTCTTGCGAGCGGTATGTCTTGGCTGCTTCTTCCTCGGATAGGGTACCGATCTCCTTGACTGACATGCCCTGATCATCAGCATCGAGAATCCACATTGGGTCTGAAAGTCGATCGACATACCGATGGGAAGTAGCCTGGGTTGATACAGTTCACGCGGATGTTCAGACCCCGCCTAGAGAACTCGGTAGAGAGCATTTTGGAAAGATGAATCGTTGCGGCCCTATATCGCCATCAGCCAATACACCGATCCTGACTCAGAGAGGAAGATGCGCACTTTGCCGAGTTGTAATTGAATTGTCCACGCTGACTGGTTCGGCAGATCCCACTGAGACTGGCAATGTTGATAATGTTCCCGTTCTCCGAGAAGCCGCCAACAGTCTTGGCAGCTGCTAAGAGGGGCAAGAAGGCGAAGGACATGAAGTGAACAGCGGTCGTGTTAATCTTGTGGGTGTCCTCCCTGGGCTGTCAGCTTCGGTGCCGTATTGGATGGTCTGAAGTACATACCACACGCCAAAGTCCTCATTGTCGAACATCTGCTTGGAGAGCCCCTCAGCCGTCTGCTCACAGGCATTGATGTCGGGTTTGGGGAGAGATACTCCAGCGTCTTCACGCGCAATCAGCAGAAGTTCCAGTCATTGAGACATTTCGCACCTAGCGCTGCTATACTCACTGTTGACGACGATATTGACCCATTTCTCATTCTTCATAACCTCCTCCCTGAGCTCTATCCACATCAGCCGGGAATGCTGTGAAATCCTTGAGAGAGGCAGACCCACTCTTGATGCCCTCCTTGGAGCTGACATCCGCCTGTACAGCGATAATCTCTCCTACGCCGACATCTTTCGCTGCGGCCTGAAGAGGCTCCAGTCTCCGGCCAGAGATATAGACTTTGGCACCGTTCGCAGCTAGTGCGGCCGCCGTCACTAGTCCTAGACCCGTTCCACCGCCAGTGACTACATGAATATCAGCGTCCGCTCACGTTCCCCGTTCGGCACCAGGGGAAGGCCTTAGATGGATGATCATCAGCATCGCTGTCTGCACTAACCAATCGCGACCTGGCCTTTGAGGTCGTACAGCTTGGACGCGGTCAGCGCATCCGTACCGCCAATCGCATCAAACATCGCACGTCCGGACATGGTAATCTAGATTTCGGTGAATGGGATGTGTGATATGAGAAGAGCTTGTAGTTGTAGTGTATGTGTATTGAGTGTGTAGAGCGTCAAGTAGAAAAGAAGCAGAGTGGAGATAGAAGGAAGAGATGATTCCGAAATCCGGAGTTGTGGAAATGGTCCGCATTACGCCCGAGAAACATCCGCCGGCATAAAGTAGACATCTACCTTGAAGGAAGCCTGAAATTGTTCTAGGTAGCCTCCAGCTTGCGCCGTACTTGCGACATATGAAACGGATTGCTGCTACAAGTGTCGAATCTATTCAACCGGCCAATGCCTCGCACCAGGACCCTACAGTGCCAATCCCTCATCTATCCGCAGCTCCTCCTGCAACGCCTCCACTTCGCCCTCCCTGCCAACATACTTCCAGACATCAAATCTATGATTGAGATCCTTCCTCCCATGCACCCCAAACGCACTCTCAAAGCCTCCCGCCCTCTTTCTCGGTATGATGTAAAACACCTCCCGAACCCTGGAGTGCAGCAACGCCATGCAACACATGACACATGGTTCGTGCGTGATGAACAGGGTGAGACTGGTGAGAAGGTAGTCCGCTCCATTCCGCGTAGGCTGCATTTCGGAAAAGGGAGATTGTGTCCGCAGATTCGCTATTTGTCGAATACAGTTCAGGGCCGCGTGTTTAAGCGGATGGGACGCCGATATCCGGGTATCGGTAGCGCTTGCGCGGAGGAGGGGAGTGGGGGGAATGAAGGCGTCGGTCTGAGGCCATAGGCTTTCAGGAGGAGAAATGACAAAAGTGCCAATGGGGATTTCACCGCCGAGTTTCGCTTCTCGTGCAACGGCAAGCACGCGCTGGATCCCGGCAAACACCCACGCCTTCCGAGCAGACGACCACGAGGATGAGTCGGAAATCTTCAGCGTGCCGGCTGCGAGTGATACTGGCCAATACAGTATTTTTTGCCTCAGCTGATCGGCAGATCGAGCGGGATAGGCGGGTACGGAGTGGAGGAAGGGCTGTACAGTGAGAAGGGAAGGATGATATGCTGATAGAGATGTCTGGAGTGAGGGAAGGGTAGAGTCGTATGTCGCACAAAGGGCAATGAGGGTTGTTTGCTGTCCGGTATGAGGATGAACCCGGCGAGCGACGCGTTTCAGGTGTCGCATTCGTTCGTCGACTGGACATTTCTCTTTACAGAAATCAAGGACGATACGAGTAAGTTTTGGATCGTCAACAGCGACGACCCAAACTTCCAGCATTTCCTCGTCCTCTGCATCCTCCTCGAGCTCGGCCGGACCCTTGACACGAATCACATCCGTCCAGCCCGGCACCTCGGGTTCTGCTCCGCCTTTCTCTGCAACCCAGTCGTTCTCCGCCCAATCAAGATCGGGGCAGAGGACAGTAGGGACGACGGAGGTCGGGCGGCTAGGCCCAGAATGGAGTGGGGGAGGCATATCGATAGGTTCACGTTGGGGTAAGGTAGGGTATACGGGATATGTCGAGGATGAGGATGAAGATCCGTCATTGTCTGATCTGGATGAAGATCTGGATTGGGCATTCGCCGATTCTCCATTCGATCCAGACGATATCAGACGTCGACGGGGATCCAGACCGTCCACTCGTGATTTACCCTTCTCAGCCTTATTCTCCTCCTGACGTGCCAGTCGTCTCAATGCTCTTTCTTCCCTCGCAGCTATCTCCGCCGAGTCGTTTAGATCGTCCGATTCAAATCGGGGGAAGTTGTTTGCCGGGGGAGGGGAAGGAGGTGGGATGATAGCGGGGATAGCTGATCCGGTCGGGCCAATGGGTGTGAACCACAATTTAGACTCGTCTGCCGAATAGCATATACAGAGCTCTTCGTCAGCTTCGATATGGCGCGCAGCTATGAAGCGGATAGTGGAGGTTGCGGTCTGGCGTATGAAGTTGACGTTAGGCCTTGAAGAGTGATTGAACAGCGAAGCTGGTCAGTTAGCTTAGCCGTCACCTTATACGAATGTCAACATACCTAGTCCTAATCCAATAGCCTGTCCTCCTCCACTCCAGCAAAACCCGTACTCCCCAAAAATTGTCTCTTGCATGTTCCCCCTCGCCCACTGCTCAGCGGTGATGAGCAGCACTGGCGACTCCTCAATAAGTGTCCCAGCTGGGATAGCTGCGGACGCAAAGACCCCGTTTCCCCGTCCGGCTTGTGATCGGAGCTGTAGATGAAGTGGATTTATGTGGTGCTCATTCAGATCTGCGCTGGATCTTCGACGATTGTGATGCTTGTCCGACGCCGCATCCTCGACTGAGTTCGGGCTCGTCAAGGACGTGTGACCGTTCCGGCCAGCCCTATCCGCAGCTATGACGCTATCTGGCCCACTTGCCGCCATAAGCTCGCTCCGCTCCGTTCCGCCATGCTCGCCAACGCCAGTCCCGTTCGTTGTACTATTACCGCCCCGGGTAGGAGATTGGGCATCGCTACCATCTCGCTCGAGCATTAACTTTCAGATTGTGGGCGAAGGGGCTGAGAAATCTTGGCGGATGCTGAAGAGGGCACCTGCGTAGCTATAGTGGGAAGGAGAAGAGCTAGCGAAGAGTGAGAGTCTTGGGTACTATACAGGTTGAGAGATGAGAGTGTTGAGACTCGAGAGCGTTTTTGAAATTTGGCTGGGCGGGGGATCCTTTGGCGAGATTGGCGATGCTTATGTAAAGCAGCGGCAGGTTGTTCCGAAAACCACGTCATAGCCAAACTCTATTGTGGGAGCCTATACATACATCACCTTCACCATCTCATCCATCTTATACTTACCCTAGCCATCGGCAACCCCGCCCCACACAGCTCAGATCGATAGCGAGCCCCGAGTGGTAGCTCAAATCAGTCCGTCATGTCGGAACTTCCCCCACCGGGCATCGCCATCCCCCAGCGGCAACCCTCCCCTTCCCCCGCTTTCCCCGGTGGAGCCTTCTCGGCCAGTCCAGCATCGTCACTTCCTAAAGCTCAGACTCCCTCTTCGCTATACAATCAGAACCCCTTCGATTTCCAAGTCCCCTCCATCCCACCTCGATTATCACGCGTTGGACGCAGAATATCCGAAATGGGGATGAATGTCCTCGTCGGTCCTGACCTGCCCGACGAAGCCCCCGTACCGCGTCGCGATCCGCTTGTCAAAGCTGGAGAAGTGCCTGGGATGGGCGATGAGCCTATCATGTGCCCGTTCTGCGAGAAGCCACTCCCACCAGCCTTCATCCTCACGCAAATGGCGCATAACCACGCTAGCTCTCAAGAGAAGAAACGGGTCGTTGAGCGCAAAGCATCAGTGACCAGGAGGCCAGGGACGGTATCGCGCTCAGCGTCTGGCTCGGGACCTCCAGGGATGAGCATGTCGAGAGTGCTGGAGGATTCGGGCGTGTCCGTTCCTATGGGCTCAACGGCTAGCGCCCCGGGCTCCGCTCGACCGTCCATCAGCGGTGACGTGCGGCAGCAGCCAAATGGTAGTCTGACAGCTACAAAGTCAGCATCGGACATCACCACCGACGCTCTCTTGGAGTCTACACGGCCGAAACCTGGAGAAGTCCTGCCAAAAGCGACAGCTGAATCGCTACTCCCCATGGTGAAATCAGCCGAGACAGCAGATACTGCCGGCGCGTCATCTATAATCTCCCCAGATGACGTCCGGAAATGGTCATCGCTGGCAGGCATCGATCTCTCTTCATCATCCCCTGCACCATCATCGCTCGGTCCGAGCCAGCCGGAGAAAGCTATACCAGCTATTCCTCCGCCTCCACCCCCATCATCAACCATCTCCGACCGGCTGAAAAAGCCGGATGGCTCAACCTCGTCGTCTTCCAAATTCGGCGGCTTCTTCGGTCGGAAAGCGCGGGACGAGGATAGTGATGACGAGGAGGGCTCGGGCGCCACAGGGGGTTATGCGAAACTCAGCGGTCCGCCGAGTCCTGATCGAGCTGAGGCGCCCTCGTGGCGAGCGAAAGCGAAAGCGAAGGCGGAGAGTGAGGATGTTGCAGCGGGACGAGTGGCCGAAGTCGCAAAGGTCGAACCAACCCCGGCCGATCTGCCCAAGAACGTTGCGTCAGATGAGGCGCTAAAGACCTTGCTGGTAGAGGTGCTTGGAAAGGTCAACTCGATGGTGTGTGCAAATTCTTGTTGAGATTCCGGTAATTGCTGACATTCCAGTCCAAGAGCCACGAAGATCTCCTTCATTCACATACCACCCTCCTTACCTCCCTTAAAATCGCCCGCTCAAATCTAGCGATGGCCGAGGCCAATTCTGAGATGCTTGAAGAACAGCTTAAACGCGCTCCCCCTCCTACCGCCCGGCCCGGCCCTCAACCCCAATCCACCACATCTACCCGTCCCTCAACACCGTCTACTGCACCCGCCGCTACCCTTCCCTCCCGCTCTTCCTCCTCCATCCCCTCCATCATAATCCCTCCCGGCCGCAAATCACTCGAAGAAAACCGATCCGCCCACCCTGTAGCGGCACCTCGGCGCTCGGAAGATTCGCGTCCCGCCCGTCCACAATCTATGATTATGCCACCTCCTAACATGTACAACAACGGACCGTCTACCGGGCCTGCATCCAGTACGGCGGGCAAGGAGTCCAAGGGGATGTTTGGTTTCCTTGGCGGGGGCAAAACCAAAGTTCCAGGTCTGGGCACGATTGTCATTCCCTCTGCGAGAGAGTTTGGCGCATCGGCAGTCCGTTTCGGCGATGCTATCGCATCCGGACCTACCCGACCTGGCACACCGCAAAGAGAAAGCGGCCAATTCTTCGATTATCATACCCCCTCAGCGTACGGTCCTGTGCAGAATGATACTCGACAGCGAACCGTATCTGGAGATAACATCTCTCGAGCGCCCAGTCCCAATCCCAGCCTCAACACCCCTCGTGGTACTCCGGGCCAATCACCATCGGCGACCTCCAGTCTGCAATCCCCACCTACGGGTCCGGTCAGACCTCAACCCATCTCTCCTGCTTTATCGGCCGAACTTGCCAAGCTTCGAACGGCATATACAACCTCCCAGACCCGGATGGAGGCTATGAATAAGGAGTTGACGGAATTGAAGAAGGGCAAGGTTGAGATGGAGGCGGAGCTCGAATCGCTCAGTCAGGCCTTGTTTGAGGAGGCGAACAAGATGGTCAGTGATGAGCGAAAGAGGCGAGTGGAGGTGGAGGAGAATTTGAAAGAGGTCAAGGAGGAAAGAGAGGCATTGAGAGAGACTATAAAGGTGCTAGGGGGTCAGTCGGACATTGGGACAGAAAGTGAAGGGGGTGCGGATGACGATAGCGAGGTGGGAGTAGCACGGACGAACGATATTGTCCCTCGGGATCTGGATAAGCATTACGAAGCGCTCCGAAAGACCATCCATCACGTTGCGGATGGAACGGCACCGAGTGCGGCGTTTGAGTCTGCAGTGGGTACAGACGAGCCTCTCGGAGGAGGAAGGAAGATCAGTGCCGCGTCGACAGAGGCGAATCCGTGGGCAGAGGTGGACTTTGGGACGGGAGCAGCTGGGTCGTTGGGTCGGAGTTTGCAAGAAGCCACGGATGAAGTAGATCCCCTAGCGAAGAGCGCGGGTGCAGCGGCCGAGATGGAGAGAGGCGGATGAGGATTCTATCGAGGGTGCTAGGGTGTAGATGTCGGGTTGTCAGATTTTTGAGATCTTGTAGCGGACTGGCGGACTAGAAGCTCAGATTTTGTGGATATCTATAATATGTACCTTGTAGGATTGCCCTGCTGTGCTTGTCCAGATTCGGCCCGGGTGGCTTCAGCCTAGATTGATGAGAGATAGCTGGCAGTACGAGAGAGTACCATTGCATGCCTTACTGATAGCTATGTTACAGGTAATGAGGCGCATGAGGGGAGATTTTACAGAACGATTCACCGTCTACTTATCTACATGCGCGTTTTGACGGACTGGTAACGGCGAGCTCTGCAGCTTTGTCAGCTTCATCGACATTGACACAACCGCCAATACATACCCGGTGCCTCCTTCCTCTTCTGCACCATCATCCTTCCGCCCTGGTTCGACCAGTGTCTAGCATCCTACCACTCGTCAATTTCTTATCCCTTCAGGATGTATCCTCGGCCGTCAAACTCACCAGCATCCCAGCCTGACTCATCATGACTACGGTCTCTACGATCCTCCTCTCCTTCCCCTCCCCATCATCTTCATCTTCACCGTAATTCAACTCTGTAACCAGCAATTGCAGCTTCTCACAAACTGCACCCCTCCCCTGGAGCTCCTGCTCCAACTCCCCATAATCCGCCCTAGAGCTACGTAGCTCAGACTTGAGGCCCGCCTTCTCCTGCTCGAGCTGAACGATTCGAGCGTCATTTTCCCGCGTCTTGAGCCACAGGGCGGCTCGTTCGCCGATCAGAGTGGAGTTTTCGGCAGAGAGGGTGAGGTTTCGAGCGAGGAGATCGTTTATCCGGCTGGTAAGCTCGATGATGGGATCGGCGGTAGGATATTTGGGAAAGTCGATTGGGAGGTGGATGATGGCCGACGTGGACTCGGAGAGGGCGAGAGTTGTGACGACCGTTGGCTGCACGTCTAGAGGAACAACGACTTCGTGTGGTGGGGAAGTAGAGTGCAATGAAGTAGCCAGAGCACATCTTTCTGGTGTTCGGCCGAGAGAGGGAAGCGGGGATGAAGCATCATCTACCTTGGTGACGATAGCGACAGGAGTGCTCGTCGTAGGGCTAGTGAGATGACTCGAATCATCATCTGCGTGGATGACAAAGCGTTGCTTCTTGCTCGGGCGAAGAGGGGTCGTTGTGATGGGAGGGCGTTGGCGAGTCTCGATATCCTTGATTCGACTGGGTACATATCCAGCTGTATATTAGCGCGGAATTGTGAAGGACCTGAGAAGAAGGACAAGACATACCTCCTCCGATCCCATTTGCGACTTCTTCTTTCCTTCCTTGCTGCTGGCCTGAGCTATCTTGAGCCGGGTCTCCGATGTCCTGTCTGTCAATCGCGACAAAGAGGTCAGTCTCTGAATCGTCAGCTTGTGCCCAGCCAATTTCAAAGGGGAAGGACCCGAAGAGCTCACCGCTATGACATTCCCGTGCAATCTCCTCTTCATCCTCCAGGTCCAGTGCCAGCTGAATACTGACATCCCCCGCATCCATCATATCCTCTTCTTCCCCATCCTCCGAATCATCCCTGTAGAAGCTTGCATCCGATACATCGCCCGTATGCTGCATCAACAATCCTGCGGGTAGATCGTTGAAGAGCTGATGGTCCGCCATGGAAGAAAAGTGGGAAGTCGGAGCATGGGTGTGTGAGACACCTCGACTGGAGACGCTCCGAGAGGAGAAGGAAGAGAAGGAGGGAAGACGAGGATGGCCCGGGAGATGAAATGTGTTTGGAGCTAGAATGCGGTCAGCTATAGCCCGTGTGTACGACGATCGAGGCCGAGGAGCTGATAGCTCACTGACACGCCTCGGAGCTTCTCTGGCTGGGCTATCTTCAGCCCTCATACTCCTTCCCCGACCAATAGAGGCATATCTCCCTTCATCCGCATCGGCGTCCTTCCTCTTTTTGGGCGAGACTGATTGGGGAACGAGATTGGAGAGCTGGAGAGATAATGGTGATCGGGCGCTTGGCATTGTTGGGGCAGAGTGTAGAGGGATAGTGGAAAGAAGGCCGCTGTGTGAGTCGGTGGTTGTAGACCCGGCCCAAGTTGAAGAGGTTGAAGGAAGGTTGAGGCCGAGGTGTGAGTCGGTCATGTTGAGTGACTGTTCCGGTGCCGAGGTAGATGTCTTGATCGAACCCTCAGGAGGTCGTGATGGTGATGATCCGTATTGTGAAGTATGTCAGATGGGAAGGAAGAAGGATGTGTGGGAGAGGATAGGCAAAGCTGAAAGGGTTGAGTGATCTTCTACGCCTGTACAGGGGAAAGGACGCTTCGGCTATCGGTGATATCTCAATCTCCGATATACTGATTTTGGCAGGCCAGCATAAGTCAACACGATGTTTCCACACGTTCCATACCATACTTGTGCACCTGTGATACGTCATCGCTGCCCATGTCCAAGCAATATGGATCATCTGGGGGATTTCGGACACGGGAAGGAGGTATCATCCTTGCCGGTTCCCGTTCGAAAGGCGTCTTAACCTCGATTCGGATTGAGCAGAACGGTGACCGAGCTAGTATCGCCGCTGTCCATCGGCCTGAGTTGTTAACCCGAGTCATTATGAGAGCGGCAAGAACAGCTTACAATGTTCAACGGGTCAACGAGAAATTTGATAGGCGGAAATGGTGAAACACGTCACGCAGATTTGAAACACATTACGTCATCACCCGGGCTAAGCCTTGAACGCGCTCGAGCCTGTATATCTTCCGACCTTCCTTCTTAGTCTGCCACTCATTCTTTATCCTACACACACTCGCCATAAGATGTCCAAGCCACTTCCTCAGCTCCCCAAAGAGGTCTGGACCTGTATCGCCTATCTTCTCCGACAGCCATTCCCGCAACCGAGGGACGTGAAGGAGAGGAAGGAAATCCGTCAGGTGGACCTGGTTAGTATGATGAGGACCTCGAAGGTGAGTCGTACAACTCAACTCTTTGGCACTATCTGAGGGAGCCAGATAGGACCTGGCTGACCTCATAGCTCCTCAATAACGCGGCTGCCCCCGCGCTGTACAACCTCGTCATCACAGACGACATTTCCGCTCTCTATCACAACTTCACCTCGGAGCATGCGGTCGCTCCGGGCATCCTCTCCAAGAAGGAATTGATACACTTCACTCGGGCATTGTATCTCGAGTACCCCACTCGACCACTATCCCAATTCCACAAAGACAACATCCACACTTTCCAGCATACATACCCCCAAAACCCGCACGACCCTCGCGACAGTCTGTTCAACAGTTGCGGTAGCTATTACCACGATCCCGCCCTGGCGAGCCTTATCGACTCGGAGATGTTATTCGCTTCTGATCCCTCTACTCAACTACAACATGCCATGCCCGAGCTCGAGATCCTCTCTACCGGTACCTTCTTTGGCGCGTTCGAAGATGGATGGATGGGGAACTTTGGCGGTACGCTGGGTTTCATGCAGCGAGTCGGGGAGATTCAGAGAGTCTACACGCAGATGCTACTCAGTGGCAAAATCAAGCACTTTTGCCAGTCGGGTAATTTCAGCCCTCTCGCCATCCACCCTGTCGAGCTCTTCGATTTCAAATCCCCTTCTCCCCTTTCCCCTACGGCTCTACAAACCATCACACTCCATGTCGACCTCCAGGCCAGCAAAGGTGTCGATTACGATGGAGCTTTCAGCTCTTCTGCTTCTCTCCCCGGCGTCAGGGTCCGCTGGTGTTTCGACAACCCGCGTCGAACTCGATCTACAGGCGGCGCGAAGCCTTTCCTCGGCTTCACCGATCAGCCCATCTTCGCCAAAGCCATCTTTCTCTCTCTCGTCTCGGGTCTAGGACAGCGACACGAAAAGCACGATGCGTGCGCCGGGCCAGACGCCTACCCCCTCGTCCCTCTTACTGTCGACGCGTACATCCCCATCACCGATACTACCGTCGGAGTCCTCATGAAGGGGGTCAAGATGCACAACCCGACGGGGTCGAGTGCCAAGGAGAAGCAGACCAACAAGCGGCACAAGGCGGCAGAGCAGTTGGGGATGGCGTTGGGTACAGAATCGTTCAATACGGATGTCGAGGGGAAGGTGGTGCACCCTGACGATCACTTGGGGGTGCACTACATCGCGGACCGTCCTCCTTGTCCGGGGTGCGGGTGGGTGGCGTCGGCGTAGTGAGGCGCCTCTTGAGGCAGTTGGAGGCTTTGGGAGTGAGGAGGTGGCGTGTGTATAGGGACCAAGTAAGCAGATTATGTAGCGGCACTCAGACGAGGAGCAACATTGTACAAGGACCGATTGTATATTGGCATTATAACAAGACGAGCGAAAAGGCAGCGAGAAGGCCAAGGTGGTTAACCCGGGGGAAAGAGGTCGCACATACTATGCAATTACTCACGCGAAATCCTAAACCGGATGAACTGGCCAGGCCATCCAAGACATGGGACGAGTCAATCCGCAAGAGATTACATGATGTCAACACCTTCTACCCACCAAAATTTGATATTACGTTCAGTGACCGTTCCCATTTGCCTTTCCAGCTCTCTGCAGTCGCTCCCATTCTACCAGTGCCAACATCGACAGCGCCTGTCCGTACGGCATCGATGTAATGGGAATTTGGACGTAGAACTCCAGGTTGCTACCCATACCCGTCCCGAACGACACCTGGGATACCTCTCCGTCCTTGTCGATGTGGTCGATCACACCCTGCAGAGCTTTCATCGCTGGGGGCAGGAAGGTTGCGCGGTCAAGCAAGCCCTAACTCATCAGCTTTGGGACAAATCGATCTGAGGGGATATCGACTGACCAGCCTGATACCCGCCAACATACCCGCCGCGAATCCAGCTGTAGCACTCGTCTCTAGGTAACTTGATGGGTCAACCAAGAGAGTGTGCCACAATCCCGATTCCTGATCCTGAACTTCGACAAGCTTATCCACCTGTCGCCTGAAAGCCGACTCGAGCTGTTTCCGTACGGGGTCCTGTGGCGGTAGCCGATCGCCCATGAATTCGAGGAAGAGGGGAATGGCGACTGTGATCCAGCAGTTGCCGCGGGCCCAGAGAGCTTTGGCAAAGTTGTGTCCGCCCCGACCTGGTGCGTCCGGGGTGAACTCCCAGCCGTGGAACCATAGGCCTGAGGGGGCGTCCATGAGGTAGTTGATGTGGAGGAGGAATTGATATTTGGCTTCTTCGATGTAGTGGGGGCGGTCGAGGAGGATACCAATTTGGGCGAGGGGGAGGACAGTCATCATTAGGGTATCGTCCCAGAGCTGATTCTTGTTGACTTCGAGGTAAGTGACTGTGTGTCAGCTGTGGATCTTCAGGTTGCGCTGGATCTAAATCCGAGGGAGGAACCGCTCTCCTTCCATCTCACCGCCAAGTCATGATCCCATCTCGAACCAGAACAACCCTCAACTTACTGTGCTGGAATCCGCCCTCCTGAGTCTTTGGCAAGTCATGCATGATCCATTCCGCCCACTCGTCACACCACCCAACCCACCGCTCATCCTTGATCTGCCCATTGACGAGCAGGCTCGACAACGAGTAGAACGGGCTCATGGTGTTGATGTTCTTCGGCGCGCCTTTGCCATTCGTGAGCTTGTACTGCAGCTCGAACCAGTCGAGTGCAGTCTTCAGCGAGTACTGGGCCGAGGGGGAGGAAGGATTCAGCGCCGAATGGTGATATAGCGCAGTGAGGGCGATCCCCTGTGTCCACTCCCATCCTCCCCAACCTTTCGTATCGACAATTGTCCCATCCGCAACTATCCCATCAGCTCTGCCATCCAATACCTGGATCTCGGACACTCACTAGGCATCAAGAACTCTCCCGTCTTGTCGACGATATTCACCAGTCCATCCGTCATGAGCCTGACGAGCTCCTCGGCTCGTTGCTCCGTAAGTTGCGCTTGGGCTATAGTCATTGTTTGCAGAGTCTTGGTAGTTGTAGTGCTGAGTTGAGCGGACTGCAGCTCTCTCCTTCTTTTGTAGACTGATGTGAAGCTCGGGAGGTTTGATATCCCGGTCCGGAGAAAAGTGCCCCGGAGTTGCTCCGGTGCGGATCCGGACCTGTATTACGGCAGATACGGCAGCTATAGATCTGAGCCTCTTGATCAGGTGTTCTTTTGACCGGCAGGAGAGCATGCATCCGAAATATGAAGTGGTACTGAAGGCATGCAAACAATAGCCATCGTAAGGTACATGTCGACCCTACTCAGTATCCCGGGGAGTTGATACGGATCTGTAGCAGCAGGGAGGGAGACCGAGGGATCAGTAAAACCTCCCGGCCGGGAATTGCCGACTCCGCATTCCTTAGACCGGTCATCGCCGCCTTCACCTCACCTCCCGCACGGTTCCTTCTGCCTTCCTTCCTTTCCAGCATCATGACTTCACCTTTCATTCGACCCAAGCCGAGGTTGGCAGATCTCGCTCCTCGTTGCTGGTGAAATTGAGGGATTCGACAGGTTTGGAAGTCGTCAAAATGGTGAGTGATTGCTCTGATCGTCGATTTTGATGAGCCTCTATGGGTTTAGAGGTCCGAATCTATATTCTTCGTCGCATATTAGCCATACGTGACAGCTTCGGGCGAGGGTATGGATACGTAAAGGCTGAGGATGTAAGCTGTGACGGTGTGGCAAATCGCAGATGAATGATACAGGAGCCAAACACACCACATCACACGCTTGACAACAGCTGACAAGCAGGGCAAACGACCCAAACCGACTCCCCCTCCCGGCGCGTATATGCCCACCTCCGACCTCCGCGGATCAGGTCCCAGCGATCCATCTCGCAATTCAGTCAGCGAGGCGAGTAAAGCCATAGAGGGCCGAAGGACAGGGGAGGATCTCTCAGAATGGCGGCAGAGGCGATATGGGAAGGAAGGAAGAGGAGACGTGCCTCGATTGGTCCGCGTACAGTCTACCACGTCGAGGCAAAGCGAAGCTCTAGAGTCAACAGCGCCGTCTGTACTTCCTACCCAACGGACGATCTCGAGACATGATACCCAGCACAACTTGCCCCGGCCTACAACATCTTTCCTTACTCCAGGTCTTTCATCCTACAACAGACCTCCCGGAAGACTTACCCTCCCTCCTTCCCGAAACACCGACATTGATAAGGAAACGCACCGATTCGTGGCGCCCACTCCGGTGCATCAGGACGAAAATCCACCCCCCAAACCTGCCCCTTCCAAACCCACCTCTGCAAAGCCTTACATCCCCCGGCAAAAGATCACTCCGCTCGTCACAGACTCCTCAACCTCCCGAGGCAGCCAAAGCGACAAGAATAAGTCTACTTTTGGCGCCCATAACGGAGTATCACACAATAAGAAACTTATCGTGGCGGAGGAAGGGCACTGGCAAGATGGGGCATGGGTCGAAGGTGAAGCGAAGACTGCGCGACAGCAAGTGGTCGATCAACGTGAGCTCTTTCGCTTTGGTGCATGTGACCTTGCTGATATCACTCAGCCTTATTCAGCGGTCTCTCCCCAGATATAACCAACGCCGTTCTCGACTCAGCTGTACCGGTGAGTTACGAGTTTCCTTCCTTGCAGTTGAAGCATGCTGACGGCTAGGAGCCAATCGTCCACCAAGCGAATCCTCACGATGATGATCTACCATCCTCGCCACCTCCTAGTCCAACTCGTCCATCCGCAGCTCGGCGACTCAGACTCCCACGCACCCCGCCAACCAATGCTCAACTTGCTCAGGATTTACCGGCAGGTAATAGCCGAGTCGATCGTGGATTCTCACCCATCTTTTCCCAACCCGCAGACGCGTGGATTGAAACTCCTTTCGAGCGATCACAGACCCGGCGACAGCGTATGGTCTCGTCCCGTACCGATGATGAGGGCCTGGTGGCAGTCGCTACAAGCTCTACCCGGATCGATCCATCTTCCAGCCGTCCGCGGGGCCGCCGTGTGTCCACTAGTCCTCTCACCGATGATGGCGCTCATACCCATCCCGCTCTACGGAAGGAATCTGTCCTTCCCAAACCCCTCTCTCATCCCAAACCCACAAGTGCCAAATCTCGGTCGGCATCATCGGCTTTGAAACAACCTCTCACCTACGGCGCCAGTAAAACAAATATGATTCCAGCTCCTCTGGGGGCCAAGAAGACTTCGTCAGATGGACGCAAGGGAGGAGCGGAAAGCGGCACGGCGGGCCAAAGGTGACCACCTGCAGCAGCTTGGCGGTACCGACCGCCGTGGTGACTTCTCGAGGTATGGCGATAATGTCCCAGTGAGCAATGCTCGGGATTCGAGCTATAGCCAAGTACGGAAGAGCCGGACGCGGACGGATGTTGAACTGCCGCTGTCAACCTCGGGCGTGCTGGCCAGCTCGCGTGCCAGCTCTGCACGAAGTATCAAGCCTGCGTATGACCTACCGGTCGACGATGCGTTCGGGGCGGATGGCGGGGCGGATGAGTTCCAGGATGATAATGGAGAGGACAGGTTGGGGACGGACGAGAAGTCTGTCGAACCGCGATCCAACTTCGATCGTGATAACGCTTTCCGAGCTGGGGTCACCTTGCACGAAACCGACATTGAGACTTTTGTCGACCGACCCGACCGGTCACGCCGAGAGCCAGCCAAGGAGAAACTTTGGGTCCGACCCAAGACCAAAAGGTCAAAATCGAAGAAACGTCGTCGGGGCTCTCCTTTCTATCGTTATCTTGATGGCGGTCGGCCACCCACTTCGCAGCCGATATGCAATCCGGCAGTGTACCGAAAGCGACCGCGTACATTCCAGAATGGTCTGGATGATAGTGATGCGGATGAGCGCGGGGAGAGGCGGAGGAAGCGACAGAGGCGGCATCAATGGGGCGATCCCCATCCGGAAGAGGCGTCCGGTT
Organism: Dioszegia crocea; assembly: GCA_001600615.1. Lineage (NCBI taxonomy): Eukaryota > Fungi > Basidiomycota > Tremellomycetes > Tremellales > Bulleribasidiaceae > Dioszegia > Dioszegia crocea. The sequence goes on from BCKK01000002.1 coordinate 2,209,204, forward strand.
CAGACGAGGAGAAGGTCGATCCTCGATATCAGCCGCTGTCGAAGTATGGGGATCCAATTGAGAGGGATCGGGAGTATCAGTTGGAGAAGCACGGGTTGTACGTGCTTGGTCAGGGTCTGGAGGGAATGGCGGCTAAGGCGTTGCACGATTGGGAGAAGGCCAGAGAGAGGGTGAATCGAGCGCCTCCGCCACCTAAGTTGAAGATGTCAAGGAAGCGATCAGCCAATGAGCGAGTTATAAAGTGAGCTCGCGGCCCATGTTGTCTATACAAAGCTGACGGATCAGGTACGTCAATGTCATTTCGGACCACAGCAAATCATCGCGGACTATCCGTCCTATCCCTGTCCGCAACGCCACTGCCAAAATCCGCGATCTACCTGGATACGTCATCAAACCTCTCAAAACCATCTCATGGGAGGAGTATAATATCGCCTACAATGAAGAGCGCCCATTCGCTATCAACAACCAGCTCGTCCAACGCACCATGTCGGGTCTGCGGGCGAAAGCGCTCAAGCCGGCTGGAGGGCGGAATCGGCTCCGGACGACTCGGACGGGGATAAGGCAGGACAGGGAGATTAGGCGGTTGGAGTCCAGGGCTGAGGAGGTGGACGATATCAATGAGAGGATTGACACCCTCACTCCGTCTTTGCGACCTCCGGTTGAGTCTGTTTCGCGGATGGGGGTTAGGAGGGTGCCGAAATTGGTGTTCACCACTCGGACGCCTCCGCCCTTGCCGTCCACACTGGTGAAGAGTCAGAAGCGGAAGGTGACCAGTCTGTTGATGTCGGCAGAGAAGGAGGTTGGGGATGGTGATGGAATAGTGGTGGAAGAAGAGTGGGAAGGGGATGTCCGACACGATCCGATCATTCCCGACTTCTTTGACGATGCGTTCCAGGTCGAGCCGATCAGCGTACAGGATCCGATCCTTGCTCCTCGAGACCAACAACCGAACGAAACCGCACACAGCAGAGTCGGCGGAAAGACGACATATATGTCCTCGACAACCGGTAAGCTCAAACCCGTCAACGCCGCTACGCAGATCACAGCAAAAAGCGACGATACCGGTGCATTCTCACATGACAACATTGGCGAGACGGAGTGGGGGAAGATCAATCCGCGAGTGCCGAATTTGGGACAGGAGGCTCGTACTGTGACCACGGCAGGTAAATCGGTTCTCGCCTCCCGACACCCGGTCCCAGCAGATGAAAATCTTGACGATGCCGATTTCCCCTCTGTCCCCTCCGCAGTCAATCGCCCTTCCGCTTCTACGTCTAGATACAAGCCTCCCGGTCATACCGTCGCCTCGTCAGAGACGACTTCAACAAGCGGAATGATGTCAGGCGTGAACATGACGGATCTCATGATGGAAGCGTTGAAGAAGACTGCGGCGCTTTTTGACACTCCTCCGACCAAATTACCCCCACCTCCAACTGGCGGGATGATTGGTGGAGGTCCCGGACGACTTCGGCGGGTACGACAGCCAAAGACGGACGAGGCAACGAAGGGCAAAGCGAAATCGAAACCTAAAGGTAAAGGGCGGGACCCGGGCGAACGACCCAACGATCCGTCATCGCACGAATCTCAATTGACTTTACCGCGCATGCTCCAGCATCGACCTCGAGCTACACAGTTGCCGAGTCGGACGGGCGAAGATATGGATGAGGTGCCTCTGCCTCCTGCGTCGGCGAGGGTCGTTGTTGCTCCTCCGGTATTTGCCGCTGTGCCGCCTTTGCCAGGCATGATGGGTGCTGGGACGGCGCCGAGGCTGGGTTTGCAAAGGACAAGGACGGCTGGGTTGATGACGCCATCGAGAACATCGTCGCCTCTTTTGGCTGGCAAGTCGATGAATATGCTTAAGAGCCGTGAGTGCCCGCGAGTGGTCTTTGGTACAATAACAGAAGCTGACCGCGATCCAGAATTCAAACCACCTACCCAAGGCACACCTACCCAACTCTCACGCTCTCGTCCTCGCGCTCCACTTTCACAAATTAACCCTCGACATTATGCCTCTTCCGAGCTCGACCAAGATGACTCTTCCACCACGCCATACAACGAGCCTGGACAACATTGCCCCTCCCCGACTCAGACTACGGTCGCCGGCGGACGAACACCCGGTCAAAGTCGGAACAGGTACATTTCGACCACTCGAGTCTCCACTACGCAGCGGGACTCCAGCGCCGCCGATCTATCCAATATGACACCGGGGCAGCAGTACGACGATGAGCCCGATGCTTATCATCCTTACGCCCAAAAACGACCGAGTCTGTATGATTATCAAGACCCACAATACTCCACTCGCCCTGATCCCCTTTCCAGTCGTGACCAAGCGATTGGCCCGAGTCGGCAGATCGGTCCCTCATCTTCGATTTCGAGCGGCTTTGCTCCTGTCAACCCCGCAGCCCTGATTCGACGAACGAGCTTTTCCAAAGTTATGCCCAAACACAGCGCCCTGAAGCGGAGCACGAAGGCGGACTATCTGCCGGGTGGAGATGGTATGGGCATTGGAGCGCCGGCTCAGCCAGGGCGTTCGGGCGGTGGTGTGGCGCAAAGGAGGGTGAGGGAGGATAGGCGTGGGGTAGGGACTGAGGGGCATCCGGGTGGATTGAGGATGGAAAGAATAGGGAGTCAGAGAGCTCGACAGCAGTTCCGTGCCCCTACTAGGCGACCGATCAGCGGGGAGGAAGGGGAGCAGGGAGAGGGGGAAAGGCGATAGAGGGCGATGCGGCGAGGAGAGGGGGAGATGGGTTTACATGAGGAGCGAGGTATGCGCTAAGAAGGTCAGATCTAGTGAGTCAATCTCGTCCATGACGGCCGCTTTGTAGCTGACGAGCTCAGCTACAAAGAAACGCCAACAGTACGAATCATGCGGAATCGACCCTCAACTGGAAATTCATCTCGAACGAAAATACATGCCGGACCTCTCGCCCAGTACTCAATACCAGACCTTTAATGGCTTTACCCCTTCCAAATCGAACATCAAATCATTTACCACATTGTGTATAAGCACCATCACGACAGAATCGACTACTGCCACGACCATGAACTCCGCGTCAGACCTGTATATCACGACTGTTTCAAACCTGTCTATAGCAAAATTAGAACCTCCGCTTCAATTCCCGTCAATCCTCCACCTCAAGTCTATGTTTCAATCATGTATCCAGACTCATTGTATTTACATTCAATAGACACATCATGCATTCTGTATATACTTAATATCAGATCACTCTGCTCCCAAAGCTTACCGCCCACGGCATGCTCCGCTCACCAAATTCAAAGGATAACATCGACTGCATCAACAACGGGTCCAGCGGACTCGCCAGACGCGGAAGTTTCATTCCTGATGCCTGATTCTGCGAAAAGGACGGAGGCTCCACCGGCATACTGGTCTCAGAATATCGTCGTGGTAGGGGTGGTCGGTGCGTCCGGAGTCTGGACCAGTGGACGATATCGCGACTTTTCGCAAGAGACAGGTCTTGTAACACGCAAATGTGATCAAGCTGGATTGAACCGTCGATCATTTGACAAATCGGACCCATAGACCACCCTGCCAGGTGTATGAGCATATACCCCTTGCCGACGACAAAAAGAACAGTACCTTGATAGCCAGAACAACATCAGCCACGACCCATACTTTCTCCCTCCCACCCCTCGCACGCCCCTCGCCCTCTTTACCAATCCAAGACGTTGGTACACCCGTGCCTTCCGGCTGAGCATCAGGCGCCAGCTCGATCCGCAACCCTCTCGTAGGAGATGCGGGTGAAGAATCTGTGCTAAGGGAACCAGAAGTAAGGTGGCGGATGAGAAGAATGAGAAAAGTGTGCGTTGCGGTCAGTGCGAATGGCTGACCTAGGCACTGTAGTAATGATCAGCATGGATTCATGGGGACGGAAGGGAAGGGACTGAGAGACATACCATCCTTGGTCCCAGATTCCAAGCAGCAAATCCCTCTCTGCCCTTCAGGAACCCCTCCCCGTCGTGCCCCTCCCCCTTTACGCCATCCCGATTCTCGCCCGCTTTAGTGTCCCACCGCTCCGGCCTAAACTCCTCGGCGTCTTCTCCCCATACTTTCTTGTCGCGCTGCATGAGGACGGTACAAATGACCAATGCTGTATTTCTTGGCATGTACAACTTCGTGCCGCCGTCCGAGGTGGGTAAGAGAGAGGGACGGAGGGTGCGCCTGATGTTGAGTGGTACAGGTGGGAAAAGGCGGAGAGTCTCATTGATGAACCGTCGAGCTGGACCATCAGCTCAGGATTGAGCCAGGGACGGGAGCAAAGGTCTGACCGTTGACGTACTGTATTGACAATCCCTTATGACCTTCTTATCGATCTCGCCCTTTAGACCCGCGATGGCCAAGGTCTCCTTTTTGACTTGTTGAAATACCTCAGGATGGAGTGCGAGAGCGTAAACGCAGAATGTGAGAAGTGAAGCTGTCTATGATACATCGTCAGCTATCGATATTTGGGCAAGGATGAACGTACAGTATCGCTAGAAGCAAGTAAGATGTTGATGAGCTGATCTTCGACGTGTTTGAGATCTAGATACATCAGCGACCTATTCTCAAGAGATATCTTAATGTTCAGCGTACCATCTGTACTTTCCACCAAACGGTCGATCAACCTCATCTTCTCATCCTGCAATTCCGAGTTTCTTGCTCTGCGTTCATCTCGCCGAGAGATGGCTTCGAGGATGAGAGGTCGGAAGAACGCGTGGATAGTACGCATTGGCCCATCGAGCGGATCATGGTTGATTTCAAAGAAGGGCTTAATCAATCAGCCACTGCCTGGCGCAGATCACCGCAGCCGCATATCAGATACGCCAGACTGCCAGAATCGCCCGAGCTTAAGAGAAGACTCACCCACGCTGTCCCGATCTTCATTCTTCGTCCCACAGCCGTTTGCGCGGCCCGCATAGCCTCTCCTACGCCTTTACGCGCCTCGTCCCACTCTATGCCGCGCGTGTGGGGCGCATCAAGCTTTACGCCGCACAGCCAATCTATCGCCATGTGCAGTGCGAGCTGACCCATCGCTTCTTGCATATCAAACGCTTCTGACAAGCCAGATGTTGTTTTGATGTTGGATGAGGGAAAGGCCGATAGAGTCGCTGAGATATGAGGTGCGAAGAGAGCAGGGGAAACGTGTGTGGGGTGGAAGAATGGCCGAGTCGTTGAGCGGTGCTACTCTGGTCAGTCCAAGCTCCGACCAAGCCATATCTGGTACTCACAAATCTCCATCTATCTCCGTCTGTATTGAATATACCATCACCGAGAAATGCCTCAGCCCGACTCCGGCTCTTATGCCCCTTGACGAAATTGTCAAATTCATCTATAAGTGCATGCCTGATGACCCTCGGATCAGAAGTGAGGATCTGTTGTCAGCTATTATCACAAACCCATCCTGTCCGATGACCCACCTGATCTTCACCTAATACACGGGTATTGTATGTGGCCCCGTACTTCCGTTCAAGAAGTACCATCATCCGACCGACCTCTTCCTCCGACCCCGACTTGGCCCAATCGAGCATGATGTCCACATTCAACGGATACCTTCCGCGGACTTGCGGGATGGGGATCGCGCGCGCATAGCGGGCTGCCAGATCGTTGCGGTAGACTGAGTAACGGGTACGGAGGATGTATGATGTTGGTAGTGACAGAACAGAGATGAGGATCCGGAGGGTGATGGAGAGGCGCAGGGGCAGGTGGTGGATGAGTAATTGGGTGAGTAGAGGAGGGAGAAGCACGGTCTTGAGGAGGGCTGGGAAGAGGTATGAGCCTCCCTTCATCCTGCTCCTACCTCTACGTGTCTTCAAGGGCTTGTTGGAGGGGGTCTCTATGCTCCTGGAGTGATAAGATAGCGCTCAAACGGAGATTTTGGACATTCTGACGCACGGGGTCACTTTCTGAAACGCCCAACCAGCCACGTGGAACTGAAACCTCGGAGGCAAAACCTTCTGCGTGACATTTTGTGACGCTTTAAGTGTGACTATCGTGGGTAAGGGCATACAACAGAGTGGACGTTGTAAGGTGATCTCCTCTGGCAGCCGAAGGGATGGCTGCTGAGATGATGCTTGGGTAGTCAAGCGCGCAATAGCCTCCTACGAAGGGTATTGGGTAGCGAACGGCAAGTGCCGCCTTAGCAGTCACAGTCTCGCTGTGGCTGGCGGTGTCTGTCACTGTCACGCCGCTTCCGGATACAATCGATGACCGTTATAGCTTCTCTCCGCGTCACTCGCTCGCTCCGACACTCCACTCCGCTGATCACATCCCAGCTCTACTACATACATACACAGTGACCGCCCTCACGTCTTCCGAAGCTATCCACGCCCTCCCTGATACAAGACACGGACGCAGCTTCTGGTCGACTTCAAACCTTGCAAATCGCGCGGCAGATTTGCTCAAGACCTCCGAACTGCTTCGCCCGAGAAGCTCAAGGTCGGCGGTATCGCACATTTGACACATCTCTCCGCTGCCCATACCACTTCCAATCATCGCAGTACCTGCAAAGCTCTGCTCAGAAGTGACCACATCGCACATCCAAAGGATCACAATCGCCATGACGCTCAGTCCTACTGGTTCACACTTGGGTAGGTCCAGCATTCCTCCTCCGCATTCCTACATCTCATCTTCATCGCTGACCCCTTAGCGCCGCACGACTTGCCCCCTCCTCCTCCCAGCCAAGATCCGCGGGAGCCACCATCCTCCACGCCCCGCCGAGCAGGCACCGCTACGCCTCAGCGGCCCCACTCTCCCGTTCCTTCGCGCGGCGCCTCTCCCCAGCGGTCAACCAGCACGAGCAACGGCAATGTCTCTCACATCCTCGGTGGGGGTATTGACCGTTCATCCTCACATGATCTTGCCCCCCTTCACGCGCCTACACCTAGGCACGCATCCGCCTCTCCCTCCATGGGAACCGGGACCGCGGCCACAGCCGCTCACCCCCATCCTATCCCGCATCACCTCTCCCGTCCTTCTTCACCCTCATCCATCCACTCATCCACCTCGGCGATATTCGAGCGTGACATCGAGCACCCATCGACCACATCGTCCCTCTCCCTCAACCCCGCTGCGTCGCCCGTGAACCCCGCTCTGGCACACAAGCCGTCCAGGCTGGGATTCGTCCATGGTTCTGCGCTAGACCACAGTGTTCCTGCAGTCCTTGACGATGCCGTCGAGGCGCTCACTGCTACCTCGAGAGGTATTGAAGGTCTGGAGATTGAGGCACCGGCGCCGATGGCTGGAAGCGGAGGCGTGGGGATGATGCGTGTCTCATCTGGGACGTCGGGGCGACACGTCTCTTCCCCTCCGCTATCAGGCCTGACTGTTGGTCAAAGCCAATTACGATCTGGATCCTCCAGCCCGATCTCAACCACATCAGCCCCATCATCCATCACTAGCCCTACTCAATCGCCACCCATCCTCGCTCAATTGGGCGCTGGGTCCGGCATGGCGACTGGCGCAGATCGTGCCAGTATGGGTTCTAGCGCCACCTCTGTCTTCTCCGACAAGTCTACTGTGGAGGGCATGACCACCGAGCCTCTCAAGGACAAGAGTGATGATGCGACGATGCGCCCCGTCAGGCCTGCAGCGCCCACGCGGATGAGCACGGGTCGGCAGGTGCCCGGCGGCTGGTTATCTGCGTGGACTAAAGAAGAGGCTGATGCGCGCGCGGAGGGCGTGGAGATGGGCGAGGGCCATGCGCATCCTGGCCAAGGCGAAGTTGGCGTTGGATTGGAGAGGACTGCTGGGATTCTAGGCGAGCAGGAAAGAGTCATCTCGCTTGATGAAGTAAGTCATCCCCTAGTCAAGGCAATGCGCAATGCTGATCCTCAGCTCCCAACCCCGCCGTCAACAACAACGACCCCTCTTACCCACCCATCATCCCCTCCACCCGCCTCTGCGATCCCGCACCACCTCAACCCTTCATCTTCCGCATCGGTCCCCACTGTCCACAACCTACACAACCAAGATGCCAAGCGCCGAATCTCCTTCATCTCCCCAACCGATCTACTCTTGTCGGTCCCTACGTCCGTCACCTCTCTGGGTGAGATTGCATCGGGTAATTTGAGCCCAGAGCACGTGCATATGGCCGGATCGTCCAGCCCTGCAATGGGTCGTAGTCCACGCTTGAGCTCGAGCGGCGAAGGGGAGAAGAGCGGGATGTGGCAGGATGCCTCTGGTACGGCCGGAACAGGTGGGCCAGAGGGCGGGAATACGAAGGGCGAGTGGGGAAGGGAAGGGCTGGGGAGGGGGTTGGAGCAGAGGTTGGAGGAACTCGAGAAGGCGGGTCATTAGGGCTGTCAGTAGGTTGCGGTAGGCGGGTAAGCGAGGCAGAATAGGGCTTGTGGGGTAATTGGCAGTATGCTGGGTTATGGTTGAGGGTAATCGAATCTTGGGTCGCTGAGATGGTGTTGGTTTATTGGAGCTGGGAGAAGCAGTAATAAAGAAATTGATCGAGGAGTAAATGTGTATATGTAAGGAAGATGAGATCGTACTGGAACAAGTGCAGAATTACAGCACGCAGATGCGCAGAGGGAAACAGTCTAGTGTAGTACTGCAGGGGACTCCAGAAGGTGGCGACATTGGGTCATGTATACGAGAGACATGCTGATCTGTACTAAATGCTGACTTGACCTAGCTACATGAATACAAAACATAACCATCTAAAAGTGGCGAGAACCTGCGAATACGAGTACAAACTCCTTCATCACTTGAAACTAGACATCCTACTCATCCACATATCTCACTCCACGCCTTCTCGTCCCAATCACCTGCGCCTCCCTACCAGACCCTCTGCCGCCCGATCCTCGCTCGCGGTCAGACACCGCCCTTTCTTTCCCCTTCCTACTCGCGCCTCCACCTCCTTGCTGCGATACGCTATCGTGCGCAAACAGCACGGGCGCCACATTGTTGAAATAGCGGATGGTCGCAGGGGGTGTTCGGGGGTTATGCGGTGGCGGAGTGTCTGATCCTGATGAGATGTGATCGGCGGCATACTTGGGCGTCGGCCGGGAGTGCTTAGAGCGATACGCTAGATCTGAATGTCGGGATGTCCGATAACCCCTCTCGTCTATGTGCTCTCGATCGTCTCGATCGCCCGCACGCTGCCGGGCGTCAAATGATGATCCTTTTTCTTTCGCTCGTTCTTTCTCCGGATCCCCAACTACCCACTCTACACACTTCTTCCCCGCCCATCCAGCTCCGAGACCCATGACGCAGCCCATCCCTACCATACCGCCCACAAACACGTACAGCGGGTAGAGAGCAGCGCCTACGGCTCTAGCCCATGTATAGGGCGTGCGGATGAAGATGTGTGCGACGATCCGGCCGGTGGCGGTGAGTGGGAAGAGCAGAGTGGAGAGGATTGACACGATGATGTGCAGTGTATTGAGGAGGAGAGGGAGGGGTAAGAGGAGGATATAGAATGGATAGAGTAGTAGTCCGAATATCCATCGAAGGGTCGATGGGGATGTTTCTGACGAAGCTGGGGAAGAAGGCGGGAGTGGGGAGGGGAATTGAGGGAATTGATAGGGTAGGTGATAGGGTGAAGAGGACCCTGACGATTCGGGGAGAAGGGATGATAGTTGATAGTGGTGGGGTGATGAAGGAGAGAGGTGGGAGAGGATCTCAATCTCAGTGGATCGAGTTAAGATCTGCCAGATTAGGTAGAAGAAAATCACGTAGACTGGAAATTAGCTTGATCTTTTTAACAGACGTACGTATGACTGTTATAGGCTTCATAGGCTCATCTCGCTTTTTCCGGCTCTTTGATCGGACTCGCCGTCCACTTGCCCGAGGCGCATTGAGGAATTCTGATCCGGGCGCATCCCACTCGTCTTCCCCTGGTTCGTCGCCGAACAGGGCAGAAGTGGCCGTCCGAGGTGAAGACCGAGATGCAGCGGACGGAGCTCGAGGTCTGTTGGAAGTAGCGGCCTGGGAAGAGGACGGCATAGTATAGTATCGTCGTAGCAATTGGGGGTCGTTAAAGTCCAGGAGAAGCAACGCTCGGACGTCAAAGGAGAGGAGTATCGGGGTCCTGCTCTTTGATCAGCGTCAGTACAATGAGTAGAGCGGCGAGGATAGCGGCGTAATCAGTGCTGAACTCACCTGTATCGGACGGGCTACAGTGCTTTGAGGATGTAGGGAGCTGGATGTACGCAGCTTTGGGGTTGCTTGGGGGAAAGCTGCAGATGAAACGCGAGTCCAAGTGGGCACACGCGCAGATGGCACGCGTCATAGAGTTTACGGTTCTGGAGCCCCCGCAATTCGGGTGACTACCTATTATTTCCTAATCGGGGATATTGACTCCTAATGGCCTTATCCAATGTCCCCGGAACCATCCCCCCTAACCTATCATTGCGGCAAGTGCCGCCTCCGTTTTTCCAACCCACGACTCAAAGATTAGATAGCAACCCTGTAGAGCACCATCTCAACACAAAATAGACACAATGGCAGAACAGAAAGGTGAAGACTTCACAAAGCGGAAGCTATGGGGGTGAGCTTTACATGCCATGATATTACAGCTCGGAAGATACACTAGCTAAACTCTCAGCGGTCGCTTCACAGGTTCCACGGACCCCTTGTGAGTCGCACTCACCTGTATACCGCTGCCCATATCCTATGCTGACTTGGGAGGATGCACGAATTCAACCAATCGCTCAAATATGATAAACGCATGTATGCCGCAGACGTCAAGGGTTCCATTGCCTTCTCCAAGGCGTTGTTGAAGGCTGGTATTGTTGATGAGGCGGAGCAGAAGGAGATTGAGCGCGGACTGAAGGAGGTCGAGCAGGAGTGGAAGGATGGCAAGGTGAGTACGGCTCTGGGCTGTCTGTCTTACTCTTCCATTCATTTGAGAGCCGGAGATGCTATTTGGATGGGGGTCCAAGCGCGACTCTATATCACACTGAGCTTTAGCTCACACCCCAGTTCTCCGTCAAGCCAGACGATGAAGACATTCACACTGCCAACGAGCGCCGATTATCCGAGATTATCGGTAAAGATATCGGCGGGAAACTGCACACTGGGCGAAGCAGGAACGATCAGGTCGCTACAGACATGCGGATCTGGCTTGTGCGTCATTTCATCCTGGGCACAAGACCTCCAGCTGACGAAGCAGATGGAAGAGACTGCCGTCGTTGAGGGATACCTCAAAGACTTGTTAAACGTCATGGCTACTCGGGCAGAAAAGGAGGTTGATGCTATCCTACCCGGATACACACACTTACAGGTAAGCCCCTCCCTCTCCCTATTGTTACTCTCGCTAATATCTAGCGCGCCCAACCTGTTCGATGGTCCCACCACCTCCTCTCGCACGCCCAAGCCTTCCTCACTGACCTTTCGCGCCTACGCGAGCTCTACCCCCGAATCTCCGTCCTCCCTCTTGGATCCGCCGCACTCGCCGGAAACCCTTACTCGCTAGACCGCGAGCTTCTTCGCTCCGAATTAGGCTTTCAATCAATCGGCGAGAACTCGATGCACGCAGTGGCCGACCGAGACTTTGTTGTCGAGTGGCTGCAGTGGGCCAGCCTGCTCATGGTTCACATGAGTCGTCTGGCTGAGGATTTGATCATCTACAGTACGGCTGAGTTTGGATTTGTAACCCTTAGCGATGCCTACAGGTTAGTCCTTTTGATGCCTTATCATGTGATCTGAGCTGATAGGCAGTACCGGCTCATCCATCATGCCACAGAAGAAGAATCCGGATTCTCTCGAACTTCTGCGCGGTAAATCCGGCCGGGTGTTTGGTCAAATGGCAGGTTTCATGATGTCACTCAAGGGTATTCCATCGACATACAACAAGGATCTTCAAGAGGACAAAGAACCCCTGTTTGACTGTGTCGACACCGTTTCGGCTGCACTCAGGATTGCCGAGGGCGTCATTGCTACCCTGAACGTCAGTCCGCGTCTCTTCACTGGGCCACGCCCTGCTGACACTTTAAGATCCACCCCGAGAAGATGAAGGCAGCCTTGACGATGGATATGCTCGCTACCGATATCGCAGATTACCTCGTTCGTAAGGGAGTAAGTTCAGGAGTTTCCAGGTTTCCTGGTATGTCCAGCTGCTGATTCATCCAGGTCCCATTCAGAGAGACACACCATATCTCTGGTCGAGCCGTTGCGCTGGCCGAGCAGACCAAAGTCCAAATCTCCGACCTGTCAATGGCACAGTGGAAAGAGCTCTCGGAACACTTTACAGACGACGTGATGGATGTGTTTGATTTCGAGACGAGTGTGGAGAAAAGGAATGCGATTGGAGGGCCGGCGAGGGCAATGATTCAGAGGCAGGTCGATGGGGCACGAAAAAGGATCGAGGGGTCGGCGTAGGGACAGGCCAAGGGATGGTGTCCAGGTCTAGGTCTAGGCCCAGGCGGGTGTGGGTAGTGAAGATTGATTAAGGGAGTTTGGCTGGGAATAGTCTCAAATTCAGATAGAATGCAGGGCTTCATGTTGATGCCTTGACGGACACTTTCCCGCCTCAGCGGGCCTCGCAAAGATTGATTGCAATATGCATGAGCCGTATATAAGCTAGTCGCTACACTTCTTACGCCCCCACAATGACCCGACCTTTCAACTTCCGATGATTCCAAATCGCCTAAGTATACACACTCGATCACAAATGACCACTAAATGACAGGCCCCAGAACCAACCCTCCCACAGCCGCGCCCTTCGCACCGCCCACCGCCGAGCCGCTACCCGACCGACTCCGACCTTCACCTTCACCACTAACTACGCTCCAGCTCCCATCGCTTCCTTGCTCTTTGGAATTATACCTCTCCGTTGACTGATCCCGGCTTTGCGACTGATCCCCCTCTACGCTTCGCTGCACTTTAGCAGCTTCCGTATTTGTACTCGGCTGCACTGCGGGGGTCGCGGAGGTTACCGAAGATTGGACAGCTGCAGGTTCCGGTACTGAAGGTGTTTCACCCTCTTCGGGCAGAGCGTAAAAGCTCGATGGACGAGATGAAGAATGTTTATCCTTCTTGTCTTTACTGTGCGATTTGATTGAGCCGGACATGGTCAGACTGAGACCGGAGAGCGAGAGTGAATCTTTAGATAGGATGGAGGTCATTTTGTGTAGTGGGATGGAATGATCCGATTGCTGAGGTGGTGGTTTGATTTGAGATTTGGCGTATTCCTAAGAACGTCAGTCAGCTAACCTTATCTCTGTTTGGCCATGGGACGCAACATACCAAATCCCGATAGATCGCTTCAATAGCGCGCACAACCCCATTCTCCCGCCTAATCATCTCACCTACAACTTTCGCTTTTGCAATCTGCTTCTCATCCGTTGTTGCCTTTTTCAACGCCTCGGATAGATTCTCAACAGTCAATTTACGTACGGCCGATCCGACATTGAGAGACTCGACGCGTTCAGACCAGAAAGCCTGATCACCAAAGAATGGTTTAATGATGGTTGGCTAAGATATCAGCTCTGATCTTGTCAGGGTAAGGAAAACTCACAATTCCAGCTCGTAAACTCGCTCCTGTCGTTCCTGCGCCACCATGATGACAAGCCGCGTCGATCCGGGTAAACAACCAAGAGTGGTCGATGGAATCAATACTGAAGATCTCCTTGGGATACTTTACGCCGTCCGCCCCGTCTTTCGAATCTTCCTCAGTCTTCTCCTTGTCTTCCTTCTTGTCCTCGCCATCTTCGTCGTCACCGCTGGCCTTGGCACCTCGGTCTGACCATCCCTTGGACAGGATGGCGTAAACGTCAGCTTCGACAACCGCTTCCACGACGCAACGCGTCATTTCTTCAGGGTCGGAAACGACAATAGAACCAAAGCCGCTGGACAAAGTCAGCTTGTACAGTCTATGAGTAATGAGCAGCTCACATGTAGACCACCTTCTTGCCCTTGCTCTTGGCCTCATCGATAAACTCCAAAAGACCATCAGGAGGTGTGAATTCCTCAGCGGATTCTTTCGCTGCACTCTCGTCTGCATTCTCAAGGAACCAGTAGCCTGGCAGTCAGCAATTGTTCTCAAGTAGACTCACCAGTCACGTGTATCCACTCAGTCCAGTCCAAAGGCGGCGGCACGACACTAGGCGAGAAGTTGTACAAGAATGGAACTAGTCAAATCAGCCTAGAACCTATACTTCCGGAGTCCAAAACTCACTCTTGTGCTGTTCGAGCTTATCGAAATTTGTAGCTTCAATATTCATTACTTTCCGCCTCCACCGATTGACCTGGCCGGATATAGCTCTCCAGAAGACCTGGTCAAACATCGTGTATGTCATGTAATTATAGGCCCCGCCCTTCTTGTGTTCGGGTACGGCGAATGCGTGCTGTGTCCATCAGGTTCGGGTCCGACCACACGCGCCGATCGTACTCACAGGATAAGCGCGAGTTCTAGTCCAAGGCATAGTGAATGCCCTGAAGTATGGAATCTGCAATGCCTCGGCAATGTGTACACCGCCCATCGCTGAGGGAGACTCAATGAGAAGGTCAGAACCCTGACATGCTTCCCAAGATGAATTGAGTAGGTCATCTAGCCATCCTCGGAACTGGAAAGTCAGCTTGATGCAGCCGGTACGCGTGCGGTAACTCACCTTGCCGAGTCCCTCTCGCATGAATGAGACGGTGAACATTCCATTATCGACGCACATTTGCATCAATTCGGCTGGATCTCCGCCAACCGAGGCAAATTCAATGCCGTGCTATAGCATATTAGCCAAAACTCGCACAGCCCTCACGTCCAAGGAATGACTTACACCCTCAACCCAATCCTTATACTCGCCGTGGGACGCAATCTTTGTCCGATGTCCCTCAGCCTGCAGTCCCTTACACAGCGCAATGTAAGGTTGCACATCCCCTCGACTCCCGATGGTGAGGCACGTAATCCGCATAGGCTCTGGCTTAAATTCAAGGAACGTACTAGAAGTCGAGCCGAACATGGGTGACGGATCCACTGGTGGTGGCGTCCTAGTTTCAAGCGGGGCGGACTCGTCCAGATCGTCCAGGATCCTTGACTCGAGATTACCCTCGTCATCCCCCGGCCCGGACTTTTGGCCTTTATGGGGCGAAGCCAATCGGACGGCCTCCATACGCTCTTCGAGCACCCTGACGCAGGCTTCGCGTCGTTCGGATGACGAAAACTCGAGGAAAATCTCTTCGTGGCCCTTGATCACTACGATCAGACCCGAGTGGTTGAACCGGAATGCTTTTTGAGCTTTAAGGCCGTATAGGTCGCGAATGGGAATCATCATCTTTGAGATCAGCCAAAGGGACTGATTTCTGGCGAAATGCTGACCTTTGTCTTGTAAAGCAATTGGGACGAGCGGAAACAGAAGTAGTTGGTAGAGACGAAGAATCGTCCAGATACAGGCAAGACTCTGTATAGATATCCTGGGAAGTCTGCCAGATCAGCAAGTGTCCCACCATTCAAGCCTCATACTTACGATCAATCAACTCCTCCTTCTCTGTCAGACTAAACACACTCCTGAACTTCCTGACCGTCTCATCTTCCTCCTGCCGACCCTCTTCGCTGCCCTCAACAACGGCGTAATTGCTCTTCTCCAACCCGCTAGCCTCAGATCGGTCAGACTCAAAGGAGTGTCGACCCTTCCTTGACGCGCGATGATCTCCATCATCATCGGAAGTGTCGCCACCAGGGACGACAGGCTCGACAATTTCCGTGACCCTTTCTGTTTCCCCCTCTTGAGGCCGGGAGTATCGCCGAGAGGTATTCGACCGGGTCGGAGCGAGTGATGATGACTGACCCGAAGTCGCGCGTGACAGATTGTGGCTGGAAGACGCTTTCGAATGTAGACTCCTGACCGAGGGTTTCTTCAACCACCCTGACCAACCCTTCTCGCCGTGAGCAGGTGGTACGCCTCTCTGCCTAGGCGGGTATCCCTCATATCCATCATCGGCCTCCTCGTCCGCATGCAATGTTTCCTGCGACCCACCAGCTCCAGCCGACCCCGCCCGCTTATCCTTATCGTGATCGGTATGCCGACCTACAAGCGGTTTCAACACCTTCTTCAACCCGCCCAAAACACCCTTATGTGAGCTATTCTTACGCTGCCTCTGCTCCTCCTCGTCCGCCTCCTGTTCCGCCATGTAAATATCAGACTGGGCGCTGCTCATCCTAGGCAAAAGACTATCGGGGCGATTATCGACCAATTGCTGAATCTTGCGAATGGTACGCTCGGTATCGGCAAACGAGGCAAAGTAGTACGAGTCGACCGACATTTGATCGTCCGGGTCCACACAGCGGATTTCAACCGTCTCGGCGAATTCCAGAGTGGGCGATTTCTCAATCTCCAACACCGCTTCAAGAGGAATAACAATCTGTAAACGTTAGCTACAATCATAGGTCATGGCTCACCTTGACATTCTCGCCCTCGTGCTGCGCTTTGAACATGACTTTCCGGACCGCCTTGACCCACTCGTCTCGTGCACTCTCCGTCTCGGCAGTGAATGAGTAATTGCGTTCGGGCGTACGGAGTTTAAATCGCTGCTCGTCGATAGGCTCACAGGAAGAGACGTATTGCAGAGAGATGTTGCCCTTGGGGAAGTATGGGTCCTGGAATTTGTCAGCGTGTAACAGTACTTTTGTAGGATTGGCTTACAGCGGTGCTTTCGAACCAGCTGAGAACGTCATTCTTGAGTACGACCCAGTATTTGGTCGTCAATTTGGTATGAGATGCCTTCTTTGATAATGGACCGCTCTTGACAACTACATTCTGGATACATCAGCTTTTCGATCCGCCAACCTATCCAAACCTACCTCTCGATCCGGCATGTGGGCAAAGAAACAAATGTGGCGGGCAGTAAGGTACATGTATCCCTTGAGCACTGAAACGTCAGTTTAGAAACCGACATCGCTTGAGCACGCCACTTACTGATACTCCTCAACAGCCAACAACGCATCTCCTCCAGCACTTCTTCCCTCTCGGGTAGAGCAAAGACGTCCATCAACTTCTGGCCCAGCCTTTCCCGCCTGACCCTTTGACGTTCTCCAGCAGTCACGCTCATTCGATCCTCCACCTCCTCATCATCTCCCGTCTCTTCTTTTAGCGCTGCAGACGTATTATCGTCCCGAGGTCCGCCTCTTGTTGCGCCCTCGGCCGATCCGCCCGTCTGCTCGCATTCTGCATCCTCCTCGATTTGTGCGCCCTTCTCTTCTGCTGTCACCCGATCATTCAACATCTCACGAGCCCCGGCAGGCATCGACCCCCCGCTCGTCGTCGTTGAAGCGGAAGACCGCCTGCTATCGGCGGGTAGCACCTCAGCAACAATGGCAGGTTTACCTTGCTCAGCCAAGGCGCTCTTCTCGTGTCCCTTCGGACGCCGAAATCCGAGCTCATACTCTTGCTCATCAAGACTAGGACTTTGAGCATGACGGGCGATAACATTTTGGCGGAAAGGGAAATGAAGAGGCTCGTGGGGGTTTTCGCGCGAAGATTGGTATTCGCTCGGTCGGATAGTGTGAAGGGATGAATGAAGTCGAGACACTGATTGGTCAGCGCAAGTTGATGAGAGGAATATCGCGGACTTACTCTTCGGTCTGGACACTCCTTCACCCGAGATGCTCTGCGAGTGCCGGGCATCATGAGGATGTTCTGCCTCTTCGTCGTCGTCATTCTCATCGTCGGAAGAATCACCATCCGAGTCGTCCCCTTCCGCTTCTTCCCAGGGTAGGGCGTTCAGAGCAGACATGAGTGCTGAAGCGCCCATTTGTATCTATCCGTTAGCACTCGTCTTGCACTAAGGCTTGGGCTTGAACAGGAAAGTCGCTCACCGATCCGATCTCCTTGCCCGCCCCAAACCCAGGTCGGACAGCCTTGACGCTGTACTCTTCATTACCAGCTGTCGGGCCCGAAGCCATCGCCTTGCCTTCTGGTATAGTCGCCTCCTTGCCTTCTGGCCGGAATGGGAAACCTCCCTTTCCAGGACCACGACTCGCCATCGGTGTCTCTAACGGTGACATCTCGTCCAGTGGTGTCCCACTAATGATCGGATCCTCCTCTCTTTCTCGTCGGGGCTTCGCATCGTCCTCCTTCTTCTCTGGCCGACCCTCGTGCGAAACACCACTCTTGTTGTCTCGATTGTTTCCAGTTGGGGGAATGATCATTCGTGAAGCTTCAGGAAACACATGTTTGGCTGCAGCGTTTAAGAGTGCTTCGGCATTGGGATGTTTGGGCGCGGGTGACCGCGACTCGGGATCGATCACGGGCTGCGCAAAGGGCGGTTGTTGTTGCTGTTCCCCAGACATGATGCCTGAGGTCTCCCTGGGTAAAGCTGGCGATGCTAGAGAGGATGTCAGCTCAAATTTGTCACTACCAATCGTTGTCCCCATTGGCAAGTTCGAGCTCGCTGGATAAATCAGGTGTAAAGTGGCGGACATACGATTTCGTCACCACTTTTGGCGGAGAGATCAGACAACCGGCTCCTATTGATGTGTTCTTGGCTGAGGGTTGTAAGCCAAGGACGATGCTTGGTGTCGTCTGATGAGAGGCAGTCTAGTATTAAGTGACCGACGTTGGCTGTGTATGATTTGGCTGGAATCACTAAACAGGCACGACGTCATTCTCGCATCAGGCACAGCGCGCCTAACAAAGCCGGAATATCCTGAATGTTCCAAGTAGGCGCGCCAGTTTCCGGACAACGAGACTGTTTTCCTTTTGTTGTTGCCACCGACAACACCGTCACCTCGACTATACACCTTGCCCTCTTGGAATAGCCGCCGAGCATCTTGAGCATAGCTGTTTACTTCAGCTCGGAAGGGCCGCTAGCCCCTACTTGCGAGCCATCATGGCTGCCGTAGCAAATCCGCAGCCACAAGTGCCTCCTGCACGACAAACATTCGCTTTGCCGTCATGTACCCCCGCCGACACTGGGTATCCCAATATTCCCATGGCTGCCAGGGTGAGCATCGACTCCTATCAGCCCTTAGATTTATCTCTGCTTTTTGACTGCCACTGACCATGTCAGAAATTCAGCTCAAAACGCCCGTTCAAACGCGTCAATTCGGCAGAAGAGAACAATTCGGGTCTGCTCTGGAATTTGAAGAAGTGTAAGCTAGCTGTGGTTCCAATTTTGAGCCTTCGTTGACCGTTTGAAGATTGGGGCTACTCCAAGTTCCGTGGACCACAGCTGGATATCTGTAGATCAGTCATACGCGATCGCGATGTGCTGGTTGTTGCGCCTACAGGTATCGGCAAGTCGTGAGTGAACATTCGATCGCGTCCACGGATTTGTGACTCATCCGGCAGATTATGTTTCCAAGTACCGGCAGTCACTCTGGAGTTCGGCGTGACTCTTGTAGTGTCCCCTCTCAAAGGTCAATTCCATAGGCAGCCATCTGAGTTCCACAGACTGACGATTCAGCACTCATGTACGACCAAGTCAACGCCCTAGTCAGCAAAGGCGTAAAGGCTATGATGGCTTGTAACGATACTTCGGTCGATGATGTGAAAGAGGTCAGCTAATAATAAATCGAAGTGGAGCAGCTCCAGCCAGAAAGCTGACTTTTCTCAGATCAATCGCCAACTCCGCTTGGGCCATCCTCAGTTACGCTTGCTATACATCACACCCGAATCTCTCTTCACTAGTCATCGCTATAAAGAGGCCATCCGAGCCTGCTACGACAACGGCCAGATGCGGCGGCTGGTGATCGATGAGGCTCATTGTATCGACGTAAGCTGTCTAGTGGCGTTGTCTCGGCTCTCTGTAGCCTTAGCTGACTGGTAGGAATGGGGAAGGACATTCCGGCCTTCGTACAGACTGCTAGGAGACTTCAGAAGCCTCTACCCGAGAGTTCCCATCACAGTGAGTTTTCATCTCGAGACGAAGCAAAGTCACTGACGGCGTCAGGCATTGACAGCATCCGCTACGAGGGAGACCCGACAGGACATTCTCGAGCTGCTGTGCATCACCAAAGAGAATCTTGATTTTTGGGTAGAGCCCTGTAACAGGAAGAATCTCTTCTACGAGGTCAGTTGCCATTGGCCCGTAGAGCAAGCATAGCTGATCATCCAGGTCCTGTATCGTGGGCCTGAACACGAGGAAAGTCTATCGACAGAAGACCAAATCATAACATGGATCAAGAAGCACAGGCCCGGATTCAGCGAGCGGAATGCCAAGCATGGTGTTTCGGCAGGATGCGTGACTGGATTGGTATACTGTCGGAAACGAGCACAGGTAGGCTGTGAATTCACATCTAATCCCAGGTATTATGAGTCGATGACTGATCAATCCCAGTGCGAAGATCTAGCCCTGCATCTGCAAAAAGCTGGCATGAAGGCGCGGGCATACCACGCCGATATGCCTCAGAAGACTAAGGAGGCTGTACAGGCCGATTGGCTCGCCGGGAGAATTGAAGTGGTGTGTGCTACGATTGCCTTTGGCATGGTGAGCACTTGACTTATTTAGTGAGGGCGAAGGCTGATACCGCAAGGGTATAGATCAAGCCCATGTGCGATATGTCATACATTACAACATGCCGACTACGCTTGAAGGTGAGCTATAGCATTGGAGACCCCGAGCTAATTCCCAGGCTTCTATCAAGAGACCGGACGAGCGGGACGTGATGGCCATGTAAGCTTAGACTTCTGCTTGGTTGGGGATCGTGCTGATCCATTACCAGATGTCACGCTGTGTTCTGATCTACTGTGAGCTTTGTGCATGTTTATCCTGTAAAACACCCCGAGCTGACCCTTAGCTCGTGAAGACGCTTCCGACCATCGTAAGAAACTAGGCCAAGAGATGTCTCGGACCAAGAGCGACGACGATCAAGAAAAGACTGAAAAGGAGGTGGAAAAGGAGAAGGGCAAGCGCCGAGTTTTGGACAGCTTTACCTGGGTATGTCAACTTCGGCTGATGATATGAGTTACGGATACTGATGCACAAAGTTGCAATCGAACTATATCGAGAATACCTCAGTCTGTCGACATATTGCCATCTGCAGGTACTTTGGCGAAAAGATCGACGGGGCCGACCTTGCTATTCGCCAGGCGTACTGTAATGGCATGTGCGATGTAAGCTAAGATATCCTGGCCGCTGCATATGGCTTGGCTGATGCTCGATAGGTATGCACCGAACCGGCCACCGTGGCTCGACGGGCTGCAATGCTCAATGGCGAGATCGAAATTGCCTCTCAAGTCATCCGGGAAGAGGTCGTAGAGGAGGAGGAAGACATCGGCGCTACGGGTCACGTCTCGTCTGACCCCGTCCGACCCGCAGGAACCATGGCGATGCTATTCGGTACTGCCCGAACACGCTCTTCGGGAATCTACCCTTCCTCCGATAACGCCCCTGGACCATCTCGGCTTTCCGCCGGTAATGCCCGTTCGGCCGCATCAGCCATGCGGCTACCCTCCAACCCTGCCCAAGGCGGGAGTACCCCAAACACCAGCTCGTCCGCCGCCGCCGCTCCCGCCCCACCTATTGTTCCACCATCCTTTACCTCTCAAGGTCAGCGTCGAATCGGTATTGTCGCATACTCATCTACCGTCCCCTCTGCCCAAAGCTCCTCCATCGAGCATCGGCCAGCACTGGCAGACATTGACATTTCGGCGAGGGCGAATGAGGGTCAAAAACGGCGCAGATTAGCTCTGGCCCAAGCGGCCAACGAGGATGATTCGGACCCTTCTTCTGAGGCTGGGCCGAGCAAGACACCCCGGACTCGGCAGGGTCCAAAGCCCAATCAGGCGCGCAAATCGACTCAGGGTGGTAAAAGGCGGCAGGCCGAGCCCGCTCCGAGCCCATATCTGGCCAATGGTGATTTGGCACGTCGTCAACCTGGATCTAGATCAAGAAGGAGTCAGACATTCACGATTGATTCATTGACTGAAGGGCCTGGAGAAGGGTCGTATACTCTCGCAGCGCCTCCGCCGGAGGATGCGAAGAAATCTAAGAGGCAACGCGAGGCTTTTGAGGGTGTAGACGCGGTGGAGCTTGATGGAGATGGGCCGTTTGCGTATTACAACTGTGAGATTTGATAGATCACCCGGGCGGAACAAAGCTGATTTGCCAGCCCCGGGCGTTGGGGTCGCCGGACCATCGAGAGATATTCGGAGAGTGCAGGGTTTCCGGACGCCGTTCAGATCACCAATCGTCCAACCTACACAAAGGTCGAGAGTGGGGCCTATATTGGTAAGTTCCTATCCACTGTACAACGAAAGGTTGGAAATGAGCAGAGCTCACCCACTTTAGGCTGAAACCCGTCGAGAAGCGCTGAAGACTCTACAAACCACCTTACTTGATATCTTCAGCGACGCTGCCCCGGGGGAGAGGGTTTGGATATACTGGGAATGTCCCGTCGATCCGCCGGAAGCGAGAGTTAAGGGCGTTAAGAGGGTCGCGAGGGAATTGGAGGCTGAAGTGGTCAAGCAGAGCCACACCACGATTGATTTCCGTGAGTGCTCACTCTGCTTCGTATTACAGTCTCAACAAGCTGTGTATCAATTTTGAACATAGCTGACAATTCCCAGGTCAAGGCATACAAGATCTTTGCAAAGCCCTTAAACTACTTCGCATACCGTCAGTGCTTGATGCCATTTGTGGCGGGGAGTTAGCCGGGGAATTTGGCGATGGTGAAGCAGGCGGTTGGATGAGGTTGGTAGAGCGATATGCGCGGGCAGAGGCGGAGAGGTCTTGATTGTGGACTTGACACTGAAGATGTATTGTACAGCAAATGATTGTATGTACTAGTCTGGTAGTCTAAGCAAGAATCACCGACATTATAGGAATCTGCATCCACAAGAGTACTCTACTTGATCTACACATACATTCACAGCTTGTCCCACATTATTTCACAAAGAATACCTAAACTCCGGAATCTGCCTATCCGTCCGATCCCTATAATCCTCCATGCCGGGCAAAACGGGCGGCATAACCCCTTCTCCGCCACTGGACAGATCCTTCTCCTTCCCTTCGTCCTGCTCCACCGCGAGACTCTCAGCCCCTGCGTCAACTGGAGGCAAAGCGTCTCTCCGCCTATTCTCACGCTTGAGTGCCCAGCGTATGAGGAGAGACATACTTCCCGCAGCGACCATGGAGACAATGACGGCGATCCAGGTCGAGCGGTACTTGATGATTACTTCCTGTGTGAAGACGAGATAGGCCGCGATGATGTTGCCGAGGTTGTAGCCGATAAAGATGAGGCCGGACTGGGAGTTAGGACGGTCACGTTTACCGACGACGAGTATGACATGAACTTACTACAGTGGCTTTCTTTGTCGATCCTGCTGTGTTGGCCTGAGCTATTGATAGGAGAAGGACATATGGTGCCCCGAAAGTCTACACTATCAGCTTGAGACTCGGGAACTCTCTGCGAGCTAACAGAAAGATGACTGACTGCGACGAGATAGTAGCCAATCAATGGGCCTGCTGTAGGATTCCACGGTGCAGTCCAAATGGTGATAGCTCCAACGATGACAGGAGTACACGAGATTGGCAGCATCTACGCACGTCAGCCATCGACTCAGAAACAAATCCGGCCACCGGTCCAACTCACATAGGTCCTGCTATCTTTGAATCGCTGAGAAAGGTAGGTAAATAGGTAGATGGTAATGCACGTGAAGAAACCTCCTGGGATACCAAGGGCGATAGTCTGCAGTGAAGAGTATCCGAAACTTTGGATGATCCGAGCTCCAAAGGCAGTCACAGCTCCATTACAGATCTGGGAATCAGCATCGGGTAGAGGTATGTGACGTCGAGTAGGAACACTCACATAGATCGCCGTAGCCATAAGTAGGTAAATGTAAGATTTCCAGTCGGTGACAGCTTCGAGAAACTGTGGGAGGTTGAAAGGCTGACGATCCTTCCCGAAAGGGTTTTGCTGGAATCGACGGATCAAAATTTCTTTGTCTCGTGTGGAGAAGAATCGGCCGGGTTGGAGCGGTGAGGCTGGGAGGAGGAAGTATATCGGGATCGACCAAGCGATGGTTACTGCGCCCGCAAAGTAGTATCTGAGCGTAAGCCCCAACAGGCGATATCAAAAAACCCAAATGTACGACTTACAAAGCTTTCCATTGTTGCTGTAGGTCGTTATGCCCAATCCCGAAGTTGATGACTCCTGAAAGCATGGAGAACATCTGACCATCAGTAGAATCCCAAACTATCTCAATTGGAGACTGTCTCCGAGAACTCTTTTGTGCTGACCGACTCACCCCCGTCGCAGAATACCAGACACCCATCCTCACAGCCTGTTCCCCTGGCTTATACCACAGACAAGTAACAGTGACGAAAGCCGGGCTGACGGCGCTTTCAATCAACCCCAAAAAGAACCGCTGCGCGACGAATCCAGAGTAATTGTTGCACGCGACCGTGAGGATACAGACTACGCCCCAGATCGCCACGACAGCTGCGCATGCTGGTGGAAGGGGGAGGCGAGCGAAGAGAAGGGCCATAGGCAAGACAGCGACAATGTAACCGTAGTAGAACTAAGACGCATCAGCGTCGGAATCGCAGGACCACACCGTGCAGAGCTTGATGTGACTTACGGCCGCAGTCGCTGTTGAATACTTTGTGGTGACTGATACACCGTTGATGGTTTCGATAAGTCCCAAATCAGGCAGGATACCAAAAACAGCTGCGCTTCCCAATACCGCTTTGTCGTAATACTGCCATCATCAGCCTGGATTCCAAGATGACTTGACACTGGGGCCCACCTGTAAACCCAATGTGATCGTTAGAATAGGCATCAAGATCAGATCCAACTTCCGCACCACCCTCTTCTCCTCATCCCTGCCCATATCAATAGAATTTCTCTCGCTCATCACGTCTACTAGGTTCGAGTGATGGGATCGATCTCCTTGAAAGGCTTGCCCTCGTCGACTTCGCCGAGGAGAAACTTCGAAGAGATGAGGATCTGTACACTACCTGAAGCTGTCTCCCTCTATTTATCTGTCGTGGGCGGCTATACTATATGATCGCGCGGCATATGTCCATCACCATAGCGGACCTCCGCAACTTGTAAATTCACGTGCCTGCTTGAAACGGATCTCAAATCTCCAAATTACGTACAGTCTATTTGTGGGGTCATGACCGTGTGGGTACTCATACTCCCTGGACATCATGGAGTAGCTACGAAGGCTTTGGTATACTGTATACATGTCGGTCTGCTAGTACATATGCTACAGTACAGTACGATGTTGAAACCTGAATGATGCCGAATCTGTGCGCTCCTCCGCCTCGCACTCCAGCACTCTAGCTCTATGCTTTCTACAACTTGACCCATCGGGCCTACTTCGCATCTTCCACGCTCGCCTCTCGACTCGCCATCAACTTGCTACTGCTGACTTTTTCGAAAGCAAACATCACCCTCCCCACTCCACCCTCCTTGGCAATTTTGCCCAAAGAGTACTGCTTCGCATCTTGCAAACTGAGCCCCATCGACCGCCTCGAATTGGCAGGAACGACTTTTTGACCCTTCTTCTTCGCAGGCAGAGAGTCTCCGACATCCGAATCGTCCCCCTCATCCGCGCTATCCATGACTTTATCGACCTGCTCATCTTCCTCATCGTCCGGATCGAGCCTCATCTTCTTCTTTGGTCGACCGGGATTATTCCACTCGGAATCCGAGACGTCTTCGATTCCGGCAATGAGGGGAGAACTCTCAATAGTTCCAAGGCTGTCGTAATGGTTCCACATGAGGTTGTAGAGGAGGGTATCGTGGACGTTCTTGAAAGAGCCCAGGTCGAAGCCATCGTAGTGCGTCCAATGCTTCAAAGCGGCGAGTTTCTGTTGCTGCTCTACCGCTTGCTGTATGATCAGCTTGATCCACCTGCAGCGCAACCAGTGAGCCGACCTTTTTGAGCATCTTGGCAGACTGAAATATCAGCAAGGACTCAAAACAAAATGGCGATAGCTTACAGGTGCAGGATCGTATTGCGAAGCATGGACAAAGCCCTTCTTGAGATCCTCATCGTCGCTCTCGGATCCGTCATCCTTGTCTGGACTAGAAGTCGCGTTGGCGTCCTTCTCAGCTAGAATATCGCTCGCGCTCTTGGTACGACAATCGCACTGGAGCAAGTCGTCTGCAATGTCAGCTCTGCCGATGGGATGGAAGAGTATCACGCACGGGTCTGACAACCGTCCGTGGTCATCCTGAGCGTGAAGATGTCTTTCAGTTCGGCAGGCGAGAAGGCTGCATGGTAAGCTTTCTGAACGATCAACTACACGTGTCAGCCAGCTCACAATCTTTGCTATCTTTGCCTTGCTTTTGATCCATCATCTGGTCTGATAACCCAGTTTTGGTGATTTGACGCTGCCAAAATCAGCTTGATTGAACCACAACGGATGTTGTGAGCGGCGAGCCAGCTGACCTGATAAATTTTCTCGTCGATCGTGTTGGTCGTGAGCAGACGATAAATGAAGACGGGCTTCTTTTGGCCATCACTGAGCGATCAGAGTTGTCCTCAACAGTGGGACATCATGACCTACCGATGAATACGCGCCATGGCTTGGAGGTCGGTGGAAGGGTTCCTGCCTTGTCAGTCTTTGGACGATGGAGCATTTACCAAGACACTCACCAATCGCTGTCGAAGAGAATCAGGCGTGATGCACTGGGCAATGAGCTATAAGACCATCTCGCGAAACTATTTAAGCTTACCCGATCAAGTTCAGGCCGACACCGCCAGCCTTCGCACTCAGTAGGAAAACAAAGCTCGAATCCCTGCTCTCCTTATTGAAAGCATCAACAAGTGGTTGTCGTTCTTTGGGCGCAGTCGATCCGTCCAGGCGCATGTACGCAAAGTGGCGTTGTTTGCAGACGTTCTGGATGATGTCGAGAGTGGCGGTCCAGTTGGAGACGACAACGACCTTTTCTTGTGTGTTGGCGTGGATGTCATAGAGCATCTTGTCGAGAAGTGACAATTTGCCTGATACCAATCAGCAGGTGTGCCGCAGGAGCTAATGATTGAAACTGACCTGACACTGAAACATCTCGCATGTTCAGTTCCTTGGGGATGACTTCAAGAGCGGCTTCGGTGGCATTGCCAATTTCGCCACTTTTGTGCCCCTCGTTGTCTTTCTTTCGCAAAAGCTACTCTGGTGAGCTTTGGCCATATTATATCTGACTTGAACGTACAAGTGGGGTGTTTGAGACTTTCCTCAAAAGATCGACTAAGATGGTCAGCAAGGGCGGAGATTTAAGGCAGAGCCGACTCACTCATAGCTAGACCCTGAACTCCAGCGCCCGAGCCCTTGATCATCTGCTGCGCCAGAGTCGGCGAGAGGATACTGTTGTACACCTTGATCTGCAGATCGGAGGGTGCAACGAAGAGTACATATTCATCTGCCATCAGCTTGGCAATCAGGGAGACGTACGTTTAGGAGGCAGGTAGTTGTTCAGGACGTCGGCTGTCCGGCGCAGGACGAATTCCTTAGAGAGTTTGCCCAACTGCAAACGTTAGCTTTTCTGTATAGACCTTGATCCTATCGCACCGAGACTCACCTCCTCCGCCTTCATCTTGCCATTTGCGACGGCATCAGCCGATGCGCCGACTTCTCGACTCTTCGTGATGGGTTTTTCGTAGTGCTTGAAGAATTGCTTATACGTGCCAAGCAATCCCGGGCAACAAAAGTCCACCTGAAGCATTAGTCGGATACCATGTTTCATCATCAGCGTGACTTACCATCGACCAGTATTCGCCTAGATCGTTCTGCACGGGGGTACCGGAAAGAACTGCGAGCGTCAGCTTGGGAATATGCAGGGAAATTCTGGACTGACTGATTCGGCGAGTTGTCCGAAGTGCTTCAAACATCTTTGTCGTCTTGTTGTCTTTGGTCTTGAGCCGATGACCCTCATCGCAGACGATGAGGTCGATGGGGGGCTGACATGAAGCTAATTGTCCGCTGTCCGAGTCAGTTAAGAGCAGGCGATCCAAGCTGAGGGGGAACTGACATATGTTTGCGAAGCTGGAATGTCAGCTGAAGTCTTCCTCTTCATAAGAGCTTTCCACCTGATGGACTTACTCGTTCGTAGCCGATGATGAGCACTTGCTGACTGTTGTAATGAAGCTGGCACGGTCAGCAGTGTTTCGGCAGATAGGTCATCAAGATGGTACTGACGAATGTTTTTATTTGCGCATCTGATCCGTCCGCAACAATGACGCCTATCTCATTGGACCGAACCCTGCTTCGTCAGCTCATTCTCGGTGTCGTACCTCAGACGCACCACTTCTTAAACTCCTTTTTCCAATTTTCACATAGAGTGACAGGACAAACGATGAGTGCTTTGCCAATGCTGAGTTGATCAGCGGAAGTCTCTCGTCTTGAAGCAGACGTCGCTTACATGGAAGACTGGTTCTTGAAGGGTGATTGGCCTATTGGTAAGCTGAGCCGATGCGAGCGATAACAACTTACGAAGCAAGAGATGTATCAATGCGATTGTCTGAAGGGTCTTACCCAAACCCATCTCGTCCGCCAGAATACACCCATTCGTCTCCGCCTCAGTAAGCTTCATGACGCACGAGTACATGAACTGTTCCGGTCAGCTAGTCCTCAGCTGTCCGGGGTACAGTACCCAAAAAGCTCACCTTGACCCCTTCTTTCTGATGATCTCTCATTTTGGCCGACAACAATGGGTCCAGAACGACATCATTGATCTCGGTTCCCCTAAATCAGTCAGCTTGACACATAACCATGACCAAAGTCAATTCGAAGCAAGCTCACCGAGCCTTCGCCTCCTCTTTCGTTGGCCTGCGCATCACCACTGCCCCTTTCTCTTCCGGGTTGAACACCGCTCCACCCCATGCTTCCCGCAGCTTTGCACTCTTCTCTCCAATCACAACTTTCGCCGCAACCTTCTTTGGTGGCGCGGCGTAGAATGATTTCTGAGTGACAGGTTGGTATGGTTTGACATCCAGCTCCTTCGGCTTGGATGGGCCGCCGAGATCGGGAACGACCATGGCATTTTCGTCTGTCGGTCTTGCCGGGATATATCCGCCCATCTGTCGAGCGGGCTTAGTCATGGTGGGTGTCTTGAAGGATTTAGGGAACGCTGTAGGAGCATAGGCGGTGGGAAGAGTCTTGGCTGAGGTGTTTTTATTGAGGATACAGGTGGCTTTGGTGAACCTGCTTGTTAGCTCGTTTCTGCCAGAAGTAAGATGCTCGACTCACTCTTCAAGTGTGACCTCCCTGTCCACCTCGACATCGTAATTACCAATCCTCAATGGGGTGCCTGAGGACGGTGGCCCACCTCCTATGGAAGCTATGCCCATTCTGACTGTCAGCAGGTCACATTGCCCTGTTCCGTGGTACGCACTGATCGCCTCCTTCCTCGCTCAGCAGGGCACACCTATTGCCGATAATCCTAATGAAGGCGTCTCCGTCCCACGTTTCTATCAAGTCAGCTCAAAATTTGCACTCAGACTATTATACGTCGAGAAGAGGGCACGAACTATGCTGAGAACATCAGCTTTGGAGATCGAAGGGTGGGAGACAGTATGGCACGGGCGAGCTCACCTTCTTCGTCTGCGGCTTTCTCCTGATCGACAGTCAGCTAGACATCTCATACACTGTAGAGCGATTTGAGCTTACCACTGAACAGCATAGTAGCTCCCTTCCTGCGGACTAGTAGCCACAGTATACTGTAGCTTCCCACCCCTCCCCACCGTCGCCTGTACGTTCTGTGTCAAAGACACCTTGGGGTGGAGAGGACCCTGCGGTCGACTGACATGCGAGCTCCTACTACCTCCTGGGCCCGATGGCGTGAACTGGTCCGGTCTGACATTGCGAGAAGGACCAGCGATGATCTTGGGCTCATCAATGTCGGAGTCCTCGTCGCATGAATCGGGGATAGAGATGGGTTCATTGTGGCCCGCGGCTGCTGTCGAGGGAATTTCCTCGTAGTAATCGTCCAGTCTCCTTTTGACGCTGGTCATCGAGGGCTATGTAAGGACTGGGTAGGGTAGGAAGGTGAGTGAGTGGGTAAAGCAAAGAGCAAAGAGAGTGAAAGCTTCTCAACCCTCCACCACGCGCCAAAAAGCAAGTCGCGTCACCCAGGTGCATTACGTCAGCGTGGAGCCCCGCATACCTCATGTTCCGTCGGAAACTGATTGGCCTGATGAAGGCAACGAGGCCAGAAATCCTCTTTCCACACTTTTCACTGCTTCCTTGTGTGCTTGATGCCGCAGGCGTGTGTCTTCTAGCGGTGAGGCGCAGTCAAAGTGCCGCAAAAGAAGCTCCGATGGACTCGGCGCCCACAGGGCCACGCAGAATCCTCAACCAGGCACCATCACCGCCCCAACTTTGACTGGCAAGGCCGGGATTCCGATGACAATCTCACACTGCGCTGCTTGCTGGTCAGTGGTTGAGCTGTAGATAACGTTCGAGAGGTGTGGGCTGGGTCTTGGCGCGAAGGACCTCGTCGTGATGCCGCTTGTCACAACGAGGCACGCTTGAGGCCCCCACCAATCGCTGCCTACTTCTTCCCTCGGTCCTATAAGTGGGTACCCTTGCTGATCATTACTACCCCATCGCTACGAAACCATCATGTCGCTGACCATGCCCAACAAGGAGTCTCTTGCTCCCGTCAAGCCCTCGTACTCCTCGGCGCTGCTTACTCTTGCCGACCGCATCATCGGACAGACCGCCAACACCCTCACTTCCTTGAGCTATGGTCCTATACTTCTCGCCTGTCGCATGGCGGTCATCAGCATGATGTCCGATACTATCACTCACGGCAGTCTTCGCCTCATCACCGCTGATCAGACGTATGTCTTTCCGGCACTGCCTCACGGATCCAAGGCGGTTATAGAGCCCGTTCCTGAAGTCCGGGTTATCCGGGACACCTTTTGGCTCCGACTTGTCCTGCTCGGCGATATGGGCTTTGCAGAGGCATACATGGCGGGGGACTGTGATGTCTCTGATCTGGTCCAGGTCTTCAAGGTAAGTCAAAGTTTCTGGCAGCCCAAGAGCTGATGTCCGTAGACCTTCATCCGCTCCCAAACCACAAGCGCCATTCCCGATATGTCCACCCTCTCCTCCCGCCTCTTCTCCCTCATCACCTCCTTCACCAACTCCCGCTTTGCCAACACTCTCTCGAACTCTATTTGCAACATTTCGGCTCATTACGACCTCTCCAACGGCATGTTTGCTGCCTTTTTGAGCAAGGACATGATGTACTCGTGTGCCATTTTCGGTGATCTGGATGGCGATGTCTACTGTCGGTCTCAGGTCAATGGGGGAGTCAAGGTGGGGAATCTCATCAAAGGTGGAGATATCGATGAGCTGGAATCTGCACAAATGACGAAGATCAGGTCAGCACTTGATATGTCTTTCAAACGATCTGCAAAGCTGACGAAACAGACACATCATCAAGAAGGCAGACATCAAGGCTGGGCATAGAGTGCTGGAGATCGGCTCAGGATGGGGCTCTTTCGCCATCGAGGTGAGTATCGCGATAGACACAAGACGTGTACAGCCGTACTGACGGAAGCAGGCTGTCCGCTCCACCGGTTGCACTGTCGACACCATCACGCTTTCTCTACAGCAAAAGGTGCTCGCTGAAGAACGTATCAAGGCGGCAGGTCTGGAAGATAGCATCAGTGTGTGGTTGATGGATTACCGCGCTTGAGTCAGCCGGGATCGCTCAAGTCTACATTAGCATCAGCTGATCAATCGCCAGTCTACCTGAATCGTGGAAGGGCCAATTCGACCGGGTTGTCTCTATCGAGATGGTGGAGGCAGTCGGGTAGGTCAATCCTCAAATGACTAGGTATGGATGGCGAGCTGATCACTTTAGTAAAGACTTCATTGGCGTGTACTTTGGAGTGATCGATTTGGCATTGAACGACGCCGGAGTGGCTTGTATCCAATCCATCACCCTTCCCGAGTCCCGCTTTGAGAATTGTGAGTCTTTGGCGATGATGGGAAGTATACTGATCGCCCAGATCAGCGAGATGTCGACTTTATCCAGAAGTACATCTTCCCCGGCGGCTTCTTGCCTACAGTCACTTGTCTCGTCGAGGAAGCCACCAAGGGCTCCGAGAATCGACTTGTGATTGACAGTATCGGCAATATCGGCGTGAGTCCCAGAGTCCGCTTGACCAATGCAGACCGTGGCTGATGTTACAGCCTCACTACGCTCGCACACTCCGGGAATGGCGGATCCGCTTTCTTGCCCGGTTCAAGGACACGATCGAGCCTTCTCTCCGAGCCGAACACCCAGAGATGACTGATGAGTCCGTCGAGGTGTTTAAGCGAAAGTGGATCTGTGAGTCAGCTGTTTGTCTGCTTCTTCTCATGACGTGTCGTATATGATCTGATAGTGACAGACTACTTCTGCTATTGCGAAGCGGGGTTCGTTGAGCGCGTCATTGGCGTTCATATCTTGACCTTTGTGAGTTCTCTGTGGGTTGAAAGTTGCAGTCTCCAGCCGCTGATGCTATTTAGGTGAGGGAGGGCTATACAGGCTACGGTTGTCAGGTGTACGAGTGAGGGATGGTACGAGTTAGGGATGTTGACCCTTGTTGGGCTCTCAGAACGGATGATGGTAACGACCTTTAACGACGACGATTGGGCTGCAATGTATATCCATGTCAGAAAATGTTCGCGAAGATTCAAGATAAAACTGAAACCGTCACCTTGTCGTCGACCCCACTGCAGGCATGATCGCCCAGGCCTGTATCGAGAAGAGGCCACTGCGTGACATGTAGGCTTATGTGGTGATACAAATCATGCTATAAATACAACTCCTCTCAAATGTACATGTACAATGTCTAGCTCTCGCCCTCGATCCTACCGCCTGAACAGGGCCTTCTTCGGACGGAACACAGCCGTCTCTCGGCTCGTTGAAGCGCCCAGCACACCGCGCTCCTCCAGTACCTGCCGGGCAAGTTTAAGATGATATGGTTTGAGAGGGCCCGTTGGGTGCTCAGAACCAGGTTGAAGATCTTTCGCTAGGCTCATCAGCGCCGACCCAGGAATAATCGCTGTGCCTGAAACGAGAAAGTTAGGGCAACAGAACGTACCAATCTCGACCACCTCAGCTACGAAGATCTTGGCCATACCGGCCAAGTAATGTGGGAGCTTGCTTCTATCTGGGAGGTTCTGGTCGTATAGGTCTTTGAGTAGCTACTTGGGATAAGTATAAAGGACCAATGTGGAGATGGTGACTTGCCTTCTTCATAGCTTTCGGAGGCATGACGCCCGAGCTGAACGCATCGAACCGCTTTGCATCTTCCGGACTGAGTGTACTCCGCAGAGCCCTGCAGATATCAGAATCAATATAACAAAAGCCACACATCCTGAATGTGTACTCACATTTGGTCACCCTTCATAACCTGCGCCCGGGCCTTGACACCATCCACATCAATATCCATCTTTGCCGCCGGCCCCTTCTTCGCAGCGCTCCGACCACCCATCCCGGCCTTCCCCACTATCCCAGTATTCGTATTATCCCCAGGGATATCCACCTCAACTTCCGCCCCCTCTTCCTCCTCTCCATCCCCTTCATCGTAATTATCGTCCGTCTCCCTCATCCCCGCACCTCCTCCGCCCTGTAAATCCTCCATTTGATCCTCAGTCACATCATCCCGCTCGTCTAATTCCCGACTATCATTGACGCCAGATTTGGAGCGAAACTTGGCCTTGTTCGGCCCAGATTTACCGCCCCCGTCCAATTTCCGCTTTCTGGGTGTTGTTGTTCCGGATCCGGAGCCCGTGGGAAGATGAAGACCTCGGGGAGTCGAAGCTGATGATGTGGCGTTGCTGTTTGGATTCGGATTTGGGCTGGGATGCGAAGATGTTGGAAGAGCAAGGAAGGAGGGCTGGCTGTACGGCTGTGACATCGTCGATTAGTTGACGATGAAGTGACAGCCGAGCTTCTGAATAGGCCGAGGAGTCGAATCTCCTGGAGCCGACAAGCTGACTGAGGCTGATGTCGAAAAGGGTGAAGTGAGGGATATGGTCGAACAGACAGATGGGCGCAATTTAGGCGCAGAGTGGCGAGATGGAAGTATCGCGTCCAAGGTTCCGGGGCACTTGACAGCAACCGCCGGGCTGTATCTCTCTGCTGCCCTTGACGTTCGCAGAGATGATGTGTACAACTGCATGCAGACCGACAATATCCTACACACCAACAAGCATCGAATTACAAGGCCACATCACCACCAGCCCCACTTCTCTTCGCATCATCGTCATCCTCAAAGCTATACAACGCCTCAATCTCGCTCAAGATCCGTAAGAAGTCCCCTGCACTCGTCAGCTTTATGCAGCGGTTATACGGACATAGACTACTCACATAGATAGCTTTGCGCCTTTTGTGTCCTCGTCTCTGCCCTGTTTGCCTCTGGCGAATGGTGGGCTGCGATAGGCAGCGGGGAAGTAAGTGCGTCAAGTAGCGTGGAGGCTACGAATCGGACTTTAGACACCAGAGGGGCAGAATTCACAGCTGGGAGTGTCAGCTACGTCTGGATTCAGTGTTCTAAGGGAGGAGTATCAACCCACCGATGACCTGAATGGGTATCTTTTGTAAAATAGCCAGTAAATCCGACACCACCTCGTCCTTCTCCTGTTCGCTAAACATGGCTCTGCTCCAGTCTCTTCTCATGGTTGAGCTGCTCTTCCTTCGTGAGCCGATGCCAGGTTCACGAGCGGTGTTGGTTTTGCCCAACTCTGTCTGACGCAGCTGGAGGAGTTCATCCCGGTACTGAAGGGTGATGTACCGGACCATTTGCTACAGACAACCAGTCAGCACACCTCTCAATGAGACAAAACTGTACATACCTGCGTCACATAGATGTTCGCCTGCTGGACCAAGAAGGCATCCTTCGCTACTGCCCGACTGGCTTTCGGGTCAAAGAACAAACTCCGAATATCGGCCGAAGCATGAGCATCCCAATCATCCGAAAAGCCCCTGAGGCCGTCAGTCTGTGCAGCACCAATGCTCGAGCACGGTACATACGCGATCGACCGGCCATCCGAATCCAAATCCAGCTTCAGCGGCTCCGGACAATCTTCCATAATTGACATAATCTGGTCGTAGAGGTCTGATACCTCTGTAAGGCGCATCTGAAGCATGATGCCTGTTGGTGGCGTCCTTTTGTCGTGCCGACGGCGGATCATAACTTGGCCCAGGACTAGTAAGTCAGCGATGCACCCAAAGCCGGAATGAGCAAATGCACCTCTGAAGATCTTAGAGATGTAATTGAATCCAGTGATGAGCGATACGGTATCCTCCGGCTGATCCAGGTATGCGGTCTCCGTAATATACTCGTCATCCCTAGACATGTCAGTTCTGTTCTTTAATCATGGGTCAGGTACACTTACAATTCGCTCGGTAGATCCGCGTCACATTCATCCTCCGTAAACAACGGGGTCAACCCATCGATGGCACAAATCGACCGATCGCCATCGTAAGCTAGCCAGAAGAGCCTTCTACGAAACTCTTTCTCCAGAGGCGGCATCGACGCATATGTCTATTGATCGGTGAGCAAAGTTGTGGACGTCGAGGATATCCGAATGCTAAACTGACCTCTTCTTGATGTAATCTCAGACGTATGATAGAGCCTGCATTTGCACCAGCGAGAGCGTGATGCACGTTGCTTTTCCCCATGATTGATGATGTGATTCTGCCAATCAGCGTTGTTCTGGACTTTATGGCGGAAATAGCGAGAACTCACATGTTACTCGCGATGTCAGCTTTTGTCATTTCATGGCTCAACGAGATGCGCAGAATACTTACAGATAAGAAATAGTCACTATCCGTTCAGCTTATGCGTCACGCCACATAGCACCGTTATGCCGATCGGATGAGGTTGAAACTCACATCTCTCTAGGCTGGCATGTGTCCAATCTTTGCTGAAGAATATCCTGGTCAATTCCCAGCAACGATCTACTAGCGCCTTCACCTCTCTCCTCGGCAGAGGCACAAATGCCCGCGGCACCTGTATCAGGGTCGCGGCGACCAAGCTGAAAACCATATGTGTCCAGCACTCTTCGCCTTCGCGCTCCTCGCGGTGCTCTGCCAGGTCTCGCATGAATGTCGGCCGGTGGATTGCCGGGATGAGTGGGTAGATGTAGTCGAAGAAGAGGTCGATGATGAGCAGCAGCAAGCCCCTCGGCAGGACCTGGTCGAGTGGGTTATTGATGTTTGACGGATGTATCAAATATCTTGGCGAAGAGAATGAAGGCGAGAGGTGTAGCTGAGGAGGGCCCATCGAGTTGGAGGCAGGTGTGAGTGCCGTAGTAGGCACAACAGGGGAAAGTTGGGCGCCATACAGTGGGGACGCTTTATCGGACGCGAATCCAAGTCCTTCTTCGTATGCCGACCGATGCGATGCAGAAGATGCAGAAGCGGCTACAGCACGATGTAGTGCCTCATCCCATACAGCCGTGATGCTCTTTCCTGGTAGGCTGGATTTGACCGAGCCGGGCATTCCTAGAGCAGAAGCGCCGTAGCTATTCTGACCACTAAGCGTGCCGCCCGGAAGACTGGGAGGGTAATATCCCTCGGCTGGCGGATGGGTGTACGATCCGCTCGACTGTGGCTGATGGTGGAAGCTGTCTCGGCGCATGTATGAGGGTGGATCCGGCGATTTGGTGAAGAAGCCTGAAGTTGATGCTGATGGGGAGGCGAATGTGGCATAGGATCCGCTAGGTACCTCAGAGGTATCTCGATCAGTCTTGACCTTCATAATGTACCTCAACAGGTCAGTATTCATTCTCATTCCACACTATAGCCTCGAGCCCGTATTCACTCACATGTTGGGTGGCCCTCGCTTTCGTGGCTTGTAGTCGAAGGTGCCTACGAGTCATCAGTATCAAAGGTACCGAGGACTTTCACAGAAGGGGACTCACAAGCCAAACTTAATTGGCTACAGTGTGTGCAGACATCTGCAGTGGGGCATCCGACAGATTTGGAAGTCCCAGGAGGGGGACGATCGCATTTAGTCCTGACCGATCAGCCTGCTCCAAACCCCTTGAACGCCAAGCACATCCATGAAGACTTACTTTCTGGCTCTGCAGGCTGTGGAGGACGTCAGCATGCTTCAAACCGGCAACATCGCGGTATTTCCACGACAGGTTTACTCACCATCGCAACTCTCTGTATTGTTCAGCGCCTACCTTGCCATGCAGTGAAATGTCTCAACTCACGGGTCGATCTCGTCCTCTTCACCTTCCCAGGCCCATCAGTCGCTTGACCCTTCTTCCGCGATCCACTTCCCTTCGATGTCGGAGGGGGCATCGAGCTCTCCCCGCTACTGCCCGTATCTCTTGCGGCCACACCACCGTCTTCCTCATAGCTGCCACCAAACCGACTACTCTCGGCTTCTTCCGGGCCGGCGCGCGAAAGATGAGGGAATATCTCATCTAAGGCAGCGGCGGTATCGTCGTGAATACGATCGTGCATTGCGTGATCCATGATTGGCGGCTGTAAAAGCTGAGCAGTGAGACACGTCGAGGGTGTGCCTGATCTGATCTGATTGCGATAACGGAGAAATGTCGGGAATGATTAATGAATGAGGGTAGACAAACGCGGGGTTGCTGGGGTGAATTGATCCGGGTGTTTACCCGGGCCAAGCTTAAGGAATGCTGGGTGGAATTACTCAAAGCGGGTGATTACTCTAATCAGGCACTGCCGTATTAAGATACTCGTAAGCTAGACCAGTAGTGGCCTGAACTTCTGGAGGCCGTGTCGTTACTCGTATACACAGAGTCGATATACATTCTTCCCTGACGACGAAGAGTAGTAAATCTGTACATGACACCCCCTCCCATCAAGCGCGTCCGCATAGCTCAGCCTCCCCTCTCCCAAGACAAGCGTCTCACGACGTGAACGTCCTAGATCGCGCACCAGCTTTAGGCTGCGACATGTCCCTAGGCATCTTACCAAAGTCCGGAGTTTGGATGTTAACTGTATTGATCAGCGAACAGCTCACCATAAAGGCTCGCAGCAAGGGCTATAGTACAGACACATACCAGGCGGCGGCGCGTCAACTCTGCTCTTCTTATCCTTTTTCTTTTTCTTCTTCTTGTGCCCATCATCCGCCTCTTCCCTCGGTGCAGCATTGGGGTGGTCCAGCAAGTTTCCCTCGGTGGCATAATCAAAGTCGGGGATCGAGGCCTGAGCGCCAGGGGCAGCCTTTGTCTTCTTCGATTTGCCCTTCGGAGTAGGGATTGACTGTGGTCTGTCGCCGTCGATGTCGATCGGGATAGGTCCGGAGGTTGAGGCAGGTGTCGAGGAGGATGAGACGGCCGACGACGCTTCCCGAGTCCCTGTGGGTGCGGCCACTTTGCCCGCCTTCTGTCTCTGACGCTTCACCTTGACAATCTCATCCCTCTTCTTTGCTGCTGGAACAGGTACAGGCTGAGCCATGACCGCGTCCGCGTCCTGTCCCCCAGAAGTGGAAGCCTGGGCCGAGGTTGCGAATCCCGCACGTTGATTGGCTGGGACGAACGGAACATTCTCCGGTTCCATCCTATTCTCCGATACAGCACCCCCTGCGCCCGCCTCATCGGCTGACACCGCCGCAGTCCCCGATCCACCCGGCACCGAAGCGACAGAAGGAGCGATACCAGCTGCGATTCTCCGGTTGACCTCGTCGAATGTACTGGAAGGGCGGGGTCCAACCTGCGAGGTTGGCGCAGTGGCACGCAGGGTAGATCCAAACATGGAGGATTTGGACTTAGTGGAAGGAGGCGGGGCAGAGTTGGAAGGGGAGGAGTTCGATTTAGAGGATGTGACGGTATTGCCAAATAATGCCGAGCGGGATTTAGGCTTGACGGGCATTGGGCCAGTCGAAGGACCAGCTTCGACACTTGCCCAGAGTGAGTCGGCTTTGGCCTTCGTCACGGCCATATCAGCAGCGATGATGGACATGCCAGACGGGCGTGAGGGGACGGGATATTGTTTTCGGATCGGTTCTGAGCCGAATTTGGTGTGCTCGCCTGATGGGGCTGTGGATGATTTGATTACGGGAGGAGGGGGATTATCGGTCCATTGTTTCCGGGCTGCCTTGACCACTTTGAGAATCTGGCTCGCCATGCCTTTCGCTAGCATGTGTTTGGTTTTGCACAACCGATCAATCATGGATAGGGTTGGAACGCGTAGGACGCCGATTTGGCCGAGGGTGCCGGTTGGCATGACCCAACTGATTCAATCAGCTCCTGAGCACTCACGCTAAGACGACGAGGACTTACAAGACAGACTCATCCTGCTCTCTAGCTAGATCATCTCTCCATTTATGCAGAGCGATCAAAGTTGCCGCCTCAATAGTATCCTCACTATCCTTGGGCAGGGTCTTCCTCAATAGACTTCTCCATCCGCCCGATCCCGTGCCCTCCGCCGAGTACTCTTCCCGCTCATACAGCTTCAAAGCCGTCTCTGCTGACAGCTCCAGCGTCTTACGCAGAGCCGCCTGTGGGTTTTGCCGAATAGCAGTCTGTAAGGCTTCCGTGGGTTGGGCTTCAGACGCCTCTGCGCCTGTCTCAGGCTGAGGTGTAGTGGGCCGCGAAGACATTTCGAGGAGGGCGTTACGAAGGTGGTCGTAAATGTAGAGTAGGTAGTGCGTGTCTGATCGGGCATAATCAATCATCTCTTGGGGTAAAGGTCGGATACGCCAGTCGGCCATTTGATATCGCTTATCCGCGGTGAAGTTGCAATATCGGGCAAGAAGGGCGGCGAGGGAGTGTGAAGGGTGGTCTGGACCGTCAGATGAAGAATCCTCGGGCAAGTATTAATGCACTCACTGAGGACATTCGTAGCGTGGTAAGTGTCAAAGAGGTTCACAATGTAGATGTCGAAATCTCGCTCCAGCCAAATGATATCTGAGTCCGATCCGTGGAACACCTGCTGATCAGCTTCATCACCTCCAATGAGAACGCCACTGACCTTGACAATATTCGGATCCGTCATGACGTTACCCAACTTCCCTTCTCGTATCTCCCCCCTCAACTTCAAGGTATCCACCACCCAGTCCCTCTCCCTCGTTGAAATCTGCATCAAACACGTGAATCCGAAGTAAGACCGCCAGGAGTGATGTTCCAGATCGACCGCAATCTCCTTGGCCTCCTTGAGACAAGCAACCATCTCTTCCAGTGCCTCTGGCGTATCCACAAATGTCAAGGGACATTCGTCGAGATCCATAGGTGGGATAGGCGGCGCCACCTCAAACATTCGGGTAGGATACGGCAAGTGTTGCGTTTCGTACCAATACGGATGTGCCCTTTCCTTGATTTTCTTCTTCCGGTACTCAAAATCTTTGACGTCGGTAGCGAGGGAGGGAGAGGGGATGTCGGCAGTGGAAATGGGGTGGTTGAGGGGTACCATAGAGTGAGGTTTCTCGGACAGAGTGGGTGTCCACGGTTGATTGTGCGCGGTGTTGACGGTATCGGGGAAGAGGAGTTGGGGTTTAGGGATATTGGCAAACATAATGTCTTGCGCCAGTCTGGGTCCGGCATGCTTGCCCGAAGGCCCGCCTGGGGCGAAGGGTCCAGGTAGCTTGCGTGAAGCTGCCGCTATGAAAGCAGGATCGACCTCTATTGCTGGCGCCTTCTTCTGGCCAGACACTTCGTCAAGATTGGAGTCCTGAACATCAGTTTGGGTTGCCACGACGGGGTGGAAGATACTTACGGCGTCCTCACATAAGCCATCCACCACGCTACCTACGCTCCGCCTGAATCCCTCGACGGCATCCTGCTCCTCAACGAGATGACTCCGCCCTTTGCCCTTCACTCCAGGTTTCTGCTTATCCCGATCCCCAGCCACGAGCGTCAACAGCTGCTCCGTAAGTCCCAGCAGCCTGAGACTCGTCGCATCGAGCGATTTAGCGAAGGACCGGTCGAGCGTTCGGTGGAACGACAGATCGGATTTGGGTGGAAGGGAAGCGGCATGTGTGGTGATACGATCCAGAGCAGACGTGAGGGCTGCAAGATGATCAGAGGGACCATCTGGCTGTTCTGTGCTGACGGTAGGGGTGGCGTTAATGCTGTCCATGTTGAAGGCTATATCCCGGATTGCGCGGCCTATTTCGCCAATCTCGGTGGATTTCACTGTATCGGCGGAAAATATGGTCTTCCTGGTCGACGGCTTTGTGGAGGATGAGTTTGATGGAGACCGACCGGGATACCGGGGCGCCACGCGGTATGACCGCGTGAATTGGTAGGGTACAAGAGGGGCGAGGATCGAGAAGGGCGGGATCCGAGCGCTAGAGAGCGTCAAGAGTGCAAGAATCGTGTTGAACGGCTCGATCAACGATGCCTGGGACTAGCTAGTGCTATCTGAGCGCCCGATAGCCTAGTTCAAGTCGTGTATACGAGATGTTGGGGGGTCGCGAGCATAGATGATGTTGGCTGTGACTTGCTGGATTCTGGAAATCTTTGACCTCCGAGAAGTATTACGTACGCGTTCCGAGACGTCACGTGAGCATAACGGCATCCCGGCGGAAGTATAAAAGCCTGATCCGTGCGTCAGAAATCCGAAATTTGTTCAGCGACGAGCAGTGCCAGCCATGACGGACTGACATCTCTTCCTTGTATACATCAGACCGCATACACCCCTGCTATCTCAACGTCAAGCAGAGCAGCAGTACCGAGCGGAGTGAATATACCAAGCAGTCGGAAAAAATCCGTTTTGATTTTGGCGTATAATCGGGAAAGATCCTTCGATTGACATTTCGCCATCTCACATTATGGCCGGCCCTTCGCGATCCTTGCCCAGAGTCGTATCTGGATGTTCGAGATCAGGTGTGTCTTTGCGTCTCGACTTGCGAAATTGGGTGTCCCCAGCTCACAAGACAGTCCTTCAAATACAGACTCGACCCTCATCGACCTCCACATCCCCACTTCGTGCAGCCCTGCTGCTCTCTCGCGCACCTCTTCTGACTCCCACTCCCACACCGCTCGAATCCACATATCACGCCTACAACTCACGCCTGCGCTCAGCTCTTTCCAACCCCGTCCCCACCGCCTTCTACTTCAAACCCGGCTCGCTGCCACTACGTCGATTTCAGCGCTCGGCGCATGAGGCTGACGTCGAGGCGTTTGGGCCTCGATTAGCTGGGAAGGCTCCCGATGTCGGGGAAATACCGGCAGAGCTGGATGTGGATGTCATGGAGCGGGATCACTGGGTCGAGGCGGATAAAGAACGCGGGGAGCGGAGTCTGGAGAGAATGCCAGAGGAAGAGGTGTTTTGTTTGGTGGACAATGGCGGAAAGTGGGAGTTTCCGGGAACGGATGTGAAGAAGGGTGAAGGTCTGGATGAGGCTGTGAACCGGAGTCTGGTCGGTGTCGAGGGAGAAATGGGAGGAAAGGGGATGAATAGCTGGATCGTGACGAGAAAACCTATCGGCGTGGTCCGGAATGGGGAGAGCAGAGTAAGTGCAGATTCTGCTGGCATAGCCAATACCTCAAGGGCACGAACTCGATTGCTGATACTGCAGACGTTCTTCGTTCGTGCCCATATACTCGCAGGCGAACCATCGCCCTCTTCATCCGCAACCTGGAAATCATGGGCTTGGCTCACTCCTTCCGAAATACAATCTAAATTGTCTCAACAAGGCGGGGAGGCAAGCTGGGATGCCGTCAAGGGCATGTTTGGAATACCATCGGAGTCCGAAGAAAGATCATGAGCATGAACCAACACTTGTAAAGCCAGTTTTTGCTCCGACTTTAGGCAGCCACATTGGCATTTGCTTTAATTCCCCATGGCTACCCTACGCAGCAGTACGACAGATGTAGCGCTCCTTATGTCCTCCCGTCGGGTTAGATGCTATGCTGTGCTCGATATGCTATATTACAACAACAGATGTATCCTAAAATGATTGAC
Organism: Dioszegia crocea; assembly: GCA_001600615.1. Classification (NCBI taxonomy): domain Eukaryota; kingdom Fungi; phylum Basidiomycota; class Tremellomycetes; order Tremellales; family Bulleribasidiaceae; genus Dioszegia; species Dioszegia crocea. The sequence continues at coordinate 2,251,932 of BCKK01000002.1, forward strand.
GTCACCGTTCTACCCCTCTGAGATCATCTCCGGATCCATCCCCAGGGCCAGCCAACAACCCCTCCCTTTCTCCTCTACCAGGATCGACGTTATCCCTCCTTTCCTCCGACGCCTCGTGATACAATGTCCGCTCGCCCCTAGGCTGCTCCCTACGATCCAATCTCCAAGGCAAAGACGTCGATGATTCCGATGATACATGTCGCGCCAGACCCCGCGACCGTCGATCTCCTGTCCCCTCTTCTATATCGTCCGCATCGGACAACACCATGCTGGACCGCACCAGATCCTGACTTGCTCGTGATCGTTCTCTTCTCGTCGCTCGGCCTGCAAGATCTTTCCCATCGTGCGCGTTCTGGGCCCGACCGAGATGTATATCTTTGGTAAGGATGAGGCAAACAATCGGGGGGAAGACAGCTACGATGCCTGCCGCGAGTACGAGAATGTACCTATCGCATCAGAATTCTGACAGATACTCGGAGCTTACATGATATTGTGATAAGCCTGAATAGCGCCCATCCTGACCGGATCCCCCATCGGGTACTCCACAATCCGCTCCATACTCCCATACAACTCCTTGACGAGGGTTACGTTGCCCGCCGCACCAGGAACGGACCGTTCTAGCTCTATGGGCATCCACGTCGTCCATATTCCCGTAGCCATGGCTGATCCGACCGAGTTGCCGACTTCCGACAGCAGTAGAACAAGGGCAGTAACTGTTGCGACGTCGACATGGGCAACCGAAGCCTGGGCAGAGACCTGGATAGCGATGGCTGCGAAGCCACCGCCGATACCTTGTAGGACTTGGCAGAGAATCAGGTCGGGGACCGTGCCGGATGATGAACGGGCGCGAATCATGGCTAGGCAACCTGAAAGGCGGATAATCAATCCGAGAACTAACATGTACTGCGATATTAGCACAGGCGAACGTATAACAGTAAATGAGGCTGACCTTGAATCGATGGGTCGCCCACATGACTGCTCCGCCAATGATGCCAAAGACAGTCATGACGAGACTTTGTATAGCGACAAAGTATGTCAATTCGCGATAGGACCATTCTCGAGTGACATAGACATATCTGATGCGTCAGGTCTGGTACATGCCGATTCTTCCGAAGTAACTCACGAATAGAGGTATGTATATTGCAGGTAGAAACTTGTAAAGTCGAGAAAACCGATGAGACATGCTCCAAGTATAGGACCTCGACCCAGCCAACGCATCGGGACCACGGGCTTGGCGGGGTACTTGGCCTCGTAGATGACAAACACGGGAAGTAGGATCAGACCTAGGATGATCATGATGAACTGCAGTGATGAGCTAAGCTTTCTAATCCACGATCGAGAAATTCTCAACTGACCAGTCCAGGATTATGCCATTTTTGCTCTGATTCCCGCTTCAATAAGCCAAACGGCAGTAGAATCAACGCCAGCGAAGCGGCAATGAGCAAGAGACCGATAAAGTCCATCTCGGATGCGGCATCATAGGCTGCAGTCGACCATTTTCTGCATGACGTCAGCTTTTTACAAGTTGGGTTTAGGTCGCTGAAGCTGACCGTTTCAGTGCAGGCCTAGTCCGTTTCGATTTCTGCAGTTTGCGGATCTTCCACTGAGCCCAAAGCAGAGCAACAATCATTGGTGATAGTGATATCGGAATGAGGATGGCAAACTGTAGACCGTGTCAGCCAACCACTAAGACCGCACAAGAATCCAGCCTACCATTCCATATCCCCATCTCCTGAATGTATCAGCTGACGCCCTTTCCACTCAGAGCATCTTGGGGACAGAAAAGCTTACCAGTTCGGTAGGACTCGCTGAGCAATTTCTGCAGAGACGAAGTTATTTATGATAAATGGAGCAGAGATAAGGCCTGTGACTAGACCACTGCCGAGTGTCAGTTTCACTCGCTGCGTGTAGTCTGACTTGCTTGTGCAACTCACCGCCAGCGCAAATTCGTCATATCCGCAATGACAATCAATTGTAGCATTTGCAAACCCGTATAGCCAAACGCCTAAAAAGGTCAGCTATCTGCACTTTAAGAGTCGGAGGCATAGCTGACGTAGAAGATTTCTCCAGCTGCTATTTGCCTGATGTCGTTCGCGGTGGCTATCACGACCTATGATATGAGCAATGGGTCTTTCCACCTCTTAACATGATGCAGAGCGGCAACTCACATATCCGAGCACATACAGAATCGTCACAATGATGAATGTCTCCGCACGTCCCACCCTTCTAAATCAGCGGCAGTAGCGTCAAGGTGGAACTAGTAGAACTTACACATCGGCCAGCTTCGCCATGAGTGGTTTCCCGACGGCTATGATGATCGCCTGCACTGTCCCAATCGTTCCAGATAGTGAGTGCTCAAGCACAGCAGATGTACTGCCAAGTCAGCTATGGAGGGGAATATCACTGGCGGACCTACGCGTATTGCAGATACTGCCACGTTGTCAGACCATCCAGTGAGTAAATATACGCAGATAGACCGATTCTTCCAGTCAGCTACAGGGCTGGACGAAGTCCGGGTTAGGTTGAGCTTACCCAATGAACAGCAACCACTGGCTCTTTGGTCCCCTGAAATTCAGCAATGATCGCTCTACTCTGGCGACGGCACTCACCAGACCTGCTGTACCTCTTCAGCCGTCCGAGCACCCCTACCTCCCCTCTCCTCAAGCCCAATCTCCTCATCAGGGCTCTCTGGTATTGCCCTCCTGCTCCCACTTCCAATCCCTGATCTCGGCGATTCTCCCTCTGGACGCAGCTCAGTACCTATTGATAGACCGAACGCAGCTGCACTTCCACTCGAGGGGATATGTGAGTGACCTGACGGCGTCGAGTATGAGGGCAAGAAGTACCCATCCTCCTTCCCTGTTCTGACGTCTGAAAGTAAAGGGGTTGATGGGCGGGCATCCGATCGGGTCGGGGATTGAGAGCTGGACCCCGAGGAGAATGACGAGGGGAACAGGGGCATTTCTTGGAGGCGGGAAGGTCGGTAAGTGACTATGGCGGTCTCATGTGGGCTAATCCTTGGATGTTATGTATGATTTATAGAGATGTATTGTCGGCCGATGAATGAGAAGCATGTCCATGTTTAGATTTGATACAGGGATCATGGAATGCGGGGCTCCGACCATGTCAACTCCCCCGGAACCTTACGTCGGACAAAGGACAAGCTGCAAAGCTCATCTCAATCCCAAAGTGCATTCATCCATCCATACACCATCGTCGATATGATCATCAGACCAGCCTTGAGAGGCGTCAACGAGGCGGTAAGATCGGCGACATCCTATCGGCCTGTCACAATTGCGCGGAATTTACTCTCTGCAACAGCAGGCCCCTCTTGTGTTCGCTCGGCACCAATCAGTCGGAGGTATGCCTCCAAGGCCAAGCGGAATAATGTGGTCACGAAGGAGAGATACAATTTCAACACTTCTTTGAACTTCACAGATGAGCTGGATCCAGATGTAAGCTGCAAGATTAGCGCCAGCTTAGGATCTCAGCTCATATGGCAGCACGTAAACTATCGTCGAGTCTCAGCGTCAGAAATCTCTAATCGCCGAGAACCACCTACGAGAGTCAAGATGCTAGTCCGTGATTTCATCGATGACAGCTTGTACAATGTAAGCCGCAGCGTTCCCGTCTGTTCTGATGAGAGGAACTTAGCTGACCCGGTCGACAGGAGCATTACGGCTACTTCTCACGGAATGCCACCATCTTCACGCCCCCTTCTGAGGGATACGATTTTGGCTCATTTCGAGATGCTGCTCATTTCCAAGAAGCAGTGGCGGAGAGATATGAGGCCGAGTATGGGAACATGGAAATTGAGGCTGAAGCGGAAGAGGGAGACAAGGGGAAAGCAGCCATACAGGCGAAAGGAGGCTTAGGGCGTCAGGTCTGGCATACTCCAACGGAGCTGTTCAAGGTGGGTCCATCCTCCCAGAAACTCTCGCAAAGCTGATTTAGTAGCCGTACTACGCTCGGACATTGGTCAAGCCCATACTTCAGACGTACAAACTTAACCACTTCCCATATCAGGATTTAATCATCTACGAAGTCGGAGCAGGGAACGGATCCTTCATGGTTGATGCGTTAAAGTACATCCGGGATGAACACCCGGATGTATTTGAGAGAACGAGGTATAAAATCATCGAGATCTCTCCGGCTTTGGCAAAGATTCAGCGGAGCCGAGCGGAGAAGGAGGGATTGGGAGACAAGGTCGAAGTGATAAATGAGGATGTCATGCGGTGGAGAGGCGGAGGTGTTGAGCCGTGTTTCGTTGTGGCTCTAGAAGTCTTCGTGAGTGTCTTCCACGCCTCTCGCCATACTGTCCATCAGCTCACATCAAAGGACAACTTCGCTCACGATATGATACGGTACGACCTCCGTACGCTCGAACCCCTCCAGGCCGTCGTATCGATAGACCGCTCCGGCGACTTCTCACTGCTCTACGAACCACTCACCGATCCCCTCCTGCGCCGAGTGATGGCATACCGCCGTCTTCTCCCACCATCACCGTCCACATCGCCTACACTCCCTTCTCCACTTCTCCGCTCTCCCCTCCTCCGATCCATGTACACCGCCCTTCCCTTCGCACCAAATCTCTCGTCTCCTGATTGGATACCGACCAAAGCGACGCATTTCCTGGAACGCCTACGGGATAGATTGCCGAATCACCGGCTTATGGTCGCTGATTTTGACTCGTTGCCTGAGGCGGTTGAAGGACGGAGTGGACCGGTTGTTCAGACGCGATATGGCGGAAGTATGGTTCCCTGCGAGACATTCTTGGTTAAACAGGGTTACTTCGATATCTTCTTCCCAACAGGTTCGTGTATTCAACTCATCAGTCAGTGCACTAGCTAAGATCAGACTTTGAGCTACTGAGAGATACCTACTCCCTTATAATGAACTCCCCAGCCATCACAGATCCGCAATCCGGCAACAACCCATCCCAATCAGTTCCCCAGCGCCCCAAACAACAGGCTTCTCCACGTGCAACAACCTCGGCCACCCCTCATCCACTCACCGCCGCCCTCTCCTCTGTCCCACCTCAACTATCCTCTGACTTCTTCTCGCCACACCCCCTCTCGCTACCAAGTAGCGGGACAGGCGTGCGAGGGTTCCGCAGGCGACAGGTGCAGATCCACACACATGCGGAGTTCATGCGTGAATATGGGCCGGAAGAGGTGGGCATGACGAGGACGGGAGATGGGGAGGGAGTCATGGTGGGCATGTATAAGAACGCCAAGATGATGTTTTAGGGAGGCAAACGGACGATCAACAAGCAGAGTTGCGCAATTTTTATCAGTGCTAAGGTGTATCTAAGCGATATATTTGGTCAACATTGCATCTCCACTGTCATGAAGTGCCCTGAATCTGCCGCATCTACTGCATCTCCTAGACTGTCTGGAAAGTCCATACGTCCGCACTCATATTACAACACGCGTCTAACATAATATCGCCATTGCTCTACGTCACGCCGCCCATACACTCCCAATAGCAGCAATGACGGGTTCCCACCTCTTCAACCTGCCTTCCTCCCCTTCCTCTACAGTCCGGACTAACCATCCTCCCCCAAACTCCCTACCTCCTTCTCTCGCTCGCGCCCGGAGCCGCTCCTCGGCATCACACCAGAACATCTTCCACTTCCCATCTGGGGTAGTGATGAATCCGTTGGCTCTCTCCGCATACCACTTATTGACCGGATTATCCGCCCTGCTCCGCCAGACCAGATCCCTTCCTCGTCCCTGACCGCTTAATGACCCCTCGGAGGGGTTCGCAGCATCCAACAAACCCAAACCGTACGTCTCGTCCCGCAGCGCCACCCACAGGAAATCTACCGTTCCATCTCCTTGATGTGAGGGGAGTACAGCGAATTTGTCAAGGTAACAGATTCCTTCGGCCGTAGTGTCGGGTTCGGTAGTAACTACCGCTGCCCCAGCGTAATCACCAATGACAATCAGGAAGTCCATATCTGTTTCTAGCCTTTTGTAGAACGCCTCTTGGTCCAGTGTCCGACGGAATGACGCCTCGAGGAGTCGATTGAGGGCCGGCCGATCAACCTCATTCAACGACCGAAGGACCTTGACGGGCAGTCCTTTCCGGATCAGCGTGGGGGTATCGCGAGTGAGTCGGCCTTCGGACTCGACGAGGAGGGCATGGGGGAGACTGGCAGAGTGTGCAGGTTTATTGGTTATAAGATTGGCAATCATGGCTGCTGGACTGCGATGGGAGACGAGGAGCGCGGATGCATCGCGTGGCATGTGGGCCAGGCAGGAGTTGGCGAGGGAGAGATTGGACAAAGCTGTAGGATGGGATTGTGACCAGTGAGGCTGGTACGTGTCGTTGATGAAGGAGTATTCCGAAGAGAGGTTGATGGAGAGATGGGGAAGGCCTTGTCGGGCATATGACGGGATACCGCCCTCACGGTTGATGATGAGTAAACGGAGCGGGGTGAGGTCGACCGTTGTTCCGGCTGGACCAGGTCCGATCGGTGCCGCAGCCATCGACTCAGCCAGTGCCTTCAGCACGGCGTCCGCTCCGACCCGCTGTGTCCTACATCCTGGATCTAGCGCCATTGGCAATAAGACCGGGATCTCCCCTTCGCCTACTGCTCGCCTCACATGATCCAGACCCTCCTCCTCCACAAAGACCTCGCCCTCTCTCCTTCCTTCGCCAGCAACTCCGAGTCCATCCGAATCCGACTTGCCAGCTATTCTCGCTACGGTCGAAAGGATGGGTCTGGCCCCTGCTCCCAGTCTCCCCAACGCCGCAACAACTTTCTCCAGGTCCCGCAGTACAATCTTCTTCTGTCGCTGAGCGGCAGCCGCATCAGATGGCTCGGTCGATGGAAGGTCATCTCGGTCTAGTACAATGACTGAGACCAGGCCCAGCTTCTGCAAGTGTGCCATGCCCTGACATATTGAGTTGAGCTGCAGGTCGGTGAAGGGTCCCTGTATTTTGACAAGGGCGGGGTGTCGTACAATCGGATTGAGAAGGGCGGTGACAAGCGGGTTGTCTGCTTTGGGAACGGCATCCGAGGTAACTGGAGCAAGAGCAGCCTCACTGCCAGGCTGTGGTATAGAGGGGGCCATGGGCTGGATGGGTGCTTTGGCTGATGGGGATCCGAAGGGGGAGGATGGGGGTTGGCCGAAGGATGAGAGGTAGTTTCGCGAGTCTCGCATAGAGGGACTGGAACGAAGGATGGACAGGATGAATTCCTGAGTGATCAGTTATAGGCCATTGGGTCTGTGGGGTTGGCTTACATTGTCACTCTCTATCCGTTCCTCGTGAGAGGCCGAGTCGTACAATTGTCTGCGAAATTGCTTTGCTGTTAGTCCCAGGCTGCCGCCTTTCAATCAAGCGATAAGAGAAAGCTCACCTGGGCGCGAACCATGTGTGGAGACAGACAGCTGACAGCTGGTCCCCTAGAGGAAGAGCCTCGAGTTGCGCGACCCGGCACCTGCATTTTCAAAGATTGCATGGCTGGGGCGGACGGGATGACGGGGTGGGGGATTGGCGCCCCTTTGCGACCCAACCGGTCTCTTTCGGGTGATAGTGGGCTATGCGGAGTCCGCAATGCAAGTGAGGCCTACGAGAGGGGGAGTGAGGGGGTAATGGGCTCTGCTCATGCGAGAGATGCTGTTATGATACGGCAATCTGGATATCTGAGCTCCGCTTACTCGCTTTGCCCATTACCAAATCAGATCGAAAAAGCAATTGCCAGAATATTACGATACGGTACAAGGGTGCTTGGTCTGATGCAGGCCCATCCAGAGCTCTGACAGTGAGCAGGCTGAAGGGATAGCAGGAGCGATAGCGCCTGAAAGTACTGCTGTACATGTACCGCATATGGAATAGCGACGTGATGCTCCCCTCATCTAGTAATCTGTATCCTTATCCGCCAAAGCCGGCATCGCCCGATAACCCCTTCACCGCCCTAACCATAGGGCCCTCCTCATAATGCTCCGCCTCGCAGCGCCAACACCAAGTGGATAACTACGCCCGCATCGATCTTGTAGTCCTGGATAGTCTTTTCGTCCGCCCTAATTAATCAGCAAGTGGTTCATTTCGCTTCATCAATCCCGTGGATGAGTCATCGTTTTCTTCATCCGACCGCGAAATCCACTAAGCTGGCATTGGAGAAGTCAAAGTGGAAGTAGACTTACATCGCTTTACCGGCGTAAATCAGACGCTGTTGGCTGGGGGGAATACCGGCCTTCTCCTCGACTCTTTCCTTCACTTTTGATATCTAGAAAAAGCTGTCAGCTGATCGCTGATTATTACAAGGAGTTCTTTCCTGGTGAAGACGTACGGGCCACTCAGGCTGGACATCTATCTCAACCTGGAGGCATCAGCAGAGCTTCCCGTATGTGACTGTCATCACAGAAAGTTCCAGCAGATTGGTGCCGAACAAGACATACCTCCTTCCCTGTAAGGGTCTGGTCTCGTCAGCTTCGGAAAACAAGACAAATTTACGATGTGAAGCTCACCTTGACTGTCACGAGCATTTTGAAGATCCGCTATCTGTGTTTGAGGGTAGGGCAGGTGTTGATGGGTGGATGATGATGCAAAAGACAGACAAGCTTCCCGCCAAAATGAAGGTGGCGCGGACGCGTTTCATATGGTGGTCCGTGCGTGCATTATTTGCGGTCGTGTCGCTGAGACGCTGAGGCTTGAGTGCGAGGCACACTGCGGCAGCCTTGGCAAGTGAGACAGTAGCCTATGCTTGGGCATGCACATCGGGCTATTCTTAAACGGTCGCACCGAAATCCCAAGCTACAATCATCATGAATCACCAAAATTCTACTCTAGGCCGGTGTTTGTTGCGCTGTAATCTATGAGTCCTCTCGCTCCGGACATGATTGCCGTGCCTTTCCATCTCCCTGATGGCGCTCTGACAGGTCTTGCAGACTGAATGTCTGCGCTTCATAGCTGTTCGACAGACTTGACCAGTGAGCGAGAGCCCCGGCAGCAAAGTGGAGCTTCTACGCTCATCCCTTCAGCTTCAATCCTCGAGAGCGTTCATCATCTCCTCTTCCTTGTCCCAACCCTCCCGTAGCTTCTTCTTCTCTTCGTCCTTCCTGGCGTTCCTTCCCAAGCCCTCATCGGGAATGCCCGCCAGCGCCGCCGCGAGCATCTGGGCCGTGATCAATCGGTGGTAGGCTATTGCGCGATTTTGCAATTTTTTGATCGTTCCGCTGACGGCCACTACGCGGGGGATGACAGGATGACCGTTGAGGTCGCGAAGGAGTGTGAGGGATGCCCAGAGGGTACGGTAGTGGGGTCGAGAGACGCGAAGGATGGTCAGAGTGGTGTAGGGAGAATGATAGACGACTGTAGTGAATTAGCTTTGCTATACCTTGCCGTACAGAGGTAGTCGTTGTGTTCAGATGCCATGAGGTATAGCGCAGGGTCAGCTTACCTTTAAAAGAACTAGCCAAACGACCCCAACCCTCATCTCCAAATACATCAAGCACATTCGCCCTCAATGCCCTGAAAACCACTGAGGCTCCGTCGTCCCGGAGTTTCAGCTGACCCGACAGATCAGGATGAGGCGCTACGAATGGCACCAAGGGTAGAATGGGGAGAGCATCCTCCTCGTCGTCGTCTAGATCATCCTGATCTGGGCTGAAGGTAGAGATGGGGTCGTTCGGACCAGTTAGGGCGGTACCGATGTTTGGGGTAAAAGCGGAAGGAGAGAGGAATTCTACGAGGATGTGCCGGTTCTTGAAGCGGACCATGGCAGTAGTGTTGGCCTTGTGAGGAGCATGTGCCCTACTCTATATAGATATCGAGAGTAGACAGTCGACGCTTCAGGCGAACTTTTGAAGATGCGGAAAAGTTTCCGTCGGAAACTCGGTGGCCAGTCACGTGACTTGGCTACTTACGTCACCCATCATACGCGTCAACAAATGTCTGATGTGGCACGGATGATTTCTTTCACCTCACTATACCTTCACCCTTCTCCTTCTATACAACTATCCAGGTCACTGCCTGTGCTCATCGCGACACCTCGTCAGGGACATCATGAGTGGTCCCCGGACGAATTTGTCCGATATGCTCGCGAGGCTGCCGGGAGGAGGGGTGGGCAGTGGAGTGGCGAAGGGAGGAAGCGAACGCGCTGGGCCGAGCTCGACTAGGGTATGTCTACCTCACGAGGGGCAAGCATGATCTCTGAGATTGATGATATCTGACTTGACAGCCACAATTTGTACTCGCCCGGACGGCATCAGCTGGTCCATCACGACAAACAGCATCCGCAACGCGTAAGTTTTTCGCTGATTGACTCTGCGTGCGAGATCTGGACAACGACTGATCGAGGACAGAATCAAATCCTATCCCTCTACATCGTTCCACTCCCAATCTCGCGCCGACGTTCAACAATTCGTCTGCGTCCCGATCGGCTCCGAAGGATACACTAGGATCGGCAGTCCTGACGCCGAAATCGATGAATGGTTCGCCAGTGTATCGCGCGAGTACGAGTCAGAAACCATCTGGCGCTGCTTCGATGTCGTCGAACGCGCTGCCCTCTGCGCCTGTACAGAAAGGCGGATCTAAGCTTGACTCCGTAAGTCGATTATTCCTGAATTTACATAGGAAAGTTACTGATTAGTCAGATTCCAACCGAGCGCTTGATGACGATGATCATCAAAAATCAGGCGGAGCAGCTGGAGCTTGCCAAGCAGAAACAAAGTATAGGGGATGATGACGACTGGATGGGAGAAGATCCAGAGATGATTGATGGCAAGATGTAAGCTGGTTGTCTACGACTCGTGATGGTGGCTTACAATGTAGTGCAATGCTGGAATCCAGGCTGAAGGATCTCACGGCAGCCATGACGGCTCGGCTATCCGCTCCAAAACCTTCGGAACAGATATCGTCGGGCTCGACCGCTCGGTCGGAATATTTTGCTGCCCAGCAGCAACAGGCGCCGGCGTCTGGTCCAGGACATCCCCAGATTCAACCTTCCACGAGATATCCCACCCCGCCCACCAACAGCGGTCCAAGTCGGACATTGACGAGTAACCGTGACCGTCCTCAGCAACATAGCGACAACAGTATGGACGGCGGGAAACCACTTGCGGCGCATCATGTCATTTCTGAGGACGAGGACGAGGAAGTGCCGCTGGCGAAATTAAAGGCATTTCCTGTTCGACGGAGTAAGGTCATGGAGGCGGATGACTACGATATCGCCATGGCGGAGCAAGAAGACGAGGCGGGACCATCAACTCCTTCTGCTCATCGAAGAGCCCAGGCGGAGATTGAGGATATACCACCCGAGGCATTCTTCTCTTCCCCTCCTTTACCCATCTCTCGACCCCCGCAGCACCATCAGCACCCGGTGCGCGTCTCGGCGTCCGCCACTCGAGCCATGCAGCCTGGTCCGTCGACTCAGGCAAGGGCCGGGCCGGGTCCCGGGACGATTGCCCGTACTCAGGCCCTCAGAGGTCCTCGACCTTCTGAAGGATCGTCTGTGTTGCCTCCTCGAGAGGAAGAGCCTGAAGAGCTCGAAATCGAGGTGATACATCCGTGGTCTAAAGAGCTCAGCCAGCGATTGAGGCAGACGTTCAGATTGCCAAAGTTCCGGAAACATCAGAAGGAGGCGATAGATGCCACTATGGGTGGGAAAGATGGTGAGTCAGCTGTGCCGAGCTCAGCTAATATCCAGTATTCGTCCTCATGCCGACTGGAGGAGGGAAGTCCTTGACCTGTAAGTTTCGCTTGCTTGCTTTGTAGGTCACCAAGCTGACGCTCAGATCAACTACCCGCAGTGTGTACAACCGGTGTTACAAGCGGTGTGACTTTCGTCATCTCTCCCCTCATTTCTCTTATCAACGACCAAACACGACATCTACTCAGACTCGACGTCGCCGCATTGGCCTATACTGGCGACATGACGCCGTCCGACAAAGCGGATGCTCACAAACAGCTATCCGAGCCCAATCCCTTTGTGCGCGTAGTCTACGTCACGCCAGAAATGATGTCGATGGGTGGGCAGATCAAAGGTATCATGCGGGACTTGGTGCGAAGGAAGAAGCTGGCCAGGTTTGTGGTTGATGAAGCGCATTGCGTCTCGCAATGGGGCCATGACTTCCGATCTGATTGTAAGTTGATCGGCATCGTGGGAAGGGGCACACGGCTGACTTCCAGATCTCAAACTTGGTCAATTACGAAAAGACTATCCCTCGGTGCCGATCATGGCTCTTACTGCGACTGCCCAAGTCAAAGTTCAGGAAGATATCATTCGTTCCCTCGGTATACAAGGTTGCGTGATCTTGCGACAATCCTTCAACCGGCCGAATCTCGCTTATGAGGTCCGACCCAAGAACAAGGACATCCTGGCGGATATCGTCAAGGTCATCTACTCTCAGCAAGTCGATCGGAAACATGTACCCGGAATTATCTACTGCGCGAGCAGAGACAAATGCGAGATGCTGGCCAAGACATTGAGGGAGGAGCATGGGCTTGGAGCGCAGCATTACCATGCGGGTATGGCGAAGGGGGATAGGCGTAGAACACAGGAAGGGTGGCAAGAGCATGAGTTTGAGATCATTGTCGCTACTGTGGCCTTCGGGATGGGGTGAGTTTTCCTTTCAGAGACTCACATGCCCAAATGCTGATCCTGCAGTATTGATAAGCCAGATGTCAGATGTGAGTAAATTCCAGGCACTCAGCGAATATAGCTGACGTCCTAGTCGTCATCCACCACTCTCTTCCCCGTTCACTCGAGGGATACTATCAGGAGACTGGTCGAGGTGGACGAGATGGAAAAGCCTCTGTATGTATTTTGTACTACAACTACGCCGGTAAGTCTCAGCTTCTCCAAAGAATCGACATCAAGCTGATGACTAGATGGCAAAAATATGCTTTCCATGATCGACAAAGACCAAGTACTCGACCAGGCTCAAAAGGATCGACAAAAGGACAGCATAAGCGAAGTCCTACGGTTCTGCCACAACAACACGGATTGCCGTCGTGTGCAAGTCCTATCCTTCTTCAACGAAAACTTCGACCCCATCAACTGTAATGCCGGTTGCGACGTTTGTCTCTGCCGAGATACCAAAAAATACGAAATCGAGGATGTTACCGAGGACGCTATAACCGTCATCAAACTTCTGCAGAATTTCGATACGGAGGATCGAGTGACGATTGTCAATGTCACGGAGATCTGGAGAGGACAGTTGAAGGCTTCCACCAAGAACTTTGACGGCAATGAGTATTTCGGAGCTGGGAAGCATTGGGATCGAACAGATGCGGAGAGGTTGATTCAGTGGTTGAATATCGAGAAGGTGTTGTCGGAGTTTACGGTTGTCAATAAAGGTGGATGGAGTAACTCATATCTCTGCGTGAGTCTTTTGCGCATCTGGAGAAGCTCGACGCTGATGTGAGAAAGCTCGGCACTAAAGCTCGGGATGTGCTGCAGGGCAAGAAGAAAATCAGCCTCGACTTCCGCATGAAATCTCCCGTCAAAGGCAAAGCGGCTCCACTTCCCAAATCCAAATCTACCGGTTCGATTGGCGTCAAACGCAAATCCGGCCAGTCAGACCTCGACGGGTTTGCCAAACCTACTCAGCGGATCATCTCGAACCCCCTCGCTCGGAAACGGTCCCTGCAGCAGATTGCGGCAGAGGAGGCTGCATTTGATAAGTCTGGGTGGGGAGATACGGACAATGAGGATGAGGGGTCTTCGGAGGAGAGACCAGGATATCAGCGGGCTGAGGTGGATCCGATTGTGCTGAGTGGGGATGAGGGAGAGGCACCGGTGCCCAAGAAGAGAAGAAGTGTGGGGACGGCAAGAAAGGAGCTGGGTGGAGATGGCTCGACGCCGGCTGGAAGTGGGAAAGGCAAGGGGAAGGCGAAGGAGGTGCCGGATAGGTCTGGAAATGGAACACCTGTGGAGAAGTGCCTACTTGCGCTCAAGGAGGTGGTGAAGAAGGTGAGTCTAGTGAGACTCCAGCGGACATGTTTGCGATGGATACTGACCAAGCAGGAATACGCGGCAAATACCCACGCTCCCCTACTGCCAGAGTACGCCTTGGAAATGCTGGCTACTACTATGCCTACGAGTAAGTTGGCTACGCCCGAGCATAACAAGAGTCTAGCTGACGAGGTAGATATGAATGACCTCGAAAAGACTGAGGGCGTCACTTCTGCACATGTCAAGCACTACGGGATGAAGATCCTCGGAGCCACGATCAAGTACCTCAAATTACAGGAGAAAGCCAATGGGATCTCTCCAGGTGGTCAGGGCTCGAGGCTACCACCGAGCGCTGCGCCACGGCCCAAGAAGGCTCCGGCCGTTACCGGAGAGGATGAGGAGGGGACACCGAGCGCCGCTCCGAAGACTGCTAGGGCTTCGACACTAGCATCGGCCGCCAAGAAACCAATCAACTTAACCCCGCTCACTGCCAAATCCGTCGTTTCCAATATCCAATCTTTCGCGTATAAACCCAAGGTCGGATCGACATTACCCATCACGGCGTATGCCTCGGGATCGGCAGTGCGGGCGGGATCTAGCGGATCGGGGATGGGTGCAGGGACACCGTCAGGGGAGAAGAGAATCACATTGAATACTCTCAATAAAGGTGGTCTGCCGAGACCTAAATTTTAGGCCTATGTTGATTGTCGGCGGAACCAGGGACCAGTTTGGGGCTACTGTCGTAGGGGCAAACTATGCTGCAGGTCATACATGTATGTTCAATTGTAGCTACAGGTTGTGAAGAATGGCCTAGCCTTTGAAACCCCTCGCTCGAGCTCGCTCGTAGACGCCCTGCTCCTTCTTCTCCTTCAACCCCTGCGCTTTCCATTCGTCAAGCGTCTCGGGCCATCTAGGCAATACGTCGCTAGCGGGCGCCTCGTGTGCCAATACTACCATCACGTTATCCTCTGCGCTCATTCGTGTCAGACCACCAATATCTTGCACGCCTCGAGCGGGGTCAACAAGGAAGGGAACTTTCCCATCTGATACGGGCTCCGTACCGCGGGGATCTGGACCGGACGTTGAGGGTACTGGGAGGAAGGTTTCTTGAGAATGGGCAACGTCGGCACCAAGTAGCACATCTGGCATGTTAGTGGGACTGGTCTACGAGGGGAGATGAAGACTCACAACTAGGCGGAGAAGTCGATACTCGTGCCAGACCCATGATTTGCCCGACCGTGTGCTATACGATCAGCATGCGATTGTAGGGAGAGAACAGATGGCTTACTCCAGGCGCATGAACAAGCCAGAAACTGCCATCGCCAAACCAGTCTACCGCCTCATCAAAGCACGCCACCTTGCCCCAAGCCTTCTTCCCACGTCCTTCCACATCCCACGCATTTCCCTGCTCGTCAGGGAATGGCAGCTCAAAGATCGTCCGGTCCTTCAACCAGCTCGATGGCCATGACGAATCCTTATCCTCTGGATACCCCTTGCCTATCCCCTCTAAAGACCCAGGACCTACGACTACCAAAGGATCGAAGGACGACACCGTGTCGAGATTTCCGAAGTGGTCAAAGTGTTTGTGGGAGATGATGAGCGTCTTGATCCGTGACAGATCGTATCCGCCCTCCTGAAGCCGCGAGACTGGATGACGATGTGGCTCAACTTTCCACGTCTCCAAAGCGGGCTTTGTGACTCTTCAATCAGCTCGTACCTTGGACATAGAGCGGAGTGTACTCACGGCGTGAAGTTCTCCGGATCCTCCCTGCATCCCAGATCAAAGAGGACTGTCTCGTCTCTGTGCTCAACTAGAAAGCTGAATGCAGGGATCCACATCGTTTCGCCTTCGTTAGCGAACGAAGATATGGCTGGCAATGGAGCCAGCAGCTTCGATGAGTCCAGTATGGACAAGGAGACTTTCGCCTCATCATTCGCCGGAGCGGGTATAGGTGTCCAAGGGTACTCGGATGGAGCTGGAGGTCGTAGCCGCGGATCGTTCTGCTTGTAGTCGTCAGGCATATTTTCTGGTGTTATCGATGTCAGGCTTCCCGTCAGATTGTAGAGGAATGAGATACGAGTAAGAGCGAAACGATGTTCGTCGTTGCATTAGCCACAGTTCGCGTTCGGCCTCTGTCGTCCGAGACCATCCTATAGCTGGTGACATCACCGCCTCTCGGTGGCGGAGACGCGTCCTCGACCATGGCTGAGTCCTGTTATCCAAACTATTGTAGTAGCAGGCTGGAAGCTGCAAGGATGATATGTCTATCGCATGAAAGTTGGTGTTCTCAATACGGAAATCTACAGTGATCGAAAAGTACAGTGCCGGAGATATGAGCTTGGCATCTACGCACATCACCCCCGCGGTGTGCAGCCGCACGCAAAACCGTGTCAGCTATGACTAAGCCCTCATGCTCCTTTTGGCCAGTACTGGACCGCCTTCCCGTATCTATGTATACCCGTTAGTCAGCTAGTCAGACCGAGGTCATGCGCTGCTAGCCAATCTGATGACTGGCATATCCAGAACCTCCCTCTACTCTCGCGCTCTGCGTACTAGAACAATCAGCTGTATACGCGTAGGCCCTTCTAAATCCTGAGCAGCTGGCTGCCGATTAGCATGAGCACTACAAGCGCAAATATCTACCAAATTCAATAGGCTCCACTGCAATGATCCTCCTCAAATGATCGATCAATTGCGGAGATGTGGCATACGCTATCGCGAGTGACTAGCAGCGGAGGACCCCTCCAAAGATGTAACGCTGCGATTTCAACGTGATCCACGTATTACTCCTTCGGGTAGTAGACTTGCCACAAGTGGTAATCTATGTTTCCCCTGGCGGACTTTTCGGGATTCGAGCGCGGGGCTTGCGGGGGGTCCAATCACACCTGGACTACTGGTAACGATCGACGAGGATCTTCATCTGTACGTTACTTGTACGTGACTTGATTGGAACTAGAGCCACTCCACCTACTAGTCTGGTCGATCAATATCAGCTTACCCTAACTACAGTATGACATCCAGCCCATCCTGCTTCCTGTGGCAGGATACAAGATGGGACACGTCCATTTTCTTTCCCCCTCCCAAACTTCCCCCTCCCGAATGAACGAAACATGGTCTCACCCAGTGCCCGATACGAAACTTCCCCGCTCGCCGCATCCCCGGCTCAGCTCACTTTCTACCCCGCTCCCTCTCAGACACGGAACCGCCGTGTCTGCTTTGCTTACGAGCAGCCCGTCGAGATGTTCGATGAAGCCGAGGAGCCTTCCATGGCGTCTTGGTGGGAACACCGTCCGTCAAAGCCAATGGCACCTCTCTCGCATATAAGTCACGAGAAATCTCATCCTCCCCACACACACTATCGAAGCTCGTTCGACTCCACAATCTCCCTTCCTTCCACTATGGATTCATCCAGTGCCAGCGACAGCGCAAGTCTGACTTCTCCGTCATTCAGTAGGTTGCCAGCTTCGCATCTGTAGATTCTTAGCTGATTGATTTAGGCGACTTCGGACACTCCTTCCTGTCACACGCAGATGCACCTCACGATCGTCGGTCTTCGATGGCTAGCGAATACTCCCACGTTAGCACCATCCCTGACTCCGAGCGATCTCGCTGCGCCAATGGCCAAGCTGGCGCCCATCATGCCAGGCGTCCCTCATCCCCCATCTCAATCGCCACTACATTCGGCGGAGCGCCACGCATGGACAGCAGAAGCCGCACCGTCTCAGGCGAGGGGTCCCTCGCTCAGGTCACGTCCATGCCTCCATCCTTCCGCTCCACTCGGTCCGGGTCTTTGGAGTCCGACCTATCACATTATCCCATGACGCCATCTCTACCCGAAGTCCCCCATCAACGGTCTGTTAGTCCTTGCAACGAGGAGGATGATCCTCTGGAGGCTGGAGATTGGACCTGTACACAGAATGGTACGGCTTCGGAAAGAGCAGCAGAGAAGGAGATCAGATCCACACCGGGCGTGATGGGCGTTGGAGAGGGATGGGCTGGCGGACGTGTTTTAAAGAAGAAGCGAGGCGGTTGGTTTAGTCGACGAAGCCAGGCGGAGGCCACAGAGGATCCGCTTGCCTTGTGGACGGTGCCCGAGGTGCCTAAAGCGGGGCCGCTGAAGTCAGCTTGGAATCGGTCAGTCGCCAAGTTTGGGGCGTCAGTGGCTGTGTTGTCCACATCCGGATCGGAGGACAAGGCGGAGAAGGCAGACGGGCGACGATTGAGCCAGAGAGCGAGGTCGGTCTTTTCTGCTAGCCGGATGGATTTGCGCGGCGTGCAGAAAAGAGGGAGCGAGTCGATGAGTGATCTCGCGATGTCTGCGAAGGGGCTTCCACGTACTCCGGCATATCAATCATCCGGACCCATGTCAACCGTCCCGGAGCGCTTCTCGGAGAAGCACCTGCCTTCTCAACCCCATGCCCCACTACCGCGATCAACGTCACTCTCCCCTCCGGCCGTACCTGCCCGTCGGGCGAAGCCTTCACATCGAGTATCTATCGTCCCCCTAGCTCCCGAAGCTGAAGATTCATCACCCGTTTCACATGGAGTAATTCCATCCCCGCGATCTCGCTCCACCGACATCCGGGCCCGCCTTGGCAGATTCAGTGGGCATCGGTCCTCTTTGAATCTCAACTCCATCGAGACCTCGGAGAAGTCGGCACCTGCATCGGCAGGGAAGCGGACGTCCTTTACTCTGAGTACCCTGAATCTCAATCGATGGTCTAGATCAGAGGCGAATCTTCTCAACGCCAAGCCAGTCATTGAAGCCGAGCCGCTTGATGATCTGATCGCTCAATTGAAAGAGGTCAAGGTCCCTGTCGGAGCGGACGGCAGTTCACGACACTCAAGGAAGGGGAGTGGGGACAGTGCGAAGACCGGTCAAATTTCGAACTCCCTCTACAGCATTCCCGAATTCCTCCCTCCCATTCGGCCTCACCTTACTCTCTTCACTGTCGACCCCTTCCCTCCCAATCTGGATGATCCTTTCGTCCTCCCTTCCCACTCGGGCTCATCCACTACCACAACCGCTTCACCATTGCTTGTCACTCCCGCAGAGCCTTACGCCATGGATGATGTCACCCTGGAGCCGACAGTGGCTGCAAACTCCCCTCGGCGTCCATCACACGAGTTCGCGTGGGCTGCTCAGAAGTAAGAAGGTCCTATACTGTGCATGGACACCCAATAGGGGGATGGCGGTGGGGGCGAAATACCAACGAGGAATGTAGATCAAGAAAGTAGAAATCTGTAGCGATATCTTCCTTCCGTCATGTATGTCTTTAGTACCCGGTTGCGCATGCGATCTTGTTGAGCCAGTATCACAATGCTCGCCAAACAGGAGTTCGCCATGGAGCTGAGGCAGTCAGGCGAGCTGCCACCTGTTGCCGCCAGCGATGGTCAGGCTAAATTATTTAGCCGGAGATTTGATCCCGTCCTTCCTGGCTGCTGCAGCTGTAGAATCCAGCACCAATAGACGTACATCTTCCCAATACAACGAAGACAACATGGCCTCATCAATGACAGCATCACAAAGCGAGATGGAAGCGGCGAGGCTACCGCTGGGATGGAGAGATCAATGTTCAGCGTAAGTCTAGTACGGGGCAAACCCGAGTCGGTTCAAAGAGAATTACCGCCCAACTGTCTGGCGAGTCAAGTTGAGGTGCCCGAAGCATTGGGTATAGCGGCAGGTCTAAGGAAATCGGGGCTGGTGAAGGATATCTTGGGGCTAGACATAGCCGAAACTCCCTCACTTCGTACGAGAAGAGAACGCTCACACTTCTACAGCCTACTTATTCCCCTCAACAAATGCCGCCATCGAGAACTATACGCGCCATGGAAGTGTGAAGATGAGAGACACGGGTACGAAAAGTGCCAGTACGATGAGTGAGTGTCTAGGCAGCTGAGCAGTGAGACCTGAGGTATCTGGGGCGGTTGTAAAGGAATAAAATGGCAGTGTACTGACTGTACAGCTACATGCGCCGAATGAAACTCCTCAGCAAGCAAAAGAAGGCTGCGGCGGAATCAGCAGCCGACGAGGAATAGGCGGCTGGTAGTGAGGTAGAGGCGGGGGAGCTGGAGGCGCAGACAGGAGGAGGAAGGGGGTTAGCGTTTGCAATTGTACAGCAGGATTTCTCCGCATGTACCGATCTTTGGAGAACCTCTTTCTGGCGTACGTGCCGCCTTGGAAGCTGACATTCGTTCAGTCTGTCTTAAGCTACACTAGCTAATCGGTACATCTTGAAGCAATACAAATGTCGCCCTATTTTTGCCCACCCATCCCCAGCCTAATTTTCAAACTTGGTGTTGCCCCTCCATCTGTCGGCGTCATCCCCTGGTTGCCCGTCCCAAAGTAATCTCCCGCTCCAGCTTGCCATCCGCCCGGCGTCATCCCTGTTCCCTGAGTCGTACTCAACGGACTCTGCCCTGCGGCGTGTGACTTGTCGAACATGGGACAATTTCGATTGGCCTTGGTATGGCCCATCTGACCACAGGCACCGCATCGTCGTTTGCCGACATCGAGATCCGGATCGTAGTCCTCGGGGTTGATACCGTGTGCAGCTTGCTTCGAGTACTTCTTCCGAGCCAGCCGTCTAGCTTGGTTCTTCTTGACGTTCTCGAGCTCCTGCATGAGACTGTAGTTCCATCAGCATGTGTCAAATCCGGCTGAAAGTGACCAAAAACTTACGCAGCCTTCTTCAACTCGTCCTCTGCCTGATTTCCAGTAGGAACCAGATTGTCCGCCTGATTTCTAAACTCCTCAATTTTATGATCCTCCACCCTCCGCCTATAGCTCAGGATGATCTGCGGATCGCGGACGATTTCGACGTGTAATTTCCCCTTAATCATCCGTTTGATACGCATGACTTTCGGAGCATTGTTACCGGTGAACGATGTCTCTCCAGCACTGGGTGCGGGCGAGTAGCCTCTGGGCGATTCTTCCATAAATGGCGTGGCAGCCATGGAATTGCTCCGCGAGAAGGCACGCCGATTGTCGGCTCGACCGGTATAGCGGGGTCCGAAACCGACAGGCGTCGCGCCCGCAAGAGGGTGATCTTCCTCGTTCAACGCGATTTCTGGGGGTACGGGATTAGACAAAGCCTTGGCTTGTAAATCCCAGATTCGGCGTTTCTCATCTTCGTAAATCCGGTTTTGCTCCGCATTGGAGATCTTTACCGGCGCGCCGTTGGCTTTGTGTTCCGCTTCAACTAGATCTGTCAGCGGTGTGATGATGTAGGCGACATCGACCTAGACTTACGGCGTCGTCCCATCTCAGTCTCTCCAGCTCGCAAGAAGTAACCCTTCATATTGGCCCGGAGGAACGCCCAGCCCTCTCCTCTCCCCGTCGGATCCCCATCTCCATGTACGACCAACCACGCTTTTGCCTGCTCGGCCTTCTTGTAGTTCAGGGTCGTGCTCCACACCGCCAGCTTCTGCTCAATATCCAACCCAGACTCATCATTCGGGTCCTCCTCATCCTTGCCCTCCGCAGTCTTGGTGTATCCAGCATCATACAGATGACGAGCGCCAACCTGCATCGCTTCGAACATCATCGCGAATTCGGGAGTTGTTTGTTGCAGAACTTCGGCCCGCTCGCTAGGCCATGGATTTGGGTAGGCGGGGTTGAGAATCCAGAAATTTTGATTGGGCCCGTTGGATCGATTGTAGAGTAAGAATTCCTGATGATATCAGCCCCGAAGTCTCGTTGACACTCACTTGTCCTTTAATCTTCAACCGTTGACGCATCTGCAATTCCGTCTGATCCGGAAAATACTTCAAAAGATTTGTCATCCTGAGCCTTTTGTGCTTGCTCTTGTTGATGAGCAGCCAAGCGACGATCTGTAATCGCGTTTTGGCATAATTTGTATTCTTGCGAGCGTGCGGGCCAGGCACTTCGGATTCGTTAGGGAAGGTCTGGCCGACGGTGTAGAGGTTGGAGATGGGTCGGATATGGTATGTGGCGTGCCCATTGACAGTATGGCGGATAACGAGGAAATCGGTAGTTTCCGGGGTGTGACGATATATGGGAGCCCGGATGAGGTTATTATGGATGACTTGGGTGACCTTGCCCTTGTCAACGTAGCCGAGGAGGAATGGCTCGGCGTCGCCGACATTGAGAATCGATGGCTGCCCAAGGTCGAGTTTGGGGACATGGTCATCTTTATCGTCCTTTTTCCGATAGTAATTGACGATTGTCGTTCCCATGCCATATCCGCTCATCAATGGTGGGTATTCCTCCTGCATTCATCAGTTCCGTCACTGCTTCATGGCTTTGGGGACTCACGGAGAATTCCAACAAGACGTAAGGGCCCTTCTCCGTCATGGTGAGATCTTTGGAACTCTTGAATCGCTCGCTCGGATCCGTCATCATCGCCTTCTTCCTCGACGTGTTGGATGAAATGGGGTTCGATCGAAGCTTCGTGAAGCCCAGACTGATGCCAACTGGAAATTGCATAGCTGGACGTTTCCAAGACCGCTGCTCGGATTTCGTCAACGAAGTTTTGTACTGGTTGTCAGTAATTGCTCCAAGAACTCGAAGAACACGAAAAGAACATACGTAGGGCATCTGTAGATTCTTCGCGGGGGCAGAGTGGAATACCTCGATGGCACCGAATGTCTGCCGGATCTTGAACCTGGCTTCGCGGGAGTGTTCGTACAAGTGGTCGTTGGATATGTTGAATCTATCCAGTTTGCCGGTAAGTGCGGGAGGGGTAGGGCGAGGCGGAGCGACAACTTCGTCATCGTCTACAACGACCAGATCAGGGTATATACGACTGGCGTCCCATATGATCTCGTTCAGCCATTCAGGCGAGTCTAGGAACTCGTTGCGCGGTTTCAAAGGTTGAAGGGGTTTTGCGGCGGGTAAGGTTCTGGCCCGTGAGCTCGGCGCCAAACATCAGTCGAGAGGGAACGTACTCTGTATTGAAAACAATTTGACTCTCCCAGTCAACCATATCCAGCGGGCGCGGTGCATCCCCATGTTGATTGTCCTCCCCCAGGTCGGGCCGATTGGGCGCATCCAGCATTTCCCGCCGCCTCACAGCTCGAGCGCCTTTGATCCACTCTTTATCAAAGTATTCTCCGAGCGGAGTTTCGTATATCGCCTGGGGAGCGTCGTGTATTTGAAGCTCGGGGAGGGAAGCCGCAATGTGTAATTGTGGGCCGGATAGGGAGGTGTCAGGCGCCACCGTGATGGTATCTTAGGTCATCAGTGACCATCTGAGGTTAGTAAAAGAAGACTTACAGGTCCTTTGCGAGGTATGCTCCAGCTTCTGTCGTTTCGCCCTGCGCAACTCCTTGTCTCTCCCTGACTGCATCATCGGTGTATCGTAGAACACCTCAGTCATTCTCATACGCTGTCCCCGCTCCCACTCTGGCCAAACCTTCCGCACTTTCATCTCCGCCGTCTCGGCCTCCTTCTCTCTGACCTTGACGGGCCGAGGCACCGCCTGCTGCATCTCCATCGCTCGCTTCATCCACCTCGCCTCATCCGCCACCTGTCTTCGGGCTCGCACCCGCCGCTCCTCTGCTTCCCCAGCAGTCTCGGGATCGGAGACCTCATCCTCGTATCTATCCTCGCCGTCCGAGACTTCTGCATCGACAATGGCAACGGCACCGCCTGCTTCGCCCGAGCTGCCGAAGACGGAGGTGAGAGTGGACGTGTCGATTCCGACATCCTGTAGGATGCGCTGGAGTCCTAATGCGGAGGGGTTGTTGAAGCCCCCGTCATCGTCGTCACTGTCCATGTTGGCGGGACAAGGGCGCGACCCGGGCTCTAGCTAGGCAATGCTGTGAATAGGTCGCTCAACTGATATGTGTTCAGCGGTCGAGGCCTTTATAAGACTCCGACACATCTCGAGACTGTGCCCCAATGTTCCGGGTATTTACGGCGTTATCGCCCAAATCGAGATCCGTGCGACGCGTTTCAGATTTAGGAGCGCGCGGCCGCGGTGGCAAAGAAAGCTCCGAGCTCGGGCTCATCTACCCACGACTGTATCTAGCCTACCAATATGTCAATGATCGATTTGATAGCTAGCTCGCTGGAGCTTCCGAATGGAGCTGTTGTTCCAAATCGACTGGTCAAGGTGAGCAGGGTTGTCATGATTCAAACTGGCTACTTTCCGACTGGCATGACCTTGCTGACATTCCAGGTCGCCATGGAGGAGGGCATCGGACATGGCGGAGGTCTACCTGACCATCGACATCGGGAGCTATATCGTAGATGGGGTGAAGGAGGTTGGGGCATTATAATAAGTGGTCAGCATAAGAACTTGGCAATTCACTTCCGGAATTCACCCCTAACGGCTGTAGGAAACGTGCAGGTTGACCCACGACATTTGGCTACACCTCACGACCGAACTATACCCTCTACATCTCAGCACACCATTTCCGCATACTCTGCGCTACGAGTCTCGACCTTGTCCTCCCTGTCACCAGGCACAGCACCTCCTCTGATGCTCATGCAGATCTCTCACGCGGGACTGCAATCATCCTCAACCATTGGCCTTTCGCGAGCGTTGTGGACGCCAGCCATCGGTCCAAGCTCCGCGCGTCCCGACATGGGTACTTCGTGGGCCGGTGGTCTCATTGGTAAGGTCATATGGCCAGTGAAGAGCAGGAAAGTCGTGGACTTTAAGGAATGGGAGGCGGTCGTGCAGATGTTCGTGGATGCTGCGGTCGTCGCGGAGAAGGCTGGATGGGAGGGGGTGCAAGTGCACTCCGCACATGGTTACCTTTTGGCCGAGTACTTGTCACCCCTGGTAAGTCTAGGAAGTGACAGTGTTGTCCTGGAAAGCTAATAATCAGACCAACCCAGATTGTCTCCCGCTACCCGGTGTGCATTGGATGATTCCTCACCGCCTGCACCTGCTCTACCTGGTCCTCAAGGGCATCCATGCAGCGACACAGAAATCCTTCATCAAAGCCATCAAGATCAATTGTTCAGACTTTGTGCAAGGTGGTGAGCCACTTTCCAGTGGGATGACCCCGCTTGCAGAGCAGAAGCTGATGGGCGCAGGTCTTGACGAAGAGCAATCCGCCAACATCATCAAAGAGATTGTGTCATGGAAGATGGTTGATATGCTCGAGGTATCAGGAGGCAACTACAGTAGTCCAGGTATGTGATCAAAATGGTACATACTAATGCATCAGCATTCGCCAGCTTAGAAAGCATCGTTTCACCCCGCCAATCCCTCTTTGCGCACTTCACCAATTCACTCCTGCCTCACCTACCATCTCCTCCAGAAGGACCCGCCATCATCCTTACGGGTTCCCTGCATAATCGCTCCCTTATCCACTCATCACTCGAGACCCGGACCTGCGACCTAGTCGGCATCGGCCGGCCATCCTGCGTCTCTCCCGCGCTACCGCGAGACATCGTCTTCAACAAAGCCATACTGGACGAAGATGCAGTTTTCGGAGGTTACCCCATCAGGGGCGGTAAATGGGTCAGAAGCATCTTGGGTGGAGAATCATCAGATCCCGCTGCCCCGGCTGTCGCAAAGTACGCGGAGACTGAGCCCGATACACCAACGGAATCTTCGCCTTTGGTGAGCAGGAAGGGTGGGAGAATTGCACAGAAGTCGAAGGGGATCCCCCTCGTCGGGGCTGGAGTCTCGACGTTCTGGCACGAGTGGCAGATGTGTCGACTGGCCCGAGGTGTCGAGCCGGACGTTCGGATTAATTGGGTTGTGGCGGCCATTTGGGAAGGTGTGATTTGGGCCTTCATCGGGGCTGTGTTGGGTGTGTTCAAGAAGCGATGGCGCATGGCCTAGAGCCTTCTCGACGAGGGCGGTATGAGGAGGTGTAATGACTTTCAGTGTAAAGAAGATATAGATGTATATTAGAGTCTATAGAGTTGAGTGGTGCCTGTTTGGTGGCCTGCTTGGCCCCGGTGATTTCCGCGCAAGAGCGATCGCGATAAAACGGTCTCTGTAATCTGTGTTCAGCATTACCTACCATGCCAGTCATTGACCTCTTCATGCAGTCCGCAATGCAGCTCCTTCCTACACATCGGACCTCGCTACGCATAGCACCAAAACTTGGCCTCGAATCACGGCGCCCAGGCTGACACCCTTTCGACCCGGGCCACTGATGATTCCGAGACACCTGTCTCAATCGATCCACACAACGCTAATACGCGCGGCTGATGATCCCTTTCGCATTCTCTTGCGCTGCTGAATGATTGTAAGTTCTGACAAGGAGTCGTTGATCAGGAGACACGCGGTCATCATAGGTAAGTACTCTGGGTGAATCACCAAAAGTACAGGGGTGCCTGTAACGAACTCTAATATCCCCTTGTACACACACGCGCTTACCACAAGATTTCGCCCGATCTGATCTGGATAGACCCCGAAAGAACACTCTCAAACACCTCTTCTCCATCATCTCGACGCTCGGAAGCTGTTCGGAAAAGAGGAATCCCGACGTCGTCGGACGACAAGAGAGGCCTAGGGTCTGCTGCTTCGGATCTCGCACGGACGCTATTCGGATCTTCAGGATACACACACGCATACACACACACACAAACTGTGTATACGGACAGCCCGTCACCGCTCTGGGCCCCTTTCACACTCGTCATCGCGGATAAAGCGGGCACCGGTTTTGTCGAGACGGTTCAAAAGTCGGAGGTCCATCAGTGTCGTTCCGACATCAGGTGGTCTGTGTATAAGATAAGGCGAGTGAGAGGGTATTGAGCGTTCTTGGATTGTCCGCCTTTCGTAGTGAGTGTCACAGTGATCTCTGTCAGCCTAATCAGACTGTAGAGTTTGGCTGACAGTCAGGCTTCTTCGCCATTTGCGTGATTTCAGATCTCTGTCTCTCTATTCAGCCACTCAACCGTTGCCAGGCAAGCCGGTCCTTTGGCTCCAATCTCAGCGTTTCACATACTCGCTTCAAAGGCACTTGATCGGAGACTAGAAGTCATACCCGAGATTAAGTAAGTGGATGATGCCATACCTCCTTTGGCGCGGACCCCATATCGTCCCCCCGCCACCCCGCCATCGGCTTTACCGCTGCTCATATGGCCTCTCCCAATGTAAATGCTGATCCGAATTAGGACAGAATGCTTTTGATGTTGTCTAGACTTTGAACTACTGGGAATCCTCGCCACCTGTTTCAAAGGTATGCCCTTTTCCCTTTCCCTCCCCTTGCGATAGCGGACTAGCGTTTGGCTTACGATCGGAAGATGCATACTGATGCTGTATAGCTGTGTATGACAGCTTTTCCTTCCTCGTCCAGTACCTCACCTCCATACACTACCCATAACCTCTCCCCGCCTCCACCGCACACATGCTCGCATCAGCCCCTCGACCGCCTCACCTTCTCCCTTCCTCCCAAAAGCCCGTCATGCCCTCCTCTACTTTCGCCTCCTCCTCCCGTGCTCCTACACCCACCATGGGCAAAACCATCAAGGGTCTGTTCAGTCGCGCCAAGTCACCCGAGGGGAACGATCAAACGGCACGCACGAGGCTGCGATCAGTCATCGGCGAAAAGCGATCTCGACCGACCACCACAACTCCCACTGGTGGCGCTGTGGGCCAGCGTACATTGACCAGAGAACCGGACGAGAAGCGACATCGGCCGCCTACTCCAGAATTCGGGGCAGTGCAAACAAAGCGCAATATACGCTTTGCACCCAGTGCACTGCCGGCGATGCAGAAAGGGGAAGACGGGAAATGGCAGCCGCCTTCTTTATCCAGGGGGTCTGTCTCCACCTCCGCTCTGGCGCTGTACGCCCAGGGGGAAGATATATCGATGGAGGATGTATCTCGGGCCGCTGAGAAGGATGGGAAAGGCAAGAAGGGTGGTCTGACAGGGCTATTTGGAGCGGGCGGTATCATGGGCTGGGTCAGGGACGACGACAGGACTGTCAAGAGTCAGGCGAGGGACCGTCCTACAAGGCGAGGAGAGGAAACATTACGGCCGGAAAGGCAGGGTCACAAGCAGATGTCCGCCGAAGCGAACTCTCCACTTCAGCCGACGCCACCAAGATCGACACCAATCAAAGCGTCCAGAACCGGAATGCCACGCTCAACACAATTCTCTGTTCAGCCCATATCACCCTCCCAGTCTAGGCTGATCGACGAAACTCGGCAACTCGCCTCCCCGCCGACGAGCTTTGACGCGCCGACTAAGCCCAATTCCGGCTTGCCCTCTGCGGAGCGGTCCACAGCCCGCCGTGTCCGCTCACCGACTGCGCCCTCCTCGAGTCAACCACAACTCCCATTTCCACCATCACTTCCAACGCATTCTCGCTCTCACTCAGAACCTCTTTTGTCGAAAGAGCATTTCGCCATCCGTCTGTCCACCTCATACCTGCTCAAATGCCTGACTCCGATCATTCGGGGCTCGAGCTTTGTCCAGAATGACAAGAACATGGAGATGCGGCGGATGGCAGATGAGAGACTGGCGCAACTGGAGAGGATGGAGAGAGGGTGGGGAGGTGAATGGGGAAAGATCGCAGCCGGAGCACTTGAGGAGGCTGGACAGGGGTTGGAGGGGAAAGTTCGTTCTGTGCAAGTTGGGGAACGGACGAGAGAACGGGAGAGGCGAGTCTGGAGAGAGGCTATAAGGGATGGCGTATTACTCTGCTTGTAAGTTGCCCTCTCACAATAACGTAGGATTCAGCTGATCTACAGCCTGTTTAACCATCTTTTCCCGGCGCAACCTGCCCACATACCCCGAGTCAACATCTCCGAAGACGGTATACTGCGAGCAACGAACATTACCCGAGTTATCACCGCTTGCCAAGCCATAAATCTGCCAGCAGATGACATATTTGGACTTGCCGATCTCCAAGACGGCGGTGAGAGCGGGTTGGGCAGGGTAGCAGGCACGATCTTAGCGCTGGCTCGGCTATCTGCTCGGCTCAATCCCGGCGGGCGGTCCAAATCACCAGTCAATCAGCCTGTAAGCAGGAGCGCCAGCCGTGCGCCATCGAGAGCTGCTTCGCCCGCCCCGCTGCTCAGCCCTCCGGGATCACCACGAAAGCCTACTTACTCTGCCGATCAGAGTCGGAGAGGGTCAAACGAATCATCTAAGCCTGAACGCAGAGGTAGCGATGCAGCGAACGATCTACATACGAAACTGCAGGCCGCCCTCACCCCTTCCGCCGCACCCACTCCGCCTGATGTCACACCACCCAGCTCTGGCTTCATCCAGCCTGCAAAGGTGACGCCCACCCGCCTGCATCCCCTCGGTCGCTCTACCACTCAGCCTAATCTCTCTCCCCTTCGCCCAAAATCCCCTCCCGCTACACCCTCACGCTCGGGAACACCGACGAATAACCGCTCTTCCCAAATTTCCAATCGTCCTGTCCTTCGCCCCCGAAACACCATTGGAGCCAGGCCGACTCAGGTCTCGTTTGCTAGTGAGCCGCACAGCCCGACTTCGGCCCGGACAAGCATCGACCAGTCCACAAACCCTCCTGCAGGGTTGCATGGGATCGGCGGACATGGACGGGAGCGGACACCGAGTCTGGTCAGCTCGGGCTCCCGGGTCACCTCGGGCTACACTCGATCTAGCGCGGCTTACTCCATTAATACCGTTGTCGGTGACGATTACTCTCACGCCGTCGATTTGGCCGAAGAGGATGAGGATGGATCGCTACGCCGGAACCGGAATTGGGAACGGCGAGCGAGCGAAAAGACGCTCCACGACGCTCGGCAAAAGATCCTTGGGACCTTGCTATCGAGTGAGGATCTCCCAGAGGATCTACAAGTTGCCATCGCTGCTGGGCACATTCTGCCATATCCCCAGCCTGGAATGATCTCTCCTCCCAGTCAAGATGACTTGAGGGGAGAGGCGATCATGAGGTCTCTCGATGCACTGGAAGGTGTTCGCCAGTCTGCTGCCCCGGCCACCGGCAGTCCGAATCGTCGTTTACAGATGCGCAGGTCACATACGATGGAGCCTGAGCGGACTCACGCCGCTCGAGTTTCCGAGGTAGATGAGACGTCCCCTTCGAACTCATCGTTCAACTCGGAAATGCCGCGCCCATCAGTGATCCGACGCATCAGTGCGAATGGCAAAACTTACGTTCCGAAACGATCTGCTTCACCTGCCACTCGATCGGTACCGGCATCGGCATCAGCGTCGGCAGCACCCTCATTGACCGCATCACCTACCTCCTTTGCTTTCCCCACTGCCAATCCTGCTTACCCTCAGCTGGGCTCAGCAATCCGTGATCTCATTCCCGGGTCTAGCCGGATGGAGCGCCGGCAGTCGGACATCCTGCCCTCTACTGGGGTATACAGTAATGGGGAGATGGGCCACAGCGATAGAGGGGCGAGCATGGTCAATCTGTCCTCGGTTGCTAGCTCAAGCTTGTACCGAGCCGGCAGCAGTCAGAGCAGTGCCATCCGGTCTGGCCCACTGCAAATCTTGGAGTTTGAGGAGCCGGGCATGCCCGCTGTCAAATATGTGAGTTTCGATCCTGTTAATGTGGCCCCTTCCGCTGCTGGACAAGCTGATCCCGTTAGCAATTGGGCAACTGTATTGGTCGCGGACAATTCGGCTCGGTCTATCGTTCCCTCAACATTGGGACCGGCCAGATGGCAGCCATCAAGCGTATCCGGCTACATGGCATGAAGGAGGACGAAGTGCGGGATGTGATGCACGAGGTGGAGCTCTTGAAGCGGTTGACGCATCCGAGTATCGTCAAGTACGAGGGAATGAGCAGGGATGAGGAGTATCTCAATATTGTCCTAGAGTGAGTAGCATAAAAGAAGAAATGGGCTGTGCTGACGATCAGATTCGTCGAAAATGGCTCTCTTGGTCAGACTCTCAAAGCCTTTGGCAACTTCAATGAGCGCTTAGTCTCTTCCTATGTCGCCAAGATCCTCGAAGGTCTCGACTATCTTCATTCCCAGGGCGTTGTCCACTGCGATCTCAAAGCCGCCAATATTCTCAGTACGAAGAATGGCAATGTCAAATTATCAGACTTCGGCGTTAGTTTGAATATGAAGGCGGTTGAGAATATCAAACAGGATGCGGCGACAAGAAGCCGGGCGGGCGTGGGCGCGGGACCCAAGGCGGATGTAGCAGGTACACCCAATTGGAGTAGGTTGTCCATATCATAAAGCTGTGATCCCCGCTGACGCCTATAGTGGCACCTGAAGTCATATCGCTCAATGGTGCTGGGCCAGCTAGCGATATCTGGAGTCTCGGTTGTACAATCATCGAGCTCTTGACTGGCAAACCTCCGTACTCCGAGATCACAAACAGCATGACAGGTATGTCGCTTGTCTTAGTATCGTATTGACATCCCAGTGCTCTTCCGCATAGTAGAAGACGACATGCCGCCCCTTCCCTCTGTCTCGCCGGAACTTGAAGACTTCCTCAAACTATGCTTCATCAAAGACCCCTCATTCCGCCCGTCTGCCGCGGTGCTATTCCAGCATCCCTGGGTCTGCTCCCTCGATCCCCAACTACAATTCCTCCGTCCCCAGGATAGTGTCCCCTTTCTCCGGCGAGTCAGCATGAACTCGAGCAGGACCAATTCGACCCAGCTCTTCGCCAATGACGGCCCGGGAGGATGCCGCTCGAGTGGCGCCGGATGGAGCCAAGACGCCCAGAAGGAAGCTATGTCGCGCTTGGCGGCGGATACAAGGATGGATCAGAGCGGGAAGAGGCGTAGCATTGCGAGTTCTTCCCACGGCAAGGAGGGATCAGGGGATGTGGTAAAAGTGCACACGTTCATCAAGACTTCCTTTGGGCAGGGTGAGTTACTGGCACCGGATATGATGAGAAGAAGGCTTACGCTGACGGTATCAGCTATCATCTGCAGAATCTGCCATACCAACGTCAAGAAGGTCGGCGTACTTTGCCAGACCTGCGGACTTATAAGCCATACCGCCTGCGCCAGCTCCACCACCTCTCGCTGTGACGCACACGAGCAGTACACCCTCTATGCTCGACAACAGGAGTATCTCCAATCAGCAGCCTCATCCCGCTATGTCTCTCCACAGCCGAGCTTTGATAATCTGGACGGAAAGAATCCCTCTCAATTCCCCGGAAAACTCCTCCTCGGCATCAAACGGTCGTCCAAGGCCGCACTGCGGTCAAACTCGTCAGTCGATCTGGGCGCAGATTTGCGGAGGCGCAAATCCTCAAATCGTACTGGATCGACACCCAGTCCGGTCGCTCCCTTACTCGGGGAGAGGAGTAAGACGAATCCTACCCCAGACGCACATTCGAGTCAGAATTCCCGCCAGTCCCGGGCGTCCATGATGAGCAACGTTAGCATGGGGTCAGCTATGACGGATGATATTGCGGAGGACGGTAGACACCGCAGTGCCATCCGGTTTGAAATGGGGAAACCGGATTTGGGGCGGGACGTCAAGGGCGTGGGGACAGGTGCGAATGAGTCGAGGACTTCAATTGTCAAGGGGAAGAAGGACAAGTCGGACTGCCTGGTGCAGTAATGATTGCGGGATGGTGCTGGCGGATGAGGCGCGAGGCTGATAGGCGAGGGAGGACGATCAAGGGTGGCGAGGACGAGCAAATTCTGTATCTCTAGGATCTCTGACACTAGTCACATCATTTATAATCTAAAGTCTTGTAACCTACGGTCTATCATGCCATTCTGGATTATGGTGCCAATGGGCTCGACAGCTTACTGACAAGGAAGGCATGGACGTATAGACCCTTTTACGTAACGCTTTGACCCTGAGCGGCCCGGGCGCCCAGGCCCCAGGCACGCCCAAGCCAAACTCTGAAATTCAACGCAGACTTTGCTTGACACTTGCCTTTAACTCGTAGCTTACAAGTCAACACGTAGCGTGGTGAATGCCTGCTTGACGACCCGTCTCGAATGTTTGCGAGATCTGTATGACGTCTATGGCCGTGATGCTTGAGACGAACAGGTGATCGTAAGCCTTGGGCTGACCACATGCGCTTTTTCCCCTCGTTAGTGTCGCCGCCGTGTACCTCTTCGCCTGAACCACGAGAGCTGCACGCAATTCTGCTCAACAAGGAGATCGTTCCTCTCAGCAGCGAGAAGGCATGCCTTTGGGTCTGATTGACGATTGCCAAGCTTGCCGTAAGTCCTTTGGTTGTCAACCAAAAAGTTCCCCTTAACCGCAGAGTATCTGCCTCGCTACCGTCCCTAGATACCACCTATGGATCGATGACACGAGTGATCTAGTACCTAGATACGGTTGTCTCACTCCCCGTCACCGAATATTTGGTGCACTTACGATCAGTATATAACCTCTTGTTTTGGAACAGGCTGGAAAGATCACCCACTCACAAATCCTCCTCACTTCAGCTTTCATCGGGTCCGGTACCCACGATCCAAACTTTTATTGTCCTTACTTCAAAACATCCTCCTTCGCTCCTCTTCAGCACTCTTCAGGTCCGGCACCTCCATCCCATCCGACATCTAAAACCACAAATCACCCTCATCCCCTACCCACCCATTCCTCTACCAAAATGCAGTTCACCTCCGCCTTTGCGATTCTCGCTTCTCTCGCCTCTATGGCTTCCGCTGCACCCTTGATGAAGAGAGTCGAGGTCAATGACGTGTAAGTCTTCTTGCTGCCTGCTTGTGTGTTTGAGCTGATCCCCTGCAGCCAGATCCTCCAATATGCCCTCACCCTGGAGCACCTCGAGAACGCCTACTACACCAAGTTCCTCGCTCAATTCTCCCAAGCCGACTTCGTGGCGGCCGGTCACCCCGAGACGGTCCGCAACCGGTTCGTGCAGATCGCCGAGCACGAGACTGCCCACGTCTCCCTCCTCTCCAACGCCCTTGGCGCACAGGCTCCCCAACCCTGCACCTACAACTTCCCCGTCACCGATGTCAACTCCTTCGTCGGTCTCGCTGCTGCCGTCGAGAACGTCGGTGTGTCAGCCTACCTCGGTGCTGCTGCCTTCATCGTCGACAAGACCACCCTCACTGTCGCCGGCTCCATCCTTACCACCGAGGCGCGTCATCAGGCCTGGATGAACGCGGCGGTGCTTAAGCAGTCCCCATGGTCTGGTCCCTACGATACCCCCCTAGACTTCAGCGAAGTCTTCTCCATCGCCTCGGCCTTCATCACCGAGTGTCCAGCCTCCAACCCTCCTCTCCCTTTCAAAGCCTACCCTACTCTTACCATCGCTGAGGACGGCACTCTTACCACCACTGCCAGCACCGATGGCGCCTTCGTCCAGCTCATTACTGGGCTCGGATCGAAGACATTCCCCGTCCAAGGTGGCAAGGTTACCATTCCCAAGGTCCAGGGTATCTACTATGCTGTCCTTACAACCTCCTCCGTGTCCGAGCACGTCAACGATAGGTGAGTCTTGCTTCCCGGTCCAAGCCTCCTTGTAACGCCGCTGATATGTTAGTAATACTATCGCTGGACCCATGATCTTCAACAACCCAATCGCCGCCAACGACCCCAACCCCGTTCCCACTCTATAGGACGGCCCAGAGTTGGAGCGTGGCGCAGGGCAGACGATCTGGCGGAGTACGGAGTGGAAGACGGGGCTGGCGAGGCGTTCATCTACTTGAGAAGTTCATCCCTTTCATTTAGTCTATACATACTCTTTTAGGTCTACTAGATGTCAGTCTGGTACGAGTTCGGCTACTATCGGGCGCCATCCATTCCTTGTGCAAAGAGCTGCTGACCTACAACTCATCGCATGCCTAGCCTGACGGGAGAGCTTCTGCTTACAAAATCTCACGTGCAGGGACTCTGACACACATAGCTCAGCTTGACATGATCATACAACGTCGTCCAGCAATTGGTACAATGCGCCTCCACTCGCCGCCCCGCCCTTCCGCTAGCGGCTAGCCAGATCGACAGTCACACTCCACCTTCATCCTTACAGATACCTCACACCCACCTGCCTACCTCAGCACCACCTTCCTCAGAGTGTCCTTTCTGCCATTCGCTCCACCGAGATCCTCAGCTTCTTCATCTCCTCCAGCATTTCCGCAAAGACTTCTGGCCCACGGATAGCCGCTTGCGCCACCCGTTCTTTCTCCAAGCGAGTGGCCCGGTCGGCGGGAATGGCGACGCATATGATCAAGTATGCGAGTGCGCAAAGAACCAGCGCACAACATGTGAAGAAGATGATTGCACCACGGTCTGTCTTGTTTGCCACTCTGCTCGATGGGCGAACGACTTCGTCCGGGATGCTAGAGCTGTTCAGCTTGCTCATCTATTTCTCCCCGGGAAATTCGTGGCTTACCGCTTTTCGTCCATGATGTGCTCGGTACTACCGTCTCTCTGCTTGTATATGATCGTGTGCTGTACGATGTACTATGTAGCACAATGCATGCAATCCATACCGCCAAGAGAGGGATTTCACCGCCTCAAAAAGGCGCGCACGGACTTCCCCCTGAGTAGTTTCACTTTTTTGGCTGAGCCTAAGCAGGTGCCAAAGCTTAACATCATACATCTCACCCAATCGCACCACTCATCATGCCCAACATCTTACAGGGAACAGTCACAAAAGCGGGAGCTATGGCCAAAACCATAACAGTCACGGTGCGTGAGCTCAATTTTGACTGGACGGGCCAAGAGCTAATTGGCGCAGATCGAGAGACGGTTCGAGCATCCTAAATATCTCAAGCAAATGCTTAGACATACGAAGAAGCTAGTTCACGATGAATTACAGGGTGAGATGATCCCCGATAATTTTGGAGAGCGAAAACATGGTCAAACTGACCTTCCTTTAGAGGCGAAGATAGGCGATAGAGTCTCCATAACCCACACCCGACCATTATCCAGCTCGAAACACTTCTACCTCTCAGCCATCGACAGTCGACCAACTGATGGAATGCGGTCGGTGCCAATACAAGGTGGTGTGCCAGAACTACCACCACCGAAGACGATGGAGCAAGTGAGGAAGAGGGCGGCAGCGGTAGAGAAGAAGCGAGTGGAAGATGAGGCCAAGGCGGCGTCGGCGAGTGTCAGGGCAGAAGCGGCGTTAGAGGATTCAACGTGGAAGAAGACTAGGGACGAGGCGGCAGAGATAACACCAGATGGAGGGGCAGGGATTGGGGAGATAGGACGGGCAGGTGAAAGTAGTAGGGCAGACGCCAGCCCAAGATTATGAGGATGGTATGTTTCAAGGTGTACGTCGTGCTTTTTTGTGTCGGATTGGGAGGTTTTGATTTTCCGGAACTCACAAGCTACATCATCCGGGAGTTCGTTCTACTCATTCTCCCAGTCATAGATGGCATGTGACGCTAGGAAGATCCCGGAATCAACGTCACGGCTGCCTTCACTTAGTGCGCTATACAGGCAAGCAGCATCGAGGAAGATGACTCGGATGTGAGGTAGAGGGTCATGATACGGTGAGCAATACGCCATCACTAAGGTCCATGCGCATCTCTGCTGACTTATAGATACAGCAGACTTCTATCCCCTCACAGCCTTGATCGCCTTCTCCCTCAAATTCCCCTTCTTCCCCGCCGATATCGCATTATTGATGCTGATCTTCGTCACTCCGAACTGCACGCGCATCGTCAGCCCTGATCCCTCAAACTGAAGTTGTGGTGAAAGGGAAAACATACCTCCTCAGCCAACGCAGCCGTACCGATAGCCACCACTCCCTGTCCAATCACTCGATTCATAAACGCCTCCCTCTTCTCCGGGGTCCAGCCTTCAACTGTGGACCAGTCCGTTGGGCTCGAGGCAGAGGTGGATGTCAAGGATGGAGTGATTGCCGCGGCGTTGCGGCCCTTCTTGGTTGGCGTGACTGGCGATGTGTCGGGGCCGGCTCGTTTGGCGGAGCTTCGAGCGGGTGACGTTTGGGATTTGGAAGATTTAGTGGGGGTGGGAGTGGATGGAGGCGCGGGAGATGTATCAGCAGCGTTGGCGGCTTCGTATAGGGACTCAAAGGTGGTGGAGCTGGGTGCCTGAGGTGTCGTCAGCCAGGGTCTATGCTTGTATGGGAGACGATGGAGGATGAACTGCGTCAAAGGGTAGGGTTCACTCACCATCTTGTGGGTGCTTGACCGGTACTTTTGATGAGGCAGAGATATGGAAGATGGAAGGATGAAGGGACGAGGAGCATCAGGACGGAGGGGAAAGTCCGATCGTTCTCGGGTCATCCTTGCTGACTCAGCAGGTGAGGGTCGGGAAGTGATGGTGCCTGCGCCCAAACTCAGTGGGGGGTCAGTTCCGCCAAGTCGGTCGGGACCGAGCTCCTGCTTGTGGGGTCGCCGTTGCTCGAGGTACAAAGAGGGTGGCGGAGTTGAAAGGGTCGACACATGCTTGGGCTCGTTTTGGCTGGAGGGACGACAGAGAGAAGGGGGAGTGATTAGCGTCAACGCCGACCGGGATCAAGAAGAGAATTTGCATTCACATCGCTCATCTCATGCTGATCTAGCCACACCTCTTTGAATGCCTACTATCCCCTCACCGCCTTGGCCGCCTTGTCTCGAAGGTTTCCCGGCCTGTTAGGGGCGAGTGCGTTCTGCATACTCTTTGCCGTGACCCCAAACTGATCGTCAGCCACCTACTCCACCTCCTTGAAAAGGGAAAGACTCACTTCCAGGGCTAGAGCAGCCATTCCAATCCCTGAAGCTCCCTTACTGATGCATTGCGCAATGACCGCTTCTTTCTTCTCCGCCGTCCAACCCTCAATCTTGGACCAGTCTGAGGTGGAGTTGTTTGCCTCGACTCCAGCCCCGGTTGACGTTTTGGAAGGAGAGCCAGGAGTGGAAATAGGGATTTTCCGGGCTTGTTTGGAAGGGGTCGAGGGGAGTTTGTTGGGTGAGGCGCGCTTCTTGTTGGCTTTGGTAGGAGGGGTGGAAGCAGGAGAGGATTCGCCGTCCTGATCGTCGTTGCTTTCGGAATCGGTTGGCTTAGTCTATATCGTCAGCCTGATGGACTGATTCCGATCACTCAACTTCGAGCAGCCATCACACTACTTACCATC
Organism: Dioszegia crocea; assembly: GCA_001600615.1. Taxonomy (NCBI): domain Eukaryota; kingdom Fungi; phylum Basidiomycota; class Tremellomycetes; order Tremellales; family Bulleribasidiaceae; genus Dioszegia; species Dioszegia crocea. Next base: position 2,289,719 of record BCKK01000002.1, read on the forward strand.
TTTGCTGTTTGCTTGACGTGGATGAGTTGGAGATTAAGGGTTTGAGATGGGGATCGGTGGATGAAATTCTCGATGGAAAGAGGTAAGCATGGAAGAGAACGAGACTTCTCGAGCTCCCCCAGCGGTGCCCGCACGCTTCGGGCTCAGCTCGGTGCCATCAGATCGCGTTCTCTCCAGCTTTACCCACCCATGCAATGTCCAGGCGGCGCCCGTGCCTGAGGCTTGATACCTTGGTGAGGAAAGGGGTCTCTCCTTTGGATCTGCGCCCGCAACAGATCACTGACGAACGTCCTTTGGCTGATTAGCGCCTAATACAGAAAGAGGACCTTTTTTGGCGGTGCGGAGTCTCGTGTGGGGTGGGTGCTAGTCAGGGCCTCATGGCCAGTAGGGTAGGATCCGAGCCCATCGTAAGTTCCCCTCTGTGGGTTTGCGTGGACGAGACAATAGAACAAAGTTATTGCATCAGCCGCATGGAAGGAGATCATTCAAGATGCATCAAGATCACGAGAATGGCAGCGACGAATTAAGCTCATACGTCTAGTTCCCCGACTCCCGCTAGACCCCCCGCGCCGTCTTGAGGAGTTTCCCTCGGAGATTGCTCGGCCTTCCTGACTGAATGGCGTTGGAAAGGGCAACCTTGGGGACGTTGAACTGCAGAAATCAGCAAAAGATCATACCATGATTATCGACCCAGCAGACATAAGAGGACGTTACACTCACCATTTCAGCCAAATTGGTCATCCCCACACTCGACGATCCGACGCTGATCAGATGATCCACCAGTGCCTCCCTCTTCTCAGGTGTCAAACCTTCGACAGCACTCCAGTTGACACCACCTGGGCTCGCTCCGCCGATGACTTTTGAGCCTGATGGCAACGCCGCAGTGGATGTCTTGCGGGCTTTGGCTTTGGGGTTGGGGGTCGAGGGGGCCTCCCCGGCGCTACGTTTGGCCGAAGACTTTTTGGGGGTGTCGGCGGGGATGTCGTCGGATTGGGAGGGGGAGAGGGCAGACATGTTGTCTTTGGTGTCGGTATCGGAGGGAGAAGTAGATGTGGATCGTTTGATTGCCTGAGGTCACGTCAGCCCGGCATTCATCAGAGACTCGATCCAGCTGATCAGACGTACCATGATGTTAGATGAGTTTCGGTAGATCGTATGTTGTGACTGGGAGGTCGTAAGAGGGCTATCTGAGGATGAGAAGTTGGTTGACAGAAAAAGGGGGAAGAGATCATTGATCAAGAGTATATAGGATCCGATCTCAAAGGGCGTAACAGCGTATCCGCGATGGGCGCTGCTCGCTTGCTGTACATCCTGTCCTCACACACGAAAGGGGCCACAAGTCAGCAGATTAGCTCAAATTAGCGGGCCGAGAGGTTTGGGCGATACGCCGTGCCTGATGGGCGGGAAGGAGGGTGGTGGCGCCTCGCCTCGAGTCGCACACAACGAGCGGAAAGAGGGGTCCTTTGGATTCGTGCCTGCGCCTTGATGGGATTTTGAAAGAGGTCCAAGCCGGGAATCCCGGCTTTGGGAGCGAGTGTGGCATTGATGAGGTATGTCTATAGCACTCGATTGTCTCAACCATACACTGTGTCCATGAGCGTCGAACACCAGATGTAGCCCTAGCCGGGAGATGTACTCACAAGTTTCGTTACGATCGCCCTATGCTGGAGGTCCATCCTTCCATCCCCTCTCCACTCCTTGCTCTTGCTTTTTCTTCAGCCACTCCAGAACGACACTTCAAGATCAGCTAAGGCCTTTCCAAGAGTGGAGTGAGAACTGACCTGAAGTCTTTGGTTGCCATCTCGCCTTCACCTTCTGAGCATACCGAATCGTACACGCTCTTCGCGGCCCATCCTAGTGGTGACGGTAGATCATACTGATGTGCTGCATGTAGAGCAAGACCGACATCCTAATAAGGGTCAACATTGACTCGATCGACAGATGGGAGTGAAGACAGACAAACCTTCAACATCAGACGCGACTGGAAACCGCCCGTGTAACCTCTGGACCCGGGGCTATTCTCCACTTCCGCTAACGGTGTGTTGACGCGAGATGACCATGATTGACCTTCAAGTCAGCTCTTGACTATATTGCCGACATACCGGATGACGAGTTGATGACATTATGCAGTAACAGAGGGTCAATTCCAAGCGACCGACCCAATGACAAGCCTTCCGCCAGACCAATCTGATTGATGGCCAAGATCAGGCTGCCATTAGCTTAGATATAGGCAACGGCTTACTTGTTGCACACCTTAACCCCTACACCTGTCCCATTTGCACCGCAAGCAATCACTCCGCCTTCCCTCGCCATTCGAGATAGCAGAGGCACAGCATGGGCTGTCGCCGTTGATGATGGCGAGCCGAACATGATTGTCAAAGACCCAGCTGCGGCTGCCACGATACCTATTAGGAGTAAGCTCAAGAAATCGGGAACACATATTCGCAATCTGGAAATCTCACCCCCTGACACCGGCGCGTCAAGCATCAATACTCTGCCTTCCGTCTCCTCATGTATTCGCGCAGCGACGGCCATGGCTACTGTTGGGTCTAGTGTCGTCTGGTCGATAAGTATAGTATGTGGGGTAGAAGACGTCTCGGCATTGGTAGCCGTTCCCGCTGCATCGACCTGATCAGGTTTCGGGAGAGGTTCTGTGTTCTTCGGTAGCGATTGTAGTCCGGACAAGATTCCGCTGCTGCTGTCTAGGTATACAGCCTCGACTTGCGGTGTAGACGGCAGCATAGTCACAATACGAGAAGCGGCTAGTGCCATTCTGGCCTAGTCAGCGGAGCGGTAAACCTCAGTACAGCTGAAGTACTCACTCCTTGCCAGATCCCACTCGCCTGACCCTCCGAGCAAGCTCGTCCCCACCTTTCTGCCTGATTTCCGCCAAAAATGCCTCGGCATTCTTCTCGCTCTGCTCGCAGATGAAGAACTCGGGTAGCTCTCCCTTTCCAGAACCACTAGCATGAGCCAAGTACGTCTTGGTGAAGAGGTTCATTGCCATGGGGTGACCTGGTCCTGTGTCAGCTCAGAGCGGTACAACGTGTAGGGCAGACATACCCATTGCGCCGAGGCCCACCCATCCTACAGACGACGCTCGAGACAGTCGGGCGAGAGAGGTCCTCATTGTTATTACAGTCGACAGCAGGTAGTTGTAGGGCTGTTGCGTATGGTACCCTGCTTCAGACTCACGCTCTCCAGTGGTCAGTGGTCGCGTCGGGACTGCCTCATAACCGGTCCGGAGCCGATACATACCCGAAGCCCGGCCGGATCTTGCTGGGCGTTTCAGAGATGACGTGTTAATTTGGCTTTATTGATAACGTTTCAAACTCTGCTTTAGAGGGGAGCTGAGCACTTTCTTTACTTCGACACCTCATTCCTCTCGACAGCCATGCCTCGCTCCCCCTCCCCTTCAAGGAGCTACAACAACAGCAACTCCTCTCGCACGCCATACCGTGATCGAGGATACCGTCAAGAAGATGACAAGGCCGGACCGTCACGCTACTCGCAGGACGACAGGCGGCGAGTTGATGATCGCGACCGACCTCCATTCGATAGGAATGCAGGGCGGACATGGGGAAATTATCGGTCTCGGCGGGATGACGGACCCAGTGGGGGGTACAGAGGGAGAGGAGGCGGTGGGGGCGGATATAGAGGAAGGAGCAGGAGCCGCTCGAGAAGTTTGAGCATGGAGAGGGAGAGGCCAAGTGGGGATGATAGGTCGTATGATCGGTCACGACCACAAGACACTGGGGCGGGATATGATCGGCAACGAATTCCTATTGCGGCTTATTCGGACTCGGGAGAAGCTTCCGCCGTGGCGAGTAAATCTGGAAGCCCCGTTCGATCACGGAAAGCCGACTCTGCTACACCGGAAGAAGGGCAGATCACCTCCCCGTCTGGTCCTTCTTCTGGCCTTCCCAATCGGCCTTCCAGCCCAGGTGCATCGTCCAGCCGGCCACGATCGCCCTCACCCGCACCAGCCCCAACGAGAGTTAGGCAAAGCAGATGGAGTGACGCGCCTGTTCCTCCTCCTGCCCCCTTGCCACTTTCGAGCAGGTTTGGGAGAGAAGATGATGGGTATGGCGCACGTCGGGGCGGATATCAGGGAGATCGGCCGTATAACGACAGAGGCGGAAGAGGCAGGGGTCGGGGTCGGGGTCGAGGTCGTGGTCGTGGAGGAGGAGACTTTGGCGGTGATAATTACCGGAGTGACTATAATCGTGGAAATGACTGGAGAGATAGGGACAGGGACAGGGAAAGGGAAAGAGATAGGGGATACAATGTCGACCATTCCTCGCGTCGTTCTAGATCCCCAAGCCGATCAAGATCTCCAGCATCTAAGAGATCCGCCCTTGGTCGCTCTCGTTCCCGTACGCGATCCCCTCCTCCACCCAGTCGAGCCCCCCGTCATGTGTCTCGATCACGTTCCACAACTTCTTCACATCGCTCATCTCGGTACACATCCCCTGATCCCCGCCGTAGTCCCAACAAGCGAGACATCACCGCCTCTCCACTTGCACCTTCTCGGGTACCCGCCAACGACAGGGATATGGCGCCTGAGCGCAATCGCGGTCCAAATCGATATCCTCAGTCAGACAATCGTCAGTCTACCATTCCTGCCTCACCCTTCCCCCTCGCTCGGCCTGTCCCAACCCCAGTGCCTCTGCATGGCAGTATCATGGGTCGCCTTCCTCCTGCCGGACCTCGAAGCGATAGGATCCCCTCGGGACCTCGATCCCTCCTCGCACCTTCCCCCCTCTTACCCCCTCCTCCACCTCCACAGGCCGACGTCCCACCTCCTCGCCCCCGAGATCCATCTCCACCTCCTCCACCGCCACCTGCAGAAACTCCAGTCTCTGCCGTTTCGGCCGAAACTCCTACTTCAGCCGGCCCGAGATTATCGTGGTCTGAGCGCAAACGCATATCCCCCCTAACTCAGACCTTTTCCGATGTCACCCCGAGCAATACCTACGCTGGTCCCTCGCACAGACCCATATCGGGGTATGACAAGGAATCGCATGATTCCCTCCATGAATGGCCGTACTTCCGAGAAGATACCAGACCCGACGCGCCTAGTCCACCTCCAGCGAGAGCTGAAACTCCACCTATGCCACAGCAAATGCAACCGCAGATGCCTCCCCCTCCTAGCGAAGAGGAATTGGCGGAACAGCGGCGAAACGAAGCAGAGGCGAGGATCTTGGCTGAGCTGCCGCAGCTAGCAGTAGGGTACATTGGCGGACAGTGGGAAGTCGAGGTGAGTCACTAATGCTGGACAGCGGACCAGAAGCAGAAACTGATTTCTCTAGGTGGACAGACATTATGCTATTCTCAAACCCCTGGAAATCCGCACTCTTCGTGCTCAAGCTGGACAACGTATCTACCAAGCCATGCTGTCGGACGCCGAATTGGAGAGGGAAATGGCGATGCAGAGGAGACAGGGGGTAGAGGCGCAGGAGTTGAAGGGGAGTATGGGGCTGGGTGTGTTCAGTGGGGTCTAATCGGCGGGAGGATGGTTCATTACACGAGCTCGCAGAGAGGGAGTGCTAGTAGTATGCCATCAACCATGAATCTGTATATAGCTCTATGCTCAGATATTCAGTTGTCCTGTACCCCATATCGCGCCTTTTCCAGTCAATTCCACCCTACCTCCCTCTCCTAAGCGACACTCCAGCCGACCCTGCCTCTCACTCATCTGATACGCGTCGAGGACGATATCCGTCGGCTTGCGTCCTTCAACCACCACGGGTGGGAGACGGCGGAATATGGTCGGAGAGAGGTAGTAGGCCGTCAAGAAGGCGTGGGCGGCTCCGGTCTGTAAGGAGTCAGTCAGTTTCATCGATCTTGAGGCGAAGTTGAAGCTGGGCGGGAGGTTGAAAAATAAGACTTACGACTGGATCCTCGTCTATACCCACGCCCGGAGCAAAGACTCGAGATCGTATGACCATCCTTCCCGCTGAGTTCTCGCTAGTGATGATTTGAGTGAGGATAATGAGACCTTTGCTGATGCTCAACTGCTTGGTAAGCTCAGTATTTTGAATGTAGAGGAAGAAATTCACCAAGCCCTTGATATCAGGCTTCAAGGAAGTTATCGGGACATCCCCATTCAACTCGATAATCACGGATTCCTCGCCTGACCATGCGAATGTAAAGACATTTGAGACAGCCCCGGCGTCCTTCAATTGAGGGACCGCCGATCCGATAAGCCCGGATATCCTGGAGAAGGTCGAACTTGTGTCGGAGTCTTCGATATCATTTAGTGCTTCGGCTGTTAGAGCCGGAAGCGAGATGGTAACGTCGAGTGAAGCCTGGGATCTGCCGTCAACAGCGGGAGCGGCCGGGCCACGAGTAGCAATGAGATCCCCAGACCATCTCGTGGTGAATGTGAATGACTTCACTTCAGGATGGAGGTTGAAGAGGGCTGTAGCTGCAGCCAGAGTTGCATGACCGCAGAGGTTGACTTCCTGCCCATATCAGTTGCTGAGATACGGGGCGACAGATTGAGACTACGCACCACAGCCGGTGTCCACCATCTCAATCCCCATTTCCCATCCTCTCTCTCTACCACGAATGCAGTTTCGGCAAAGTTAAAATCACGCGCTGTGAGGCGTTTCCACTCGTCATCTGAGTCCTTGGGGTGTGAGGCTGGAAGAAGGACGACGGCAGCTTGATTACCGGACTGGGTCGAAGTGGGCAGGGTGAATGCGTTGACTAAGAAGAAGGGGAGGGACATTTTCGAATTACTCTGGAAGAAACGACTTGCTTGGTCTCGTGCGTAAGAGAGAGAGAGAAGATCCCCTTACGGACTTTATATGTACAGGGCAGCTCTCGAGTCGACAAGTGCAAGAAGTCTGCTGGATAATTTCGAGTCGACACATCTATTCACGCGTCGCTATTGTCATTTGCATCCAGCCGGTCGAATTTTGCCATAACCACAATTTGATACCGACTCACTTTCAACATACAAATCCTTATCCTGAACGACCAGCTACCCTTCTACACAGAAGTTACCAAGCCACACCCCACAAGAAGACTGAATCTGCTGCCAAATCGCCTCCCTCGGCCATCGGGCTTACGGCGTCGTGCCTGAGGCTTCCGGCGGAACTTTGAGTCCCGTTGGAACTTTTGCAATCGATAAGGCTTTGTAATGTTTGTCTGGTACTTTGAAGGCATCCCTTCACTCCTTGGATATATAAAGGCCGCAGATAGATAGATAGGATTCATACATACACCCCCCTCTGATTCTCACCTCAATAACACTTCGTCACTCCACCTCTTACCTACAGCAGCAGCTTCAGTCATGTCCAACACCAAGAACATCATCATCATCGGCGGTAGGTCTGAGATCCTTTGGCATCTGAACTTGAATCAGGACTGATCAGACTCTAGCTTCCGTCGCCGGCCACAACCTCGCAAATGCCCTCGTGGCCTCGCTTCCCACTACACACAGAATCCTCGTGATCGACGCGTCGGACTACGCCTACCACGCCGTCGCGGGTCTCAGAGCTGCCGTCGTGCCAGGTAAGTCTCAAGAACGTGCTAATGTCCTTTGACTAAGAGCTTATAACTTCAGGTTGGGAGAAGCGAGTCACTATCCCTCTGTCCACCGCAAACTTCTTCCCCGCTGGATCCGCCCACCAGGTCATTGCGCCCAACAAGGTCGTGGAGCTCAAGAAGAACTCAATCGTGCTTGAGAAGCCGTTCGAGGGCAGCAACGAAGTCTCATTCGATGTACGTTTATCTCATCTCTCTCACAGGATGAAGCTGATCTGACAGAAATGCATCATCGCCACCGGAGCTATTCAGCCTACGCCTATGCGAGGTGAAGTCGGATCCACGCTCGTGGAAATGCAGGCCCAGCTGAAGAAGATACAAGACGAGGTTGCTCAGGCCAAGAAAGTGGTCGTCATTGGCGGCGGGCCTGTCGGTCTGGAGTTCGCTGGTGTAAGTTCAATTCTTCTGCCTACAGTCTTGAGTTTGTCTGACCGTTTAGGAACTGCGCGAAAGATTCCCAGAACTCAGCATCACTATCATCCACAATCAGGCCCGAGTCTTGAACCCTTCTTCAAACCCCAATTCGGCTCAAAAGGCCGAATCTTGGGCATCACCAGCTTCCTACCCCAAGCTCTCGACCGCTCTAGAGGCCGAGCTCAAATCGATGAAGATCGACCTCATCCTCAACGACCGGGCGGACGTTCCGTCCTCCGATGCCCAGACTGCCGAGGGCTCATGGAACGGATCTTCGGGCCTGCAGTCTGGTATCAAAACCCTCCATCTCAAATCGGGAAAGACTGTCGAGGCGGACTATGTCTTTGTGTCGATCGGGAACAAGTCAGGTGCGGGATTGGTCGAGCAGGCCGACAAGGGTGCTCTGGATGGTAACTTGGTCCGAGTTGATGAGTTCTTGAAGGTGAGTAGACTGAGTCATCTGGATGCCTATTGCTGATTATCGTCAGGTTAAATCCACAACCCCCGATTCCATCTTCTCAAACAACTACTTCGCTATCGGAGACGTCTGTAACACCCCTGGATGGAAGACCGCTCAGACTGCAGGTGCGGACGCCGCCTATGCTGCGACAAGGTAAGTTCTTCACATCCCTCTGCGCAGGCTCATACTGACTCATCAGCATTATAGCCGAAGTCAGAGGCTCCAAGCCGAAGAAGTACGCTCGATCACCCATGCACGCCCTCCTCATTCCCCTCGGCTCATCGCGTGGCGCCGGGTCCATGACCGTGCCTTACCTCGGCACATTCATCGCTCCCAAGATGGTCCTCAACTTCAAGGCCAAGGATCTGTTCTTGGCGCAGGGCTTCACTGGGCTTTTCAAAGGAGCAGAGAAGGTCTCCGTCCCGGCTGTTTAGTAGGGCTGGAGATCAGGCGATTGAGCTGGCGGTGTACAGTGGCGGGTTGGGGTTTCTTCGACGTGCATAGATCGTTTAGAGTTCTTATAATGTATCGCCATAATGTGTCATGCCCATGAGGAGGCGAGAAGATAGACTTTGCTGTCCGTACTCGCTTCTGCCATGATGTGGGAGCTTTGGAAACTCATGAAGAGCGCTCGGGTGGGCGAGATCACGTAATATCGATATGCTTACGCTGTCTTCATTACGAGGCCATCTCGCCATCAGCTGGTCAGCAGCGACAACTCATTCCTCTCATCCTTATCGACCTCTCAACGACCCATACCCAGCACTTGCCAAGCTACTATCTCTCGAGAGATATCGACATGAAGATACCCACAAATGACTGTGTGCCCTTTGCAGCTCAAAACGGCTCCAGAGCTCACGATTCGGGATTAGAAACCCCAGACTGAACCCGGATCTTCCATCGTTTCCGCCAATTCCCAACATGACGGTCCCGCAAAAGATCGTCACGAGCATGTGTCGATCCTCAACTCTCGATCGCTGCTCCACTCCGACTAAGACCTGAGAAACCGGGATTCCCAGAATGTCCAACAGCTACTGAGACACCTCGATCCTGACGACTTCCGTCCGAATCTGGCCTTTCGACAGGCTACAATCCAATTATGAGCTACTTCGGCGATTGTGAACAGTCTGAGACCTCTTCAGGAGGTCAAGGACGTCATACCCATACCTGGGCGAGTGGAACATGGTACGATGAATGATCGAGTATAAGGGCCTCACTCAAACAATCCCGCCTTTTCCCTTCCCGCCTCCCCCAGAATTATCCTATTGACACCCCGAGCCAAGCCTCTGCCATTCTGAAACCTCGAATCAACACATGTGGCTCCATAGCCAGCAGCTCACGGGCCTGGTTCTGATACAGCACATTCTCATTCTTTCGGCCTATGGCTTCCCGACATTATCGCGGCGCCGGCCATTCACCTCCAACTCCCGTCGATCCTCCACTGCCGACGGACGAGATCGAGCTCGCGCCGATCCACCACCACCACGATATAGCCAGCCTGCCGGTCCCGGAAAGCGTTCCGTCGGTGGACCAGGTAACGCCGATACATTCATCGTGACTCTGGCGGATGGTTACGACACCTTCACCCATCTCAGTTGGCTATCAGGTATGTCACATTCTACCAATCCTGGAAAAGGCTCTGCTGATCTCTCAGGTCTATTCGTCAGCAACGGTGGCGCGCCAATCCCCGGATATCCTGGTCCTCTGCCAGACGGCACATTCCCCCTAAAAGACGGAACCTACCCCGGCTATCCTTACGGTCCCGACAAGCCTGCATTTCCAGCGTATCCTGGTGGGCCTGTATACGGCTACCAGCCCTGTCCAGGTGCTGGCTCATACGGTTGGTATCCAGGCTTCCCAGGAGCTCCCGACGGCGCACCCGGTGTCGATTACCCCTTCCCTCCATTCCCTGGATTCCCATTCGACTATGCTGGCAAGCCAGGCAGCGGTCCCGATGATMCCCCACCCGCCCCAGGTCCTGCTCCCGGTCCAGCTCCCGCACCGGCCGACGGACCATTCCCCAATGCCGGAAAGCCCCCATTCGCCGATTTCCCCACCTACATCCCCGACAATGGTCCTGGTTTCGCCGTCGGGCCTCCCGGTACAGGCTTAGGTCCCGAATACATAGACGACGGAGGGGCTGAGCCTGGTACGCCCGGCTACCCAGGTTACATTCCTCCTGCTGGAAGCGCACCCGCTCCGGCGCCACCTGCTCCTGCTCCGCCTGCTGGACCCGATCCCGACACCGGTGCTCCTGCAGCTCCTGGCCCCGGCCCAGTTCCCCTCCCCCCTCCTGAGCTAGGCGGAGCTGGTTACGGAGGAGACGACGCCGATCCACCCGCTGCCGGAGCCCCAGGAGGAGGTGCTGGCGGTGGCGGTGGAGGGGCGGGGGGCGATGGAGGTGGCGCTGGCGGTGGTGCAGGTGCAGGTGGTGGTGCGGGAGCCGGTGGTGGTGGTGCTGGCGGGGGTGGAGGCGCCGGGGTGTATGATCCTGATGATGACGATGGGTATGGAGGCGGTGCGGATGCAGGAGGGGGAGCTCCGGGTGGGGCAGGTGGGACAGGTGGGGCAGGTGGTGCTCCAGATGGTGATGATCCGCACGCACCTGGCGCGTAAGTCGATTTCTGTCAATCCCATTTCTTGGACGTACGCTGATAGAATTAGGCTATATCCCGGTCCGCCCGGCGAAAGGGGTCCTGATCCTGTAGGCACGGCAGATGGAGCGGCCAGCTCAGTCGCTGCCGTGTATCCCGCCGCAGGTGTCTATGTCGCAACACTTGTCGGCTCCATCCTCTCGGCTGTCGAAGGGCGAATGGGTGTGTTGGCGGTATCGGCCGATGATGACTTTTGGGTCGCGGCGCCATCTCTCCTCGCTCGACAAGATCCACCCCCACCGCCAGCATCAACAACGACCGAAGCTCCTAAACCTACGATGGCCATGCCTCGAGGTTGGAACACGACGCTGCATCAGGCTCGAGCACCATGGCATCTGCCCTTTGTTTCGGCCCGTAATCAGCCCAAGGGAAACACAATCTATCACTACAACACCACGGCTGGATCTGGAGGTGAGTCCTCTGGTTGTTCCTCTCCTCATTCAAGCTGATATTCGCAGTCGATATCTACATCGTCGATTCGGGCGTCAATGTCGATCATAAAGAGTTTCAAGGCAGAGCCCGCTGGGGCTTTGTGGCCCCTGGATATGGTCGACAGGATAAGCTGGGTCATGGTACACACGGTGAGTACAAATTCCTCCTGGGTGAGCGCAGCTGATACGATTAGTCGCGGGTCTAGCTGCTAGCAAGACATACGGCGTAGCAAAAGGAGCCAACATCATCGCCGTCAAAGTGATGGGAGATGGTGGAGCTGGTGCAGCATCTGATATGTGCGTTTGTGTTTCGAGTCGATCGTTTCTCTGAGCTGACATGGACAGTATTGCCGGGATAGATTGGTCCATTACCCAAGCTGTCAATGCTCGAAAGAAAACCAAACGTCGATCGGTCATCAACCTCTCCCTCTCCGGTCCCGCCCACCCCGGTCTCGACGCAATGGTCAAGGCGGCCTTGAAAAAGAACATCCCGGTCGTCATCGCCGCAGGCAACACCGGAGACAATGCCGGTGCCTACTCGCCAGGCCGTGTCGGGCCTGCACTGACAGCGGGTGCCATTGACAAAAAGTACCAATTTTGGCACACCTCAGCTCGAGGCAAAACGGTCGATATTCTCGCTCCGGGCGTAGATGTCCTCTCTACCTGGATCACATCCAATGTCGCTACCACTACCCTATCCGGCTCATCCATGTCTTCACCCCTCGTCGCCGGTCTGGTGGCTTATCACCTCTCCCTCTATCCCCTCCTCTCGGTCAAGCGGATAAACCATCGGTTGAAACGAAAGTCGACATTAGGTGAGATCAAAAATCCTCCTCCGGGCATGAAAAAGATTGGTATCTTGTTCAACTGCTGGAATGAGGCGTGCTATCCCCCTAAAAATGTCACCGAACCTGCGAAGACGACGACCGAGCCGCCCGCTCCCGAACCAACACCTGAGCCCGAGCCAGAACCCGCACCTGAGCCTCCCTCCGAGCCTCCACCTCCTCCTCCACCTGAGCCAGAACCAGAACCTGCTCCTCCGCCCGCTGCGGCCGCAGCAGCTGCTCGGCTTCCTGCTGGAGCAAAAGCAAAAGCGAGACCACCCGCGCCGCAGAAGAGCATCTTATCGGCTACCCCTAGTCCCATATCCCCTCCGCAATCGCTTACCTCCTCGGAACCACCACGGGAAACTTCCACCGCGCAATCCCTTCCTCTTTCGGCATCCGAACCAGAGCCCGAGCCGCAGTTCGGTATTGCTCAACCCGCTTCCACGTCAATCACACCAGCAGAACTGGCCCGTCCATACTTTCCCGACAAAACGGCGAAGTTGGCAGGTTTGCCACCCTCCCGGATCCCAATCTATGGGTCGGACCAAGACGTCGATGTACCCGAGGAGTCCAACTCCAATACAGCCGTCACTACCTCACCGACACTTGCGGGACCCGGCATAATAGCTGGTCCAATGAACACCATGCCCGCGGGTAGGATACCCCTGCCGGGTCTAGCTGGTCGTAGCCAAACAACATAATACGTTCTTAGGGTCATGAAATTTACGAAGCTACATATACGAGGACAATATAATCATTTAGCAATATGAATAATGAATATAGATTTATCTAAGCTTGGGTATGCTATCCCGGACTTGCTCCCTCTTATCGCTTAATCATCACTCTGTGCGATTGCATTCCCAGGATTCCATCCACACAACTGCATGTTGGTCTGTCATATGGCCTGTTTGTAGGTACGGGGCTTCTCCAACCGAGCTGAGAAGTCAGCACTTGCTTTGGCAATCGAGTCCAGTCTCGACTCACATTCCTCACCCCATCCACCCATTGCCGCTATTGCATCCCGCACCGGTGCTACAGAGTCCTGGCGTAAAGGCTCGGGCTTCGCAATGTACGAAGGATCTGGTGATCCATCCGACGGTGTTAAGAGTGTCGAATGGTGCTCAGACACCGACCAACCACTCGGACATGTCTGCTCCTGTGGGTATCAGCGAGCCGCAAGGGAAGAAAATGACGAGACTTACGGTGAGGGGCACGATTGCTGTAGGGTTGGAATTATACCGCTGGGCGGAGCTCGTGCAGCCCATTCTCTGTATGTATGAGAGGTTGAAGCTGTAAAGCTGGGATGATTCGAAAGGAGCGTCGTCAAGCTCGGGCGTGATGACGATGTTGTGTGAATCAGGCACGGCACCCTCCCTTCGTGCTCGGTTCTCTTCTCGAGGTTTGGCCAACTCAAAAGCCTACACGCCCAATGACTCATTTCTTCCCCTTCTTCTTTCTCCCGCTGCTGACCACTCTCTCTTCCTCGATCTCCGAATCGTCATCCCCTCCTGCAGACATTTCCAGATCCACGAGCTCTTCCCACTCCTTCACGCCCCGAAATCGGTCCCCGCCCATCGAGAGATCGCACCATCGCTCGAGAGACAACTTGGCGTCCTCAAAGGTCGTGTCGGGATCGAGAATGGTTCTGGATAGCGAGGTCAGTGCAGCGAGGTGATGGCTATGGAGCGTGATGAGTGGGGAGATTGAGTTCACTACTATAGTCAGGACCGAATTTGTTGATCAAGGGAAGAGGGAGCTTGCCTGAACTTACCAAAATGATCAAGAGTCCAGCTCAGCCACAACGGCTCCTCCACAACCCAAGCTGCGCCTTGTAGCCTATACGCCTCAAAGTAGATTCTTTCCGCTTGGTCAACCAGTAGAGATAGCTTGGCGAGGAGCTTATGCTATAATATCAGAACGGCCACATCCCTTGCACAGATCTGCTGTCCGCCGTATGGCCAAAAGCGGATACGCACCAGTTTGGATAGGACCGTCTCAAAGGCTAGACGTTGCGCGTACAATCTTTCGAGATGCGTCGACACCGATGGCCTCTCTGCCTCAGCACAAAGTAAGAGATTGCTACAAGACTTCAGCTACCTCCGTTAATGTTAGTGGAGAGATGATATCGCCCAGTACTGTAAGTTGGACTCACTCCATAGTTGTAGCCTCATCTACAACCCCTTTCGCAGCTTTGACGCCATCTACGCCAACGAGATCGTCCCAAGTCTTATGCAGATTCTTGAGCTCATTGACAACTATCCTGAGCATTCTATGATGCGTTGTGTCGATGGGCTGCAAGGAAGGCGAGAGTCCTGGTGCCGGTGAAGGCGAGAGCGAGGCTCGGGACCGTGAGGGGGTTGAAAGTGAGGCCAAACGGGACATTGTGACTAATCCAGGCAGTGACAGGCCGGAAGTCTCCTGGAGAAGTTGTCTCTAATTGCGAATAGCTTCTGTATCGTAAGGTATGTGCAGTTAAGGTGATGGATACTTGACCTTTGTCGCCATCAACAAGGGCGAGCTCGCTGTCAAAGATTTCGCTCAGAGTTTCCGCCGGAACTTGATGCTTACGGCATAGATTTTGAGCCTGCCGAAGACCGTCATCATCGCGCCGTATCGCTATTGTTGTTCACTGTCCACCCATACTGAGGGTTTACAGCTACAAGGGCCACTCCATCATACCTTTAAAGTCTAGGTATCGCACCCTATACTGCTCGACCCGGAAAAAAATCAAATCCAAGAGGGGCTAGTCTCTTCAAACAAATCGGGCCGAGCGCTCGCAAATACCCCTTCGCCTCATCACTCTAGCCCCTGCACGGCACGATATCGCAATGCTCCATCGTATCCTTAGACCACTAGCTCAGAGGCAGGCTACTTCTGCGATGTCACGGCCGATGATACATCGCGTACCTCGTCCTGTCTCCTCTAGGGCAATGTTTGCCACCTCACGACCGATGTTGCGCCCAAATTTCTACGTCACTACGACTCGGGATGTCCATCAAAGGGCCATATCATTCAGCACAATCCCCCGTTTCGTATTGAGAGCATTCAGGCTGCCTGCATATGGCTTGGCTATAGGAGCCGGTACGGCCGGCTATGCTCATTATCAGCTTGACGGTGAGTGATCGTTCTCTCTGGCAACGATGCCACTGATCTGCTGGGCTGATCTTATCAGGCATCGCTACAAAAACGGGGGAACTATTTGGAAACGTGACCGGCGGTATCTCCTCTGTGTATGACACTACTTCAAAAACCCTTGCTTCAACTCTTGCATCCGCAACCCAGCTTTCATCCGAATTGGGCCAACAGCTATCAAATGGTGTCAATGGGACGGCAGCAGATGTGAAGGATGGCGTTGATGCTTTTGGGGAAGGAGCAAAACAGTGGTGGGCTGCAGTCAGGGAGCAGCTGCCAGAGTGGCCGGGCCAGAAGGTCGACAGCTCGACTCCCGGTACAGGGGGTACAGGCGGCCGAGACGACAAATGGCGGCCGGGAGAGGGGCCGGGTGAGCCTGCACCTCCTCCACCTGGAGGTGAAGCTGTCTTAGGCATAGTAGGCGCGGCGGCCATGATGGAGAAGGACGATCGGGGAGAGTTGCCGAAAGAAGAACACCAACTTCTCCAGTTGACGAGGAAGTTGATCGAGATTCGCTCGGTTTTGCTCAGTGTCGATCAAAGTGACGCGCTCAAGCTGCCGAGTATCGTCGTGATCGGCAGTCAGAGTTCGGGGAAGAGCTCTGTCCTCGAGGCGATCGTCGGGCACGAGTTCCTGCCAAAGTGAGTTGGAGCTACTTTGGGGTGGTCCAAAGCTGATGGCCAGGGGCGACAATATGGTCACTCGACGACCCATTGAGTTGACACTTATTCACACCCCTGCCAATGCGGCATCATCTTCGACGACTCCCGCAGAATACGGCCTGTTCCCAAACCTTCCCGGTCTCGGCAAGATATCCTCCTTCTCCACCATCCAGAAAACCCTTACCGATCTCAATCTCGCCGTTCCACCCGAAATGGCAGTCTCGGACGATCCGATCCACCTCCACATCCACTCCCCTCATGTCCCCGACCTCACCCTTATCGACCTTCCAGGCTATATCCAAATATCTAGCATGGATCAGCCCGAGCAGCTGAAGGACAAGATTAACAACCTTTGCGACAAATACATCCGCGAACCCAACATTATCCTGGCAGTCTGTGCGGCTGATGTCGATCTCGCCAACTCGCCTGCCCTTCGCGCGAGCAGGCGTGTTGACCCTCTCGGAACCAGGACTATCGGCGTTGTCACAAAGATGGATCTGGTCAAGCCTGAGAACGGTGTTCAAATCCTGCGAGGCGAACGATACCCCTTACATCTCGGCTACGTAGGGGTCGTGTGCAAAGCGCCAACGTCAGGAGTTGGAGGTATGCTGCGGAGTATCAGAGGAGGCGAGGCGAACAATGTGACGAATGCGGTCATTCGTCGGGAGGAGGAGTTCTTCGGGGGTGAAAACGCTAGGTTGTTTTCGAACAAAGGCCGAGCAGTCGGAGAGAAGAGGCTTCTGGTCGGCACGGATACTCTGAGGCGGAGATTAATGGACGTGCTGGAGACGAGCATGTCGGGAAGCTTGAACGGGATCACCAACGCTGTCCAGATCGAGCTAGAGGAGGCGAGCTATCAATTCAAGGTAAGCTTTTCCGAGCTGTGTGAAGTTGAAGATTGGTGTGCTCATCTATAAAGGTCCAATACAACGACCGTCGAATCACCGCCGAATCATACGTCGCCGAAGCTGTCGATGCTTTAAAATCCAAATTCAAAGAGTACACCTCTCAATTCACCAAACCCGCCGTCCGTTCCAAACTCAAGCATATGCTAGATGATCGTCTTATGGACATCCTCGAGCAGCTATACTGGAATGATCCTCGTACAGCCGAACTCAGCAAATTGGCCGACGACCGAAAATTTACTCCCGACGATTTAGACCCGTACTGGAAGTACAAGCTCGAAACTGCCTCATCACTCCTCACCAAGAGTGGGGTTGGGCGAGATAGCACAAATCTCGTCGCGGATGGTCTTCGGGGTCTCATCGACAACATCGCTCAGGGCGAGCCTTTCACTTTCCACCCGGACGCCACTACGCGTATTGTCGATTTCTCCCATGCGATCCTCAGGGAGAGGATGGGGATGACGGCTGATCAGGTCGAGAACTGTATCAAGCCATACAAATATGAGGTGGAGGTGGATGAGAGGGAGTGGGCTCTGGGCCGGGAGCGTGCGGAAGAGAAGTTTGGGGAAGAGATGGGGAGGGCGGAATTGAAATTGGGAGAGATCAGGAAGAGGGTTGGGGGTGGAAGGAAGCTGGGGTCATTGATACGGCATGTTGAGGAGTTGGAAAGATGGGAAGATGAGACGAGACGGAAGAGAGTCGCGAATATGGGCAAAGTGGTGGTCGAGGGTGATGAGACAGAAGGGGTAAATCACGTGGACACGCCACTAGATGCGTACAAATACAGCCCGGCGCAGGTCATAGATGGTGAGTGTCTCCTATTCCGTCCTTACTGCAGCGTACTGATCGATACAGGTCGACACGCTTTGCTATTATCCAACCGCCTGACCCTGCTCCGATTACGGCAGAACGCGCTCAAATCCAAGAGATGTCGAATGGGTCCGGAACAAGCCCACTTCTGCCCCGAGGCATTCCTGGCGGTGGTGGCGGACAAGTTGGCATACACCTCTACCATGTTCATAAACATAGAGCTGCTCGAGCAATTCTTCTACCAGGTGAGTTGAACCCTATTCCTGGCGACGAAGGTGAATTTGGCTGATGAAGTGTAGTTCCCCCGCGAGATCGATTCGAGGATATTGTATGATCTCGATGTGAGTGGCGCTTCTTTTGCTTCTTTCGATATGGCTTGGCCAGATTGCTGACAGTATTGTAGCGCTCGGAAATTGCCAAATTTGCTCGAGAGAACCCTAAAATCCGGCAACACCTAGATTTGCAAGACCGGAAAGACAAGTTGGAGCAGGTAAGCTTTCTGATACCTCATTTTGCCTGTAAATTGCCAAAGCTGACGATCTCAGGTGATGAGATCACTCCAAGGATTGGTCAATCTTCAAAAGGAGGCTCAACCCGCGCAATCCAGGCGAGAAGCAGGATTATTCACCAAATTCTTCTAATCTGGGTGTAGACCGGTGATTATAGAGACGTGGTGGGTGGTATGATTTGGGATCATGTTGTATCTTACGCCACTCAATGCAGGTCATAACGATACATGAGCGAAGCTCACACTCCACTTCACTTGGTGAACATACTTGACAACGCGCGGTCCAGCGATCTGGGACCTTCTCGTGCGTTCCGGGGGCTGAACGATGACGATTCTCGCGATAAGGCACGACTTCCGAATCTTGACAGAATACAGTCGGATCTTACTTACTCAGTGCCTGATTCGCTAATGTAGTAGGTGGATTAACCGGGAGGAATTGCCCCGTGGTCTATATAGCACTATTCAAATGTTC
Source organism: Dioszegia crocea (assembly GCA_001600615.1). Taxonomy (NCBI): domain Eukaryota; kingdom Fungi; phylum Basidiomycota; class Tremellomycetes; order Tremellales; family Bulleribasidiaceae; genus Dioszegia; species Dioszegia crocea. The sequence goes on from BCKK01000002.1 coordinate 2,308,551, forward strand.
CCGCCTCTGCTTTTAATCTTCTCACACTTCCCTTCAGCCAGTTGATCCAGGCATCGTCATCTCCTACTATGACCGCCCCTTCCGTCGCGTCTTCTGACTCTTCTCTCAGCTCCACCATGGACCTGGAACGGTGAGCTCTTGGTTCTGCATCAGTTGTCCCAACTTGTACTCAAGTCGTAACTAGCTAAAACGATCTTTAGGGCTTCCCAGGTCACTCTCACCAACACTGCTGTCCCAATTGCGAGCACTACTCCAGTCTACGTATACCAGGCCCCCACACCAACGCCCGCCGCGCCCGCGACCACTACCGCAAGGGCAGTCCAGGCTCGCAAACCAAGCGCAAAAAGCGAAGTTGCCAGCTGCTTTGCCTGCCTCTTCTGGACCCTCATCATTGCCGGCATCCTCGGCGGCTGCATCTATGGCATCGTCAAGAAGACTCGAGCGGACAAGGCATGGGAGAAGGAGCAGTTGCAGGCGCAGGCGGATGCGGCTTTCGAGTATGCGAAGAAAGTCGCAGCGGGGAATCAGGCAGATTTCGATGCGAGAATGAAGGCCTCTCAGGTGTATGCGGGGATGCTCAAGGAGTTCGCGGATTGTAAGGTGGCGATTTTGGCGGAGATGAAGGCGTTTAGGGGATCAGGCGGCGGGCCCGATAATTCGACGGCTCCTCTCCTCTAGGTCATTATGCTCGTCGCCAGGGTATGGTGCGGGTGAAGAGTGTATAATATAAGCTTGCGCGCTGTACGATGTAAATTGCAAAACTCCCTGCAGTCCAAATTGGGTGGCAAATTGATGCCATGAGTCAACTCTCTCGCTGTTCACTGGCCCCTAGCTCTATCTGTGCGACGGCACTAGTCAGTGCCGGTATCTGACTCAACAGCTAAGTACTTCTCTTGATGGCAAATGGCTGGCAGGAAGCGAGCACATCAGTTGAACAAGAGGCAGTTTGTGAGACACGATGACGACGTTTAGGCCCCTTAGACTCCTTAGCGGAGCAGATCTGTTCACTGGATCTGCTGACCCATACATACTTCGTGCCTGGGGGCAATGCACAGCCATCTCACTTCTCACCGCAGGTGACCTCACTTCATGCAGACCTTTTGAGTACCACACTTCACCTTTGCTGAGTTTAGCAGCCACTTCAACTACTGCGAACGAATACTCTATGTCATTCCCGAAGCAAATGCCCTCCAGTCGTTGTGAAAGTAGGAGCATCCTGGATGAGGAGAGGTAAGTCTTCCAACTCAAACTGCGGCAGTCATTGGAAGCCGGTGTCCGGTCTGGAAGCAGAAGTGCACAAAACTGACCACTCTATCAGCCAATACTTGCTTGATCCGACCAAACATGAGAACGGCACCACGTCGGGTGGCAAAAAGAGCAAGGGGTCTTCGGTGTCGGAGGGTGTCAACAAGGGCTATAACATACGAGCAACGTGAGTATCTTTATCATCGCCCTAGACCAGGCTGGGGTTCCGGACGTTTTGAACTTTGGTGACGCGTTGCACCATGAATCAAGCCCGAAAGCAACGCGAGAATATCAGTCGCCATCGCAGGCATCACCTCCTACCTCCTTGCTGAGACAAAGCTGACTTCCAGGTCATCCGTCTCAGGGCTCGGCTCAACGATTCACTCCAATATGCCTCACACTACCAGCGGCAAGATCGATTGGTCAGATATTTGCGGCTGGCTCTGGGTTGCGTTTTTGATCAGCACCATGGCCCACATGGTCTACTGGCTGTACTTCTACTTCCGGTACACTATTCCAGCAGAGAATGCAGCTGGCGAGGCGGAGAAAAATGGGAAAGCTGCTGCGGTAGCTGCGGAGGCGGTACTCAGGTTGGCTGCTTTCAAGGCCCAGATCAAGGGGGTGGAGACATTGTCGGACTTGCTAGTCGAGCTCAAGGGTCTGAGGGCGGCAGCCGAGATCATCGCAGGGAGTATGGAGTAGTCAATTTCATTGGCAGTATACCTAGCCTCTTAATTAGCCATGTGCGACAGTGTAGAAGCAATATGTAATTGTCTGCGATTCGGGCTTTGGATTCCCAAGGACGACATATCAGGGACTGGTGCAATCTCTCTTCGCCTCAAACCTTGTATGTACTCGTAGAATTGCAGCCGATTCTGTGCCTGTAACAACGCCCAAGGACATGTGCCGGGTTTCTACAGGTCTGCTGACCTCAGAGAGTCAAACCTTCCCAGGCTTTCACACGGTCCACAACCAAGATTTCTTTGACGATCTCATCATCCACCAAGTCCCTCAACGAGTCAACGATAGCCCTATCCTCCTGGTCGTGCTACTCGACCAGAAAAGGTGATGCTGGATTCCATTCTGACGAAGACATCGATTCTGGCCCAAGTGCTGACGTTTTTCAGCCAGTAATCATCTTGCCGACCCCATACCCCAAAACACACATAGACCTTCAGCATGTCGCAAGGCTCGGTCAAGGAAAGCAAGAAGGTATCGTGAGTTTGTTTAAGCTCCCCCTTGCCTGCGATTGCGCATCAAGCATCACCTTCAAGAGCCAGCCGCTGACAAATCAGGCCTGGTCCCCTCTCGAGAGTTGCTTCGGCTGTCCACCGCCTATTTCCCCACACCTATGATGGCAAGATCGACTGGTCTACAACATGCTGGTCACTCGTGATTATCTCCTTTCTCATGACCTCACTGTACGGTCTCTACCAGTTATTCTTCGTTTCGATTCCAGCCTGGAATGCGGCTCAGGCGGCGGAAGATGCGTCGGCGCGGGCTGCGGTGAAGGCTGTGATAGCAACAGACAGGGAGCTAGACTGGGCGGCTCGTAGAGCGAGTATCAGACTGGAAGAGGCGATTGCGAAGCTTTGGGAGGAGTTTGGAGCTTGTCTCAGGACGGCCAGGGAGGTCGTCGAGGGTGGCGGAGAATAGTGGGCACACTGCCCTCATTGTCGCTGCGGTGACATATAGATCAGCTGGTGACTGGTATGAGGGGTGGTTTCATGTTTGTACAGTCATTTGACGTTCTCTTTATGAATGCAGTCTACTGTACATGGCGCATTGCCCAGCACTACCCTGGAGCACACCACTGAGCTGTCGCCACACCTCCGCCTCCGCCACATTCCTTAACCGATGCCGGCATTGCTTACAGGTCTGTCGGTGGTGGAAATTTCGCCTCGCGTATGCGTCCACTTCCTACATCATACTTACGTTCTGTATAGGGAGCCATTCCCAAATCGGGCCCAATCACGATGAAGCCCTTCTCCAACGTCCTCAACGCTGTCGCTGGCCCTTCAAAGTTGCCTTCAAGGTCGGGTGCCGGGATTTCCAGCGGCGTCTTCCGGCAACTTCGACCGACAGCTGCACCTCCGCTCCGAAGTATTTGTACTCTGACAAGACCAGAGGGGCCACATAGTACAATAACGGGCACGACATGCCCGCCTGTAAAGCTTAATCGAAGCGCAGGAGTCGAGAGCTCTATCAGGGGCACGTCACGTCTACATCGACACGCTCGGTATTTCACCTCGGCCTCTTCGTCTGCCCTCACACACCCATCTTCGCCCTCCCCATATCATCCCCTGCTCGCCGCTGCACCAATAGCAGCTTCCATATCCCCAGATCCAGTAGATCCTACTGCCTCCACATCCGTCCTCGACCCCCTCATCGCCCTTCTCCTCTCCTCTCCACTTCCGGCAGGCCTCACAATCCTGATCTTGACCTTCACTTTCCGCTCGGCGGTCACTCTTCCCGCCACAATATGGCAGAAGCGTCGGATGAGGCGTACAAAGGAGATTGTCCGGCCGGCTATGAAGGCTATCAATGAGCAGCTGGCTGGTGTTGTTGCGAAGGAGTGTAGAGCTAAGGGGATCGATTACGAAGGATACAAGAAGGAACTGAAGAGTCAAGTGAGTTACTGTGTCCGGATGTTTCGACCTGAAGAGCTGATATATCATAGCTTGCAGTACATCAGTCCGCTCTTCACAAGAAGCACAGCACCCATCCCCTGCCTACCATGCTTCTCCCTCTCTTCGTCCACGTTCCCCTAATCATTACCCTCTCCCTTTCGATTCGACGGGCTATCGAAGCGCCAATGTCCCCATGGGCCGCCGAGAGCTGGTGGTGGCTCGAACATCTGGGCGAAGTAGACCCTACGATGATTCTACCCATCATGGGCGGCGTGATTGGAATGATGAATGCCGAGGTGATTGGGAGGCGCAACAAAGATCTGGGAGAGGGATCCGCCGTGAAGGTCTCTGTCGACACGGCGGAAGATGGGCGAGTGACGGACGCCTCATCGGCGCCTTTGGGCCCTTCTCCGGGAGCGGGTGTCCGGCCAGCAGCACAGACCCCGACATCGGCTCGCAATCGATCATCCGCTCCTCGTACACCCCCACTTCCGTCACATCTTGCAAAGCCTAGCATCCCATCTCCTACGTCTCCTCGCTTGATATCTACCACATCATATCCTCAGACCTCATCTCCAACCCGTCCCAACGGGAAAGCACGTCCGGCAACTCCATCCCCACGTCCAGCAACTCCAACCCTGCGGCGAGTCCCTGTTGGTACTCGAAAGCCCACTTCCCCCCAGGCTCATCTCCAACCCATCCAAGCTGCTGCAGAGCAATCAAAGGAGCTCGACAAGTCACGTCTTACGTCCAAGCTCTTCACCTACGCGATGCGATGCGGCGCTGTTCTATTCATCCCTATCGCGGCGCAGGTTCCCGCGGCACTAGCCCTGTACTGGACCGGAAGCATGGTCTTCACGCTCGTGCAGAACTTGACGCTGGATTGGTTGGACGCGAAGGAGAAGCGAGGACTGCAGGCTGGGCTGGATGCAGCCGGGACCGGCGAGCCGAAGTAAGAGGCCATGAGGGAAAGAATGAATGTAACGTTGTGGGAGATTGCCATTTGATGGTCATTGAGAGCTTTGACAGGATGCTGTACTTGCGTCTGCATGACTGGGACTAACTAGACTTCGTCATCCTACATTTTCTCCTTACGACTCTAAAGTCTCTCTTTCCAATCCTCACCTATCCGTCTCGCCCATCTCCTCTGAGTCCTTGTGTCCCCTCCACTTGATAGTCCCGTCAATGACATCCACCACTCTCCGCTCGTAGAATATATGTGACTGAGGCTTGAACACCTCGGGCAGTCCGGCCTTGTCAAACTTCTCCTTGCGCTTGTGGCCTTCGTTGCCCTCCTTCTCGCCGTCCTTGTTCTCGCCATCCTTCCCGCCTTCGAGTTCTTTCTCCGTCCGCGGCCACTCAAATGTGGGTGGGAAGGCCATGATCATGTTTTTGCCTTGATCGAATAGGGGGGTACCACAAGCTCGGCATGAGACTTTGTGGGGGATAGGTGTGGGTGTCTCTGAGAGTGGGTGGACTTCGCCGTGTGCGCTGTAGGGTCAGCCTAAAAGTCAAGTCTCTTAGGGGTGAGAAGCGCACCTCAGGAAGCCAAGCCACTCCGGATCACAATCTAGCCTAATCATGTCCTTCTTGAAAACTGCAGCGTGCTGGAAGGGAGCACCTATCCTATGAGCTTTGGCCATGTCGTCTCAATCGGATCTCAACTCACCGTGTAGTCGCTGACAGTCCTCACAGTGGCATATTTTAGCCTGGAGAGGGTCGGCATTGTAAGCAAAAGCCGCTACACGATGAGCTCCTCGTTCATGTCGAGTGAGACTATCCCTTTCACAGAACAGGCAGCTAAGCCAAGTTCGAACTCACTCTTCCCACACCAGCAGCTCTGACGCCATTTGGTCGTCCAGCCCTCCCAGCTTTGACCCTGATAGAACGGTGCCTCGCTCAACCAATCAACGTCCTTGTTTTCTTCGTCCTCATCTCCCTCTCCATTCTCTGACTTTTGTCGCTTGTCCTCGCGATCCTTGGTCTCCTTCTTGGAGTGGTCTTGGTCAGACCGGACGCGTTTGGGCTCAGGGCGAGATGTTGCGGGCATTGCGATTTCGAGGTCGTTTGATGGGGAACAGGAGTTGTACCTTTAGGATATGAAGTGGAGTATGCTGTAGGGCCGAAGAGCACTTGATCATCTGCTATATACCCTAGGGGAAGAGGTTCAGCTGACCAAAATTGCGCAGATGTCTGACATCATCGGCTGCCTCGATCTCGGATTCGCTGGAATCGGATTTAGTTTCAGGCACCGATCAGCGTTTCAGATCACGTTTCAGTTCATGCCGGCAAGACGCGTCTTACGTGTATGTACGATGGAAGCCTGTATAGACAGAATGTCTACGACCTCTTGACGGTGTCGCTAAGCATGAACCAGTGGACTAGGCTGATCGCATGCTTCGGATGACATGGATTTGAAGAAAGTCGAGAGACATAACTTTAGGGTCACGTGACGACGCACGGACCAAGCAGAACGCTTACGTATGCCGCCACTTCCACCACACCCACACGCTCTCACACGCTGCCAGCAATATATTCGCAAGAATTGACTGACTTGTACATCATCCTCGCATAACACTTAGTCAACGCTCCTGATCCGGCAAGATGTCCGCTCATCTGACGCAAGAGCAGATTAAGCGCTTGTGCGAAGATCTAGTGTATCAAGTGGGATACGCCTTCTACGATGTACCATATATAATTCTGCTGAATCTCATGGTCCAGCTTGGAGTGTGAGTTTCATCTAAACCCACAGGCTCCGACTTCCTTGATATAATCTGACTGCTCTCAAGTGATGGCGCTGATCTCATGGTGCAGAGCCCGAGAGACAGACTTGACGGAGGCGATGTTTGTCCAGGCCACTGAAATTCGAAAATACATGGGAATGCTTCTCACTCATCGACTAATCAAGCGGTACGCTACGACCCAGCCACTCGATCACGAGGTCGGAGGACGCATACTTCAGCAGCTGATTCCAAGTAGACACGCAAACAAGGAACGCGTACCCATTCCCGAATACCTCCTGAAGCGGAACGATACCGAGCGGACGCGACAAAAAGAGGTCATCTATTACTATCTTGACTACAGAGAATTTGCCAATGTGGTCAAGTACAGGATAGCCATGATGCGGAAGTCTATCGATGATAAGGTCAAGCAAGTGAGTGTGGTCTAAAGGGACAGCTCCTGGTCGTTAGCTATGTTGCAGGGGTTTGATAGCTGACGAGAACAGGATGTAGGACAAAAAGACTATATCTGTCCTACGTGTTCGCGGACGTACACCTCCCTACAAATATCCACTCTCTTTGTTCAATCCCACGGCGCCTTCTTATGCGAAGACGACCAGACCGAGGTCATTGAGTTCGTCCCAGACGAGCCGGACTCATCGGATAAAATGCAGCGTTTCAATCGCGCCACTCAGCCTATCCGAGACGCTCTGCGTGCGGTCGAGGGGATCACACTGCCGACGGTCAACATTATGGCGTGGGTGGCGGAGAATGTCAAGAATGCCGTCGTGTTGGATGAGGTGGCGGAAGCGGGCAAATTGGCGAAAGTTCAGGTTGTGCTGGGTGGCGAGGGCGAGCGGGAGAAGGTGGAAAGGGAGAGGTTGACAGAGCAGCAACGGTCAGTTATGAGCAGCACGATAGTCACATGGAGTCGCAGCTGACAAATCAGTGTACAGAACGCTCTGCCTGTTTGGCATACTCATTCAACAGTCACGGGCTCGGCTACTTCGCTCGGAATAGCAGACGAGCACAAGTCAGCAATACTCGCTGCGGAACGTCGAGCTGGGGCTTCGGGTAAACATGGGGATGGCGATGATGCGATGCTGATGATGCATTACGAGGGGATGGATGACGGGAGTGATGGAGAGCGGGATATCGAGGATGTCAAACCGGAGGTGAAGGTGGAAGTGAAGGAAGAAGTCATGGATCCAAATCAAGAACAGGAAGAAGAGGAAGATCTGCCGACTCCGCCGGCGATGCAGACACCGGCACAGGCTAGTGCTGGAGGGGCGGGGGAGAGTAGGCAAATGGTCAATGGTAGGTCCCACTTTGCAAGAATTGGATTCTTGTCCGGTCCAAGACTGACAGCCTGAATAGTGAACGGTATACCCAAAGCGCTTGACGATATCACCGAGGAAGATCAAGAAGAAATGACCCCTGACGAATATCAGGTGAGTCACTGTCGGGCTTGCCGCGATTTAAGTATCAAACGCTGACTTTGTAGGCATATTACGACGCTGTTGCGTCTGCATGACCAAACTCCAAAAAAACCCACACCAAACTTCATGGACATTGCGCCTAGTAACCTTGTTGTATTAAACACATGTGATGTATCAAACTCAATACATAAATACACAAGCTCTGAGCGAGGAGCGAGGAAGACCCTAAACCGGTCCGAAGAATGAACAACATGAAGAGGGGGAATACAATGATATAAAAAGTGGTGTTGGTACGGATTGTGTACTTTGTACAAAAAGGGGAGAGGAGCGCTCAAAGCAAAAAGGGGGAAGTCGGTATATACAATGAGAATATAATGAATGGGGTTTACAATGAGTATAGTAGGAAGGGTGGATAGTACAGGTCTGGCCTGGCGAGTGATCTAGTGAAGAACCACTTGTATTGCCCCCTGTACTGCGTCAGCTCATTTTCACTAGGGTATGGTGAGGCTCAAAACTCACATGATGTACAGCCTCCAACAGCCTTCTCCACTTCGTCTGGCCTTTACATCCTGTGCCACAGCCCGTCACCGACGTTTTCTTCCCGGCGACAGCCCTAGGATCCGCCTCACTGGCTTCACCTTGCATCGCTGCCCATTTCGAGCCCTCCTCCCTTCGCCGGATCCCGCGACTCCGCCTCTCCCTCAACATCCTCCCAGTCCGGGTGAAACGATGTCGCGTACTTCGCCTCATATCGCCATCATCTACCACTTTGACCGCCTCCGCTGCCCAAGCCGCCACATCTCTTACATCCCCTCTCTGTGCTTCGGCTTGAAGTTCTCCGTCTGCCGATACGCCCAGATTGGCCTTCAACAGATCTAGACCCTTTTTGGCCTGTACCAATGTCCTCCATCCTTCGGCCTTCATATCATCCACCCTCCCTTCAAGCCTAAACTTCATTGCGTCCACCTTCTCTTCAAGCCTAGCCCGGCCAACTTGGGCAGTCCTCACCACCTGGCGCAATGCCTCCTTCTCCGCCGCGCTCCTCTCCCGGATCCCTTCCGTCATCTTGGTCCAAGCAGCCGAGGCTGAAGACTTCACTTGATGAAGCCGCCCCAGCTGCAAAGCCCGCTGACGCGCGCACCCTTCAGCGAGCTTGAGTCCAATGTCTCTCGCTCCGAGCCCGGCAGCGTGCATCCGACGGATCGACGATCGAGTGATATTCCGCTCGGCGACGTAGAGAGCCAGGCGTGATAGCTCTCGAAGTTCATGATCAAGATGAAGCATCATTGGGTGATAGAGCTGCGCGATGGCCGACGAGGTCGAGAGTGCGTAATCCCTTGCCCGTTGGACGAGGTAGGCATACCGATTATCCAGTTGGATAGAAGAGGGAGTGGCGCATCTACACATGGTAGGGGATGTAGCTGCGGGGACAGGGGGAGCGGCCGGACTAGCTTGGAGAACGGCATTTGACATGGCTCTCATCCACGCTTTGAAGCCCGTATCGTCGAATATCGAAAGACCGCCCTTGGAGTATGGCGAAATGGCATGTGCCTCGACGGGTTCTCCGGAGGATCCAGAGCATCGATGCGTCCCCTGCAGCTGATCCGATGGCGGAGTACGAGCTTCATCCTTGGGACCGGACGCGAAGGTGGAGATAGTATTCCGGATGCTCTGGAGATCCGGGATCAGCTGAGTAGCGAGGGAACGTGCAGTTTGGGCTTGCGAGGCTGTGGAGGGGGCTTCGGTAGATGTGAAGATCTCATCAAGTGGGATGGTGCCGTGGGGTGGTACCGAACGAGATGTGCCATTCGCCGACACGTTATAGGAAGGAGCAGTTGTTTCGTTCCTTGATAGGTAGGTCATGCCTGGACCGAGCGCGCCTAGAATGGCAAGGGCACAAGAGGCAACGGCTAGCAGCCCCCTGATCGTCAGCTACAGGCTTGTAACTTCATTACCAAAGGGTTGACTCACCATCTGTTGCCGGAACTGCCAGCGCCAGCATCGACCATAGCTCTCAATGCGCGTTTGAGGTGCAATTGGCTTTCCTCGACAGGAAAGAACCGCTTCTGATCTTCCCTTTTCTCATCCTGTGCCTCTGCATCCACCGCTCCCGCCTCTTTTGACACAACAACCTTTCCCTCCTCGGTAGGTCCCGCCACCTCGCCACTCTCGAGCGAGTCATATTGCCCCTTCTCCCAAGACGGCATCATCATCGTGACGGGCTCAGTGTGCGACGGTGCCCAAGTACGTGCGTCCTTGAGCCACCCTTCGTCTACTCCTCGAATGGGACCCTTCTCGCTCTTCTGTCTCGCCTCGACACTGAGCCGAGCAAAGGGTGCATCATTCCCAATCCCGCTGATTACGGGTGCTGAGCCGCCTTCACGAGCAGGAGGTACCGGATACACGACGGGAGGGAGGTTGGCGAGGCTGCCACTGGGTGTGACGCCATCGGTATAGGTACCCGAAGACGAGAAGGACGCCTCGGGATGGGGGAAGATGAATTGGATTTGGCCACTTTGGGTCAAGCGGCGAACGGGGGCGAACTCGGGCATGTTCGGGCTGGCGCTAAGGTCGGTTTGATGTACGATTGTACTCCGAGACTCAGTGAGGAGGGAAGCCGAAGCTGTTGCCTCGGCATCAATGTAGCTGTCCCCAAAGCTTGACCGGCGGTTGTGGTCGTGATGATCTTGGTCGAAATCAAGATCGTCACTCGCTTCGCTTAGATCACCATGGAAAGATCCTTCCAAACTCCCAGGATGCCGTGGCTCGGACTCGGAGTCTGAAGATAGCGCATCAAGATCAAGGAGGGCGGTATTGATTGTGGATGATGTGGAGCCAGTCTCTGTCTCGTCCTCGTCGTCGATGGGCAGTGTGGCAATCTCGCGTTCGCTGGGAATCATGACAAAGGAGTCGGAGAGACTCGGTGATGAGGTGGGTTTGGATGATGCCATTGTGGACGGAGGCCGGAGAGGTGGGATGGGTGATGAATAAGGCATAGAGTGTTCTGTGGATTGTCAGGTCAGGTTGAACGTTGATGTTCCACGCCCGAGTTTGAGTGTGACCTACTGTGTGAATGGAAGGGCACGCCACCACACCTTGGAGTAATGACTAGGTCACGCGTGCGCACCGACAGCTCTACACAAAGTCAGCGTATGCTCAAGTAGATTGTACAAAGAGGCAAGTAGGCTGGGGTGGTGGGAAGCCATGAATGACCCAGGCACCGTATGTCCTCCCAGGAGGCGGGTGGCAATTCTGAGACTGGTTACTATCGTACCTGCTGATATATGTCGTGCTGACAGAGGACAGGTTGGAGGCCAGCAAAGGGAGACACCAGAGACGATGATAGAACGATGGGAATGAAGTACAGTATAGAAGGCTGAATCACTAACCCTGAAGCTAATGATGCCAAAGAGGACCAGCTGCCGACCGTCCGGGAATCGGGTTCCGCCGGCGGATCAGAGACAAGGCAGCCTTTGGGGTACCGCTAGATGCGCCTTGGGGCGACAAAGGTAGATTGGGTACAGTCCAGTCTAGACTGCCGCTGCTATCGTGTATATATGGTACTACAATACAATACAAGTAGAAGTGCAAGAGGGAAGCAAGTGGTGGCGGACAGGTGATTCAGCTCAACGGTAACGTTACCCTATTTCCGGCTATATCCGACCGATAACCAATAGATAAGGAGGCGAGAGGCTAGGAAGGGATGGGTCCTGTGAGCTGTGGTCTGGACGGGTGGTTCCCATGCATAGCTAGGTGAAGGATGAGCTCGTTATTCATACTGAGAACAGCCATGGGCTTGTCGGGAAGTGGTGGCCCATTGAAAGGGTTCTTCTACGCGCGCCTTGCTCTCATCTGCCACCGTGATCTGCCACCGCGATCGCTTGGGCCTCAAACTCAGGCAGCCAAAGTATCCCTCAGATTCCCATAAGCCGGCCTAGCCACTCCAACTTGCTGACCCGCACTCATCATCATCGTCCGCTCGTCCTCCAAGGGGGCAGGGATCACGTCCAGGAGTGTTTTACCATTCTGAGTAGGGTCAGCTATGAGTACTGGTATTCAGATTCGCCCGAACTTACTGTCTCAAACACTGCCCACGCTCCCGTGCGCTGAGGTATGAGCTGAACGTACTCGAACAGGAGCATCATCGGCAGCTTACAGAGACTCGACTTTTCATAACCTCCACGACTCCTCTCAACCCTGGCTTATTGTACGCCCTATCGCGCTCCCCTTCATCCATCTCGCCAAACAGCTTCCCGGTAGACTGTAGCAGAAGAGTGATGTCGCCAAAGTATGAGAAGCCGACCCCGAGCGCAGGTTTGATGTCAGTCGCGGTGAAAGTGGACGCGGGATTACTTGGTCGGGCAGAGGCGGTGGCATTCGTGACCTATCGCATGAGCCACGGCTGCTTAACACGGGACGCGATCGAGTCAGTATCAGCTTACGATCGCTGTCAGGCCCTTTGAATGAGCCAACTCCGAAATCTCCTCCATCATAGTGATCATAGCGGCATGGCCTGTGTCGTCAGCGAAAGACATAGCTGGAAAAGCCCCTTTACTCACCCTGAGATCCGCTGCCCATCAGATGATCCTTCAACAGCGGCGTCACCGAATCCACCACGAGGATAGTTGTCCGAGCAACCTGAGCTTCCTGCTGGCATCAGCACCTTCGCTACACATGAGGCCGATGCACTGACTACTTCTTCCGCCTTGATAGCTTCCAGGGCGGCCCATAAGTCAGGATCGAGGTTGTAGCAAGGGGAGACGTTCAATCGAGCTAAGACTTCTCCTGGATCCTGGATGTCAGCGGACTAGCCTACTGAACACACAGCGCTTCACGCTGAACGTACCTGAGACCCTATGGCCTCTAGCACTCCCCGAGCTCGAGCTGAAGAGAGTGACCCATCCGTGTCTAGCCATGTACACTTGCTGAATGGCTCACTCGTCAATCGCCGCAGCACAACATGAAGAGCCAGCAACTGACAATGTCAGCATCCTTCCTTCTCCCGGTCAGATGATAACATCTTGCCCGGACATCAAAGACTCACAGATTTTCCCACTCTCTGAGGCCCACATATCTCGACCACACCCTCTCCTTCCCAGTCACCGACCAGCTCATCAAGCCCTGCCGTTCCAAAGCCAGTCCACCGAACTCGACCGCCCACTTTCTCTTCCTCCTCCAATTCTTCAATGCCCGAACGAGACACGGGTGCCGTCAGTCTTAGACAGCGCTCGAAGAGCTGCTCCACCTCATATTGCGCCTCAGGATCGTCTAGGAGGGAAAGAATCGTAGCGAGCGGGGTGAAGAGGAGGTTCTCTGTGGTTTTGATGCCTGCTATTTCTGGATGTGTCAGTGGGGTCAGATGATTGAAAGAGGGCCAATATACCCAGCTCTAGTATGAGGGGATGTAGGGCGGGTGGTATGGATGTGGTTAAGCGTTTCAGTAGCATGATATAGATGTTATGGTGATTGATGGAAGACCATAGCTCTAGCTGTTGATTTTGGCCTATATATGGAAACGCGATGCCCGTGCGACTGGAAATCTGAAACACCGTGACGTAAACCCCCCTGGCTCCTAGCTGCCTTAAGACGGCCATGCCACCGACACCAAACCCTCTAGCACTCAAGACGCCCGAATATCAGGCCAAGGCCGCGCAAGCCATGGGTCGTCTAACACATGAGTACTACATAATATACTGCTCGCACTTCACAACGTTCGGTAGACTCCCATAATCCCGCCTGCCACCCCCCGACGAGTACCCTGAGCAACAGTGGTCCTCGAATTTTGGCTTCCATTCGAGGTTTCATGACCCCCTGTCATCGTAACGTGAAACGGTACCTGAGGTCCTGAGACTTCAGCGGCCAGGTAATGACGGACAGTAGCACAGGCACCCTCACCTTCTGTGATCTTTGACCGCATTGTGGAAGAATTCCATGCCCTTGGCACTGGCTCCCTCAAAGAGATAGATACAATCCTCCTTTCCCAGCTCACTGACGAGCCCAGCAAGTTCAGTGGTCGGGACGCCTGCCATAGACAAAGTCAATTGCCGCAGAGCAGCGAGACCCGACAAGCGGAACCTGCCGAATCGCCTGCTGGCAACTATCTCTTGTTCGATGTGCAGCGACTGGAGGTTGGGAAAGGCTGCATCGAGGATGTCGATGGCTGTTTGGAGTTCGCCTAGGTCGAGTTCGACCGAGCCTGAAAAGCACAGGCTTCGGATGCCAGGCCCAAGAGCAAAGGCGAGCTCTCGAAGCTGATCTGGGTTATAGGCTCCGGTAACTTCGAATTGCGTGAGGGGGAGGGAACCGTGAACCTGTCGTCGAGTAAGAAAAGCCAGCGCTTCTTCTACACTTAACACGGGCTGTGCCACGCCCATGAAGCCGAAGTGCTCGATACCGGTGATACGACGGTCCATCTTTGGATTGGAGTATAACCAACCCTTCCAGACCTCGGGGAGCCTGTCTTCGAAAGTAGAGGTGCGAAGGACGAATGTGTGGCGGATGTCGATCATAGGGTGAGTGGGTGTCGCTGGGAAACAGCATGGATTATCCTCCAGGGATAAACCGCCCAGCGCATAATGTTCCACGCGACTCTCGAGCTCGACGACAATCTTTTCACCGCCTAAGTGGGCGACGTAACGATTATGATTGTTGCGATCCGGGTATTGGTACCGGATCGTGCGTAATTGTGGGTACTTCTTCCTCCACGTGGCCAATTGGCCTAGGAAGCTTTCAGGATCGAAGCGGATGGGGGTGACGGGGTTGGAGTTACGAAGGGCGGTTATTCGTACCGAGGGCTTCCAGCTGCTCCAATCGAGGATTTTAACGGCATTGCAATAGGTTACGCGTCGCGCCTGAGAAATCAGCGACCTCCATGCGCAATCTATGGAAAAGCCGGACTCACGGTTGCACGGCTCATCTTGTTTACCAGCTGCCTAGGCACCTCTTTATATAGCACCGCCGCTACCGAGGCCGTCACTGCCTTTTCCACCCTCAACATCCTCGCCAAAGTCGTCCCATCTAGCAGCTCGAGAATCGCCTGACGGAGTTCGGGGGTGTTGTAGACTTCTTTTGCTGCCTTCATGGTTGATAAAGTCTGTATGGCGGATTGGGACTAGAGCAAAGGGTAAGATTGGGGAGGAAAAGGGAAGGTGGAAGGGGAAGGCCGGAGTAGGGGACAGTCGATGATCGAGTGAGAATTGCAGAGCTGCTCTCGGGCAGGTCGGGAGGGATAGCTTGCGGGAACAGGCAAAGTTCAGAGAAGCCAATGTTATTTGGCACTCGGTGACTGTGAGCTAGGTTCCACCTACTTCGACGCTTTGCGTGCGGATTGATACCAGGGTAGTGAGGTATGCCGAAGTCTGATGAAGGAAGTACTGAGTGTCGAGAGGCTGAGTGAGTGAGTGACAGTAGTGACCGTGATTAATTGCCCGAAGCGGCAATTCTGATGAATTGAAACGCGTGTAAATCACCCGATTGGGAAAGCACCAACAGCTCCTCCTCACCAACTGGGTCATACTCGAGCATACATCTCTCTACCGTGTTCTACCAGACAACAAACAGCCATGTCAGTCTTCCAGACCGACTCACTCAATCCCTCAGCTCTACCATCATCCACCCTAGGCCGCCGCCGAGCCCCCGCAGCCACCACATCGACATTTGACGCCGACCCTTCCAGCTCCTCCGCTCCCTCCAAAGACCCCGACGCGGCAGCCAGAGAACAGTTCCACGAAGAATGGAACGTCCGGATAGATAAAGAGGTCAAGGCGTTAGCTGGAGGATTGAGAGAAATAGTTGATAGAGCCGATGTAAGCTGATTTCAACCTTCGTCAAAGAACTCAGCTGATAGATCAGATCGGTCCAAATCCCTCTGCACACGCTTCCACACCCGTATCCCTACATCTCCGCCTTCGGACCGCTCAGCTGATACGATCGGCCCAGTCACTCCGGGACATGTCACATGAACTCCGGCTGATGCTGTTACTGTCTGATGAGGTGGACTTGGCGACGCGGCGGGATGCGGAGGTGAAGGTTGTAAGAGAAGAATTGGCGGTCGGGAGGGCTGGGGTTGATAGGGAGATAAGGAGTCTGTTGAGTGGGGAGAAGGGACAAAGGGGCGGGGAAGATCAGGCGATGGGAGAAGGGGAAGAGCTGCCGGAGGTCGAGGAAGAGGTGGAAGAGCAGGTGGAGGAAATTGAACATGCTGGTAGAGGGATGCCTTCGGGGAATACGAATAATGTGGAAGGCAGGGCCAGAAATACAGAAGGTGGTCGTCCGGACGACGCATCAGGGATAGGCGGGACAGGGACAGGCGGACCCATAGAACCCGACGATGATGATGACGATTTTGAGGAAGTCTGAGGAATCCCTATACACAAAAAGACGACATAGCCATAATCCATACTATCATATATAATCAATTACAATGCCTACGTTACGTGGTCGTACAAGAACCGATACTTAATTACTGACTTAGAAGATCCAGAACCAAAGATCCAAACTTAAGATCACAACCTTCCGGCGTTCCCTCATCCACTTCCCTACCCGCTTTTACACATTTCACACCTAATCATCTCCGTCATGGAACGGCCAGGCCACTGTCAACCTTGGCGGCGCGCCATCCATCCTACCCACTCCATTCTCAGACCACCACTCGTCATACTGTCACGTCAGCCCGAGCCCCGTGAAAAGTAAGAGCATAACTCACCTCTTTCTGCGCATCTTCCAACTCGGCCAACATCCTAATCGCGTACGCATGCTTCTTGGCCGGATATCCCACATCGACTACTATCGGCCCCTTCGCCTTCGCCTTGGCTCCAGTCCGCCCACGCTCCTGAGGGCCAAAGAGCGAGTCCAACGCTGAAGCAGTCGGAGGAGGCAACAGACTGGCGCGTTTACTAAATGACCTAGACATATGGGGACTTGATGGTCCCCGGGGACTGGGCGGTTGAGATTGCCGCCTGGGAGACGCAACAGGTGTGGGAGGGTCGAAAGCGTCTGACCGAGGTGAAGCGGTCGGCAGCTCGAATTCAAAAGCGACACCGGCAGAAGGTGAGCGAGGTGACGAGACCGTTCCGGCCGAGAGTTCAGGGGAATGTTGCGTTGTCATAATAGTCGGTGGGGGAGCTTTCCGAGATGACGCAGCCGAAAGGGACATGGAAGGTACCGGAGGAAGGGTCGAGGGTGCACTCGTATCGCCGGTCGGTTCGGTAGGGGATTTAGGCATCATTGGACTGCCCAACGAACTCTTTTGGGACAGTTTCGGTGTAGTGGTAGATACTCTCAACAGGGGTGAACCAGCAGGGACATTCGGCGAAGATGCCGAAGCCAAGAAGGGACTCCCATCCATCGATGGCGAGGGACTGGGGGATCTCGATGACCCGCCAGACCCCTTGACCCCCTTCTTACCACCCACACGCTTCTTGAACCAGTTGGTCGCCTTGCCTATCCGCCCTTCCTCCTCTTTCGCCTCCATCCCGAAGCCGAGCCCTAAGAGCCGCTCTGCCTTATTAGATGTCCCGCCCATGGAGGGTGAGTCGTGGATCATGGTGATTGTTGATCGAGAGTGGGAAAGACCGGCGCCCTCATCGCCGAGGGGAGTAAGAGGGGCATGGTTATCCAAGTCCGAATCGGCATCGGCCGACGATGGTTTGGGCTCTAATTCGTCGTGTCGTTTCTTTATTCGATCAAGGCGGGTCTGGAGGAGTTTGACCGACTCGATCTCGACCCGGTGCGCCTCCCCATCGTCTGCTTTGGTGTGGAGATGACCTAGTCTAAACACCTATCGCCATCAGCATCTAACAAAGGGAAAAATTCAAGATGACTTACGACCAGTCGCAAGATGTAGCTCCGCACAGATTGACTCCAGAACAGCGTCAACCGCTCAAATAGCTCTTTCGTCAACAAGAGCTCTAAACACAACTCCCTCCGATCCTCCGCACGCGCAGTCAAGACCTCCCAATGCGTGAACACAAACGCAATCACTTTGACAAGTGTCAACGCGTGTTCGCCCTGGGTGAGCACCATCCGGATGACGTGGATGAGGTGCGGGACATCAAGGAGGGATTCGGCAAGGAGTGGGTTTGGAGGTTCCGCCATTTGTATAACCGATGGTAAACCTGCAATAGGATATTGCAGTGCGTCGAATGGCGGATCGACAATCCCGTCCAACAGGTCAAAGAGCGAGAAGACACCCTTGGGCGCATAGAGTGATGTCTTTGAAATAATGGATTTCGTCCAGACATCAATCATATCGCCCCAGAGCTGACTCCCATCACACTCAATCATAGATCCTGGAGCGGTAGCAGGCATGATCATCCGAAGATTGGCAAATGTTGAAATTGTCTCGACAATCCGACGATTGGCAGTTTCGAGCACGGCGGGTTTCTGGCTTCCCCTAAATCCCGCAGTCTCCTGCGCCTCAAAGTTGTTGGCGGACGAAGAGGTCGTGACTGCGTTGACCGAGCCGAGGATGTACGAATGGCACTTTGTGGCAAAGATTGTGGCAAGATGAGCGTAACCCGGCGCACGCATGAGGACGGAGGCGGGCAGAGGTCGGTTGAGACTCTCAAAGTGCTCTAGAGCCGGAGCGAGGTGGTTTGCAAGTTGACGGTGGTATGCTCTGTAAAAAGCGGGGAAGAGCTCAGAATCGTCAGATTGCCAACGACGTAGCCAGTTGCCGGGCTGAAAGAGGAATGCGGCGCGCTCAGAGGGGGTGAAGAAGTTTGGGGCGAGGCGGGCAAGACGAGCAGTGTATGAGCGTGAATCGTCGAAGCAGAGCGGAGCGAGGTGGTCTGGGTATCGCGGTCTGGCCGATTCGGGGAGGAGAGGCGAATCGACGAGAACGGGCCGAGTAAAGCGCATCAAAGCGCCTCGGGGGGGAGGGAGAACGGTGACTAGTTGCTCGGCAATATGGGGAACGCGAAAGAATGCGAACGCCTGAATGTCAGCGTGTCTCTTGCGACATTCGAGGTAATAGGCTTACCAAGAATCGACCTGAGAACAACAAGGTATTATGGAATACCCCCTTGGCACCAAGCTTGCCCATAACGAATGTCATAGCTTTGACCATCAATTGCGTGAATCGATCCTGAAGCGCTTTAGACCGCTGCAGAGCTTTCTCCGACAAGCATGAACTACCATATCAGCTCGAGTCTCGGCAGGTTCCTTTATACGGCTTAGACTCACCTTTCCAGTATCGCCGCCAGTCCCTCCAAACACGCCCCGCGCTCATTCGCAGGCCTATCCACCCTCAACTCAAACAACAGCGCCTCAGCCCACTGAAACGCCAACTCCCTCAATGAAGCATTACTGCCCTCGTCCCTGCTCTCTACCGGCCGCTTATCAAGCTCCGCGACCAGACTGAGCAGTTCCGCCCGGACCATTGTCGCTCGCTCGGCTCCAGTGGTGGTATGTGACGGATACCTGAATGTCTGGAGAAGAGCTTCGATCTCACGCGTGAGTTGCCGTGTAGTCGTGAGTGCATCTGGAATGACACGCTGGCAATGTGTGAGGAGACTGCGTGTCCGGGCGGGAGGGGGAGTGAGCTTGGCGAGAGTGTCAGGCTCGGACGGGCCGGCAGTGATTGTGCTGGAGCTGGAGCTTGTACTTGCTCCCAGACCCGAAGCAATATTTGCCGGCGATGCCAACTCGTGCTCGGGAACGGTAGTCGGTATCTCAACCGCCAGCTTGACAGGGGCAATAGGGAGCGAGGGAAGTGTGGCAGGAGTGATGATCATGCTAGGAACCACCGGGCCTAGCTCAGGCAGAGCAGGTAAAGGCATACTGGGTGCTTTACCCATCATGCCCCACCTTTCACTACTGTCCTCGGACGATGACCTCGCATCGTGGCTGTCGCTCGACGTCGACCGGGTTGGGTAGACAGCCTTGTTTGTCAGGCCGAAAGCATGCTTAGAATCCGGAGGTGTGGAAGGAGGGGAGGGCGAGGGCGAGACTGTGCTATCGTTGACACTGCTCGCATTGGATGGCGTGCGGTCGTGGCTCATTGCGGAGCTCTCCGCGGATCCGGAGTGTAAAGAGGACGCAGATTGTGCCTGTGCCTGCTGCACATCGCCGTTGGTGCCTGTAGGCAGGACGACAGTCGCGTGATTAAGCTCAAGGTTTGGGGACGACGAAAAGTCCACAAGCTGCTTGGAAAGCAACGGTGCGGAGCTAGACGACGGGTTTCCGAATAGCTTCGAAACGTTTGGCGAGATGTATCCGTCTTCCCCATGACCTCTCCACATGTCCCCCACATTCGAAGCGCCACCAACACCGTCAAAGCTCTTCGACCGCCGTCTTTCCGCCCGTGGCCGCTTGCCCGTTGGGCTAGATTGGGGCGACAGATGAAATGTCCGAGATCGCTGAGGTGAAGGGATAGGGGAACGATCGCTCGACGCGCCTGCTTTTCGGGCTTTCCGCGGTGTCGTTGGAGACCCACCAATACCGTCGAAGGAGACATCAAAGTTGAGGTCCATATCGGGCAGAGCGAGGAGGTGTAGGGATTTCACGGTAGGTAGACCAGGATAGTAGTCCTGGTCGTCTCTGTCGCCCATACTGGCGCCCTTCCGTTCAAACTCCATACTACCGGCCGAAGGGAGGGAGGAGAGCTGGGGTTGCTCATCCCTGTACATCGACAGTGGTCTGTTGTCAACGATCAACACCGAATTGCGAGCCATGTAGGCGAGACTCGTATCGGAATCAGAGGAAGGGAGGGTGGTGCCGATCGACTCGGGAGCAGGTAGCCGGGGCAGGATTGGGGTATTCCGAGGAGCGAGATGGGAGCGTGGTGCTGGCTGCAGTGCAGTTGGAGGGGGATTGGAGGACAGGGTAGTAGCGGCCGAATCACTCGCAGCTCTTTGCATCGGAGGAGCGGGGTAGAGTGATCGATCGACATTGAAGCTGGCTCGGCCACCAACCTCTTTCGGGCTGTCGACGTGGGGCGAGTTCGCGCTGGGGGAACGCTCTCGGGTAAAGGAAGGGCGAGTGTCCGAAATCGGGGTAGACTTCGACATGCTAGTCTTCCTTTCCTCCGCAGAGGGCATGGGCGGAGTGACCTCTTTATCCTTTTCCTTGCCCTTCGCTCCCGCTCCGCGATTGAACAAAGCTTTGAGTGCGCCAGAGGATTTCTTCAGGCTTAATCCAGAAGATTTCCGCTGCTCATCCCCTGTCCCAACGGGTGGGGTCCCACTACCCACAGCCGCCTGTTGAGTTTTCTGCTCAGTCGCCCTAGCCTCCTTCTCCGCAACGCTTGGACGAAGCACGTCTTCTGACCGCCGAAATGGAGGCGGTGTCTCTCCCCTTTTCGCCGTCCCGTTCCGGAACATCCCCATCCCACTTCCACTCCCCTTTGCCTCCTTTGTCACGTCCAGTATCACCGCAGGAGGAGTGCTCATTGAGTTGAGTCGTGGACGCATATGTTGTGGCTGGGTTCGGGGAGCAGGTGAAGGACTAGACGAGCGGAGCTGATCTAGTGAGCCCCGGGGTTGTCTCGAATTCTCTCCGGCAGGGAGTGCGACAGGGGCCGTACTCGCCCGGTCCAACGACGGCCGGCGTGGTGAAGGGGACCCGCCTTTCATGGGCACCGAGCCCGCCGCTGGGAGTTTGCCATTGTGGGGGTTGGTTTGAGCAGACCGAGATCGCGCGGCGGACGGTCGAGGGGGACTAGGCCCAGCAACTTCGGCAGCTGATTCTGGGACAGCGATCTGTACCCAGTCCTGACTCAACCTATGCTCCTTCTTCCCCTCCTTGAGCCTGTTTGCTGGTGCAGACTTGGACGCCGGTTCCGCGGGCCGCGTAGGTGCTTTCCGCTGAGGTAGCGAGTGGGCAGGAGGGAGTGGTGGTAAAGGAGGGAGAGGCTGCTGAGCTATGGTAGGTAAAGCCTTGTTGTTCTCCCTATTGCCTCCCAGACTGCTTTTTCGCGGCTGGGATGGCGTAGGGGAAGTCGGCGCCTGCTTGGTGCGAAACATGTGCATTCCGGATGCGGCGGGTGAGGGGGAAGGATGACCGTCGTGTGACCCAGAGGACGAGTTGGCGATCTGAACCTCGGCACGATGTTGGTCGAGCTTTGAATGGGGAGTGATGAGAGTTCGACTGCTAGTGGATGCTGTGGTGGAGAGAGACGAGGTAGAGGCGCCGCCTGTGTTTTTGCTGTTGCCCGAAAGTGGTTTGTGCTTTGGGCTAGTGGCCCGCGCGGGGGTGTTGACGGTAGGTTTGACCGGGACCTGCGATACGGTAGGCGGAAAGGAAGGCGATATTGGGGAATTGAACTGTACAGGAAAGTGAGGTGATCGAGGAGATGTCGTAGATGTGAGGAAAGGGGATCCACGCTGGCAACGTCAGTACTGCCGATTGTGCGAGCAAGTAAGAGAACCCTCAAGACCGCGCAAGTACAGCTTTGCTCCACCTCCTTTGTCCACACCAGGCCCTTTGGCCCAATCTTACGTCCTTCCCCCTGCTTCGAGCCAAATACGAAACGGGTCCAACTTACATCTGATGTACCATCGCCTGTCCTGCTGTCGCCTCCTTGACTGCTGCCCAGTATCCCCGCACCTCCGCCCAAAATGACCTTTGGTGCCGAGCTACCCGCGCCGCGCCTGGAGCTTCGAGAAGACTGCATCGCCCCCCGACCTGCTGAGCCCGAGGGCATCTTCAATTGAAGTGGAGGAGGCGCCACCGCGTGCTCTGTAGATGGCATGACTGAACAGGTATCGGTTGCACCCTTGAATGAGTGTCGATGCGTAAGGAGTGTGGAGGTTGTTTTTGTCGCCACTGAAGGCAGACGAGGATGATGCTGGTCAAATGGCGAAGTGGTCGAGGATGAAACGCTCGAGGACAGTCGAGCTCAGCCCCGTCGTGGGTGGATCAACCGTGTTGAGAAGAAAGTTTCCCAGTTGGACGCGTCGAGGGAAATTGACGAGGACTGAAGGAATATGACTGAAGGAGAAGGATGTCAACAAATCTGAGATACACAAGGCAGCGTATATGTATCAGAACGAATGAAGGTGAGAAGAACAATGATGAGAGATGTCTCAGTGTGGCTACCAGCCAAAAGTGAGCTTCAGGAGGAGACTGGCACAGACGCGCTCGGAGACTTTGCGTCACGCGTAGGTTTCACGGTGGCGTCGTCACTTTTTGGCAGAAAGAGGCAATTCTTGGTGTTCCAGGGGTCAGGGTAGACGCGTTTCAGGTCACAACCCTATTGTCCACCCCTCTCTCTCCCTGTGCTGACGTCGTACTCCCCATCATTAATCCGTAATAGCATAATCGCATCCTTATGATCGTCCAACACGTGAAGATATTCCCCACCCTAAAGATATCCCTTCAGCGCCGTCACCCCAGCCCCGCCATCATCTGCCCCGTCGAAACCTATTTCCTCTCCCTCCTCCTCCTTGCCCCCGGACCCAGATGTGTCTGGCTGATACGCTGTGCGATTTCCTCCTTCGACCGGTGTACCAGCACTGGTCGCTGTACTCGATGCACTAAGCATCGGATCGCCTGTTCTCGCTGATCGTGGCTCGGCAGTAAATTTCGCGGTGGATGGGTTGGACTCGGAACCAGTGTCAAGTTTCCCGACAAACCAAGCTGGTACCCAGCCCCTGTCACCTGTATCTGATCTGATTCTGTATTTGTCAGTAGCCGTACGTACCCGTCGTAAAATGACTTACGCGTAAGACCAATGTGAATACTTCTTATACACGCGCACATGCTGACCTTCCTTGACGTCCATCTCGTCACTCGCCTTCTTGCGGTAGTCCATGAGAATGACACCAGGATATGATGTTGACAGAATGGCGACAGGAGGTAGAGGAGCGAGTCCAGGATAGGTCGGTAGCGCCTCCCCGGGGATGACAGCCGGGGACACTCGGGAGATTGGCGATGAGAGTTCCAGGAGGCAGCCTGGTTGATCAGTATGTCTCCCTTCTTCAGGTGACGTGGACTCACCAGCTGGAACCCAGCCTGACTTGGTATTGTCCGGGACGATCTGACCCAGTCCATCCGGGTCCTTCTGAACAATATACCACCCGTTCGATTTGCTCAGTATGACAAATACGGCACCACTAGGTAGGTCAGCCCACATTCCCCCTGGACACAGCACGGACTCACACTCCTACATCGAACTCATCTTGCCTATCGGCAATATACGGATATATCGCGACGGCATAAGTGACATTCTGAACATTCCCATCTTTATCGACCAAAGTCCCGCATTGCTGCTGCGCCGATTGCTGTTGCTGGAATCTCGGTCCAGTCTCGCCAGGTCCAGGCGAGGGCAGCTCAGGGAACGCCTCTTCTGGCCGACGAGCAGGTTGGAGACCGCCTGCAGATGCGCCGCCCATTCCATTTCCAGATCCAGAACCAGCGGGTTTGGTAGGTGAGACGGAAGTGTCGGTACTGGGTCGGATTTTGGGAAGAACGTTGACGGTGGAATTAGGGGGAAGGCCGAGTTTGAGAGCTTGCTTGGCTTGTGCCACGCTGATTGGTGATTTGATCTCTTTCTGATTGAATAAGCTCAATTTTTGACAAAGGGTCGGATTTCATGGACTTACAATGTGTCTGAGCATGAAGACTGGCTTCTGACCCGACTCTTTCAATTTCTGGAAGAGCAGTAATGGCTTCTCGTCATAGCTCAAACATCGCTCTGTGTCATCAGCGCCAGGCTCCACTCATATATCACACATCATCACTCACCCGTATTCCCAAAACAGATGAACAGAGCATACAATCTCCAATCGTCGATGATCTTGTACTTCTTCAAAGCGGCGGGCAAGACTTTCCAGCAAGGATCTTCCAGTGTGACTCGGAATGACCGGGCCGCTTGGCTGGCCGACTCCTTGGCCGCTCGCGCGCTGGAAGACTGACCAGCGGTATCTGCCGTTGGCTGCGCCGTTCCAGATCCAGGCAGATTTGACGGGGAGGGCAATAGCGTCCCGAGGGAAGTCGAGTGTGTAGGAGCCAAATTCGACTTGGCGGGCGTATGTGTCTGAGGTAAAGATGCAGAACCGAGTGGTGGAGATCCAGCGGCGGTAGTTGCAGTAGCCAGTGAGCCGCCGCTGATCATTCTCGTGAATGGTGGAGGGGCGATAGAGGGTATTTTGCTAGGTTGCGCTTGGACCGTCCGGTCTTTGTCGGTCGGAGGGAAGAATTGGGAAGGTGAGTCGACGTTATTGGGAGCGTAAGGTGCGCTAGAGGAGGTAGGGGTGAATGTATCTCCAAATGAGGCAGAGTCGGAAGTGAGGGGTGGCTGGGGAATGGATGCGGTCGAAGAGGCTAATGAAGCGGGGAAGAGTTGAGAAGCCTGTCGCGCGTGTTTGCTCGGCCCCTAATGTAAGATTAGCTTCTTTCCGTATAGCCGCTCCTTCTTGAGCCCAGGAGAGGATAGACCTACCGCCTCATCCCCACCGTCAAAGCCCCTCCATCTACCACCGCCTCCTCCACCTTGACCCCGTACGGGGGAGATCCCGTGCATGACATCCCCATCCGCGCTTGATGCCATGGGTACTGTTATACCCTGCTCTTCCAGCGAATTCAGCATCCGAACGTGATCCCGTTCGAGATTCAGCACTCGCTCTTCTACGAGATATTAGCACTGGTCGTATGATCCGGTAAGAAGGCTTACGCAGTTCTTGTATCGCCTCAATCAATCTGTGCACCTCCCTTTGGGGTCCTTCCTGTGGCATATCTGCCAATCAGCACAAACTCTGGCTTTCTATCTTTACCACCCATCCAGTTAAGTCGGTCCTTGGTTCACGATCATATACGAAGACTCGATACTCACCTGCAGGCTTCCAATCCTCATTCCCAATCTCTATCCCCTGTTCTCGCTTGACTTCCCATACCGCCCTAAGCAACTTCAACCGGTGACCCAGACTTGACATGCCCATATCGGACAGAGCGTCATGATCCATCGCAACGAGGACTTCTCCCGTTATTTCATGCTCTGCAGAACTTCATTAGCGTCCGTGACCAAGGGGCCCAAAGGAAGTGGACGTACCGTATATCTTTTCCTCGTACTGCTCGAGCTTCAATACATTGATGATGAAGCCGTTCACCAGACCTTCATCCCAGTCCATCACGGACATTGAGGGGCTGGATGTAGTGGGCGAGTTGGACAGCATTGCTGAGGTATTGAATGATGTGTGTGCGGCTGCCGAAGGAAGGGGTTGAGATGGGTGGCGATCAAGAAATTGCTGCGACCTGAGCGCCCGCACGACCAATTTGGATCAAGAGTAAGATAGGATCGGTTACTGATGCTGTGTTGAGATTTGGAGGAGATGAAGAATACTGATAGTGATGGATGGGAATAGCGGCCGTTCGATGGCGCACGCTAGACGACAGCGAACAATAAGGAATGTCGTAGAAAGGACAGTTGAGTGTGTCTGCGTCACGCGCTGGTGTCGAGGGTCCTTGCGTACCCCTCGTCCGCCCAGGTCGGGTCGAAAGGGATGTCGAGAGGATGATGATATCCGGCCCAGACCAAGATTCCTTATCCCCTGCCGCTGCTCCAAGAGCACGCGCAACTTTATTAAGGAATGTAGGACTGGCCGTTCCTCCGCTTTCCTTTTGTTGACGCCCCCAATCAATAAACCCACTCCTCCGTCCTCGTCAATGCCTCGCCCTGACCTCGTGCCTGTCTATTCCGCCTCGCAGTTCGAATAAAGACTCCACCACTCGGCAAGATCTTGTTGACCCAGCTGAAACACTCAGTCACACCGAGTGAATGATGGCGAAGTGTATGGATTTCCGTTCTGAATCAGGAACGCTCGTGTTTCCGATCGTCAAATTCAGGTACAGGTCCGGACCGCTCAACGGGACAGGTGACTACCAGGTGCGGAGGGCGTTACTGATGATGATGGTTGACGGAGTTGACGGAGGAAGGTGAAGGGAATGCAGAGTATGGAGTCCAAGAAGAGGGAAAGGGGAGGTGAGGTGCAAGGTGAAACCAAACAACGTTTCGTGAGGATGTTTTGAACTTTGGTTCACCGCCGTCCGCAACGATTTGAAGCTTCGTCACGCTCCGAGCTCGAGCTTGTGACTGCGTTCCTGTAAGTAAATGCTATTACCCTATGTATCAAACCTTGCCCATAGCCATGCAAACCGCCCAGAGCCCAAAATTTCATAGATACAATTCCTGTCGGGCCTCTGCCGAGCCAAGCCAAGCCAAAGTACACCGCTGTCAGAGTCGACACCCCATAGCCCCATCTATGGCTTTCCGACACGATACAGTCGCCTCGTTTCCCAGCCATTCTTCAACCTCCGCTCGCCCTCGAGGTATGTCATCGCCTCGTTGTACGTAGTAGGTACGACCGTCCGTCCAATAGGTTCCGAATCGTCCTTCGCCATGGTGAAGTAGAAGGTGTTGGTTTCTCTTCGTAGCTGTAGACCATCAGCTTGTTCCTTCAATCACTGTCTTGAACTGAGAAACTCACCCCAGTTTCCACTTCCTCCACTTCTGCCTTGACCTGTATGTGCGCCTTTGCCTCTCCATCCCGACCCTGATTTGGCCGGGTGGTCTTGACGACTTTACTGGTCAAATGAAGCACAGCCCCAATGGGCACAGGCAGACGGAAGGTGATTTGGTCAAGAGATTGGAAACGCATCGGTTGTGAAGCGAAGAGGGCTGCATTGGTGAAGCAAAGTTCGCTGGGGGGGTCAGCAAAGGCGCTTTGGGGGAGTACATCGTCTCACACATCAGAGATTGATACTCACAAGGCCTAGAGAAGTGTCAGCACGAACTCGCTCGAGACTACAACAAGGACTTGACTTACCAGGCGCATCAAGATACCACCAAAGACCTTCCCGTGCAGATTACGGTCTTGTGGGAACATGAGCTGGACTGACGAGACCTGCCGAGTCAGCTCGACCTTGGGAGGATTGGAAAGAGAGGTCAAGGTCTTACTTCCGTGTCCTTCATCTGGACAATCTGTTCGCCTTCAATCGTGTCGATGGAGCTGTCGTTGACTTGTAGCATCAAGTCGTGCAATTGCGCCGCTTCCAAGAATGAGGGCTGAAAGGCGTCAGCTCCTCTCCACTAGCCAAGGACAAGGACGACGTACCGGCACTTTGTCCAATGAGATCTTGCTTGTAGCTTTTCGTCTCCTTTGGTAGTCTGAACCATCAGCTATTGATCGTATACATAGTATTCCAAGCCCAACTCACCCTCTCCTAATTCCCACAGCATCTTCTCTTCTTCACTTTCCACCAGCAATGGCGGCACTTTACGCGCTTTGAGCGTCTTGGCGTCCCTGCAGACCATGGCGAACCGACCCAGCATGAGTGTCTCCCATTCTCCATCTGCGCCACCGACGGCTGGGGCGGGACCAGCATCAGGACGGGAACCCTGCATCTTGACGACTACTTCCATTGACGAGTTTCCGGTCCAGGTGACGAAACCTGAGAATTTCAGATCCCTGCTAAGGTCAGCTTTGGACCATGAGGATCAAGTTCGAGGAGCCCAAGAAAGAGCTTACCGGACGTTATCCCTACTCAGTCGACCTAGCATATCCAGCCTATCCGCACTAGCCGTAGCCAAGAACAATCCTGCCCTAGCCGAAGCAGCATGGAAAGCCTTTGACGCATCAGGCGGTGATGAATCCAGTGGCGGCAGACAATGTCTGTACGCTACAGCCCCCGCAAGACTATCCAGATGTTCCAGCAATTTCCCCATCCTAAATCCGCCCATGGCATTGACGTATCGTTCCAACAATTCCGGATCACTCTTCAGCGGGAGATCAAAGCTTGTGTAGCTGTCATCCATATGTCGAGGTTTGAACATCTCCGCTACTTCTGCTTCGGTCAAGGGGGGTTCGGAGGTGGTTTTGGGGTCGGCGGTCTCGGATTGGGAGCCTAGATTGGGATTTTTAGATGATAGCCATGGGACGTTGAGGGACCGCATGGCCAGTGGGGAAGGGTGGAAGGATGTTTTATCTGCGGAGTCTATAGGGTTAGCAACCTTCTCATCTGACTTCATAGTAGCGTCCAAAGGTGGCATAGGCAAGTAAGAAGAGCTTCAAGATGCTGCCAGGTGTCAAACTCACTTGCGACCGAAGTGAGAAGTCGGTCTATCTCTCGCAAAGTATATGACTGCTGAGCCGGGCTGGTCGACTGCCTGGATACGCTCGAACTGTTACATCTCATGGAAGCTAGGATCGTACGGCGTGGTACGCCAGCGGAGTTGCTCCGAAGAAGCTGAAGGGCGTGGCGGGCGGAGGAGGACATGTTGACGCGTCTGTTCTCGGACTCTGTTCGAATGAAGGCCGTTTCTTCAAGTCAGAGAAGATACGTCGTACGGATTTGAGCTTGCAAGAACACAGTTCAGAGGTCTATATGGACTTCTGACTCGTCAGTGGAGAGGATAAGGTGGATCTCGGAGCGGAGGTGCGAGCAGAGAGGCTGTTCGGTGTTGTTCGGTCAAATCCGACCAGCCCAGCGTCTATTTGGCTGAGGCCCGTGGTCTGTGGAGTGTGGAGGTCCGCACCTCTCAGGTCGGGTGAAGATTGCGAGCTAGTCCTGTCGATAGAAGAGGTGAGGATGATATACGGAGTGCATGTTTTTGATCAGATAGTATAGGAATCTCCATCTATGTACACCATCTCCTTTTGCCCGACCCCTAGTTCTCCCGGTACCGCCAGCCAACTTTCCTCATCCGAGCTCACTTTCCCTTTTGGACCCTGCCCTTACCCTCCCCCTTCCCCAGCCCTTTCTTCACCATCCCGTCAGTCTTGACTCCGGAATGCGGGGCTGCCTTCTTCTCCTCTGGCTCCTCGAACTCCCAACCGCAAGCCTGACAACCCCCACTTTCGGCCGAAGACCGCCAAGAAGATATACCCTGCAGCTTTGGCATACCACCGCTGCGCATCTGCTTGTATTCGGCTTGCCAGATTTCCGGAACAAGCGACTTCTCCATCTTGGGGGTAGGGAAGGGGACTGCGCGTGAGTCTTTGTCCTCGGCACTTCGGTAACGCGTGCCGATAGGGGTGTAGCGATTCCCAGATATGAATACATCGATATCGAAATGGGGAATGAGGCCGGCCTCGCGGACCTGGCGATGATGGTCCTCGAGCAACTTGATGAAGTTGCGGACGAGCGAGTTGGTAGGATAGAGGTACCGATCCTCGTTCTCCAGCACCCAGCGGGTACGGCTGCCCATTGCTGCACGGACAAATTCCATTTGAATGTTGGCGTGGAAGGTGATAGTGGGAATGCTTCGAGCCGGAGAGGGGGTAGGGGTGGAGGATGAGGTCTTGGGGATGGGCACGCCCCAGACGAAGCCGATGGGAGGAGCGTAGGGACCGAAGGTGCTCCGCGAGCAGTAGTGGGTGAGGGGGGATGACTGGAAGAGCTTCATAGTCGAAGCCTGGCAGTTCTGGATGAGCTTGCCGATTGGGGGCCGCTCATTCGACTTTCGCCCTGGGACCCTCTGAAAGACCAGTTTGGTGTCGGGATGGGAGACCCCGTCCCAGCAGTGCTCGTGCCTGCCGAAGATGCCGCCAATGCTGAGGTGCGTCAACTTGGGGAAGTACGGTCCTGGATTGACGCCGAGGACCGTACGCTGAACCTCCTCGAGGCGATCTGAGATAGAGAGGGCCTCGGCGGCCGCCTGATAGACGGCGTTGAGGACGTCATGAGGTTCACCGACGAAGCCCCATCTGATAGGGTTTCGCATGATCATCGCGTAGCTGATGTGCCTCTCGTCGTCCTTCGATAGGTACTCCAGCTGGAGGGACCGCGTCCTCGCCAGCAGCTTCTCTTTTCGTTCGATCGACCAGTGGGTGGGGTATTTGAGCATGCCGACGCCCTTGAGAAGGAGTGGGAGTGAGTCGCAAGTGATGTGGCGATAGAGATGGTCCGCGGTGACCTGATTGAAGAGCTGCCAATCAGCGCTGGCATCACAATATCCGATGTTATTCCAGGCCAAGGACGAGACTCACGATGCTTGTGCGCAGTAGACTGGCCAGATCCGCTGCCCTGATATCACTCCTTGACGTACGGCCCGGGTCCGAAACATCGGGCAGCGTCGCAAAATCGTCTCGCTGCACCTGGTGTTGAGAACTTTCTTCGTAGGCGTACTCCTGCTTGGTTCTGCCTGAAAGTGCCTTGCGGCGCGGTGGGACAAGGAAGCTGACGATGTGCCGCCAGGTCTCGATGTGCAGCTTGTAAAACCACCTCGGGCCTGTATCGTCAGCCAAAAGTTCAGAAGTGATCATGTTCTCGAGGACATGGTGAAGAGAAGTATCTGGACTCACTACTCTCGCCTTCAGCGTTGTGGTTGTTCTCCTTCTCCTCCTTCTCCTCTTTCTCTTCCTTCTCGTTCTGCGTGAACTCTCGCTCGAGCTGACTCATCATCTGGGTCATTCCGTCCATCATGAATTTGTTACGGAAATCATCCCACTCCTGCTGACTGATCCGCGCTTGACCGTCTTTGACTGGCTTCTTCATCTTGAAGGTAGACGGAAATCTAATGTATAAGAAGGGTGGAGAAGTGACAAGTCAAAAGGGTCGTCAACCAGATGTAGTCTGTCAGTGCGCAATTAAGCTGACGGCAGGCCACACACACACACACACACACACACAATCAACACACAGCGACCAGATCTCGCGTAACCTCGCAACCGCCCGCCCCAGGTGAGAAGGGGAGACAACCACATCAATCAAGGTTGAGCGCGCGCAAAGCCTGTCCAGTAAAGGTATCGTTGTGGATCATTGGATAAGCGCTTTTAGAGCACAGAGCGGGGTAAGAGAGGCTGTTGTACGTTGAAATACCGGTCCATCGCAAAATCCACCAGCCAAACCGATGCCGTAACGCCGTCTCTGAGCTCTGAGCAACACCCATAGACGTCTTTCTTGTACTTTTGGATGCCCAACATCAGGTCACCCAATGTATCGATAACTCCCACCCAGACGCTCATCCAATGCGCCTTCCGTCCAGTACGGATCTGGCGGAAAAATCAATCGAAATCGTCCGATATAGGCCAAGTTCTAAAGGATCTTGCTCAGACCGCTTCATTGCCGACTTCGAGGATACCGATGCTTTGAAAGGGCCAGGGCGAGTCCGCATACCGATTGACTCCCGCTCGAAGGCGAGTTTTACTTCCGAGGAGACAGATGGCTTTGCCAACGTGCTCGTCCCGAGGGTTGTATCGCCGCGATCAAAGAGCAGGGGATGGAAACGGCTAGTTGTGGAGGATGATGCAGCTTCGGCAGGAATAGCCGCTTGGCTGATCTGGGTAGGTGGATGCTATCTTGGCAGCTCTGTAACCATGCTGACTGACAGCCTCATGGTAGAGTGACAGATACACAGCCTTGCATCCTCGTATACCCTCGGCAAGACACGGCTCGCTTTATGGCTACTCTGCCTGATGAGACGCCATGGCAAGATTTAGCTCTCATCGGGACACATGATTCGTGTGCCTTCTATGGCTGTGAGTAAGCCTCTCCTTATAGAATGACGTTTGACTGCTGATCTATACTAGACTATTATGCTCAATGTCAGCAGCCGACCACAAGCATAACTCAGCAGCTGAATGATGGCGTCCGATCTTTAGATCTACGCATGAAAGTGAAAGATGGGGAGCTAATCAGTGAGCATCTCCGCCTTCTCCCTCCGAGGCCTCATGCTCATCCTCATAGTGTACCACGGTATCCGTACTCAGCGCGCCCACTTCACCTCTGTCCTCGCCGAGATCCACGATTTCCTCGCCTCACACCCCACCGAAGCCATCCATGTTTCCATGCAACAAGAAGTCCCACCTATCCATCCAGACTTCGCCTCTCTCGTATGGACTACGATGGCACCCCACGTCGACCAATTCTGGTTCCTCGAAACGCGGCTCCCGACACTCGGAGAGGTCAGAGGCAGAGCAATACTCATGCCGCGTTTCACCATCCCGGAACCCCAGCCTGGCATGTGGGATAAAGGTATTGGACTCAAATTGGATTCTTGGCCCGATAATAATACTGATGGGTTCGAATTGTCCTGTGGGGAAGATAGTATCAGGGTGCAGGATTGGTATGGCGTATCTAGTTTTCTTCGGATACCAGACAAGCTCAAAGTTGTGAGTTTACTAATTTGTTGAACGATGTGTTTACCTGAATCTGATAAGGACAGATCCAGGATCACCTCGAACCCACTCTGACGACCGCCCCACCATCTCTGTCACGCCCAAAGTCCACACCGGATTCGGACACTCCACGTCGGCCCCTGACAATCTCCTACCTCTCAGCCGCTCATATGCCCCTTGGTCCCCCTTGCGTACTAGCCAAAGGGTTCGGATGGCCTTCTATAGGTCTTGGTGTCGAGGGATTGAACTCTCGCTTCATTCGGTGGCTTCTGAGTCTCATGTGCGATGGCAAGAGGGTCAGAGGTATCGTGCCTGTGGATTTCTATAGGGAGGAAGGCGATATCGCTGGGCTTTTGGTAGCTATGAGTCATTTTGGCAGGGACGATCTGGTCCAGAGGATGGATGGTGAGAATGGAGGGGAAGCGACGGGCATGGGCGAGGGAAGATCATCCGGAGAGACACTCCGAGAAGCGACTCGAAGGGTGAAATTATAGATACGGACAAGATCCCGACAGTTGTACTTTTCTCCATGTTGTATGCCATCTACGCATTGTATCTCTTGCTACGCTCAAGCACGCAGCAAGTCCCGTCCACTGTCCCGTCCACGTTCACAGCTTGACACCCCTCTCTCCGCCAAGCCAGCTCCCGACCCAAGCCTGCATACCCTTCCAACATCCCTCCCTTTCCTTCTCCACGCCGCCATGCCCCTTCAAACATCCCTCGATAGAAACAACAACAACCCCAAACTCTCCCTCCTGCTTCCCAAATGCACTTCGGCACATCAAGCTGAGCTCGTATATCTTGCTCGGATCAAAAGGCTTGTATCGGGGATCAGAAGTCGGTACTTCCCGACCCCGATACACCGCCTTAAAATCGTCGAATGACAGATGCAGCACCTCTGGCGTATCGGGTACGGCGGTAGGGGAAGAAAGAGAGAAGTCGTGCTCGTATGACAGCGAGGCAGGCTCGGGATTGGGAGGGAGTTTAGGCTTGGATGGAGCGTGCTGCGGCGGTGAGGTTTTGAGGACTAGGGTGAAGGTGTGGGGTCCGTCAGGCTTAAAAGTAGCGCCAGTGACTGAGGATGTAGCCTTTTTCTCATGTTCCGGGAGTAGACGGAGAGTGATACCGTCGTATGACACCCGGGGAAGATATAGGGGTTCGGGGCCGAAGAGATATCGCTGAGATGCAAATCCTGCTCCGCCTAGGGTTTTCGTGTCTGACTGTATCAGCTTGCATGTAAAGATTGGAGACTTTGATCAGTTGGCTCACCCAATGTGCCCCAAAATCTGGCTCCTGTAGGCTTATCGTCCCCTACGACAGCTGATCCAGAGTGGATGGGAATGGGATCGAGATGAGACTGGCTCGAGCCGCCCCGAACTCGATCGTCCACCGCGTGCCATCGATGAAAGTGCCAGCTTGGAAAGATGACTGTGGGTTTGGCAAGAGCAGTCATGATGCGACTTCTTCCTAAGTGAGGGAATATGCCGAGGTCTGAGGTGGACAGATATCTGCAACTGCTGTATGGTAGTCTGCAGCTGTGTGAGTCAGCATTACGGCATCTACAGCCACCAAGAATTCGCCACCCATGGAGGCAAGTCGTCGGTAGGCCAGTCTACAGCGGAGCGTATCACAGCCCAGTAGGACTGATTGATGAGACGATAGGTCCTTCAGAATGAAAAAGAATACATCTCATCCGAGAGCTTCATTCTATGTATTGTATGTCCATGGTTTGACCCACCTCACGCCCAGCCTGGAGCACGCCAGCCCCTCGCTCACGCAGGCGGGAAAGGTTTCGGGTCCAGATCCGTCCTCTTGTCATAGATCGCCATGTTGGGTTTCTTTCCGTCTGACGCCATCTGAGCCGCGACGGCCTCGGCGCCATTGAGAATTCGTAGGACATTCCCGCCTGCCAAGAGGGAGAGGTCATTATGCGACCATTGACGGCGGATAAGTTCGGCAAACTGGCTCGTGAGCATTTACACCAATGTGACGACAATAGTGGCGCTTCAACTTACGAGGTTGGGATACTTGGAAACATCCTCTAGTCCAGTCGGAGTCTTCTCGATCCCATCGTA
Source organism: Dioszegia crocea (assembly GCA_001600615.1). NCBI lineage: Eukaryota > Fungi > Basidiomycota > Tremellomycetes > Tremellales > Bulleribasidiaceae > Dioszegia > Dioszegia crocea. The sequence continues at coordinate 2,343,715 of BCKK01000002.1, forward strand.
GTCGGAGCCAATACCCACACTGCCCCGTGAGCTGAAGTACTCTCATCGCCAAGGCCAAGGGATAGAACTCACTGCTTTTTCCCGATCCGATTCGCAATGTATTCAACCTGATCAGCGATAGTCGACACGTTGCCTTTCTTGTCCGCCGAGGCGAAAGCGGGGTAGAAGCTAGAGACAGTGTCAGCTTCTTTGTTCCTGATGCCATGTTCGAGAACGTTGTGGAGCTTACTTGACCATGACCACTCCATCCGTCTTCCCCCGGCCCTTCCCAATCTTGTCCAAGATCCTGTCAGGTACGTTCCGGGACAGGTTGCTAAAGTGCCTCGAGTCAGAGTGAGAAAGAATGACGGGAGCTTTGGTGATTTCACTGGAATGTCAGTTTGGCCCAACGTCCACCAACGGCAATACCGCCGAGCCGCTGAGGAAGCGAGGCTAAGGACTCACAGTGCCTGCAAAGCTGTATCGTCGCTCACATGGCTCAGATCGACCAAGACGCCCAGGCGGTTCATCTCCTTGACCAGTTCTCTACCGAGAGGGGACAGACCGCCCCACTTGGGTTTAACAGCTTCGAATACCCCGCCAGAATCGGCAAAGGCGTTGTTGCAACCGTGAGTGAGGGTCAAGTAGCGGATACCTAGACGGTGATACATTCTCAATGCACCCAGAGAGTTCCCAAGCATGTGTGCACTGGAGGGTGAGCTTGACCTAATTGCGAAAAACAGATGTATTCAAGATATGAGCTCAGAGGTTGAAACTTACCCTTCCATGCCTAACAGACTCGCAATCTTGCCCTCTTTGATAGCCCACATGACATCTGCGGCCGTTCGGCAGAGCTTGAAGTCCGAGTACTGCTCAATGATATTCAAGGATACATCAATCTGCTCGAGAGTATCTGATTGTCAGCTTAGAGTATGCGCCGTTGGCCTATGGACAAAATTTGGCTGCAGGTCGATTACTGACCTCTAACGGTGTCGGTAGAGTTTAGGAAGTCTGGGCCGGCCTCATCTTTGCAGTCCATAAATCTACTTCGTCAGCTTCGGACTACGAGTACAGCCACAGCCATGGATGGCAAGCATGCTGTCAAATGTAGATCCTTAGGCAAGAGGGGAAGATGCAGCACTCACATTGACCAGAAAAACCCGCCCATTCGGCCTTTCCTAGCACGAGGCAAGTCAAAGTGGCCCGGCTGCACAATCAGCCATACATCCAAAGACCAGTCCCTGTCTAGTCGGATAATATACTTACAGTGTTCTTCTCCAAATTGAGCTTATCGACATTATTGCCATAGACCTCCCTGACTAAAATCGGAAGATCAACATGACCATCAATGACAGGCGACCTAAGGAATCAGTACCGCCCTAAGATCACAGGAGAAGAATCGTACGATTTGAGCCAATAATCCGCTAGCTCATTCGGGTCAGTGGGGACCTTTTCGCCCACGAGTCCGATGAAGAGAGTGCCTCCGACGAGAAGGAGCGCAACGAGTATGGTTGAGAATAGTTGGAGGCGCTTTGACCGGTTCAGTTCGGGCGTCTCGGGCTGGAGTCGCGGTATAAGAGGCTGAGAGGACATGGTGGGTCCTGGTTACTCTGATTATCGGAGAATGATCAGAGTATAAAGGGCGAAAGAGGAGGTAGAGGCGAAGACAAGCAGAGATATGGTCTGGCGTGGGTCATTCGGGTCTGGCCGACGCGATCATCCGTCAACTTGCCCCCTCGATCGGGGCAGCTTGGGGTGTCGGTCCTTGCAACATGATCAAAGCCACCCTCAAAGCTCCAACTTCATGATCATGCACGCGTATAATTGGTCTCAGCTGGTCGAAGGAAACCACAATTTACATATACAAATACAAGACTGACGGGCCCATCTCGCTCAAAGACCTCTCTACCTGAACAACTCCCGCCACTGGGCCCCATCCAATTATCTCTTGTTCGTTCGCATCTGCCTAGCAAACTTGTTGAACTTCTTGTTGTCATTGGCGATTTTGCGCACTTGTGCTGTATCCTCCTCGTGATGCACCAAGCGCGCAACTGGTGTCACAGTGTATTGCGTTTCCTACCAAATCAGCAAGAGCTCCGCTTAAACCACATGTGCTCCATAGATCCCCCACATCTCCCTCTTCCCACCACCAGCTAAATCAATGACTCACCTTGACCTGCGGCATCCTGGCGCCCTTCCGCCCGTGATTCTCCTTGATGGCATTGGCAGCGTCAAACCTCCTCCGACCCTGACTCGAAGCGCCCCCCGCCCCGCCCTGACTCTGACTTTGGCTCTGACTCTGACTGTCCGCCCGGTTCGTACTGCCCTCGCCTTCGTCCGCATGTCGCCTCGAGTCGCCAGGACGCTTGACGATCGGTCTCGTCCATGACTGCACGAGTGCGTCGGCTGCGCGGCTGATAGCTGGAGTAACGCGCTTCGTCTTGGTGTAGAATAAGACGATAGGGCCCAGGCGGGATTCTTTAAGCGTGGCGGTGTCGAGATCCATCTTAGGCAAGACTTCGAAAAGGGCGGATTGGATACCGACAGCAGGTAAAGCGGCGGTGGCTTCCATAGGCTCCAGCCACGCCCTGACGGCTTCTAGGACCCCATTGTCGACTACTGATGTCCATAAGGCAGAACTATTTGTCAGATGGGGGTGTCTCATATGCAGAAAAGCGCCTCGACTCACTTTCTCAAAACACTCATGACCTCATCTAGCATAGCCAACTTTGCCGTGGCTGGCATGTGATTTTCGTTGCTCTGTCGATCCTTGTCGACAGCATTCATCATCCTATCTCGTAGACGCTCTCCAATATCGTCAAAGTAGCTATCGACGACCTAAATATCAGCTGCAAGTCCACGTAACAGCTAAAAGAAGTATCTCACGTCTTCACCCTTCCTCTTCCTGTTGGTCTTGGCCTTCTTACCAATATTATCTATCCGAGCCTCCAATGCCAATCGCTTCTCTAAGTAGAGTCAGTATTACCTCTTACCTGAGCCGAGACAAACACACGAGTTGCCTCATCGACCATCGGCGCATCCTCCTCGTCATCCTGACGATCTCCAGCACTATCTCTCCGCCTCTTCTCCCCCTTACGCTTAGACTTCTTCTTCTTGCGCTCCTTCACTCTCTCCTCACCATCATCCTCCTCCCCGTCCTCATCCCCCGCCACCCGCTTCTTGAACTTGGGGATTTTGGCAGCCGAGTTGATAGTGCCCGGGACATATGCCCCATCCCCACCTTCCTCATCATCATCGTCGTCATCATCAGATGCCGCCGGCTGATGCATTTCGTCCTCATCGTCAGCGACGGGTGCATCTCCCCGAGGTGGGAATGCCTTTCGCTTGGGAACGGCAGGTTCTCCATCCGAGTCGGAGTCGGACAAGTCGGACCCGTCTCCGAAGACTTCGGCCATGATAGTCTGTGTCCCCTGCGCATGATGGGCCGGCACAGAGTTCTCGTCTGGTCCAGGTGAGGGTGAGGCTGACATTGTAAATGGATGTATGGTTGGCTGTGAGATGTTGGAGGTTGCCCGGTGATATTTAGGCCTGTAAATGGGGGGAGGGATTAAGGAGTCTGGGCCGAGGTTGTTCCGACCCATCCGTCGTCCCATGTATACTTTGCGTTCATCTCTCATAAACATCTGACGTTGACAAAGCCGTCCATATATACGGCCAACAGATAGTAGGAATCTACCGCTCCATCGCTTCAGATCAAACTTCGAAGCAGCAAATTTCAATCACTCCGTCAAAATGGGCAGAGCAGCAAAGGTTTTAGAATGTACGTGCACCCCATCCTAGCCTTCACGTCGACTCCCCCGAATTAAGCTAACATACACAGTACTGGCTCATCCCGTATGTATCACAGCTTCTCCAGGTATCCATCCGAGCTCCTGACTGACATCATAGACCGAGTTACGCGCAGTCATAAACTATAAAATATGGCGCGACACGCGTGATATCACCGACGTGACCCAACTCCCTACGACCTGCTATGACCGGGCGACGATGAAGCGGACGTGGGAATTTCTAGATATGACCAGTCGGAGTTTTGCTTTCGTGATCAAGGAACTAGAGGGTGATCTTGCGAGAATCGTAAGTTGAATTCCTCACTTTCGCTTGGCGCGAGTCTGACTCGCAGGTCTGTATCTTCTACGTCGTTCTCCGAGCGCTCGACACTATCGAGGATGACATGACTCTTCCCAACTCTGTCAAACTGCCGCTACTCCGCTCCATGCATTTGAAGCTATACGAGCCCGGATGGAATTTCAACGGGAGTGGACCAAATGAATCCGACCGTCAGGTCTTGGTGGAGTTTGAGAATGTCCAAGCGGAATTTGCTCTTCTTGACCGAAAGTGAGCTTTCTCTGTACTCCAAGCGGACAATGCTGATTCCAGATACCAACTCGTCATTGAAGGCATCTGTCAAAAGATGGGCCGAGGAATGGCGGACTTTGCAGCACTCGCTACCCCTTCCCAACCCGTCGCCGAAGTCAACTCTATTGCCGACTACGATCTCTACTGTCACTATGTCGCCGGTGTCGTCGGTGAGGGTCTTTCGGGACTCTTTTCCGCTTCGGGCAAAGAGCGTCCTTGGCTCGCCGACCAATTGACAATTTCCAACTCGATGGGCTGTCTTTTGCAAAAGACAAACATCCTCCGAGATGTCAAGGAGGATGTTGACGAGGGTCGAGGATTCTGGCCGAGGGCTATATGGTCCAAGCACGGCTTCAACTCAATGAAGGAGCTTGTTGATCCGGCGCGTGAGAAGGAGGCGTTGTTTGCGGCAAGTGAAATGACGCTGGATGCACTGAGGCACGCTCTGGACGCTCTCGACTACTTGACGCTGTTGAAGTGTCAGAGTGTTTTCAACTTTGTCGCGATTCCCGCCGTGATGGCGATGGCTACGCTCGAGAGGTGCTTTATGAACCCGGGTCTGTTGAAGCGGAATGTCAAGATTAGGCGTGGAGAGGCTGTCAAGGTGAGCTCAGCTGTACTGCAATCCTGTTCCAGCCAAAAGCTAATATCACAGATCGTTTCCCGCTCCGTCAACCCCCGCGACGTCTCTTTCATGTTCCAGGCCTTTGCCCGAGGAATCCACAGCAAGGTCCACAAGGACGACCCAAATCTGCTGAAGCTGTCTATTGCGTGTGCAAGGGTAAGTCGACAGATTTTCTTTCCGGAATTGCCACAACCATGTTCTGTTCGCTTACGTCCAGATCGAACAATGGTCAGAGCACCACTATCCCACATTCATCGAGATTGCTTCAGGCCAGCAAGCGAGCATCAACGGCATGACGACCGATGCGCGTGCACCCCTCTACGCCAAGATGTACGCCTCCATTGCCGAAAAGGCCGCGTCGGACAAGCGCGACGCGACCATTGCCGACTTGAAGGCGCGAGGTATCATCAAGCCGATGCCGTGGGACGAGATGATTGAGGTTGAGGAGGAAGATGAGAATGGGGAGAAGCGGATGGTAAAGCGCCCCAAGGCGCCCCGGCCCGAACGGCTGGCGGATGACGATATGAGTATCTGGGCCGTGGTTGGTGTGGTGGGCGGGGTGTTGGCGCTTATGATTGCCCTTGGGGGTATCATAGTTTACACCATCATCCGGTACTCGTAGGAGAAGTATGTGGGGTGGATGGGAGCAAGCAAAATCGTGGAGGTCTGGATGGGAAAAGGGCGCGGTATCGTTTGGGTATTTTGATCTGTACGAGTACGCGATTGACAAACTCATGCAATCCGGGTAATTTCCTATTACCCTGACGAGACGAGCAGCATCACTTCTCACATACAGTAACATACAAGCATGATATTGTACACACAGATCGGGTGAACCCATGACACCGCCTAATCAATCCTCCTCATGCGTAGGTCCCCGGAGCCAGGCTCAATGTATCGTCGTATACCCGCTCCCCTTCTTCTCTGCCACTCCATCCACCGGCGCGTCCGCCGCATTTGCAGCTGGTACCTGCCCCAATTTCGACATATCCATCTTCGGTTCCTTCGGATCGCCCTTGAAGCCGATGTAGTAGATCGAAGAACGGAGGGATGTAGTCGATTCAGACTGTGCTATCAGTCCGATCAAGAACGACACCAACGCCGCAACTTACAAATGCCAGGGTGACACAATGCACATTTGCCAGTCTCTGAACTTTCAACCCCCACTCTTCAGGCTCTCTTTCCCCGGCCAGTCCACGCTGATATCCTGGTGGAGGAACCGACATGTCTAAATCCATTATTGGCTGGACGTCGTCGAGATCTGAAAACGAGGGGCAGTGAGGTAGGTTCGCAAAGAGGCGTATTCTGCCTGATCGATGTGGGTGAGATGGGGCGGGAGGGAGGAGGAGGAGTGTACGGAGGCGGAGTGAGGAGATGAAGGGGATATGTATAATGAGCTGGACACGTAGTCAGCGTGATTCTGTTCCGGACTAGGGTCGATCTGGCCGGAGAGAATGGGTCATTCAGGCCAGTATAAGATCAAGAAGAGTGATATTTACTCACCTCGTCGTCGACACCCGACTCTACCAGATCTTCCGATAACCTGTCGTCCCATGTCTTAATTGCCAGCGGTGCTGAGCCAGGAACTTGAAGATTGACACCTTCAACACTACGATTGGTCAGCGTCTCTTGCCAGGCACAGTACTATGCACTGTAGGCTCGGCTGAAATGGACGCACTTATCCCGATCTATCCAGCTCCACAGATTCGTATTGCTCCCTTCCCCCGCCGAGACTCGTTCCAGCACTTGCGTCGAGACGTTGTTGGTGAGGTCATCCACCGTGAGATCGTCGGCGCAAGTCATCTTTGCCGATTTACGGAATATCGGCTCGATATTTTTCCTCGGAGTCTCTGCCCAAGCGTTCTAAGGGCTTCCAAGATGATGTGTCCGGCGTAAAATCGATAGATGGATGGAGTGAAGGTGCATGATAGACGAATCAAGCTCGGCCGATCTAGGCGGCCAAATCTCACGTGATCATCCTGAGACAAGTAAAGAGGGACCGTTTAAGTCTCGACGCGCCACCCAACTCCTCATTCCTCCGCCACCCCCTTCGCATTGTCAATCATCCTTCATCCCACTCCAACACCACTCAACAGACCTCCCACCCCTTCTCTCAGATTAGCATGAGCCCTCAAGGAGCAGACAGAGTCCCTCCCGAAGTCTGGTTGGTCGTTTTCCAGCACGCCCGACTCCCTATTCCCCCCACCCTCTCTCGCCCGAAACGGTCCGAGCTTCACCAAGAAACTCTCACGGTCTTAGCAAGGACCTGCAAGGTGAGCTTGCCCGTATCCCATTCTCTGATCATATGCTGACTACCGGTGCAGCTTTTCAATGCCCTAGCCATCCCGTTGCTCTACAAAACCATCATCACCGATAACCTTTTGGAATTTTCCTCCATCAAACGAAACCTTCTAACGCTGTGCGAATCCCTCTACATCGAATATCAAGATGAGGATCCATCTTTCGGTTATCAGAATCTTCTGGAAGCAGGCGGAAAATATAGCTGGGATCATGTGGGTCCGGACCAAGCCCAAGCGGAAGAATTTGAAATGGAGCGATGCGATGAGGAAGTGGGGAATATTGTGTTCATCCTGCACCAGATGTCGCGCGGGCCCCTGAGCCTCGTGCTCCCGCGCCTCGCAACAGTGGCTATAGGGGCGCTACATGGTCAACGGGGCGATGTGTGGACTCGGTACGAAGCGTACGACAAGTGGGCACAGGAGGTGTACTACGATCACATTGGAGTGAACAATCCCGTCGTCCGCCCTAAAATCGCAGAGTGCGTCAAGATGTGGGATACTCTCATCAAGGGGAGCAGCGTGTCCCACGTCTGCATACGCGATCCCCTTGGCCCCCTCGGTTTCCCCCGCGGTCGAGGTCACAGTCGCAAACAGACAATTCACTTCGGGCCAGACACTCCGGGCCTCGAGCTTCACGCAGGGCAGAACGCCACTTGGGTCTCTGATACCGCTCAGGACCAGGCCTGGGAGCCGATGCACTGTGCGGTACTTCAGGCGATCGCAAGTATGGCGTGGAAGCGGGCCCACGCCGGCGCCCTAACTATCGTTGGCCCCAGCCCCGACCCCATGCAGGTCGATATATACGGATCTACGAATCACCTTGGAACATCCCTCCCAACTCGCAAGTTCCCAGTGTCATTCGACCCTACTCCTCTTCGAGAGGCCGCCATTCGTGTTCCAGGGGGCGATGCAGAGGAGCTTTCCGTGGACGTCCAGCGCGCCATCGCTTATTCTATCGGCTCGGCGAGGACGTCGCACGATGACAACGATGGCGACGATAGAGACCCGTTGCGGTGGTTCCCCTCACACGACTATCCCGGCTGCAAGTCATGCGGCTCCGGTCCCCCTCTCTAATCGAAGCCACGTGCCGGGCAACAACACGAGGCGGCAATAGGAGGCTACGAGGGGGAAGGTTTCGGGGAAGGCGGGACTGATGAGCTGGGGTCGGAAAGAAATATGGGAAGGCGAGAAGAAACAGGTCGGGCAAGTCAATGGGGAATATGAGGCGCTCAAGGCGGTCACTAGGTATACATCATTTGCGGCGGTCAGCGGGCATTATTGGAGGACAGCTGTGTATGGTATTATCATCCTCATCATCGTCAGTCCCGCTCTCACTCTCCAGTCGGTCACCAAGCTGCAAGTCAGAGTGTGAGCAGTCCTGCTTATAAGCTTGCTGCAGAGTACAAGCCATGGCGTCGCTGCTCGAGACACCTCATACAAGGCTCCATAACCATTATAACACCGAGACCCCCTTTCCTCAGTCCTGATTCCGCCAAGCTCGCATTTATTGGCTTTATCCGCCCGCATCATCCTCCCACCAATTCCCTCCGCCCCCACCGCTGCCTGCCCCCGCGCCCTTCCTACCCCTAACCTCCCTCGTCCCATCCTTATGCCTAATCACCTCCGTCACCCCACTACTGATTCCCTTCGCCCCTCCTCCATCTCCACCTCCCGCCTCCTTCTTTTTCTGCTTCTTCTTCTTCCACCTATCCTCGCTGAGCGCGGCGTGTAACAGACCGCCCTCATCCTCGTATCGCGCTGTCGTCCTCTCTCCCTCTTCATCACCGTCGCCATTGACTCGTTTCCTCTTCCCCGCCTTTCCAGCAGAATCGGCGGCATCATCGACAGTCCCAGATGCCCTTTCTTTCCCCTTAGACACCGTATTGCCCATCTGCGGTAAACCCATCTTTTCGCGGTATGTCTCAGTGATTGATCGGACCTGCTGTTCCCAGACCGTCTTGTGAAGGCGGTACAGGGCCATGGTGGCTCTCGCATCGGTGACCTGAGGACTGTATCAGCTCAAATCAGACAGTCACTCTATCCATCGGCCCAACACGGATAAATCCCACTGGCATCAGGCTCAACTCACCGAACTGTGCGCCCCAGTCTGGATCTTAATCCCCAACTCTAGCTCCACAAGCCTCTTCAACCCAGGCCGCTTCGTTCGCGCCTTCTCCCTGAGCGGCTTACACTGCTGCGTATCTCTCGTCATGGGACCCGGATGACTGAGCAACAATGCCTTCATGTCATTCTCCAGCGCATGACCCACCACTACCCGTCCCTCGCACAGCTCCGAAACTTGCTTTTGTACATCTTCAAATACCGGCGCTCCAGCGACGTCCGAAGCTCGAATTCCGGAAATCCACGTTCGCCAATCTGTCACCGTCTCGCGGGGCTGGACGAAGGTGTCGAGTAGGACATGGCCGTGGTAGTTGACCACTGAAATTCGGGCGAGGCAGGATTCGGAACCTTGTGGGCCGAGTCCTACCATTTCGCAATCGAGCGCAATGCTATATTGTCAGTGTGACGTCGAGGGGAGGAAGGGTCAACGAACTAGGTACCAGGTCTGAGGAATCAGCGTCATTTCCAGGCAGATCGGTCACTGAATGGACATACGCTTTCTTTGCCTCGCTGAATATTCCCTTGCCTGCTACCATGACCCTGAGCTCTTCGACCAATCTCCGATCCGTGCAATCTTCCGGAACAGGCAAGAGCGTTACAGCTTCTCTCGTATGTGCAGGCACATCCACTCCCACCGTGATAGTCGACCTACACCTCAGTCAGTCAAGATTTGGGGATGGGATGAAAATCTTCTCTCACGAGGATGATTCCCCAACTTTGGCTCCTAGACCACCAACGAACGATGCTAGCCCCTTCATCATTTGCTTCTTCTTCTGCCGATTTGATAGTTCTCCCGACATGATACTAGGCCCACTCCGGGGCTTCCTGATTGCGGCTGAGGTCTGATTGCTGCCGGTCGCTGGACCGGGTTTCGAGGTTTCCGCAGACTTTGTACTTGGGGCGGGAACGAGTTTCTGAACGCAATTAGTATGGAATTCAATTCACACGTAAGGCTTCGCGACACATACGCTCTGCAAAGCTGCCCAGTTGCTGCCTGGCGCCACAGCGATGGACTTTGCCTGCAAATATTAGCGGAGGTCTTCGTCTGATTTGACGGTCGGTGAAAATTTACCTTTGCCATCAGACGTCGGAAAATGGCGATAGAAACGGTCTGGCGTGTGTCTAGCGATCCTTCTTCCGGTCTGGCCGACTTGGGTATCGAGATAGTTGGAATGAACGATAATGGAATGGACAGTTGACAGTACATACTTGCATCGACCTCATCCACCCAGGTCACCTCCACCTCCACACAACCCGGCCAAGTCCGCCCGCCCCGCCTTAGTCAATCATGCCATCAAGTCCGAACCCTATTAATCTCCCTGGGTAGCAGTACCGTGTAGCCAGATCCGAAAGCAGAGAGCACAGTCATATAGGAATACAATGATCATTCATCTCGTCGATCATTTCTTACTAGACCACCGCTTTATTCTACATCAAATGATAACTAGCTAATATGGTTCCCTATTCCCTCCCTCTATTCCCCTGCTCCCTCCTTGACAGTCCAGAATAGAAAGAAAAAGAAGCTCGGAAACCGGTATAAGACAGTCATTGGGGGGGGTATACTAATATCACAAACAGCTGAGATCCACTTTCCCTCCATTTTCTTCATCCACCCTCCACCCCCTTATCCATCGCAATAGCCGAGAAAATCTACATGGTACGCCCAATTTTGATGTATGCTGAGAAATGCAATATGAGGAGAGGCAGAGGAGGAGGGAGAGAGCGGAGGTTGGTGTCAAATTCGAGGATGTGTAAGATGGCGATTAGGTCGTGGTTTGATAGATTGTGAGGATGGGATAGGAGGAGACAAGTACTGAGATATGCAATCAATTCTGCCAGGTCAGTCAGGATGTCCCGCTACCATGGTGATTACTCACTCACATCTCAATTCTGAGCAAATCCGCCTTGAGCCCCGCCGCCAACGCCCTGCGCCTGTCCCTGGCCGATGATGTGCGCGTGTACTCGTCCAAAGATCGCCTGATTCTCCTCATCGTTCCTGATGAATGTCTGATCCCAGAACCCGTACGCCTTGTTGTCAAGCAGCTCGATGAACGCCACAATAAGACCCCAGGGGTGCGGGCGGGTGACAATGACTCGTTCGAGCAATACTCGGCCGATGCGCTCCGGGATAGTGTTGGGCATCTCGGCACGGGCGGAGGTGCCGAATAGGAAGAGCATGAAGGATGTGAAGAACAGGGTGTGGGCCGAGGGGTAGCGGAGTTGGTCAGCGATGACTGAAAGCATGTAGTATTGGCCTGCTGGGTCAGCTTCTCGTCTCCGTTTGAGGCACTCCAAAACTCACCTTCAGCATCAAAGGCAAACACCAAGCTAGTCAACAATGCGACTTCCGGGGCCTTGGGGTCAAACTCTGCGTTGCCGGTTCGGACCGCTCGGCGCTCGACAGCTGTAGTACCGAGGTAGAACACTGCGGCGTGCAAGAGAGTGTGGTTCCAGTTGACAACTGGTCCATCTGGTCCCATGCTCTTAATCGCCACCCTATTCTTCAACTCGGCTACAATAGCCTGTAGCTGGGGCATACCCGAGCGGACGTATTGGTCAATGGCACCCTTGACGTTGCCCGAGTTGAGTGCATTGATGTAGTCCTGCCTGACGACGGGGACGAGCTGCATCTCGGGGATGAGCTGGTCGAGACGACGGTAGTAATCGGGGAGGGGGGATTGAGAGGAGGGGAAAGCGCAGAGGACGATGTTCCGCAATTGAATGCAGTGCGCAGGGATGGCAGTCGAGAGGGTGTGATAGTACTCGACGAGGAATTCGGGGAAGTCGTGCATGAGCACAAGGAGGATTCGGGAGGTTGCGCGGTAGATGGATCGACTTCCAACGTCAAGCTCGCCAGATTTGAGGAAGGGGGCAAGGAAACGGAGGAGCCACATGAGGCATCGGTGGAACTCTGGCCAGCCCTCTTCGCGGTTGGGTGTCTCGAGCAGTTTCGACATGAAGAGGCGGTGAGAGATGATAGACATGTAGCCAAATGCAAATTTGGGTGCGTAGGTGGGTTGAATAACTCCCATGCTGTTCGCGAGTGCCTTGAGACACCCGACGTAGGTCTCCCGTAGCGGGTAGCTGTCACCAATGAGGGACAGCTCATTCAACATTGTCATGAAGAAACGAGCCCATGGCCTTTGGTTGAAGCTGTCCTCCGCCTGAACCGACCGATGGACGAGGGAGTAGGCGATGATGTTGATGATTTTGTTGTAATAGTACACCGTCCGCCTGGCGCTCGATGCATCCGACTTGTCACCGTAGTGCTTGATGATGAGCACGATCAACTTGGCGAGAGAGTCAGTTCCGAAGAATGTAGGCTCCCTCTCGCCCAGCTTACTCGCGTCAAGATCGACAGCGCAGTTGATCGCAACGCGGTAGAACGCCGTCGAGATGTCCTCGCCGCTGAGGATACCCTCTTTTTGGAGGTAGGTGATGTACGGGATGAAGGCATCCTCGGGGCGTTTGGAGGTGCTGAACACCCGAACCCACTCAAGGAAGTAGTGGGACAGTCGGTCCTTGTCGATGCTGAGTTTGTCCTCGAGAGGACCGTTCGAGGGCATGTCCGTAGACTTGGGGCGGCTGGGACCGATACGAAGATCGTCAAGGAGAGTTTCAATGGTGGGCGTGACGCGCTGGCTGTCTCGGGATTTGAGCAGGATGGCAAGACTCTGCGCGAAAGCTGTGCGAGGCACAAGCGCACGTTCGCCCAGGGAGCATTCCCGAATGAGTTCAGCGACAAAGTCAAAGAACTCGGGGCTGGGTGCTTGAGCGATCTTCTGCGATAGCTGAACATCGAGCTCGGGCAAATTGATGAAGCCTGCCCGAATGAGGAGGGTCGTCACGGGGACATTCAATTTGCGCTGGCAAAACATCAGCGAACGTTTCTCACGACACAAGAAAGAACCCACAGCATCGTCGGCATACACCAGCCACTGCTTGACCTCCGCATCAACCTTTGGTGCAACCTCGCACAAGCCTTGGAGCATCAAGACGTAAATCTCCCTTCCGAGCGGGATGGGCGTCTTGTACAACAACTGCACCACCCGCTGAGCAATGACCAATGTCATCTGCTCCCGATTGGCCGTCTGGCTGGCAATAAGCGGCACCGCCCGGATAGCCTGCCGAATATCGTCCGAGACATTGGCGAGAGTGAGTCCCTGTGCCTGAGCCTGGCTGACAAACTTCTCCATCTCACCAACAATCTCGTGGAATTTCTCGATGGTAGTCTGTGCGGGTACGAGGGTAGGTTCGGCCGCGGCGCTGTTGGACGTAGCCACGGCTGAATCGGAAATGGAGTCGGCGGGGAAGTTGGCAGGGGAACGATCTCGCTTGATCTCGAAACCGTCCGGACCGTAATTCGCGTAATCGCCATTGACAGCTGTCTGGGTAGCAAGGCGCGAGTGCTCGCTGAAGTCTTCGTATACCCGGAGTTGGGCAGGTGACAGACCGCCGGTCCGGAGACGCAGTGGATCAGGCAAGGCGGTATGCGAGATCTGAACGCCAAAGGACGCACCGTCCCAGAACGGCTGAGTGCTTCGTGAGTCCCGGTGGACCCGCCGAGCGGCGTACTGGGGAGCGAGATTGACGTCAATGTCCTTGACAGCCTTCTCCATCGCCGCCTTCTTGATGACATTGCACGCCGCGTCGAGGTTGTCGTTGACGATGCCCTGTATAGGTCCATCCGGCATGCTCTCCTCGGTAAACCCATTCTGACTCAGCATGCTCCGGATCGTCGTAATCATGCTAGTCCGCAAAGCCTCTTTGCAGGTAACCAACGCCAAGTTACCCGCCAGATTCTGCACCATCATGTGCGCCGCCTGCCTCATCTTGTTGGCATCACCCTCCATCCCAAAGTCCTTCTGGACGAGATCTCGAGATGAGATACCGGCGATGGTAACTGATCGCTCGACGACAGGAATGACAATGTCCTTCACTGCGCGAGTGACGGAGTGGACGACGATTCGCTGGAGTGTGGGCGCGGTGAAGATGGGGTATTCCTGGCTGAAGACAATGTGCTGAGGCAGCTCAGTGATGAGTTCGTCAACTCGGCGGTTGAAGACGTCCTGAGCTGCAGCAGCCATTTGCTCCGTCTGCATTTGCTGCATCCGCACCACCGCCTCAGTCGCTGTCGAGTCCGTCATTCGCTGAGTCCCATTCATCATTTCCGATATGGCGCGTTGTAGCTCGGCATCGAGCCTGTTTTCGACTTCAGCCTGAGGTTCGGGTGGGGGAATGTGTGTGCGAAGGAGATTGGCAGCTTCGAATTTGTCAAGGGAGATACCGAGTTTGGAAAAGAGGACCTCAATCTCGAATTTAAGATTAAGGCGGAGTTCGGCGTGGTGGTAGAATTCGACGAGGAGACGGAGGACACCGACCATCCATGGGTTTGGGGGATGGAAGACGGTAGAGTCTTTGCAGCTCAACATGAGGTTGCAGACGAATGGGACGGCAACAATCAGCCGCTTGTTGTCAAAGCCCTGGATCAAAAGATCCTTGACTGACAACTCGCGCATTTTGAGCGGTTTGTTGCGCGCCAGCGTGATTCGCCCGAGCCACAGAGCGATGGTCTTGAGTGAGACTCGTTCTGCGGCCGAGTTGATCGTCGCTTCCGAGTTGAGCAGATCCCTCGCCTTGCGGTATGTCTCCCATAGGACGTGTCGTTCGAACACCGCCGAATTGAGCGAGGTGAGGATCCGCATGTACATCTCGTGCCGATTCGACTCGAGGCTGACCCGGAGGTCGATAAAGTAGTGGGCGAACCATCGAGAGTGTTGGTCCTCGAAGAGCTTGAGCAGGTCTTTGATTTTGGCATCAAAGTTGCTTTCGGCGATGTTGTTGATGATGAACATGATACCGTCCCGTTTACGCGGTTCAGGCTCAACAAATTCGTCGTCCCCCTCTTCAATCAAGATTGGCAACTTCAAGGCTGGGAAAGCAAGCTTTACCCCACCCTGAAGATCCAGCTCTTCCCTCTCCGCCAAAGCCGCCAGGATCTCCTGCAGTAGACCCGGATGCTGCTCGTGCAATGCCGGAATCTCGACCAACTCGCGACACAGCCCCGGGAAGTCGACGAGGGATGCACGGAGGATGCAGAGCGCATTGATGCCGAATTGGTACGTGGCGTCGTGTGGGGGAGTAGGGGAGGATTTACACGCGTCGAGAACGTAGCGGGTAGCGACGAATGCCGCCGTGTCCTTTACGAGACGCCCGTCAATGATGGCACCGAAGAGGATACCGGTCATTGTCAACTCTTTGGCGGGGTACGCCTTGACGAATTTGATTTCGTCAAATAGCGAGTGTAGCGCACACGCAAACAGCTCCTGATCCTTGGGATCATCCGACTTCTGCCTCGTCTTCAACTCATCCACCACTTCGTCCAACTTCAACTCTCCGCTGTACATGTGCTGGTACATCTCATCAATCTGAGCATTGGCCTCTTTCGAGTATTTGGCCACGCTGAATCCTTGCTCCTCTTTCGAGTTGGGGCGGAAGTTTAGCAGACGAGGATGTTGGATGAGAATATCGGTACGGAGGGATTTGAAACGACGGATGTCGTCCTGATCGAGATGTCTCGCATTTCGGAGGACACGGATGAAGATGGAGTAGATTTCGGGACCGAGGGTGTATTTGAGATCGGGAACGGATTCGGGTTGGTGCTGTTGGTCAAATTCGAGTCTGATTTTGTGCTCGACAAAGGCAAAGATGGCTTCTAGGAAGTCGGCACCTTTGGCATCTATACCGTCCGCCAGCCACTTTTCGAGGTCGATCCGCTCGTGCTGTGAAGCCTGGGCAGCGACATCTAGAGCAAAGTGTGCGTTTTCCGATGCGATAAGATTTGACAGAATCTACCGGTCAGCTATTCCTTAGAGCTGGAAGGGTGATCAGCTCACCTCGACCTCGAACGCGATGTCCATGATACGCCCAAGATTGTCCTCTGCTTCTCCATAGAACTCCAACAGAACCGCCAACAGGTTCTCCGGATCATGCTCCCACAATTGGTGGAACACAAGCTGCGAAGAAGTCGCTTGTGCTGCCGGCGTGGCAAGATAGACCGCCAACAATCTTGTGTGGATATTTTGCACCGGTCCGGGAAGGGGTTTCTGCCAATCAGTCATCGCCCCTCAGCTAGACAAAAGAGACTCACTGGTAATTTCTCCAAGGCGATCAAGACTAGCTCTGGGGCTATTGATCCCGCTCTGTCTAGCCTTTCAGTAGCCATCCGCCCAATTTCCACCCTCTTATCCGCGGGTAAGTCGCCCAATTCGCCCTCGGCCAGCGCACACGCATGAACAAGAATTTGAACGAGGCCCAGTGTATTCCATAGACCTGCACCCTGAATATCCGTCGCTTGCTGCCTTGCGGCTTTACTCCACACACGATCGTGCGCAGGTGGATCGACGATCCTGGCGAATGCTTTGGGAGAGGGGGCACCGGGCATGGTGAAGAGGGGGATGGCGTCGGGGGAGATGGACGTCATGCGCCAAATAATGTGGAGGAGGGTAATCATATTGTCCCAGATGGGTTCGGAGGGGGAGGCGGGGAGCAGGCCGGTGATGGGTGGGACAGGGTATTGGGAGGGTTGGAGTAGGAGGGCAACAAGAAGCGACATGCAGGGTTGATAGGCAGAGATGTCGTTGGGGATATCGAAAGATCGAACGACTTCTGCGATTGATATTGATGGCTGTTAGGATTAGCTTTTCGACGTCAAAAATCTGCATCAAATAGCTTACGATTAGGCTCAGCCCCTTAACGGCGCCGTGGACGTCTACCGCTCGACCGTCCCTCATTCCATCACACAGTCCATGGATAAATCGACACGCCTCTTCCGTGATGGCCTTTGTCTGCTCTGAGCCTGATAGCCCATCAAGCAGATACGGTCCCCACCACCTGCCAATCACGGCCTCGACTGTGCCCTCATCTTGGGTCAAGCCTTCTCCTAGCTCAAACAAGACATCTTCCAGAGGAATAGAGCCAGGCGATCTGGGAGGTCCACCTGGAGATAGCGCCGACAGACTCTGCAGGATGATGGCGGGGGATGAGAATTTGACCGCGAGCGAACCCAATAGGGCGGCACGTTGATGGGAAGATATTGGGGAGGGGTGAGGAGCTGTAGGGTTGGTCGGTGTTGGGGGACGAGACAGATTATTTCCGCCAGAGGATGATGATCTGGGATAGAGGGCAAGAATGAGAGTCCTGGCTTCTTGTAGGGAAAGATCGTGGGTGTATGGAGGTGCACCGGCCGCTGGTCCCATAGACCAGAATGGAACTCCGGGCGCCCTTAATTGTTCCATTACCGGCTGGAAAGTCTGACGGAGCAGACTATGAATCATTTCTCCAGCCGCGTGATTTGGTGGGTAGACGTGCGGTGACGCGAGAGTATAGGCGGTAAGGGAGAATAGGAAAGATGGGGGGAGGCCGAATATGCGGAGTGACGGCAAGGGCAGGGAGGTACTTTGGGCAGGGGAGAGCATAACGGTGCAGAAATGAGGTGCGAGAGATACGTCTCTTGACGCTCTGACAGCTTCGGTCACTAGCAGTCTCCACACAAAGGCAGGTGGGCCTGTTGATGGGATATTTGGGGGTGGAGCCGCTGGGTCGTCCTTGTATTGCTGACTGTGTTGGATCAGGGTGTGGATAATGGGGTTGGCGACGATAGCTGCGCGACGGAGGAAGTGATGGTACATCTCCGGTCCGTTGGTGGATGCCAACTAAATCATCAGTGCGCGTCGGACATTCCTCAACAGGCTGACAACATGAAAGGAAGGATTTGCAAACTTACCGCCCTGATTTCATCTGCATGCTTCTCGAATCCTTCCTCAGTAAATGTCGTCAAGAGAAAGACGATTTGCGCTCTGACGATGGATGAAGGGTCTCCTCCTCTCCCTCCTCCTCCACCGCCGCCGCCGCTGTTGGACACTCCGCTGGCATTTCCACCAAAACCGGGCGGAGGACCGGTCCTGGCGACCCCGCCTCCCAGTCCGGGAGGAGGGATTGACATGTGCTGTAGACGGAAGGGCGGGGTACGGTCGACCCTGCTACCTATCTGTGGATGGGGGATATGCGCTTCGGGGCGAGGGGTGGCATTGCCCCCGTTGAGCGATGGAGAAGGGGGAAGGAAGGGCGATTGGTGTCGTTCCAAGGGTGTTCCGCTTGATTGTTTCGATGTGATATTGGACAACGAGTGTGTACCAGTCGTCAAAGCCCTCCCTACTGATGTATGTATGGGCTGTAATGCTTAGTGATTGTGAGCCAATGATTGTATACAGCTAGTGGGATGAAAGTCACAAGCAAGCAACGATTCCACGCCGGGCGGAGTTTTCGGCAATTGCCGCGAGTCAGTCAGGCTTTCACAGCATGTGGCACTTTCTTCTAATTCACGATACTGCATACAGTGGGTTGTATATCTATAGCTCGTGCCTCATTCCTTCTCCTCTTCACCTTCTTCACCATTGTACATCTCATCCCACGTCCCATCCTCCACCATCTCCTTGAATATATCCAGTCCGCCTACAAGCTCGCCATTGAGAATAATCTGGGGGAAGGCTAATTTCGTCAGCGAATGTACCTTGCCATGCATGCTAAATCACTCACTTGGCCAATCATTGACAGTCTTCAACATCTGCCGCACCTCTTCATCGCTGAAGATATCAAACCACGCAAACTCGACGCCCTTCTCCCTTAGCAGCCCGACGGTCTGGCGGGAAAACCCGCACTTGGGCGCAGATGGGTTACCCTTCATGAACAGCACAACCTTGTGCTTGTTCATGAGCTGCTTGCAGCGGGCAACGATTTCTTCCTCGGTGCGCTGGTGTGGGGCTGCGGCAGGAGTGGCAGTGGATGACGACAGGGGAGCGGAAGGTGCAGAAGAGGAGGTGGCGGAGGAGGGTGCGTGTTGAGTGAGGAGGGACCGCAATAGAGCGGCATCAGCCCCGGAGTGGCGGGCTAAGAGAGTGTGGCCCTGTTGGCGATAATTATAGATGATGTTGGTACATGTGTAGAGATAGAGGTGGAATGTGTTCAAGGTTATGTGTCAACCGTATGGTGATTGATAACCATTTGACCGAGTTCGGGTAACAAGCCAGAAGGACGACGATGCGTAAGAGGGCGATGTAGGGTTGGTGACAATCGTGGTACGGTGTCCGTAACGGGCATACGAGCGCCATCAGAGTCAATGTTGAGGAAAGGTGAAGCGATGGAATGATCACCGAAATGCAGTGTAGCCGGTGAGCGTTCGAGGAGATAGACAGGGTCGACGATGGGTGGTGAAGGAGGGATGTCGTTGAGATCATGTCGCCGTTTGATGGATGCGGGTCGGATGTCCAATGGCGAGGGTACGCGAATTGGAGATGACGGGGAATATCGAAACGAGCGACCAAACATGACAGTCGGCGAGGAAGGTTTGGAGCGAGTCATTGTCGATCCGTACGATTTGTGATCAATCGGCAGCAAGTCGGAAGGGGAGGGGAAAGCGATGAGATGGGAGAGTGGCGAGGGGGGTGTACGAGGTCCATCAGTTGACAGTGATGAATTGTACGATCGGTCAGATGGAGAGTGGAAGAGAAAAGCGAGTGGGGATCGAGGCGAGAATCGAGATGGTGTGGCAGGGGCGGAACCGCGTCGAGAGTCCGAGTACGGGAAGGGGGTGTTAGACAATCGACGGTTGGTCGGAGTGACGATTGGATGAGCAGACGCAGAGGCGGGTTTGATATCATATCCGTCGGCATGATTGGGATTGAGAGGGGAGGACGATTGGAGGAGAGGGCGAGGGCGGGGTCGGAATGAGTGAGGAGGGGTAGGTGGGGACGAGTAGGAAGTGGGGTCCATTGTGAGATGTAAAGGAAGATGCTCGGTCAGCGATGCTTCTCAATTGGTATAGGTTGACAAGAAGTGATAAGGTGCTGAGCAAGTGGTAGATATTGTAAAGTCAAATCAGAAGATGTGTCTTGGGGGGATAGGAGGCTCGGGCAAATGCCTCTTTAAGTAGTAACGCAGGCGTCCGAACGTCGGCCCGGTACCCCCACTCTGTACAGCCTGGAGAAAGGACGGAAGGCACCAGACGTGTCCGATGTGTTCCGCCTGAAAGTTCCATCTCTCCTTCTCCAGCATAACCCTCCGGCCGTAACCTGCCTCAAACACGAAACGCGGGGCTTGTGAAAGGGGTGGAATTTCGGTGCTGACAAGGGGGAGTGAGGGGTCCGCACGGTAGGGCCGCACCGTACCGCGCAGCGTGGGGGATGAAAGGGTGTTGAGGCCAGTGACGTGCTTCAAACCTGAAATGTGGAGTGAGAGGCAGGGTTGACCGGCAAGGGGAGATACAGGGGTACGAGTGGGGTAGAGCAAAGTGGGGCAGTGAAAGGAAAGTGCGGGTGATTTGGAGACCATGACGTGCTGCAGAAGGAGAGAAGACGGGATAGGACATACGCGTAAGAGCAAGAACGAGGGGACAGCTTCGATATCGAACGATTCGGAAATGTCGGCTAGCGTTTCTGCTTCGATCTGGTCTGTCAGTATGTGTCAGATGTTCATGTGTCGTTGCGGACAGTCACGCCGGCCAAGCCAAGAGCACAGGTATAAAAAGCTGGCATAACCCCCTTGTCCATCTTCGAATTCGCTGACAAATCTCTCTCCCCTCCGGCGCTGGCTCATCTCACGCCTCACTTCTCAACCGAAGCTCCAAGACTCACATTCAAGAACAGCACAGCTGGAAACTTCCCTGCTTCACCCTTGACGACTTCTGTAAATGCCGCACAGGGTTCAGCCCATGGTGCCCAAAAGTTAAGGCATGACACCCTGTTGAGATCCGCCGATAAGAGGTCTTTGAAGTGATCGGGCGAGGTCACGTCGACGAAGTTTGACATGGTCGGCTCTGGCTCTTGCGCTCTGGACGCTTGACTGAGCTCGGATATAGTAGCTCTCGCTCTTTGATATGGTGTAGGTGAGTGATTGATTGCAAGTGTTAAAGCTGACTGGCATCCACAATTGAGTCATGGACGGAGGCAAATTTCAACCGCCACTACAGTCGAAAAAACTATCCCTCTTGCACCATTATAACCATACCTTTGTTCTCTGCCTATACAGAGTCATCTCATAGGATTCAATTCAGGATTCTAAGTCTCCCAAAGAGCTCAAATCCGAATACTCACCCCCAAAAAGCAGCGTAAAAGCTACCCAAATGTCGTCGGAACAAGAGGTGAGTCCGAAGCTGAAGCTTGTGACAGGGATGAGACGCTGATGATATGCAGACTGATCAGGCTATCGAGGTCCGTTGATCGATGGATAGGATATCGTCTTGACGATCCACAACTGACTCTATTGCAGATCTGGAGATACCGAAAGCTCCTAGCGATGCTTGCCAACTCCCGTGGTGCTGGAACATCATGTATCACCCTCATTCTCCCTCCTCGTATGTTGCCTCTTTTGCGATCCTGCCGCTTGATGAGCACCGGCTGATCAGCAGGATCGCAAATTTCTCAAGCTAGCGGAATGTTGACAGGCGAATACGGAACTGCGTCCAACATCAAATCTCGAGTCAACAGGTGGGTCGCCTCGCCTCGCCTCTTTGTCTACTATAAAGTTGCCGCAATTGACAAAACAGATTATCAGTCCTTTCAGCCATCACGTCCACACAGCAGAAGCTCAAGCTGTATAACCGTGTTCCAGATAACGGGCTCTGTGTTTTCGTTGGCACTGTGTTGAACGATGAAGGCAAGGAGAAGAAGATCTCTTTCGCGCTCGAGCCGTTCAAGCCCATCAACACGTCAGTTAGCAATCCCCATACATCGACGGTCTAAGCTGACTCTTCAGCTCCCTATACATGTGCGACAGTCGATTCCACGTCGAGGCATTGGAAGAACTACTAGAGAACGACTCCAAATGGGGATTCATCATCATGTAAGTTCTCCTTCATCCTTCTTGTCGCCCTTGCTGACCACCAGCGACGGTAACGGATCTCTATTCGGCACACTATCCGGAAACACCCGAGAAGTGGTACACAAATTCTCTGTCGACCTACCCAAGAAGCACGGACGAGGTGGTCAGTCCGCCCTTCGATTCTCGCGTCTCCGAGAAGAGGCCAGGAGGAACTATGTCCGAAAAGTCGCCGAATTGGCCGTACAGCATTTCATCACTGCCGATCGAGTCAATGTTGCGGGTTTGGTTTTGGCCGGTTCGGCCGAGTTGAAGACGGATTTGAGCGGGAGTGATTTGTTCGACCCGAGATTGTTGGCCAAGGTCGTCAAGATTGTGGATGTATCGTATGGTGGTGAGAATGGTTTCAACCAGGTGAGTTTTCTGCTGGAGAAGATAGCCCGTGCAGAAGCTGACTCTTACAGGCGATTGAATTGGCCGCCGACTCCCTTGCCAATGTCAAATTCGTGCAGGAAAAACGACTCATTCAGAAATACTTTGACGAAATCGCCCTCGATACTGGCAAATACTGCTTTGGGATCGTCGACACGCTCAAAGCGCTCGACATGGGTGCAGTCGAGACGCTCATCGTATGGGAAGCGCTCGATACTATGCGACACACCCTTCGCAATGCGGCCGGGGACGAGGTGATTGTGTTTGCGAGTGCACTGTACGAGAAGGGTGATAAAGAGAAGGAAAAGGAAAACAAGGAGAAGTTTATGGATAAATCTACTGGATTGGAGATGGAGCAGGCTGCCGAGCCCCAGGCGTTGCTCGAGTGGTTCGCCGAGAAGTATAAGGAATTCGGAGCGACGTTGGAATTCGTCACCAATAAGAGTCAGGAGGGGAGTCAATTCGTCAAGGGTTTCGGAGGTATTGGGGGGATATTGAGGTACAAGGTTGATTTCCAGGATCTGGGGGATCTGGAGGGGGACGATGACGAGTTCTACGGGTCGGATGAGGATGATGGTGAGTTGCCGCGCCTCGTTCTGATGCGACTTCAGCTGATATTTGGTAGACATCTGACGATGTCGTCTGGGCAAAGAGGCCCTGTTCAGCGCCGCGCGCAAGCAGGGTCAGGATGTGGATAAGGTCGAGGCGGAGGGTGTGGAGGAGGAGGACGGTTGTATTGTGAAGAGTGAATGCGTCAGTGTGGTGGGGGTTGGGCCGGGCGACATCGTCAGCCCTAAAATTGAGGGGGATCTGGAGCTT
Source organism: Dioszegia crocea (assembly GCA_001600615.1). Taxonomy (NCBI): domain Eukaryota; kingdom Fungi; phylum Basidiomycota; class Tremellomycetes; order Tremellales; family Bulleribasidiaceae; genus Dioszegia; species Dioszegia crocea. Next base: position 2,367,241 of record BCKK01000002.1, read on the forward strand.
GAGGCGTATATAGCGGAAAGAAGGGGCCGGGAGCCTGATCACTCCGAGGCGGAAATGTCGCCCTGGATCTTGATGACGGAGCGCCTGCCTCGATCATGCGGACAGGCGGATCGACGAGTTGTAGAATTCCGGCCGCTTGACTTACCCCTTCCGCCGACTCGTCTCCACATTGGCCCTCGGCGAGCCTAGTAGATTTACCCACTTTCCCCATGCATTCCCTCCTTCTTCATTCCATTGCATGATCGTGGACCATTAGTGACTGCATTAGACGTGATATAGATATACAACACCAATTCCCTAGACCCGGCCGCCTGCCCATTACGAACCATCACACAACCGCGCTTAATCGATACTGAGTCGTTTTTGAGCAGCAGATAAACCCGCCCCTTCTTCTTCGGCTCCTGATCGCCAGCGATTGAAGCCTACTCTCACAGTCTGAGATTTCGGCTGAGCGAGCACTGCGATTATTAGCACCGGTCCAAACACACCGTGAAATAGACTTACCAGCTCCCTTCAGACCTTTTCCGAAATCCCTGTATACCAGAACGCTCCCTATTGCACACGCTGTAAGGCTCAATAGACTAAGGATAGCAAATACCGTCAAGGATTTATTGACATTGGCGTAGACTGTTGTGTTTTGCTGCCATATTCGGACTAGCTTGAATATGAAGTAAGCCTGGCCGAGGGTTAGGCCAGAGACGAAGAAAATCTGTAGGTATCAGCGATGTCATTGGGTTTGTGATGAGAGTATCACGCCAAGAGGGAAGATGGAAGATGTAGCCTCACCATGAATGGCTTGTTCTCGTACTTTGCCGCAGTTCGGCCAATGACTAGCAGGATGAGCGAGAGGGGGAACATGATCCAGGTGATAATGTACTCGGCGTCGGTCTTTTGCAGGACTGAGCGATTAGTGGCAAGTTCGGGACATTCAATGAGATGTGACAATGAACTGGACTTACCGAGCCAGATAAATTGAATCCCAAAACCTGCTGCGAAGAATGCAGCAAAGTAGATGAGACACTCCAATACTTGGAAACGTCGATAATATCCCCGAATCTGAAGATCGGCACCGAGGAATCGATATCTCTGCCATCTAAAGTATCAGCTATTGTCTCGCATACCGTAGCGTCAGCCAACTGAGGGGCAGTAACATACCCAAATTCTTTCCGAACAAAATACGCCAACACGCTCAAAACCAAGCAGCAAATAGATACCACGCCGATAATCACCGCCGTCAATACGTTCAGCGGTAAGTTGAGGAGATGCGCCGATCGGGAGACTGTCTTTCCAGCTTCGACAGCATCGTCAATGAGCGAAGTTTGAAGATCGCCTAGGATCTGGCGTAGTTCCGATACTTGGATAACGGCCCATGCCAGGAAGGCAAAGTTGAAGATGGTGATGGCGGAGATTTGGATTGTGTTCTTGGTGCGGATTGCGATCATCGTTAAGAGTAGTTGCCAAAGACTGAGAGTCAGCCTAGGATCTATATTTGAATGACCGGTTGTATAGAGTCCGTAGAAGAGGAGATTATGATGAGGCTGAACTCACTGGGCCAATCCGAAAATGATTAGAAAGATGGGTAGTCTCCTTTTATTCTCCAGTATAGTCGCTGTGGAATCAGACGAATTGACCTCTGTATTGAATCGCCAGAGGATATTAGCCTGTAGGAGTGAGCCAGCGAAGATCAGAGAAGACCTTGAGACCCACCTCGATAATCAGATCAATGACCAATTCAAAGATCACGGTACCCAGCAGTAATCTACAGTACAGGGAATCAGGAAAGATCTGAGCGATCAGCATACTTCTACATCGACCCATGACAGAGACGCCTACCCAGTCCAGTATTCTGGATTTCTTGGCCCCCCTATCCGCTTTTGTCGGCCTGGATCTTCCACCGCCCTCCTTATTCCCTTCTATGTCCCGGTCCTTCTCGTCCACACCAGAGAATGAGATGTTCTTTTGCCGATCAAGATCATCCCACGTCAACGCTGGGAGAACGTCCAACTCCGTCTCGTTCCCTCTGCTGCTCGAGCTGGGCATTGTGGCGAGGCTGGGGCGCGACCCGGTCATTTTGCTCGAGGTGAGCTGGAAAGCAGGTAGAAGCGGTGAGGGGAGAGACGAGGCGAGAGATGTGGATGATAGGGTGGCGGTGAGGCCTGGTCGTGGTTGTGGGATAGTAGACGAGGAGGAGGAAAACGTGGGAGGTAGGGCAGAGGGGGAAGTAGGAATAATTGGTAGTCGCTTGATGGCTGTCCTAGCTGCCGGAGACAATTGGGGGCCCGGCGAGGATGAAGTGGGTTTAGATTGATACGAGGGATGGTTTGCCTCTGCATTTGGGAAATACGAGTTATCCTGTCTCGGACGGCTACCGCTGGCCATGTTGGAATGTGATGCGCGAGAGGCAAGGACAGGCGGAGGGTAGACGACAATAGGGTGTCGCTCCTTATCGCGCGTCTGGGGGGAGGGAAGGGTGGACGCCCTGATCTGTGCAATCTCACCAGTGACTGCCTGAGCCCAGCTGCTTGGCCGACTATCGTCGTCAAAGGTGTGTGCGGGGGCAGCACCGGGTGGTAGTTGAGCGAAAGGGGGTGAAGTCGAGTTTGGATTGGGTACAGGGGGTAGTGCTCGAGTGGTAGAGCTTTGGGTAGAAGAGGAAGGACCGGCGATGGCATACGACGCGAATCCAGGCTCGTCCTCGCGGTCGTAAACGTAGTCGGTAAGGGTGAAGCGGTTGCTACTAGATTCGACTCCCGTTGCCGTTTCAGACCCCTCGTTACCAAGAGCCGGGAGTTGTGACGGCCCAGTCTGGGCCTGGGATCGAAGTGATGACATCTTTACGGATTGGGTGTTGTCTAGCGCGCTGAAGGGCTGATCGATGATTGCTGACCAGCAGCAACTGGGAGGCGACGCGTCAAGGTAAAGCGAGACTTGTGCGTTTCACAATGACCCGGTCCAGGTCGAATGCGCTCGACTTTCGTGTATTATATGCAGCGTGATGCTGGGGTAAAAGAGTGTGAGGTGAGGTAATTGGCACAGCTACATGCTTATGTTGGTGGATGCTCAGAGATACGCTCGCTTTGACCGAAAGTAAGTTTGACAGGCTGTGCCGAGCGAGCAAGGCACGGACGCGTAGAGAGCTCCGAGCGTGGCGGAAATGAATATGGCATGATATCTCATGCATCGCTCTGTATCAAAAGGCTTGCAGGTCTACAGCGCTCCGTATCTCAGTGCAGTACCCGCTATATCTGTTGCTCAAGGTCGTGGTCATGTGGAATTCGTAGATGCATCGTTGGGAGTCAATTGAATTACCTTACACAAGTGCTTGAGCTGATTCTGGTTAGCGGAACCAAATCTGCCACCCCCGTTTTCGTCCGCCGATTCCCCGAATCCGCTGCTATTGCAATCTTGCCTATCCACCACATACTGTACATCCACAGGTACCTACCAAAGTGAGCCAGGGACGATAGCGAGCATCGACGACCGGTCAAATTAGCTGACTTGATCAGACCCCACCCTACCCGAAAAGTAATACTTAAAATGTTCGGACTCCGCGCCTGGCCCACACCGGTATGTCACTGACTCCTATGTCCTAGATGCTCCATCTGGGTAAACAGAGATCAATGCTAACACTTGCAGATCGTCAAGCCCTTGTGGCCCTTCATGGTCGGATCCGTCCTCACTTTTGCCGGTGTTTGGAAGTTGCAGAACGTTGCTTTGCAAAGTGAGTTGGAATTAGAATTGCAGGATGGTCATATATCGGGCTGTTACACATGTCAATGTTGGGCATGTGCTGATTGAACTAGCTGAGGAGGCGAGGAACGACCCCAAGAACCCTTTCGGTAAGTCTTTCCTTGACCGAGCGATGTGAACTATGGGCATAGGCTTACTTTGCAGTTGTTTCCAGGGCTAAGACTGCCGGTCACTAGATGAAGAATGTATGAGGGTGAAGAATGACGATTCTTGGTGTTGCACTCACGCAGAAGTGCTCATGATGTGGATGAGAGGCGATGTTGGACTGATTCCGACGACGGACGATAGAAGGGCAGACGAATTTTGGCGCATCAAGCTGAACGCGAAACCCTAATTCCGACATTTCGAGCCCGCCCCCAGGTCCCCTCAACTCGCTAACTCTTGGCCATAGGGTGGTCTTATGATCGTCCGGCAAAGCTCGTGCAGTACGATTCGGTTCAATTATGCTCTGCCCGATCACGACGGTCTCAACGGCGGATCACTGACGAGGTCAGCACTCGATTGGCGAATGGGTCCAGGTAGGGAGTAAACCTCTAAGTGACGCCTATGGTAGACGCGTTGATTGGCATTCTGACGCCACACCACGTCCCCAGCCATCATTTTGGGGATGCGTAAAGCGAAGCCGGGAAGCGAGCTTGGAAGGCATGCAGAATAGCAATCTGACCCGATGATTGAAGATTACATGTGCTTATGCTAAGTAGCGACCGGAGACACCGAAGAAGTGGAGGTTCACGATACTCTCGCCAGCGTCTGGGGCCATCTTTGAGCGGATGTGTGAGTCAGAGCTCGGCAGAGCGGGGCTCAGGTTTGGGTCAAGAGTTGTTTCTCGACTCGCAATGTGGCCGCGTCTCCAGTTCGCTAAGGTAGTCGAGCTTGTAGAGAGCACTAAGCGGATGTACGCTTCGAAGCTGGTGGCCCGAAACTATAGATTTCCTGCAGTCAATTCAAAGAGGCGTTCGGAAACGGTTGAAGGGAATGCAGGAATAACGCTGAATCCTGCCGATCCTCAAATTCCGGATGATAGCCGTGTCATCAAATTAGCGAGTGGGTATCCGACCGCATCTCCTTATCGCATAGTAGGGTATTCAAGAAGCGTGGAATGTACTCGTAAGAGAGGGGATGCATCGATAGGTGAGAAAGCTGAGTGAGGCTGAGTGGCGAAGTATTACGGCACAATCTCCGAAGAGTTCCGGTTTCAGAATTGACTTTCCCACGGTGTCTGCCATTTCCCCCCGTTCTCTCCTCTGGCTCGGGGCCGAAGCTGGCCACATGCCTCCTGTTGTCATACATCCATCCCACTACTATAAGTGGTACATCTACCACCTCCACTACCACAGAGCAGCTAGCGTAGCCAGACAACGTCCACGGAGGTGCACATCCGGGTGTGTGATCAGTCCTCGGTTGTCCCGACGCCGCGTACTCTGCGAGACCTCACCTTTCCCGGTCCCCTTCGACTGGCGTCAGCTTTGCCATCCACCCGACGCTCCCTTCCCACCGCCACTTCTCGCTCCTCCGAGCCGATCTTATCACCATGTCGGCCAAGATCGACGCCTACCGGCCCTTGAACGTTCGCGATGCCCTCAGCTATCTGGACCAAGTCAAGGTGAGTACTTTTCCCTCCCATCAAACCGAGGAAACCCCAGCTTGATCTGACACCTTCAGGTTCAGTTCGCGCAGGAGCCCGAGGTATACAACAAGTTCTTGGACGTGATGAAGGAATTCAAGTCACAGACGTAAGTCCAGCTTGCATCCCCAAATCCCACCACCCCCCCCTTCCAGGCATGTACGTAAGGCACTGACGATAACAGTATTGACACGCCCGGAGTCATTGACCGCGTTTCCACCCTCTTCCGCGGTCACCCAAGTCTCATCCAAGGCTTCAACACATTCCTCCCTCCCGGCTACCGTATCGACTGTCCAGCGAACGGCGAATTGGGCGTTATCACAGTCACTACCCCGGCCGGCACGGTCAGCCACGTCCCCGGTGGATTTACAGCGGCGTTCCGGGAAGAGCTCCGACTTCAGGCTTTGAATAAACCGGCTGGTCAACAGACTCCGGAGGAGGGTGCAAGGCCATCACCTCCTGGAACAGCCACAGCTGCCAGTCAACCCGGAACGGCCAATCTCTTAGCTGGTGGGCCTCCACCCTTCCGCGGAGCGGCCGTTGCGGGTAGTAGCGCCGCCCAGCCCGCCGCTAGATCAGCTACTGCAGGTGCATCAGCCGCTGGGGCTTCGACCGCTGCTCCTCTTCCTCCCCACCCTCAGCAGGTCAAGGCACCTTCGGGCCCATCGACGCCTTCGGCCGCTACTCTTCTTGCTGCCAGTTTGCAGGGCGCCGTACCCCCCAACAGCTCCCGTCCTGCCATTCTCGAATTCAATCACGCGATCTCATTCGTCAACAAGATTAAGGTCAGATTCAATAACGACGCCGAGACGTACAAGCAGTTCTTGGAGATTCTGCAGACGTACCAGCGAGACAATAGGGAGATTTCCGAGGTGAGATAAGCAGTGAAGCTCTTTTTGCTATGACACTAACATTTCAGGTCTACGCGCAGGTTCAAAAACTGTTTGGAAATGCCCCGGACCTCATCAGCGAATTCAAGCAATTCCTCCCGGATACCAGCGGCGGTTCGAACAATGCCGATCAATTTGGGTCTGTTGTACAGGCTGCTGCGAATGAGCCAACGGCGGCGCTCGGACAGAAGAGAGGGGCTGGGAAAGATGTTGCAGCTCCTCCTGCTGGCAAGAAGAGGCGGGCCCCGGAACCAAAGGGTACTGCTGGCAAGGTGAGTCTCATTGCCCGTGTAGACTAAGGTCAGTACTGATGACTGCAGCAAAAGAAAGGTGTAAAGGCCGACTCACCTTCCGCTGACGACGCCGATTTCCCCTACACCCCCGGGGCTTCCGCTCCGCAGACTCTTGCGTCCCCTGAGGAGATCGCCTTCTTCGACAAGGTCAAAAAGCACGTCGATGACAAGGTCACCTATCACGAATTCCTCAAACTCATCAACCTGTTCACGCAGGACATGATCGATACGCGGACCCTTGTCGAGCGTGCCGAGCACTTTATCGGCGGGGCAGGTGAGGTGTGGACCACCTTCAAAAAGATGATCCTTGTGGACGACGCGGGTAACCCGCCTCCCAACCCGTACAGCTCGCAAGGTGGTCATGGGTTCGGGGGAATGGTCAATATTGACGGGGCGCCAGTGGAGTTGATCCCGATGCTGGAGAGGGTCAAGCCGGATCTGAATGGACCTCGGGTCAAGACATACGGTCCGAGCTATAGGAAATTACCCATGACCGTGAGTACTGACGAAGGCCATTGCTGATGGATAGGAAATCAACATGCCTTGTACTGGGCGAGACGCCATGTGCTGGGAAGTCCTCAATGATGAGTGGGTATCTCACCCTACTTGGGCAGCCGAGGATGCTGCGCCATTCCTCTCGCACAAGAAGAACATGTACGAGGACGCTCTTCATAAATCCGAAGAGGAGCGCCACGAGTATGACTACCACATCGAAGCCAATCTTCGCACTATCGCTTTGCTCGAGCCACTCAACAATAAGCTCCAAACTATGGACCCGGAAGAGCGACTTCGGTTCAATCTCCGTTCGGGCCTCGGCGGGCAGAGTAAAAGTATCTACCAGCGAATCCTGAAGAAGGTGTATGGTAAAGAACTCGGTCACGATATCGTTCGGGCGATCCACGATAACCCGGCTGTTGCGCTTCCTATTGTCCTAGATCGACTTAAGGCCAAGGACGAAGAATGGAAGAAGGCGCAGCGAGAGTGGAACAGGGTATGGAGGGAGCAGGACGCCAAGAACTTCTACAAGGCGCTGGACCACCAGGGTGTGCAGTTCAAGGCGAATGACAAGAAGACTATCGCGTCAAAGTACTTGCTCGCGGAGCTGGAGTCTAGGCGGAAAGAGCAGAAAGCCCTCCGACAGTCTCAACTCGATCAGACGGCGTACCGGAGTCGACCGCAATTTGAGCTCGAGTTCAAAGACATTGAGGTTCTGAAGGATGTGATTAAACTCGTCATTTCATACCTCGACCGAGTCAACAACCAGCTCTCGGTGAATGACAAGGAGAAGATTGAGCGGCAGTTACGGGACTTTGTTCCTTGTCTGTGGATGTTGGATAAAGAGGAGTTTGATGCAGAGTTCGGCGCGGCTGAGCATGCGGAGGATGAGAGTGAGGATAGCGAGGATGAGGGAGATGGAGATGTCAGTATGGCAGATGATGACGAGACGGCGTCAGGAACAGGAGCTGTGAAGCGGAAGAAGGGCGGGGCTGGTGATTTGCGCAAGAAGCTGTTGAAGCAAGTTGGGGAGAAGGAGAGGGAGAGAGGATCGACCATGACACCTGGACCCGAGGACGATCGGCGGTCTGTGGAAGGCACACCAATGACTGATCTGGGTGAACGAGCGGAGACACCCGTACCGATTCCTGATGACCCCGAGGCTGTAGCTCAGGCTGTCGAAGCGGACAAGGCGGGTGTGGAGGCGGGTGAGCAAACCTGGGTTGATGTCAATATGGGTGACGAGACTGGAGAGGTGGAAGAAACGGCGAATGTTGTGAATGGGCTGGAGGGAGAAATCGATTCGAGGAAGACGACGAGGCGAGGTAACTTCTACACTAACGCGAACTTTTACGTCTTGGTTCGGCTCATCGAGGTATGTTTGATCGTCAACATTGATTAGGCCATCAGCTGATGATGACAGCTCCTCTATACCCGTCTCCTCACTTGCAAGAACATCGCTGCGGACCTTGCACGAGATCACAAAAAGCCCATCAACCCAGTTGCCATCAGCCTCGGTCTTGCCGAGCCTGAAACTGCCAACTCTGGTGTCGAAGCTGGTGATAACCCCGCTCAGCACTACTATGGCCATCTCCTCAATATGGCTGAAAAGCTGTTCGAGAATGAAGTCGATGCGGCGACGTTTGAAGAGACATTGCGGGTCATGTTTGGTACCAAGGCCTACGTTATGTTCACGCTCGATCGAGTCGTGGCGGCTATTGTCAAGCAGGTGAGTTTGGGCTGCGGTGCTAGAGATGAGTGCTGATGGTGCTTTTCAGACCCAGACTATCATTGGAGATATGAGGTCTGTTGAGTTATGGGCGTTACTCCAGCGTGATCGGGAAACGACGGAACATACTGGTAAGACCCAATTGGCGTACCGTCATTCGGCCGAACGGATCTGTGCGAATGGAACGGATGACGAATTTTATCGAATCCAAACTGTCAGTTGCTCGAAAGCTTTGAATATCAGATAGTAGCTGATCCGTACTAGATACCATCTCGAGATCTTTTGACTATCCAATTGATGACGAAGTATGACCCCACGAATGAGGATGAGGAAACGGAGGCTGCGCGATGGCGGGGCTATGTCGATTCATACGTCTTGGTCAGTCCATTCATGCCCAATTGTCTTCCGCACGAGCTAACAATACTAGACGCACAGTACTGAGGGTCTACCACAGCGCGTGGATGAGCCCCTTCTCAAGAGGTGAGTTTCATCCTCATGGCCAAAAGCGTAATCAATCCGCTGACCAAGCAGAAATCTGTCCGAGGTGGAAGATGCACCTGGGGCGTTCCAGAGGAAAGACGGTCTTAGCTGCCGCATTGCTCTAGGGACATACAAGATGTTTGCTGTTGAGGGTGAGCTCAGACTTTCCGATGTGAGGACGAGAATCTAAGCTGACCATCGATAAGGCACAGAGGACTACTTCCATCATGCCCGACAAGAACCTGCCAAGATTGACAAAGCGGCGTCGTCCGCAGCGGCCAAGCGTCTAGAGGCGTTTGTTGAGAAGAAGATCAATGGAGATGGGGGCTCGGCGGTGACAGAAGCGTCTGCCACGCCGGCCGTAGTAGCATAAGTGGAGGGATTCCGGTTTGGTTAGGGTGAAGCGCGCTGTTGGTCTGGCGTGGGTTACCGCTGGGCAAAGTGTTGTAGTATATTCCTCATCTAGGATATGAAGGTCATCGTCTGAATCCCAGCGGCTGTGCTGAGTGGGAATGGGCACAGTGGCTCAAGCTTTACAGTATGTCATAGCTCAGAGACACTCGTGCTGTGCAGTATATGGCTGGGTGGCGAGTACGTGTCAGAGGTGGTTTTAGGTTCCGGGGGTCTTTCCCTCAGCATCCTTGCGACCCATCAGGTCATCTCACTCATATGTCTCGAGCACAATGCAGATAGCCCAATCCCATAGCTGTTCCATACAGTACACAGAGATACCCCCACACTCCAATCTATCTATCGCACAGTCCAATTACACATGGAATGTCCGGCTCCAGCATTCCTCGGCTAATCAGGACTCGAGTTGTTCCTCAGTCGCTTGTCTTGTCAGCGAAGCTTCACTCCAACACGTTGCAGCTTGGGCGATATGCATCCAGCAGCAACTCCGGCCCTACTCCATCGATGGCGCCTAGAGATGGCGCGCCTGTGGATGTTCTCATCATCGGGGCCGGGAATAGTGAGTTTTACGAGTCGCGTCTACTTGTGCTGCACTGACAATAGTCAACTTCGGGTCGGCTGAAGGTCCATGGAATCATTCTCAACGGCTTGAGCTCAAGCTTGGGTCTAGACTCAGAGTTGTCGGACTCGTCGACCCAGCTATAGACAGGGCCCAAAGCGTCATGGACCAGAAACGACTCACGCTTGCCGGCGCGGCTTACGCCAATACCACCATTTATCCTTCCATCTCGGCTGCTACCGCTGCACTAGCCAAGTCTCCTCCCTCGCTCGTCATTCTGGGCTCTCCTCCTGCCTTCCGAGGTCGGCTGCATCCCGACCAGGGCTACAACGTCGAGGATCAGCTGTCAACGGCATTTCCTCAGGCCGCTCTATTTGTCGAAAAACCCCTCTCCACTGGTCCCGTTGAGGAGGTCAAGGCGGTGTCGGAGCTTCTCGACGGTAGAGCACCGCTCTTGGTCAGTGTGGGTTACATGCTAAGGTATTCCAAGGCCGTGCAAGAGATGAAGCGAATCATTGAGGAGAATGGGTTGAAGGTGATGATGACCTCGGCGAGATATGTCATGGGTAAGTCATTGCTCCTTTGATCATTTGGCCGGGATAGCTCTACTACGATACTACGAGTGAGTCACAGCTGATAGATCAGCCTACGAACATAGCACAAAGCTTGCTTGGTGGAACAAGGCCATTGACTGCGGACCGATCGTCGAGCAGGCAACTCATTTCTGCGATTTGTCACGATATTTCGGCGGCGAGGTCGATTTGAAGTCGGTGATGGCTCATGCGTTGGAGTGGGACGATGCTCCAGGAGCTCTGAGCAAAGTGAGTCATCTCGCCTTTCCGGGCTGTAATCTTGGATAAGTGGCTGATCATTAGCTCAATGTGGACGAAGCCTCAATACCTGAGAAAGACCGGATACCCCGCTTCACCTCGGCGACCTGGAAATACGCCAATGGGGCGATTGGCCATCTTGAGCATGGTGTCGCTTTACATGGTACTGAATTCTCAACAGAGTTCACTGTCTGTGAGTTATGCCTTTACCTGGTTTAACGCCTGATGGATACTGACAACCCAGTTGCGGATGGCTGTCAGCTCAAGCTCATCGATCCGTACAACCGACCGACCTTGTATATCCGGCGTCCTGGATCCGACAATGAAGAGATCCACGCTTTCCACGATGACGATCCTTTCTTCTCAGAGTTCTCGACTCTGATTGACGCTATGGACGGAGTCAAGGATAGCCCTCCCATTCTTTCATCTTACGGCGATGGTGAGTCACTTTCTTTATTCTCTGTGTAGACACGAGCTGATATGATAGCTGCCAAGACCTACGAGATGAGTTGGGCCATTCGATGGGCGAGCGAGCGCTCGGGCGGACAGAAGAAGTGATGTTCTGGATCATCGTAACTCTACATCGTACTTATCATCATCCACTATCTACACAATATATAAACATCGAAGCCAGCACAGAGGGACCTATCTTTAGACGACTAGATCAGGTTACGAGCTGGGACTGTGCCGTGCAATCTCCAAAAATGTCCTCAGCTGGCTATAGCTGGGCCAAGCTCGATTACGGCACGCTCACCTCCGTCGCGAATGGCGCATCGTGATGCACGATGATGCCCTTCACACCTCTACATTGACTGTATCCTCAATCAATCATCCGGTACTACTTCGATATCGAAATCGCGTAGTCATCAAGATTTCCTTTGCAAGGATCTATGCCCGTTCGCCTTTCAACTCTCAGCACACGGCAGATCTACTCATCAACGCTCTCCTCCAACCGTTTCAACACCGTAGCGGCTTCTCTGCGGATCAGAGCAATGAGCGGACAGACCAAGCAGAAGCCTGAAATCCTCGTCACGGAGGAATACAAGACTGAGGCTAAGTGGCTGAAGCTTGAGAAGATCAAGTGGAAGGATGAGGATGGCAAAGAGGTGAGTTGTCCTGGTCCGAGCACCCTTCAACTTGGCAAATCCTCGATATGTCAGTAGCGTGGAGTTGCATATCGGATCGTGGGCTGAAGACTAAGCTGATGCCCTGCAGCGTGCATGGGAAGTCGCAAATCGAGCGACAAGATCCAAGGCTGGGGTCGACTGTGAGTACCCCTACTTAGTTTGATCTATGCTGCTTGGAGTGCATTGTCAGCCTAAAGACTCAGCCTAACTGATTCAATAGCTGTTCACATCCTTGCGCTCCTTCATCATCCTTCAAAGCCATTGTCGACCATCCTCATTGAGCAGTATCGACCACCAGCAGGCGGAACCTGTATTGAGCTTCCGGCGGGTCTGATTGATGAAGGGGAGGATGCGGCGTAAGTCATCTTCTGATCCCCTATTGCATCACTTATTGTCTTTCGGCGAGTTCTTCAACGCTGACTCAATAGTACTGCCGCCCTTCGCGAACTGCGAGAAGAAACAGGATATGGCGATGGGGAGGGAGGCGGTGGTGTTGAAGTCGCGGAAGTATCCGATGTACTTGTTAAGGACCCAGGGTAAGTTTGTCTACCTTTCTGCTTGGTGTCACGCTGATACCTCTAGAATGTCAGGAGCCAACATGAATCTTGTCACTGTCAACGTCAAGCTTGGGGAGAACGACGAAGACCCACAGCAGCATCTTGATGAGGTATGCTTTGGGATCTCTGCCGCTTTGCGGCTCTGTTGACACGGCGGCACGTGCTGAGCGCTGACTCATCTAGGGAGAGCATATCGTCAAGCGCGTTATCCCCTTGGCGAACTTGCACCAGACACTCAAGGGTGAGCTGGTACTGATCGCCGCAGCGCACTCTGGAGCTGACATTGAGCAGACTATGCCGCAAAGGGCTTTGCTATCGACGCGCTGGTCGCTTCCATTGCGGAGGGATGGAGATTGAGTCAGAATTATGGCGGGGCCTAGGATGATGCATAGCGATTAGCAGAGACGGCAGACAATGGGGTCGGCCAGCCGCTCTAGCTTAGCCGACGTCGGGGGAGAAGTGGATCCAGCTAAAGAATATCGCAGCGGTATGATCTGCCGCTCGGTTAAGCATTTGGACTGACAGAAACGCTGCCGGGATAGATTCGGGCCTATATACTACATCATCTGGTTATACAAACCTCCCCCAAGCTAACCTACAGAGCTCAGCCAAAGCTCAGCAGCATACCCGGCAGAACTGGCTAAACTGGACTGACCTCCACCGGCCTCCACCTGTTAAACCCCGGATAAACTACGCGGCAGATCTTTGCGGCGAGTATGGCGCGTATGAATTTTTCGCCTCTACTGATCGTTATCGGCAGATCTTATGGTCGACGCAGGAGATAGAGGGAGGTATGGAGTCGTGTAAGGGGCAGCAGTTTATCCTGGTGCATTCAACATCACACCGTAGCCTCGTGAGGGGTTATATATCTCATCTTTGAGTGTCTTTTCATTTCATCTAGCTCACCTGAAATCTTCAGACAAGATGGCCACTTCACCGACATTCAACACCGAGAAGCTGCCCCTCGAATCGCCTTCCCTCAGCCCCAAGGGCAAGTCCCAGCGCGCAGACTCCGAGTATGACGCCTGTCCCATCCTCGAGTCAGGAGCCGTGCCAGCCTGTATACCTCATGAAGCGATGCTCGAGTCCCAGATCGCCGAGACCGGCCTACCACCTAGGATGTCCACGCCTAGGATGTTCATCCTAGCCACTGGGATGATGATGACCTACTTCGTTGGGGTACGTCTTCTCCGAGTCGCGCCGAGGTCCTAGCTAATGACTCAGACGGCTTCTACCGCAAGTGTGACACTCCTGATCCCCGTAATGGCGAGGGACCTCGGCGAGACGGAGCTGCAGACGCAATGGGTCTCCTCCTCTTACACATTAGCCTTCGCTTGCGGGCTTCTGTTAGCTGGTCGATTAGCAGACATTTTCGGAAGGAAGAAGCTGTACATGACCGGCCTCTCAATATACGCCATCTTTGCGATCATAACTGGAGCTGTCAAGGTGAGTCTCCGCTTCCTCCCCAAATAAATGGCGCTGACTTGGCAGCACCGGATAGTGATGAGTGTCACACGTGCTCTCTCTGGACTGGGTCTATCGATTGCTTCTCCAGCTGGGTTTGGGATCATAGGTGTTAACATAAGGCACGAGCCAGCACGGACGATTGTCTTTGCCGCATTCGGTGAGTGTTTAACTCGCTTGATGCTACCTCATTCCTGTGCTGACATACAGGCCTTGGCAATCCGGTCGGAGCAGCGTTCGGCAACCTCATCGGTGGAGTCATGGCCAGTATCGGACAGTGAGCCATCTAGACTATGTGTTCTGACCAACAGGGGCGGCTGGTCATACCTCTTCTACCTTCTCGCTGGCCTCGCGATCGCCCTCCTCGTCATTGCCTACTTTGTCGTTCCCGCCGATCCACCTTCCACGTCTGAAAAGGACAAACGCATAGACTGGGTCGGAGGCGCACTGGTGACCGCTGCCATCTGCCTGTTTACCTTCTCCCTCACCGAATCAGGTATAGCCCCTAAAGGGTGGCAAGCACCACGTATGTCTTCCTCCCAACGGTCGTATTGACACCTGCTTACTAGACAGATGTACCAGCTCTACTCGTTCTGTCTTTGGTCCTGATTGTACTCTTCACTCTGTGGTCTCTGCGACTAGAGCGCCGAACGTCCTACCCACCCATAATGAAGATGTCCCTCTTCACCCGTCGAAAGGGTCTCATCAGCTATACCTGCGCCACATGCTTCTTCCAGTCTCTATCAGTCTACGGATGGGTATATACCTCGACTATCTTCTACCAGAACTACAAGGGCTTGTCACCTCTGCAAAACTCGGTCGCTACTCTGACTTGTACCATAGTGGGCGTCCTCGCAGCCGTAAGTCCTGTGTCCTATTTCGCTACTGAGCGAAGCTGACGACCACAGTCGGGTGTGATGTTTTTGGCACCGCGTGTCAACACACCACACCTTCTGGGCATCGGTGCAGCATGCACGGCGTGAGTCAATTTCATCCATCTGAAACATGATGACGCTGATCGCCAGGGGATGTTCCATCCTGTATGCGACTGTTCCAGCAGGGACAACTTTCTGGGCGATGGAATTCCCGGCTCAGGTGCTTCTGCCATGGGGCATAGACTTGTAAGTTATCTTGTTCGCCGCTTTACCAGGGCACAATGCTGACCACACAGCGCGTTCGGTCTTGGCAACATCCTGATCTCCAACCTAGTCGATCAGTGAGTTTTCCAGCTGTATGGCACAATCATCGAAACTGTGCTGAAGCAGCAGGAACGAGCAATCAGTTGGAGGGGCCCTTTTCCAGACTTCGGGCCAAGTAGGCGCCGCACTCGGCATCTGTTTGACATCCTTGATTGCGTCGCAAGTAGGCGAGCAGAAGGACAGTGTATTGACGGGCGTGAGGGCTGCTTTCTGGTTCGGCTCGGGTGCAGCGGCGATAGGTCAGTCATGTTGGCAGTATGGTCATGCGTGCATAAGCTGATGAGTGCAGTAACTGGGATTGCGTGGTTTGGATTCAGGCATGTGAAGTTGGCCAAGGATGTCGGGAAGATTGAGTTTTAAAGGGTGGGCACCGGAGGAGATTGGCTTCATATCTAGGACACTTTATAGACATCTACGACTCTTTACGATCACTACGATAAATTCCCGGCCTGTGCGCTCATTTGTTGGTCTGACGCCTGTAACTGACTTGACGCGGTCCCATGGTCGACTGACGAGCCGTGAGTTTTGAGGAAATCCTGCTGATGCCGGAGATGGAATGTGCATTGTAGATCGGCATTTACCGATTGGGCCGAGATTCAGGGTCCCTATCTCGAATGTCCCATCCTTCTTTACCATACATCATATCACCACACCGAGATGCAAAGCGCAACTCGACTGACTCGTCACACCATCAGCCAATGTAAAGGGTCGGCGCGCCTCTTGTTATCATGTTTGGGTTCAATCCGTCCACTTCCGCCAGGCCCGGTGCTGTCCAGCGTCGGGGGTTGGAGGATAGGAAGAGGTCCTTAGAGGGAGGTGAATGACCGTTTCGGACCTGCTCTATATCTAACTCTGACACTCTCGGTCCCATCGTGAAGCATCGATCCCGAATCATGATGTCCGTTTTAGCAGCATACACATAACGCCCTTGAAACCCAATTCAGTCGATGAGTCAGTACTCGGGTTGGAGAAGTCTTGGGGAGATAGCAACGAGTCAGGGACGAGCAATCGGTAGAAGAACCCCCTATCAGACATCGGGTCAAGTGGCCAGGTGCCGCACTCCACATCTGTCTCACCCCGTTGATGAGTTTCGAGGTGAGCGAGCAGAAGAGTAGCGTATCCTTTTCGTTCAGCGCAGGCACTTCCGCGATAAGTCAGTGGTTCTGGCTAGCGTCGATCCGAAGTAATCTGCTGATCAACGCAGTCTGCGGAATTGCGTGGTTTGGGTTTAGACAGGTCAAATTAGCCAAGGACGTCGGCAAGATTGAGTGATAACAATGGCAAGGTGGGAAGTGTGAGAATATAGATGTCTTAGATTGAGAAGACCTCATGCGATGGACAGTTTATGTCTTGCTCAATCATGCTACTTGTGACTCGGCAGACTTACAAGATCTACCACTGGAGACCTGCTGCGCAAGCTAAATCATTAGCAAGTAGATCGAGGAGTACCCTAAGGAAGGTCACTCTCTGATTCTAGACGACTCGATCCGCCTCGGCTCCAGCGATAACATCTTCCCCATCCGCCTTGCCCTTCCTGTACGCCTTGACGAGATACCCCGATCTCTCCGTCCGTAACTTCTCCACTGCCGCCCGACCCTTCTCGCTCCTTTCCGCTATATAGTCCAGTTTGAGAGAGTCGAGGCGGTCCTGTGACATGTAGTCCTTGAGACATTGGTTCATGCTTTTGATCTGATTTCGGCATGCGAAAGGCATCGTGACTGTGCGTCCGGCTGAGCAGGCCGCAAAGTCTGCAGTTGTCAGCCTGGGCGTATGGTTTGAATATGGAAACGTACCCTTGACAACGTCATCGCAGGCCTTATGCGCAAGATCTCGGGCTATCCCGATCACTTCGGTCTCTTCTCTCCTTGAAAGCGCTTGCATGGTTCTGGTCGGTGAAGGTGGATACGGAGGAAGGGATGAGTCCGGGCGGGTGTGGGCGTGTTTTCGGGCGATAGGGGAATAGAAGGCCAGTGATTAATCTCAGACCCTAGAAGGGCTCATCGATATCAGGCTGGACGAAGGCAGTCCAGCTAGCAAAGGTGAAGTAGTTGGTAATAGGTGTGATAGAGAATGTGATAGATGCGAAGTTCAGCGTGCAGTGGAGGCACAGTCGGAATTTCGATTGGCGAGTTAGACGAGATCTGATCCAGCTCAGTCGCCAGCGCCCTCTCTTGCTTCTTGCCTTCTTCTTTCCTTATAGACTTGCAGACCGAGTTATCAGCATCGCCACAGAGCCCACCCCGTTCTTCCAGACATATTCACATCCAAAGCTTATCCCAACAAAATGTTCGGATTCGGCTCATCCTCCTCCGCATCCTCCTCGACCCCACCTCCCGCATCGGAACCGACCGTTGCACCTACTCGAGAACAACGAAAACACTGCTGGGAATCACGGGATGCCTACTTTGCGTGTCTGGATAAAGGCGGAGTGATGGTTGCGGGAGGTCAAGAGCCTGGAGAGGCAGGATGTAAAGCTCAGAGAGGGGAATATGAGGTTCATTGTGGGAAGAGCTGGGTGAGTGTCTTTTATCTCAGGCATGATCTGCGGTCCATCTAGGAAGGCTCGGTCAAATGGGGACTCATTCTACCTGCTGTCTCAATAGGCCCGCGAAGCAACCACTTCCGATCATCATCATTCTCTGTCACACACCCATACTGACTGCTGCAGATCGACTACTTCAACAAACGGAGAACGCTTGAGCTGAGACAAAAGGCCACGGTGGAAGCAGCGGCCAGGCAGAGAGACGCGAATCCGGCGAATAAGGGACTATAACGAGGAGAGAACAAAGCATGGAAGGTTAAGGCCCAGGCGATTTCATCAGGACGCAGTAGCGGTCAATGCATATTTCACTTCTCACGCCTGCGGATGCTTCCCCCTTGTCATGCTGCGGTCCGATCAACGTTGCTCCGTGAGTTCTAGCGTTTACTTGAACAGCTCTTCGAGGACCTGGACATCAGCAACAGCTCGACTTCACATGCTATGGCAAGGCGAAGACGAAACTTACGGTGTTCTCGTTGATGTTTGATATGTTGTTTCCCCGGTAGTTCATACGTTTCAAAACACTTATCTGAGAGGGTCAGCCGTGTATCGCCGGCATCCCGTTGGAGTCTCGAGATGTGCACGCTCCAGCGAATCTCCTCCCTCAATTGTGTTCAAGAATCTCTCTTGAGCCGGCCTCAAAATGTTCCAGCACCTCGTCTGCAATGGCCGGACATCAACTCACCACTTTGACCCTCTCGAATCCCATATCCACAAACTGCGCCACGCTCGCCTCGCTCAGCCCCGCCATCTCGGCATCTGTCACTTTCCGCGTACCGCCTCCACCGGCCGCTCCGCCACTTTGTAGTTTGTGGACCGGCGCTTGCGCATATGCCTGAGCCCAGTGCTTGGCTGTTGCAGCGAATGAAGCGCGATCGGACAGGAAGTGCTTTGCGACCTCGGCGTCTTGTGGGTCGTCTGGGACAGGTTCATTTAGCAGGGATTGTAGGGAGATCAGGGTGGATTTGAGGGTGAGCACCTGGAAGTCAGCCGAATTCCACTGCAAGTCCTATCGTAGTCCAGCTCACAGGTGACCAAGCGTCTTTGAGAATGTCTGGAATGTCAGTACGTGTCACGGGTGACTCTCAATTGACGAGCTTACCCAAGCAGATAGCGCCTGATGCTGAGGAAACATTGGGGTCTGACGATGCGTAAGCTCATTCCTGAAATGCTTGATTTTGCAGCCACGTACGATAGACTTTCCTGATTGATGTCAGTATGACGATACCAGTAAGTCACAGCGAAGCGGACGTACGTGATGAACTTCATTTTCACCGGCTGAAAGGGATAGGTCTCGGGAATGATGATATCCTATTCAGCCATTAGTCTATTGAGCTGCAGATAGCAATAACCAAACGAACGACTTCGTAGTATCCTCCTTCATATGGCGTTTCTGGCTGTCTTGTATGAGCGCATTCTATCCCAAGAATCACGAGTGCAAAGAATAGCTCACCGGTCCCGGGAATGCGCCAACGAGGTGAAAGGGGTTTTCATCAATCACTGAAATTCGTCAGCCCGCTTAAGCATCCCGAGCAGCTCATCGATAAGTGCTCCAAATACGCACTTTCTATTGATATTTGGCTGGTCTTGTCCTTCGCGCAATCTATAGCTTCAGCCGGGATCACAGAGCCGCGGTGGCAACGAAGTCATCAGAAAATCGGGAGAGACCAGGCGTGTGACCGACCTCTAATCTCCTTCTGCACTCGGCGTAGTCGTGCATCAGACATCTTAAGCGCGTAGTGTATCGATTGGTAGGTCTAGTCACAGTGATTGTATTGGATGACTATTATTTGTATGAAGGGTGGATGATGGTGGCAGAGGCAAGAGGCGAACATGGGGAATGTGGGGGAAATCTGACGTAAGCTGTCCCTCTCTCCAAGGAATCTTCAATTTCACATGATCGTCAATTGATCATACCAAGCAACACTTAGGAACATGGCAGGAGAGGCCAGCTACAACGCACAGGCTAGCAGCAGTCGATTGCCCGAGGATGTGGAGGTGAAGAGCGGAGGCGAAGCGGGAGACAGTGGGCACGCTATCAGCAAGAACGCAATGAAGAAGGCCGCTCGACAGGTAGGTCGTTTGCATCTCATGGTCGGCCAAGCGATACTCCACATCTCTGCGCACTCACACATATCTGACACTCGTGATATATTAGGATGTGACTTAGACTGACAGCACAGGCACGCATGGCTGAGCTGAAGCCCCTCAAACGTCAAGCCGAAAAGGTCCGTCGTCAAGCCCGCGCCCATGAGCTATCCTCGGGATACGCCGACGGGACATTGTCTGAAGCGGACAAAGAGATTTTCGAGGAGCGGAGAGCTCGAGAGAGGGAGAAGCGGAATGCGAAAAAGCTGGAGAAGATCGCTAAATCGAAAGGTGGGGACGGGGCTGCAGAGGGCAGCATGGGTGTATGGGGAGGCGCCGTGATTATGGATCTTGGATTTGACGAGATGATGACTGAGAATGCGAGTTCCTCGTCCTACCTGTAGAGAGACTAGGCTGACGGCTTCAGGAGATCGCCTCGATGGACTCGCAATTATCTTTCTCCTACTCCGTCAACCGAGTATCGGCACTACCCTTCTCAACCCTCATACATACGTCCGGCTCGATACCATCTTCTCCCCGTCTACTGGGACGTCTTGTAAATCGCGGTATCGAAAGGTGGAGCAGATGTCATTGGTATCCCGACAGTCTTGATGTGCTTGCCCGCCAGATGCAAAGCCCCGGAGACGAGGAAATGCCCCCGGGTCTGAAGAGAGGGCAGGAGCTGGTGTATCTCTCGGCGGACTCAGAGGAGGAGTTGACGACTCTGAGCGAGGGAGAGGTGTACATCATTGGTGGGCTTGTGGATCGAAACAGATACAAGGTACCTCCACTTCCAGCTGGACCGTTCAATCTCGAATGCAGGTGCTAATGCTGCAGAATCTATGCCAGAATAAGGCTGAGAGACTTGGTATACGTACGGCTAGACTTCCGATAGGGACCTATATCGAAAATCTGCCAACGAGGAAGGTCTTGACGGTGAACCAGGTCAGTCAGGCGCTTCCATAGGCCGCGCAAGGACTAACTTCATGGCAGGTATTTGCCATTCTGGTGGAGTACAACATCCGGAAAGATTGGAAGGAGGCGTTTGAGACCGTTATCCCGCCCAGGAAGTTTGTCGAACGGAAGCGCAAGAGGGCAAAAGTCGGGGAGGGGGAGGACGGGCAGGAGGGCGAAGATGATGATGAGGCGGGAGTTGCGAGCGAAGATGAAGGAGAAGATGGGTCAGATCGGGCTGGGGAGACTGTGCCTGTGGGTGATGCGGAGAGTGGGATGCTATCAGACGAAGAGGCTTCGATGAATGTATAGCCCCGGCAACATATAGCTGCTTCATGACGCACGGACTAGGGTTAGCTGTGCTGGTAGACGCGAAGGCGAACAAAGCACAAAGACCAGCATTCCCCTGTTGTTTGTTCACCTACTCACTGACCCACCTAGTCCACGTATCTTCCGAAGGCTACCGGCAAGCCCCTTCTCGAGATGGCAGCAGGAATGTTCGCGGCAGCGACAAACCTCACAACCCAAATCTTCTCCAAGCCTACCTCGCTTTCGGCCTACACTCTCCATTCGGCAAGTGGAAGCGCTTCGACATCTACGGCATCTCCTGCCTTCGGAGCGTCCTCCTCGACGGGCCATGTCAGCAAGGGTTTCGCGGTCGGTCTGTGGCGTGTAGTGGGTGCTACCCATAAGACGACGGGAAAGGATGTGTCCGTGTGGATGTTCGAGAAAAGAGTCCTAGATGGTGTCAAAGGATCTGCTGGTCGAGGGGCGGGCGAAGCTAAGGAATGGGTGATCGAGGCAATGAAGAAGGAGGTGAGCTCTCATCTACTGCATGTGTCATGGCCTGAAGCTGAAAAATAAGGCAACAAGTCTGTCCAGACTACGACACCCGGACCTATTGCACATGGTGGAACCTCTCGAAGAGACCCGGACCGATCTCACATTTGTCACTGAGCTCGTGACTGCTTCACTACAGACTCTGCTGAATGAGGCGTCTACAGGATCGACTCAACCAGGCCGAGAGCGGAGCAGACATCGACCGCCAGATGGAGGCGCGAATGGCAGTGGAAGCTCTGCAAATGCTGCGAGGGGAGAGGTGGATTTAGACGAGGTGGAGGTGCAAAAGGGTGTTTTGCAGGTGTCACGAGCTTTGGCTTTTATACATGGACCAGGGAAGAGTGTACATCTGAACCTGAGTCCAGAAGCCATTCTCATCAATGCCAAGGTGGGTTTGCTGAGTGTGTCTCGTGGTCCAGCGCTGATGCGCCAGGGAGACTGGAAATTGTCCGGATTGAGCTTGTTGACTCCTCTACAACAACCGGATGGATCCTCTGCACGGTATACATATCCAGAGGTAGATCATCGGGTCCCGCCGGAGACTCAATGGAAGTATGATTATCTGGGTGAGTTGTGATCGTCTCCTACGCACCTGTGATGTGACTGTGAGAGAAGGAAGGCTGATTCCCAAGCCCCCGAGTACGCCTTAGACTCCCAACTTAGCTCGGCAAATGATCTTTACTCCCTCGGATGTGTCCTCTATGCCGTACACATGGGGGGACGGCCGCCTTTCGTAAACGGGGCAAGCATGCAGAGCTTGAGAGATCACGCCGAGGGAAGTCTAGTGCGGAAAGATTGGATGAGAGGGAACAAGTGGGACAGGTGTAGTGGAGAAGTAAAAGGTATGCTTTTTTCGGCAAGTTGCTGCACTTCATCAGCTGACCAAATCAGATCTCCTACCTCGTCTTCTCACCCGCCATGCCTCCAGTCGTCTCTCGCTCGCTTCCCTTCCTTCTCATCCCTTCTTCTCCTCCCTCGCCATCTCCACGCTCAACTTCCTGGATCCCACCACCTTTGCTTCTAAGCCACGAGAAGAAAAGGCTACTTTTCTCCGAGGTCTAGTCCGCGTTCTGCCGACTTTCAGTGATCGACTCAGAAGAGGCAAGGTGTTGCCAAGTCTACTCGAGGAAGTAAGTGATTGCCGTGTCGTCTTGCTGATGGGCAGATGAAAGACAGCTACCTCCTGCCATTCTTACTTCCGAACGTCTTCGAGATATCCAAATCTCTAACCAAGGAGGAATTCACATTGGTCTTGCCGAAACTACAACCGCTCTTTGCGCTCAAAGACCCACCTCAGAATATGCTCAGTACGTCGGCTGATCCTAAAGCATTGCTCGGATCAGCTAACTAATCACATAGCCTTGCTTGAAAACCTGTCGCTCTTTGAGGAGAAGACCTTGCCAGCCATCTTTCGCGAGAGTGAGTCTGGCGTTTTGGAATTGTGGATTGAAGCTGACAACACAGGCGTGATGCCATTGGTTTACAATTCGTTGGAATGCGAACATCTCCCGGTCCAAGAAAAGGTCTTGAAACTTGTACCACATCTATGCGAGATTTTAGATTATGGAACCGTGCATAACGTACTGCTCGTCAAAGTTGCCGTGAGTCTGAACTTCAACGCCAATGCTGACTTTCAGATACTCTTCACCCGTACCCGCATTATGTCCATAAAAATCCTCACTCTCCAAACCTTTCAGCAAATGGTCTCTACCCTCGACAAGGCCACCCTGACCACCAAGCTCGTACCACTTTTGGCTAAAATCAAAACTCGTGAACCAGCAGTTATGATGGCGACTCTCGGCGTGCACGAAGCGATGGGCCAAAAAGTCGACCGAGAAGCAATCGCCACTCTCGTTCTTCCCCAATTATGGGCCATGTCGATGGGTCCGCTGCTGAACCAACCGCAATTTGGGCACTTCATGAAGGTCATCAAAGATCTAGGCGGACGGGTAGAAAGAGAGCATGGAGAGCATCTGCGAGATGCCAGACGGCTGGAGTCCAGTGGCCAGGCGTCAGGGTCAGGAGAGATGAGTGGGTTAGGTGATGGATGGGAGACACCTATGGGCGGCAATTCTGGAGGAGAGATGGACTTTGAGACTTTGGTCAAAGGTGGATCTGGAGCCCAGAAGCCAAATAGTGGAGATGTCTGGGGTGATGATTGGAGCAGCGGAGGGCAGGATCAGCTGGTGAGTTGTCCCTGATATTCGAATGACAGGATGCTTACCTCCTTAGTCGCAAAATTTCAACTCGATACTGACCGCGTCCTCTTCCTCATCCGCTCTCCCCTCTTTCTCCGCGCCAGTCTCCTCTCAGCCACCATCCCAACCTATACGACCATCTGCTCCTGCCTCGTCGGCCAATAGGCTAAAAGCCCGTCCGGTCCCGCAGTCGAATTTCAACTCTGCTGCATTCGCATCCTCGTCACAAACCCTTACACCCGACATTCCAAATCGCCCAGCTACCCAACCATTCCCTACCCCTTCCTCCTTTCCTACAATTCAGCCCACATCCAATAAGCCCTCACCGACTGGTGTTACCTCAGGGCCAAACTACAGCGTATCATTATCTCCCCAACCACCCAAAACAAACACATACACTCCATTCGCAGCGCCAATACCACAGGCTGCCTCGCCCATGCAGCCTTTGCGTCCGCAAGCACAACATACTACAAATGGGACGGTGCAAGCGACACAGCAGACGGCGATTAGACCTCCACCGGGCTGGACCCCGGGTCTGATGCAGCCTACGAAAGCAGCTGTTCCAGTGTCAGGCGGTAAAGCAGCTTTACAGGGGAATTGGAGTGACTTTGATCCTCTCATATAGAATTCTAGAAGTTAGGATGCAACCGGCGAAACAAAGAGCAGCAAGCTACCCGATACATCTAACAATTGTCCTAGCTCTGACATCTATCTAATCACACTTCGGCTGACTGGCGTTTACAGGCCGTTGGAGATGAGACAGAGTCGGACGTATTGCTGGACGACATCTCGGTTGAGCATATCCCACTCCTGATCGTTATCCTCCCGGCGGAGAAGGCCAAAGTCGTTGACAATGTCATCCTGCATCTCCTCGGGACAAGCCTGTAGTGTCAGCAAGTTACCACCAATGAGGCGGATATATCAAACTCACCATGGTATAGTCGGGCCTGAATTCGAGCTGATCTTGGTTGATACACATGTCGACATCTTCCCCGATCCTTCCGCCCCAGTTGGTCAAGCATGGCATGGTATTGACTGGCATGTTGGAGAGGGGAGAAGTGGCGCATTCGTACGACACTGGCAACTCGGAGTTGGGGTCCTCGACAAAGGGCTCAACACGGAGAGGGTCAGACTGAGCCTGATATCGTAAGCTGATGCCTTCACTGCGACATAGGCGTATGGGGAGAAACTCACTACATCGCCGGCACTAGCCACTCTGCTGGTGGCGGGCTCTACAGTGGGCTCCATGTCCAACGGGTCTGACTCAACCTAGTTTCATCAGCTTAAATGACGACACCTAAGGGGTGAGCACTTACGAGATCAGTGCCGTCTGACAATCGGCTGGTAGCAGGGTCGATAGCCTTCTCGGCGCAGTCACGGCATGCTTCAACATCCTCCTTGGCAAGGTCATCGACAGCCTGGAGAGTCAGCACCGTAACTGTTCGACATGACACTACCTGACTCACCGCATCAATCACTCCGTCTGGGCCGTTGTCAAGAGAGTCCGGCGCTTCCTCAACATCGCCATTGACGTTGTCGACTGTGGGTCGGACCTGAGAGTCAGCATGGGCGACTTTAGCTAAGAGAGATAACAAACCTTGGATGCAAAGAGCCTGCCAGTGCCGCGGAAGGTGCTGTCACCCTCGTCAACGAGCGAGTCGGAACTAGCCGGGCGGTTGGCTGCAGGCTGAGCCAAGGTGTTGATGACGGGCAGACCGTTGACTTGGTTGGTGTTGACAGGACTACCCTGCGACTGGCGGAGGGAGCTGATGATCGGAGCACCATTGACACTGTTGGCGCCAATGGGGTTTCCTTGGGGACGGGCAACAGTGTTGATGAGGGGTAGACCGTTGCCCCCGGAGACGATGTTTGCCAGTCCGCCGCCTGAAGTCAAGGGCCGCGCGGAGTCCGAGACGGGACCAGTCAGCTGCTGGGTCTGGCCAGGCCTGACGTTGTTGATTGCGGCACCGAGAGGGGCAGCATTGCCGTTTGCGAGCAGATTGGAGGGGACACCACCGAGAATGGATGCTCCGACGGGCCGGACGGAATTTCCGAGCTGCCCATCCTGGACTTGGCCCATGAGGGGACGGGTAAGACTACCGGCGATGGGCTGGAGGGGAATGGGGTTGGAGGAGCCGGATTCCTCCTGGGCGGGCCCAGAGGAGGCAGACTGCGATTGGCTGCTAGCAGTCTGGCCTTGCGGTCGAACCGAGACGTTCATGTCGATATCGGGCATGCCCGCGAGGAGATTGCCGGATGAGGGGAGGGCGACAGGGAGAGAAGGATCGGCGGAGTTGCCATTCAGGTGGTCCAAGACCTGAGTATCACCGGAGAGAGCTTGGTTGGCTGTCTGGTCAACAGGCTGGTTCGTGGCGTGCTGGACAGCCGGACCGCTGCCCGGGACGACACCATCAACAATGTGTGAGGTGGGTCCATCGGCGGCGGTGTTGACCCTAGAACCGGTACCGGGTACGATGTTGTCGGCAGTGGTAGAGACGGGACCGTGCACGGCGTTGTTGACAGTAGGTGCACTGCCAGGGATGAGGACTTCGGGGGCAGAGGAGACCGGGCCGTCGGTGGTGGGTTTGACATTGGTGTCACTGATGGGGGACACGGTCTCGCCGACGTGCTCGACAGGCCTGGAGGTGATGTTGTCGACGTGGTCGTTGGTGCTGCCTCCGGTGTGCTTGGCAACAGCATCATTCACCTCTGTGCTGGTCTGCGTAATGGGGTCGGAACCATTATTGTCGCCGCCGCCGCTAGTGACAGGGTCAACAATGCCGTCGACCCTATCTCCTGTCCTCTCTCCCGGCGCGACCCCATTGACAGGGCCCTCGAGACCCAAAGCCTGAATCCCCTCATCCGCCTCATCCTCCGAGCCGCTGCTCACGGTGTTGTCCCCCAAGACCGACTCCTCGACCTTGTTTACCTTGTCTTGAGTCGTTGCACCGGGAACGATGGCATCACCGCCGTCCTGGACATCGTCATCGCCGGAAGAGGGGATGGAGTTGATGTCGGCGCCCGACATCAGACCGTTGTCATCTGCGGCGGGAGCGTCCTCGGTGGAGGCAGCTGCGGGGCGCATGGGACGCGAGAGGCGGAAAGCTGTCTTGGGCCTGTTGAAAGACTCAGTCTCTCCGTCCTCAGAGTCCGCTACGGACTCAGTCTCGGCGGGAGTAGACTCGGCCTGGGCGGATCCGAAAGTGGCCGTCTCGGGGTTGTCGAGGACCTCATCGTCCCGGAGCTGGTCGGGGAGAAGGTCCGCATTATCGTGGTGAACAGTGTGGACGTTCTTGACCGCGTTGTTGGGGTCAAGAAGCTCACACGGGCACTCGGGACCGTCGCGACGGGAGATGGGGATCGCGTTGGCACTGGCGGCCAGGACGGCGAGGATGGCGAAAGCGGTAGAGGTCTTCATTGTGGCTGAGGTAGGACGTAATGTGGGCAGTGCTCGAGCTGGAAAGGTAAGGGAGGTATGAACGAAGGGGGAGTAGGGACTGATGTATCGATAGTGGAAGGGTGGAGTAGGGTTGAGCGGTGTTGGAAAGGGATGGGGTCGTTAAGGTCGTTAGGTCGTTAAAGGTCGTTAAGGGGATCGCTACGTCGGCTGTGCTCTCAGACTCTGAGTATTATCGATTGTTGAAGGATGAGAAGAGGGGGAGTCTGCCAGGCATGGGCAAATATGTACTGGGCCGCCGGCGCCAGAAACGCCCGATGATGTTTGTGATTCTTCCGCATGACAGACATGTCTCGGTCTGAACGCATCAGCAAGCATTGTCTGACTGATGAAGCATCAGCAGAAGATGAGTTTCTGTGGGAGGCTTGCAGGATTATCACTGAGTACGGCATGAATGGGCGGGAGAGCGAATGATTTCAGATTGCGGATGAAAGGTGAGACGCGATATCGGCAGAGGTCTCAGGCCGATCTCAGGCTGCTCACCGACGATCATGATCCGCTTACTGCCTGTTGTCTCATCTCCTCCACAAATATCGCAAACAAAGCTGCGAGCTGCAGACCTCAAGCTCATAGCAGAGTCAGTGCTGGCTGACTCAATCGTCATGATCGCAAGGTACATCTACGCTTCTATTATCTAAGTAATCGCGAGCTTCTCGGGGGCTAATTTCTAATCAAACATGACCGCCCACCGCGACTTCCGCTTATGCTTCTCCTTCCAGCTCCTTCCGCTCTACCAACTGCCTTGTGGTCAACTGACGCTGAGCCAGAACCTTATTTCCAGCAGTCTTCTTGATTTTCGCCCTCCGCGCTGATCGCTGATTCTGAAAGCTTGGTAGAAATCAAGTTGACCGCCGGGGCAGTCTCGACGTCCAGCGTCGTGTCTGATGGCTTGGTTGGCCAGGAACCCATTTGACATCAACAGAGTGGACCGGAGGAAATCGGAGACCAGTTTCAAGTGGGAGATGGAACCTTTCCTGGAGATTGGAAAGCAATAATGGACCATTGTGTTCTGATAGCCTTCCTTCGACTGCATGCCCAAGTTGAGACGTGCAGACAAACAAATCCCAAAAGTCCATGACTGAAGCTACTGTACTGGAAATGTGCTATAAGTATCCCTTTATCCCTTACACCCAAATCAGCCTTGCATGCCCACCTCTGAGTTGACTCAGATCAAGCGCGAGACTCAGACCTGCAGCCTGTAGTAAGCCGCATTGTTCTCACCCGACGTGCACGTCACGGCACTCCCGCTTGGGCCGACTGAAACGTAGCAGTTCGACTAGATATCTCAGTCAAGGTCTTTATCGCTGGCAGCATGCCAGAGCTTGAAGCTGAAAGAGTGCGAATGTACTCACATTCGGCCTGTCAAGAATGAAAAAACCTTGCATTGTGCCAGGACCAGTGCCGACTAGGGTTTGCTTTGCTGCACACTGATCCGCGAGATCCTGCGGGGAAGTGTACAAGATGCTAGATTCCTGAAACCCCGTCCCGGCTGCAAAGTACCATGTCAGCTCAAGTGACATTACACAGTAGGAATCGGTATGTGTTGACTTACCAACGAGCCCAGTGTAGCAGGCTTCGAACGCATATACCTGCGGGCCACCGCTAGCTTGTGCGGTTACGACGAGGGGTGGGTCAACGATCCGCTTAGCAAGACCTTTGTAAGCTGTAGTTGCTGTTTCAGCGGGTATCCCTCAAGTGAAGACGACATCGTGGGCCTACCTTTGGCTTGGTACAGTTTGCGAGGTCGCGATGGTGCCAATCCACTACATTGACATCAGCACAGATCCAGCTCAGCTCGGTGTACGGCTTACCGTCTGATCCGCTCTCCGTTAGAAATGCCTCGCTGGCCCCGGACCCTGTACCCAGCTGCAGACCCGGGCCAAGTGATGAGCTCGCCCTGTGCGGGCGCGACAAGACTGACATCAATCTGGGCATCGGCGCCAAGATTGAAACCGGACTCGGTCGATGTGACTGCGGATAGGAGTGCTGCAGAAGCGATGAGGAGGGTTGAGAGGAGTTTCATGGCGGTGTCTGACGTGGAGGGGCGAGTGCAGGACTGTCAGGACTCAAAAATAGCTGGGGGAAGTCAATTGGCAGAAGGAAAAACATCGGAGAAGCGGTCCAGTACGTGTTGTTATGTTGACATTCTGCCCGCCGCCACCGATACCTCCTCATACCACGATGGATGCGACTCTGTGCTCGGCGCGTCCCTTCACGCGGGTCTGTTGACACCGGTGTTTGGATAACCCCACATTGGCACATTGGGAAGCGAGGAGGCACGGGGGCAAATGAATGTCTCTGGCGCAAATGGGAGTAGCGTGCCTCGGCAGGCCTCGGCAGTACTCACCGGATGTCTCACCCTTTTTCAGCCTTTTTCCCTTCTGTTGCTTCAGGTGGGGACCCGCCCAAAGAAGCCACAACCAGTCACATAAGTCGGGCAGTGGTTGATACAAAGGCGCGGTGAAGGTCAAACGTTAAGTCCTGACGCAACCTCTTTCCCAAACATCACAAACAATAATACTACGGGCTCCAGCGTTGGACCTTTCTTGGGTGAGTGCTCATTGGGGTCAATCGTAATAGTTGTAGCGTGCATCTAGGCTTCTAGTATCTAAGTCGTGGCGAGCTTCTCGAGCGCTAATTTTAATCAAACATGACCGCCCATCGCGACTTCCGCTTCCTATGCTTCTCCTTCCGCTCTATCAGCTGCTTTGTGGTCAACTGACGCTGAGCCAGAACCTTCTTTCCAGCAGTTTTCTTGACTTTCGCAGCTTCCGCGCTAGTCACTAATTCCGAGAGTGGGGTAGGATGTAAGTCGGTCGCGGGGGCAGTCTTGACGTCCAGCTTCGTTTCTGATGGCTTGGTTGGCTCTTCAACTATAGCGGAGGAGGATGGTTGATTACGATACAAGTTTTGGCGTCGAGCGGGGATGGGGATGCAGTCAGTCCCGTTGAGCGAGTAGCCGGGCCGACAAGTGTGGATATGGCAAGAGCCAGATTGACAGCTGACGTGTCCTGCGTGTGGGATAGCTGTACAATCGATACCGCCTTTTCGGCCGGGTAAAGGGAAAGCACATCCGCCACCTACACTGATCAGCTGACATGGTCTAACGTGGAGACGACGCTGGTAGATGAAACTCACATGACTCAATATCGCCCATCGTATCGATACATTCAATGCGATCGGATATGAATACTGAGCCCCCATGAATCGCCTGGGGAAGAGCGCAGGCTGTCTTGCCGCTCGGACATCGAAAGTCTAATTCAACCTGACCCGTATCTCGAAGGGAACGGCGGACGGGCATGTTGGATACGCATGCTCGGCCAATGGTGAGACAGGTGGTTCCGCACAACCTGGTGTCGGCAGGACAGTCTGCGATGTCAGCCGCCGCATTACACACGATTCACAGAGGGCGCGACCTGACTCACCGTATGCACAAGCAGCTCCACAGGAGGGTACGGCGCCACTGGGGTACTTGCATGGAGTGGTCTTTGTACTGAGCTATACTGTCAGCAGGCGTTCGATCACATCAAGGGGAATCGCTTTCGAGCACTACTCACTTCATTCGGAAGCGAGCCAGAGAGATACGACAGAAGCGAAGTCGCTGTATATGCGACCTTTCCGTTTCGAAATGATGTGAGCAGGTAAA
Source organism: Dioszegia crocea (assembly GCA_001600615.1). Taxonomy (NCBI): domain Eukaryota; kingdom Fungi; phylum Basidiomycota; class Tremellomycetes; order Tremellales; family Bulleribasidiaceae; genus Dioszegia; species Dioszegia crocea. The sequence goes on from BCKK01000002.1 coordinate 2,398,371, forward strand.
GTTGGGAAGCGGTATTGTTGTTGCTCGGATTTCGGATAAAATCATCAAGCGTCTTGGTGGTTGCAGGGGTGATCTTCCCGGCGCTAGCGCAAATGCAGGCACTTTTACTTGTCAGTCATGAACTACTGAAGAGACCAAGGCAACTCACAGATTTATCACAGAGATGTCTCGTGTAATTGGAGTGCAAATGAGCCCTATTCCAAGCAAGCCCAACACGCAAGACTGGTCCTCGAAAGGTGCGTTGACCGAGATGTTTTGGCAGCTGTAGAGATTGGAGAGATCACCAGCCGCTTGTCGACCGACCAGCAGCGACGTTGCGACGTTGGCGGTCGAGTGTGTGTTCGAAGGGCGATGTTGGCGGTTGGTCACAGCTAGTGACTCGAGGTATGTCACGGCACTGACGTGGACGAGTAGGACGAGGAATACGAGGAGAGCTGTCAGGACGTTGACAACCCCAAGGCGCATGACTGGTCTAGAGCTGAGGAGTCTCGGGAGGTCGGCCGACGCATCACTAGGGGCCACAGAGGGGACGGATGTGTTCGAGTCCAGGCTGCCGGTCGTCCGTTATATATGTCCTCAGCTGCGGACATGCTGGCCCGTACACCGACCGCAGGGCAATGGGGATATGGAGGAGCTCATGTGGCTCCATCGAAGGCCGGGAAGGGTGATTGAGGGTGAGTTAAGCTCATGATGTGTGAGAAAGGAATGTACAGGGAACAGACACTGGCAAGAGGGTAGGAACCAACCCAATCCGTCGAATCAGCATACTCGCGCGGGCCGAGATGGTGCCTATGCATCTGCGCATGCGGGACCGTCACCTCGGATCCGAGCAAACGAGGCGTTTATGAGACTCGGGACGGCTGCGCGACATCATTGTGTGGGAGGAATGGAACTCGCCCCTGTCCGGCAATGACTGATGGAGCTTCAGATGCGCCCTGGGCCGTGTGGAAACCTGTGGAAACCCTGTTTGAATGACGAAGAAGGCTGAGATGCTCCAACAAGCTCCACCCATTCCCCCGTGCCTGTTCCAGGTGAACCGTGCCTGGCTGGTGCCTGACGCCGATTTGACGTAAGATTTAGCATTCACCGGTGGCGATTACCGAAAGCGGCAGTTTATCAGGGTTCAAAACTTTATGGGGTGGAATGTTCTTTCTGAATGACCACCTTTGGTTCTTTCTTTGTGCCTGTCGTCGCATCAGGACACTTCATGCATATATCTTCTGAACCCTGGCATGCGAAGCATCACGTCGCCGGGTTGGGCTGCCGGTCTTCAGGTGCTCCAAAGTGTTAATAATGCGTGTGTGTGCCCGACCCCCGCGGCCCCGACCGGTGTAGACCGGTGTGGTGTTTCGGACACGTCGTCATACCTGTTGCCCGTGTCTCGGATCTCGGATTTCGGATCTCGGAGATGATCAATGCTGTCAGGTGTCTGGTACACAGATCCACTGGATCTGAGAGACAAAGATCTAGATCTGGATGAGCTGTGTTACGACGACGTTTTACAATCCTTGGTGATTTACTTTCAATCATCTGTAACTTAGAGTGATTAAACGGCCTCGACAATGTTGCGAGGTTCAAATGTGGCGAGCACGAAGACGAACTGTCTGAGTATAGGCTCATCGTGACTTTGTTGTCGAGTAACAGGTCGCAATGATACAGGCGCGGATTATGGATGCAGAAGATCTCACATGGTAGTGATCAATCTAGTCATGGGTTATCTTCAGCTTTGACTACCTGGACGAGTTCTCGCTTCCTTTGCTCTTCTTCTGCCTGCCCCGGAGACAACTCCACACCCTTGAGCATGTCATTTGCCACGAGGAACCGTATCGTTTGAGTCAACTGTGACAGTGTGTTCTCAATCGGGTTGGCCAGTAACTGGGTCATTAGCCAACGTATAGTCAGACTTTCCCAATTACGACTACTCACTTGGCCTAAAAGGCTCGGCCGCGCGAAGGGGTTAGGCTTTTTCTGAAGAGGTTGACGAGGCTGCTTGCGAGGTGGTTCAGTCGGTATTACGATAGGTTTATGATCAGCCTGAAGGATGAGTTTGACCCAGACATGATAGGGCGAGACGTACGGGATGAGCCAGATGACATTTCTCCCCTTGCCTACACCGACCGTGCTTCATCCAATGTGGGCACATTGGCTGCGGCCGATGCTCTTCCTCAAAGATCCTCTGTTCCACTCGAGCGGGTACAGCTGCGGGTTTAGCTGCCGGTGCGGGTTCGTCGTCGTCGCTCGATATACTGCTCGTCGAGTCGTCTGAGGAATCATCGGAAGAGCTTGATGAATCAGATGATGAGCTTGACGACTGATATTCGCCCAATCCCGAGATGCCGGAAGCCGCTGTGTTGGGCGCAGATTCTGGTTTTGGCGGAATCCGAGTAGGCGAGGGTTGTGTCACAGTGGGTGTTAGGGTTGGAGTCGAATTCGGGTACCCGGTATCTTGCGTGCGACCTGACTCTGCCCCACCTCGGCCACGCCCTCTCCCTCTCCCTCCCCTTTCTCCGCCATGTGCTCCGCCTGCTCCATCAAGTCCTCCCCTTCCCCCTCTTCCACGGCCGGCACCTCCGCCCTCTCTATCCCCTCTGCCTCTGCCTCTCTCTGCTCCTCTCCCTCTTTCCCGACCCCTGCCCCTACCACCCCTCTCTGCACTGCCTGTCGATGGCTCCGCTCGTCCCCAGTCTTCCGCCATCGCCGCAGGGTCCATTGTCCGTCGATCCCGCCGCTTTTTGCTGTCGGGGTTCTCACCTCGCGCTATCGCTTGCTCTCGCTCAGCTTTCTGTATAGTCAGTTCGCACTCCCGCAGACTAGTATGTATAACACACTTTCTGAGCAAGCCGCTGAGCGCCAGGCCAATTTGCCTTCCTATCCGCAACCCATTTGGCAATCTCTTCCTCGGTGTGTAGCGTGATGCTGGTTCCGAAGACTGGTGGAGCGGGCCTGCTGATCAGTACATACAAGCGCAAGGCTAAAAATACTCACCCTTTATGATGTGCGTACATCTTTTCTTCATCACTGAGTTCCACCTTTGGCCCATTCCGGAAGATCAGATGCCTATCTCCCTCATGCTGCTCCACCTTGTCTCCTGGCCCGACAAACTTGCATCCGTCCTGCGAGCAATTTCTCCACGAAAGAGGGTCTGCGCTTGCTGAGGGGCCAGCATCGGTCTTCTGCCTTTTATTGGGAGGGTCCACTGGAACTGGAGCAGGCATCTGAGGGTAGTGTGGGATCGACTGCGGCTGTTGAGGATGATAGAACAGGGACTGGCCGAAGGATTGGTAAGGATTCGGTATTGCTGGGTACGCTCCGTAGGCGCCATAAGGATAAGCTGCATATTGCGGGTACGAAGGATGTGAAGGATAGGCATATGCTGGGTTGTACACTGGTGCTGTGGCCTGGTAGCCGCCATAGCCACCCGACAGATTGGAAGGGGATGGCGTGAAGCCCATGGATGGAATAGGAGTCGGGTAAGATACGGGTCGGGGCTGGGATGGACCGGCTCCATTTGCTGCAGGGCGCCGTGGCAGTCCATTTGGGTTGGAAGCCATGACTGCTAGAGTCGTGGATGGTGCTGATGAGTGATGGCGGATATCTGTAGACTGTTCCATCTATAGCTTGCCTGAGTGAAAGTTTGCATCTCAACGATGTTACGTCATCTCGGATACAACCGAGACCTTTTACGGCATGCCGGATCAACAGGTTCGAGCCGCGAATTCCGAAAGAGCCCCCTCATGCGATAACATCAAGACATTTCACAACAGGGCCTGCCCGTACAGTCTGTACGTACCATGATAGCTCAGTCAGAGAGCTCCGATATCGTACATACGCGGTCGCGGTCCAACTCCCACTCCTCTTCGGCCAGTCTAACATCATCCTCGTCGTTCGATCCTCACGAGGCACCACCTGCCTCCCCCTCGACGGAAGAGCGCCGCCCATCTGCCTTGGGCATTCGGGATATCCAGAAGTTGTATCGTGCAGACAAAGTTGAAAAGGCTCTGCAGAAAGAGCGAGAGGAAGCGCGGCCTATCGATGTGCAGCATGAGTCATCATCGTCGAGAGGGGACTTGACGAATCCTTTGGGAGGTCGAGCCGGAGAGGTTTTCGCAGCGGATGTGAATGTCCGGGGCTGGAGAATCATTGGTGGTCGAAAATGGAGTGGAGATGCTAAGGTTGGTGCATATGTTGGTGAGTTGGTCGGTCAGCTTGACGGAATGTCCTTATCAGAAGTGAGCTGATTTCAGTCTACGACATTGAGATCACCAACCGCAATGTGCGTGATCACATACAATGCTTGAGGGAGATTGTTTGACTGACTCTAGCAGGGAGGGGAGATCGAGATACTGCGGCGATATACCGATTTCGTAAAACTACGAAGTGCGTTGAAATCGAGATTTCCGGTCAGTCCTTGTGATCAGTAATCACCTCCTAACATCACTGACGGCTCAAGGATCTGCAGGGTGCTATTCCTAGCCTACCAGGAAAGAACCACATGTGTGAGTCAATTCGATATCGCTATGCGTGTATTCTGAGCGTTGACATACCGTAGCAAAGTTCTCGGATAAACTCCTGGAGGATCGGAAGCCACGATTGCAGCGCTTTCTGCGTACGGTCATGCTTCATCCAGAAATGGGAAGAGGAGGTGTGGGCTCTGTGATCGGCGAGTGGGTATTGAGCGGGACAACAACCTCAGCAGGATCAAAGTCAAAGCGATGACAAGCACCACGGCATGAGCTGCCGTTATCTGATCTCACGGTAGGTGTCCAGATCCATGCTTGCGTAGGCAGGTCCTGTGCTGATATTATAGGTGAATGAAACGCATAGACCCCCACGAGTCTCTCGTCCTACGAAAGGTACCGGTATTCGAATGGTCAGTGATTTTGTCGACGGCTTCCAGTCATTCCCTCGGATCATGGACTGATTCAGGCAGACTGTGCCGCCTGGGGAGACGTCATGATCCCCGTCGAGCTTGTCCCGCTGGAAGCTTGCTGAGGCGTACTTATCCGCCACGCGCGAGGAGTAGATCATCATCTGCGCCTGACCGAAATGACCCCCATGTAATCGTATCCTTGGACGCATCGATCGGTGATCGCAATAGTTAGTTGTGGCATCTAGATTGGTCGCTCATCTCAAACCTTCTATGTCTACGATCTCCTTGGGCGCACCAGCACTGAGCACCCACGGCCCATCCTTCGTGAACGCAACCTCGTCTTCCACCCGTATGCCCATTCCGTGAAAGTGTTTTGGATACGCGCTGTCGAAGGGGACGTATATCCCAGGTTCGACAGTGATGACGTTCCCTTCTATAAGGCTACGAAGTCAGCCACGGGCCAGCGTATGAGCAAATCGTAGTCTCGCTCTTCATAGACATCACTTGACACTCACGCTGCACTTCGATCTGCTGTAGGGCAATCATGTAGATCCGATCCAAGGTGATGTGAGAGGAAATGGGGGTACTGCAGAAGTCAGTTATGTCCACCACCGCCTTCATCACACACTTACCAGCCGTCTTTCTACATCCCCCACGCTGAGCTTGAAGCCAATTTGTCTCAATTCCTCCAGCAACAGCCCGCAACCTATGACATCAGCACCTACGTCTGCGGACTTATAATCGCACTTTACGAAGCAGGACTCACTCGCTCGATGCAGCTCATTCATCGATACTCCATCTTCCACTTTACACCGCCTCACGCATTCCTTCTGAGCATTAAGAACGGCAGTGTATAGGTCGCGCTGGGGGTCGGTAAATTTGCCGTTGGCGGGGAATGTGCGAGTGATATCGGACGCGTACATGTGCAATTCGCAGCCGGCATCTACCAGTACGAGCTGTGTGTATCAGCGTAGGACTTTAGTAACCAATCATGGCAAGACTCACGTCCCCGTCATCCGTGACATTGTCATTTGTCGTGTAATGTATGACCAAACCATTTGCCCTACAGTGATGTCAGCCCAGCGATTCAGGGGAAAACTAGCCAAGCTTACCCGGACGCTATCACGGGCACGTAAGCCTCACGCTCGCTTCCCTCTTTCCCGCACATGTACGCAAACTCCACCGCAAGCCGATCCTCCCTCATTCCCGGCTCCACAAACCCCATCAGTCTCGTATGTGCTGCTGCAGATAAATCCGCTGCCCGCTTCATAATGGCCAGCTCCGCCTTGCTTTTCACCAGCCGTAGTCTGTGCACTTCCCTCTCTAGTGGGCGAGCACGCTCCGAAGCCAAAGCAGCGGATATGAGGAGGTGAGGCGGGTCGGATGTCGACCAGGAGGATGAAGACGATGAGGAGGGATCTGAGGTGAAGAGTTTGAGTAAGGAGGAGCGCCGGCGGGGTGGTGGGGGTTGTAGTGGGAGAGAAGAGACAGACGGGGAAGGGGGTGGAGGAAGGGAGACGAAGAGGTGTTCTGAGCGGAGTATGGCGGGTAAATGTGAAGATAAGGATGTATTGGGGAATGCCTAGTGTGTCAATAGGCCAATCAAGGGAACTTCCTCGACGGATAGCAGAAGAGAATTACTCACCTCATCGGCTCCAAAGACAGATACAGCGCCCTCCACGCCAGAACACTCGCCAGACCAAAGCGTATCATGATCGTCCTTGGGAGGTACGAACAAGAGCATTCGGTATCCCTTGGAAGAGGACGGCCGAGACTCTGCCAAGGTCAGAAGGAGCTTGTATGATGTTCCGGTATATGATGGACCCACCCAGGACAACAGTAGCATCAGGTTCATGAAAGCCGGTAAGGTAGTAGAAGTCGGTAGCTGGTACCTTCAGCTTTATCCACGCCGTACTTGCTCAAATCAGAATACTTACATTGTCTAAATTTGTAGCTTTGGTGCGTCAGTAATCATGGTAAAGTGTCTGTGCGAGCTAAAGTAGCTTCCCAAGCTTAACTCACAAGATCTCTGCAAGGTATCAGCTTCATTCACATTGAGACGTGGATTCGAATGGTAAAAGTGTTACGACCTGATCATAACTCACGTTGACTGACGAGTCGCACTGTTCCACCCATACATACGACCACCGCACCCTCTGGCAGACTACTCATCAATTTCCGGCGGCGCTCATCGTATTCTGCCGCAGTGATACCAGGCGTGAGCTCTCTTGGTCCGACAAGGTGCGGATGTGTGGTATGCAACGGCTGGCCCTGCCGCGGAGGTTTCGACGGATGAGTCGAGGCGTTGGAAGCATAGCGGCGGAGCGAGTGAGCTGACGGTCGAATCGCAGTCAAGGTCGAAGAGATGGGCTGAGCAGGTCGACTGGGTCTAAGCTCGGGGCCGGGTCCGATGGCGGAGCGACCTATTTGATTCCTCAGTCCGCTGAGACGCACAGCCGGCCTCATAGCTCTGTATGTCGAGCGGTGCTACTGGTATGGTGTGGGTAGACGCCAATGAACAAGCTGCAAATTCATCTCCTTCTGGCGAGCATCTTGCTGCTGCTGCAGCTGCAAAATGTGAAACTTGGGTCTAGTCCGTGCGTCATTTGTCAGGCGCTTGTTCGATGCGAGGGCACCGGTATACGATAAGTACAAAGCTAGCTAAGCCGTACCAGCTACAAATGGGTGAAGCAAAGCATCCCTCGGCGTGATCCTCTTTGCTGGATCAAGCTGCAGACACTTGTCGAGCAAATCCACAAAACTCGCCATCTGCTTGATTTCGTCGTCCTTCATCTTGAGCTGGATGCTGCTCGAGGGCATGATGCGAGATCGTATATCCCTTGACGGTCCCGATATGACGAGTGTCTTCAAGACATCCTGGTCGTTCAGCTCGACCCTACCTCGAAACCAACAATTTATGAACCTACCGATCCGGTGATTTTGTCCTTTTCAACACTGAGGAAATTCATCCCTTCGTCAAAGTACATTTCGCCGAATGTCGCTTTCTTGATCAGGCGATGGTTGATTTTACCCTTGACTTCCATCATGAGGTAGAGCATGTGATTGTTGGAGCGGCCGGGGAAGAGGATTTTGCCAGTGTAAAGCTCGTACAATGTGCAGCCGATAGACCAAATGTCAATAGCTGTGTCGAAGGGAAGACCGAGGACTGGCTGTTAGTCGTGTCGTAGGGTGCTGTACGATAAGACTTACTGATTTCGGGAGCTCGATAAAATCTTGAAACGAGGTAAGGCGTGATATCGCCATCGGCAACATCAGATGCTGAACCGAAATCGCACACCTTCAATGTCGCCTTGTTTTCCGATACCTGCCGATCAGCGAAGACTCGGGCCAACCCAATAGGACTTACGAGAATGTTGTCTGGCTTGATATCTGCATGTACGATGCTACATTTCCGCATGAGCGATAATGCGAGGAACATCTGGTGCGCGTATGCTCTGACGGCGCGCATGTTCAGCCCGACATCCTTGCCGAAGCGTTTTAGTACATCCCGAAGGTTCATACTATCCCATTAGCCGTAGGTCGGGTGACTGTTACATGTGACCCACCTAAGGCTTTCGGTCACGATGCAGAGATGTCCGTGGTGCTCGAAGGTATGTTCCATTCTGACAATATGCTTCTTGTCATCCGGGTCCGCATCGTTGAGACGCTTGAGGATCTGCGCTTCCTTGCGACCGGCGACATACCTGATCGTTAGCTACATTCACTCTTCAATGAATAACAACTCACATGCTCTCTTGACTACGAATGACCTTGATAGCCACCTCCTTACCAACCACATCCTGTCGCCGCTCCTGTCCGACCGCCTTGAGGACTTTTGCTTTGACGACCGCTGAGAACATTCCCTTGCCCAGCGTAGTCGTCATTTGATATCTTCCGTCATCGACAACTTCCCCCGGCGTGATCCGGAAGTATCCCTCCGCATCATCTACATTGTCCGCCACCGCCACTGTGGCCTTCTTCTTCTCATTGTCAATCACCTCTATGATTTCTGGTGCATCCGAGCCGTTCGCTTGTTTCCTCCGTCTGACCTTGACCTTTCTCTTCTTCTTTGGTCGATCTGAATCCTCGAAAGCAGAAAACATGTCCACTTCTTCATCCTCGTCATCCACTTCCATCTCGACCTCCTCCCACTCATCATCTGGAACGACGATCGGCTCGCCGACTCCCTCGGCAACTTGCTTTGCCTTTTCGCCAATTTGTGTATCGCGATCCCTTCTCGCTTGGTCTACTGCACCTTCCGCTGTGGGATCGTAATCGGCAGCTGAGATGAGGTCGTCGGCTGTGGCTGGCGTGGAACGGGGATTCTGTTTAGAAAGGTCGAAATCGTTTCCTAGAGGGGTACTCGCCAGGCTCGGTTCTCTCAGTGCTGGAGTCGTAGAGATAGGCGTAGCGGCAGATCCGATGGCGGATCGAGTGCCGAGAACCTTCAGGAGAGGGGTTGCCCCTTATAATGAGCTTTGCCTTGCCTGCACTCACCAGATGTGCTCTGAGCAGTCCTCATCCCTGCACTCGTGACACTGTCAGCGCCCGCCCCAGCAGCTTCCTTTCCTTCGACCGCCATTGACGGCATGGCTGCTTTACCGCCGTTAGCTCTGAACTTGGCCATAATCTCCTCCCTCTTCTTCCGCCTATCCTCAAGCACTTTCTCTGGATCCCGCTCCTCCTCGATCACTATGACTGGCTCGACTACCTGGGCTTCCTGTTCCACACGCGCGCGTTTGCTTTCTCGGCCATTCTGATCGAGAACATTCGCATCGGAGCGTACCTGTGCGATGGAGGATCGAGGCTGGGTGGGAACATTTATCGTCCGGAAGCCTCGAGCAGGTTCGGACTGCTGAGGGGGCGCAGTGATTGGCTCGAGTGATGCCTGTGATGTTGTCGGCTGAGGTTGAAGAGGGGGTGATTCGATCCTGATTGAAATACATGTCAGCGGCCTCCAACGATCGCCTCGAAATCATGGAACAGACTCACTCGCCTTCCTCCTTATCATCATATCTCAGTTGGGCCGGTTGTTCGTTATGCCTACGACGGTCACTTTCCCGTTCATACCCCCGCGCGGCACCTCCTCTTTGCTCACGGGTGGGATATTGCCTGCTGCTCCCGTGGGAGTACTGGCCTCGAGAATCTCTCTCTTCCGCCCCTCTCCTATCTCTATCACTGTAGTCCAGCCCACCGCGATGTCGATCTCCCCGTCCATCGTCCCTATGTCCCCTTTCATCTGTACGCCGCCTTCCGTTATCGTCATCTCTTGAGCGATCTCTCCGCCTCGGCTGATCGTCGTCCAAAAAGGCATCCCGCCAATCTTTGGGTTTTCTATCGGCATCCCGAGCTCTGTCTGCGCTACTCTCGTGAGACCGCTTGTAGCCGGACATTGTATGTGTATGAGCAAGTGCAATGTATGATGTAGAGAGTAACCTGAGGTAATGCCGGGAAATAACGCCGGCGGGTGTGGCGTTTCAGATTGTGGAGGTCGCGTCCATGCGCCAGTCTCACTTCGCAACCATCTGTCCATCTCAAAGCTGTAACATGACTGCGCCTATGAACATCTCAGATCGTGTAGAGATAGCTCATGATATACGGCGCACAATCAGGGAGCTGAAAGATCGTGGGTTATTGGTTGCTGCAAAATGGTAGGTCATGAGCTTCAGCGGTGTTTTGGTCATGATGGGATACTGCCAGATTATAGATTATAGGCTGACCATTTCCTAGGCTCTCAGAACTACTACTTGCCTTGCCTGAAGAAGTCCGCCGAACACCCTATATCCCATTTTCTCCACCTCCACCACCGGCGCCAACAACATTCTCCCCCTCTCGCGCGCGTCCCTCTATTGGCGATTTCCTGCCCTCACCAGGGCCGAGTACCTTCGGCTTCACCGACTCGTCTCACGATGCACCAGATGTGCGACAGGCACGTTCTCGGACGAGACATGGCGTGGAATACGAAGAGGAGGAAGATCAGCTGGAAGAGGATCAGTTCCAGCTGGCTCGTACCTACTTCGATGTAAGGGAATTCGACCGTGTGGCTTGGGTGCTCCGAGGAGCAAAAGGGAGCAGATCAAGGTTCCTGAGAGTGTACTCCGAGTATCTTGTTAGTCACTGCTGTGCGGCTACTGAATCAAAGCAGCATCGCTGACCCTTTGCTCAGTCTGCAGACCGCAAGGCGCAAGAATCTCTCCCGCACTTCCTGGATACAAAAGAGGAAAGACTCGCCCTCTATCCAGCCATAAATCCCCTCATCATGGAGATTATGGACGACAAAGATCCTTATATGATCTACCTCAGAGGTGTGATGTACATGCGCATCGACCAACGATCCGCCGCGATCGAATGCTTTCTACAAAGCGTACTTGAGCGGCCGTACAACTGGTCGGCTTGGAGTCAATTAGCACAACTGATAAAGTCTCCCGATATGGTGTGTTTCCACTACAATCTTAGCTGACTCTCAGTTTATCGATATCAAAGAAAGATTACCTGTGACCCACATGCTGGAGTTCTGCGCCATCACAGTCATGCTCGATCTCCACACAGCGACGGAGACAGTCACTAGGATGATATCGGAATTGCTTGAGATCTTTCCAGGTAGCGTTCACCTAAAAGCACAAGAGGCCTTGGTATTCTACCACATGCGACGTAAGTCGACAATACGCACCGTCATGTTAGCTTTACTGACCATCAGAATTTGAGACTGCTGAAAAACACTTCGACGCCGTGCAAAAGCTTGACCCATATCGAATGGAGGAAGTCGACATCTTCTCCAATATGCTATATGTGATGGACAAGCGCGCCAAGCTGGGAAAGCTGGCACACGACTATGCTGAGATTGACCGCAACAGACCCGAAGTTTGCTGCCTCATAGGTATGTTCTTCGCATCGATAGAATTAGTTCGCTGATCAGTCAAGGCAACTACTACTCCTCCCGCGGCGACCATACGAAAGCCATTCTCTACTTCAAACGCGCACTTTTGCTCAACCGAGACTATCTCCCAGCCTGGACTTTGATGGGCCACGAATTTGTCGAATTGAAGAATGGCCATGCCGCTATCGAAGCGTACCGCAAAGCTATCGGTGAGTGACCGCCTGGGATGTAGTTGACCCCAGATGTGAATGCGAAAGATTACCGCGCGTGGTATGGTCTTGGTCAAGCATATGAGCTTCTTGACATGCCCTTTTACGCCGTGGAATACTATAATCAGGCGACCGTGCTTCGGTATGTCAATCCTTATCATGAAGGACTATACTGATTTCTAGACCTTATGATTGCCGGATGTGGACAGCGCTTGCAACAGTATACGAATCCCTCCATCGCCTCCCTTTCGCCATACAGGCGCACGAGCGTGCACTGCTTGGGGCCGACACGACTCAGACTACCTCCATCCTCTACAAACTTGCCAACCTCCACACCACCATCGCGGAGTCCGAGGCTCCCGCTGGATCCGCCTCGTCCACCTCGGCACTCAGTCCAGAAGCGACAGGCTATCATCGCAAAATCATCGCTTTGGGCGAACGAGAAGGATTAGGAGTGATGGATCTCGCGGCTAGCTATCTATATGTGGCGGAGGGGGAGATGATGGGATTGGGACCAGAGGCGGCACATGGCGATCTGGCGTTGGCGAGTCAGTATCTGGAGAAGGTGTCGGCGACAAATGCGCCACAGAGAGATAAGGCAGAAGGGCTGCTGCGGGCTCTACGGCTCAGGGAGGCGAAGTTAGCGGCAGGGTTGGTCTGATTGTGGTTTGGTGGACAAGCCTTAATCGTCAGAAGATCCAGACGTATCGGCTGTGTATAGTAATTACGCACAATCTGTGTGCTGTTGTATATCCATGTTATAATTTAAGATTGCCAAGTCCTGACTCGTGCCATTCACTGGCATATACCGAAGTGACAAGATTTCAAAGATTGTCATATCATCATTATAGCTACATTATTCGATGGCTGCAATGGCGAGAGCCCATTTATTTTCCTCCTGCAGCTTATCGTTTTTGGCCGCGTCCTGTCTCCGTCCTCGTTTATATGCCTTTGTGCTCGACGGCATACCAGCTCTGGCTGTTACAGACTTCCGTGTATGACTCGCCCTCTATATCCTCTGCGCAGGCACACGAGTAACCCCCGAGTCCGGGCTGAAGCAGGGTGACATTAAGACCCGCTGCCTCGCACGCAGAGTAGCAGGAGAGCGGATCGGGCAGTGAGGAGAGATATGTGTATCCAGGCAGTTGTGCGGATGAGGGAGGGCCGAGGAAGGGACAAGTTGTGGTTGTGTTGATCGTGCTGTTGCTAGAGCTGATGATGGCGGTGTACTGGAATATCAGATTATTGCGCTTCAGTAGCAATAGCAAGTTTCAACATACCCAAACCGCAGATTCTCCACAATTCGCATCATGGTCCACACCGTCCACATATGATGTTGACTCGGCAGGACTAGCTCCGCACCAGCAGGAGGAAGTCGCATTGGCGAAGTATGCGTAGGGACTGGATGAGGCGGTGCAGAGATCCTGAAAGGTTCAGTAGTTGCACTTCTCGTCAAAGGCAAGTACGCACGGTGCAAGCTGTTAGAGAGGCTGTCCCAGGAGCTAGGACGACAGCATTTGCAGTATCAGGAGCCGCACTGAGGCATCCCAGCTTGATGGATGACGTAGAGTTCGCCGCTTGGACCGAGAGGTGGAGGAGGGCGAAAGTGAGGAGGGCGGTGATGCAGGACATTGTGCAGGTGGGCAGAGTGAGTTGAAAAGGAATTCAGTGATGGTTGAGATGAGGTGCGTATGGATGTGGAAGAACGGTGTTGTGGGATAGATGTTATATATGAATCTGATTCCCAACAAGGCGGACCTAACTTTTGGGGTGCCCTGACCCGAGTCCCGTCCGACATGCTAGTTCCTTAGCGGGATTCTGAAACACAGCCTAACAAACTCTGACGTTTCATAATTCAGGGTCATTACGTTATTGCATGTTTGGGAGCTTCGGTGACAATTTCCCTGCAGCAGCAAATCCGATAACCGATAGTATATTCGCCTGTTACTCTAATTCTACACGCTCTACACTTGATGGGTGTTACAAGATGATCTATGTTTTATCTTCATTTACTTCTCCGTCGGTGGCGGCCGGTATGTGAACTGCCGCGTGAAGCTGAGAAAGTCAGCTCCGCCTGTAAGCGTACGTCAAATACTCACTCTCGCCGCATCTCTTCCCTGGTCGTCTCATCATTCTGATCGGGGAATTCAAACTTGGGCATCCTGGTCGTCAGTAGCGTTCATTCATACCACACTACTGCACTTACATCTCTCTCAATCTCGACATGGCCCTGAGTCTACTTCGCCAACTTGAAATATACTCAGCGGAGGCCGCATCGGTAGCATCCTTGATGTGCTGATAACGTGCCGCCAAGTCGTTCCCCAAATGGGCCAATTGCCGAACAAGGATCGGTAGGGCATGCCTCGACACGAGCTTCCCTTCTCCTAATGGCCCAAATTCGGGTATACCCGGTAATCTTTGGATATCCACCTTGAACCACTCTTCCCTATCCCAATCCGACCATCCATCCTCGCTTGGTGGGGTGTATCCTTCGGGGATAATGGTCCCCTCGCCGAGCGTCAGGGGAGTGACGACGACGTTGACAAAGTTCCAAGCGGTACGAATGGTGTCAAAGACGAAGTCTTTACCGGACTCGTTGTAGACGATTTTGACAAAGTCATTGCCTACGAGCCGTTTTTTGTTATCGAATTCGGGCTGATCCGGGTGGTTGGGCATCATGGTGGGGGTGTGGAAGATGACCTGATCGAAATCGTCCCACCACGCATAAGCGTACTCTCCATCCAGGTCTTTCGTGCGGTTGAGACCACCGACGAATACGTCGACCTGACCTTTGAGCTTGATCAGTCGGCCGATGCCCGACAGGAAGTCAAGGTAGAGAGGTGAGCCATCGATGTTGCCCAGGATCTCCAATTCGGTAGATTGGCCTGGAGCGACATAGAGGACGGCGATTTTGACCGTATCGATGACAGGGGTGTTTTGAATACCCTGCAGGGCACGCTGGAATCTGGCTTCGGGAGGGATGAGTTGACCGCGGGGAGTCTCGAGGCTTTGGTTGGGATATGAAGAGAGGAGCTGGACTCCGAGGTAGCTGGGGTGGATGAGGACATCTTTTCGACGTTGGGAAGGAGTAGCACCTGACCAGATGAAGCCGTGCTGCGACGAGGGGTCAAAGGGCTCAGTGGGAGTGGTAGATGTGGTCTTAGCGAGCTCTTCCGCGATTTGTATCTTTCGTCAGCTACTTTCTCGATCTCGACTTACATCACTGCCTCCAGCCTTCGCAATCTCGTCCCTGTTTGCCATCAAGAAAGCCGGCAAGGAGATCAAATCCGCATTTGACTCTCCCAGTTCCAGTAGAGGTACATTCTCTAACTTGGACACGACACTCGTTGACCCCGTCGCACGAGTGCTTGTGATCGTCGCCCAACCACTCCTAGCATGCGCAGTGATAGTCAAGATCGCGCCGCCCAAGAGCCAGCTGACCGACTTTGGCGCCTCACTTTCTCTCGTGTCCTGCATGACTGCGTCCGAGAGGAAGGATGTAGCCGGGCGAGGATCGGCATTACCATAAGTGTACCTCGACAACCAGTCAAAGCACACTTCCGCCATTTCGTCAACCATGACCCGCTTTGACCGGCCTTGGAGAAGTTTCCGCGTGATTTCGGGTACGAGGTTGGGCCGTTGGGGTAGTTTCAAGGCGAGGAACCAGATGTAGATACTGTAATAGGCAAGACCGATGACGTGTTGGGATAAGGTGTAGTCTTCCCTCGATTTACTGAGATCGATGGGCTCGTCAGAACGCGCGTTATGAATAGTGATGTAATCGATAGCGACATGGAATACCCGGCGGTATTGCTCATCGGTGAAGTTCCGGTACAGGGAGCCATTATGGCCGAGGGCGATGAGGAATTCGAGGATGTGAATGGCAAGAGCGTTGGTGGTGACGATCCGTTCCATCCGATCGATGATGGTCAGAAGGTGTCGACCGACGTACTGCTCGAGCTCGAATATACAGAGGGTAAGGGCTTGCAAGCACGGCTTGGCAAGATCCTTTCGTCCCTGCAGTCCATCGGCAAAGGCTTGAACCAGCTGGTCACACTCGTCCCTCGCCATGGTACCCCGATAGGCGATCAGGATGGATAGCGATTGGTAGGCGATGGCATTGATGTCTACCCGTTTGATGAAGGTGGGCACATTGTACCGTTTCTCCCAATTCCCCTCCACTCCTAAAACCCCTTCCGCCAGAACCCGCACCAAAGCCCGAACTTCCGCTACCGCCCGCTTTCCGTGGAAGAACACCTTGTTCCGCAGTTGCAATGGTAAGAAGCACAGGACATAGGAGACCAGCTCCCAATCGTGCCCACGCAAAATTCCGTTCAAGACTCGGACGTATTGCGAGACGGGCAGCCATACGCCGTCGATCGGTTTAGCAGCTGGATCCTGTAGAGCCGGATGACTGGGGTTATACGTCGTCATGATCTCGCTTGGCGTTTCGTTTGGAGGCATCTCAAAGAGTTCCTCTTGGGGTAGATTCCAGAGTGGATTGTATGTGTGATCTACCCCTCGAACGATCGGAGCGGCTTTCGATCGACTCCGACTGCGCGTACTGCTCTCTTGACTCCTCGACGCCCGGCCCCTGTCCTCTTCTTGAGCCCGTGTCTGCTGGGATGGCCTAGCCCTTCGCCGCGTCTCCTCCGCCTCCGCTGCCCTACCCTCCGCCTCCGTGTCCCGCGTACGACGCACCATGGCTGCAAATGGCAAAGCAGTCTCGTTCACATTTCGCCGCAGGAACAGCCGATGGTGGTTGTCTGCACGCAAGCGCATAAGCCATTCCAGAATGACTATACGTGCCCGCGGGCATCTCGCAGCCATTTTGACCTGCGTTGGGGTGTTGGTATGTCTCGGTCGATCGTCCGTCATCGGATACAGAAGACCGAGGAGATCCCGGAAGATGATGATGCTTCGGAACGAAGCGGGCATGCGGACAGCTTTGGTGTTGGTCGTGTTGTGGAAGGAGGGGGTGAAGCATAGTTTGGTGAAGATGGAGATAAGGGATAGGACCGCTTGGATTGATCGACAATCCGTGTGATGCTGATGTACCGCAGGCAGAGCCGAGGTATGCTCGTCGATGGGGGTGGGCATCGCGCCGGAGATGGATGATATCGAGGGCAGCTCTCTAGCTCGGGTCGGCGGTGAGATGCTGCCTTTCAGAGCGCGAACATTGGGCTCCTTCGCCCTGCCACTGCCGGACCGACCGAGACTGGAGCCTGAGGCGGACTCCATCATCGAAGCCGACATCGCACTTGGCATGGCCTCTTCCTTACAGGGAATATGCGCGACCTCGGCGATGAGGGCACGGATAGCATTGAAGCTGCCCGCAAATGTAGCGTGCGTTACCTCGCTACTCGCTTCCGCCGAAGCATCCTCCTCAGCATTCTCCGCCGCTGCCTGCTGAGCCCGGATCTCCCGCCTTTCCTCGTCCCGATCCTGAGTCTCCGCTACGGCAGCATTGACCAAGACCAGCAGTGCTGACTTCTGGAACGCCTCGTCTGTCGTGTTGACCAGGTACTGCTGGAGGAACGGTATGAGCACCAGATCGACGAGCTCGACCCGGTATTCCGGCATGTCATTGGCAAAGCCGGCGATATCGACAAAGATCAACCGGGTAACGCGTTTTCGAGCTTCATCGAGCGGGGATGGGGAGAGGAAGAACGCCCGGACGAGCTTCCAGATGTTTTCGGTCCAGCCTGAGGTGAAAGGCAGGCATAGGCATTCGCGCTGATAGTAATCGATGACGATACCAGCATCATCCTCGTCCAGATGGGTGCCGAGTTTGAGAAGGAGGTCGATGTATCGAGGATGGTAGTAGGCTGGGCTAGTACTGGAGGATGTGTGAAGATGGGCGATACATTTTGGGAGTTGATGCAGGACCGCTTCAAAGAGGGGGAGGAGGACCGCTGTGCCTGAGCCTTCGGCACTCTTACGGTCCATCCAGGTCCGGTATCCGAGTTCAGATTGGGTGGCGGTGGGGGATGAGCCTGTAGCGAGGCGCAACTCTTTTAGGTTCGGTTGTCTATCTCAGCGGTGTCCGTTCTTCCACTTACTGTGACGCTAGCACAACAGGCAGAAGACCGTCCAAGATATCGCACGCAGCTTGGCCCTCCGTCCACGCATCCGGGGCGATCTTATCCTTCCCATTTGGCGAGTTCTCCAATTTGTATAGATGGGTCTGCAGCAAGCCCAATATCGCCGAATCGACCGAGTCCCAAGATTGATACTTGATCAGAGTGTCATTCCCGAGTCGACTTGTAGATTGGGCGGCGATCAGGGACGGCGCGAGCGATGCCATAGCACACGCTGCAGTCACCTCAGTCGCGCTTGCCGGTCCATCCAGGTAGCCTAAGAGAGTGTGGCTCGCACTGTTGTTAGCGTAATATGATCTCTCACTTACATGACTGCTCCCCTCGTTGCGCAGCAATCTATCATGACGTCCTTGGCCACATCTAATTTCAATTCCACCGCTGTCCTGCCCTCCAAAACCATCCGTACCGCATTTTCCCCTCTTCTTCCAGCCGCTTGGCCAAGGATGAGCTGAATCAACTCTGATGCCGCCAATTCTGCATCAAGAGCCAATCCCTCATCCTCGTCCTGGCCCAGTACCAGGCATGCGATCGCCACTGCCTCCTTGAACACTTCCGTTGGAATCGCGACAGATTTTGTCAGGACCTCAAAAAAGGCCGCAAAGCTAACCATAAGCCTTGACCACTTGGGCCGAAGTGCGGGGAGAGGTAGCGATGCGGTCCCTGCCGGTTGTAGACTGGGAGACTTTAGTGAATCTGATGCGGATGCTTGTCGATTTTGGACTCGGGGAGTAGGTGATTGAGTTTTCTTTATCGAAGAGGCGCGTCTCAATCCCGGCTCGATGCCTAGAGCATGCGTTGAAGCCATTGTTGGCGAAGTCACGAAAGCTGACTCGCGCCTACCCCGGCCTGCACTGGTATCGACTTGTATCGGGGATGAGGAGTGGAGTTCGGCCAGAGCTCCCTTCCATAAGAAGGAAAACATGGGACGGACGATCCGACGAAGGTCGTCAAAGGAGAATAGGGATGCGTGTGCGGATATTATCGCGGCTATGAGATCGATGATCGCGCCTGCGGCTTCGGCGGGGGKCGCAGGTTTGATTGGAGCGAAAGGGGTGTTCTATGTCATCAGCTTGGACTGTAAGACTATCTTACTTTTCGTTTTGAATCTTCCCACTCGACCTCTTCTTCTTTTTTCCCACACCATTGAACCCAGTCCTCCTCGATTTCATGTAATGTCCGGACCATCCACCCCACAATGCCTTCTGTCCCATCCACCTCGACTCCATTCTTCGTCAAAGCTTTGAGTGCGCCGACCTCGACATAGATCTCATCTATGCTGGGATTGGCAGTTTTCGTATGAGGGGAAGCGGCTGATGTGATGATTTTGTATAAAGATACCGCATTGATAGGATCCGGAAGATCCACAGCGATAAAGCCAGAGTCACCTCCAGGTGGTGCGATCGTGATGAGAGCAGCTAGAAGTCTTTTCGTTGCAGTTCTGACGTTCTTTGATCCTCTTGGATTGGCATGTCGGATGGCCTGTCGATAAAGGTGCCTGATATCCCTTGCGCTTATCTCCCCCGCCCCCGTCTCATGGTCGATCATGAGATTGGCCAGCCATACCGCCGTCGCCTTGATGATCTCGCATAATTCCGCCTCCGATATCCCCTCTTTCTGATCCATCAACTCCATGGATGACTGGAGGTGGAAGCTCGCTTCAGGGTGAGGGCTTGGCGCTCGTTTTGCTTCGGGCATGGGGACCGGTCTCAGTCGATTGAGAGAAGATGTACCGCTCTCGTTGGATCCGCGACGCTCGCCTGATCGCAGCACGTCAACGGTCTGTCGTGAGGTTGCCACGGTTGGGGCGCGACGACCGAAGAGATTGGGGAGGAAAGACAAGGCGCCACCTGAGCCGCCAGAAGGAGTGTGCGCATGGCCTCCAGTGGGCCTGTCCCGAGATCTCTCCCTATCCTTATCGCTCATGGCGTCGATGAGGCGCCTGTCGGTGTGTGTGTTTTTGGGCGGAGGCGCTGGTAGGTTCGTGCGGAAAGGGGTTGACGGGGATTTTTGGTTGGCCGGTGTGTGAGGCCTGATGAGGATTTGGTCCCCTTGGATACGGTCGCTTATCTGGGGATAATGATCATGATGACATGGTATGCTGCAGATGAGGTGATGGACGTGATAGAGGTGCGATGGGCAGATATATAGCAAGATAGAAAGAGGGGGGGGAACTGAAAGTGTAGAGGGCACCGGTTAAATTGAGTGACTCAATTGCATCTCACTCGGCCTCGCCCGACTCATGCTTCTTTCGCATCCTTCAAGGCAAGTATAACCCCGATAAGGTCATCGACTTGGCCCAGAGTAAGGCCTGGACAGATCTCCTGGCGCCAGGAGATCATCACGACACTTCAAGCCAGTAGATGGACTCCGCCTATCAGCCAATAACCCAAACCTAGTGGCCGAGCGCGCTTTGCCTTCCCGACGATGCTGTTGTGGTCATCAAGATTGACTGTGATCTTCCTGGCGTGTACTTTGATGGTATGCTTGGATATCTCATGCTAGATACTGGCGGGCCTCTGCTTTCCGCTGACCGCCAGATCACTCTTGTTCAAGCATCAATATTCTCTGAACCCGCGCTATCGTACTGCAAGTGTGCGTTTCTGCGTAGCCATCTGCGAACAGCTGTCAACAAGAAAGACTTGGTCTGACACCTCTCAGGCATCTGCTTTACCAACTCAACCATCATTCCATTATTTCGGCCATCTGACCCAAACAAGCCGTGCTTATCCTGCACCAAGCAATTCTGCCTGGATCAGAAGCTGGCTATATGTAAAAGTAGGTCGGATCAGGCTTAGGCGGTACACGAATTTCGCTGACTTCCAGATGCGGAGCTACCGGAACTTGATGTCGATGTCGGGACGGGTACAGAAGGAGATGTCGAAGCTCGATGTTTCAGTGAGTCTCACTAATCTACGATACAGCTCAAGCTGACATCTTACAGAACGAGACTCTCCCCGTGATGAGTTGATTGTGACTTTCTTTGTCCTCACGGTCGTCGGTATGCTGCTATACGCAGCTGTGCGGAATAAGTACTACAAAGCGATTGAAACGAGGGGTAGACCGACCGATCTGCGACAATGGACCCAGGTCAGTATCGGCGCTCTCACCGGCTTCAATTTGTCAACATGATCTGACCTTCAGGCACTCTTACCCGGGCAGTTACAGCCGCTGTCTGATAACATACTGTCGAAAGTAGGCCGGGGACGCGCTCAGCAGTTCGATGGGCGGGAGATGGAGGACACAGGGCGGGGCGGCACTTATGTCCCAATCACCTAATGGCTCAAGTACATATGTATCAATAGAGGTCTGCTGGTCGATTCCAAAGCTATCTGGCTGCCAGGTCTCTCGGTCGCTGTCGCTGTTGAGGAGAGTGCGACTACATCTGCATATAGTACCTGCAGATGTCTTGCAGACAGTTGCAGACCTCCGCCACACTCCGCGGAAGCTAATTTGCGCCATCCAATTCTCGCCACCCAAAGATGACAACTCCACCCCTCTCAGTCGACTGTGTACTTCTCTCAACCAAAGTGAGCTCTAGCAGCGCGTCACAGCAAAGCTCTGGGCTGGACAAGTGGTATTTTACTGCCTGGCGGCATAATCCACCAAAAGCACAGCCAAGATGTCTGAACGAAAGGTGCTGAATGTGAGTCCTACCAGCCGTACCCTACTTCTCATGCCCTTGCTGCTGGAAGCTGACATGCTAGAAATACTACCCTCCGGACTTCGATCCGTCGAAGCTCAAACGGCGGAAGGGATTCAATAAGGACAAGCAGATGGTCATTCGTCTGATGGCTCCCTTTTCAATGAGATGTAATCGTTGTGCGGAATATATCTGTAAGTCGCGCCGTAGCTTTGACTGGTCTCAAGCTGACTTTACAGATAAGGGGAAGAAGTTCAACGCGCGTAAGGAGACGGCGGTAGATGAGGAGTATTTCGGAATCAAGATCTTCCGATTCTATATTGTGAGTCTTTTGCTGCAACCGCTGAGAACCTTCACTGACTACCAGAAATGCACCCAGTGCTCATCCGAAATCACCTTCAAAACCGATCCGAAGAATGCCGACTACACCATGGAGCACGGCGCGACCCGTAACTTCGAGAATTGGACGGAAGCGGATGCTGGAAAGCGAACTGCCATCCCCGACGCTGCCGCCGACGATGATTACGATTCCGAGGGTAACGCCCGCGAGGATCGGGCGGCGAAGGATGCCATGGCGGATTTGGAGAGGAGTCAGGAGCAGAGTATGCGGGAGATGGAGCTCATGGATGAGTTGGCGGAATTGCGGCAGAGGAACGCGAGGGTGGAGACGAATACGGCGGACCCGCAGACATTGTTGGCGCAGCTGCATACGGAGAGGGCAAATAAGGAGGAGGAAGAGAGGAAGGCTATGGAGCAAGAGGAGGATGATCAGCTGGTCGCTCAGTACTTTGCTAAAGTGCCAATGGGGCCTCCAAGCATACCTACTATTGCGAAGGGCAAGGGCAAGGGGAAAGAAAGGGCTGTCGCTCCGCCTGGGATCGAGCTTGACGAGCCACTAGAAGGGAGCGATGGTGAAGAGGGGAGCGATGACGGCGAAGAAGAGGCGATACTACCGACACCGGCTCTCACTATCAAACGCCGACCTCCTCCGTCCGAATCGTCGGGCAGCGGGATGGCTGAGCCGTCGGTGGCGAGTATACTGGCGGCAAAAGGCAAGGTGCTGGAGAACGGTTCCGCCAATGGGAACGGAGCGGCGGCTGGAGCCCAAGCACAAGTGGCTGCGAAGAGGAAACGGGAGGGCATGCAGAAGCTGTTGGGGATTAAGAAAAAAAAGTAATGGGTCCTTTGGTGTCCCGATGTATGACCGTGTATGTATGTTTCCCCTTGAACCTTGCTTACGTTCAACCCTCCCTTGTTGTGATATCTCGCTGAGCTTGACTCAGGTATTACAACCTTTGCTGCCTTGGCATTCTTCCCACGATGAACCCCATCGCTTACTTCAATGACATTTCGGCGCCTGCTCTAGGATTGAGGGGCGTGCAGACATCTGAGGTTTCCCTACTGGCCATGCTCCCCGACATCATTACATCCCTCGATCCACTCTCACAAGTACCTCCGCTATCTGTGGAGAGTCGTCAAGCCCTGGCCCTCAGTCTGCAAAATCTCTTACAGGTAATGACGGCGCGTCGCCTGGATGTGACTTTAGAAGAGTGGATGTTGGAGGCACATGGTGAGAGGAAGGTCAAAGAAATCGTGAATTTCAGAAGGACCAATGCTAGTCCTGACGGTCTACATTGTGAGTTGCACTACAAGAGCGGTGAAACATTGCTGAATACGAAGCGGTTTTTGTCCTGCCGGTCTACACTGGTCCTGATGGCAGGCCATGCACGGTTGTCCAGCACCAGCTACGACCGCACGCCGGTACGTACTGTTGCGCATCTCGGTACGTCATTTAGTCATAGGCAGGCAAATGTCACTGAGCAATCAGAGATTCCTGCAGGCAAATTTGACGTGGGGGATAAGACCACCGAGTGCGTTGTCGGAAATACCGATCAGAAAAGAATACAGGCACTGATCAGCCAGGGCAACAGCGGCGCGCGAATTGGAGGAGGAAACCGGGCTCATCTGGGACCATATCCTGAACCCGCCCATCGTCAGAGGCGGACGTCATTCTCGTGACGGAGGGTAAGTTTGAACAGCTGTCTCTTTGGCCTGAGCTGATCAGCCGCAGGATGAGTAACGCGCGGGGCGAAGTCCTGGTTGTGCCTGTCGACCCTCTTGACAAAGGAGGCAGAGACTTGTCTGTCGTAAGTGCATGTATGATACATCCCCACAGAAAGCGGCCACTGACTTTCCTAGGATGAACAGGCTCAAGGCCTTGGTCAGATTCATGATTTCCCCTTGGAGCTGATACCGGAATACGTTGACTGTGAGTGTATCCCAGAACACGGGGATGACCAAGCTAATCATACAGACTGTATTTCTCAAGGCCTAGCCGTAACTGGGACCATCAGCAACATCGCTCTCGGCATGAAGGTCCAGCGATACATTGCTGCAGGGGGAGGGGCTGAGTCATCAAATTGACGGCGCGCGACTTCTCATGCACGAGTATATGCCGCCTCTCATCGATCTCATCGATCTCATCGCTCGTCACCCTGCACATGTCGAAATTCCTATCTACCTGATACCATTTTATGGCCTATGACGCAGCCACTACTTTCCAACATACTCACGAGCGGCTGAGAGACATGCTTCAAGCAAATATGTTTATAATTCCACACTGACGCCAACATATAATCAGCTGTCACTGAAGTCGAAGGGACTGAATGTGAAGAGCTTCCTACAAGATCACGACCGGTAAGCATCGCTCGCTTCGACTTGTAAGGCTTCGCCCGCAAGTTGTCCGGCTCCTTGCTGTCTTGGACGCCTTGGCTGATAATTGCAGTTGGCCTCGAGCGAGCTCGAGCTCCGGTCATCGCAGGCGTGATGTCTCACTCAGCGACGACATTCATACTCTGGCTGTCGCATCACAGAATGTCGAGGTGGCACTTGATCAAAGGAAGAAACGACCTCACGGCTCTGCAGCTCACGAGGGCGGCTCGCCTCCAGTCGCAAGGCAAAGTACAGTCAGGAGTAGGAGTTCCTATCTTGACTTTGATCTTGAATGCATTGCCTATTTCCCGCCTGCCTCATCTTGCTCTGCTGAACCTACAACATGCAGCGTGATACTCAAACAATGTCCTGGACAAGTTTGTCCGGACATTTCTGTCCGGACATTTCTGTCCGGACATTTCTGTCTTGGACATTCTGTCCTGACATGATGTCTTTGCCACTCTGTCTTTGTCCCTTTTTCCCTGAAATGTTGTCTTCAACACTTAGTCTTTTCGACAGCTGTCTGGGACACATGATCTGCATAATTTCCGTTTGTCAACTTGTCCACGACCGGCGGCGACGACTTACTTGCAGAATCTGAGCCGTCAACTTGTCCCAGACAACTGACAGCAACTGAGCAACGGGTCCTGGACAATTGACAGAATGTCCTGGACAATTGACAGAAACTTGTCCTGGACAACTGACAGAAATTTGTCCGGACAACTCACAGAAACTTGTCCGGACAACTCACCGCACAATGGTCTGGGTGACATCAGCACGGCGCATGCATATATAAAGGCCGCTGCTCTCCTTTCCGGTTCCCACCATCCGACAACACTGACAGTATCATGAGCAGAGACAGCCAGCCGATCTTCGCGACAGTCAACTTCACAATCGCCGGGTTTCACTACACTGGCGCTGCTCAGATGTCGCCGTCGGTAGGTTAACCAGGCATAAAGTAGCGTCTCCCAAGCTAATACCTTCAGGTCCCTCCCGTCATGTACCCAGGCTATTATCCCATGCAAAGGCCGCCCTTCCAGCCTCATCCAGTCCAAGCACCCTACTATTCCCACCCTCCACCGGCACCCCCTCATCAACTCGACGAAGGACGCGCACCGCCCCCCTCGCATGGTCAAGCACCGTCCAATCAGCATCAGGATGTGCAATTGCCTCGCCCGGAAGTCAATGCCCAGTTACTCCCCCAAGACAGTGTACGTTATTTTTCTCTTGATGTAAAGTGTGCTGACGGGTAGTCGGCCTTTGAACGCCTGCAGAGAACTTCCTCTCGACGCCCATCGTACGTTGACGCGCATGTCATCCCCGTCCAGATCTTCGTGCCAGGTCCAGATGGCTCGCGTGAAGGTGGGCGGGTGTTGTCGATCGCCACCCTTGTCCCTGGACGGAGTGATAGGTCGGCTCAGGGTCAGGGCGTGGATGTGAGAGTAAGCCGAGACTGGATGGACAGGCGGACTAGCCCCTCCCCCCCTCGCGAACGATCTCCCCAGCCGCAGCAGAGCCTTGGGGTCAGTTCGGGTTCAGCTCAGCGTAGATCATCTCATGGCGCTCCTGGTCAATCTTCTTCCTCCAAGCACGTAACCAATAAACCAAGTTCCCGTGGCCCGGTATGATTTTAAATATGCATATGCCATGTAAATGCTTGGTGGTGCGCTCTCGAGTCTCCAGAGTCCAACGCCCCTACGCTAGCCCATGCCGGCATGGGCCGTATCGACATTCCTCGATTTCGGACCCCTCTGAGCAAATCATACATGTCTTGCCACTCAGTCGCACGATCTTCCAGCATGATCAAGGCGAGAACTGTCGCACGCGAGGCGCTGAGGCCGCTCCGCAGATCTCGTCCTGCCACAAATTACGCTTGCGGTACCCAAGCGAGGTTCACGCATGACGAGAAGGGCAAGGGCAAGGCGATCGACCCAGTGATTTTTTCAGGCATCCAGCCGACTGGTGCGTAGGCAAGGGTGATCGCTTGACTGCAAGTAAGGTAGCTGACCCTAATAGGCACCCCACATGTCGGTCTTCTCTCACGCATCATTGGTCATCTCACGCAATACTGATCGGTGTAGCTCGGCAACTTCCTCGGATTCTTCCTGCCGTACCTAGACCTCCAAAGATCCTCCCCTGCTACCACGCCGCTTTACCTATCCATTGTCGGCCTACATGCCATAACACTACCTCAGGACCCAGCTCAACTACGGCAAGATCGACGTAACATGCTAGCGTCTTTACTGGCTTGTGGAGTTGATCCCGAGCGGAGTTGCCTATACTTCCAGGAAGATGTATGTTCCTTACCATACCTTGACGAAGGATAAGGTACTGATGTGATAGATCCCAGAACATGCTGAGCTCGCATGGTACCTCAACACCCTGACACCCGTTGGGCAATTGCGCCGAATGACAACTTGGAAATCCCGGATAGCAGTCTCTCGGAATTCCAATTCTGAGGATGAGGTCTCTGAATCTGATCTTCGTTTGGGCTTGTTGGCATACCCTGTACTACAAGCAGCTGATGTGCTGCTATACAAGTGAGTCATACGGAGTCGTTGAATGTAGACTGACTACGTAGATCCACCATAGTCCCGGTCGGCGAGGATCAATCCCAACATCTGGAGCTATCCCGTACGATTGCCGAAACTTTCAATCGGACTTTCTCACCCATCTTTCCTCTACCCCAAACCCGAATCGTCCCCTCTAAACGCATCTTATCCCTACGCGACCCCGCTCAAAAGATGTCAAAATCAGCTCCTAGCGCTCAATCCAGGATCGGAATCACCGATACTGCGACTGAGATATCCAAAAAGATCAAATCGGCAGTAACGGACTCAGACCCAAGTATCGGGTATGATCCTGCTTCTCGGCCTGGAGTCAGCAACCTGCTCCTGATATGGTCAGCCTTGGATGCGGCTGGGAGATCGCCGGAGCAACTTGCGGAGATGGCCAGGGATGAAGGGTGGGGGATGGGCAGGCTGAAAGCGGAGGTTGAAGGAGTGGTGGTTCAGCGCTTGAAGCCAGTGCGCGAGGAGTATGAGAGGATACAGGGTGATATAGGGTATCTGAGAGAAGTGGCCAAGAAGGGCCGGGAGCGCGCGCGAGAAGTCGCGAGTAAGACTATGGATGAGGTGAGGGGTGTTGTTGGTCTATCACAGATATGACAAAATACAGATATGCAGATGGGGTGTGGTCTTCAGTCCGACCAAGTTCTGGTGAGATGATTGAACGCCATTTTCCTTTAGGTGCATCGTCTACAACTGCTTTTGATCGCATTCAGGCTTGAGCTGAGACATCCGGGTAAACGTCAAATCGCCTCTGAGTAGTAACGGGGATATTTTGGCGGGTGGTAGCCAGCATCTCAGGATCTACACATTAGTCAAAAGCCAACAGCGGGAAGGGGCATCACTCACCGATATCGGCATACATGATGGCCTCATTTTCGTCTGCCTCGCACAAGACCTCGCCAAGGGGGTTGACAACCATTGAGTGGCCCCAGGCTTGGTATGTTGCATCGGGATTGCGAGAGGGTGAGCACATTGAGACGTAAATCTGGTTATCGACCGCACTGCCTTATCAGCACTGTCATGAGGCACCATAGGGGGGAACACACCGAGCACGCTGTAGAAGCGTCCAGTGCAACGGGCCAGTGGTGGTGTTGAATGCTGATGGATAGATCATCGCAACGCATCCTGAACTATCAGCGCTGGGCAGCGTTCAGGCCAACTGGCAAACTCACCTTGCCGAGCCGCAATCATGGTCAATTCCGGGAAGCGGATATCGTAGCAGATACCTAGCCCGATTTTACCAAAGGGTGTTTCAAAGGTCGTGCCGCTGGATCCGGGTGAGAGGGTCTCGGATTCCTTATCATCAGTACGGCTTGACGGGAATACAGTACTGAACGAACCTTGAAGGTCTGCTTGCCCGGAATGTCGATATCGAACAGGTGTACTTTACGGTGTACGGCGATGAGCTTGCCTGACTCTTTAGTAGTGCGCAAAGCAGGCTCATGCGTATATACTCACCGTCAGGGTTATACACTGTAGCTGTGTTGTAGATCTTATCGCTACCCTCCTCAATCTCGGGTATACTCCCTTATCGTCAGCCCTAATCTCAAGACTCGACACAAGACTGACCTCCAATTAACCATGCCTTGGAAGACCGCGCCATCTCCCTCATAGCCTTGACAGTCTCACCATCATTCTCATCCCCCGTACTTCCCACAGCTGGGACGCGTTCTGAGAACTGTCGGAACCCAGTGACTGCGTAAGTCGAGTTCCAGATTTCAGGCAGGACGATGAGTTCGGGCTTGGGTGACGAAGCCGCCGCTTGCGCAACTGCTCGACGGGCGATTTCAATGTTGGCTGATTTGTCGGTCGAGGTGCGGGCTAGCTGGCATAGCGCCAGGCGGAAAGGACGAGCTTGGATCTTGGCCATTGTGGTATGGTGGATGGAAGAAGGATAGGCAGCCGTCCAAGGTTAGGAAAGGTTTCGGATCTACCCGTTGCCTTGTCTGGCCCCCTTATCTGCTCGACCGGCCTCAGGATGCAGTACGAGGCGAGGCAATGGTATGTATACATACAGCTAAGAAAGCACGGCGCCCACAACTGATGAAGCCGCCAAAAAATATCTACACCTTGACCTCCCCCTCTGCCTCGGGGAACTTCTCCTCGGCCTCAACCGCCGCGACCTTCTCCGCCAGCGAAACTTTGGGGGTTGAGTCTATGGCCTGGCTTTCTTCCTCTTCCTTCTGGACTACTTCAGTCTCCTCCTGTTCGGCTTGATATACAAGCACATCTCCCGCTGCTGCCGCCTTGACAGGCTCTTCGTCTCCCGCATCTCTCTCCATCGGACTAGGCTGCAACCCCAGTCCCAAACCCTCCATTTTGCCCTCATCCGCCCTCTCTGCCCCTACACTTCCAACTTCGGACCCCGTCTCCCGAACCGGGCTTGGCGGCAAGTCCTTCTCCTTGCTCTCCACCGGCGCGCCTTTGCGGAAGAATGACGAGAATGAGCGGGTAGCACTTGGCGGCGCAGCGACTGCGGGGGTACCCGGTGGCACTGTCTTGGTCCACGAAGCGACAAAGTTCGCGAGGGGAGTTTGGGCAGGCATGGCTCCGACGGCCGTCTCGTTGAGGGGAAGTTCGGCCGTGGTGGAAAGAGGTGATATGAGAGATGTGGAGTTTGACCGAACGGATCGAGGTGGGGATAAGATATGGGGTGTGGCGGGAGCCTCGGCGGCGTTGGATAATGGGGAGCCGGGAGTAGCAGGAACGGCAAGTGTAGATTTAGTGAATAATTTGTTGAATCCCCATCCGACCTTCTTCTGCTCTTGCTCTGGCTGGGGCATAGGCTCGTCCGGATCGGTAGGGAGAGGCGGTAATGACATCCCTCTCAATTCCTCCATCGTCATTGGATCGTTCAAATCCACTACACCACTCGCCCCGCCGACAAACTCTCGTAGCGCCTTGAGTATAGTCTCACTCGCCATTCTCGCATCCTCGCTGTCTGCCAGACGCGCAGCGGTAGCTGCCAATTCGGCCCTGAGACGATCTGCCTCGGCTCGCGCGCCGATCAGAGCTTCGGACGAGGGTGAAGTGCGGGGTGGAGAACTTCGGGAAGAGTATGGATCGTCATAGGGGAGTGGTGATGGGAGTTGGCCGGTTGCGCCAGCCGGGTGGGGAGCGAGGCGTAATTCCCGAAGGCCCGTCCGCGGTGCTGCGTTCGTGGCATTGGGACTGGTACCTGATGATACCGCAGCGACGAGTGGGGTTTCAGGCTCGGATTGACTCGAGACTCGTCGATGGGTGTAGTTGGCCCGACCGCGCACACTTGTCCGCCGACTTAATTTCTCCTCCTTCTCCTTGCTATCCTCAATCTCCTCGGTACCGGTACTGAGCCCCAGACCCGCCGGCGGTCCCATCATGCTCATCCGCTTCCGGTCCTTCTCCTGTTTCTGCAGCGTCATCACACCCCGTCGTGCAGATTCGACTTGGCCCCTGAGGATTTCGACACGCTCCTCAGCTTCTTCCCGCTTGCCCACCTCATCCCGCAGTTGCGCCTCGACTGCATCTTTTGCCGCAATGAGGAACGCGTGTTGATCTTTAAGTTGTTGATGCTCAACTTCAAGGTCGGCAAGACGGGATAGACGCGTAGATTGGGTGGAAACGAGGGCTTGGGAGGTGGAAAGGGAGGCGCGAAGGCCGGCGATCAGCGCGTCCACAGTGCTAGATGTGTCTGCGGTGTCTGCGACCGCGGAGCCGGGAGAAGTAGGGAGAGGAACAGATGAGGCGGAAGGAGAGGACATGGCTACTGTCAGCTCTTATCGTTGTTCTCAAACTCACTGTCAAGCTAGGCCTAGCGGCAAATCCAATTTCCTCGAAATTGTTGGACGCGTCAAGACAATATCTTCACTGAAGACAAAATGGGGTTATGAGCACGGCTCTCTAATTGTTTATCCGCCTGGGATATATGTAGGGCGTAGGAGGAAGGCTTAGCCTGAGCGAGTGGCTGGATTGGGGGTGAAGGTACCTTGGCAAAGGCGGGAAAGTGGCGGTATGCAGAATTATGATCTTCGGTGCGCGTTCCACTTTTACGTTATCGCCATTCAAACCAAGTGGCGATAAGGACTTGGACGGAAATAGCTATTGTACATTGGGGTGTGACTGCTGGCCTGCACGCTATGGCTAGACTACCTTTTTGCCTTGCTGACACCCTGCGAAGGGGCGCAAAGTGACGTTCCGCCAGGGACAACTCCTTCCTACCGCCTTTCTGGCGATCGTTCCCGCCCTGCTGCTCTTCTGTCGGCGCCTGCTGCTCCCCTTCGTGCTCCAACTGGCGTTTTGGAAAAAGCGAATTCACTAAGTGGTGTCAGTGTCAACCAGCTGGTAAGTATGAAGGGTCGCCGTGAGAAGCCCCCGGAATACGATTGTGACCTCGGCCCTCCTGGGAAAAGCACCGACAGCATGGTACGCGTTTCGCAGACCTGCGGTATCCTTCCCAACATTCCCTGTTCCGTATCTGGTCGCACTCCAGCGTAGTTCTGCCATCCGCCATCCCAGCCTATTCTCCCAAGTATCGACGTAGTCCCCCATTCTCCCTCACATTCCTCGCCAGCGGTATCAAATACCCACT
Source organism: Dioszegia crocea (assembly GCA_001600615.1). Classification (NCBI taxonomy): domain Eukaryota; kingdom Fungi; phylum Basidiomycota; class Tremellomycetes; order Tremellales; family Bulleribasidiaceae; genus Dioszegia; species Dioszegia crocea. The sequence goes on from BCKK01000002.1 coordinate 2,429,917, forward strand.
GTGCGCAACCAGATGCAATCACCCGATAAGTCCAGCTCGCTTCATCTGCGCATCTCTCGCCTTTGATCGCGGTGTCCACAGGTCCGTCTCCTCTTCGCTGAAGCCTCTGCAGTCTCTGCAATCAGACTCACGTTTTGATAGTCTTCTCGAGGAATGTAGTCCCATCTGTTCCCTGAACAGCCTTCTCCGCCTCTTCCTTCAACGCATACTCCACTAGCGCATATCCCTTGATAATCAGCACACGTTTGCAATGTCTGATATGGAGCAAGACCCACCATGACATATCCCGTCCGCCTGTTTAGAGCCATGCTCAGATTCTTAATCTCGCCGAATTCCCCAAATGTATCCTGAAGATCCTCTTCGGTAGCTTCTTCATTCAGGTTCGTCACGATTATTATCCACCCTTCGACGGCTGTATAGAAAAGGCGAAGAGAGAATCGGGGTAGGATTGTAAGTGTGGGAGAAAACCTAGATCAGCTTAGACCTTGAGATGAGTATAGGTGTCGAGCGTACATCTTGCTGCCCATGCTTTGTCGGCCGACGCGCCGTTCATTTCCACTTCGACCATTTCGATATTGGATTTTAAGAGCGATAGAGTGTTGGGAGAAGTGGGTCGTGCGGTGGTCTGTGTCTGCGTGGGTACTAGCTAGCTAGGTATGTATGTCAAGTGCAAGTATATGTATAGCTAGAAGGTCACAACAGGGCTGATCTGGCGGCAGGGGCCGCTTCCTCATAACAGACGCACGGATCAGCTCCGCCACACAGCGGAGATGTCGGGAATATGGTTTTAGGCGTGCGCTGTGTCCGGATTTCGTGGTTAGGCGCGCCGGTCCGGGCTGTGTGAACACCGGATTTCCCGCTTGGCAAGGGATTTTGTTTGGCTTGGGTTCCGTCATTCCAGGGCTGTTCTCTAGTTAGTTCCAATTTGCAGTTTGCAGTTTGCACAGGTCCCTTACAACCCATCCATCTACACACCCTTCAGATATCTAATCATCAGTCCCAGTCCGCTTCCTATCACTCGCAAGGAAGCCATCTCAAATCTCGCTCAGCCGCTTGTTCCACCTCGCCACCTCTTGAGACCAGACTCAAATTCGATCGGCATTTGCAACTCGCGCCGCTCCCTTTATCAACACTACAAACCCGCGCCTCGCCCCCATCCCCTTCTCGTTCCTACCACTCGCCTGCAAAAATGAGGACACCATCCTTGACTTTTGTCCTCACGCGCCTCTTGCTTGCGGGAGGTGCATTTGCGCAGGTGGTGACGACCACTTTACCATTTGCTGTACGTTGCCTGATTGTCCTTTAGGGTTTTTCGCGGCTGACGACTTAGGATGGTGATACTCTTGTCATTTCGGTAGGCACAAATGTTGCCGGTCTGCCCACTACTGCTACTATGTACGTATTAGTTCTATCCTGCGAAAACGAATCTAACGGTCCAGCCGTACAGTAACCGGCACAGCCACCGGCGTGCTCACCACACCTGTTCTCACTACTCCCCTTCCCGGCGCATCAACCATTTCCACCTCCGTCAGTCGGACGACGGCCCTCACAACGCCTTTGGCAACAATTTCCACTTCTGCCCGATCGACCTCTCGATCGACATCGGCCGCAGCGGGCGCTATCACCTCAGGGGTCAACACTGGGCCCAGAGTTGGACAGGATACCGCGTTGCCACCGCCCATGAGGACAACAACTTGTGAGATTTCCTTCATTTATCCCATAGATCAAATGCTGATTGTAGACTACTACGATACTGGAAATGGATACTGGACAGTTGCAACCTGGACCGCATCCGTCACAGGGTAAGTTGGCCTTCCGCAGGTATATTTGGCCACAAGGCTCACTTTGCAGTGCTCCTAACGTAGCCACTGCTCTTCTTCCCCAAGGGACAGTCCAGGACTACCCGCAATACCAGACATCGGTCAACAAGAACGTTCTTGCTTCGGCCCAGGCATCCGCTTCGCGCGGCGCAGGACAGCCCCGGGCGGCAGTGGCGGGACAAGAGCACGTAGCGGGTGGAATGTTGGGGTGGGCCATTATGGGTGCTGGAGCGGTGATTGGTGCGGGTTTGGCGTTGTAGGCGCGATTGAAGCGATGAGTTTGGAGGTATGACGCGAGGACGTGCAGGGTGCCGTCAGATCTGATGAGGAGAGTGGGACTCTCGGTTATGACCTGGTTCAGACCTGTTTTCTATATATGCTGCCGTGGACACTTAGACATGTATCATACATGACGCCATCTGTGGGCAGAGCAGTCCGAGTGGAGACGAAGTAGTGGGATGATCGCTGTCTGAAGAGATCCTCTCGCAAATGAGTAGATTCGAACGCCAGCCAGCACAGTAAGGACAAGCCGAGGAGATCACCATACAATTGCTCAAGCATCTCTACCCGGCTGTCGTCCCTATTACATGATGCAAATGTCTACGTACAGATTCTAGCAAGATACACTACTAGCTCAGGTCCAACACCTCCGTTCCCAACACTCCCCCATCCATCTCGCCGACAATATAATCCAGCATATAACTCTCCTGGACCAATTTTTCAAGCCTGACGAAATGTCGCTCTGAATAAGGGATGAGACCATCCATCAACTCCGGCAGACTGACTGTAGTCTCGCCCTTCTTCCTCTTCCTGCCTTCTTCCGCCTTCTCTTCACCTTCTTCCGTAACGACCGAATCGTCAAGTAGATCAGGGACGACCACGGCTTTTTCAAAGGCCGCGACGAGATCGTCGGCTGTACGAAGGCGGAGAATGGCGGAGAGTACGGCTTGGGCGACGGGTGAGGTGCGCGCATTGGCATTCCAGTCTCGGACCATTTTGAGGAGACGGACCAGGTCGAGTGGGGGAAGAGTGGCGAGGACTTGGTCGACCTCCAAAGATCCAGAATGGGTGTCGGGCGAGGGAGAAGAGAGGAGGGAAGTGAAGAGTGTTAATAGGCGTTTGGGTTGGGACATGGACAATGCCAATAAGATCGCTTGGCGATAATTCTTCAATGCGAGATAATTTGTAAAGTCTTGTTCACTAATGTCAGCTACAGTGTTGATTGGGGGGCGTACCTTTGAACACTGGCGACGAGGGCATCATTCTTTTCTTGCTGTTCCACTTCGGAAGAATCTTCCCAGAAAGTCGCAATAGAGTCGGCGCCCGCAGAAACGATTGTAGATTCATCAGATGAAATGGCAAGGGACCAGATCTGGGATCAGCTTAGTCTCAAGCCAATGACTAACCTTATCTTCATGATTGTCTAACGTCTTAACACAAGACTCATCTCTGATATTCCAAAGTTTGACCAGACCGTCCGATGCAGAAGTGACCAACTGCATTCCGGCCGACAAGAAATCAACACGGAGTACAGCATTCGTATGGCCTTCAAAAGTCTGACCGTTAGCCCAGCCCCAAAAAATAGACTCACCTTCAAACACGTATAATCATCCAGACTCCACAATTTCACAGTCCGATCGGCCGCACCACTCGCCACGACCCGATCGGTCTTGCTAAATCTCACAGTCCATACTCCTCGCCTATGACCCTTACACGTGCCTAGTGGCTTCAATGCTCCGGACTTGCCCTCATCAAAATCAATTCCGTAGATCTTGACGAGCTTATCCTGCGAGCCTGACGCAAGGAATCGGTCATTAGGCGAAATATCGAGCGAATTGATATCCTTCTCGTGCGCCCGAAGCGTTCCGAGTGATTTCGGCTTCATATCGCCCGATGATAGATCCCACAGTTTCAACGTCCGATCTTGACTCGCTGTAACGAGGAACTTTGCCTCGGCTGATTTCCGAGATAAAGCCACAGCGCCAATAGATGCTGCGTGACCCTCGCATATTGCTATACAGCGCCAACCATCTTCTGCCGGTGCCCAAACCCGAGCGGTATTGTCCTTGGAACCCGAAGCGAGGAGGTTGTAATCTGGGGATTTGTCGAGACAGAGGACCATATCTTTGTGGCCTGATAGTAGGGTTGCGGAGAATGTGGAGAGAGAGTAGAGACGGATGAGATTTGAGTTGGTTGCTAAGGCTAGGTGAGAGTGGGGGTGGTGATCTGATGAAGGGTGAGAGAGGAAAGTGGCGTCAATGATTTCGTCGTTGAATCCGACGATTTGACGTGTGGGGAGACCGGTAGTGAGCGAGTGGAAGACGATATTCTGGTCGGCGTGGATTGAGATCAGGGATGAGGGTGTTTGTCTGACGTCAGATAAAGCCCAAGGAGGAACTTACAATATGTTGACAATTCCCCTTTGCTCATCATCATCCACCTCGACTTCATCTACACCCTCTACAATCCCCATTTCTCCTACTTCTTCCGCCTTGAAGACATCCCACACCTTCACCGCTCCCTTCTCACCGCCAACCCAGCACCTCAGTCTTCCCGCTGGCAGACCTAATACACCCTCATCCATAGGTAATAAGCCCACAGCCTCAACCTGCTCGCCCGCAATGATAGTCTGAACCAGCTTTGGCGATTCCTTCTCCTTGCCCTTTTTGCTCTCCTTGCCATGTAGATCCCAGACCAACACCACCTTATCCCTCCCGCCCGTTATTGCCCATTTCCCATCACTCGTCACGTCTATTCCCCGGACGATTGAAACATGGCCCTCTAACATCGCTCGTGCTTTCCCTCCGCCTGACGAATCTTTGAGATCAAACACTCTGACCCGTCCGTCCGTCGACCCAGTCAACAGCTCCATCCGCTTTTCTTCGCCTGACGGCAGGTTGAACCGCAATGCCGAGACAGGCCCTCCGTGACCGCGGAACAAATGCGTGACATACCCGCCTGCCAGATCCCACACTTTAACAATTCCATCCGAGGAGCCTGTCGCCAACAGTGTGTTGTCAGGAGATACGGCACTGACGAGAATGATGGCGTTGTGGGCTTTGGGAATTTGACGAGTGTAGGTGAGTGAGATGGGCTGGTCGGGGATGGAAGAGGGGAGAGGGTAGAATCGCAGGATTTGCGATTGATGGGCGGTGATTAGGGTTGGAGGGGAGGTATGATATGAGAGTGACAGAGAAGTGATCGCTGTTGTATCCTACCATCAGCCAGGTCATACCATGAACTTACACCTCGGACACGAGCGACGGGTAGACCAGTCTCGACCTCTGTGATCTGGACCTCTTCGCCGAGGGTCGAAATGAGCCACTGCCCATCTTGTGTCAAGATCACAGGTCCACCCGTGTAGATCGGCTTAAGAGATCGCGGCGATGCTCGGAAGCTGACTGTCAGCTGCGGTGCCTGTGCTCACACTATGCCACATACCTCGTCTTGAGTCCCCTCTTTGAGCTTGAGGCGTTCATATTGATGGATGGATGTACACGGCAGTTGGATTGAAATATTTTGGTAGGAGCCGATATTACGTACATGTGCTCACGTGACAGTCGCCACCCTTAAGGTTTGGGATTTTTACTTCCGTCCTTCACCCAACCACTCCAGCTTGCACTTGACTCATCTCCACCATACCTCACACCCATGTCAACCACCCACCGCCCAGTCATCCATCATGCGCATACATGAAGTCCTAGACGCGTGTATAGAGTACGTGGCGTATGAAGGAATCTTGGGTGAGTCAGAATTGGGCATATCAAAAGTCAAAAATCCAGTCGCGCTCGGTTGCGCGTTCGAACCGCTCTTTTGTCAACAAAACGCCTCGAGTGGAGGTGGTCCACCTATAGCCACGACTTAAGCGGACAATTTGCTGACTGGACAGGCTCGGATGTGCTCAGTCTCCAGCAATACCTTACCAAACGAGATTCGTCGCTTGACGCCACTTCCTTCGCGTATCTCTACACGCTGTTATGCCAACATCCCTCTATCCGAATAGCCATCAGCACGTACCCTCTCCCTTCCGCCGATAAATCCGTTCAGCCCGGTACAGCGCCTTTACCAGATGACTATTCTCCGCCTGACGAGAATCTCTCGGTGGATATGGGCGAGATGTACCGGCAAGGAAAACGAGGACGAGAACTGGCGTTCCACTTCGCTGGCGAAGAGTACATCACTAGCAAAGAAGCCGTGGCGACCAAGCGGGCAAGGCAAGAACGGGGTCGGCTAGAGAAGACTCAGGGAGGTACGGAAGTCAAGGAGAAGGAAAAGAAGAAGAAGAAGAAGAGTCTGGAACAGATTCTAGGGGCGGACGGAGCGGTGTTGTTCACGTTCCTGGAAGAGGATGATGCGGCTTTAGGAGGTGATCCGGTTGATACTTCAGATCTGGCTGGATTGGCTGAGAAGTGGGGAAATAGATTGAGGATACGGTGTACGGATGACGAGATCTATTTCAGGTTGACGGGGTCGCATCAGAAGGTGAGGTTGGCGCGAGTATTGTGCTGATTTAGATTCCCAAACTTACTCTACCCGTCATGCACGCGCTTCAACTCGCCGCGCGATCTCGAGATAGGGGAATCACCGCTATTGAACTCGGGCCTATGATTGGCGCGAGTCAAGGATCGACCTACTACTATATGAAGGTTTTGATTGAGCAGGGATTATGGTATGTACGCATGTTGATCTGGCTGACGATAGCACAAAAGTTCCAGCAGTGATACACGGCTCGACTACGAATTTGCTCATCTACCATCCATTCATCGAGCTCAATGAGACGTATCGAGCCATCAAGAATCTAGGCCCTATCCCTGTGCCGGTCCCCGAGACTGCGCCCGAAGAGGACGATGATCAAGATCCAGCGATCGATGATTCTGGTGGATCGGCCACGGGGCTCAACTTCCGGCCTATGTCAGAGGCGGAGTACATCATCGGACATGTGGTCAAAGAGAGATTGATCCAGTTATTGGATCATCCCGCTCTACAGAATCATCTTCTGAAATCACGGAACCTACATGCGCTGGTGGTAAGTCTCAGCTTTGACTCTGCTCACCCTAGGGCTGGACGACACCTACTTGTCTGCGGCAGACCAGAGCTATGCCTAGACATATCGCATCTTTGGTTCAACAGGGTATTGTGGAGCGGCTCGAGGTCGGCCCGAAGCGAATCGACTGTTTGCGGTTGACCAAGTACAATCCTGACTATACCGGTCCGCCCGAACCGAAAATCACACCGGTGGATGCGGAAAGCTCGGAGCTAGTCACATACTCTCCTCGAGGTGAGTCCCGATAAGGCCCTGCTGACCCAAGACTTTACCGAAGCATACAATCAACTCGGCGGAATCGCGATGAACCGTTCATTCGAGCGTCAAGTTCTTGATATCATCATAGCCTCTGACAAAGCCGGCGCGACTTATTCCGTAAGTCACTGTGCGAACGCGCTGACAATAGCAAATACGCCAAGCCATGACTGGAGTCTACAAGCGTTCCCTCGAATTCTTCCTCATTCGCGCTGAAGATTCCTGGTTCACTCCTCAACTCCGCGGAACTGCCCTCTGCTCAGTCATGGAATCCTACAGTAAAGAACGGCGACTCAGAGTCTTTGTCGTCCCCGCCTACCGCACATTCATGCTCGAGAATCGTCAGACTCCAGACGACGTCAAACATCCGCCATTGACGGAGGAAGCTGGGCGTTGGGCATCCTTAAACAAGCGTGACTTTGCTGTTGACACCAAAGACTTTTGGCGTCGCGCCGAGCGAGCCGCATCGGGCCGTGACCACCCTGGATCGGGATACAAACCTCGGATCGAAGCCGCCGCCAGCGGTAAACGGGCCAAGGAGCGGAAAGATCGACCACGCGATTCGAGCGGTAAAGTCATTGTTTCAGGCAACAAACGGGCCCGGTCGTCCACCCTATCGGGGGACGAGTCTGGAGGCGAGTCATCAAGCGAAGACAGGCAGGCGTCAAAGCGCCCAATGCTGTTCTATGATTCTACAGTGCAGGTCAGGGGCCGACCTCGGAAATACATCCACGTCGTCGATGAGGAAGGCAAGGTCAGGCGAATGATCATTGGCCAAGTCCATCCTCATCCTGATATCCCACCTGTCCTTATCTGGGTCGCTAGCGTGAAGAAGCTCGTTCCCGCGCCGGCCGACTATAGCGGTCTCGGTAAGCCTCCTGCGGTCACTACGGAGCAGCTCAAATTGGGTCATCCGCCCAAGTGGTTTGAGAAATTCCCAAGGCATCTTAACAAGACCGAGGCGGCCAAAGCGGCCAAGAAGAAGAAGAGCAACAAGAGGAATGGCTTGGATGAGGATGACGAAGCGAATGAGCTGGATGAGGATGATCAGGAGGCGGATGTGGAGATGAAGGAGGCGGTGGATGGAGAAGAGGCCCAGGCGGATGGGGAGGCGGCAGAGCTGGTAGATGCTGGATCAGAGGTAGTCGTCGAGAAGAGGAAGGCTCGGCCTCGCAAAGCTGCCACTGAGGCGGCCAAGAAGTCCAAGCGGCTCTCGACGGCGGCGAATGTGGCGGAGGCTGGGGACGAAGGGGCACCGCCAACTGCCCGACAGGCCGCTATCGACTTATCCATGATCGACCCAACCCTCCTCGATCCGGTGGATGATGTCGTCAATGCCGACAGCGCTCCTGCTGTTGACGCCGCCGCTACCGCCAGGCAATCACCTGTGGGTTCATCATCGCTACAACCCATGCTCGGGGCATCTTTCGAGTACGACATGGGACCATCGTCCAGCTTTGCCCATTTCGACGCGGGAGCTCCTGTCGACTTTGAGCTCCCGTCTGAGATCCTCGATGCCGCCACTGCCCTGAAGCCGGCCAAATCTCGGAAGCGTGCTAGAAAGGAAGCAACCCCTACCGAATCGAACCCCGCGGAGATGACAGACAACTCTATCCTCCTTCCCAAGCCGAGAAAACAACCCAAAAGAGCCCCCGCCGTTGTCCAGCCCACCCCCATTGTCGATCGGGCAGCCACACCCATCGCTTCTATTACGACTCAGGCATCGGCCGCCAAAGCTCCTGCTCCTCCTGCCACCACTGCACGCCCACCCAATCCTACCTCAACGTCCCACCCGGGACGCAAACTCCCAGTCAGGTTAGACATGGGTCTCATCCGCCGGAACAACGAGCTGGTCGAGACTCTTAGAGTCAACGGCGGGGTGCTAAACGATACCAGATTCGTCAATGCGCATGACGAATGGGCGCATCGCGTTGCCGGGACCGATGCTCCCGGTGCCCCTCTGGTAGGATACAGGATGGATCGAAGGATCTTCAGGCTCAGTATACCCATACTTGAGAGCGAGGGCCGATTGAAGCAGACCATCTGCTCTATCCCTACTACCACCGGCCGGTGGGTCAAACAGCAGGTCTGTTGGCTGCCTGAAACGCCCAAAGCCGATGTCGACGCATACATTTCGAGTCTCGCCGAAGCGACCATTTCGTCACAGCTCCTGCTACCGAAGAAGGGGAGAGGGACGCAGATCGAGGATCAGGCATTCTCAGAGGTTAGAGTCGCCGGTACAATCAATTTGCCGGGCAGTAAAGCGACCGTCATCAAAAACGCTATGCTTGACGACTCGCCTGCTACTATTCGTCGCAACACCCTGCTCAAGCAGCCTGGCGTAGCTGCCACTTTGCTTGGATACATCTCGGGCAGGTGGGCGCGGGTCAGACACTTCTTCGACGCCCTCGTCGGGGTCTTGGAGAGCGAGACGACAACTCGGATCTCCAGCTCGCCATATATTTTCGCCTTGCCGTTGATATTCGAAGATATCTCCGTTGGTACATTCTACGAGTGTATACATAGCACAACGTACGATGAGGAGTTGTGTGAATGGTTGTCCATCCCCGGAAACCGAGCTTTACGGCTTCGGGATGTTCCCCTCGAATTCCGACCGCCTAGCGGAGGATTTGCGGGTGCGTCTAGTAAAGCCAAATACCGCACCATCCTCACTACCCTCTGCCAGCTCGGCTTACTCTCACCCCTCAACCCCTCCAATCCCGACGCCGCCGATATGACGATCCCCACTCCTGACGATCCCATCTACTTTAAAATCCCCGATCACGTCAGTCTCGCCACCCACTTCGTCATCCACCTCCATGCCCCCGTCTACCACATCGCGGCGGACCCAGCGGGGCTCCTGGGTATCTTACCCGTCTCTACTTCGGAGGAAAGGCCAGTCTACTGGTCCGCGGTCAAGAATGCTTGTACCCAAACCGACATGGGCGCGCTCCAGCAACTCACATGCGATGCGCCCATCGGTCTCCCTCAGACTGCTCGAATCACCGAGCGGCTCGATATCGACCGAGAAACCCTCCGCATGATGCGGTCAACTGCGAGGTGGCGAAGTGACATTCGGCTCCTTGATGAGCAGCGTGAGGCGATTGATCAGCAGATCGATTGGCGCCGGGGTATCGTCAAGATTACGTCTGACGAGGATCTTGAGTCGTTCGCATACGCCAATGCGCTGCCTTTGGCTTTCGCCCGAGAAGATCTGAATCGCAGGGCTCTCCAGGCCAAAGAACGAGCATTCAGAGTTGCTCGGAAGGAGGCGAATAAGGCTAAAACTCTTCGCGAGTCTCGAGCGAAGAATCAGCGTAGTCTCAGGGAGAAACTTGCGGAGATTCGCTTGCAGTCAAAGATGGATTGGGAGGCGAGGATCTTGAAGGCAGCGGAGACTACGGGGGTAGAATATACTCCTGAGGTAGTGTCATTTGTGACGCACCATACCTTGTCGGTTCCCAATCGCGCCAAACTCAGCGATTCGGCTATTGAGAGCGCGGTGAAGTTGTCGCGTAGGGTTCAAGCTACGAAAGTGGCCACGTCGGAGAAGGTGGAGCAGAAGAAGGATATGTGGGATAGGCAAGCTACGATAGTTGGTAAGTTTCGCTTCAGGCTTTGGCTGATGAGTAGGTGGTCAGCGGAGACGACACGCTTGGAATCCGTTCGAGGATGATCTTTTGCTCGATGCCGAAGCGATCATCCGGGCCCGGTCTCGCGGTCGGACGAGAGGTCGACAAGCCATCACCCAAGTCTTCCCTGATGTCGGACACCAAACACTCTCGTCTCGCTTCAAAAAGATCATGGCGCGTCCTGGTAAACAGCAATACTTTGATCGGCTCGAGCAGGCGTGGTATGATCTCTGGGTTGCCAATAGGGGACTTGGTGTGCTTGCCGATGATGATCCGGACAATACGGTTGGATTTGACCTGAAGCATCACATCGAGTTTTTGCGAGCGAATGTCCGCAAGCAAGAATTGTAAGTCTAGGTCTTGGGCTATAGCTGATAACAGACGCCTTGGGCCACAGCCGAACGAGAGTAATGTCGTCCAGGTCGATGATCTCCCGGCAGATCATGCCGGTCTCCTCCGGGTCCAATCATGGCGATATGCCAAGGCGCCTCACCATACGCTTCAAAGCATCACCGACAGTGTGGCTAGCGAAGAGTCCAAGCTCGCTGGGTACCTTGCGTTACCCTTACGGGAGGAGGCGAAGGAGATTGGACAATTGCAGGTGGATAGGAAGCGCGGTATTGCCAGGGCCTGCTTGAAGGTGAGGATTTGAGACGACCGCGCTAATCTCAAGATGATCGTTTCTACCTCAAACGAAGCATACGATACTGCTGCAGCTGCCGCATTCCTCTCGCCCTTTTCCAGCGATGAGCGATTCGCAGAAATCAACTCTTTGGTTGATGATAAGGTGTTCATCAAGCAACACACTGCTGCGCATACATCTCGTCATTACGCCTACACCGCCATTTGGAACTCGGTGACGGATGGACCATATCCTGCCGAGCTCTACTCCGAATCCAAAGGCCTACAAGCGACTCTGGCTGCGAAAGGCGATGAGGGCGTCAAGTGGTCTAGCATCTGTACGAGTGGTGATGTTGCAGCATTGCTAGATATGACGTCGGAGGGAACTGTGAGTTGTACGTGAAGACATTGCTGACAGGAAGGTCGATATCGAGTTCAACGCCAGTGAATTCCGTCCGGTCAGATACCTGCGCAACACGTATAACACTCGTGCAATTGGTGAGTCGTACATTTTGTGGCGCTAATGGTAGATGATGATGTCTACGAATTCGATCTCCGCATCAAGCAGAAAATCGCCACTTTCGTCCCGGATCCACTACTTCCCCTTCCTCAGCTCGGACCACACCTGACCCCCTGGTCGAGCCAAGACTCGGATATCGACGTCCACGTCGCTGTCAGCCGTGTCCTTGACCTCGTACATGCTGCGGGTCCCGAGGGAATTACAAAGTTCGGCCTTCAACATCGGACGGGATTCGATACGCCAACCTTGTCAGCAGTATACGCTTCGCTGGTTGCTGATTCTCCCCCGGAGGCGTTCTGGGCGGGGTACGACACTGCCCGCTTGGTTTCGGTGGGCCATTGGGATCAGTGGCTGCACACGACAAGGCCACTAGTGGAGGGTGCGGAGTTCATCAGGATCCGGCCTAGGCGATGGACTGACATCTACGGGTCGATGATCAAGGAGGATTGGGAGCGGTGTGTGAGAGGGGTTGTAGGACATGTCAGCAACCGGCCCGGAATGCTATTGGTGAGTTCTTCCTCTTAGTCCGCCCAGATAAGTGCTAATACTCTAGGCCGACCTACGTGCGAAATCGAGCATAGCGATGGATCGCATGGAGCTGAATGAGGTGATTCAGTATTTGGAAGATGTTGGAGCTGTGCGGAGGGCGTGGGTGGGTGAGGCGGAGAAGGGTGGAGTGCCTCCGATCGAGGCGATTGATGAGGACGAAGAGGGCAGGGTGGCTTATTGGTCAGTCAAGCCTTGGAATATAGGATAGGCGGGAACGAGGGGGAGATTTGATGTTGGATCTTGGGTGCTTTTGTGAATTTTCGATTTTGCTCTACTTTTGTTGATATGTTCTTCCCGTGTAGTCTTGCTACTGTGTGTATTTATCATATCCTTATCTACCTTGCTTCTCATGTACAAAGATTGCATGAGATCTACTTTTGTCTCGTCGATGTCGAGTTTCGAGATTTTGATGATTCCACTTCCGCAGTCTTACAAACAGGTGTAACCTCCGTCAATGGTAATCTCCGCGCCTGTGATGTACTTGCTGGCGTCGGATCCAAGGAGGATCACTGCGCCCTTCAAGTCTGAGGGATCTGCCATTCGGCCCTGTCCATCAGCGTCAGGTCCAGCATGTTTCAAGACGAACTTACCATGGGAATTCGGTGAAGCCACTCATCCCTCAATTTGGTGTTGGCATCCAAGATGACCTTGGTCAAGTTGGTGAGAGTGTATCCGGGCCTTTGGGTCAGCTGGATCGTAAGGCCTGAAAAGAAGAACGCACGAGATACAATTAACACGGATGTTCTGGGTGGCCCATTCCACCGCTAGCGATCGGGCCATGTGCCTCACTGCGGCTTTGGAGAAGTTATAGGGAGTCTGAGGTTGGGGAACATTGACGACCTGGGTCCATCAGCTTGAGCTCGGGAGATGCGCGGCGCGCAGACTTACAGCCCCGGACATGCTTCCAATCATGGTAATTGAGCCTCCCTCGGGCATGAGTTTCGCAGCCTCCAGTGCGCAGAACCAGGTACCTGTCGAATCAGCGTAAGGTCTTGATAGCATTCAACAGCAGAGAGGTAGACTCACCCATCACATTGATATCGAGCAGTTTGCGGATCTTGTCGGTGGGGTACTCGTGCGCTACAAAGTTTTCCACAATACCCGCAGCAGTCACGCAAGCCTGACAATTAGTTATGCGCGGTGAAAGTCTTGTGGATGGACAACTCACGTCGACCCGACCGAACTCCTGTTTGATCTTGGCAAATGTAGCCTGCACGCTCTTCTCGTCAGATACGTCGCAGCCTAGACCGAGAGCTTTGATCTCTCCCGGTTCGGCATCTCCGTGCTCGACTAATGGGTCAGCATCATAGCATATATGGAATAGATCGCGGACATACCAAACCACTCGGTAAGATCCTTGGCGGCAGCCTCTGCATCAGCTTGCTTAAGATCAATGAGGACGATGGCGGATGCGCCGCTGAGATGTTAGTCGTAGCCCTATTCTCTAATAATTATACGCACCTCTCGACAAATGTTCGCGCCATCATGTTACCGAGACCTCTGGCGGCTCCAGTCACTACGCAGACCTAAAGATCAGTTCGGAGTCCAAGTCAAAGAGGGCGGATACGCACCTTGCCGTCCATACTCAAACTCGCAAGGGTCCGCTTGGAGTGCTTGCCGTGACCTGGACCCTGGACATTGTGACCGACATCGCTTCCAAGCTTTGCATCCTGAGATATTCAGCAGGGAATCCTTTGTCTCGCAGCCCGTAGCTATCACTGAACCCGACCACAGGACGATCCAACTGCACCACCAGCGCCCGCCTTCAAAGTCCGAACGACATACCTTCTGCTCAAACTTGATGCTGGAGTCCATATTGGCCAATTTGGGGTCAACTTCTTTACGGTGCTTTTCATATCCCTTCCCGTACTGTCCCTCCTCTGCACGAGCAATGGGGGTCTTGTCGACATAGCCTCGAGCAAGCGGTGCGAGCTTTGGGGTCACTGTGCGAGCGAGGGCCTGACGCGCCTTGAAAGCAGTTCGGATGGCGCTGGACATGATCTTGGAGTGGCGGGTGGGTAAGGCTGGGGCAATATATTATCTGATATGAGAGGTAGCGGCTTCTCTTTTGAGCGAGAATTAGCTCCCCCTTCGCTGGCTGCTAGCGTTGAAACTCCGTGGATAACGTAAACGATGGGTTGCATCCGATATCGGTCCGGAGTCCGGAGCGATAATTGGGCTAAGGAATGAGTAGTTGGGAACTGAAGCAGACTTTGCCCAATCGCCATCAAAGTATCACCCGGAATACGATCGACAGACTAGGGGTAGAGGTGTAGGAGTTGATGAGGCTCTGGCAAATTTCTCCCACCAGAGGATTAAGATTTGCCAATTTTGGAATAAAGAAGAGCCGATGGTCTGGGTTCTAGCAAACCCCGAAGTAAGTCCAGTGTCCCACTGCATATCGGCAAACTAAGGCAGCGAGGATGAAGCACGGTGCTGTACGAGTAATCTACGCGTCCAATGATTGAGATCCCGGAGTGCTGCCGGACCGCCGGTCGAGGTCTCACATGGTCTCAAAGGCACGGACCGAGACCGATCGCGTATCGGACGCGACTGCCGTCGTGTGAGAGCTATGAGCTGACAAATCAATAGGTTAGCCAGATCTCGACATGCACATGCAGCCACAGTTGGTGAGAGCCGAAATCATGCCCGTCCACAGGAGAAGACGATGGCCGCTGCGGTCTGGACATGGTGCCTTTCGCTGCGGACTGACGTCAGATCCAGGTCCCATGCCCGATCTGAGACATGAAACGCGGAGGAGAATGGCGCCATTCGCGGGGTACGAGGGATTGAATGTCAGGTGTCGAGAGACATTGCCACGCTTCCTCCCACCCTCAGCTGACTCAACTACGACTCATTCCAATTCCGTCTCACGCTAATACCAGCCGCTTTCTCACCTCAGACCTCGGTCCCCCCGTGTTTGTCTCCGCTCAAACAGTTGAGCCTTTCAGCGCTAAGGGCGGACCGAATGGGCCAGGCCCGCAGGGCGCATCACTAAAACCGCCCGGTTCTCTCTCTCATCCTCTTTCCATCCTCCTCTTATCTCTCATCTGGAATACAACCAGGTAATTCAGCCTTTGAAGAAATATCGGTAAGCCTTCAGCCGCTTTGTGAATAGTGTAACGCTCATCCCTGCAGTAACTTATACTCCAATATCGATGCCATCCAGATCGTCCAAAGCGTCAAGCCGGGTCGCCACCATGAGCGCCCCGTTCCCTCCCGTCGTCTTCCCCGTCGGCGGCTTCATCTCTCCTCCTGCCCATCGATCAGATGCGTCAGAGGATGAAGCCACTTCTTCCGACTCCCCATTCTTCACAACGGACGAGTTGGAACTTACCCCTCCCAAACTCAATCAGGCCGCCGAGGACGCCTACCAGGCCGACGAGGATACAGCCGGTTTCCCCGGTCCGCATGCCTACCAAACCATCGTCTACGAGTACCTCAAAGGTCTATCACCCAAGAAGCGTGAGAAGGCGCTGTTGAACGTAGTCATGTACTCTTCGGTCATGTACGTTCTCAACAATCCGAAAGACACCGGCTATCGAACTGCCCAATTCCGATTTTGGGCAAAGAAGATGTTCTGCTTGACGGAATATGCTGGGGATTGGGTGTTGACGCATGATGGCAAGCCCGTGGCGTGTAGGGAGCAGATGCACGGGGTGCTGAAGCACTGTCATGCCATTGCGGGGCATGGAGGACGGGACAAGACTAGTGCAGAGGTATGTCGTACCGCAGATCTAGGCTGACTTGCTACAGGTCCGCAAGTTCTACTCCTGGATCCCTAAAGAGATTGTCGCCAAGTTTGTTCAAGTCTGTCCATCCTGTAAATCGAAGCGCACCCTCTCGTCTGCCGCTCTGGGCATCATGACGGGTTCACAGACGTTCTTCTGGTAAGTATGCCGGTGCCTATTGTGATATGGGCGAGGCTGACCAAGACAGCAACCTCCAAAACACCGAGCAAAAACTCGCTCAGGGCAAAGCTGTCTCACTTGCCCAGGCCCGAGCACATGCTCAGTCAGTCATCTACTCCCGGAACCACGGTGGCGGGGGTAAACCGTTGGCCCCGATCGGTCATGGTCGGATCCATAACGTCGGGTCATCCCATCTCCCTCCCCAGAACGCCATCAACTACAATCAAGTGACGCACTACGCTCCCCACTCCACTTCCACCTATCAGCCGCCCCACTTCCACGATGGAGCCTTTGGTCAGGCCGACTTTTTCCATCCCCCTCACCACACCATGCAACCCCCAACATTCACCCGGTCCGTCTCGTTCGATGCCGATTCCTCGCACCACTACCAACCCCAGATGCCCGATATGCGCCGGGTTAGCGCCCCGGCCTTCATTCCCTATCCTGCTGAATCGTCATACAATGCTCGAGGCCAGTGGCCACACCCCCCACCCGAGCATCAACAGGCCAGCGCGTCGTCATCGTACCTCCCCATGGCCCAAATGCACATTGGGCCCCATGACGCCGAATTCGACACGCTGGGTGATGTCCGGGAGGCATGCGGCAGCTCAGCCAAGCAAAGCCTCGAGGAAGAATTCTACGGAACTCCCTCTCAGAACTTTGCAAATCTGCATATTGACCCCAGTCTGACCGACTACTCCTATCACGCTCCCACTATCCGCGAGTATGAGCCCATCTACGACTCACGCCTCCTCCATGTCCCAAGTGGGGGCGCGAGCGGGTCACACATGCCGCAATATACCGGCAGCTCTATGCACACGGCCGATACCAGCTCCCAGCCTTTCGATCCCAAAGACCTGTACGAGTTCTCGACCTTTGATGGCGATCACGATAGCCCATTGTCGGTGAATGAGCTGGACTTTGCCGAGCTCTCCACTGGCGATGCACCTGCCGCGGAGCAGCATGAGTCATTACCCTTTGAGCTTCGGGAAGCGCTGAATGAGTACGCAAACCAGGAGATGTTGGCGGCGGGCCCATATGCGTAGGACCAATGGCGGAACAGGCAGGGAAACAGGAGGAGATGGAGTGATGTCGTTGGGCATCAGTGGGGGGCAGGGCCGTGGGAGTTGTGTAGTCGCTGTCCTGGTCCATTGTGAATGATTGTAAATTGTCTCCCTGTAAGATGTATCGTCCTCGGAAACGTCAAATCAGTGGTCAGCCAAGACCTCTCGCCATTACACTGAGCTGTCTGCATAAAGTAATGACAGCTAAAATGACCGAACCACTGCTTACACACGTACTCCGTACCCACACGCCTCGTTCATCATCTTGGTGGTCCACCCCTTCCCCCTCCGCCACGTCCACCCCTCCCGCCCCTTTCTCCTCCCCTGTCACCGCCAAATCCGCCTCTCCCACCTCTATCTCCACCTCCGCCTCCTCGTCCACCTCGAGTTGGGGGACCTCCTCGACCACCGCGAGCATTGTTCTGGCCTCTACCACCTGACATGTCAGCTTGACCCTTTCTCGCTATCGAAAAGGACATACCCCTTGCACCACCCCTTGACCTAATCTGCGCCCGCTGCTTCTCTTGCTCTTCTGCCGCCTGATCCAATATCGCATCTGCTATTCTGAAGTATTTGATCTGGACATTAGCTACAGCTACAGCGACATCTTGGGCAACTTACGATATTCCCCTTGATGAACATCTCCTTCATCTTCCAAAATCGCTCGCCGTCCGCACTGGTCTGATACACTTCTCGTAGTGTCACATTCATGAAATTGTCGCATTCCACTAGGTGGCCGTTGAAGGTTACGCCATTCTTCAGCTCGACCAGCTGTAGCGATCAGCGATGCTCTCCAAGACGAAGGACAAGGGACGTACCATTGGTTTGCCCTGCGCTGCCGTGAGGAGCGTTAATGGCAGCTAAAGAGTGAGCTTTGTGCGTATTTCCAAGGGGGCTAGGGTGTGCTTACCATGTTTGACTGTGTGTGTGAGGGATGTCAATCAACAGCTTGCTGAACTGGCTCTGGCTGGTCACAAGTGGCGGACTGATAAGCTTCGCTTGAAGTCCACGTCACACCCCTTGTCACACGCGACTTGCTTGTTTTGACGCGCAGAATGCGCACCCAGTGAACACACTGATATACTGGTCAGGCAGCTGCTCTATATCTACTGAAGGAAACACCCACCACCACTGTAGAAACGCACGATTGAGCGGAATTCCGGGCTCGTGCCTTCTTTCAACACGCAAAACCAAGGCATATCGAGCAAAATGAGCCCCCAGAGAAGATAGCCCAACCGATACCTTACCTCTCGGCCACAGGCTGCCTGTCCAGCCATGTCGACCGCAACTCCTCGACCACCACCTAGGCCAGGTACATCTACATCACTGCCTGCGCCCTCTCCATCACGCTCAAACCCATTCGCCAGGCCTGCATTACCTAAAGCTGCCAGTACATTCTCGCGGACATGTCTTTTACCGACTATGCCGAGTCCAGTTAAGGCTGCGGTCGGCGGTATCGAGGGAACACCGTCTGGAAGGGTGGCCGATGGAGCGTCAGTAGGATCAGCGGGGAAGGGACGGAGTGCATGGAGGATGTTATGGCGGGGAGGGCTGGAAATTGGTCCGGAGGGATTCAGACTTGAGGGTGAGTTGAATCACAGCCTGCGCGCCATCTCTGGATCTCTTAGCTTCAGAACGTTGTCTAGTGTCACTGTAATACCTCAGTGCTGATGATTAGGTATAACATTTTTCGCACTGCTAAATTTCCCTTCAACACCCACTCATCCCATCGCCAACCCATTCGACGTCCCCATCTCGACCCCCTCTCACTTGCCCAACCCCACCTCTTCCCAATCGCCCTTCTCCCTTCCATCAGCCGATACGGACATCTGCCTGTCTCTCGAATCCATGCGCGGGAGAAAATACCTGCAGATATGCGGTATGACCGATTTAGCCGACACGGATATTCTCGAAGGCAGCGATGAGGGCGGTGGAGTCCAAATGGCCATTTCGCCCACATCACTCCTAGTGTCATACTTCACTGGTCTACTCTGTCGGGACTCTACTCTGTCTCCAAGCGGCAGGACAAGAAAAGCAATCATAATCGGGTTAGGCGATGACGATTCGCCCCAGAATACCCTGTTGGTGTACGGTCAACTCCAACCGCAATCTACCACACTCCGGTTGCTCGTTTCGCGCCGAAGACCACCACCGCCCCCTCCCTCCGAAGTAAAGGTACGCCCAGGCGAACCTCTCCCTCGTATCCCATTATTCTTCCCTGCGAACGCGAGGAAGCCACTACCTTTTCCCAACCGATCGAATTTGGGTAAATCCCGCTCGTTCTCACGGACCAGTAGCGTCTCTTCGATATATGCTCCGCCTTTGTCCGCTGTGGGGGCAGTGGAGATGAAGCCGCCTGCGATGGCGGGCGTCGCAGGCCAGGCTCATGCGCCAGTCAGCGGGAGGACACCGGGGCGGCGAGGGGAGAAGAGGCCCAGGAAGGAAGCGGATGATGAAGACCGGAGAAGAAAGTCTGGCAAAGTCGTCATGATCAAGGAAGAGCATGTCGAGGTCAAAGTTGAGGATGGCGGGTTGGGTGAGAGTCAGGATGTAATCAGTGTTAAGGCGGACGAGGATATATTTGGGAAGCGACCCTCGAATATCGAGGGCGTACATCCGTCCTCGGATGCGGCTGGGGCCGGGGAGTCATCCACCAGCGGCAAGAAACGCGCTCGTGTCCCTCAGCAAGTCTTGGATAACAAAGCTGTAAGTTGTTGAGTTAAGGATGGGGATGTGCTAATCCGATAGTTGATTCGAAAACAAGCGATGGTCCTGATGGAATCTCGGGGATATCCAAGGGACCACGAGCAGTTCAAAGATGTCTTTGCAATGACGACCAAAGGGGTTTACTTTGTCTTTGTAAGTCTACATAATCCCTAACTGGACTACTGCTGACTCGCAGCGTGATCTATTGCTCGACGCACCGCTCGACAAAATTATCATACAGAGCTACGTTGCGCGGCATTTGGACATGTACCTTCCCCCGACGCGGCCGGAGGCGAGCAGCGAGGCAAGCGGTGAAGGCGAAGATACGGCGGTGGACGTTGATGACGAAACGCTCGTCTCGATCAAGGATGAGGTTGTCATCAAGGAGGAAGAGGAGCGATTGTTCGGCGATGAAGATGACGAGAGAGCGGATATGCTGGATGTCTTGCCTGTCGGTGTCTTAGATTCGGACGAGGGATCGCGGAGGAGCTCGATGTCTCGATCTAGGAGCATGGGCGTTCTTGAAGAGGAAGATGAGGAGTGATGGGCGGGTAATTTGTAGCTATAGATCTGTATATACTAGGTTGTTGAACTGTCGACGTTGCATCTTCACCGTCTGTTGCTTCTCGTCACACTGCACATGCTCTATTCCGTTGCATACTTTACTCTACTTTACTATTGCCTCCTACTCCAATCCACTAAGCCTCAATGTCCTGGGTCAGGACCGAGCGGTACCGGACCGAGTTATCCTCGACGGCCTTGATGGCCTTGGCGGCATCCTTCATGGGCATGACGGTGACCCACGGCTTGATGTTCTTGTCCGCAGCAAGCTGGAGCATGCGCCTGAGTTCCTCGTTGTTGCCGAGGTGGCTACTGCTGAGGCTGACAGCATTGTCGCTGAGGGTCTGCGAACGGACGTTCGATAGGCCTTCCTCGGGCATACCCACAAAGACACACTTCTTCTCAATGTCAAGACATGAGAGCAGCTCGTCGAGCGGTAGGGAAGAGGATGAGGCGGTGATGATGATGAGATCAAGAGATCGTTTGAGGTCCTTCTCGAATCCCTTGGTAGTGGCGACGAAGTTCTTCGCTCCCATTTTAAGGGCATCCTCCTTCTTGGCGTCGGAACGGGAGAAGACGGTCACTTCTGCGCCGAGGGCGGCACCGAATAGGACGGCATAGTGGCCCCTGTCAAGTCAGCTTGTGCCGGCGCGACGCACGATAAAACTCACAATCCACCTAGACCGACGATACCGACTTTCTTACCGGGGCCCATACCGTTACGAACCAAAGGCGAGAAGGTGGTAATACCCGCGCACATCCTACTTCGTCAGTCGTAGCCCTATTATCATATTCGTTGAGTAAATACTCACATGGACGCAGCATCGGTCGAGGCGAGGCCATCAGGGATGGGGAACACGAATAGCTCCTGTGCCCGGACGTGGGTAGAGTAACCACCCTGGTGGTCCTTGTTATCGTACCACTGGGTGTTGTAGCCGTGGACAGGCTGCACACAGTAGTTTTCTGACCCGTCAGCTGATTACACGCAATACCAATTCAGTTCACTCACCAAGGTTGGTCTTGCAGGCCTTGCACTTGCCACACGATCCGACCTGGGCTCCAACACCGACGCGCTGGCCGACCTTGAATTCCTTGACGGCCTTGCCTACTTCTACAACTTTCCCAATGACCTCGTGGCCCGTGACGACGAACTCGGGTGTCGCCCAGGGTCCCCAACCGCCAGAGATGGTGTGGTGGTCCTAGACAATCAGCATTTTAGTCCCTTCAACGGACGATCATAGCTTACAGATCCGCAAACACCGCAGCACTCAACAGCGACGGTCACTCGGTCATCCTCAAGAGGCTCAAGCTCGTACTTGTGCAATTTGAAGTTCTGGGGGAGTCAGTTAGAGCCCAGCCTAGAAGCTCAAGCAGCGCGGAAGACGCACGAGGTAGTCTTTGGGGTCAAAGACGGCGTATCCTGATTCTGTCAATTTTGCTCATTCTCGCAGGACCCAGGCTCTGACTTACCGGTAGCGTGTGTGATGGTCATTTTGGATGTAAGGTGTTGTGAATGAGGATGAGTGTGACAAGAGGAAAAGTTGGAGCATTCCACTTGGCTCGTCATCGGCAGGACTGATGCACCGGGCCGACGGAACGAACCGGCCCGAGGCGGCCTCCACCACGTGCCGGTGGAGGCGGCCATCGCCGCTGTTTAGCCAGGTTCTGACCAGGTTAGGTACTCCATATACAGTAGATGGTCCAGCTGGGTGTCACAGCAGTGAGATAGCGAGGTAGTACGTGAATGTATGGCTCAAAACTCCAAGTATGCAAGGTAATTCCTCCTGTCCTGCATGATTCCTTCCCCGCACCCAACCTACTCACTGCCCCGTCTAATCATCATCACTATCGCTATCCTCATTTATAGCCCGACCCTTCCTCGGTCCATCTTCATCGCTACTCGACTCATACTCGCTCCCGTCCTCTTCACCCTCACTGTCTTCCCCATCTTGTCCATGTACAGCACTCGGCCTGACTTTCCCACCCTTCATCAGCGCCATTTGACCCGCAAGACTATCCTCATCCGGCTCTGAAATATCATCGCCGCCTTCTTCATCAGACATATCGTCCTCTGGCACTTCCTCTACTTTCAGCATGATGGGCAGGGCGACGTCATTCGCCACAAACGTGTCGGAAACGGCGTGAAGGACGAAGGAGTATAGGTTGGCTTGCGGAGGAGCGGGGAACGTTAGGCTGAATTGCCGGCCTTCGGTAGAGTTCGATGAGGATAAAGGAATATCGGTTATTCTGATTGGGGGAACGATGACTTTGTTTAGTTTGGAATCGCCAAGAAGGACTGAGAAGTGGGGTTTTCGCAGCTACATCATCAGTTTGAGCTCGCTCAACTATCAAGCTGCTCGGAACTTACCTGAGGCCACAATGGGGCATGAGCATATCCATTCTTCTCCCACTTCTTGTCCTTCTCACTCGTCGCGTCCGATGTCGCGCCAGTGATTTTCGACTTTAAGACCTCCACCTTCTCTTTGACATCAGAGACCACCGCGTCTTTCCCTTGCTCCTGAACATCCTTCTCGTCCTCTCCCTTGCCGTCACTTGCAGGTACATCCCCGTTCGTCACTGCCAGCTTGGTCGGTAGACGCTTGACAGAAGCCAATGAGGGATAAATATATCGGACGCGGAAATTGAGATTGACAATAGATGATGGCGAAACCACCTTTTCGCCCTCAACTGAGACGTCAGACCCTTTCCATTTGAGTCTTGCATGTTTGACTCACCCTTAAAATGCGCATCGACAATCTCAAATCTTGGCCAGTGCTCCGCAACCTTCTTCGCCTCGGTAAGATCTGAATCACTCGCCACGTCGGCCTTGGAGAATCGCTCAATCCACCGCTTGCCCTCCGCAGCTTTTGTATATTGGAGCTCTTCGGCCTTGTCGAGGGATACACCGGGGAGCTGGGCCAATGGAGACGCGCCATCTGGAACGGCTTGGACGAGGGCAGATTGGAGGCGGAGAGTCAGAAGCGATGTGCCGAGCCATCCTTGCGCGAGCGCAATGTTGGAGATGGCAGTAAGGAGAGGCTGGACAGCGAGGAGGATAGCGTGTTGTTCTAAAGCGTAAGTCCTATTCCGTGACGGCTCCACACAAACTCACCCTCTTTCAATTCTCGCTCGTCAAACTCCCATCGAAGCAGGTGTCCCCAGATCAACACCCTCGCCCGACGCTGCGCGGCACTGGTAACGACGACCTTGTTTTCCGGCCTGATAGTGACGCTCTCGCCCAGACCCAACGCAGCTCGACGCTCATTTAGTGTCTCTTCCAATTCCTCTATCCGCCCGTGAGTTTCCTTCCGCTCCTTCTTCGATACCTTCCCCTTGCCTTTTGTTGCGAGATTAAGGATAGTCTGGAATTCGAGGGCCCCAGCTAGGATAGTGATGAGGTTGAGGAAGTCGGTGTCCTCGCGGAGATTGTGGAAGAAGTATTCAGCAGAGGTGTTGAGGATATTATCCCGAGTTGTGCGTTGTTGACGGAACCACCATCGTCCCTGACCCTCAGCAAGATTTCCAGATTTCACAAGTGCCCGAACTCACAACGATGAATGGAATCCCTACACCGAGGACCAAGCCGTACGCGCCCAATACCCAGATACTGTTCTTCCCTTCGACGACCCATTGAGGAATAGCAATCTTGTCTTCCCGCTGTTGGGGTCCGTCCGGATTACCATATTTCGCCAAGTTGTCCCTGATCGCCTCGTCCGTGAGCGACTTGTACGCCTTGGTGAGTTCAACGAATTTGCCTTCAATTTCTTCGATAGTCTGGTTAGGTCCAACCTTTATCTTATCGGGGTGGCTAACTTGTCAGATAGCAAAGGGGTTGTGACGTACTATTGCAAGGACAATTTCTTGTAGTGTTTCTTAATTCCCTTCTCATCGGTACTACTCTTCAAACCCAAAATTTCGAATGGATCATATATCGATTGACCAGGCACAGGCGGTGCACTCGCTATGGCGTAAAGCAAATACGCCAGGGCAAGCCAGCCCAGTAAGAGGGGTACGATTCGACGCGAGAATCGTTTCGTCCGAGCGGACTGTTTTTTGCCCTGTAGTGCCGCACGCGAAGTCTGACACTCTGAGCATGAACATAGTGGCTGGAGTGTATCTGTTTATTAGCTCTGAGGTGGGCGGATGTGCATACCCTTCTTTTCTGGCCTGAAGATGATCCAGGTGGAAGGGATGAGGGTGACGACGAGGAATGTTACGCCAAAGTAGCTCGCGAGGGAGCCTGAATCGTCGTATGATATCCCGGGTGCCATTTTGGGGCTGTGTCGGGGCCCGTGAGCTGTACCGAGAGATCGGAAGGACGCGTCTAGGAGTGGGTGATGGATACAAAGGAGGAATGGCCATGGGGATCTTTTGGTGCATGGTGGAATGGGGATATATGGGAGTCACAATTAAGGTTCTGCATCTCCCTCCCTTCACCTTTCCGGAACCAATCAACCTCGACCATACAAAAACCCTCCTTACACTACACCCAACCACTCTGACAAACACTCAGCTACTATGATCCGCCCAGGACTCGCCCTACAACTCACACGCGCCGTGCCCCGCAGATTCGCTTCAACAGCAGCTGCAGGCGAAAATGAATTCGTCGCCAAGCGTTTGGCAATGAAGGAGCACGCCGTTCGTGCGTTTACCGTTTCTACCCCGGGCCGCCTTGGACTCAGTGGGGTAATAGCTGATGTTTAGATACCACCGACCTGTGGAAGAAGATCAGCTTCTTCGTTTGCATTCCCGGAATCGCAGTTTGCGCTCTGTGGACATACAAGGCTGAAATGGCACACAAGGCGCACGCTGCGTGAGTCTACCGGATCACAAGCGGGTAATCCGAACGCAGGCTGACGGGAAAGGCACGCCGGCAACCATGCCGGTGGTGGTGACCACGGAGAGGATGCGTCGGACGAGTCTGCCGAGCACGACGGCAGGAAAGTTTACTCTTACATGAACATCCGAAACAAGGTGAGTTATTATGTTACCCGTGAGATGACTTTGGCATTGGACTGCAGCTGACTTCACAGCCATTCCCGTAAGTCATTCTTGTCCCAGACCTCTTCCCCTATCGTGCCTCAATCCTCCGCTCCGGATGACCTGAGGTCGTAGTCTGATCTTGGGAATTTTGCCCCGGCTATTGTCTACCGGCTAACGAAACAGCTGGGGAATGCAGACCCTCTTCTTCAACCCCGAGATCAACATCCCTGCGGCTGAGCAGTAATTATCTGGTTGTGAAGGGCTCAGGGACAGTGAGAGGGGAGTGGAAAGCGGGGAAGGGGATTATAGGCGATATGCAACCCATGTCGCCTTGACCAGCTTGAGCTTTACGATATACATTTCGCTTCATCCTAACTCCCAACTGACAAGTCGCAACGCAACTCATGCCCAATCCCCAAATATCAAACCCGCAAACGCCTCAAACTCGCCCATAGCCAACAAAGTCTCAACGCCGGCATCCGGTACTCCATCCCACACGCCCTTGCCCCATCGACTAAAGGCAGGCAAACATTCCGCTAGTCGCCGCGTGCGGCCATCATCTTCCTGCTCGTCCTCCTGACCTCGGTACATTCCAAATCTTGTGTCTATTCGCAGGAAAAAGAGCTCGTCAGAGAGCGTAGCGATGAGCTTGCGAAGCATGGTGCTGACTCCGCCCTGGATCAGGTAAGCGGCGTCGGGTGAGGCGAGGTGTAGGCGGGTCTGCAAGAGCAGGCGTTGGAGGTGCGGGGTAGGAGGGGAGGAGGGAAGCGGACATGTAGTAGAAGAGCTGGTATTGGGCAGGGGGAAAGAAGGAAGGAGGTGTGGTGTGAAGCTATGAAGTCAGCATGTTCAGTGTTTAGAACTAAAAGCATGACTCACTCAAATTGACCGCCCGTCTCCTCGTCATGATCCACGTATCGCCTGATATCTTTGATACAGCCTTCCCAATCACTGAGTGATAGATCCCGCTTGAGTCCCATGCTGCTTCGGTCAGTGTCCATTGTTCTGTTTGATGTACTGTACTTACGGCCCTATTACATTCTCCACACCCGCCTCCACCCGACTCGCTACAACCCTCCAACCCTCATGTAGGATCCACCAGCTATACGTGAGGTACATCCTCTCCGCATCAGCCTTTTCGACTTCCTCCGCCTCCTTCCGTTCTTGTTCCATGAAGCGGGCCAACTCTTCCTCTTCCTCTGGGTCCACGCGCGAGCGACCAGACCATGGTAGCCGTCTACTGACAAAGCCAGGAAGAATAGCCAGCGGGTTAGGCAGCAAAGACGCCGACTCAGCAATAAGCCCCGACAGGCCTGTAGAGTCTTTCGTAGGGAACCAGGATGATTGCTTTGATGGAGCTGGAAGTGCGGCAACGGGCGGAAGGGATGATTTGACATCGGCAAGATAACGTTCTCGTGCCAGAGTGGAGAGTTGCGACGTAGTCAAGACGTATAATAAGGGCAAGAGATAGGCGGTAGTGATGGCTCGAGTAATACCTAAAATTTGATCAGTTATGATCTCTTCATGAGTGATATTGGCCTCACTTTGCACTTTGAGATCTCGCCATAATTCCTTCTTGCTCTTATTGCTCAGGGCATCCAAGCCTGTTGGGGATGCAGCCCGGTGGCGCGGAGGCGAGGGGGATGAGTGGAATTGAGAGCTTGTCATCATGTCTGACGGTGGCGATTCGGACGAGGTGGACAGATCAGTCGGCGGAAGAGAGATGGGCTGAGAAGTGGCAGAAGACATCTACACATCAGCACCACCTCTAGCAGGAAGGACCGCAGAGAAGATCACTCACCCCGTCATCCGTCTCCGTCATGACTGATTCTGGGCCCATACCGCCCTCACCCCTGAACTCGCTGGCCCAGCTCTCCGACACACCAGCCCCACTCCCCGCTGAAGAGCTCCGACGCCGCCTCTCCGCCTCGTCCGCTTCACTAGTGGCGATGTCGGGTACAGACGACTCCAATACGCCCTCCGATTCATTCTCCGCGCTGACGTTGCTGATTTGGCTGCTGGCAGGGTTGGAGAGGCCTTGTAGGGCTTGACTTGTGAGTTCTACAGGATAGGCGGCGTCTAATTGGGGCGATAGGGTAGGAAGGAGGGCGTAGAGCGTGAATGATAAGGTGGAGAGCAGGGTGGTAAAGTGCGATTTCAACCTGTAAATTACCGTCAGCGACTTTTCCCAGGCAGACAAAGAACTCAGTAAAGAAGAATGTTATAGACACATACAGATCTTTGTCCTTCCGTTCTCTCAATGCACGTATCCTCGCCTCTTTCATCCGGTCAAGAGCATACGTCGAAATCAGGTAGAAAGTCCCAGCTACTCCGAAGAAATAGGTCAATCGGCGAAATCTTCGCGCCCAAGGTGTCTGGTTTGGCGCTACCATGGCTGCCGTGCTTGTCAGTGGTCTGGATAATCCTCACAAGGTGTTAGATAGAGGTATGCGAGGAGTAGAGAGACGATCTGTGGTGGTTGCTTAAGCTTGCGGGTTTTTATATAGCCGAGTTCACGTGACTTTCTGGCTCGGCCGATCGAAATTTGACCCATGCGATTGTATACTCTGTACAACAGCTTCTATCTGAGTGTGTAGAACCTCGCACCTCTTTTTCGACTTCAAGACCTCCGTAATATACTCCCTGCCCGAAAAAAACATACCCAAAATGGCCGATTACAAGATCACGACGGCAACCGAGGCCGACATCGTGCGTGATACCCACCTCTTCATCATTTCCCATCATGTTTACCGCTCTTACTCGGACACAGGCTGATCACAAAGCCTGACCTTCACCGGATGATTGTGGATCTGGCGATATATGAGAAAGAGCCAGACGCAGTCACTGCTACGCCTGAAATGATGGCTGAGAATGTCTTCAAGAAGGGGTATGCGGGTGTGTTCATCGCTCGGGTTGAAGGTGGGGATGAGGATGGGAAAGCTGTAGGATTCGCTCTAGTACGTTGGTTCCATGAGTCGGGCGGCATCAGCTCTGGCTGGAACTCCTAGCTGATGTCATTAGTACTTCTACACCTACTCGACATGGCTCGGTGTTCCCGGTATCTACGTAAGTCTTCCCCTTCGCTGTCTTTCTATCGCCAGATATCAGTATCAATGGCTGATCATCAGCTGGAAGACTTGTTTGTGGACGAGAAGCACCGCGCAAAAGGTCTGGGTAAACGGCTGTTTGGCGAACTTGGGAAATTGGCCAAAGAGAAGAATTGCGGAAGAGTGGAATGGCGCGTGCTCAAGGTGAGTCTTCCAGGTCTGATCTCTCAGTCTCTGCCAGTCCGGGATCAGCCTTCATCAGACCTGTAGTCTACATATCTCGAGATGGCTCTTAGTCCCATTTCCAACGCTCCGATATCCAGCTCCCAGCCAGAGGCTGACGACACAGTGGAACCAACCCAGTATCGACTTCTACGAAAAATGTCTAAAAGCAGAACCGCAAGTCGAGTGGGAGATGATGCGTGTAGAGGGTAAAGAGGGGATGGACAGACTGGCAGCTATGAGGAAATAGGCTGTGGCGAGCTGTGAGTCGATCAATTTGTAGCCTAGGCGGAAATAGGTACCCTTTTTGTAGATTTTCGGTGAGTTGTCTTTTGCATTTATTCTGTGCTCCTATCTGATCATCGTACTAGCATGACCGTGATAGCTGCTGGTAATGCAGCATCTATGGCCATCTTGAAGCTTGAGGTTTTCCTTGAGCTTCAGCCAGACCATGACGCACCTACCTGAAACAGCTGGAATTTCCCAAAGTGGTAAGAATAGCGCGACTCTCTTTCCTTGGGCCAAGTGAGTACTTGAGTAAGACAAGACGGCAAGGGGCAAGGGATGTCTCAGAGGAATGCCGCAGAATGGTGCCTGGTTCATAAGACACAGCTTCAAACGTTTGAATGAGGATTGTGTATCCTACCCGCCATCGCTTGGAAATCTAGATTGTGACGATAGCCAGCGATAAAGATCTCGTTCTGATATTTCCTCTCTTAACTCTTTTCCTACATCTATCTTTTCCTCTTCTCTCTCTCTCTCTACTTCATCCGTCCTCTTTCCTTTTACTTTGACTCCTCCTCCCCTCTCCCTCTCCGCCCGGTATGTCCTACCCACCCAATGCATACCTCGGCCCCTCCGCTCAAATCATTCCTACCGACACACCCACAACTACGGTCTCTTCCCCACCGAGCACGACGGAACTCCAGCACATCCTCGCCACCGCACCTCTCGACCAGCATGCCGGATCTCCCTCGATCTCTCCCACCGCCCAACCTACAGCCAGGGACATGCAAACGCATCAACTACACGCCCGAATCCAGAAACTGCGAAATTCACCCTTCGAGCCTTCGCCACTGGCATCGCTGGTGCAGACTTCGGATGGAGCCGCAGGGGAACTGTCTCGAGGCGGGAGTCAAGATCAACAGGTAACCTTCGAAGAGGCAGAATGCGAAGGCATGCGAGGGTTGGACGGAGAGGGATCACTTGAGGCTGAGGTTGAGGATGATGAGTGGATCGAGTGAGTCTTCCTCTGATATAAATATTGCATCTTGACTGAACCTGCAGCGAGGCCTTACCGGACTCGGCAATGTCCGAGGACAACGCCACCTACGTCGATCTACCCCTTACCGAATACCCTCCCCGACGCGGGTCACCGACATTGCGAACTATCAGACTTCGTATCAGACCTGCCCCCAGCCCACCCTCATCAGCCGCTCATCCTCCACGCCCTTTCATCTCACCGGGATCAAACCGTACGAAGATCATCATCCGTCGTCCATTCGGCGCCAACAGCCCGAAATCATCATCGTCGCCACCCGCAGAGATGGACTCGGAAGGCGATACCGAGATGGGATCCGATGATGACCAGTCTACTCCTCGTCGGCTGCCTACGCCCCTGTCCGTCTCCCTTAAGCTGCGGGACCGATCACACAAGGCGGAGCGGCGGGCGAGGGGGTCTCTCACTATCGGCGGGAGAATCAAGTGGTATGATGAGACCAACGCGAGGCTGTCTGCGATATTGAGGGCATGGGAGGAGGGGCTTATGAGTCGGTGGGATCCGCTCGAGGCGTATCGGATCATGGAGAGGCCACTGCCTGCACTTGGCTCTCCCCCTGAATTCTGCACGTCGACTTGGGAATCCTCCGCAAAAGGCGATAGTCCGTCTTCTCATCAAGGCAATAAGGCGTACAAGCGACTCAGGTATAGCCCAGAGGCGGCCAGGAGGGAGATGGAGGGGATAGGCACTGATGGCGGAAAGAGAAAAAAGGGCAGAAACTACCTGCTGGAGATGGATAGCGTGCCGATGACTCGGTGAGTCTAAAGAATCAGTCTGCCGATGGAGTGTATGAGCTGATAGTCAGGATGCCATCCCCAGAATTCGGTCTGATGGACTTTGGGGGCGCCAGCGGTGCCTCGGATGACTTCCATGACGGATCCCAGTTCTTCAAAGAGGCGCACGGCATCCCTACTTCGACCACCTCGCTCAGTGCAATCAGTGAAGAGATTTTCCCCATCGCGATTCCTGTTGGTACTCCCACCATCAGTGCCCGTCGACTTGACGATCCGTTCAACATCGGCCGGAACACTTCCCCTCGCTCAACGTCGGACAGCGGGCCATCATCCGTGACTGCCGTCCGCTACTCTGTCGGCCCTCGCAACGGTCGACGGACCATTTCTCCCCTCGAGCTGAACCGTCCACTATCACCTGAAACACCACAGCGGCTCCAGAGCCATTTCTCGCCGCCGTCCCCGATCGAGGCGGACATACCGCCTTGGGAGATCGCCCATATCGAGCACAATGACAATCACTCTGTCCCGCCCAGTCCGACCGGACCCGAGATACAGCCCTCGGGATACCTCGGACTGGATCTTGGTGACTCGTACGGCGATGTCGAAATGCCAGACGGGACCTTCACCCCTCGGCACCACGACGAGTTGATTGAAGAATCCCAGCAACAGCAACTCTGCGCCGCCATCGAAGTGCTTGCGGCTCAGCATCCTAGTCGATCGTTCGGCACGGACTGGACTCCACCAATGCGGGAGTCTGGGATTGATGACACGCCCAACTCGGTCGCAGACGAGCTCATCACTACGCCAGAGCTAGACATAACGGATCTACCTGCTAGCTCGATGGCAAGTGAACTCGAAACATCACCCGGAGAGGAGCCGGATGCTGAGGAAATGCCTCGGCCGAGACTTGACAAAGGGAAGGGGAGAGCTAGGCCGGATGACTATCCAATCGGGGACAGAGAGCCGTCGCTGTACGTCAGCACTGACGGTGCGTCCCGGCCCAGGTATAGTGAGCCGAAGACTCAGAGGAGGACGGCAGAGGAGGATGGGGAGGCGATGCTGGATTCGTTAGTCATGGAGGTGTCAAGGTTGGAGGCGCAGCAGCTGGAGCTTGACAAGGAGGAGAGGCATTATGAAGATCCTGAAGTCGTCATGCTGGAGAGGCGCATTGAATATGTGAGTCCTTGTGCTAGGCAACGCTGACAAGTAGCTCAATCGCCAAATCAGTCAAATCAGTCAGAGCTTCGGCTTTCCCGACCAATCGAATATGTCTCCTACCGGCGCGGACCAAATCGACTCGGACGAGGACCTCGCTATTCGCCTCCAGCTGGAATACGAGCGTGAAGACGCCATATACGATGAGGGTCAGCGGCCCTTGATGTCTATTCAGAGACCAAGACCGATTGGCGGTGTGCGGATGACACGATATCGGACCGAACCCCCTCGTCCATTCATAAGGCCCATCGACACCCACGTCGACGACGCTATACCTCGGCTCGCTCGCCGCCTCTTGACTTTCGGGTCTGACGAGGGGACCGAGGCTCACCAGTCGTTAGGCAGGGGTTCAGTTAGCGATCTACTTGATCGTTCGTCAATCTTTACTGGCAACAGTTCGTTCGAACGCAGTACTATGCTGGACGGTATCAGATTACGGAACAGGGCCGCGAGCTCGACACGGCTCCATCAGCCCATTATCCCTCCTCAACTTTATCCTGTCGCTCGGGAGAAGGTCCACATCGTCATCACCCCGCCTACTCCAATCGTCAGTTTGAGTCAGCCGGACGCATGGGTGGAGAGGACAGGTGTCCTGGATAATCCACTGGAGATGGGCGGACACGGACCGGAGGCTGTGGTGGATGTCCAAGAAGTCGAAGAGCGCGATGACAACATGAGCGACAGCGAAGGTAGCGATGAAACTATCCGGCCTAAAAAGAGCTTTGTACTCTACGATACTCCTGACTGGGGTCATCAGCTGGAACGAGATGTCGACCGGGCGCCTCTCATTCGACGACTGTCGGAGCCGTTCGATACGCCCTCAATCGGGATTAGGCCATACCTTCGGCGTCTCAGTGCGGACGATGTATCTGCGGGCGACTCGCCCTCCGCGAGACGGTCAGCTCTGGACCTCGAACGCCCGGCGCGTATCCTCTTTGACAGTCCGGAGGACCCGGGAGGGGTTGAGGACGAGCCAGAGATCAAGGTCAGGGTGAGTTGCTATACCATTTAATGCTGAGCTGATGAAAGGCAGATGATCTCAGAGTCGATCTATGACCAGACTTGGTCGCCATCTAAGGGCGTCGACACAGCGTACGACTTAGACATCACACAACAGCACTCAATCCGAACCTCCCTCAACGTGGCTTTCCGCTCCGTATTCCGCTTCTCTCAACTCTCCCCAGAATCTACAGATACTTCCCCCCAATTCGACAAAGATTGCCCTTCGCCGGAATTTCTGCTGCTCAACAAAGATCCCGCGAGCGCTTCTCACTCCCCTTCCAATCTTGATGCACTTCCGCCTATGACTTGGTGCCACTCTTCTCCCCGCTCCCCTCGTTCCCCCAAAACACCTACAGCACCCAGTCGAGCTCTATCACCACCCGTACTTCCAGATTATGACTCGGCACTCTTTGGCGAGCCCGAGCCGTGGCTTCCTGGAGAGTTGGCGGAGAGGTTGGGCTGGGAAGTCGCCATCATCCGCCGGCGACATCGATCGATGAGGCGCAGGAGAATGAGGAGGGTTTTGGTCATGGCGGGGAGGTTGGGCGTGGTTGTGCTCGCATGTTGGATTTGCTCTGGATTTCTTGGGATCTTGGTAGATATTGCTGAATGATGTGTCGTAGATTAGATATTAGCCTTATAAGACGTTCCCTGTCCCTTGCCGCGTCATCGTCTGCAACGCGACCATCAATTTCCAGCGATAAGGCGGTGCCTGACAGCTGCGTGACTTCATAACATTGATGACTGAGCAGAGTAGAATGGGGTCACCATTGCCAGTACAATCTTTCATTCCAACAAACGCGTTATCCGACATACAACGTACAAATGTACAACTAGTGCAAATCCTAATGATGGTGCCTTGACATGATCTCGATACCAGCAGCGGATGAGGTAGTTCTGACATCAGCGACGTCCCAATTATAGCTCACCTGTCAATCTCCTCTTCCTCCTCTTCGTCACTCGAGAAGTCCCCGTCGTCTTCCTCTTCGTCATCTTCATCAAACACATCCGGTGGTGCTTTTCTCTCGATAGGAATGGGTGCGGAGGAAGGGGAGACTGGTTCTGAGATATGGATTGTGGGTGTGGGTGGCAGCTCGACAGGTTTGGATGCGGGAGTGACCGAAGGCTCGGTCTCAGGTGATGACTTGGAGTGGATCAATTGAGGTGCAGCTTCTCGCTCCTTGGCCTCTGATTCTCTCCGCTGACGTGCTTCCCTTCGCTTCTTGACCCAATCCATTCCGCTTCCATCGTCGTCGTCTCCCAACAGACCCCGCCCGCCGCCTGTACTGGCCGTAGCGGCTGCGCCTTGTTTTGCATTACCCCACTCCACAAACGCTGGCTCGGCAGCTTCCCGCTGCTTCTTTTGCATCTCAGCGAGCTCAGATGCTCGCCGCGCGCCGTAGACTCGGCCGTTCATAAGTTTGATTTTGACGGGTGTGGCTGCGGTGAGACTAGAGGATAGGCCGGGAGGATCGATAGATGAGGTTCGACGATGGGATGTAGGCACGGGTGCGGGTAAACTCTGCATGGACCGTCTTCGGTCTTCCACGCTGGACCAACGGAATGGTGAACTACAGTCAGCACAGCTGATATTTGACATACCTTCCAATCATTCCCCCAGTACTGACACTCTTCTTGAGTGGCATACCTCCGTCATACGTTTCCTTCTTCTCGTCCTTGTCGTCCCACATGCCGACAGTCAAGATCTTTTTGCTGATCTTCCAGCTACTCTCCATACCCTTACTCCAGCTTCTACCCCTCATCCGTCTGTCACCATCCTCGTCCTCACCGTCGCTGATGGCTTCGTCGGTGTCATAGCTAACGGCGGGTTGAGGGATATTCCGCACTTCCATGTGACGGGTCTCATTCCCATCCTCGTCCACAGCGGAAGTCCATCCTATGTTCCGTCCGGTGGAGAGTGAGCGAGGGCGAGGGTCGGGGAGTGGGGCGAAGCGGATGCGAGGCTGTGCAGAGGTGGGAGATTTGCCGGCGGAGAGAGGTGCGGGTTGCTGGGGTGACGTAGGGATGGCTATGGATAGGCGTTCGGGTTCGGGATTGATGAGGATCCCGCTTTTAGGTTGTTCAGGGGAAAGCGGGAGGAGAAAGACGGCAGGCGAAGGCGGAGTGCCTGCTGTCGAAGACATGGTGTGATGTATGGAGTTGATCCACTGAATGCGTGACTTATCGAGATTATCAGAATGCCAAGCAAAAGGCGGGTGGGTTTGGATTATAGCGCAAACCGCAGCCGCTCATTAAGCTGGTTTCAGCGGAGTGTGGCCGACAGTATAGATAGGATATCGCCTATAGATGCTACATACACGTATGCGGGATAAACCACCAACAGAGGCTCTACTGCATCATCATCTACCCCGGACTCGACCCCATGATCCGAGCCAATCACAGATCGACGCTAAACCTTATGTCACGTGGAACATCAATCAGATTTCAACAGTCCCGCCTCGGACACCAGAGAGTGGAACACGGACGACTGGTCGTTAGCTACGCCACAGCAAAGGCTCACCTCGTCTCCAAGCAGCTTCTCGGGCGTATCAAACTCGGCAACCTTCCCTTCCGACATCACCAGCACTCGGTCACTGTCCATGATGGTGTTGATTCGATGAGCAATAGTCAACGTAGTGACTCCCTCAAAGTCAGACCCACGCAGGATCTGCTGCACCGCCTCGTCTGTCTCGAGATCAATAGACGATGTTGCCTCGTCCAGAACAAGGATCTTGGTCTTTCGCAATAGGGCTCGGGCAAAGCAAACCAGCTGTCGCTGACCGGCCGACAGGTTGCTACCTCCTTCCGCGACTTCCGCATCGAGGGTACCACCCATATTGGTCATGATGTGATCCTTGAGGTAGGCCTGGGTGAGGGCTTGCCAAATATCGGCATCAGACGCGGCATGGGTGGGGTCGATGTTGGTACGGATAGACCCCTCGAATAGCTGGGGGTCTTGTGGGATGATGGAGACGATGCTGCGGAGGTCGTGCAGGCCGATGGTGGAGATGTCGACACCATCAATGAAGATTTTGCCCGCGGCAGCTTCGAGGATTCGGAATACAGCGAGAGTGAGGGAGGATTTGCCAGCGCCGGTACGGCCGCAAACCCCGACCCGCTGACCACCTTCGATCTTAAGACAGACGTCCTTGAGGACGAGGTCTAGGTCGGGACGGTATCGCATGGCAAAGTGGCTACATCAGCTTGGACAGGTGCGAACTTACTCAAACTCTATCGTTCCCTTGTCAGGCCAAGACTTGGGGGGCTTCTTGTCAGGGACTTCTGCGGCAGCCTCTCCCGGTAGACCTGCGTAGCTCAAGATTCGCTCGACCGAGACGATGTTCTGCTCGACCTCGGATGCACTACGCACCAGCCAGTTGAGCGAACCAGTCACGGAAATGGTGTAGGTCATGAGGATACCGACGAGACCGGAATCGATGTTGTTGGATACGCGCAGAGCGTATACAGACACAAGGGCAGTGGAGAACATCAAGCACGACCCGAGGAGCTCCAGTCGGACGGCGAGCCACCGGTTGATGGTCATTGCTGGCATGTAGCAGGCTTGATTGCGGTCCAACCGAGCTTCATTGTTTGCGATGAATCGACGCTGCTGGTTGAATCCCTAACATCAGCAATGTTGACGATTGACTCACTCTGATCACACTAGCCCCAGCTAGAGATTCGCCAAAGAATGAAAAGACTGGCGACCGGGATACTGCGTCTAATCGTTTGAGTTCTCGAGATGTGGCTAGATAGAATCTGATTAGCGTCGTTTGGATGTGACTCACTTTTGCACTTGGCGATAGAGATAACCGAGGGGAATGAATACGAGTAACACCATAGGGGCGCCGAGCGCAATGACCACCACGGTAGCAACGACAGACGCGGCCTGAATCAGCTATATCAATCTTGAACGTACTGTTCGCACAAAGCCTGCAAGCGCCATGACCATGACTTCGTCGATAACAAAGACATCGCGGGAGAACAAATTCTGACATTAGCCTTGTCGCCCGGTGACTCACCAAGATTCTCCCGGTTGGAGTGAGTTCAAAGAAGCTGAGCGGACTCCGCATCAAGGCTTTGAAGGCTTCGTCGTGAAGGTGTCGACTGGAGCGCAGCCCACAGTAAAGTTTGAGGATGACCACTGCGCCGACGCTGAATAGAGAGGACGCAGTGCCGATGACTCCGTACGTAGTGAGGTACTTCCCTACATTCCATGTCTCGTTTCTGTCGGTGTTGACCTTGGCCCATGCTCGGAGAACAAAGTTGGTGGTGATGGACAGGCCCTGACCAGTCACCATGAAGATGAGGAATAGAGCAACACCGAGTTGCGATGCAGCTTTGATGTATCTGCGGTATACGTCCAATTTGACTGAACCCTTTTCGGAGTGTTCTTTGGGTTTGGCGCTTTCCCGTAGATCCCGCAGAGCGTCGCGTTTGGATTGACGGATGGAGACGGTAGACGCGCGGCGAACGCCAGAGCTGAGACGCCTGATGACTTGTCGCTTCTCCATCGAGTCAACATCATCACAGCCATCCCCCTCTTCCTTGTCACTCTCAACATCGACGACGGGTGTGGCCGTACCGGACTCATCCGCCCGAGCAGACTGCTTCCCGAGCCCAGCAATGAGTTTGTATAGCTCAGACGAGGTGTCCTTCATGGCGACATCGTAGGTACCGCGCTGAAGGATGATTCCTCGGCGCAGCATAACAATGTCATCGGTTCGAGGCAAGAAATTGACGGCATTTGTGCAGAGGATTCTCGCCTTCTGCTTGAGGATACCGTTTGGCCCGATGACGTGATCGAAAATGTGGCGACCGACGTGGGCATCAACAGCACTGAGGGGGTCATCGAGGAGGTAGATGTCTGCGCGGGCGTAGCAGGCACGGGCAAGCCCGATTCGGGCTTTTTGTCCGCCACTGAGTGAGACACCCTTCTCGCCAACCTCAGTCATGTCGCCATTAGGCAAGACAGCAAGATCTTGGCGTAATGCGCAAGCGTCAAGAACTTTGTCGTAGAAGATGGGGTCGAAGCGGTGGCCAAAGACAATGTTGTCCTTGACGGTGGCAGAGAGGATCCATGGGTTTTGGGGGAAGTAGGCAATGTTTCCACGGAGGGTGACGCTGCCTTCTGACCGGGTCATTTCGCCCAGTAAGGCACCGAGGAGGGATGATTTTCCGTCGCCAACCCGGCCGATGATGGCTAACAAGTCACCCTTGCGGACGTTTAGGTCAATGTCCTGCAAGATCGGCTCGGTAGAGGTTGGCAACCATCTAAACTCGCCGCGTTTGATAGTCACCACCTCGTCGCCGACTTGCGGTTCGCCATTGGGGTCTTGTGACGGAAGGATAAGGGTTCGAGCTTTGGGGTCGAGCTCGTCTGCCGCCAAGAAGTCTTCGAGACGTCCTACCGATACCGAAGCTTCGATGATCGAGTTGATGATGTTGGCAAAAACGGCCATGGGGAAAGACTGATCAGCCACATCAAGGCAGAACTCACCAATAGCTGGAACAAAGA
This sequence comes from Dioszegia crocea, assembly GCA_001600615.1. Lineage (NCBI taxonomy): Eukaryota > Fungi > Basidiomycota > Tremellomycetes > Tremellales > Bulleribasidiaceae > Dioszegia > Dioszegia crocea. The sequence continues at coordinate 2,468,600 of BCKK01000002.1, forward strand.
GATAGCAGGGAAGATAATTTCGCTGGTAAGAGGACGGTCCGATGTAACGGCAAATGTCGCAAACGTAGCGAAGGCAACAAAGAACGGGGTTGCCTGCCAGAAGAAGTTGCTGACACTCTGCAGGATGTTGATCATCCGCAGAAGGGGGATCTCTTGCGCATTTCTAGCCTCTAGGACCTTGTCGGCGAACGCCTGCTCCCAACCGTAGAGCTTGATCGATTTGATGTTGTTTAGGATTTCAGTCATGAGGCGAGATCGTAGATCTTTGACCTTCATGAGTTTGCGCTGGTTCCGTTTGTTGAATTTGCCGATCATCGTGTTAATGGGGAGCTGGCATCAGCAGCGTCTTCAATACACTTACACTCAGAGCCATGACGCCGACACCCATGAATGCCTGCCATCCGACGAGATTGAACAGGGAGATGAAGGCCAGGATGATCTGGAACGGGCCTGACCAAGCGATATGGCCGTACTGGGATAGATCGGCAATTCGGACAGCGTCGACACTTTGGAGATTGACAATATCGCCAGAGGTTCGGCCAGTCTTTTCGCCATTGCTCAAACGGATCGACTTTCGGTAAATGAGAGTGATGAGACCGCTCTTTATTCGCATCGCTAGGTCAGCCGGTACTTTGGAGGACTTACCAGTTGTGAAGCATCTGTCAAAGTATTGGTGAAGCATAGCCGTAGCAATGTTGGCGACGACAAACATGAGGATGGCAATGGCGAAACCCGCAGCTGGGGGGAGAGGGTGGTCGGTCCCATACGAATTGACGTAGCGGAGGAGGAGTCGCAGAATTTGCGGTTGCAGAAATGACAGCGAGTCGTAGCCCGCCTTCAACAGCCCAGCGACAATATATGGCCCACCAAACGCCCTAGCGATGGCAAATTTAAGATTTGGCTTCTTCTTTTTGCCATCTTTGACGAGCTGGACCTGTCGCTCCCAGGATGCGGAAAGGCGGTTCGATAGAGCCTCGGCCGAGTCTTCGGCGGGCAGAGACCACATGTCTTCTTCGCCTAGAAATTTGCGAGTGCCGAGAGCGAGGAGGGCTGAATAAGCTACGCCTCAAGTGTACTCACGAGTAAGCCACGAGAAAGTCAATCGTTCGTAGATATTGGCAGAAGCCACAGGACTCTCGATATCCCCGTACTCATTTTTCACCGTATGGTATCCCTCGACCCTGTCCCGCGCCTCGTCCTCCTCGTCGCTGTCCAGCTGTATCTTTCCGCCCGATTTCCACCGCTTTTCAGGGCTATATAGCTCCAGTACGAATTCGATAAGCCCAAATCCTGCACTGGCCAACCACAGGCTCTCCCTCGCAAGTGTCATTCGCCCGGCCGCAGTCTCGGTGATTTTAAGAGAGAACTGTCCAGTGAGGATCATGGTGCGGATTCGGACGGCAGAGATAAGGACAAAAAATGGCCAGAAGAGGAGGATAAGGTTTGCCGATGTACGCGAGGTGTGATGATTAAGCCATGTAAGACGGGTGAAGGCGAGGAGAACGAGGAAAAGGAGGCCATAGTGGATAGTTGAAGAGGGAGAGGATCGAAGTGTGCCCAGGGACAAACCGAAAGATGCTGCGGATAGCAAGGCAGCGATGGCGAGGATTGCCTATAATTAGCGACATCGTAGAAGTACGCACCACTTTTGTCCATCCTATTTTTTCACCTGCCGTTCCCCTGTCGATCCATCCTTGTCTTTTGCTCTGTCGGAAGATCTGTATGGATGCAAATACTAAGACTACTAAGAGAGGGATAGGAAGCAGGACGAGGTGCTCGAAGCACGATGTCAAGTCGAGCTCGCGTGATCGGGCGATGATGCGTATTGGCCATGGACACTCGGTGAGCACTGGGATATGCCGATGGCCCGCAGCACTGAAGGGAGACTGCGACATGGCGCGGGGGAGTGTCGACAGGGTGTCAATGCCTTGCACAGAAGCAAAGAAGTGATGGAGGCAATACAGACTTTTGCTGATTCAGACCGGTGATTTCGGCGCAAAAGTGGAGGCACCGGAGGAGGCCGAACGCCCGGTCCGAGTCCATGCGGTCAGGTCTCAGAGGTGAAGGTGCTTCACAGCTCCAGGATGCATCTATAGTAACGGCTCTACGTCTATTTCTAAACTAGAGCACGGCCGTATAAGCTCAAACTTGCCCAGAACGGAAGGGTGCAAAATGCCCAAAGATCCAATAACGATATCTCTCGATTTGGATGTGGTAGGAAGAGCCTTTTTGAGAGTCTCCGCGATGGTGTGGAGGGGGTTCGAGGGGCCTGATGGGGTGGGGTCTGCAAGCTCGGCAGCAGGGATGGAGGGTTTGGGTCGCAGATACACTTTCGCACCTCGTCCGGGGAGGTACGTCGGGTCTAAGTCAGCTCTATCTTGGACAAACTCACCCTCTGCGCCAGCAATGTAGTATCCGTAATCTGCCTCGTTCTTCTCACTTTGCAGGAACGGCACGCCGAGGATTTGCATAGTGCGATCGAGGAGACCGTGCACCATTTCAAATCCAGCCTTCTTGTCCATGTACAGAGCCACCAGCCGACGGTGGTTGGTCACTTGACGTTCGGCACTTGGGTCTTGGATGGCAACATCCGACACTTCGAAGATCTTCATGGGAAGTGCGAGGGATTTGTTCTCCCTTGCAGTCTTCAGGATACCAGGGAGAAGGGATGTGCGAACGACTTGATATTCGAGGGATTTGGGGTTGGCGAGGGCGACAGCGTAGTTGCCAGGATCTTTGCGATTGAGCCAGGCGAAGTTTTCGTCATGCGAGCACTATTGTCAGTATCATTCAAGTCTTGACTCACCAGAATCAGCGGCAAAGCCTCCAGCCATCCGGCCATGGCGCACTCCTTCCTGATGATGTCTGCCAATCTGTTGACGGGGAAGGGTTTGGCGACGGTATTGGTGGTGGGGAGGGATTTGGGCAGGTCGTTGTAACCCCAAGCAATGGCTAAATCCTCCATGATGTCGCATTCATGTAGAATATCTGGTCGGGTGCATGGGACTTCCACATCCAGGATATCGCCATCCGTGGCCGAGGGCTGGCTGGCTAATGACATTTTGTTGAGCATCTCAGCCATCCGCTCTCGGGTAAGATCGAGACCGGTCGCAGCGTTGATGTAGGATGAAGAAGCAGTGGTTCTGCGGGGAGCGATAGGGGGTGAAATGTGCGATGTGCCATCGGGCATGACGATCCGGACGGGCTCGATCTCGAAAGGCACTGCGCAGTACTCCGAAAACATGGTAGCAAGCATGTTGACGACGATGTCAAGTTTGGTCTGGTCCGTCGCAGTGACGTCTAGGAAGATGTTTTGGGTTCGTCCTGCAACGATTTTGGAGTCTAACATCAGCCCAGTCATAGTTGAACTTACGTTGAGAGTTGATGATTGGGGGAAGAGAGCAGACACGGTCTTTGCTGTCCAAGATCACGGGATAGGTCGGTGCATCTCGGATAATGTGGAGGAAGGGTTTCAGATTTCGGTCTTGCTGAATGTCAGTACTTTCTACGATAATACTCACGTCGTATAGAGTCATCAATTCCTCTCCGGTGTACTCCTGGTCCTTGTTCAAAGGCGCGAATTTGATGGCTTTTGGATCTTGGCAGACGTATCTGAAGTCAGCCTGATTACGTCTAAGACATACCTGAAGGGTCCCTCAATAGTGTCAAGATCGTGCGTTCCCATACTGACCAGCCGTCTCTGCCTACACAGGTTCATGTGCAGCTTGTCTTGCAGATCAATGAACGAGTCGTAAGCTGATTGAGTCATGGGTTTGGCGAAACGGAGAATGGCAGCTGCGGCATAGGGTCGAAGTGGGGAGGTCTAATCAGCACAGAGTCAAGGTGCGACTCACTGAGGCATCGATATGTAGCTCTTCCATCTTTGCGGGACTGCTTAGAGTGTAATGTGTCGTCTTCTCCAATCCCAAGAACACCCTGAGAGCCTTTGCGATACCCTCAACACAGAGCAAATCATATCGATTGGCCGGAATTTCGATCTTGAGCTGCGGTGGAGGTGTCGGTAAGTTCTTGGCTCGGGCAGCTAGGACATCGTTTGTAGTCTGCTTCGTCAGTTGAGAGTCACAGCTCAGGTATAATGAGACGGACATCTTCGTCGAGCTCGACCCCGAAGGTGAAACATAGCTCGTCAAATTCCTCGGTGCTATATTCTTTCTCTAGCCGGCCGTATAGCTCAGCCTTGTCTACAGTGATGGTGGGCATGTTGTTGGAGGTGGTAGATGGATGAAAGTGATGTTCAGGTGGTACTGAAACTCACCCAAACTTCGACTAGATAATTTTGATTCCGCCTCTACTCTTCTCTTACATACCTTGTTGACGGTGTCCTATTGCTTGGACCAAAGTTAGTCTACGTCTCTTTGGAGCAGTAGAGAGTCTCTAGGGGATCCCTATTCCCTGTCAGGAACCACAAAGATCCGCCAAAAGACGCTGTGCATGTATAGTCTAACATCCATCTCTTCTTCCACAATGCCCCTCCCCTCGTCCCGTCCTCAATTCGACTAAGACCCTGCTTCTTCTTCTCGACATGACGTCGACACCGATGGCCCTTACTGACACCCACCCTCGCCCAGAACCACCACCGCCTACTGGGACTTCTTCGCACCGCCAGCCTTTTCCGCAGCCTTAACAGCGGCAGGGTCGGTCTGAGGGGAGCCGCCGGCGCCAGTGAGTTGTTCGAGCATACCAGGCGCCGTCTTGAACGGTCGAGCGAGAGACCCCTCTGCGGCTTTACCGAAGACGTGCAGCTGGACTTCGTTGTGTTCAAGTGCCGATTTGATCGCCATGATGGTTTGGAGGAAAAGAGGGGCCGAGTATCTGTTGGGGGTAAGTAAAGCAAGGCGCAGAGAGCAGCGGTACGCACTTTAAGTAGAGGTGCATGAAGCCCAAAATCGCGATTCCGAAGAACATCCCCTTCATCGCCTTGCCAGTCTCTGCCAAGTCGTAGTCGCGAACCGTACTTGTGATGAGGACTGGGGCGGCATCGGGGGTCTGCAAGGTCAGAAACACAGTCTCAAACCGCTAGGGACAGCACTCACCAGAGGAGAAGCAGGGCTGACGTATTTGACAACAGAGAGATCGTTCTTCTTGCGAATCTAGTCGTCAGACCATTGCTCGCACGATTTGGTGAATCGTCACCGGGCGACGGCCGATTTCGCGAAAGACAACTTACGACCATGGTCACATAGTAGTACAGACCCAGCACAATCAGCTGAGCCGAGATGTAGGCAGCTCGGAGGTAGTTGATGAATACCGGGTCATCCATAGGCAGACGCTTGGTCACTGGTGGGTTAGTACAGGAGGAGGAGATAATTTCAGCTGGTATGTGCCGATTTCTGACGGAAAGTCGATTTGTAAACGCACCCTGCATGGATCCCAGGGACAGAGCGAGGTTGAGGAAGGCGGGGTTCATCTTGGGCGATAGATGTAAAGGGGTAAGGGATAGATGGATAAGAAGTGGATAGAAGGATGGCCGAAAGCGGCCGAGGATAGCTGATGATGCTCGCAACGTGGCGCCACTTTCAGTAATTCGGTATCTCCGACATTCTCCGCAGACAGCTCCCCGGCTCTCTTGCGACCCGCAAAAGATACATACAACGCTATACCACATATACAGCTACTAAAAGCAACCACCTTTAAGGCTCGTATACCCCCTTTTTCAGCCCGTTAACATGCACGCCGGTCTCCGCCCCGTTCTCCGCACTCTCCGGCTCACCGCCCGTCGCGCAAACTCCTCTACCCCTCCCATCCAGCAGAATGAGCAGGTGAAGAAGGCGGTGGAATCTGCACAGAAAGTTTATGATTCTGGCGCGGCGACGCTCAAGCGAGTCGCTGGTCCTGTTGGAGAACGAGTGAACAACTCGGTCGGAGGTGAGTTTTGAATCCAGGCAAATAGCTAATGCCAGCCCCCCTCGTCTTTTCCGTCAAGACTTTCATATCGATGTTCAAGCAGGTGTTCAAAGCCGAGAAGCTCTCTTTCCCTACCGACCTCCACACTTGGGTCCACACATACTCCTCAATCTGGGCGCGGGCGAGCAATGGTCAGTGGTGGACAAAGACCCTTAAGACTGGCGCATGGGCCGGCGTTGGAATTGCTGTAAGTTTTTGATTTGGCCCAGAAGTTGCAAACGCTGACACGGATAGACTATCGAGGCGTACGGTATCTTCTGCTTGGGTGAAATAATAGGCCGCCGTAACATCCAGGGCTACGCCGTCAAGGACAACTCCCACCACTAGATGCGGTGATGGATGGAGTTGGGGAGTGGAGAAAAAAGTGTATTTTGACTTGGGTCACGCATGGATCACGATATGGGATACGTGAAGTGCGATGTGCATCCCGGTGGACGGAGCAATCCCAAAAGTGTGCATGAGAGATAATCACTTATCCCCGTTCAAAGCGCTAGTCAAGTTATGACTTGGCTTCCTCCCAATCGTAGGTAAACCCAATGGCCCAGATCCTTGTCCCACTGGACTCATCATGCCACTGATACTGCTCGTACTGGAGTACGTCCGTTCTCGAGCAAAAGGGGTCGATGTGCCGGATATGGTTGGGGAAAATGCCGACAAGGATTCGGGTAATGGGCGATTAGGGCTAAGGGGTGATGAGGGGTCCGATGATTGCTCTGGTCGTCGCGGTTGACCCTGGGATGCTTCTTTGAGTAGGAATTCGACGAACAGATTTGAGAAAGACTATGATTAGCTGGTTCTATGGGACGCTCACCTCGTTCATTGCTGCTTCCTCTTCTGCACTCCGTTCTGCCCTTCCACTCCCCTTTCTGCCCATCTTGGGTCTGTCCTTATCCGCCTTCCCACCTATTCTTTGCAGTCCAGCCTTTTCTCTGTCCGTGTCATCCCATGTAAGAATCGTCGATAGGATATTAAGCATTTCAAATCGCTTCGTATCGCCCCGAGAAGCCGACAGGAACGACAAGAGGATATTGGTAACTAGTCTTCGATCGACATTTTCGGATGAAGAGTTTTTGCGCAGTCGTCGTAGAGCCTCCGTGAGGTGTTCATTATTTACCACGGCTTACTGTCAGCTTGATCGGAAGCCAACTCACCATCATGCCTTAGCTTGGAGATCAGTCGCTCCTTTTCTCTAATGTCTTTCTCTAAACGTGTCGATCGACCCGCATCCCCCGACATCTCGCCTAGACGGGTTTCCGCATTGGCGCATCTCAGCTTGTACTCCGACAGCGAAGACGCAGCAGCATGTAGCTGCTTCTCCAAATCAGAAGTCGCTTGATGCAGTTCCGACTCTTTCGCTGATTGTCAGCTGTGGATAAGGTCACACTTACCTGTCTGAAACTCCTGAAGGACCTCTTGCAAATTATTTCCCCTGGTACGCTCGCCCTCCGCTTCATCTCTCGACCTCTCCGCTTCTCTCCTTGCTTCTCTTTCTCTCCGCTCCATTTGTCTGACCTCCTCCTCCATCCCTTCTCTCCGTGCCCGCTCTCGTCCAGCCTCGCCCTCCCACTCCTCTCTCTCCACTCTTAGTCTCTCCATCTCCCCCCTGAGCTCCCGCATCTCTCGCGTCAGACTCATGACATCAGAAGAGGAAGAGTCGGATTGAGATCGGATTTGTGCTAATTGCCCTGCCAATGTTGCAGATTCGCTAGATGCAGATTCCAGCTCCGCCTGCAGAGTCGATACACTTGATTGCAGACTATCGACTTGCGTCGTCAGGGAATTGATGGCCGTTTCCCGCCTATCTAGCTCTTCCTACAGGTCAGCCAGGCCTCCAGTCTTACTCACAGCATCTTCCCTAAGCTTATCGCCCAAACTCGACCGCATGGAAGTCAATTTCCCCAGCAATCCCCTGTATTGGCCATGCAGCACCTCCTTCTCATTGCGTACAACCGCGAGCTCCGCTTCAAGATGTGCTATTGCGTCCGCATCTTCCCCACGCGTACTATCGATGGATGGGCGGGGGATCGCCTTGAGCGGCAGGGAGGGCGGAGGGGATGGAGGGGCGATAATACGAGGGGATGATGGTCCAGCCTCCGCCTCAGCTACCACCTCCTCGGGACCAGCTGGAACAACGGCCTCGAGTACGACTGGGACTTGGACTGATTCGGGGGCAGGCGATTGGGTCGGGGTTTGTTCTTCGACCGGTGTGGCGGGTTCGCTTTCTACTTTGGGATCTTCTTTCTTCGCCTCGGCGTTTTTGTTGTTCTTCTTTGACTTGCCCATGATGTCTGGGGCTGCTGGCAGGTGAGAGTGATGTAAGAACGCGAGGTATATATCTCGGTCGGTTCTGTGCAGCAGATTGGCGGGCCATGCAGCCATGGCGGAATCATACGTAAGAAATACCTCCTGCTTCAAGACGCGATGGCGCAAGGCTTGCAAGGGTCGACACGATAAATCTTGAGTTCTATTGTTTGCATACACGCTGTAGCGAGCACACAGAACAGCAGAAGCGACGCCTCAGACGACAGCTGTCAGCGGGACCCCTTTAATTTGTGATGCCTATCCTCCGAGGCTGCTCCGCGCTGGTCATCCGCTGCTTCAAGCGCGTAGAGCACTTTGCGGACTGGATCACTGGCGCCGCTGGGCCTGTCTTCGTTGCGCTCTGCTGGACGCTCATCATAGGCGGCGGTCTAGCTTTCTGTAAGCGCTACTGGTGGCATAAGCTGATCCCTCAGTTGATGTTGTCGGACGCAGTCTGACCCCGTTTGAAGCCTTGATCCTCTCGCCCATCCTCATTCTGGTCCCTTTGAATCTCTACGGACAATATTGGCTAGTCACTCGCGTTCCGCCAGGGTTCCCATCACCTCGTGCCCTGGCCTTATCTCCCGATAAGCCAATGAGCACCTCGCGGGAAGAGCGCTGGATCATGCGGGACCAGCGCTCCGTCTGGCGGCCCGAGCGATGGGGATTGGGGCGCAGAGGAAGAGCCTTGACTGGTGTACCGGTGGAAGTCCCTACGGCACCTCCGAGGCGGATGAAGAAGTGTCGGAAGTGCGACGGGCCGAAGCCTGAACGAGCACACCATTGCTCAGTCTGCAAGCGGTGTGTATTGATGATGGATCATCATTGCCCTTGTAAGTTGTTGCCAATAGTCAAAGCTGACCAGTAGGGATAAACGGATGTGTGAGTTTGGGTATACAAGATGTTGAACAGAACTCACCAATGAAGATAGGTGGGGATCTATAACCAGCGACATTTTGTGCTATTCATGCAAGTTGACGTTGTCTCCATGCTGATACCAGGACGTGGATTTCGGTTGCCTGTTGGTGCGTCGTCGCGCTAGGCTATGACCATTTCTGGTCCTCGCTACTGTACAACCAGAACTGGCCTCCGTACACCCCAAGGATAGGCTTCACACTGTTATACGTCTTGGCAATTGCAATGGGTAAGTTGCATCTCTACCGTGCTGATACCCAGGTATCGCTGTACCAGTGCTTCTATCCTGGCATGTGTACATGATCAGCAAAGGCGAGACATCTATCGAATCGCATGACAATTCATATCTCGACGGTCGAGCATCAGCCGAGGGTCTTGTAAGTCCGAAGTTTTCCTCTACTGACATATCAGATCTACCTAAATCCCTACGATCTGGGCCGTCGACAAAACCTATTACTGTTCTTCAATATCGCACCTTCAGGCTATCCCCGAATAACGCTACTCTTCCCATTCCTCATCCCTCCAGCATCGAACGGGTGGTCGTACCCTCGACGTACTCTTCCAGACGCAGGGCCGGGGGATGCTGAGCTGAGATCACCCGAGCTGGCGGGCAGGCTGGCAGAATTGGGTGAGATAAGGGGGAAGTACGTCATGGGAGATGATGGTCTGACGGACGATGAAGATGGCGGAGGCGGATATGTGGATTGAGCACGAGACAGCGGTAGATGATATAGATACATGATGAGATACAACTCAAGATAACAGCCACGCCCCGTAGGCTATCCCTGCTACTGCCGATGCGAAACTGCCCAGCCCTACGTCTATCCGCCGCAAACCCCCCGACGAAACTTTCAGACCGAACGATGTTGCAGTTTCGAGATACGCGTTGACGCGTGAGACGGATATGGATGAGACTTGCGCATCGACGCGAGAGCGATAGGATGAGTAGTCCAGAACACTGATCAGTCAGCAATGGCGCGATATCCGCGGTTTCGGGCACCGGATGTCACTCACGTCCCGGACGCGACAGCGACAGTGGGTGCTGTCAAGGGTTGACGGGTGGTGAATCCCGATGTGGTAGTGCTTAGCTGTACTGTATTCGACGTTGGAGTTGCAGCGGAACGTCCCAACGTCGTTCTGAAGCATCAGCGCTGGTAGTCTGTGGGTGGCTGGCCGATCAGAAGACTCACATCGTGCGAATCACCGTATCACCATCGTCATCCACCGAAGGTGACGCGACGACTGTCAGACCTTGCTATTGCAGGTCAGTGAGGCTCAGTTTAAACGAGACTTCATTTGGCGAGCATAATGTACTTACTGCGTTGGTGGTAGTGAATCGCTGGGCGAACACAAAACTAGCGAGCAGACTCATCACGCACGCAAATCTCAGCGTGTTATGAAACATGTTGGTAAGGGTGACGAGGCTTAGTGCGGCGATATCAGGCGGAGGATTGCGAATTACTCTAAGATCAAGCAGGGAAATCGATGTATCTGAGCGTGGATGGAGGTCAAGTCAAGATGAGATGTATGCACAATTCGCAGCTCGACTTTCCCGCACGCGTCTCGGCGGCAGATCAGCTTGATCAACATATCAACAATAGGTTTGATCACTTGCCTGTCCATTGAGGTCATGTCACAACGCCACTCGGTAGGTGAAACATCGATACCGTGCCTGAATTTAGCGGTGTTTCGGAGTTGTCTCACGTAATAAGAGAGCCAGAGCTCCACCTCCTGGGAGCTGTTGTGAGCCTCACAGTTTTGCCTTCGCTCTGCAAAACAGCTACAATCTCAACTCATGGTGGTAACGACTCGCAGCGGTGCGAAAGTGTCGTCAAATCCCCTGGCCAAAAAGACAGCCCCGACCCTTCAGGCCAGGAAGAAGCCAGCAAAGCCAAAAGCTAGCCTTCCCACCATCGAAAGCGACGCCCCATTCATTCTCTCCATCTTACACACCTTTCTATCAAACCTGAAAAGCGAAGAATCCACTATTTGTCCATCTCAAGTCGCTAGGAGGATGCACGAGCTCCAACCTGCCCGATATCCCGATTGGCGGGCCATGATGGATACCGTTAGGGATGTAGTGTGGGGGCAAGTTGCAGAGGGAAAGGTGGAGGTCACCCAGGGTGGAGTAGCGAGGAACCCGGATGAGAGATTGGGGCTGAAGGGACCTATCAGGGTCAGGAGAGGTAGAGGATGGACAGCTGCATCTGGCGCATGAGGAAATATCCTGTGATTTCGCAGTACTGGGAGGGGCCATCTGCTTCCATGGAGGCGACCTTTGCCCTGGACCCGGAACCCCATGCGCTGGCCTAATGGGCATGTATCTCCCCATCGGCGGAAGGCGGGAGAATGCTCGCGCCTATTTCGTGCGGGTTGCAGTCATGACTGCGCTGAGGGACTTGTGCGAAGGAAGGGGTCAGATAGTGCGAGTCGTCTTTGGGAGGAATGAAGACAGTCAAGGATTGACGAGTGCATAGCGTTTACTTCTGCATTTGCACCGTGCCTGCGAGTGTAAGAAGCCCATGACAGGGAGGCGCATACGAGTGCTGTATCAGAAATATCCCTATCCGAACCCCACACAATTTCAGAATTCAGATGCACTCGATAGAAATGCTCCGAGCAAAAGGCCGCCTCAGAGGCAGGCAGCCTCAGACACAGCCAAGCGTACCGCATCGTGTTCGCCGAAATGCTGAAGGGCGCATTCGAAAGCAATAGCCTGTCCGCACACATTGAAACCCAAAGAAGCAGCATGCATCACTACTCCGAAGCCTTGCCAGCCTTGTAGGCGGCAATCTTCTCCTCGACCCTCGACCTGCGCTGCTCCCTGTTGAGCTTGTGCTGCTTGCGGGACAACGACTCCTTCTTCCACTTCTCGGTGTCCTTCTCGGTAGCCTTGAAGCTGGGGTCCTCTCGGATGGCGGCGTAGGCGGCGGTGTAGACCTCCTCAATGTCGTCAGATCCAATGTCGTCGGCGAGGTAAGTAGCGAACTGCTTCTTGAATCTGAAAATCAGCGAAATTCTCCACAGGCCAGACCTCCAAACTTACCGCTCGTCATCTTCCTCCTCTAGGGACTCCATGTACTCGGCAACGTGTCCACCGAGAATGTACTTCTGGAGGACCTCGGCGTCAAGAGTCTTGGACTCTGGGTCGAAACCGGGGAAACGCTTAGCGTTGTGGGGGATGAAGATACCGCCGTCGGATGCACCCTTCATGGCGCCAAAGACTCGGGATCCGGTGGATGTTCGGCGGAGACCGACATCGAGGTAGCACTTGAATGGTCGGGGCTCGTCGTCTCCCACTGAAAGGTTTAGCACAACTCTCATGCATTTCCCAGAAACACTCACAAGCCTCAGTCAATAGCAGCTCTCCAGTGGGCTCCTCAACACCCTCGTACTTGTCGGCAAGGCCGAGCTTGGTAAGAGCACGACGGGCGACAAGGAGACCGGTAGCGTAGGCAGCGGACCAGTTGGTGAGACCGTGCTTGATCCCGTATCGGGGTAGCTCCTTCGAGGTAGCCTGGGTAAGAACGATATCGCCCTGAAGTTTGGCGTAGATGATCTGGCAGATGATCTGCTTGTTGGTGATTCGGACCACAAGTCTGTACTGCAAACAATCAGCCCTGCGTATAGATGGTAGGGAAATTGACATACCTTCGGTGAAGCGTACTTGTTCTTGGCCTGGGCGATCAACCGCTTCCTCGCGTAGTAATCGGTCTTTCCCTCCCTCCTCCTCCGGGGCTTAACCTGGAACCGGCTGTTTTGGGTGAGCTATACCCTTCCCCTTGGCTGGAACATCCCGACTCACGAGAAGTAAGCGTCGTTCTTCTGCTTCTTAACGAACGGCATTTTTGTTACTGGATGGATAGGCAAAATGCACGCTTCAGTAGAATTTCAGACATCTCTCGCCGCGGGATTATACTTCCGCCACTCGGGAATTCAAGTGTGGCAGTTTCGCCATTTGGCGGGGCTGCAACGGAGATGTAGGGCATGTCCGCCGGCGCGTCGCGTCGTGTCACCGAGGTCCCCGCATTGCCTTGCTGTCGTGCCTCTCTCTATCAGTCCTGCTACCGATATGGTCCTGCTCGCAGCTTTATCACTCTTGGCCCTGCCAGGAGTATGGGCCGGGATGTACAGCCCGCCAGTGATAAACCTGGATGCAAAAACATTCAAACAAGCACTTAGCGTCGAGCATGCAGCTGTAAGTCTTGCCTGATCGCCCAAAACTGACGATAGATGGTGGCATTTGTAGCCCCATGGTGTGGTCACTGCAAGACTCTTGGTCCCGAGTTCTCCGCCGCTGCCGCTTCGCTCTCACCTCTCATCCCCTTCTACGCAATAGACTGCGATGACTCGGGCAATAAGCGGCTTTGTGCAGAGTACAAGGTTGAGGGGTTCCCAACCATCAAGGCGTTCCCACGGGCGCTTAAGGGTGCGCCACGAGACTATCAAGGAGAGCGAAAGACTGGCGCTTTGATTGAGTATGCCAAAACGCTCGTTCCTGACCGAGTCAAGAAATTGAGAGTGGATGATGGAGCGGAGGTTGTATTGAGCAAATTCTTGGGTGAGGTCAGTACACAATCTGCACATCTGGCTAAAGCTGATGGGAAGAAATCCGATCTGCCGCACGCACTACTCATCCACCCGTCAACGCCGTCAATCCCGTTCATGTGGAAGGTGCTCGGTCAGCGCCTATCTAGCAAAGTGAGCAGTGTTCAACTTTCAAGCTGACGATAGATGCACATCGGCTACATCAAAGATAATGCTTCTCACCAGATGCTCTCGGCGCTTGGTATCTACGACCCAGCCGACACTTCTAGAGATGCCACCCGAGCTGTATTCTGGAACGCTGGCGCAGCAAAGGGTGAAATCGTAGAATTTGAAGGTATGTTCGTACCAGACAAGGCTGACTGATAGGTGGCTTCAAGTTCAACGCCCTCCTAGAGTGGCTGCAAGCCCTACTCGATGGTAAAACCCCTCCCCCAGCCCAAAAGGAACCCAAAGCAACCTCGACCGAAGCCAACAACACGCGGCAGGCCGAATTAGATCGCAAAGCTAAGCTACGCGCAAAAATGGAGGAAGCGGATCGGCGGGATCAGGCTAGGAGGGAGAAGGCAGCAGCGAAGGCGTCCAAGGTGGAAGATGCACCCCGTCCAGAGGCAGAGGAGAGCGTAGAGGAGGAGATGTTGAGGGGTTCTTCGGCCGCTGGGATAGCGGCGGATGCTCAGCCTGAGGGGGAGGTTGAACAAGGTGTCGCAGATGTCAAAGAGACTATGGTCCATGAGGAACTGTGATGCATCTAGCCTGTTGCAAATAGCGTCTCCAGATCCCACTTGTCCCTACCCTCCTGTGTGAAGAGATTGACGCAACTCTCGCCAATGGGCACCAAAGACCAGTCCGTCTCCGCCTCAACTCTGGGCATTCGGCGTGGTGAAGCAGAAGTATGCAGCTCCGGTATAGGATTATCTTTCATCTTCAATCAGCAGAGTCTACGGTACACTCACCCATACTCTCACTGCCCGCTCTGCACGCCCTACAACTCCCTTCCCTCGGCCCTTCACCACGGCGACTACGACCCATTCCCATCGCGCGCCTATGCCTCCTATTCCTAATTCCTCCGCGTCGCGCTGAAGACTTCCCGACGAGGGCGTATGTAGAAATACAACCGATGAAGGTTCGATCAGTTCAGATGTGGTGAGGAAGGTGTGGAGGGAGGTGAAGTGGGCAGGTGCGTTGGACGGGAGTGGACGGGGCGGGGCGGATGGAGTTGGGTTGGGCAGCGTGGAGGATGGATCAAAGGTAGTAAATTTCGGTCTCGACGGCATAGCTGGAGTGACTGCTTCTTCAGAATCAAGATACCATGCGCGCTTCTTGGCTTCATCGCGCTGTTGTTCAAGTTCCGAGGACGCAGATCGGAAAGTGGAGGTGGAGGATATGTGCCTTGAGGATAAAGCAGAGGGTTTGAGCAGGATCGCTCGACGCTGTAGGAGCTGCTGCGAGCGGCATAGACATCGAAGGCAGACGGAAGCGTTCATGATTGATGTGAGTGAAGATGTGACTTAGAGAGTACAAGTGAGATCAAAATCGGGCTTCGACCTTTGAGGAATTCTAGGTCCAAGTCAATTACGTTACTCGCGACCGAGCCCAACACTGCCCAACATGGCATTGGCCATCGCGGTAGGCGCCCAGTGGCCAGCGCCTAGCCTAGCCCTCCCTCGGACAGCAAGAATACAAGTATGATACAAGCGTCAAGCATACAACAAGTTCAAATCTACAGATGCAATTGCCAAGATGCCCCGCCTAGTCACTCCATCGGCTCCGGCGACGAATCAAGCAGGGTGTAGATATCCCTTGATCCAGGCGGAGCCCACGCTTTCGATAGGCCCGAGATGGGAGCAGATACGGGGTTTCCGCCAAGACCAGTGACTGGGTGAGCATCTGCGCCCGATATGGCCGCTGCTGCTGCTGGCTTGAGTATGGCCTGTGTAGCATTTGTTGAGGGAGGTTTTCGCGCGACAGGCCTGTCCAGCGGGGTATTGTTCGGAGCGATGATGGGTTGGAGTATCGATAACCCTGGTTGGACATCTGGCTTTTTGGGCTTGGGAGGTGCAGGAGGGCCTCGAAGTCGCTTCACCTCTTGAGTGTAGTACTCCTTCAAGGCTGCCTCGACATCACCACACGCTGACGTGATGAGGCTCAGTAGGTCCGCTGCTATCAGCGCTGACTTTGTCCAGGACTTACGCTTCCATGCGCTCGGGGCAGAATACGCCGCTAGACCTTTAAATCTCCCTTTCAGCGCCGCTGCAATTTGCGTCGGAGCGTGTCGGCCCTCGACCAACTTGCCAACTTCGCATAGCCAATTTTGAGTTTCGGGGTCGCAAAGATCAGGGTACAACCTTCCGGCGATATCTAAATTAGCCAAGTCGTACAGTGGACATACCTGAGATATCGCACTTGGCCTCTTGGCCTCCGTTCCCAGCTCGTTTAATCTGCGGAATCTGAATGGACGCGGAGCCTGATAATCAGACAATGACGCAGTCACGCCATCTTCCGTCCAGATTGTCTCGCCCTCAAATGAACAATGGACCAAATCGGCCACATCGCCATAGATGTGAATTTGCCACGTATCCGTCTTTTCAAATGCGATCGCTCTGCAATCAGTTAGGCCTGACTGATACTCACCTAATCTTGAGAAATGTCGCCTGTGTCTCGGCAATCACTTCCAGATCCGCACGAAGGGCAAAAGGTAACTCCGCCGCTTTTTTTGAGCCGCACGATATCGCCCACCCATATCCGCTCGCCACCAAGCCATAGACCCTGGTGGAAGTTCTTCCTATCTTCTTCCCAAAGATGTCGGTCCGCGTCAGACAAGATGGTCTCGGGAAGAATTTTGATAGCGTCAGACATTGACCAGCTCTGCGCTATTTGCTAAAGTCGCAAAGCTCGCTGTAAGACTTACTGCTCCCGTTCTCATCGCTACTGATAACCGATAGAAGGTGTCCTTTTGCATCTCGTCAAACGAAATCCTTCGCCCCCAACGAGACGTCCATCCTTCCTCATCATGCCCAGAATCTTTCGCTGTCCCTTCATTCATCACCCTGGTCCCTTCTTTCGCAATAGCCTCCCAGCCAGGTTTGCCACCTAGCAACTCCTCTCCCAGAGCCCAAGGCAAGAGATCCTTCGTGTCCTTTATCCACTCTTCTTTAGGATGGAACATGCCCAGAGGTCGCAAATGGTACGCCCAGCAATGCGATACGCTATCGCCCGGCAGAGAAAGCACCGGTGGTGCAATAATGACCCGCAGCCGGATATCCGAAATCAACACTGGCCAGTGAGTGATTGCTGGTGGTGAATCGGTCGAATCGATAGTTTCTATCCGCGCCCAAACGAGTTCGCCGCGTCGGAATCTCCGTCGAGACTGAAGATCAAATGATCGCTCGTGCACCACGGCAGTGAGCCCGATGTCTTCGGGAGAGGTCGTTGTTTCCTCTACCGACTCTGTGGACTGGCGACGACGTTTCGCCGGTCTAATCTCGCCCTTGCCGGGTTTGCGCTTTGGTAGATCAGACGTGCTTCGAGAGGGGGGACGAGATAGCGGCGCAGAATCTTTGGCCAGAGCTCTCGGGAGTGGGGCTTTTGGGGGCAGGGCGTCTTTGACCAGAGCTTTTGGGTGCCGTGCGGACTCTTTGGCCAAAGCTTTCGGCTGAGGGGCGTCTTTGGGAAGAGCCTTTGCGTGCGGGGCATGTCTGGCTAGAGGTTTGGGGTGTGGTGCAGTCTCTTTGGCCGGTGGGTTCGGTTGCGGGGGTGCCTCTTGCGCCAAAGCCTTTGCTCGCGGGGCTTACTTGGCCGGAGGCGGGGCGGCCTTGGGAAGAGCCAGAGCCTTGGGTCTAACGGGTGACCGTGGAACAGTAGGATAAGAGGTGCTAGCGCTAGGTAGAGGCCGGACCGCGTTCGGCGGAGTCTTCATGCAATTACACTACCCATCAGCTAGACCAGCAAAGAACTCACCTGAAGATCATGCTGCTCCATTGGTTTGGATGTATCAAACAGCCACGCGGCGTGGACTTTCCATTGAGCCGCATTGAATCGATCCTTCCTGCCCTATCGTCAGCGTGCACTTAAGCAGAACGTACATAGAGGTAGTAATGCTCCTTTCTGCCGTCTGGAGGCTTGGTGACGAATATCCGATACCCTTCTGGTACGGGTATTCGATGTGGCTCAGCATCTACATCAGCCACCACCTTGCGAGAAACATACTTGGACGACGCGGTAGCCTTAGCACATTCGCAAGATGCTGGCCTGCCGACTCCTCAAACGCGACATAGCGTGGGTCTCCCAGCTCAACGCGCTCATACCACCGGCCTCCAGGTAGGTCTTTCGGCCAATGAGGCGGCTGCGCATCCGTTCTCGGCCAGACGAGGAGTGGATGAGTGGCCATCCTACTCGTATATCAAGCATGCACCAAGGAAGGGTGGAGAATTTGTCTGTTGTTGTGACTCTCGACGCGATGCAGTACTATGGGCACGTTACGGAAGCAGAATTTCGGTGGCTTCGGAGATGATTTCAACGACGACAATGATCAGTACATCACCCATATAAAGATGATTGGACTCAAGGGGAAGCTCACAGTCATCGACAACTCCGGGGCGCTTATTGCAGAGTGTATCAATGTGCTTAAAGTAAAGACAAAGAAGAAATCGACAGGTTTCGCAAGTGTCGGTATGTCCCCTTTGGATTTCGCTATGATCAACTCTAACCATCAGGCGATGAGATAGTATGCGTAGTCAACAAAGCTAGACCGGCATTACGAGCCGAATCAATAGGACCTGCAACAGGAAACATCCAAAAAGTTCGGAGAGGAGATATACGGCGGGCGGTAGTGGTGCGAACGAGAAAATCGGAATTAAGACCAGATGGGAGATATGTCAAGTGAGTACAGACTAAATGAATGCTGATGGCAGCTTTGACGACTCGGCGTGCGTGCTGTTAAATCCAAAAGGCGAGATGATTGGTACGCGGGTGAATGGGATCGTATCGAGTGCGCTGAGAGATCTACCGGGAGGAGCGGGTGGACCAGGAGGTCGGTGGAGTAAAGTTTTGGCTCTGGCTACCAAGGTGAGTCTGCAATGTGATGACGCTGATGATCAGGTTGTCTAGGAGAGATCGATCAGGTCAGGACGGTCGTAGTGTATATGTAACATTTGAGTCATCTTCAAGATCGGAGTTCAGAAGGAGCACCAACCGTTTACTTGCCCCGCCCGTGAGCGCCGAGCCCGACTCGACCCTTGATCAGATTGCAGCTTCGACTTTACATCGTGGGCTGCTCCATCATCTCCTCGCGCTCGGATATCTATAGCTCGACTCTTACTACAGGCTGTAGAATCTGATGCTGTTTCGACAGAAATTATTGCCGTGCTTACTGCCAGTCGTACCGCCAAACTGCCGATCGTAACGCAAATCGACTCTCTAACCCCTACATAGACTATACATCCTAAGCAAAGTCCTGTATGTCTACAAATACAAAGCCCCAGGCTCCAGTGGCTTTCACTATTCCTACCTAATCGCAAATATAGATTACAGAAGATACATATTCCTATTCCTGCTCGCTCCTCATCTAGCCGCCCTATCCCTCTCTGCATACGCCGGTGGAGGTCTCTGCAACGCCCTTTCCAGACCCCCATTCCCTCCCAGCATGGGGATGCCGCTAAGCACCTCTGGTGGAGCTCGTCCTGCTTCCTGAAGAGTGTAGGCAGGTAGGGGATCCCGGAACGGGTTCTCAGACGAGGTGGTGGAGAGGCGGGATTCAGGACGCAGTTGCGAAGAGGGAACGGAGGAGATGGGAGATTGGTCGGCGAAGGGGGACAAGGGGGACGCAGAACCGGATCCCGCCGAGTCTGTAAAGGGAGATCGGAGGGTGGATGTGTTTGAATGACCAAGAAGGGCGGTTGTGGGGGTAGATCGCGATGCGGTGGATTGATAGGTATAGCTAGGGTGGTCAAGCGCGTCCCGGGTGTTGATGGCTAGAGTGCGGATGGTGGCATCTGAGGATGTGGATCGGCTGGATAGAGTTCGAGCCAGAGTCGACCCGTCCGTCGCCATCATGTCCATCTCGGAGTCGTCTGACCACGCTGAGCTTTCCCTGTTCGCCTCGGACGGCCCCGCCCTGCTAGCCAGCGCTTGACGCGTCACCAGCGTGCGAGGCGGCAAGGTTGGCGGTTGAACTTCAAACGACCAATCCGCTCCGTTATCCCTCCCTATCTCCCTCATCACCCTCGCATCCTGCCTCGCCCCCTTGGCCCGCCTGTGCCGCACCCACATCCGCCCGACTATACCCGCCACCACCAGCAGCACACTTGCAACCACCACGCCAACGATTATCGTGATTGGCGCACCCCTAGGCTTGTCATCGCTGTTTGATGACTGCGAAACATTGATTGCTAGGGAGGACGAGGGGAAAGAGGATAAGGATGAGGCAGATGATGAGACTGAGACTGATGATGAGAGCATGCCGGTCCGCCTATAGGACCCGGCGATAGTACCGTTATATCCCGTGACCCAGTCGTCTATCGTCACAGAGGAAGGGACAGGGATCGCAGTGGAGATATACGTGGAGCTAGGGGTAGAGAAAGGAGGGGCGGATGAGGATACAACGACAACGGAAGTGATACCGGTAGGCATGGTGTAGGTTGCTCGGGATGATGCCGGAGTATTGGTTGCGAAGCGACTATCGCTAGTTATTGCGGACATGTTGGCAAGGGGAAGTAGGCGTCGAAGGGGTATAGAGATGTTGTTGCGCTTGGGGCTACGCAATAATGACTTGGCGCGTCGGATCGACGTGAGATGTCCGTCCTTTGCGCTGCGAGTTTTGTGTAAAGGATAGTCTGCTTGGGGGATTATGTGGATGCGTGAAGCGCGCTGCAGTCTCTTGTAGTTCCAGTAGGTGTATTGTAGGTAGATGGCTGTAGATGGAACAAGAAGACAAGTTGTGGGGAGTTTTCCGTCAGCAATTCAAAGTTCGGGAGCAGTTCGGAGAATTACATTCTGCCCATTACTGCTTCGGGTGAAAGGTAAGGTACCGGGGCCGGACGGGGCCGAGCGTTACATGCCGGCAACCCCCTGTTTCATCAAACCGTTATAACGGGACCGTATTGGTGGCTGCTTGGATGAGCCCTATATAGTACACTCACCAAGATATGATTGGTGGTCTCACGATGGTCGCATCAGCGTCAAATACCTAGCGCAAAACCAATCCCGCAACTAAGTCAGGGACGGGGACCAAAACTGACTGCCGGCGGCCATCGCCGACATGCAACATCTGAAACGTCAGCACACCTTTGCCACCCACAACACATTCCTCGTCCCCTCGAATCCTTTTGTTTTAGACACGCGTTGCACTGCTTCTGGTTTTAATAGCCGACAGATACGGCTGGGAAGGCTCTTGCGTGCACCATCAGTCAGGTTACAAGCTGACTTCGTTGTGCAGGGCATTCCCGCGATGTAAAACGCCGGGTCTGAGGACAGGACAAATTAAAGCAGGTGTCGTTTGCACTCAGCCGCCATAGCAAGGTAAGGGAAAGATGGTTTCTTTCCTTCACATTAGAGGATTGTATCTGTCGATACAAGCCGAAAGTGTAGCTTACTACTTAGCTCAGTGAGAAGTGGCAAGTTGAGAACTAAAATGGCGATTCCCGGGCAACGGGGTGAGCTTCTGTTTGCTTTCCATCGATTGGAATGTCACCGTTGATGTTGATACTGATCATAAAGCAATGGCATGCTGGTGTATCATATATCAGATGAGTACTTAGTTGACATAGAAAGGATGCCGATGTGGGATCAAGGACACCGACGTCTCGCTGCGACAGTATTGGTGGGATATCAGTCATCAAGCATGAGAGAAGTTCACTGCCGGGGTCATCTCTTGTATCTTAGGGCAGGGCTTGCACTCTTCAGTAACGTCATTCTTTCTTGCCGTGGCACTTTCGCATATGGTCACTGGTGCAGCTGATTCCCTCCAGCCGCGCCTCGATGTGACTGTTGGGTGCCTGGGCCCTGGGGTGGTGCGGCGACCTGATTGCGTTTCATCATGGAATCGATGTCTCCCATAGTTAATCGGTATTTGTTAACAAAGATCGGTTACCGGATCCAGCACATCACTTGTATGCGAAGCTCGACGTGCTGAACTCTGTCCTCTCCTCTGGTCAATCGCGCTGTGAATGCCCAGCTTGCGACAGGCCGGCCGGACTCACATCAAGCATTATATACATTTACCCCTGATCATATACGGCCGCCGACGGAGCTCTCCACCCACCCATCCCAAGGCGGAAATTCTTTTCCCAATCCTCACGGTTGGCGACGCCGATAGAATGTAGCTGGCATCTGTGCCTCTTCCTTGTCGCTCATATCGATCGATCCCACAAATTCGTACCCTCCCGTATGCCTCGTGATGATGTTCATAATGACGAGGTGGATGCAGCGTGCAGAGATGAGGGATGAAGGATTGTGTGATGTCCCTATAGTCAGCACGGTTATGCGCTCACTCACATGGAGTCCCTTTCAGTCTGATCTCCCGACAATGCCGCTCTCGCACTCGAGCATCCTTGACTCCGTCCAACCACCATTCGCTTATACCCTTTTCTATCGCCTCGCCAATCTCTGCATCGGCGTCGATTATCCATATCCGGTCGGTAGAGTAGAAGGCGACGCAGAAGAACGCTGGGTCCGGGTCGACGACGTCCTGAATGAAGGTCAAAGTGTCCTTCCCAGAATCTGCCATCAGCTAAATCACACCCTCCACATACCCTTTGCTGATGTCCTGAACGAAGCCTGCAGCTTGTATCCTTCTTTGGCAAACTCAGTCAGGAGATTGATGATGATCCGCTTTGACCTGATAATAAGCTGAGTCAGCAACGAAAACTTACGCTACCCTATCTTCTGAGCGCGGGACCCAGCAATCCCCCTTGAGGAGTATCTGCCACACACCACTATCACACCCCTTATCCGCATGCTTCTTCATCAATTCCGGTGCGTATTCCACCTCGTTCATCTTGCCCATACCCCTCGGCCACGCCTTGTGTAGGGTTTCCAGAACAGCTGGACGTATTGACAGTGGCAGTGCAATGAATTGCAGAGTCGAGGTGGAGGATAAGGATACGAGAAAGAAGGGGAACCGACTGAGTGCGGAGGAAGGCGGCAGAGGACATTCGCCGAATGAAGACACGGATGTGCCGGGGGTCGTAGCGGGCGTGGTGGAATTCCAACGAGAGTCAGTGTCGGAACCGTGAGCTGATGACATGGTGTCTTCTCGATTTATCGACAGGCCTGCTAGACGGCTATCTAGAGGAGAGTGTGAGCCTGAACGAGAGGGAGGCTCAGCATGACGGAGGATGCTGTGTGGGATGGAGCTCGTTGATGAAGTGGAGGGTGTCGGTCGTTCAGAGGATTGCGAAGCCGACGAGGACAGACGTCTCGAGGTTTCTGCGCTTTTCTGCTTGTCCGACCCGAAGTGGGGCATATGGAGGGGCATGTTGCTGATGAGCTAGCTGAGAGTTGTAGATGGAGAGCGGTCCTGAAGGGAGATCTTACTGGCCAGACTGGCTTGATCATCAATCTTCAAGCAAGGTTCAAAATACCGGCTGAAACATCACGTAATGTTGTTGTTCTCATATGCGACTTAAGTTTCGACTTATCGTGAGCGGCTGTTGTAGACTGGCAGCACCGCCGAAGCGGTCAGGTTAGGCCTGCAAAGACAAGGAGGGGATTCGGTGGAAGCACCAGATCTATTGTGAGAGCCAGCGGTGAAGCCGACTGACGGTCTCAGATATCTCAGATCGTAATGTCTTCCACAGCGTGAAGCTATTCAGGTCCAGGGTGCACAGGACTGAGGAGACCCACCGCAAGACACGATACTTGAGACGGCCTCACTATCTCCCCAGCCAGTGTAAGGCGAGACTCATTCACCATGACCATATCTTCACCCGTCTATGCGTAACACAGGGATCCTTCCAGGCGTCACATTTCTCCCTTCATGCTGAATCAAAATCCCCGTCCTTCTAGCCATTCCTTCACCTGCGGCACCCATCTCCCCTTCACTTCCAAATGCTGATTTGTCGGACGAACAGTCACAACTGGTGCGGGACGCAAGGGATCTATATGCGTTTGTTGGAAGAGGGCATTGAGGTCGGATTGTAATGACTATTTCATCAGTCTCGAGGTGGGCCAAACTAGTCGCGAGACTTACTCCTACGTTACCCTGAATGTATTAGCTCTTCTTCTGTTAGGCAGTGGTGAGAATGACATACCTCGACATTCCGAACAACCGTTTTCCACATGTTCCCTCTCCTCAGTTTGGAATATACTGGTAATTCTCCACTAGCCGTACGTGGGATCTTGTACTTCTCTATTGATGACGATGAGGCTGTTGAGGACTCGCCCGATGATGTATTTGATGCTTCGGCCGGTGTGGAAGGGGGCAGGGAGGCGGAGGATGAGGATGAGGGGATGGACGGTGTGGTGAAAGCTCGGCTGAAAAGGCGGGGCTGCCGGAGCAAGGATCGGGCTGGGAGTGACATTTTTGGTATGAGCTGGGTATGTCTCTGACAAGGTAAGACTGCAGGGCGAGGGTGAGGTGATGCTTGTACTCCTAGTAGCTAGCTAGGTGAGGCAAAGAGCGCAGTAACGATCGCGCTCAGCTGATCATCTTGTGCCTCAGAAATTTTGCTTCCGTCCTTCTCTTCTGTAGCCCATATCGCCATGTAGTGATCGCGGATATCTCCCCAAACTGCATAGATACCAAGAGTAGGCGTGTAGCCCAGGACCCTGCCTATAGTCTACTTGTCTCAGTCCTGCGGCTGTCCTACAGCCTCTCGATGACCATCGCGCTCGCGGCTCCACCGCCGTTGCAGATCGCCGCCACACCCTTTTGTCCGGGCTTGAGGGCGTGGACGAGAGTGACGAGGATACGGCAGCCTGAAGATCCGATGGGCTATTGTCAGCCAGAGTCTTGCATACACTCACGTGTCCCAAGGCCACAGCTCCACCTCGGACGTTGACGATGCTCCGGTCCAGACCCAAGACCTTCTCGGCTGCGCAAGCGACGACGGAGAACGCCTCGTTGAACTCCCACAGGGCGATCTCATCCTGTGTAACGCCAGCAGCCTTGAGGGCGGCGGGGACAGCGAGGGTGGGGGCAGTGGGGAAGTCAATAGGAGCACAAGCAGCGTCGGCGAAGCCTGCCATTAGCCAATATAGTGACGCAAAGCTCACCTAGGATCTTGGCAATTGGCTTCAATCCCTCGCTCTCCACCACGCTGCCGGACGCCAAGACCACAGCGCTGGCACCGTCGTTCAAGCTACTGGCGTTGGCGGGTGTGACGGTACCGCCCTTGACAAAGACAGCGTTCAAGCTCCTGTACTTCTCCTTGATGAACTTCTTGTACTCCTCATCCTCCTTAACCACAACGTCTCCCTTCTTGCCCTTGATGGTCACTGGTGCGATCTCATCGGCGAACAGCCCCTGGCCCCAAGACTCAGCAGCACGGGTATATGACGACAGGCAGTGGTCGTCCTGCTCCTCGCGAGTGATTGAGAGCTTGTTGGCGGTGTGCTCGGCGCAGTTGCCCATAGGGAATTTGTTGTAGACGTCGAATAGTCCGTCAGTGACGAGGGAGTCCTGAGCCTGGACATGGCCGAAAGCGGGGTTGGTACGGGGGTGGAGGAAACTAGAGTCAGCTTGGGCAAAGCTCGGACTTACGGTGCGTTCGACATGCTCTCCATACCGCCAGCAACCATGACGCCGCGCACACCCAGCTGGATGTTCTGGCTGGCGAGCATGACGGATTTCAGACCAGAAGCGCAGACCTTGTTGATGGTTGTAGCGTCAACAGTGTCGGGCATTCTACATTCAGCTTCGTCAAACGCTGACTCACCCACTGCCAATCACCACTTGTCTAGCGGGGCTCTGCCCAACACCGGCTTGGACGACATTTCCGAGGTAGACCTCCTCAACTCGCTTGGCTGGGATACCGGCGCGCTCCAATGCGTGTTTGACCGCCGCAATGCCCAGCTCGGGCGCTTTGACCGCAGCGAGGGTACCGTTGATGCTCCCAATAGGAGTTCGGGACGCGGAGAGAATGTAGACGGGCTGAATGGTGGACTATCGTCAGTTGTGCTAATGCTATGCTTACCATTTTGCGAGTGCTTGAGACTGTGGTGGTTGATAGACGTCTGATTGCAGTGAACATGAGAGGAATTGTATCCAACCGTCGTACGAGGTGGGTCGGTGCGCAAGTGAAATATTTGGGGAATGCGGGGCCACATTTTCCAGGCGCGTCCTTCTTATACCTTTTGAGCCCATGCCAAGGCCGGGTAACCCACAGCCGGTCCGGCTAGATTCTATAGCATGCATGAGTGGAGAACAGGATCCCAAATATAGAGCTTGAACATATGTACAGTGCTGAGCATCTTCCGTAGATATAGGTAGGTAAATCCCGTGAGAAAGCGGATCGATTAGACTATGCAGATCAGCGCATGGCAACGGCCGGAACATACCGTATTTGCCGAAGAAGGGGATCAAACTCTGCGCTAGAGTGTATGAGAAGACCAACTTGGGACCAACGACCAGGATCTATGGTCAGCACAGCCGACTCTTAACTCACCTTCGGTGTCAATCCCTTGAAGAAACTTCCGACGCCCTCCTGCCTGACCATGTTCTTGATGATTGCCACACCACCCTCCTTGCTCTCAAAGGATGCGTTTTGTATACGTGTCTTGACAACGTCGAGGGGAGCGGCAACAGTGATGGAGGCTACGGCACCGGCAATGGATG
Organism: Dioszegia crocea; assembly: GCA_001600615.1. Lineage (NCBI taxonomy): Eukaryota > Fungi > Basidiomycota > Tremellomycetes > Tremellales > Bulleribasidiaceae > Dioszegia > Dioszegia crocea. The sequence continues at coordinate 2,495,061 of BCKK01000002.1, forward strand.
CGACAAAGTCTAGAGTAAGCACAGCAGGATCAAGGACCTACTCTGACCCCAGGTAGCTGAAGAGTAGTCTGAGATTTTGAAGAAGTACTCCTTGGCGGCGGCTGAACCACCGAACAACTGATCGTTAGAGATGCAAGGAGGATAGACTCACGGCGAAAGATCCTGGAGCATTCCTGGCCATGGTCCACCCCCATCCCCGGTACAGACTGGCAATCCCCTCGTCGGTCACAAGCTTGAAGAACCCTCGGCCACGCAGCGCATCCGGGTTGGTCTGCATCTTGATCTTCAAAACATCAAGGGGAAGGAGAACGACCTCTCCGATACCGGTCAGACTAAAGTCAGCTCGCTCGAATCTAGGCTCACCTTCCAGCAGCAGCGTGCATCATCATGCCTCCCCATTTGGGTCCAAAGGTCCCTCTCCACCATCCACCACCCTGCTTGTCAATCATATCACGGAAGTAGGGCTGTCCACCAAACTTGTACACCCGCTGGGCCACCTTGTAACCGGCGGCATACCCGAGTCCCGGGAATAGTGAGAGGAATTTGGTGTGGAAAGGCGAGGCAGCGTGTGATTTGAATAGGATGGTCGAGAGATTGGCAGCGGAAGCTTGGCCTCGGTTAGACATGAGCCGCTTGGCGATAGTGTCCTATCGTCAGATCAGGCCGTATGTGTGACATACGATAGGGTGGAACACCATCAACTCGGCAATACCTGACCGTCAGCCCTTATCTTGATTGTGTGACTTGAGGCAAGACCAACCTGAAGCTCCACTTCCCAGGATCCTGGCAGTTCCACTCTCCCTCTTTCCTCCGGTGGCCATGGGTGGGGACATTGTATAGAGATTTGCTTGAGGATGTCGGTATTGATTGAGCGATAGATAGCGAGGAAAAGTTGAAGATTCCCCATATCTTTGGCCCGTGCCTGAGACTCGGCCCAGAAGGCTAGCGCACGGGTCTCGGTTCCGGCGGAATCAAATCACTCGCCACGTTTGATAGGCCGGAAATTCCCGCTCTACCTCATTGCACACTATACATCTTAAAAGCATCTATACAGCAGCATGTTCGCCTCATCCGTTAGACGATCACTCGGGGGTCTCATCCCTCCCAAGATTGCCACCCCTTCAGCTGTTGTACGTGTTGTTTTTCGACCAAAATTGGGCGAGCGAGGGGAACTCTTTGCCGAATCAGTCGACCCTGAGGGAATGGTCGATGTGTTGCTTCTTCAGCTGACACTACTAGTCTTCAGGTGGAACTTCTGCCCGGACTGCGTCGGTCATCGAATTCTACTCTAAACTCCCCAAGGGACCTAAGCCCGAATCAGAGCGACCCGGAGGACTAAGGGGAAAGTACTTTGAGGGCAAGAACGCTAGCGGGTGAGTTGAGGGCATCCATGCCAGGCTTCAATCGTCGGAGGAGATGACCAAGGCGGATCTCTATGGCTTCGAGGAAAGGTTCATGGCGAATCACGCGTCAGCAAGATGCGTAGGGATTCTGGAAGGGCGAATTGCAATTGCGGAGATCGTCCGAGTGCAGTACGTGATGGAAATGCTGACAATCCAGCGCTCCCTTCCTCGCCACCATTCTCATTCTTTTCGGCATCGGCTACACCATTGACTACAACAGTAAGTTCATCGCAAACATCATGATGGGATCATGGTCGGAGCGCTTCGCTGTATGACTTTTGCTGACTCCACAGTGCACTTGAAGCACCACAAGAACGGACACCACTAGAGTGCTGTGAGGGTTGTAGATGGGGATGAGAATGCAAGCTGGTGTGACATGCGGTTGCGGCTAGATCGCAGTGAGGTCGACGAGTCGACCAGCATCGCGTGCGTGGCGAAGGTCTCATACCTCCGCCTGGAACTCGCTCTTGCTCTCCATTGGTGACTCAAAAACACGGGTTTGAGCCAGATATGCCGCTCCGGTTTCATGGCGACCCCAGTCGAGCCCGAGCTGTGCCTAAGGGTTCCCCTGGTTGGCCTGAGTTGCGAGAACGAGCAGCAGTCAGGATGAGCAAGTGCAGACCACGAATCGTTACGGCAATGTGCTGTCAACTTCAGATATCCAGATCCAGTTCAGTTTGAGTTCAGAACTGCTCCTTTGCCTGTATCAGATCAAGACCGTCTACTCAGTCCACAATCCCACACCTTGCCCGAAGGTGCCCAAAGTCTGCTCCACAGATGATGACAGACTAGCTTGTCCTCTGCTCGAGGCTCGGGGGCAGAATTACCCCTTGTGTTTCAGATCTGGCTGACTGTGAACTCTGATCCAACTCAACTCTATCGCTTTGACTCTCCATCTCCCTGAACGATCATACCCGCCTTCGCTCTCGAAAGAAGCCACCTCTCACCGCTGCAGAACTAGTACTTCGACACCCCAGCTCAAATGTCGGCTCCTTCGATAGAAGCTCAGGCACCGACCGTGCTGATCCTCGGTGGCATCGCAACGCTCGCTCGGCCCCTTGCCCTTTACCTCTTGTCATCGACCAAACCTCTCGCATCTTTTGTGAGAATAGCAGACCGCTTCTCCATCTCACCTCCGTCGACTTACCTCGACCGGCCATTCCTGGACCTGCTCTCCAATCCCGATGGCCGACTGGCATATCAACAGATCAATCTGTCCAATGTTGAAAGGCATGGCGAGCTATTCAAGCCTCCTCAAGCTTCAGTGACGGCTGCGGGTGACGAGAAGGGATTTGACATCGTCTTCGACCTGACAGGGGAATTAGCATTTGATAAACCTGAAATAGTTCGTGGCAACACGAGACCAACTGACATCCAGATCCAAGTCTCGAATACCCACTCCACTGCGCTCTCACTAGCGACCTCCGCATCTTCTCTGCCACTCGCAACCAGACCCAAAGCCTACGTCCGCTTGACGTACTCATTCTACGAGATGAAGTCTCTCCCTTCCTCGTCTGCGGGCCACGCGGAATCGGCAGATCTCAGACCGGACGGAGAACGGGGGCGATGGTGGCATGAGACTTTGAGAGGATTGGGAGCGTTAAGGGAAAAGACGGGATTGAACGTGGGTGTCATCAGGGCTGGCGCGTGGTATGGGCCTGGTATGTGGGCTGGGGATGTCATTCCTAGAGTCGTCGCTGGACACGTGTACCAGTATCTGTGAGTCCAAGCTGTGGGCAAGCTGAAATATCAGGAAAGAAGAAATGAAGTTTCTGTATAAGTAAGCATGCGGCAGGTGGAGAGGCTGACCTTCAGCTCCGACCTCCGCATAAACACTATTCACACGACAGATCTCGCCCAATCTCTGTATCTCCTCTCGCAACATCTGATCGCCCATCCTTCAGGATCTCCCGGGATCGCTCCATCCCTCATCAAAATCCCTTTCTCCTTTACTCCTCCGCCAACATCAGCCTTCTCTCTCACCAGAGACAAGGACAAGCGCTCATCTATCAGCGATGCCTGGAAAACAGTCTCCATGGTGGTGCCTGCTGACCAAGAGGTTAAATTGCCCTTTTTCAACATAATCGACGGGGCCAACTCGACTCAGGGAGATCTGGGCAAGGCAGTAGCGGAAGTCTGGGGCATCAAATATGGGTTTCTAAACTCGGCAGTCGCCAGTCTGGTTCAGCAATTTGCCAAGGTGAGCACAGGCATTAGACTGGAGCTGAAACCAAGACGGACTTTGCAGAGATGGTGGAGGATGTCAATGAGATGGTGAGCTCTACGCAATGGCATCACTGATATCAGCACGTAGAAGCATGGTCCAAAATGCTAGCTGCATCCCAGCCCCCAATCACCTCCACACCCATTTCGCCCTTTTTAGACGAGCACGCCTTCCGGAGTGAGTTTGGACAAGGATCTCGCTCATCATCAGAGCTAGCAATCTGCCTGGATGGATCAAGAGCTCGTATTCTGCTAGGCTTCAAGCCTTTCCACCCCAGAGTTGAAGTGACCGAGCTGAAGGCGATCGTCAAGGGATTTCAAGATGACGGGATATGGTACGTCTCGAGATGATCCCACTGACGAAGTAGGCCCACCTTGTGAAGCGTAGCTACCGATTTTCTTGCTTCAGTCCGCGCGGCCCGTCGTGCATCCTCATAATTCGGCTATACCAACTTCACTCGTACAGATGCCCATCTGCCACGCGAAAAAATGCAGCAGTTAGATCATCCAGAAAGATGCATCAAGCTGATATTCGCTACAAGGAGCCAGCTGACGATAGTGACTGCGCTCGAATTACAATATAGGCTCTACACGGGTGATTCTAGTCCTCTCGCAGATACCGCCGGACTCCCCTCTGGCGTCGCCGCCGCAAACGACACACTGAAAGGGTCCATTCCTCCCGGCGGCTCATTTGGTGACGGCGTCGAGTAGTATTGCCCCTCTCTCCTGGGTCTTATCCGAGCGGGTGTACCAGGTGTGGTGGGAGTCAAGAGATTTGGGTCTAATCGAGTGCGAGTCATGAAGGAGTCTGGGGAGGGATGGCGGTCGATACGGATTTTATGGGTACGAGATTGTGTGGAAGATTTGGTCGAGCGTGCACTGTGGGCGGGTGAAGGGGGAAGATGTGATTTTACGGAGCGCGGGCTAGTATTGGGGTCGGGCGATGACTTGTCCGGTGCATGATCGGGGACGAGGTCGCTGGGCATGACACCTCGCTGAGCCTTTTCTGGTACTTTGATCTCGTACGGCACGGTGTCGTTCGTCTCAAAGTGATCAAGATCGACATATTTGACCGTATCCCGCACATCCACCGCCTCGTCCTTGGCAAGTAGATGCGCAAGGTCGTAGATGGCTTTCGGTGCGTGAAGCTTGTCTGCGTAAAACGCCCCTAGTTGTCAGCCAAGACTTGGTCAAATTACTCACCGACAACAAAGAGATCCGCGATGGTCTGCGCTAACCCCAATCGCACATCCACCACATCCTTCGATAGACTCGACAGGAACGGCAAGAAAAAGTCCTCGAAAGCTTGTCTGTTTGGTGGTGGCTTGACAAACTCCCTTAGGCACCGGACAAAGGTCTGCCTCTCCCTAAATCTCGAGCTTCGGCCCAGATCCAAAAGCCCATCCCTGAACCTCGTAGCGACCCCAGACTCATCTCCCAGTATCTCATACGCCTCGGGTATTCCTTTCGTCGCGGCATCTCGGACCGCCGCGAAGGGATCTAGAAGGGCATCCTTAAGCATACCCAAAATCTCATTCTCCATGAGCGAGTGGAACGTCTTGAAGAACGCGGGAATGTGCAGGGCGAGCTGTTCTCGAGCCCGCCAGCCGCCCAGAGTGTTCTCTTTCCAACTCCGAGCGAGCTCGAGATAGGTAGACCAGGCCAAAGGTAGGGGTAGATTGTCTAGAAAGACGTCGATGTGCTCGAATATAAGCTCTCGGATGTCGTCGGGGGCGGTGAGCAGGGTGCGATAGACGGGCATGAGGTCTTGGGCGCATTGTTCGGGAGTGAGGATCTTGGCCAACTCGTGTAGGGATGCAGCGAGCGTACGTCGCGATTTCTCGCCCGCGCGATCGTTCATACGATGGTAGAGTGGCTGGATGTCGGCCCAATTGTCAGGGCCGAGTGTAAGTGCCACACCGGGGAACTACCATCAGCGAGGCCATTAGCAAACTTACGTTAAAGCTGGCAACGGTGTCCCAGTCCTCTCCAAAGCCCCTCCGAACATCCTCCTCGTCCAAGAACACCTGCATCAATTCCTTCGGTGGTCCCTGTGGATCTTCCGCAAAGACGTAGATCAACTCGCCCAGAATTTCCAGGGCGGCACAACGGACATCCGCATTGAAAGTTGTGAGTGAGTGCATTGCACTGATGGCGAATGTCCGACGATCGTCGCTTGACTCGATACGTCGACATAAGGAAGGAAGGGATAGACACGCAGATTGCCGGACTTGCGCCATCTCGTCATTGGCGAGGACCTCAAATAAGGGTATCTAAATTAGCCATGCTTTGCGGAAACTTACCAAGCTGCCAACATGCTCGGCTGGCGCAATCTTTGCAAGCATACTCAATGCCACAGCACCTTCCGCCCGGACCGCCACATCTCCATCCTGACACGCTAGCACTTCCTCAACGAACCCCCATTCGACTGCCTCCTGTCCCGTGTAGAAATCGCAGAGGGACCCGATGAGGTTCATACTCGTTGCTCGACCGGCAGTAGCCTCAGCGATAAGCTGGAACTGGAAGGCTTCCTTCTCGCTCGAAGAGCTCCCGAGTGACGAGCGCGGTTCGGATCTGGCGTAGTTGTCCAGCACCGCCTGGCTGTCTTCCAATGTCATTTCGTCATAGTCAGGCATTTCCGTTGAGAGACCCCCCATTCCAATCACAATGCCCTCCAGCAGCTCCCTTTCCAGCATGTCACGCTCTTCGGAGGGGATAGGGGAGAATTCGTGACAATGTGGCCCATTCTGACTGCCGAACGAGAGCTTGTCTATTGGCTGACGCTCGATCGTTCCCCACCGATCTATCGGCCATTCCTCCTTCTCCTTCCCTTTTAACCGAGCTACAAGGTAGACCAAGCCAACGCGTACCGACTCGGACATCATCGTGTTGATATTCAGGAGGAGGCTGCCGAGTAGAGGTGTAAAGAAATCGACGGGGAGAGTTGGGCGATCGAGAATGGGCCCCTCGACGATTGGTTGGCTGGGTTCAGGAATGATCTTATCGAAAGATGCACCGGATACGCTGGTTCCACCGGTCCCGCCTTCGCTGTCGAATGCAGTGAGTGTGGAGCGGCTGGGAGTCGAGCTGTCACTTTCCGGCCCGCTTTCAAGGGCGAGGGAGGGAGGTGAAGGCACAAATGGAGCAGCGTCGATCTCTTCTGGAGTAGGCCTGTCGACCACTTCCAGGCCTTCCGAGGTGACTGTGACCGTCTGGTCGGAATCGTCCCGCCGAAGTTGTCTCGAATGGTCCCATCGAGATCCTCCCTCTTCTCCATGAGACTCCACTCCCTTGTCTCCTCTAGACTCTGCTTCTCCTTCTTCTCCAGTCTCCACGCGTTCACCTATCTCCCATCCGATATCGGCCGCCGCTTCCGTCCCTGGCGGTGCTATCCGGCACACCGAATAAAAGTACCATATTATTCGATGTAGATCCTGCGCAAACGCCTCCCGCACTCCTTCGTCCTCATCCAGCGTAAAGGAGCTGATGAGTGGTAGGACATACTCGACAGATTCGCAAGGATCGACGTCGTACAGTAGATCGCCAAGCACGCGAGCTATGTAAGCTCGGTGGAAGGCAAAGTCTGACTTTGATAACAGGAATATCCGCTCTAGGGTATTCAAACCCTCGTCTTCAAAGGTAATGTCAACAAAGAGGTCTTGTTCGGGCAGAAGATCTCCTTCGTCCACAATGGGAACATCACCAAGGGCCATTGGTGCCGGTTCTTCCAGTGGGGGCACCGGAGTAAGATCTGGAGACCCTTTCCAGTCCTCGTTACTGCCCGCACTCCCCGACCGCCTCAGAGTTTTATCCATCTCCGCGAGAGACGGGCGTGTGGTACTTGTCGACGATCGACGGGTAGTTTCGTAGTCTGACAGTGCCCGCCGTAAATGGCCTGGGCGGGCGAGAGGGGCGAAAAGCGGCGAGGCTGGTGACCGAGAGATTGTTTCTGGTATTTGGTTGATACCGTCATCTCGCAGCAGAAGGAGCGGGGACGCAGCGATAGGAGGGGGGATTTCCGATTCGATAGGAGGGATATCATCATCTGGTGGGGGATCTGGAGAGATACGAGATGGACCTGCGCTATTGAAGCTGTTCCCGCGGGGACGCGTGGGAGGGGATGTCAGATCCGACAACCGAGTACCATTCTTCCTCTGTCGCCGAGCGGGACTGTCCGGTCTATCCGATCGTCGAGGGCTAAGCGGGGGGCTGCCACCTCGGAAGGCTGCCCGAGCATTGGGCGATAGTTCCGACGACGACGAGAATGACCGCTGATGTTTGGATATGGTAATGTTGGACGCTGATATTGACGGTAGGGACAGTGGGGGTTTTTCTGCGCCGGTATTGGAACGGCGCCGACCGAGAGTAAGCTCGGTCGCAAACGTTTCAGAATGAGCTGTATGTGGGCTGGGTCGTGACTCGACCTGACGAGATGGGGATGAAGATCTCCGGATCGGACCCAGTGTCGAGGTTGTCCTGGCTACGGGTGCCAGTGGGAAGACAAGTGGGGAGAAGGAAGGGGTCACGAATGGTGAATACGGCGCGAGGACTGGAAATCTCGCATGCGCATCGATCGAGGTTGGTGAACGGACAGTGTCGGGTGATGGCCACTGTCATCAGCAAACGAGTTTGGGCTTGACTCACGACACTGTCCCATGCCTCTTCACCACTTGAAGACCGCCTATTTGGGGCAGGTTGAAGTGGCGGCGTGGCCGAGATGACATTCACTTCCAGCTCATCTTCCCCTTCCGATTCTTCCCTACTGCCATGCCCACTTCCCGTGAGAAGGTCATTCCTCGCCTCGACCAGATGCTCTCCTCCGTCCGATGCACTGCCCAAGCTAATCCCACTCGATTGTGACCCATACGGCGAGGAAGATGAGATTCCCGAGTCGTGGCGCAGCTCTTGTAGAGCTGGTCTCGATGTGAATCGAGGGGAAGAAAGGCGGGAGAATTCCAGGCCCTGTTCGTTTATAGGTTCGAGCACAGGTGGTGAGATTGCGCTGATTGTATGTTCGATAGAGAAGGTTGAGATATCGGCTGGGGGATTGAAGTCGGGCGGTGGAGTCGGTGGAGTCGTTGGTGTTGTTGACGATTCAAAGGACACTGTACGTGCTGGAATCAGCAGTAGCCTCATGGTGGACTCACAGCTCTCCCCACGCTTCTCGCTATTCATTGATGCCATCTTATGACTGAGAAGGGACCAGAGCCATATCCCTTTAGGAGGTCAAAAGAATCCAAGGCCTTTGGTTACTGTTGGCGATTCCGGGCAGGAATCACAGCTGGAACCTTCCGATAGATCCGAGCACCAGTCGCCACTGAACCGAGATGTAAGCTGAAGCTGAAGAGAAGAGATGGGTAAGTGGATGTTTGAGAGTAGTTGGGTGGAGCCATCCAGTTGCTAGTGGATGACGGCGATGGGTGCAGTGTGTGGATTTTCCCGGTTGGGTAAATTCATTCCACCACTGACAATCATCATCTCTCTACATAGACAGGTATCTTTCGGCGGCTCTGCAGTACTGTACCGACCGAAGAAACAGTCAGGCTCGCAACACTTGCATAGACCCGCGCGAAAAAAAGAATGAGTTCCTAACATCACCTCAGCCCCCTTTGAGCTCCGTCCTCAGCTTGGCGCTCGGGCAGTCAACAACATTGTCGTCAGCCCATAATCATCGCTCACGCGATCATCCTCCTCGGTAGCCATCGAGATCGCCGAATCACGGCTCAGCCACCCCGCAGGTCTTCTGCAGGTCCTGCCAAGACGTGGCTGGTCGATCACAACATACCCTATCCGCACCGCCCTCCCATCTACCACCCACCATGCCGCGATCAAACGCTCAGGCGTCTGGCTTCTCCTCAGTGAAGAACAAGAAGAAGGACGGGCTATTGCGCATCATGAGCAACGGGTCGGGGTCAACCTCAACGCCTGTAAACATGCCCTTCGCTTCCCCGCCACCCAATACTGGCTCCACAGAACGAAAAGTCCACACTATGCCTCGTGAGTTTCAGTCATTTCGCGGCTGACGACAGCCTCTGCCATTTTTGACCCTCCTACCCCACCCCTACTCCCCCAAGATCTTCCCATCGCATCTACGTCCACCCCCAAGCGACCCCGTCAGCGGATACGCTATTCGACTTCGGGCGAGTCATCAGACTCAGATGAGCCGGACAGCTCGGACGACGAGGTCCCATGGTGGACATTTACAAACAAGGGGATGACCAAGATGCGCCAGAGGACGATGAGGCGGAGACCTGAGGAAGGCGTAGAGAAGGAGGATAGGAAGGGGAAAGGCAAGGTCCCATCTCGCAAGTCGAGTAAGAACGACGAGCCAAGGGAGACCAAACCCCCCACGCTCACTCTCGGTCCACCTCTCGGCCCATCCCCCGTCCGCGCTAGGTCACACTTCAATCCGGATCTACATAGCCTCTGGCGCCGATCATCTGGGCATAGTACACCAGATGAGGCGCACTCAGATTCGGAGATACCCCGTCGGCGGATCTTCACCCGTAGCAATTCTGCGCCGGGCTCAGCTCTAGACACCATTGAATCTTCCCCACATCCACTCTCATCCATCATTGTCGCCAATCCCATATCTGCCGAACCCATCCCCATCACCCCTATCGACTCTGATCCCGTGCTCTCACACGCGCGAAACAGAAGACAAATGACCACCCCCTCGTTCCCTCGTTTCCGCCGATTACGCACAGACAATGGCCACGTCTCGGATTCGGAGACGTACGCGCCGCGTGTCACCAAGGGAAGGATGAACACACGCGGAAATTCCACTCTTGCCCAATCATACCCACCCCGCCAGGATGATACGCCGGATAGCGCCCCCCGGCCCCGCCGGCTCAATACGACCATGCTGAAAACTCAGCTTGAGCCCATTTCGCAGCATTTCGCTCACGGCTGGCCTCATGCTGGGAGTTGGCAAGATGCGCTGTACGGGCGCTACGAACAAGGAGCGGAGGATGTGAGGAATAGAGAGGTGTCTGGTGAGACACTCGTAGAACCCGCCGCGGAAGCCCGATCGGCTCGGCGGAAGACTAGACGGTCTCGGCGGTATCGACAGGCGCTCATGCCGCCGACGCCCAAGGGGTTGGGATTTTCACCCCGAGATGAATCAGAAAAGGAGAGATGGAAGGAGGGCAAGGTCAATCAAACCGAGTTTGACTGGACCAGCCCTTCCACTACAAATCCCTCTCGCCATGCCCCTCATCCTACAGGCAGTACCATTCCTGAAGGCGACGAATTGTCTAGAGTCCAGACTAGAATGACGGAGAAGGAGAAAGTGAAGCCGCCAGCGAAGAAGAGGACGGGCAGGACCAAACGTGAAGGCGAGGATTGGAAGACGCGATGGAAACGGATGATGTTTCTCGATGCGAGGTTGACAATTTTCCTGAGAGTGATGGATATTGCAGTAGTGGCGACTTTACTTGGTGAGTCTATTGGGGAGCCCGCTGACGACAGCTTTATCCATTTCCATTCGACAAGAACTCATCCAACTCCGCTTGCCAGGCCTCATCGGTCCCTCCACTACCCTCACAATATCCTTCGCCTCCTTCACCCTCCTCCACGCCGCCACTGCCATCTATCGCGAGTACTTCGGTAAACCAATCGGTCTTTGGGGTCTGCGATCCAAGATGCTGTGGGTCTGCCTCGATCTCCTCTTTGTCGCCCTTTGGTCGTCCGCCCTATCACTAGCGACCAACGATTACATCTCCACCCCACTCGAATGTACGCCAGAAGACGCCTGGTGGTTGCCCGGCCTCCGCTCGTCGTATTCTTCACTTTTGGCAGATCTGTCGGCGACGGGAAATATGACGGGAGTGACGGGTGCGGATTTGATCCGAGCTACTCTGGGCATTGTGCTGCCGGATCAAATTGTCCACTCACCCCTGGCGCGTGAGGTATGTAGGCGGCAGAGCGGGTGCATAGCTCTGAGCCTGTTTGCGCTGTTGTTGTATGCGGGGAATATGCTGCTTAGTCTATTCAGAATCTTTGAGACGGTCAGGCGGAGTGCGAACGTAGGCAAGGCCATTATGGTTTAAGCAGAGTTGTATACACATATGCAGGGTACGGAGATAATGACTGCTGGTGCCAGGCACAGTCGCAAGATGAAACAAGCTGTGCCTGATGGGGAGGAGTATGACGCGACAAGGTTTGTGAAGGAGGTATGGGATAGTTTGTGTTCGGCCAAGGGCGCGTCATTTACCTCCCTTTGAGTTTCACCCTTTCACCTGGGAGTTCATCTACGTCATGCCTCCTGCCAAGCTGTGGGATATAGGTTGACATGGGTCGCGCCAACCACAATTCGCTTTCCTCACTTAATTCCATTTCCATCCCTGTCCCACGCCATGTTTGACCGTATGTCCAACGGCCCCGCTGACGCTAACCACCCAGGTCTCCGAACCCAGATTGATTCGCACTTCAACTCGTCCCCGCATAGGCAGTCCCGAGCTGAGTTCCTGCTCGTGACGGGAGCCACACCTATCGAGAAGAAGGGGCACTTTACGCGCGAGGTTGTCGGTGCCGCCGCTGCGATGGAGGCTATGAAGGTGGGGTCAGGTAAAGGTACCTTGAGCTGACGATAGGCTTTTGAGAAGCACGAAGTCCACCGTGGGGATAAGCCCTCGCACCACCGGGCCAAAGAAGTGAGTCAGTACGTGGGCAGGGCTGAAGCAGATCATCGCTGGTCTCGCATCGGGATATGCTAGTCGGATGATAGAAGAAAAAGGCCTTCCTTTTAGTGAGTCTTTGATATTACTCTCGCCATTCGTACTTGGCTTCAACTGACATACCAGGCTCCAACTCGGAGAAGACCCGCTTCGTCTCGGATGCTCAGCGTGAGGCGATACGGGATGCCAAACGTGCGCTTCGGGAGTCTGGGCTGTACCACGAGCGAGAGTTGGAGAAGATCGACAAGGACGAGTCTCACGGGCACAAGATCTAGGCGTACCAGGTTGAATAGGATAACGTCGCTTCGGGATTGTCGATGAGATCGAATGGCACGAGTTGGCGCACCGGACTGTTGCCCCCGAAATTGCTTCTCCGTTTCTACAGCTCCATGCTCACTCATCCTTCCCAGCGGCTGAACAATCTTCATGACTTCCGATTGGCGCAGTGATAATCCGACTTTACAACCCTATATGTCAAAAATGAGCAGCATTTCTGAGCATACCAGCCTTCAAGTCGATTAGCTGAAATGAGCGAACCCAACAATAGTGTTAGATGCGATCCATACTGTCATGAAGCGATGCAAAACCCGATCATATCCCCAATGACCAAATCCTACATCTCCCACCGTCACCGCCTATTCCTCGTCATCGGCAGCCTCCTCCTCCTCTTCCTCCTCGTCTTCCTCCTCCTCCTCAGCCTCAGACTCCTCAGCGCGTGCCGATTCCATCACAGCGGTGGCGATACGGTCCAAGTCACGCCTGGATAGTCAGCATAATTCCCCTCCAAAATCCCAAGTTCCCAACTCACATCCCATCCTGGCTGATCTTCCTGCCTCCATCGGGTCCAGCCTCAAGCACACCAATCTTCTCCAAAGCCTGAACGACGTTCCTCTGGACACCGGTGGCGGCGTCAACGTGGTGGCCGGGTCGGGTTCCGCGACGCTTCTTGGAACCGTGTAGCTTGGCGAGTGCTCCGACACCGACGGATTTTCGGAGGTAGATGTGACGAGCGACGGCGGCTGGAGGCTTAGCTCTTACAAATGTAGCTCTTGCAAATGGAGCAAAACTCACCAGCTCGGACATAGTACCAGTCGGGGTCGTAAGGGGCGAGCTCCTTGTGACGACCAGTCTTAACAGTGTCGACCCATGTGGGGATCTCGAGCTTACCCGACCTCTTCAGGTGGGAAGCGTAAGCTGTAATGAAGCTCTCGGCTCTGTTTGATTAGCACCTGCTTGTCCGATTTGTCGATCCAGCAATTCCTCCTTCAATCCGCTTGTCGATGGGATTCTTCCGCCTTTGCCCTTTCCTAATTTGCGCCGTGTCGAGTGATGGGCGATAGTATGGCGTATTGAAACTCACGAGATGTCTCTAACACCGGGCATTTTGATTGATGGATGGAGAGGAAAGGGGAGGAGAGGGTATCTTTTAGCCTAGCTCAGCACACAGTCACCAGTCACGGCAGCCTCGAAATCCCTTCCTCGTCGGCGTTATCTTCGGCAATTTCATTCAATTTGGTGTGGCACTTTTCAATCCTGACTCGGCGATCCCCGCTTGGGCTCTGCCGTAACCCATCCGTGCCTGGATTGAAGATATTCAGTGGCGACAAGATTAGGACAAGATCCCTATAGCTACAACCACACATCCATCATGTAAGTAGCCACACTGACTGCGCGCTGACTAGACAGGTCTCGATTGATCTTCCGAAACATCCCATCAGACCTTACAGTTGAGAAGCTCAAAGTCCACTTGGCCACACCGCCATCTCTCAAAGACACAAACGTGACCGACACAAAGCTCGTATCCAAGCGCCGCTTTGCGTTCGTCGGCTTCAAAGATGAGCAACAGGCGACGAGAGTGAAAGAGTGGTTTGACGGAACATATGCGTTCGGAGGAGGCAAGATCAAAGTGGAGGTTGTGCGAGATGAGGTGAGCAGTCACAATGTGCCAAGCTGATGACAGCCGCTGTCTGATAAACCAAGCAAGAAGCCTAGGCTTGAGCAGCTGATCGAGCGAGATGGGCCTGCTGAGGCTGGACCGTCAAAGAGACTCAAGGAGTTCATGGATGTGATGAAGGGGGTTGACCCGACACTGCCTGATGCTCCAGCCGAAGGGGTCAAGAACAAGCAACAGGCCGAGGAGAATGTAAAGGCGAGCAGGAAGGGCAAGGAGAAGTCTGTCGAGTCAGTGGTGGAAGAAGTGGATGACGACGCTGCATGGCTGGCAAGACGGACTGGAGATGTCTCGACGGGTCTCAAAGATGGTAGTGTAAGTAAAGCAGCGATCCAGCTGACATCAGTCTGATCCTGATGAGTCCCTGATCCTATCCACTGGCCGGCTATTCGTACGCAACCTACCCTTCATCACTACATCCGCCGACCTCAAATCTCACTTCTCGACATACGGCACAGTCGAACAGGTCCATCTACCTGTCTCTAATAAAGGCGAGCCGCTCGGCACGGCCTACATCCTGTACGAGGAACCATCCGCCGCTGTGTCGGCATGGCGGGGACTAGACAAGAAAACGTTCCAGGGGAGGCTGCTGCATGTTCTTCCTGGACGTGCTAGGCCCGGAGATCAGCGGGAAGGGAAAGTGGAGGGAGTTGGAGAGGTCAAGGGCGAAGTATTGGGTAAGACTAAGGACGGGAAAGATGTGGTGAAGGGCAAGAAGGACGAAAAGCGGAAAGAGACCACTACGAGAGGTGTCAATTGGGCTGCACTCTATATGAATGTGAGTATCCCCCCAGTCATAGCTGACGTCAGAGCGACGCCGTGGCAGCCTCAGTCGCAGATCGGATGGGCGTATCCAAAGCCGACATACTCAACGGAGACGAAGGGAATGCAGCTGTCAAGCTCGCCCTAGCTGAAACCGCCGTGATTGCCGAGACGAAGCAATACTTTGAGGACGCTGGTATTGTGCTCGATTCACTCGACCCCAAAGTCCCTCGTTCCCAAACTGTCATCCTCGTCAAAAATATCCCATACGGCACCACCATACATACCCTCACCGACCTGTTTTCGCCTCACGGTACAATGAAGCGAATCCTTCTTCCCCCTTCCGGCACGCTCGGTGTTGTCGAATATGAACAACCAGCCGAGGCTGGATCTGCCTTCAAATCGCTTAGCTACAAGCGCTTGGGGAGTGCAGTGCTGTACCTTGAAAAAGGGCCACAGGGCATGTTCAAATCCGGGCCCACAATTACCGAGGCGGAGAAGGAGAAGGAAGAGCTAGCGGCAAGGGTGGCAGAGGCGGAGGCATCGGACCAACCCGCCCCTTCTGATGAAGCTGGATCGACAGTCTTCCTCAAAAACTTATCCTTCAATACCAGTACCGCCCGACTTGTCTCCGTCCTCTCTACCCTACCCGAATTCTCCTTTGCCCGTGTGCAAACGAAACCCGACCCCAAGCGACCCGGTGAGAAGCTCAGTATGGGCTATGGATTTGCGGGATTCAAAACCAAAGCAGGGGCGCAGAGGGGTTTGCGTGCACTGGAGGGATTCGAGGTGGATGGCAAGGGTCTCGAAGCCAAGTTGGCACAGCGGGGTACGGAAGAGGAGAAGGTGGAGAAGAAGGGTGGAGCCGACTTGTCTGGCAAGACAAAAAGCACAAAGTTGCTCGTCAAGAACGTACCGTTCGAGGCATCCCGCTCGGAATTGCGAGAGCTATTCTCAGCTTATGGCTCGCTCAAGTCCTTACGCCTCCCTCGGAAATCAGTCCTTACCACCACCGGCAACAAGTCAACTCGAGGATTCGCATTCCTCGAGTTTACAACTCATGGCGAGGCGGAACGGGCGATGGAGGCGCTCAAACATACCCATTTGCTCGGCAGACATCTTGTCATTGAGTGGGCCAAGGAGGGCGATGGGGTGGATGTAGACCAGCTGAGACAGAAGGTCAGGGGAGAGGTTAAGGGGATGGAAGAGTGGGAGAAGAGAGCAAAGAGCAAGCGCAAGTTTGACGGAACGGGTGCTGGGGATGAGGATATGGATGGGATGGAGGCGTTGGGTGAATAGGGTTTGTATCTTGTGTATGGCTGAGGCCTGGGCTAGATCTTAGGATCCTGACAGCTACTTGAGTGCTGAAGATATTCACTATGGTCTGCACGGATTTTCGAACCGTGAGTGTACACTGATTAGAAGCTTGAGCTTTGACCCCCGTCGACGTGAATTATTACATTGATATATCGGCGTCTTTCCTTCGTCAATACTTCGACTTTCAAATACCAGCAACAATGAATTCGGTCCATCGCTTCACTCCCGGCGACAATGCGGAGCCGGCTATACCCTCCCAAGCCGCCATTGCGTATGGCATCGCGGAAATCAGACAACACATACTCCACCTTCTTTCCCAGGGTGATTTGGCCTCTTTCATGAGGGTCGAGAAGGGGTGCCTCAAAGACGTTGCTAGGGAGCTCTACGCGAAGGTGCGATACGTCAGGGTACAGACGCCGATGAGTACAGATCCTGTGAGTGTCTGCATGCCACCAATCCGTGCTTTGATGGAAACTCAGCTTATGACCAGATTCGACAACGCATTTATGCCAATAGCATTCGCGAGATCGACGCTCGATCCATACGGTACACTCCCGCGATGGCCCATGATGAGCGTTGGAGGGAGATTTTCAAGCTGAACGTCGACAACAATCTCTGGGGCTGCGAAGACAAGCTCGACCGATACGACCCTCGGGTCTTCAACATCGTCGTTCCAGCTCTTCGGGAGGCGTATCCTCTTCTAACGAGAGTTCGTTTTGGCAGCCTCAGCAATGAATCCCGAGCGTCGTGTGATGCTCATTTCGAATCGACGCTGAGCGGTACGGGCAGAGACAGGGGGAACGTCGACATCTGCCTCCGGCGCTCGGTTGCAATCGACGGGAAACCGGACGAGAAACATCATCGAGCACTACAGCGACCTATCGGGCCCATCGGGAATTACAACGTCCGATATCGATACAACGTCAAAGTCCGTCGGATTGGCGCCACACCCTTACCCCACACCGATAATAGGGGCGAATGGACTGCAGCTCTAGCAGCATGGTCTTGCCTAGGCAGTCTACATCGAAAGTTTACCTGTCAGAACATCGACCTACCACTCGACTGTATCACAGCTCTTTACCGACAGCAAGACCTCGCCGGCTTTAGGGACCGACTCGAAGTCATTACCATCTCCCTCTTCACTTCCTGCGATATCGTTCAATTCGAAGCATTCGCTAGAATTGCTTCAACCTCACTTACCTTGCTCTCCCTTGGCCACAGTCATGCATTCGGTCCTCGCGTGGGCAAAGTCCTGAGATCACACGCATCGCTATCAGAGCTATCGGAATTCCTCGCGGTGATCAAGGTCAGCCTTCCGAATCTACGATCCCTTAGCATGTGCATCGAGGGCCTCGAAGAAGCTGAATTCGATTGCGAGACCTTGCTGTCCGACAAGAGCCTGAATGGTGGCGGAAACATAGAGACATTGTCTATCAGCATTTCACACCCTATTCGGCGGCGTTGGCGTCCGTTATTCAACGTCATTCGGGTCCTGGCTCAGGTCTGCACTATGGACGCACAGATAGCGGTCCAAGGCGTCGACCAATCTGTTGACACTCTACGCGACAATAGGAAAGATCAAACTGCATACTTGCAGTATCTATTACGGTAAGTATACGTGCACGCATACGAGCTACGTACGTGCAGACCTGACCATAACAGACAGCCTCCCCATTGCCAACATCACCTTGCTACTGTAAACTTCCTTTCGCTCGGCATCACGAGTCTTCGAGAAGTACTCCATCTCAGTTACGACCTCGATGGCCGGCCATGGAAATCGGACTGCAAGCTGCCCTGGACACACGACAAAGCCACGACCGAGTACTGGGCTGAAGATCTGGCTTGCCGCCTAGGCGAAGAAGCCGACGAAGTAAGCAGTGCCATGAGCCGACATCACAAAGCGGTGCAGCGTCTCAACGAGACAGCTGCCTCAGCGCCGGTTTGGGAAAGGATGGCGTTGGCGCAGCAGGTCCTGGACAAGATGATGCCTCTCAAACGGGCTGCGGATCGATTCAGCAAATTCCTGGATGTAGAGGAGTTCCGGGGGTATATGGCACTGCTTAAGGATGAGGCGGCTCGGGGCTTGGTCGATCACCCCTCGACGATGATGGGCGATATCTGAAGGATGGGAGGTCAAGGAGGAGAGATTGCGCAAGAGTCGAAGCTATCCGTTCTCATGTGATACCGTGTGATCTTAGATCAACTGCACGCCGATGTCAACACCCGTGAACCCATAATCCTAATAGACAGCTCTCGAATCTAATTACAATGCCTACCGGCTGTTCCGACAACTCATTCCTCAAACCCACGTGGACATTTTCAATCTGCCGACGCGTCGCGTTCTGTCCGAGAGCTTCAATCTCTCTTCTTCCCCTTTACATCACCGATATCACGACGACAAACATGCCTCCCAGAAGATCAGCGAGGCACTCCGCTGCTGCTGTAGTCGCAACACCTCTCCCTCCCCCTCCTGTTGTCACTCCTGCTGAGCCTGCCGCTCCCCGCAGCGCCCCCCGTATCGCCTTCAATATCGTCGAAATCAGGCGAGAGATTCTCCTCTGCCTCTCCCGTCCGGACTTGGCCCGCTTTATGAGGGTGCGGAAGGAAAGTCAGAGGGATGTGGTCAGGGAGTTATATCGTGAAATGACATTTGTGCGAGCGGAAGCGATCAAGAAGGCAGACCCCGTGAGTAGAGCCTCCTGTGCTCCAAATTAAGCTATACTCGGCCAACTTGAGGAGCAGAACCGATGGCTGACTATCAGACTCGCAGGCAGCTGTATACAGAAGCAGTCGCTGAGATCGATGCCACGACGATGAAAATATCCCCTTCCATGCGTAAAATGCCGGGATGGGACTCCAAGCTCCTGCCCGATAAAATCACATCTTACGACCCCACTTCTTTCAACTTCGTCGTTCCCTACATGCGAGAGCGCTATCCCGGACTGCGCAAAATCCAATTCGGCCGAAAACCCCGGAACGAACCGGCTAATCCCAAGCCATGGTGGGAGGTCTCCTTCGACACTGCTCTCGAACCAGAAAGTCAGTCCAGTCCCACAGCGTATGACGGATTGGGATATCAGGGCGATTTAAAAGGGCATGTTGCCCTTTACTGGCCGGAGTGGTGCTTCTTGATCGACGAACCACCAGAGGTACCACTCTGCGAGCCCGCGGATCCTCCCAGAGGAAGATATAGTATGCAGCATCGATTCAATACGTCTCTATTCTACAGAATCGACAAACCCACCCCCGAGATGGTTGCAAAATGGCGCTCCACTCTCAGGGAGGATTTCGCAGATATCTACCAAGAGATCCAAATCTCCGGCCTGCCCTTCTCACTCGATGACATCGCCCACGTCTACAACAGCCAGGCGGCCGCAGGTCATACCGAGCGGCTGCAGAAAGTCCACGGCTCGTCGATCCTCCCATTCACCATCGACGATTTCTCCTCCTTCGCCACCGTAGCGTCATCCCTCACATCCCTTGACCTTAGCGGCATGATAGACAATGGCGAACACCAGCCAGCCATTTACTTCCGCGACCTGACGAAGCTCGTATCGGTCGTCCGCACCAGCCTCCCTAACCTCTGGAGCTTCACTATGGACATAGAGGAGGCAGCGGGTGCGGAGGAGGTCTGCAGAGAGCAGTTGACAGCTGAGAGCATCCGTGCGGGAGGGACGATCACGGAATTTCGGTTCCAGGCGGGCGCATGGAATGAAGGGAAGGCCGATCCCCCGTTGTTCAACGCAATTAGGGTGTTGTCGGCGATATGTGCACCGGATGCTTGCATCACTGTAGCTCGGGAGGAGGAGGAGGATCCGTGGAGCAGTGACCAGACAGCTTACTTGCAGTACCTCTTAAGGTAAGTCATCTTCCTCTCTCTGCCCAGTACAAGCGCTTCTCATGCTGACCATCCAGGCAACCCGCAAATTGTCAAACCCACCTCTCCACTTTCGACTTCTCCACACTCGGCATTACTCAGCTGCGTCAAGTACTCAGTCTCGACTACGATGCAGACGGGCAACCGAAGCGAGGAGAAAACAAACCCGAGGAAGCGGACATCACGGCAAGATGGGCCGAAGACTTCGAAGGTACGGTGATGGATATGGACGAAATGGCGGATGAAGCACGGGATTGTGCGGAGGCATTCGAGGCGCTAAATGAGATCTCGGGGTATGCGAGTGTGAGGGAGCCGAGAATCAAGGCTAAGGCGTTGTTGAAATTGATGTTGCCGCTGAAGGCTCAAGTCGAGAGGCTGAATGCGAGTCTGGATGTGGTTGCGGTGCGGGCATATATCGAATCCTTGAAGGATTAGTCCCTTCTCGTAGCTCTTCGAAGATGTGAATCTATGGATTGGGAGGAATGGATGATCTGGGCAGCGTAGCAGAGTTCATCGGATTGAAAGCTGCGAGCAACGGCCTTGGTTTATGCTCATACCAAACCGCACGCACAGCGTCGGGTTGGGCGGACAGCTGCGGATTGGTGTGCGGATTGGTGTGCGGATTGGTGTGCGGATTGGTGTGCGGATTGGTACGAGCTTAGCCTTGGTTGAAGACTGAAGAAAGCTGCGGCGGTGAAGACATCATTTGCATTACCTTTTTTCTAGATAGACATTCCACCTGCCGCTCGCATACGCCAACTGAAACAACGGAGAATAGGAAAGTGATTAGGGATGAGCTATATACGTAGAGGAACAACGACCCGGGAGAGAAAGAGGAAGAAGGGTATCCAATCAAAACCTAGAAGACACCAGCACGCTTGGACAACAACACAGTCTACGCGAATTTACTTCTTCTCCTTGTCTTTTGGCGAGAATGCAGTCTTCAACTGTGGTCATTAGCATAATCCCGCCGGCCAGGCGGAGAAACTTACCTTGTGGAAGAAGCTAGACTTTCTCTTCCTGACATCTGATCCGCTGGTGGACTCCTTGCCATGGGCCGACTTGACTGGTGTGGAAGCGGGAGTGGTTTGGATAGATGAAGGGGTACCGTTCTGGGCTGCGGTGGCGGATGCTTTGGCAGGAGTGGAGGGAGCCACGGCGGCGGGGACAGCAGCGACAGGAGTGACGGCTACAGGTTTGGTGGGGGTGGAAGCGGCGACAGCTGGGCTAGGGGTTGTAGCGGCGAAAGCAGTTGCAGCGGCGGGGGTGGCAATGGGTCCGCCAGTCGAAGCCGGAGTAGCAGCCTTGGGCTGGGGAGCCTGACCGATGCTGGTAGCGGGAGCAGTGTTGATACCCGAAGTGTCCTTCTTGGGTGGGGCAGGGACATGGGGGTTGGTCTCGGCCCTGTCGGGGCTGGCAATAGCACCACCGGCAGGGATGGACGCGCTAGCGGCGGGGCTGGAGCCGTGGACCTGGGAAAGGGTGGAGCCAGTCTTGCCCGGGTTGGTCTGAGCCTCGACCTTAGCTTCCTTGGCTGAGATGGAGGGGTCTGTGCCAATGGGCTTGGCCGTTGAGCTTTCTGCGCCGCCCTCGAGCGATCGGTCCTTCTTGGGGTCCTTCTCCGAGATGGCTGTGATGACGGGCATTGGCACAGTCTGGTGGTTTTTGGAGGTCTCGTTCTGGGCTGGGAGGTCGTTGGCGTGTTGCTCGTCTGAAGTTAGCTCCAGTCTCTAGTCGTACTCACGCTTTGGCACAGAGGCGCTGCCAACTTTCAGATCCTCAACCTTTCGGCTGAGATCGTCGACAGCGGCAGATGGGGGTTTGGTGCCGACAGGGGAGACGGTGTCGGTCTCGGCATCCCGCTTCTCGATCCGGTTCAGGTCGAGTCCGGCAGCTTTAGCCTCGGCAATGGTCAGCTAGATGTCAGCTAAATTCAATTGTAAAGCGGTAGACCAACAGGTTGTCCGTGGGTCAAATCCACACCGGTGGCCTTCTCCACTGCGACAGCGGCCGCACCGACGTACGCGCCAATGCCGGCAAGAGCAGTCGCGCCAAGGGCAGTCGCCTTCTCAAGGATGCCCTCTTCCTGAGGCTCAATGGGCGCCTCACCGACATTGGCCTTAGCGGCAGTCTTCTCAATTTGCTCAGCGGAAGAGATTGTCTTTTCGATCGTAGCAGGACCGGCAGGGGTAGGGAGCTGAGCGGTAGGTGCAGCTGAGACGGAAGTGGACGACGGAGGGATGGAGGCGGCGTGGGCTCCGGAGATCGGCGCACCCAAGGCGTAGCCCTGTAGCTGGGACGATCCAGTAGAAGCAGCAGATGGTGCTGAGGCAGCGACGAGGTTGGAAGGCTCAGCCTTGGCGATGGCAGGCACGGGGGCGGGTTCGGGAGCTCGCTCGGTAGTTGAGGGTTCGGAATGGCTCTTTGAGCTGACGGCGGCTGCTCCAGCTGCGGCTCCGACGGCAGCGGGTGCGGCAACAGCAGCAGCTACAGGCGCTGCCTGGTGCTCTTTGTGCTCCTCAGCAGGCTGAGGGGGCGCAGTGTAGACATTGTTCATGTTTCCAGCAGCATCTGATCATCAGCATCGTCTAGCAGGCAAACCATCATCCGACTTACCCCACTCCTTGGCTTCGTCCTCCCTAACTTTCCACTCTGATTGTCAGCTCAACCTTGACTCCTGGGACATCTGGCTCACCTCCATCAACGACGTATTTGAACGCCTGCTTCTCACCCCAAGGAAGGGGGATCTGCGCAGTGAAGGTGCCATCCTGCTGCTTGTGAAGGGGAGATGCGGTAGCGGACCAGTTGTTGAAGCCTCCAGAGATGTGGACCTGTTTGCGGAAAGATTTTGTAAAAGCAAGACAAAGAGAAGAAACGCGTCAGCTTGTGTATGACAATGTGCATGAGATACTCACGCTGTTGGGTCCGGCGCCCCAGTTGAAAGTAGCGTGGTGCTGGCTCATTGTTGATTGATGTGTTTCGAGTAAGAAATGTGGATCAGAGCGGAATGTCTCGGAACAAAAAATTGGCTGGAAAGTCGAGATAAGATGTGACTTTTGGTGAGTGTTTCAGAGAAGGCCTGATCAGGAGACGATCTCTAGTGTGTCTATATGGGTAGATGAATGAGCATTGAGCAAGTTTTGGGGATAATATTAATGCATCAGGCGGAACAGAGGAAAACAGTCTGTTTGATTCCGCTAATTAGGCGTCGAGCTTCGAGCCGATGACGTACAGCAATCGGCAGGCACAGAGCCAGAGCAGAAAGGTATGCATTGGGCAAGTTCAGAGGGGACAGGATCCAAGAGCAGCATGTGGAGAGTATGTGGAGGCGACTGAGAAGCGCTCTTGGACTTGCCAGTGCCCGTGAGGATTGCATACGATATTTGAGACTGGACTACACAGACTGGAGTCGTGACTATTCGTTCCATGCTATGACGGCCTGTTCGTCAGCCGGGCCCCGGGGCAACCTCAAGCCAGACTCACCATGCAGAAGACACCGAAAGCCATTGCGGCGTACTGCGACTTAGCATCTACAAATGCGCTTGGAAGGCCAGACTCACCTCCTTCAGAGCCTGCTTCCCGCTTCTCGACTCGGCGAGTAGTTCTGGGATCACGCTGACACTCGCAATGTACAAGAACCCTAGTCATCAGTCCTGGAATATCCTTTACTCACCTCCAGCAGTCAAAGGGATGACGAGCTCGCCGCCGTTAACGCTCGTCCCAAAAAAACCCTGCCCAACCTTCAAGACTTGGTCCGCCTTCCCCGTCCCGCTGGTCTCGGCAATCCAAATCCCGAGGAATGTCCCCACAAATGCTCCAACAGCGGTGAAGAATTGACTGCCCATCGCCTGTCGTTTCGTAAAGCCCGACT
Organism: Dioszegia crocea; assembly: GCA_001600615.1. Classification (NCBI taxonomy): domain Eukaryota; kingdom Fungi; phylum Basidiomycota; class Tremellomycetes; order Tremellales; family Bulleribasidiaceae; genus Dioszegia; species Dioszegia crocea. The sequence continues at coordinate 2,519,143 of BCKK01000002.1, forward strand.
TTATCAGGATCGAATAGTCGGCAATCTGAATCAGCTCAGCGTGACTCAAAATTCACCTCGTGTGGGATCTCATGGCAGAAGGTAGCAATGGTGGTGACGGCACCAAGAGCCGGACTGGAGTAGAACGAGGCTGCCATGGCTAGACCGTCCGTGATGTTGTGGGTGAAGTCACCGAAAAGGTTGAGATAGGCGGATAGGCGTAATGAAGGGTTGGGTGCTGGCTCGGCCGGTGCCGTAGGATTGATGGCTGTCACGTCGGAAGGAGATTTGCGAGATCTCAGTTCGCCCTCTGAAGCCTTGATGGCGGATGAAGTAGCGGTGGACTTTTCGGAAGGGTGCGAATGCGAGTGGCCATGCCCGTGACTATCCTCATTTCCGGCTGCGGCGTTCAAGACTCGCATAGTCTTATCGAGGACGAAGAAGGCGGCGAATCCGAGGAAGATAGACCCTCTAAGATCAGCTATATCCTGGACAGACTCACCCTATGACAATGTTCCTCTTGGGTTCGATAGAGATGGAATGATGTCCCCCTTCGCACCCTTCACCAAAGAACGCATGTGGGACGAGATGCAAAAACACATCACCGAGGAGACCTCCGGTGGCAAATGCGATCATCGTGTTGAGAGATGATGGCTCGAGGGTCGCTGGAACGGCTAGTAGGATGAAGTTGGGAATGCTGCAGTTGTTAGATGACTCGCGTGACACTGCGAAGTCACTCACGAGGAGATGTAGAATGTAGCGAGTACTACTCAGTCAGTGAAGATCAATGAGGATTACACATAGACGTACTAGAGTTCCATGCTGGGCTTTCAAAGGGGAACAGCACTGCAAAGACCTGCTTCATTGACGAGCCATGATCACCCAAATGAGCCTTTTCATCCAGCACTGGATCGCCTTGTTGCTGAGAGATCAGCCACGTCAGTAGCCTCAACTCACGTGCGAGAGCGCTGCTACTGTAGCAGCACCCAGGACTGCTGCTAGCACTAGCAAGTGTATTGAGCGTGTCTGTATCATTCCGTTCAAGGTATGTAGGGCACCGTCGAGGACGTTGGACAGCAGACGTGAAACGTCGCGTCTCCGCGTGCCTATTTGACAAATCTGAAACGTCCGACCCGCGCCTAACCTAGTTACGTTACCGCTTCCGCCGGAACTGAGGCGAATGACATCACGATGACGGATTCGGACTTGCGGTTCAAGACGAAAATCCATCAATCAAGCGATCATCATAAAGCCCGCCCATCACAACACAACCGACCATCACACAATCAATCATCTCCCTCACTCAAGCAAGCATAGATCAGCCACCAACTCTACCATCGCTCATCCTCATTACAATGTTCGGATCCGTTTCACGCACAATTCTCCAGCTCGCCCGCACTCCCCTCATCCCCGTCCCCTCAGGCCCCGCCGCTATGGAGCTTTCCAACATGTCCGGACCATCACGCCGACCACGCGCTGCCAGCCGCACATTATCCAACATGAGCGTGCGGAGCGGGTATAATGCCTACGCAGTAGAAGGACGGAGAGGATATGCCAGTGACAAAGGAAGGCAGGAACTGTATTCTGATGAGACTGGAAGTCTGGGTGCTGGCGTAAGTCATCCGATCTTTGAAGCAAAGACCCCATCTAATTGCGCAGATTGACGATGTCGCTCACACCGACGCTGCATTCAACAAAGAGACCAACCCTGAGGCCGCCGCTAAGCAGGTCGAGAAGGAGGTGAGTCAAATTCAAATCTCAGACGTAATGAGGTGTAGTTGCTGATTTTCAGTCTGGAAAAGACTTCACCAACAAATCCTCCTCCAACTCTGATTACTCGAAGACATCCGGGAAGCAGGGAGAGGAGGGTGGCGAGAATGCTCTGAACACCTCGAAGTTTGCGTCGAAGAGGTGATTGGGCTGTGGGGAAATTATCTAGTCAGCCGCTCTAGAGCACTTGTAGCCATATTATAATTGACATCGTGTCTGTCAGAGCTTGAAATTCAGGTACTATTTAGCAATCCTGATGTGCCTACTTCCCACGATTTGACGACATTCCGGCATGCCTTCCGATGGAGCTCAGCCCACTCCTGGAGGTTGGGCCTGATTCCAGCACAGGGCCAGTAGAGTTCAGTACACCCCTGTACACCCAAGAGAAGCACACTAAGGCTGAAGCTGTACATTGCATAAGCATTAGGGCTGCCATCGATTACGATGCCGCAGGTGCCGCAACCTTGCCGCAACGTGCAGATGTCAGATCTGACGTTACTGCTCGGAGCCGGCCATCCCGGATGCAGCGCCGAAGCGGCATAATGGGTGTACATCCGAACTAGGGCTTTGTGGATGACCCAAACGGGTAGCGAATGGTTAGTCGTTAGCCTCTTCGCCGACATTAGCCCAGGGAGGAATGATGTAGAAGCTGTGCTCTGCTCCACAGTGTCCCTCATGGTCTCGGTGGTGTCCCAGAACGCGTATCCGCCTTCCGCCTTGGTCGGTATATAGGGAGAGAAGGGGGATAGCCATCAGTCACACCCTACGTTTATACCAGCCAACATGCTCAACTATCTATTACCCCTTATCGCCCTCACCACCGTCTGGGCTAGTCCTATGCCCCAAGTTGCCTCAGCCTCAGGAGCTAGTTCTCGTGCTCCAACGGTTACAATTGGGTCGGTCTCGAGCGCCCCTTTACCCACGCCTTACGCCTCAGTGCGCTTCGGTCTCAAGTACAATGACACCGAATATGGCAAGCGTATCCATCGTAAGTCAACCGCTCGTCACTTCTGACTTCAGCCTTCCTCCGCGAAGACCTGTGCGCCCGAGTCGTCAATGAGACTCTGATTGAAGGCGCCATCATTGAAGTGTAAGTCTTTACTCAAGGCTTGTCGCTGACCCCAAGTGGCCGCTGCTTGAACAACTCGGCTCCCTACCCCGCGCAGCGTAACCTCTTCAATCTCACCACTCTGAACGTCACTGCCAACTACACCGGCCTCATCGCGCCTGCAAATCAGACCACGCTGTGCCTGTCGGGCAAGTGGCACATCCCCGCCAACTCTACCGATTACGCGACGATTGCCGACCGCCAAATTAGTCTGCAGAAGTGTAACTCCTCCGACGTGCATCAGGTGTGGCGATACGGTATCGACTCACGGGTTACGAACGGGACAAACAAGGCCTACAAGCTTACGCTTGACGATCAAAGTGAGTCCTCATCTTGGCACGAGCTGACGATCAAGAGCAATGCGCGACTGTCCTCAAGGATGGCAGAACAGGTAGCCAGGTTCTTGTGTTCAGTATGTACCCATGCTATAATGGCGTGGGAAGTCAGGTAAGTCAGCATGGGCAGAAGCTAGGTGCAGCGAAACTGATCCTGTAGCTTCTCATGGTCTCGAACGGGACTAACACTCCGACCCAGAAGATCCCTGGTATTCCTATCATCCCGTAGAGCGATCGGAAGGATATATCGATACGAGGAGAGCAGTAGGATCAGTGTCAGCGAACCCTAATAAGTAATGTAGCTATAGCAGATGAATGTTGCGGAGATTATTCGGTCGGTCAATCAGTGAGAGTGCCCGAAAATTCAACGTCGAGTATTCCTGATGGCATAGCTCTGGTGGGGCGCCTAGATGGCCGGTGGGCTCGCCCGTGCTGATATGGCACTATTTGATGGCGGACGCACAGACGTTGACTCCAGGGTGGACCACTCAGCCAGCATTCCTCGTGATATTCTCCGGTAAACTCGGCTTTGTGAATAGCCGAAAACTGCCGCTATAGCTCCAGCGCGTCTCTTCGAAGAGTTCTCTTTTCATCTATATCGTCATGCCGCTGATCGAGTACACCCAGCCCAGCCCCACCATCCATCTCCTGACGCTGAATGCGCCCCCAGACAATCGTCTGACTCCTGCGCTTCTACGCGAACTTGGAGCGCACCTCGACACCATCGAGGCGGCATGGCGCAAGTCTGGAGGTGGAGAAATGGATAAGGCCAAGCGTGATGCCCACGAGCACAAAGGCGCTGGAGCCGTCATAATCACCAGCTCTTCCAAGGGATTCTTTTCTAATGGTCTGGACTACGCTCGGAGTCTGAAAGAGCCAAAATTCTTCCAAGGTAGGCTTTCGTTGATCGTTGAGGGATAAACTGACGGTCAGAAATCTTTGATCCGGTTGTATACCGCCTTTTGACCTTCCCAATCGTCACTGTTGCTGCCATCAATGGACATGGTATGTTCTCAGATTGCCCAGAACTGATTTTAGCCTTTGCCGGAGGATTTATTCTCGCCATGGCCTGTGATTTCAGGCTGATGACTTCTGGACGGGGCTTGATGTGCATGAACGAGGTGAGATTGAACATAATCCAGCGCTAACCCCAGCTCACATTCTCCTCTCCCATGCCCAACTCCTTCATCCCACTCTTACAATGGCGCCTGCCCAAGTCGAATGACTACCGAGACACCATGATGGCTAGGCGCTGGACTCAGAAGGAGGGTTTGGCCATGGGTCTTCTAGACGAGGTGGTGGATGGCGAACAGTTGATGCAGCGAGCGACAGAGGTGGCATTAAGGGAAGCACCCAAGTGCGCTCCTGGACCATGGGGTTTCATCAAGGTGAGCAAAGACCCGCGCAGTGCTGATATCAGGTACAATCCTACCGGGCTTATATCGAAGCAAGTCAGACGGACAAGCCAATTGTCTTCCCCCACATGGAGGCCAAGGCGTTCTGGGACAGGTATGGCGGCGCCAAGTTGTAACGTGTATCAAGATATGCATATATGTGGTGACTAGTGCTACAAGCTAGGAAACTGGTTTATACACCCCTCATCATTGGCGCAGTGCTCGCCTCGCTCATCCGGGGTGTGCTGTCTACGATAGGCCCGTTACCCATGTATCGGTTCCCCATACCCATCTGCTGCGAGTCGACTTCTCTGCCCTGGTTCCTCGCTACCATCTCGCGCTGCATGGCCTCGGCCCTCTGCTCCGCCGTCATCCAACTCTCAGGGTGCTCCTCAAACGCCTTCCTTCCGGCAAAGTTGTCACCCTCGCCGTGCTTCTCCTGCCATCGTGCAAGTCGACGCATGTACCTTGGCGATGACTTTCCAGCGGGCCATAGGTCGGCGATGAGTGTGGCGAAGTAAAAGGTAAGGAGGAAAGCGATAGTCCACTCCAGAGCAGCACAGGCTGAACTGACTGTATTGCACTGAGCAGCGGAGAAGCGGGAGGTGGGCTCGATGTCACCGCCGCAGAGGCCGTAGGTGATGCCGAAGCCGATAGCGCCGAGGACGGCGAGGGCAACAACGACGAGCTTGTAGATGGAATTGCGGAAAAGGGATTGGCGATCGGGATGATCTTTGTGTAGGGACCACTGTATGTCAGCTTGTTCCAAGGGGCGGCTTACGATTTCGGCAGATTGGAAGATGCCCGACAGAGCCACACCGACGATGAAGACTAGGGCCATTGGCCAGTGGATATTGGAGTGGTTGAACGCATCGAACTGACATCAGCACCTTCCAAGGGGGAGACTTACGATAGAGCAAAGGATCAACCCGGCAGATCCGACAATGCAGAAGAAGATGGCGACCCAGTCAAAGATTTTTTCTCTCTTGCGAATGTCGGTGGGCAAGCGATCGACATGGCGCAGCCAGCGCTCAGAGAAGAGACTCATGATGTACAATCTACCATCAGCCAGATTTTCACGAGGACATACCCAGAGGTGGTGCACGATATCCCGATAAAGACCTTCTTGTGTACTGCACCGACGTCGCTGATGAAGACAACCGTGGCTTCATCCCCTCTGTATCGGGGCTTGCCTGCAGTCACCCAGAGCAGCAGCAAGGCAAGGATACCACCGAGCCATACGAGTGTTGCGAGAATTGGGAACCACACATAAGGACCAAAGACTATTATCAGCTCGATTCCATCAGCAGGACCTACAAAGGTGGGAGTGGACAGTCCTAGTGTTGAGCGTCCCTGGGAGACGAGGACGTCCGTCCTTTTCGCGTGTGCTCGAGTAGGCCTCGTTGGCTTGGGTTGCAGCGCTCGACATGTCCGCCGAATCTTCTGATGGTAGTCAAGGTAAAGTTGAAGAGAATATGTGTACTGAAGCAGCTCAGTCGCAGCAGAGATCGTCGTCGCTGATGTCTTTTTCCATCCTCTGACAAATGCTGCATTGAACGCGTTTCAGGCTGGCTGACGTCATGCATCATGCCTCATGCGGTGATTCAAAGTCTCAAACCGTCAATACTGTATTGGGGAGTAATATTGGGGTCGACGAGGTCGCTTCCATGACTTTGACATCGTACATGACTGTACGACTGGCTGCGGGAAATAAACGCCACTCCCGGCCGCCTCGTTTTCAACCAGTCGACGAGCGATGACGATGACGTCAAGCCTCGGAGAAAGCGAAAGAGCTTGAAACCTCCACCTCCACTCCACCATTCACCGAGTTTGACTCTGTATGATTCCCCGCTTGCAGACGGAGGTTTCAGTGCCTGGTATATAATGGAGACGCCAACTTTTGCCTCACAACCAACTTTTCCTCTGATACCTTTTGTGTAAAAACCTTCAACCACCTACTTCCTATCGCCAAAAACAAAATGTCTTCCACTCAGACCGACCGCAAATTTGAGGGCTGGCAGGCTCTGGACGAGAAGTCCGTTAAGGGACAGATGAAGTGGGCCGAGTATGAGCCCAAGGAGTTTGCCGAGGACGATGTTGAGAGTAAGTCTGAACGCAAAAAGAGTAGAGACTAACGCCTCAGTCGAGATCCAGTACTGCGGTATCTGTGGTTCCGATCTCCACACCATGTCCAACGGCTGGGGTAGCACCAAGGGCATGTACCCCCAGGTTGTCGGCCACGAGATCGTAGGCAAGATCGTCCGTGTCGGCAAGGACGTCAAGCACCTCAAGGAAGGTGACATTGCCGGTGTCGGTGCCCAGTGCGACTCTTGCCTCGAATGTGTCAACTGCAAGAATGGTGAGTCTCCTTTGCGCATTATCAGTTTGACATGCTGACATTCAGGCGAGGAGAACTACTGTTCCGCCGGTATGACCGGTACCTACGCCGGCAAGTTCAAGCGAACTTCCAAGGGCTCCAAGTCCTACGGAGGCTACGCCAACTATTGGAGAGGTCCCGCCCACTTCACTGTCCCCATCCCTGACAACCTCGACCCCGCCGAGGCCGCTCCCATGATGTGCGGTGGTACCACCGTCTTCACCCCGCTCAAGCAGTACGGCGCCGGAACCACTGCCAAGGACGTCGGAATCGTCGGTATCGGCGGACTCGGCCACTTCGCTGTCCTCTTCGCTGCCGCCATGGGTGCCAACGTCACCGCCATCTCACACTCCCACAAGAAGGACGAGGACGCAAAGAAGTTGGGCGCAAAGAACGTCATTGTCACCGGTGACGATGCCAAGGCCGCCTTGAAGGACTACAGGCGTACTTTGGACTTGATCATTGTCTCCTCCAGTGAGTAGAAGTTTGAAATACGGTCATGGAGGCAAAGCTGATCATTCAGACGCCCCTGACATGCCCTTCGATGCCTACCTCTCCCTTCTCCGCCCCCACGGTCACCTTGTTATTGTCGGTATCGCGGAGGAGCAGTCTCTCCCCAACGTCCACCCCACCAACCTCATTATGAGTAAGTCGCTCTTGATGACAATCAGCGAATCATTGCTGATAATCAGGCAACGTACACATCTCTGGCTCTGCTATCGGCTCCGTCAAGGGCATGGCCGAATGTCTCCAGTTCGCTGCTGACCACAAGATCAAGGCTTGGGTCAAGAGATACCCCATGAAGGAGGCCAACGAGGCCGTCGTCAGCATGGAGGCAGGCGAGGCCAGGTACCGATACGTCCTCGTCAACGAATCGCACGGTGGCAAGATCAGTGCGTGAGCACCTGCGCCTTTCGATCGAGCGAATATCCATTGATGGATCAGAGGAGATGAGTAGCCGGCTTTGAGTAGTATACCTGTAGCTTTTTAGTCAAATGCAGTCTAGTCATTCTTGCCTTTGCGTCTGCCTGTGGTTTAAGGCTTTGGCTGCACCTGAGCTCTCAGATGAGTTTCAAAGAGTCTGTGCGCATGGGAGAACCCGCATTGCGTAACGTGTTTCATCACGTTTCACCTCTCAAACCCAAATTTCGTCAGGCTATGCGCATATGCCAACGCAGCATGGGAAAGAATTGCCTAGAGTCCTTGTCCGTCGCCCACGATTGAGCATAGCAATTGCACGTTGATCCATCGCGGTCACTGCAAAGTCCATGCACCTTGGCTTGAGAGACCTTGATGAGCGTATTTCGATGTACTGTACTTTGCCACCGAGCTCCGAGATCGGCGGTGACGTAACCCGCAAAAGTTACCGCCTCCACCGGCCTCCACATTTCGGCTATCCATCCCGCTTTATGACCGCTCTTATCGGCGTCATCAACCGACTTTTTTGGCGGAGGATGAGCCTGTCAACAGACAAAGACTGTTCGCGCTGACAAACGGGCGGTGGAGGCAGAGCGAGGCGGGGAGTACAAGATGCCACCGACGATCGAAACTTTCCATCCCCATCTTATCTTGACTTTCCAGAACAAGCTATAACTCCAATACCCCAGTCTACCAACACTATCAACTATGTCGCACACACACACGGAGCGTAAATTCGAGGGATGGCAGGCACTTGATGAGAACTCCATCAAGGGGCAGATGAAGTGGGCCGAGTACGAGCCCAAGGTCTTTGCGGACGATGACGTTGAGAGTGAGTTCTTTACTTTGGTCCAAGCTCCTCGCTGACGTGCCACAGTCGAGGTCCAATACTGCGGTATCTGTGGTTCCGACCTTCACACCATGTCGAATGGCTGGGGTGGCTCCAAGGAGATGTACCCCCAGGTTGTCGGCCACGAGATTGTCGGCAAAATCGTGCGCGTCGGCAAGGACGTCAAGCACCTCAAGGAAGGCGATGTCGCTGGTGTGGGTGCTCAGTGTGACTCTTGTCTCGAGTGTGTCAACTGCAAGAATGGTGAGTTCTCCCTTTTCATTCTTGTGCGTGCTGACAATCAGGCGAGGAGAACTACTGCAGTGCCGGTATGACCGGAACCTACTGCGCCAAATTCTCCCGTACCTCCAAGGGCTCAAAGTCTTACGGTGGTTACGCCAACTTCTGGCGCGGCCCTGCCCACTTCACCGTCCCCATCCCCGCCAACGTCGACCCCGCAGAGGCTGCTCCCATGATGTGCGGTGGTACCACCGTCTTCACACCCCTCAAGCGATACGGTGCTGGAACTACCGCTAAGGACGTCGGTGTCGTCGGTATCGGTGGCTTGGGACACTTCGCCGTCATGTTCGCCAACGCCATGGGTGCGGATGTTACCGCCATCTCACACTCGCACAAAAAGGATGAGGACGCAAAGAAGCTCGGGGCGAAGAATGTCATTGTCACTGGGGATGATGCCAAGGCTGCTTTCAAGGGACACGAGAGGTCTTTGGACCTGATCATTGTGTCGTCTAGTGAGTAGTTCGCGCCGTTCTTCAAGCCAGAGCTGATTCTTTAGACGCACCCAACATGCCCTTCGACGCCTACCTTTCCCTCCTCCGCCCTCACGGCCACCTCGTTCTTGTTGGTGTTGCAGAGGAAGCCTCTCTACCCAACGTGCACCCCACCAACCTCATCATGAGTGAGTTCTTCCTCGCCCAATATGACACAAGCTGACCCCTAGGCAACGTCCACATTTCTGGCTCGCTCATCGGTTCCGTCAAGGACATGGCTGAATGCCTCAAGTTCGCAGGTGACCACAAGATCAAGGCGTGGGTCAAGCGATACCCTATGAAGGAGGCCAACGATGCTGTTGTGAGCATGGAGAACGGCGACGCCAGGTACCGATACGTCCTCGTCAACGAGCAGCACGGCGGAAAGCTCAACGCTTGATCGGACTAGCAAGCACTTAGAAAATAGAAGTCAATAGATTAGTAGAGTTAAAATGCAAATACATATGGCAAAGCCTAAAGTGGTGGTTGAAATGTAGCATGAATCGCTTCAAGATGTCTTCTTGATATGCTCACTAGATGGTGCACTCAAGACCAAATGCCCCTCGCCCCAGCCACCAGGCGCATCCCCAAGCTGCCACCCACCTACACCCCCTATTCCAGTCCAGATCCACTCAATCGCCGATCTTAGCTGTCCAGGCGGAGAGGATGGGTAGTGGAGAGGGATGTATTCGGTAGCGATAAAGTGGGTTGCGCCAGCGACAAGACCGACAATGTATCCCACCGATATTTGGTATGCCGAATGGTAGTGGAGATGATATCTTGATGTCAGCTAAGCTTATATTGGACTTACCTCGAGTACGCAACCAGTATCGACCAAAGGATCAGTCCAAAGAGACAAACCGCCGTCCGTATCCTCTTCACCCCTTCATTCCCCACTCTAGCCACTTGGCCGCCTGACCTGCTCTCACGCCTCATCCTCTCGTCTAGGCCCAAGGCATAGCCCACACCCCATGCAACCAAGAAGCCCGCTGCCTGAGCATGGCTACTTGGCATCCCGTATCCCTCGCCGACATCCCCTAGTCCCAGCAGCCCCTTGTACGGCCGGTCTCCTTTCCAGAGGCGTTTCAGTATGAGGCTGAGTATCTCATTCGCGATCGAACCCAGAGCGAGCAGTAGAACTGTTAGTCTCCGGGTGAATACCAGCAGGGTGAAGTAGGAAACGAACAGGAATATCGGGGTGAGCGAGATGAGAGTGAGGGGAATGGAGAGTGGATGGACTGGGTCGTAGAGAATATGAGTGAGGGAGAAGGGTTTGAGGGAAGGTAGGGCGCGATTCAGATCCAGTGACATGGTGACTGAGTAGGCTATAGACAGCCTACGTGCAGAGTGACAAGCAGGGGCATATAGGTGGTGGTTGGGCAAGGCTTGGGTGGCAAATGCATGCATGGCCAGACGCGACGAGTGGACATGGCGCCGAACTCCGAAGTGCCACATTGATCGGCGAAATTCCCGGTCCCGTGCGTTGGTCGGCGTTATGTAAATGTCAAATTTGGGTGTATGTGGCGGGCAGATGAGAATACGCTGCCTTCATCCATCAAGGTAATAATCCCTCGCCAAAATGGTAAGTACACTGCTGATGGGCTGCACGTAGAGAGGGCGTAGCTGACATCCACAGTCCAAGGTCAGTTGTAGTCCGGTTTCCCCTTTCGAGTTGTTGTCATGGCCCGAGGCATGAACAGCGCTGACGGAAGGTCCCTTTTGGTTGATCTGGTCATTTACATATACAGGGTACTCCTTCGTTGTAAGTCATCTCTCCTGTATGTCGAGGAGGTCATGGAGGGCAGAGCGTGGACGAAATCTGCTGGGATTTGGTCGGAGCAGGCTGGAACTGAGATGAAATCTGGATTTTTTGGCTGGGATCTTCGCTAACATCTATCAGCGGTAAAAGACACTCTAAGTCGCACACTCTGTGCAGACGGTGCTCTCGCAGGAGTTTCCATATTCAAAAGAAGGGTTAGTCTGGCGTCTCTGTGGATCGCAGCTTGATGGGCCGAAAAGCGCTCAGAAACGACCCCGAACGCTGGGCAATTTTTTTCGACGAAAAACTGACGATTTCAGTCTGCTCCGCCTGTGGTTTCCCCGCCGCTAAGACCCGAAGCTACAACTGGGGAGAGAAGGCGAAGAGGAGGAAGACGACGTGAGTTGGGATCTTGTTGTCGGGGGGAATTGCTGCCCAATTTCACCCCTGGCCCTTTTTTCCGATCATTGGTGGCTAATTTTTCAGTGGTACCGGCCGCATGGCTCACCTCAAGGACGTCAGCCGACGATTCAAGAACGGCTTCAGAGAGGGAAGCGCTGCCACCAAGAAGACCAAGGTTGCTGCTTCTTCGTAAGGAGTGGGCGGGAATAGGGGTTTGAGGGATAGGCGGGTAGGGGAAATGCATACCGCCTTAGCCTGATTGTTGATGGTCGGATGGTGTTGCTGGGCAGGATCGTTCAGACTGCCAGGCCAAGCGCTTCGTACTTCAGATTGAGCGTGTTGTGGTATTGGAGTGCTGAATACGCGTTGTGGGAAATGCTGCCAAATTTGTGCTCCCAGCCGCACGCCTCTTTGCTTTCAATATTTGTCTTGTACGCTTCATCGATGCCTCGAGCCTCACCAATGCCTCGAGCGTATAGCCCCAGATCCCATTTGCTGGGGAATGAGCATAATTGAGCCAAATCCTGCCCCAAACATCAACTCCAATACATCATCACTCAGCAATGCGCTTCCCCAACTGCCTATCCGCTTCATCCACTGACAGCGAAACTGCTCGACAAACACCGCTTCTGCCCTCATCAAGCTCTGTTCCCGGAGACAGTAGACGGTCTGGAGCACACACCGATTCCAACAATGCAGAAGCAAGCGGTACTTGGAGCAAGCCGGGTTGCATCTTTTGTGATATTTCCAAGGAGAAGGGTTTTGGGGTGATATATGAGGACGAAGCCTTGATCGCCTTTCACGATCGGTGAGTGCTCTTGCGACAGGTGCGACATGAGGGGCTGACAAACAGCACACCTAGGGCCAAAGTCCATCTACTGATAATTCCTCGATATCACGTCGGTAAGTCCCTCCCCTGGTGCGAGATTACTGGCTAAGTATCCCAGCCGAGTCTGTGAAAGCTCTCGATAAAAGCCATCTGCCCCTACGTGAGTGCTCAGAAGCTGAGCGAGCGTGACTCCAGTGTCGCTCGAATAAGGGCAGGCTCTGATCTGTAGTGGAAAGAATGATCGCGCTTGGCCGCACGCTCTCAAATTCGCTCGACCCCTCAACTCCGCCCAAATTGGGTTTCCACATACCACCCTTCTCCTCCGTCCCACATCTACATCTACACGTCCTGATACCCCCATACACCTTCCTAGGCCGACTCAAATACCCCGTCTCGCATCGCCATCGTCCCCTCGGCGGGAATCACTCAAATGAGACAGCGGGCGAGTCAAGGAAAGGAACAGGCAGTAAAGTGAAGGGTTGGAGTTGGTTCGTTGAAGCAGAACAGGCGAGAGAGATACTCAGCAATGGAGGCAGTGTTAAGATCGGCCGGTCATAGCTGCTATATCTGACCATGCAATAGGTGTGCACTAGGGACACGAATGCGACAGCCACTCGAAGTGATTCAGTCTCCGCTTTGTGGACATGTAGGCTACTACTAGCTTACAGTTCTCGTCGAGTATCTAAGAGCAGCGCGAGGGAGTATCCTTTCTTCTCTTAGGCTTCATCAAGCAGTCAGTTGCATCAGATCTGAACCTTGCACCTAGGTTTCAAGAAGACTTTTAGGCCGAGTTCTGTCACTCTGCACGTCCACCGCCGATCGAAAGGTACGGGAAGCACATTGATACACTTTCTCTGGGAGCAATGAAGGTTGAAGCCTGAGGTCTTGGCCGAAGGCAGAACCAGAGCTGGTTTGACAGCGGGGAATCCGACGTTCACGCGCCTAACACTCTGGGTGTCACACTACTTAAGGATGAGCAAAAGTAACGCTCATGTGCAGGGCGACTTGGCGGAATGGTCGAAGGGTGACTACTGCTATATGAGCCTGATCCGACGCAGGCACAGCTGTCGAGGGGCCTGACACACGGAGAAGGAGGGTGACCTGATCATAGTCACTATTAGATACAAGTATGTGGCGCTTGAACACTTTCTGAACCCTGAAGCAGCACCGTCGTCAGGCTCAGCTCAGATACTCGCACAATCATACCCTGTCAGCGCTGCATATATATAGACTGTCCTCCTTGAAGGGTACTGCTGCGCCCCTCTGCGATCCCATACGGACAACTGAAACACGACCTGAAACACCACCAGAATACCGGCGATGATCTATAACCGAAGCCCGGTTTCTATTCCGAGCATGCGGCCGTAGAAACGCGGTGCTGTAATGACCGTATCGACAGATCTACTCCGTCACGGTGTCATCTGCAATCACCCCCTTTCACAGCTATAAGAAGCCAGGCCCGTCTGGGTGATCCCCCATCCTTCCCATTCCCCACAAACCGCACCCAAATCACTACCCACCACATACTTCACAATGGGACTCTTTGACTTCTTCGAGGGCGACAATGGCCGTGACCAGGTGTACAACATGGACGCTGGGAACGAGGAGCACAAGTCCAAGCTCTCGCACGAGCTTATCGGCGGTGCTGCTGGGTTTGAGGCGATGAAGGCGTACGAGCAGCACTGCCAGCAGAATGGCAAGCCCCAGAGCGTGAGTCAGGCGATACTTGTAAACGAGCTTGAAGACCGATACTGACTATACAGCACGCTCTTGCTAAGGAGCTCCTTGCTGGCTTTGCCGCGGCTGAGGTTGACAAGCTCTTCGAGACCAAGGGTGAGTCCAGCTGGACGCGCTTCTGATTGAGCTGATATCCAGGTCTCGACGCGTACGACCGAGAGGAGGCCAAGCGTCACGCCAAGCGCCAGGCCACCGAGGCGTTGAACCAGTCCGGCCAGTTCTAGGCGGACGGTGTATGAAGTCATGACTGATAGACGAATGAAGAGATGAATGCAATGACCCAGCGACTGTTGCGACATCCCCAAAGGCTGTACTGAATCCTGACTGCTATGACACTACATGGCTTCATGGTAAAAGCCCTAACCCTTCTGATACTCCGCCTTGAACTGTAAAGTCTTCTCGGTACCCTTAACAGTGACAGCCCCAACCCACCCCATAAATACCTTTGTATTCATATCCCTCAGCTCCTGCGTCGCCGGCTCGACCAATCTCGGCTTGAACGCCTTGATCACCTCAGACATCGGCACCCTATCCGAAGGTTGTGACCTGAACCAGCGTACAATCTCCTCCTTGGTGATCATTCCCTCGAAAGGCTCGATATCCTCGGGTGCCGGCGTAGGTGTATTTGACCCCTTCTTCTTTTTGCGCGGGGGATCGTTCGCACCGGATACGGGGGAAGGTTTACGCTTGGTATTGGGTGAAGGGGCAGGGGAACCGGCTGCTGAGCCAGAGGCAGATGCAGAGGGATTTTTAAGCTTGATGCGGGGCACGGTGCCAGAAGGACTACTCTCGCGCGTCGTTCCCGCTGTGGGTGATTGAGCTCGGCCAGTCGTCGCTGGAGATCCAGCACGAGGAGATCGCGCACCTCCAGCACTGTCCGGACTCCCAGCTCGAGGACTGGTGTTTCGACTACGAGCGGCAGGCGAGACACCTCGACCAGTTGCGCGCTGGGCCATAAAAGATGCCCCAGACACCGGCGGAGCAGTAGATGATTTGCCTTTGATTGGCGTTGGGGATTGATGGCGAGTGGAGTTTCCAGGCGAGGTAGCTCCTCGTTCCGAGCGGTTGTTGCCTGGACCGCGGGAAGGTGGTCGGGATGGTCGCTCAGACGAGCCGGGCTCTTTGCCTTTGGCCTTCTCTGCCTCCTTCTCCTTCTCCTTTGCCTTCTTATCTGGTGTCTCCTCTTCCGATTCATCGGAGTCCTGATCATAAGCTGAGAATCGGACAATATCTCACCTCGTCTGAATCCCCAAACAGATCCTCGCTACCCTGCCTCTTCCTCATCATTCGTCGCAGCTTCTTGCCATCCTTTGTCAAATCCTCCTTTCCGAACAGCTCAATTTCCTCTTCCAGCTCATCTTGGATCTGAGGACGATCTCCGACTGTCGCATTTGCGATCCTATACTCCTTCTTGAGACGATCCTACACATCAGCTACATCCCACATTGCAGACTTACATCAGTCGCTTTGGCTTCTGCCTCTTCCTCCGGATCACGGTAGAACGTATTGACATCGTCGTCATCTTGAAAGTCCTCCTTTTCATCATAGTCCAATTCCTCCTCTGCTCCACCTTCAAGACCCTGTCAATCAGCCCAATTCATAACACTTAGCTTACCCTCTTCAATCCCCTGCCCTCCCGCTTATTGTCATCGTCAAATCGCTCCACTTTGGGTTTCTTCTCCTCCTTGACACCACCCTGTAACAACATCCGGTCCTCGATCGCCCGAGCTCTCTTCTCCTGGCGCGAGTCAAGCCCCCTTTCCCGCTTGATTTGCGATGCGGCCGCAGCTCCGTTCGGCTGGACAGCAAGTGGACCAGCGCTATCTTGACGTAGAGCCCATCGGTCGTGTGCTTTGTGTTTGGCCTGAAACTCAAACTGATATTCAGCGCCATCATTGCCAAGACGTACCAATTTGTGAGACGCATCAGGATCCAACACCTTGAACGGTCTTTCCGGCTCAAACTTGTACGTCCGCCCAAGAGGAATCACCTGGAATCCATCGCTATTCCCATCATTAACAAAAAGAACCGTCGGTAGCGAGTGAGGATCGACATATCGCCCGACCCAATGTTCGGGCAACTTGCCACCCGTCTGTCCCTCATCCGGTGATGGATTTCCCGACTCCAGGATCCACGGTGTAGCTTCTTCCCGTCGTAACCGCATCACATCCTTTTCTTGATGATACACCTCCTTGATGGCCTTCTTTCGCACCTTCTTCTGCTCCGACCCTCCAATCAACGCCAAATCCGCCTTCTCTTTGGTCTCAATAATCTGTAACCCATTCTCGCCTAGAACAGGCTTTCCCTCCTCGTCGTATTTATACTTCCCAATGATCTCGCCTTCTTCATCAAAAGCAAAAGTCGGTGGAGCCCGCGGTCCGGGTTGTTTACGATTGAGGAGAATAGGACGGGGGATGGAGGTAGGGTCGTAGTCGCGAGAATAGTTAAGTTTCATCAGATTGAACCGGGAGTCCCGCAGGGAGGATGCGGGCGCAGAGAACAGCTTGATCTCAACGATGCGGGAGCGGTCGGCGGTCGGTGTGCCAGTAGCACTAGGCTCTGATTTGGGAACTGGCGCAGACACAGGGATGGGCCGAGGAGGGGCGGAGTTGGATGGCCCTGCCGATGAGGATGCGGCTGCGCCATTGGGCGGGAACCGGGAGGGTCCAGGCCGCTTGTCTTTGCGCTTCCTCAAGAAGGCGGCAGCGGACGGAGCTGACATGATGATGAGCCTAGTGAAGTATGGAAGGAGGATGAAAGTGTAGGTCAGGCAAGTCACTAGGAGAGAATGGTGTTGCAACCCCTAGCAATAATCCGTTGTTGCCACTCGACCAAGCAAAGCAACCATCCCTCTTCTGTACTTGTCACTCCCTACCTCTCCACTTTCAGGTACTCAACCCAGTCATGTCCGCCCTTGACGCGGTCATCAACAAGAATGCCCTAGATCTAAATAAAGAGCTCGAGGTGAGTCCTACATTGAGGAATGAAGGACAATTGATCAGAAGTTGACGTCTACAGGTTCAGCGTGTGATGCGAGCATTCAAGTCAAAGTAAGTCGTCTCTCTTGTTACACCTGGATAGTGCTGACTCATCTAGTCCGTACGAAGTCCTCGATGTGCCTTTTGGAGCAACAGAAACAGAAGTCAAGCGGAAGTTTCGAAAGATTTCACTACTGATTCATCCCGACAAGTTCAAGCATGACAATGGACCCGAGGTGAGTTTTTCTTCACCAAATTAGAGGACAACACGCTGATTACACCTCTTCGGAGGTTATAGGCATTTGATTCACTGAAAAAGGTCAGCCATCCTTACTACTGTTTGCATTCTGCTTGAACTGACGTTAACCCTACAGGCTGAGAGTCAACTTTCCGACCCTGCTGCGCGGAGAGAAATTGACGCCATCATGACTCATGCGCGTACACTCGTGCTGAAAGTGTAGGTTGTCCATTTATCGCTGTGTCTGAACCGACGCTGACACTGCAGACTCATTCCCGTCGGGTATGCCAATGTGACAGATTCCGATCCCAGATTGGCCAATCTGAAACCGCCTTACGATGTGCAGGTTCGAAGCAAAGCCAAGGAGATTCTGCTGGAGGATGAACTAGCCCGGCAAAGGTCGGTATCTGCCTCGTCTACTGGGTCTGCGGTAGCTGACCGGAGCAGAAAAACCAAGATTGCATTCGCGAATGAGGGAGCTGAAAAGGCCAAGCTTGACGAGGCCGTCGCAAAGAGAAAGAGGGAGGCGGAGGATAAAGTCAAGTGGGAGGGTGAGTCCCTTTCCTTCTCTCGTTACCTTCCCTTGTGGATCAGCCGCTAGGCGTTTCTTACGGTCTTTACAGGCTATGACGAGCATTCCCCTCTCCGACCAGCCGACCATCTCACCGCAAATAAAATTAGAAACGAACGAGCGCTGACACTAGATCTTCTTTTTAACTCGGACCTTCACACATTATCACACTTCTCTCTACCAATGTCTACGAACATGATCTGACACACAGAGCATCGAGAACAACGAGTTCACAACTGGCGAGACTACGCCAGCGGCAACAGTAAGCCCAAAAAGGCGAAGAAGAACAGTCACGTTTTGGGTTGATGGCGTCAACTGAGCGTACGTTGGGGTATGGCAGTGTGGCTGTCCGAGGCGAGGGTTTAGTACTAGTCTCATGCTTTCCTAGATTGCGGTTGTACATTATGACATCTCTACATCACCCTACGCGCACTTCCTGAGAGAAGAGCGAAAACGCACGATTGAACTATACTATAATTTGACAGGCTACAGATGATACACGCCCTGAGATACATGATCACATTCCCTCCGTTCTCGCCCTCCCTCCCTTGCCCAAGCCAGGCCTTGGCTGAGTCTTCCCTTGACCCTGGGCCGACTTGCTTACTGCCGACGTCGGCATCGGACTGGCACTCCTCGTTCCGGCAACTTTCGCCTTCTTGCTCATACCCGCTCCTTGACCTTCGTGCACCCTCTTGACACCGCCAGGCAGGGCTGACTCAGGCCGGCCGCTGTTGGGTCTAAATCCTGCCGATCCGGAAGATGGACCAGGTACAGAGCCCGCAAGTGCAGGATTTATAGGTGGTGGCCGGCTCGGTCCCGCTCCTGATATGCCATCTTGACGACGTGCCGCAAAGCCACTGACACCCGCCCGTGATGGCGGAGGGACGGGCAATAGAGGTGTACCCGGAGCTGACTGGGGACCGGGGGTGAGGGGATTGAAAGAGCTGAAGTTTTCGCCTGGGGCTACTTTTGACGGAAGGTGGAGAGCAAGCCTCGCTTCGCGCTTACGCTGGATGGTCAGCCAATGTTTTTCGACTCTATCGAGTGGGAAGCTCACTTGGCGTTTCTCCTCCGCCTTCTGCACGCCCTCTTTGACACCACCTTTGTACTGTCTAATCAGCCTTGATGTCCTTTCGCCCATCCGATCTTTGACTTACCCCAGATTGGCTGCCTACTTCCAATGTGGCCACATTCCACTTATCTACCGGCCAGACCTCTATTGGCCCGTCCCATATCTCCGGTGGAGGACCGGTAGGCTGATACGTCATGTCCTTGATGAGCGGCATAAGACTTGGTGCTGCGTAGTTGCCTTCTGGTACTGGATCTTTCAAGGATCAGCTCTAGAGTCTCGAGATGCTCCGTGGGGAAGGGGCTCACCTATACAATCATCCAACAGGCTCGTATAACCCCTTTCTAACCGCGTACCCTTTTGACGCTGAGGCACACCTCCTTTTGCTCGGCCTACCAACCCTACACTGCCCATCGGTTCATTCTTCACTCCCTCTCCGTCCACACCAGATCCTCCAGGTACGCTATCGTCATCTACACCCGAAGCATACGGGCGGACGTAAGAATTGTAGAGCGACGCCAGGGATAGCAAGGAGATGAGGTCGTGGGATGGATGAAGGGGCTTGGGCGGTGGCACTAGGCGATATGTCAGCATCTATAGTTGAGATCTGATAAGACACATACCATCCCATACTGGCAAGATCAGACTAGACTTCTGTACAGCCTGCCCTGGTGCGCTGTGAGGGGCGACAGAAGATCTTTGCCCGTTCGGCACAGAGGGCAGCGCCGCCTCTGCGCCATCACCATTCATCCTCTTGAGCGGTATCAAAAGGCGAGGGAGTAGCTATACGCTTTCATGAGCCAGCCGCTGGAGTCTGGATGTTGATTGTAATGAAGAGTGGATGTAAAGAGGATGACAGATGATGGGATTCTACAAGCTGTCTGAGTGAGACCCAAATTGCCCCGGAACCTTCTCTTCCAACGGAACATGGCCTTGATTCAACCAAAGAAGCCTGAAGCTACAACTCTGCATCGTATACACCTTCTACTGCACCCCTAGCCAATACTGGATCATCGATATCATACCTCCTCCGCCCAATCTAGGTACTTTGCGCCTGATGTCCAGTAAGTCCAACATGAGGAACGCCAGCGAGAGGCCCGAGCTTACGCGCTACGCACAGACCTCTCCTCGCTGATCCCAACCGGCCCGGGCCTGCTATCGTACTGGTACCTCTTCACCGCTGCTGCAGGGATCTACAACTCGGTACAGAATATGGCAGTCACTTGGCAGACCAAGGAGATATATTCTAAACGCGCAGATGAGGGTGAGTGTCGTGTAAAGGGCTGTTGGCTACCGGGCTGAGATCACAGTCACCCCTCTAGCTTGCAGACTTGCCGCAACGTGGACAGGTCTGACAGGTCTGGTTCGCCTTCTGGCAGCGTACAATCTAAGTGATCCGACGTGAGTGTCCTGAAGGCGACAGAGCTGATGATCAGCGTGTACAAGATGGGCCAGTCCACCTTCCTGATTGCCCTCATCCACTTCTCAACCGAGCTCTTCATATTCAAGTCGATCAAGTTGAACCGCGCTAGCATATCGCCCTTGATCATTGCCCGTAAGCCTCTTTGCCGCAGTACAAGGGTGCAGACTGAACACTTTCAGCAATGAGTCTCCTTTGGACCGTATTGCAGCACGACTTTTACGTCAAGTAGTGATACGATGCATCTTCTTACGCTTGCAAGAGATCAAGACTTGTGAACTGAACCTTAAGTCGACCACTAAGACGCATGTATTCAATTCATTCGGGCAAAACTTGAGATATATAACTTGTCAACACCCCAATCCTTCGGACTTGACACCCTACGAACTACGGCGAGATGTGATTAAAGAATAGGTATATATGGGAATTTAGGGGGAAAGGGGAAGAACAACTAGGTCGACAATGATTTAATCATCGGCTATAAAAGATTAGTCAGCTACAGATAAAGATGGAATTTCTTGATAGGTGGGAGGGGGAAGGGATGGGGGTCGCCGCCTATTTCTTCAAGCTTTCGGTGAACTTGGAGATGAATCCGCCCTTCTTCTCGTCGTGGTGCTCGGGCATGGCGTCGGGTCCGGCAGAGTCGGTACCGGATACCGAGGGTGCGTGGGGGACTTCACCGAGCATGGCCTCGGCCTCCTCCTTGCTTCCGAGGTCGGCGCCGGTGTGGGTGCTGGGAGCTTTTACGCTGGCGTTGTCGGAGGGCTTGGACGCGGGGATCGAAGCGCCGAGAGCGGGAGCGGAAGCGGAGGAAAGTTCCTCACCGGTAGTTGGTTCCTCCTTGGCCGGCGCCTTCTCCTCTTTGCGGGTCAGAGGCTTGTCTGCACTCTCAGAGGGCTTGTCCTTCTTCTCGAGCTGTAGTCATGAGCGAAGTCCTTCTCCGCAGGTAATTTACTCACAGCATAGCCGTTGGGGCCAACTTCGACACCGGAAGCCTCGGCATTGTCGTAGGCGGGGACATCCTCGTGCTCGGCGTGGTCGGCGTGCTCGGCATGACCAAGAACGACGTGGCTGGCATCGTGCTCGACGTGCTCATCCTCAGCCTCGACAGATGATCCCTCCTCGTCATCTTCCTCCTCCTCCTCGTCTTCCTCTTCCTCCTCATCGGAGCGGTATCTGAATGTCAGCAAAGCCAGCAACAAAAGACAAAAAACCTACCCAACGCTGCGGACGGCCTGTGCGACGGGTCCATCCCTCTCCATCTGCTCGCTGGCAACGAGGTACCTCGCGACGAGCATCCTCAGGTCGTTCCAGACCTCCATCATCTCCTCGTGGCTCCTGGCACGGAAAGTGAAGGCAGTCTCGCTTCCACCGCCGAACAGCTTGCCGCCGGGAGTCTTGCCGATGGACGACGTACCGTCCTTCCTGCCCTCGATGTGGAACTTGTGGCTCTTGGCCGTCGACGCGGAAGAAGGGGGGCCGAGAGTGCAAGCGGGCAAGAAGAGGGACCAGACCGGGTGGGTAGCGGTAGAAGGGTCCGAGCTGGCGTACTCATGCAAGTAGCCGGCGGGGGTAAGGACATAGAATCCTTCCTTGTACGACTTGGTGAAGCGCTTCTTGCGCTCGAGCAGGCCGGTGTGGACGGGTAGGACAGACGGGTCGTTCTTGCCCGGGTAGTCGATGTTGTCGGGGTTTCGGAGAGGAGTCTCGGGGTCGAGCAGGTGGTCCGATCGAGCCGCGAACGAGATCCACTCGCGGTCGGGCATGAGCTGAGCCATGTTGACGCCGAGGTGGCGCCAGGTCTCCTGGACAGAGGTGGACATGCGTGACTGCCACTCGTCGAAAGTCTGCCAAGCGGACTGGATGGAGCGGACAATGCCCTCCTCGAAGTGGGCAGAGTTCTGCTGCATGATGACAATGCTCTTCTGGAGAGCGTTCTCCTCAGCGACCTGGGAGTCAGCAGGCATTAAGTCACACATAAGACTCTACTTACCTGCTTCTGGAGCTGCTTCATGACGGCCATGTTGACCGCAAAGGGGTCCTCCTTGGCGCCAACCTGCATGGGGGTGTGGTTGACGGAGCTGATGGCACGAGCGAGGTCGGCAATCGACTTGGTGGACATCTCACGCTCGCGGGCGACAGAGTGGGCGAGTTTGCCAGTGTCGTTCTGGACATTCTTGATGTGCGCCTTGATCTCGGTACGGAGCTTCTGGAGGTGCTGGACGATGGAAGACTCGATAGTCCTGGCGAGGGAAGAGTGCGAGTCGGCAATGAGCCTCGTCTTGTCCCGGATGGTGTAGAAGACGTCCTGAGAGTTAGTCCAGACCCTGTTACAAGATGAATCCCGCTCACCTGCATACCGCCCTCACCGAGGAACTGGTTTCCGGGCCTGAAGGGGACCTGGATGACCGCGCCGAGCTTGGTCAACTCCTTGGAGGTGTTGGCCTCAATGTCGGCCACGCCCTCGAAGTAGGCTGCCAAGTCAGCAACGACCCAGAGGTAAAGGGGAGGACATACAGATGAGCATCTTGACAATCTGCTTCCAGGCAGTGAAGCGCTCGATAAGGATGTCAGAAGGTTTGAGCTCATGAGGAGCAGTGTTCTTCTTGATCTGTTGGATTAGCCAGTGCTTGACCAGCCACTTTCCCATACCTCCCTCAGCCACCTGAAGAAACGCAACTCACCAAGCTCTGGTTGCGCGAGAGGGTTGAGCCAGCCTTGGAGTCGGTCCTAGAGACCGCGTCGAATCGAGACATCTTGTCTGAGTGATAATGTGTACTAAGGGTGAGATACTGAGCTGAGATGGGCAGCTGAGGTATATGAAGGGATGAGAGAGAGAGAGAGATAGGAACGAGGGGAGGGTAAATAGAGGCGGGATTCAGGGACGGGGGACAGGGGGGCAATGGCCAGAAGCGGGGCGATGCGATGACGGGGCGGAGAGAGAGGGAGAGAGAGAGGTACGTTACTTACCGGAAACAGTGCAAGAGTGTGACAAGAAGCCGTAGCGTACCCGATCCGAGTTGGGTAAATTACTACTTGCGGCAACAAACACGGGAAGATCTGACGTCACTAGACCCGTATCGCCGGCCCGGAATGAGAGCGTGTGGCACTTTATCCCATTCCATCGTCTGCTTGGGCTGCTTTGGGAACTTGCCGCTCTCAGAAGATACACATGCCATCATATACACTGGTACCAGATACAATCAGTCACAGACGGATCCGTCAAAATGTCCACAGCCATCTCAAGCCCACAGCTTCGTAATTCCGCCCGCCCACTTGGTGCCGCCTGCGACCAGCCCCGCGACGAGATCTTGATGAGGCACAATGACATCCCCCGCGTCACCCTCAGGCCCGTTCCGGTCAGGCGCAAAGTAGAAGCCCATAACTAGGACAATGTACCTGTTTGTCAGCACGTGATTATCTGACGTGTCCAAGTGCTTACGCCAAGACGAGGATACTGCCTCGATGATAGTTGCTTCTTGCCTCGATGTAGGTGTACGTCAAGAGGAAGATACTGAGGATGATGGCAATCACATCCCATCGAGGGAAAATGAGACTAAACATTAGCCATAGTCTGGCCTGTGACTCACGTAAAGGTGTCGACGACATCTCCCATTTTTCCCGGATCATAGAAGGCTGAAAAGGCTACCATAGCAGGGATCTGCAATAAGCACACCTGTAGCGCATACGCCGATCCAATCTCCATACTGCCAATCAGCCCAGAGTCGCCAGACAACTCACCTTAGAGCAATGTTTCCATTCAGAGCGAACGACATGGCGTTCATGAATTCCGTAGTGTTGGGTACCAGCGCAAATAGAGTCAGACCGAGGAATTTCTCGTCAATCTTGATACCGTGCAGAACAACATCGACAACATCCACCAGGATTTCTGTCTTGTCAGTTGGTTCACATCGGTAGACTCACCCGCAATCAGAGCGTAGAGCAGGGTACACGCTAAGAGAACACCAGCGCTAACTCCTCTTGTCCATTCAGGCGCTTCATGTCCTCCTCCTTCCCCTTCATCACCATGTCCGCCATTCTCCTCATCCCCAACCTTCTTGGCATGATTGATCATCAGACTCGCCGGGCGCTCCTTCCGCCCAGACCCATGACCGCCACTACCAATGATGCTTCCCTGGTGTCGCAGAGCAGATACCGTCGCCACCGCCACTGCGCGAGTAAAGTCCTCAGTGGTGAGACTACTCGGCAGTCGGATCGGCGTGAAGCGGTCCGCCTGACCGCCCGAGCTGGTTGAAGGCTTCATACCGTCGAGGAAAGGCGTATATCCAGAGGGTAGATTGTAAGTCGCCGAAGTCGTCCTGCTGGAATCTCCCTTGCCATCCTGAGACGCCTCCTCCGATACCTTCGGCAGCTTCAGGGTAGCGTGGAGTCCCGATCGGCTCCCGTCCCCGCTGACAACTGGGAATGTTCCTTGTAAGGGAGTCGTAGGTGCAGTCTCGTATCCCAGCCCCCTCGCGAGGGTATTCGAAGCTGACGTAGCGAGCTTGTTGTCTTTATGCAAGGGGAGGATATGCTGCATGACAGCCTGGGGAGTCATGCGTTGGCTGAGACTGGCCTTCATTGCGGGGTGGAGCGAAGTGAGGACGTCATCGGGTTTCAGTAGTTGTTGAGGATTTTGCCAAATCTGCGAGGCGTGCGTTCGGAGTGAGAACCATAGGCCGATGAGGTAGGACTGAATCAGCCCCAGCCAGTAGCTCACTTACAAATAGTAGAATGCCCGCACAGCAGTACATCAACGTCTTGACCTGGTCTTGGTAGAATGGATCATCGACCGGATCGGGGTGCTCGTAGTAACACTGAGAGCATTTCCAACTGTCTTGAGTCGTCATTTGACCTTGGATTGGCGGACACCCATCGCAGTGTAGCTCGAACTGACGTCAGTGTAGTCCGAGCAGAAACTCACTGTTCCGTAGGTCTGGTAAAACATCGTGGGCGTCAACGTGCCGATAATGGCCATGATCAACATTGTACTCGTGACCCCGGCCGACTTTGCGTTGAATTTCTGCTCCTTCCTCTTGAATGCCCCGCTGCACATTGACGCTCCGGGCATGAGCAGCACACCCGCCAGGATACTCCCAACGATACTCCCCTCGACTAAACGGCCCTTGCCTTGTGTCAAGGCGATGCTGTAGAGGATGATCTCGATGATTGACCCAAATGTCGCATTGATCACAGCGCCCATACCGATTGACGATTGCGCCGAGATTGAGGCCACTGCCATTCCGATAAAGTACGACAGAGGGATGACGGAAGCGAGAGAGAGGACAAAGATGAGAGCTTGGGATGCAATCATGGCGAGGAAAGGAGAGGGATGACGTCCGGCAGCTTCGCCCCGCTCGACAGCAGGTAGAAGGACAAAGGCGTCAAAGATGGTGAAGAAGACGAGCGGGAGGAGGTTGATGAAGAGGATGTTGACACCGCCGACGGTGTACTTGTAGTACTGGAAGCCGAACGCGCGGTAAGTGCAGAGGAGGACAGTGGATGTGGGACCGGAGGTAGGGGCTACTTGACCCGCTTTGAGCTGGGCAGTGCGATATCGAACACCGGAAGGCGAGGCCTCATTGAGAGTTGTCGAGCCCGAGTCCTCGTCGCCGATGTTGTCGTTTTCGGTTTCTGGCGAAGAAGGGACAGGGATGAGGGTCTTGGGAGCCGAGCGGAAGTTGATCTCCAACGGGCGGAAGTACAGCATGTGTAGTAAAGCCCAATTGAGCTTTGCCATGGGAATGGTGAAGACGCAGAACCAGCAGATGGTGCAGATGCAGAGCATAATAGGGGCGAGGATGAAGATGAAGAGCGGCCAGTAGACGATCCGACCGAGCAACTTGGCTTTGGCGTTTCGGGGTCGTCTAAAGGACTTTTTGCCGCCGAGTAAGGGTGCACGCTCCTCATCGCACGACGAGCGCTTGTGCGGGGTGCCATCCGGCGTAGCAGCGAACGATACCGTAGGCTCCCGCCTGGTCCTTGGCTCATCAGGGAGTCCATCGTCGAGATTATGCGCCGCATCAGCTCGGACGTTTTGTCGGATAGTAAGGTTACTCGCCGCGCTATCGCTGGCCTCGCGCCGTCGTCGATGCCGAGTGGGAGATTCTTGGGTTCCATACCCGCTTTCGGCATCTTCTGCGGGATGATCCTCTTCGTGCTCCTCGGGTGCGCCTTCTCCTTCGACATACTTGCCGAACGGCCAGCCAATGTACCATGCCAGACCCCTCAGGGTCTTGCCATAGCCGCCTCGACCACCTCCGCAGACCTCAGCAGCAGAGACCAGCATCGCGACGATAAAGCAGGTAATGGCTAGCCACCAGCCAAAGAGGAGAACCCAAGCCAGGTTCCCGGGGAGAAGGTGTCGCTCGGCCGCTGCGGAGGGGATGGAGTGAAGGGCAGATTCGGCGTTCCGGGTGACGGATCGAGATTTGCGGTAGAGGGCAGGTTTCCAAATCGGTAAACCGAATGGATGTTCAATATTGATGGCCTAAAGTCAGCGTGGCTCTTCCATAACTTACATCCTGTCGATCCCTCAGTGTTACGCCTTCATCCCCACCTTCCACTTCATCCTCTTCATCGCTGTCGCCACCATCCACTGTGGCCTCCTCGACAACATCCGCCACTACATCCTCGATATCACGTTCCATCTCCTCCTCTTCATCATCATCCGCCGTACTCGAGTATACACTAGCCGGCCGCAGAGCGGCACGTGGGCTAAGCAACTCTTGTTGAGTGGGCGTCTCGGATCCAGCCAGACTGCCCGCATACGACCCAAAGTACCCGTCCTTCGCCCGGGTAGCGCTAGTCGCTCTCGACCTAGACACAGATCGTCCTGCAGCAGGTCCCAGCGATCTTTGGTGCTGCTGCGTCAACCCCTCATCCAGACCGGCCGATTCAAGAGGTTCTCCAGCATTCCGCCTTTCGCGTTCCTTGTTCTTACGCGCCTGTTTTCGCTCGGCCTGGCGACGACGGATGAGGTCCTCGCCTCGGTCGACGATCGGCTCATCGTCTTCCTCGTCCTTAGACTGACGGGGTAGGGTCGCACCAATAGCGGTGTTCTGAGTTGTGAGGGCTGGTCGAGCTCGGGACGTAGACCGTGATGTTGACCCGTACCCATGCGTAGAAGCGTTCGGGTTGGTGGGGTATGATAGGGGATGCCCAGATGTGGAGTGACCCCGAGCGAGCCGAGACGGACGAGGTGCGGATCCGCTATTTTGCGTCGTAGGCGAGCCAAAGGACGAGCCCATGGCTGTGGATGGCAGTCCCCTCTGGCTACCGGCAACGCGGGGCGTCTGATCGCCAGATGACATGCCGTATCTAGGCGCAGCGGTCTTGGGGCGGAGATCGGGAGAGTAGAGGTCGTCGTCTGTGGAATAGTCTGAGAAGCGACTGGGAGATGCGGATCGATGCAGAGAGGGTGAGAGTGGGGGTGGGCCGAGGCGCTTATATGTCAGCTTCAGTCGAGCGGGTAAACAGAGAAGGCTGAATGTTGAATGAGGGTCAAAGGGTCAAGAATGGGAAATAAGACATCTGGACTCACTTCCTCTCGTCCAGGTCGGCCCTTCCCTAGTTCCTCCTGTAGGCCACGCGTCTCTGTTTGCCTTCTGGCGGCAACGGTGCTTGGTCCGCCTTCGCCGGTTCCGCTCGGACCCGCCATTGTACCAGAGTCGAGAGGTCTGGAGCTTGGCACGTTCCGCACTGTCGGAGTAGGGGATGAAGCCAAATCTGATAGGTCTGCCGAAGCGGGCGGCGGGGAGGAACGCGGCATGGTCGATCGCGCTCAATGTGGGTAAGACCGGGATGTTTCAAGTTGGACGAGAGGGGCGGTTTGATTTGGAGATAGGGTGTGTATGGTTTCTCCGCGGCGAAAGACGCGCAGTCGGGGGATACTAGCTACTGTATGGGCGCCTCTCTATGGCCGTCTTTGAGCCTATAGATGTTTACAAACAACGGGATGGATCCTAAAGGTAACAAAGCAAGTTCAGATGTAAGCTTTAGGGTTCGGGCTCGGGCTCAGTGCTTTACGTAATTATTCAGGCACGCACCAGATGACCGCATCAACAAATCGGTCAATCTCACCCATCCATCTGCCTCTCTTCAGTCAAACAGACTCATAATGCCCGCATACAGAGTGGAAATCGCCAAAACGGGTCAGGCTGGTTGCAATGGTATGTTTTTCTGGTGCTGTGGGACCTGACTCGCCATATAAACCCATCCATCACCAGCACTGACGTCAACAGGAGCCAAGCCGTGCAATAAGACCAAGATTGCAAAGGGGGAGTTGAGACTCGGAGCATGGGTCACTTTTCAGGAGAAGGGAAGCTTCAAGTGGAGGCATTGGGGATGTAGGTTGCTGTTCTTTCTGTGATTGATCTCGCCTGCGTGCTGAATAATAGGCACATCCAAGAAGGTGCTACAGAACCTCAAGAAAGAGCTCGACTCCGCATCTGATCTTGATGGGTATGATGAGATCCCGTAAGTCGGAATCTCATCCTCGTGTGATGGTCACTGATTAGTCAGTGAAATGTATCAAGCCAAATTGGACAAAGCTTGGGAAGATGGAGAAGGTATGCGTGCAGTTGTTCAACGTCATACGGAGGGCTGATGCGTACAGTCGCCGATGAGGATATCCCTGATTCTGCTCGATTGCCCACTGCCTCGGAAGGCTCGGAAGATGAGGATAAACCCAAGAAGAAAGCGAAGAAGCCCGCTGCGAAGAAGTCCAAGAAGGTGAAAGATGAAGAGGAGAAGGAGGGAAGCGAGGAAGAGGACGAGGCGGTCATGTCCGGATCTGAGCCTGAGGTCAAGAAGAAGACGGCCAAGAAGAGCAAGGCGAAGAAGGAGGAAAGCGACGATGAGGAGGTCAAGGCTAAGCCGAAGGTATGTCACATTGGAGGAGTATCACTGGTGATCTCTCGCTGATCAGCAGGCTAAGCGGGCCAAGAAGGTCAAGGCGGAAGATGATGACGAAGGGGCGAAGTCACCAAAGCCGAAGCGGGCAAGAAAGGTGAGTGATGCATAGTTCACCTGGCTGACGTTATAGGCGCCCGTCAAGGAAGAGGATCCGGCTAGCGATGAAGAGGAAGACGAGAAACCTAAGTCCAAAGCCAAAGCGGCGAGCAAGAAGGTAGGCCTCTTGTCGACGAGTCTCGCCAGTTGCTGATCAGCAGGTCGCCAAGAAGGACCCGGACGAGAGCGAAGAAGAAGTGAAGCCTAAAGCCAAGGCTGCGCCGAAACGGGTATGTTCACATGATGGCTTTGGCCCAGTTGCGATGCTGACCATGGCAGAAAGCTGCTGCCAAGAAGGCAGCTACCCCACCCGGATCCGCCACGTCTGATGAAGACCCCCTTACCGAGCCGGAGGATGATGAAGAGGACGAGAAGGTGGGTCTCACCTCTACCTATATGGGATACAGCTCACCCCTACAGCCGGCAAAGAAAAGCAAACCTTCGTCCAAGGCCAAGCCAACCTCGACGAAGTCCACCGGTTCCGCGAGGGCGAGCCCGAGGAAGCGATGATGCGTCCGGGATGAGTAGTCGGGAAGTTGAGGAGTACAGTTGACGGTTTTGAGGCTGCGGAAGTTGGATCTGGGTACGGACGGAGAGTAAAAGTCAAACGCAGGATGAGGGCTCAGTAATGTTTATAATGCCCCCAGGTGCCACACTATGCGAACACGGTCCAGGACTCCAATCCAGACTCAACAACACATTCCTTGCACCGGTTATCGCCGCCGGAAGCGATAGCCGGCTGGTTTAAACAAGCTTGGCTATGTCTTTCATCGTATAGCTCTACCTATACTTTGACGCTCGAGACGGGGTCGGCAACCATACACCAGAAGAGCTCACATCATGTCTGGTTCGTCGGCGCCAACGGCCAGGCGTCGCCTTCCAGTACCCTCGTTGCCAGCGGCGACTCAAGCTCAGGCACGCGCTCATCTCCACGCGCTCCTAGCTGCGTATCTGCACCATCGACCCACGATACAGAAAGGCTTGACGGGTGGCTTTGTATTATATTGTATCGGATCGACATATCTTAGCTTGACGGGAAGGGGTGTGAAGGCGGGAAGGGAGAGCAGCGCCTCTACAAAGAAACGAGGCAAAGGTGGGTTGTGCCTTACAATCGGAAGTCTGAGAGCGCTAATTCCGGTAGGATCGAAGAGTACACGAGGAAGTGTCAATGACCCTCTATTCTTCTCTAGATTGAAGAAACTCATTCGGATCGTCATTCCGAGTCTGAGAAGTAGGGAAGCGGCCATGCTGGCTCTGCACTCTGCATTCTTGCTCGCCCGAACAGCTTTGAGCCTATACGTTGCAGATCTGGACGGAAGGTATGTCAATGTTCAGTAAATCTCGACTGACTGTCAGAATCGTCTCCTCGCTGGTGACAGCACAACCCGCTCTATTCCTTTCGAACTTGACTCGCTGGCTCGCCGTAGCCATCCCCGCAACGTACACAAACTCGATGCTGGAGTATCTTCAGTCCGAGCTGGGCTTGGCATACCGCACTCGTCTCACTCGACATGCCCTTGCAACCTATCTTGATCCCCCTTTGCGCGAGGAGTTGAGAATAGCTGGAGAGAAGGATGGGGTCGGACGGGCGGGAGATGATGGTAAGGGCGAGCAGCTCTTCTATAAGCTTGCGAATCTGGACGATAGAATCAAGAACGCCGATCAGGTCAGTGGACTTCCGCGACTAGCGAGGGAGTTTGCTTATATCGCAGTATCTCACTGTGGATATACAACAATTTAGCAACAAGCTCGCGGAGATCTATTCGAATATCGCCAAGCCGGTCTTGGACGTCATGTCAGTACACGCGTTCATTGCATCTCGAGCACCAATGGAAAAGCTGATTGAGGTAGTCTATACAATTATCAATTATCGCGGAACGTTGGAGCGGAGGGTTTGGTAATCTTGACCATACTGGTCCAAGCGAGTGCAGGCTTGCGTGAGTCCTGGCTACTGTGAGAATCTATGTCGTAGAGCTGACCCTTTAGTCAAAGCTGTCACACCACCTTTCGGCGCTTATGCCGCTCACGAGGGTGAGTCTACCCTCTTGACGTAACTCTTTGGTTCAACCTGACGCTGTAGCAACCCTTGAGGGAGAACTCCGCTTCACCCACTCGCGCCTTCTCGAATCCGCCGAAGAGGTCGCCCTTTACCACGGCGAAGAGTTCGAGAAAAACGTCATTGAGCGGGGCTACTTCGCGCTCGTCAAGCATGTGAACCGGGTCTTGCGAATCCGGGTATGGCACGGGATGGCCGAGGAGGGAATCATCAAGTGGTTATGGGGCGCACTGGGTCTTGGGATTTGCGCAATTCCCGTCTTTGGTGGTGAGGTCTTGGGTCTGGGAGGTGGGAATGGGACTTTGGGTACTAGGACAGAGGGTGAGTTATGCCAGCGATTGAGGCGGATGAAGCTGATTAGATGTTAGGCTTTGTAACGAATAGGAGATTGTTACTCTCCGCCAGCGATGCCTTTGGGCGAGTCATGTACTCCTACAAAGAGCTAGCAGAGCTTGCGGGTTATACCTCGCGGGTTGCGGATCTGCTCGAGACCATGGATGATGTCAAGGGCGGCAAATATCAGAAGAAGCTAGTCAGCAGTTCGAGCGTTGATGATAATGCCAAGAGTGAGTCTAGCGAGTTATTATACGCTGACCTACAGTGCTGGAGGGTAGAGGGAAAATCATCGAGTCGGACGAGATCCGGTTCGACAATGTCCCGCTCATCAGCCCGAATGGCGATGTTCTTATCAAATCAATGAGCTTCAATGTTGAGCCTGGAGTAAGTGGAGAATACCTTAATCGGGAACATCATAGCTGATATATAGAAACATCTCCTTGTTGTTGGACCTAACGGGTGTGGCAAATCGTCCCTGTTCCGAATCCTGGGTGGTCTTTGGCCAGTCTACGGCGGAACAGTCTCCAAACCTCCCGCTCGCGAATTCACCTACATCCCCCAACGGCCATACTTGTGCACCGGTACATTACGGGATCAGCTTATCTACCCCGACTCACACGCCACGATGCGAAAGCGCGGGGTCAGCGATGATGCCCTCATGCGGATATTGGATATAGTGGAGATGGGGCATATGGTAGAGAGGGAAGGGGGGTGGGACGCCGTGCGCGAGTGGAGAGACGCACTTAGTGGAGGGGATAAGCAACGGGTTGCGATGGCTAGGTTGTTCTATCATCGGCCAAAGGTAGCTTTTGGGTGTCGTATCGAAGGATACAGCTGATTTGCGCAGTATGCCATTCTGGACGAGTGCACCAGTGCCGTCACTCTCGAAATTGAGAAGGTCATGTATGACCATGCGACCGGTACGTTCTGCATAATCACTTCCCGAGCTATGCTAATTACTCAGCTCTTGGCATCACACTCATGACGGTATCGCACCGCCCATCGTTGTGGAAGTACCACTCCATGGTGCTCCAATATGACGGTCAGGGAGGTTACGTCTTGTGAGTGACTGACCACTATCGATTGGACGAGCTGACAATTAGTACCGAGCTTGATGCCGAGAAGCGCTTAGCGCTGCAGGAGGAAAAGCAGGATCTGGAGCACAAGCTGCTCGAAGTGCCCAAGATGCGCGCCAGGCTGGAAGAGTTACGCGCTGTTAAAGCGGAGAGGGAGAGACAAAGGGGCCAATGAGTGTGATTGGCTTGTTGTTGTATGCAATCTTGTGCGGAAGCCAGAAGAACGTCATGGGTATAACCGGTGCTAGAAGAGATTGCATGGAGGGGAGTTCAAACGCATAGGGTAAACACCGGGCATATCCTACAGACTATCAGCGTTGGCTTGCTCCTGCCTTGAAAAACACTCACACGCATCATCGCCTCATGGCCTTCTCCATGATAGCATCCTTGGTGACTTCGCTAAAGTCGGTAGCCTGGAGCTCGATGTGGATACCGTCAAATCGGCGTCGGAGGGCATCTTTCGAGGAAGCGAAGATCATCTTGCTCTTGACGCTGGCGTCATCGGGAGACCTGAAGTTTAGCTTTGAGCCAATCGTCCGATTCAACCATGTCCAAGGTCGGCAATGTCCCCAAACAGCATATGCTTCTGCACAGCCCCCCCCCCCCCCCCTTTCGGACGATTGCAGCGCCCCGTTCCCGCGACCCCATGCCGACTTACCACATGATGAAAGCGAGCTTATTCCTGATACCCTCACCGCCCGGCAGGGTGTACTCAAAGTCGTAAACCGCCCAGCGGCAGTCCTTCTCTGGCAGCTCGGCAACGAATTTGTCGTAGTCCTTCTCCTCGGATGTCTTTAGGACGACGATAGACTTCTTGTCGTCCGATAGACCGTAGATGACGTATGTGAGCTTCTTGCCCGTCTTGAGCTCCTGGAACTTCTCAAGACATTCGGAGGTCTGTTGTTGATCAGGTCGTGGGGTAGATGAGGGTGATCGGGCGATAAGAGTTTGGGGGGATTAGATGAGTTGTGATGAGGAGTAGATACAAGGCATGTGAAATGAATAGTCGGAAGGATGGTGGGCAGTGTTGACAAGGTGGAAGAGGCTAGATCAGCTGTGTCCCAAGCTTCGAAGGGACACGAAAACGCACAGGTTGAACACCGGAAGCAGACTATCTCATCAGCTGTAGTCCCTTCTATACCATCCTCTCAGCTCTGACTGACCATCTTTAATCTATGGGAAGGAGTTGAGGAATGCAGAAGGCTGAGTGTGTAAACAACAGGCTGATAGGGGGCGAGATGATGGTTCGGCGTCACTGCGCGAACCCTGAAACAAGCGGAACCATTTCGCGCGACTGACTTTGAATGTGGCACTTTACAATCAATCTGTATAACACTATAGACTGTCCATGCTCCACCCTCAGTCTCGCCCTAAGGTCGTCTCCAGGAAAGACTGATCTGGTCGTTATCAGCCTCCAGCAGAAAAGACAGCATTAGACTCACAATCTAGCCCCGCAGGATCCTCAGATCTGGGCATGTTCTCGCATAAGAAGCGAATGGTTTCGCGAGGCAGATGGGCCTGCTGGAAGTCGAGCTCGGTGACGTATGGCTGGGAGGATCAGTTCACGATCAGACCAATATGCAAGAAGCGTACCTTATCGCCAGCCATACTTCTGAAAGCCTCTCTGAGCTGCTCAGATGACGACGAGTCATCTTTGGTAATGTCCACCTGTTTGTAAGTAGGATTCTGGTTCAACAGTCGCAGTTGACTCACAAGCAACGCCAGCCACGCCTCGTAGGTCACAGCGCCGTACTCGCTTTCTAGATCCAAGTAGATTGCCTGCAGCTCTTCATCCTACACATCGTCAGGCCGAATCCGGAATGAGATGAGATCGACATACTGCGTATACAATGCCAAGACTGGCCAAAGCAGAGTGCATCTCCCACACCATGAGCGTCTTACTGTCAGCGTTGCGTGCGGGGATGACTTACATTTGTATCGTCTTTATCGAAATGCTTGAAGGTCGCTTCAAACTCCTCCAACTTCGCAGGCGTCAAGTTCGTATGTGTCGCCGAAATCATCTGTGCCGATCAGCTTGAATCTTCAGATACAGTAATTAACAGATCAGCAAACCTGGTTCTCGACAAATGCAATCTTTGCCCGGATTCCTCTCTCGGCCGACTCGAGCTCGTACTCAAGATCATCATAAGTCAGAACGGTATAGTCATTCTCTTCAATCTTTGCCTCTTGGCATCGATCATGCACGGCGAGTATGTCCCCTTGGAGAGTCCGTCTGAGCAGTGCTGGGATCTGCGACAATTTGAGCAAGGTCGTCTTCTGGTCCTAATCCCATTAGCTACAGTCTGTTCACACGGGGAATGGCCTACCGACAAGGCACCAGACAGACTTCCGATGCCCAGCTCAATCTGCCGTAGCTTGCTCATGAAGTCGTCCGCCTTGGATGCGAATTGTTTTCGCAGCTCCTCCTTGATCCTATCGTATCAGCCAGCACCGAGACCGATCGAAGAGCGACTCACCCGCGTATTCTCGCATTGATCGCCCTACTTCTCTTCCCCTCGTCCGCCAAAAACGCCGCCCAGTCCTTCTCTAGGTCTTCTAATCTTCTCCCGGGTGCCGGTTCCCACCTATGTAGCCCATATGTCCGCAGCTTTGTCTGGATATTCGAGTATAGAGCGCCGAGCTCTTGCTTCTCTCGACCCCACTGTCGCTTGGATGTCTTCTTGTACTCGGCAAATTCGGTCAGGGCAAAGATGGCTGATATATAGTCCGAGGGAGGTTGCGCCGCTGCCCAAGAGCGCTGGGTGGAGGAGAGGGATGATAGGAGTAGGGAAAGTCGGCGCTCAAAGTCGGTCTGCCAGAGCAGGATGGAAGAGATTAGATCGGCGAACTTTTGGACTCGACGGGCACCTGTCTCCATCTTGTCTGATCGTTAGTTATGCAGACGCAAATCTCACCTTCTTGCGAGAATCGATGGAAGAACTCTGCGACGTATGTCATTACACTTCTTTCGTCGGGCACTTGGACGTCGCACAGATCCTTCACCTCGAGCAGTGGCTGTTTGGTCAGCCACGCCGAGCGCTGCGACATACCGGTATGCCCAATTCCTTCTCCGCAACTCTTAGAGCTAACTCGGTGTTTCCTCTCTTATCTGACTTGTCGAGCTTGTGGTAATCGAGAAGTTCAGGTCGGTGGCGGTGGATCAAGGCGCAGCTGAGGTATGAGTCCCGCTCCGCCAAACCGACTTACAGAGCTAAACCATCGGCGAAGCTACTCTTGAAGTTCTGCACGTCCACCTCGGCATAGGGCTGGGTCTTCCGCTGACACCAAAGGAGCAGGCCATCTTTTGCTGACAGTCCTTCCTCCCTTCCTGAGTCAGCTATCTTCAAAGTCTGATTGTCTTGGGCAGCTCACGTTATTCCAGCGATGGTGAAGCGAAGAATCAATGTCCAGATCTGAGCCATCAGCATACAGGCAATCAGACCTACGTACCATGCCAAGGATAAGCTTCAGATTCCCGTCGACGATGTCTTCGGGGCCTGACTGGTTAGCTCAGATCCAACGCCTTCACGGACTTCATCGGTACTCACCGATGTTCGTTAGCTTGACACCGCTGTCTCTGATGAACTGCAAAGCTTTTGCAGCATTCTTGGGATCAGCGATATGGACAGAGTGAGACCTACCTCTGCCTTTTGAACTCGCATCATTGGCTTCTTGTTGTATTTCCCAAGACTCTGATCGGACATGACCTCCTGTACATCTTAGCGTACAGCTCATGAGATGCCGGAGTCTCTACTAGACACACCAATATCTGAGCGTCAGCTGGATATTCACCTGCGAGTGGAACGGTAATCAGACTCACCTGAATCAGCTTGACCCCATTGGAGAAGTCCTTGACCAGATCCGTCATGGGCTCAAGATCGGCCGCGTCAAGCTTCGCATTCAGCCTTCTCATCAGCTCTGAAAAGACCGGTAGAGGCGCCACCTTACCATCTACAGAATGTCCTATCGTGTCAGCCGAGCAATAAGGTAACAGCGCCGACACTCACCTCGCTTGGATATCGCTCCACTCGCCCTCCCGTCCAAAGCCCAAACTTGCACCTGGACTCATAGGTGCACTGAGCATATTTGGCGATAGCGCAGATTTCCTACTGCCAGCAGGACTCATTGGGACGCTACCCATACCGCCTCCAACGCCGCCGGTCTGTTGTCTCTCCAGTCCATTCGAGGTATTGATGAGGCCGCCCAGCGTCCCGAGGGACTTTGAGTGTCTATGTGACGAAGATGTGGGGGTGGAGGCGTGCTGCGAGCCACGGCGGTCCATGATGGCTGAGTGAAGGGTAATGGCCGGAAAAAGTCAACTGGAAAATGAAGGTATG
This sequence comes from Dioszegia crocea, assembly GCA_001600615.1. Taxonomy (NCBI): domain Eukaryota; kingdom Fungi; phylum Basidiomycota; class Tremellomycetes; order Tremellales; family Bulleribasidiaceae; genus Dioszegia; species Dioszegia crocea. The sequence goes on from BCKK01000002.1 coordinate 2,556,443, forward strand.
ATGGTAGCGAAACCTTAAATTCAAGATGAAACAAGCGCGTCTTGTGTCATTCCAGTCGCGTCGCGCGTACAGTATCATGAGCGAACAGGCGCAATCCCGTCTCGGTCTCATTCCCTGCAACGGGGGAGCTACGGTAGAGCTAGTGTGCACAATTTGTGACAAGCTTAGACCAACATATGTATTCCCGACAGACAGCAAACCCACAACCTGGCCAGAACCCGCGGATCAGTCCGCCTCTGCCCTCGCCGAGACATCCCTCTACTGTACTTGCTCAGTTCTGACGATCAGCCCTAACTCAGCCCGCAAACTCACCTGCAGGTCATCGACACACCAGCCACACGCCTCGCACGGGGGAGCATTCTTGATACTTTTGTATCGCCTACTATCGCCGCTGGTGTGGGAACGAGGGGCCATACTGAGGGTAGGATTGGCGGCAAGTGAGTCTCGCGTCGACTCGGTAATAAAGTCGAGTACATCACGTTCCATGAATCGAGGAGGGAGGTACGCGTCGACGGATATGAAGGGGTGCTTGGCTTCCTTTGATCTGGCAGGATCGAGTCGACGCCAGCCGGTCTCGCGGACGAGCATATGAGTACCGATCGCCCTGACTAGCGACGAGCCAACCTCCTGGATGTCGTAGTTGGACTTGGCGTCGCTGAACGTGCAGTACCACCTGCTGTTCCCTCCGACAATCACAGGGAAGTTTCCGGCCTCGGCGTCGATGTGGACCCGATGCTCGATCCCCTTGGGCCCCCGCCAATCCTTGGGTGGAAGGTCGCCGGCGTACCAGAATTGGGAGATGTAGGTGAGAGGACCGAAGTGGACGTGTTGACAGAAGTACGACATGCGCTTGGGTTTGATCAACGCTGATATGGCGCCTCGGGTCTGTCTCATGCGTTCGGGCATATTGAGGATGGGTGGTTTGGTTTGCCATATCGGCTGCCATATGTCCGTTTGGCCGCCGAAGAGAGCACCAGTGGAGATGGACAAGAGGTTGACCATCGTATCTCCCGCCTCCGCCGCCGCGCTCGTCATCCAGTCCGTCTCCTCCCCGCACAATTCCGCCACCTCAAGATTTTTGGGTCCGCATAAATTGAAGAATGCGCCGCCGTGTCGCATCAAGGTGGTATACGGCGCGTGCCCCTTGTCGCAGTACTCCAAGAAGAGACGCTCAACTCTAGCGAGTAGCTGAGCCTTCGATTGGATGCCCTTGGCAGATGATGGACGATAGACGTTGACTGTGAGGGAAGGGAGGTGATCGACGACGGCGACTTTGTATAGGAAGGGGGCAGTGAGATTGTTGAATAGCTGGCGTCAGTATGCTCTTTGTCAGACTCACCTTGGAGACTCTCATCAGCGTTGCTAAAGGAGTCTGGCCATAAGCCGAACGCTCGTTCTTGCCAGTAGGCGGGGGCAGGGGACACTGGAGATGCGAGATGACCTAGTGATGAGCTTAGGCCCGATTCCCTGATGGTGAGACTGATCATACCTTGAGCCATACTTCTGGAGGTAGTTCAAGCGTAAACATACTTAACAATCGTGCAGTAAAGCAAGACACAAGATGAGATGAAAGTATGGGTGAAGATAGATCTTTGAGATTCGCGTCGGTCGCGTTGCGCGCGTCGCGTCCGAGCGGGCACGGGTCCAGCTGAACATCACATGTTGACGATGCAGAGCTCCACCGCAGTAGGTATACCAGCTCATGGTCCGCTGTTGATCTTGAGTACTCTCAAGGGGTCAAGACTGACTACTGCGACTGAATATCTCCAACTCATGCGCCATCTTTGCAAGCTCTACTCGTGCGATCCGCAAATCTTTTAGCAATTCCGGGCCACAACTATTCGTCGCCTGCGTATTTGTATCAGTGAGCAGAGGCACAAGTGAGAACCCGAGGACCTGTATGCACTGCATATACAGTACATACGTCCAGGCTCCTTTGCTGAGTCGATAGACACAGAACAGAACGATTCAACAAAGAACAATTAAGGTTTCGGAGACGTCGCGAAAGGGATCCGAAGTGTATCGGATCGGTCCTTTGATGCCGTAATTTTCCCTGATTTTGGCAGGGTTCGGAGGTTTACTTGACCCTGAATTGGGGAATTCGCTTACAAGTCCGAAAGATCTTCCTTATCCGACGAGATCTCGAGCAGGCTTGTCCAGGCTTTCCTTCTGGTCCCCGGCCTCTCTCTCAAGCATATATACTTGTTCCGGTGCACAACATCAACAACAACAACAGCATCGACTCATGTTCAATCCACATCTCATCTTGCACTTCGTATAGAGCGCAGTGTCCTTCTGCCGATTTCCAGCCACACGGGACTCACTCTCAAAAGGTGCCTGAAATATTCGCCTCCCAACTCTCCCCCCGTGTCTTGGTTGTCCCCATTCAGCATTCTCACAATCCACCCTTTGTCAAACAACCAATTAAATACCACCTTGTTTGATCAAAGGCATCATCAGTTTTTAGGGGAGATTGTGAGTGGAACCCAACTCCGTTTGGCCTTTGCATCCATCGGCTGACACGACAGCCAGCCACGATGGAAGACCGTCCACAACGTCCACATACCGACACCAGTCCCACTCCTCCCCGCCCTAGAACGAGTCAAAGGCCTCGGACAGGTGCATCTCGAGCGCCCCGTCCGCCAACGGCCCGGCCAGATACTTCTGCGAGTGGTATCTCTGCCGATGAATTACCTGATCAAAAATTCTTCCCTGAGGATGACGGATTTGACGAGGAGGAGGAGGAGATGTATGAGGAGGACGAGCCGGACGAGGAAGGGGTTTTTGCGTTTGCTCGTCCGCAAACCCGAGCAGTACCCAACGCAAACTTCAGCGGGTCTGAATATGACACTTCTGCCCCGGGGACTGGCGTATCGACATTCACCTCCAATCCGCCTCTGACTTCGGAGTCACGAAACACTGGTCACAATTCGGGCGGTCCGTCGAACGGTCTGAAGACTCCCTCCGATCTCGGATCTGGCAACGTCGATGCAGGCGGCCGCATACCCGAACTAGAGTACGACTCTAGCAACCCACCCATCTTTTCGGGCAAGAATAATCTCAACAACTCTGCGTTCGCCTTTTCGGTCTCGTCACATGGCTCGAGGAAACCGTCGAGTCAGGGCAAGCAGAGCCTTTTTGGCCGAATCGCGCGCAGACCGATCGGCACTGCGTCGACCGATATGACGGGATCTACCGGAATCACCGGTACGACCGAAGCATCACGCTCGCGCACATCTTTTGGCTCGGACGATACCGGCGGGTTATCGACGGATGGCGGCCAGAAGCAGCCCAGGCGGATGCGCTCAGGCGCCCCGTTGATTCCTTCCACAGCGGGGTCCGGGTACTCCAGCTCAGATGGCACGACGAGTAGGGGGTTTAGTCGAGGCTCGTACGGAATGACGGAGATGACTGGGGATATGACCATCCCGGATGGGAAGACGACGTGGGGTGATGGATCGGGTGGAGCAATGAAGGATATAAGCGAGCAAGGCGAGGACATTCCGGCCATGTCCAGCGACTTTGGGGACGAGGATAGTCCGTATCCTGAAGTCAGGGCGTCAGTCAGTAATCTTGACGATGTAGACATGCCTTGTAAGTCCTAAGGAGATCCGAGCTGACGACAGCCCTCACCTTCCGAGCTTGGTTTCTTGGTCTCCTCTTCGCCATCGTTGGGTCCGCCATCAATACCTTCTTTCACTTTCGAAACCCTTCACCCTATATCTCTCCCTTGATTGTACAGTAAGTCAAACCTCGGTCTTTGCTCATCATCAGGGTCATCGCCTATCCTGCCGGCAAATTTGCCGCATGGTGTCTCCCCATTCGCACTTTCCACAATCCCCGCTGGCTCGGGGGTTCGGAATGGTCATTCAACCCTGGTCCTTTCAACATCAAGGAGCACGCAATCATCACGATGATGTCCAGCGTGGCTATCGGTCCAGCCTACGGTCTTTGGGTCGTCGTCTCGTCCGAGCTATACTACATGCGGCCGTTTGGCGTCGGCTTCAACATCATGTTCCTATTCACCACCCAAGTCACAGGTTTCGCCTTCGCTGGGCTGTGTAGGCGGTTTGTGGTTTGGCCAGCGAGTATGATATGGCCTGGGGTGCTGGTGATTTCGACGAATTTGAACACCCTACATGCAGAAGAGGAGGGATTCCAAGGGTCCATGACTCGATTCAGGTTCTTGCTCTACACTGGAGCTGGCGCATTTGCGTGGTACTTCCTGCCAGGTGAGTAAGGTGTGGGTTGGGGCTGATTTCAGGTTATCTCTTCACATCGCTGTCCTACTTCTCTTGGATTTGCTGGATCCGGCCCGACAATCCTACCGTCAACAATCTTTTCGGCGTCAACACTGGGCTCGGCATGGGCATCCTCACTTTCGACTGGTCCCAAATTGCCTGGATTGGATCTCCGCTTGTCATCCCCTGGTGGGCTATTGTCAATGTCGGAATTGGGTTCGTGCTGTGCTATTGGATTATCGTGCCTATACTTTACTTCACCAACGTAAGTTCAGTAAGAAGCTCGCGCTGACGGCAGGTCTGGGAGTTTGCGTACATGCCCATCAGTGCCATCCAGATTATCGATCGCTTCAGTAGCCCCTTCAACGTCGGAAACATCATCAATTTTGATGACTTCACCCTAAACACTACCGCCTATGCGGAATACTCCCCTCCATACCTCTCAGCAGCATTCAGCATGACCTTCATGCTTGCCTTCGCCCTCACATCGGCTCTCGTCGTACATACAGCACTCCATCACGGCCCTCGAATCTACAGAGCCATCATCAATGTTAAAACCGAGGCCGACGACGTTCACTCCAAGCTCATGAAGCACTATCCCGAGGTGCCGGATTGGTGGTTTGGCGTACTCCTCGCTGTCTTTGGGATAGTCTTCGGGATCGTCTCGATCCAGGTGTATCAGACGGGATTGCCAGTCTGGGGCTATTTCTTGTCCATCCTCATCCCCGCCGTCTACATCCTCCCCGCCGCCTTCATCTTCGCCATGACCAATCAGCTTATCGCCATCAACCTCATCGCCGAATTGATTCCGGGATATCTGTTTCCTGGACAGCCGATACCCTGCATGGTGAGTCTACCTGTCGACCAAGCTGATAGCAGCTCTTCAAATGCTTTTCGATGCAGACAGTTTCCGAAGCTCTTACCTTTACCCAAAACATGAAGCTTGGTCACTACATGAAGGTCCCTCCACGCCACACCTTTGTCGCTCAGACCACCGCCATGCTCGTCTCCTGTCTCGTGCAAATCGGCACCAAGAATCTCCTATTCGCGGTCGTGCACGACATGTGCGCATCCAACCAGAAGGATCTGATGACGTGCAACAGCACCAAGGTGTTCTTCACCAGTAGTATCATATGGTGAGTGATGTTTGCATTCGCGCTGACTGGTAGGGGTTTGATCGGTCCGGGACGTTTGTTCTCAAAAGGGGCAATGTACGCTCCCCAAGTCTGGGCTTGTGCTGTCGGCGCCATCCTCCCTATACCCCTATGGTGGTGGGTCCGCCGCCACCCTCGGTCCATCTTCCGAAATGTCAACCTTCCCGTTTTGTTCAACGGCCCACTCGGTATACCCCCGGCCACGGGCATCAACTACGCAAGTTGGTTAGTTACAGGCTTCGTGTTCCAGTTCTGGCTCCGGAGACGGAGATTCGCTTGGTGGTCCAAGGTGAGTTGAGCTTTGCTGGTGCGAGCGAACTGGCTGACTTGCAGTACAACTACGTTCTATCTGCCGCTCTCGATGTCGGCACAGCCCTTTCTGGTCTGGCCATCTTTTTGTTCCTCCGCCTTCCTGGGGTTGATCTTCAGTGGTGGGGAACTCAAGTGTACCTAAATAGTGAGTGCTTCTGTTTTGTCTGACGGAAGGGTGTTGTCTGATGTCCGCAGCTGGAGATTGGGTTGGTCTGCCATATCTCACCGCAGATGAGAATGGGTTCGGTCCGACTACCTGGAATTCCTAGGCAACTAAGCCAAAAGTATGATCGTTGTAAAGTATGTTTGTAGTTAGTAGAGCTCTTCGTCGCGCTGTTGAAGTCTTGCAGCGGCAAGAGTAGAGAACCTTTGGGCACTCAGTCCTCTGTTGCAAACTTGTTGTAGTATGAATGCTCATTCATGTAACACTGCCTCATCGGATCTAAGCTCCACCTCGAGTCTAGCCACGATTGTATAAAGCGGGATCCCTCGCAGAGAGAATCGTGGCGCTGTAGAAGCGACATTGACTCGCGATGAACCTCGGTAGAGTGGGTTTGGATATCTAGCATCCATTACTGGTAGCGAAGACGGACGCCTGCCATTCCTCATCTCTCAGCTCGTGCCAATCCGTCCAAGCCTCGCCCTCATCTCTTCCTTTCGTCATCACTTGCACTACACCCTACTCCACCGCATTCCCCGGGCCGAGGGCGGAGACCCGGCAGGTATGACCGCATGCCCGACAATGAAGACACTCTGCTTGAGGGTCTACACCGTACAGCCAAGCTCACGTCGATGGCTCGATGACGATGCAGCCAACTCTGGTCAAGGATCTGTGATTGACGTGCAGAGGCATGTGGCACCTTGCTCGTGTGGCGATCCTCTCTAGATTCAGGAACCAGGAACGGAAGCTTGCTAGCTGGACCTGACGCTAAGACTTGCGCTGCTAAACTTCAGACCACACACGTAACTTGTGCTAGCGGGACTTTAGCTCGGGCCTCGGCGGCGGCGGCAAGGCAAGGCTCATGCCCAGTAAAGCCAGCCGCGGGCCCGCGGCCGATGCTAGGAGTGTGCAACGTAAGGCAAAGAGCGCAATGACAGCGCCGCAACGTAGCAGCTTGGTACTTGCCCAGCCCTGGACAAGGCAGCATGTAGGCTGTAGGGAGGTCGGCATCCCTGCAGGGAGGCTGACAAGTTGGCTCAGCCATTTCATATTGTGATGACTCCAGCCGGGGCTCCCGGAGTGCGCGGCGCAGATCTGGACACCACATGGCTGTGGATGCGCAAAACTCTGATCGTTATCAGTTCCGTCATTATTCATAGTCCGTCATACATGCTCAACCGGTGGCAGACAGGTGGCGGTCGCCGTAGGTCGTGCCTGAACCTGAACCACCGAAACGCCAAACGGGACATCCACTCTCCCTCCACCGGCGGTTAGGATGTCAGAGCTGAGATCTGAGAGAAGTGCTATCTGAGACTTATCAGAGTCCGCCGATCAGTCGATCGGGCTAAGGCACCGCAAGGCACGAGGCACAGTCGAGGAAGGTTGACAACGTTGAGGAACGCCATCAGACGCCATCACGCCCTTTTGTCCGGCGACGGAATGCCCGATCCCGTCATGATAATCGCATCGTGGAAGTCAGGCACGCTTGGACGATGTTGAAACCGCCACTCTGAAACTCGCCATGTGAAACGAGGTTGCCGCTCCGATTGCAGTCGCCATCCACGTCAGACGTCCAGTCAAATCTGGTCGGGAAGAGCGGCTGAGTGTGTGCGGGGAAGTTCCATCAAAGGAGGAAAGGGGGCCCACGTCAACTAGCGCCGAACTTTAAGAGGCGCTAATCTACTTTGGGTAATCTCGGGACCTTCGTTTAATTTGGCTCCACAGAAGCCGTCACGGCGCGTCACGGCCGCAAGATGTCACACAAGGAGTAATTGCCTGAATAGGTAATTCTTGGAATCTTGCACCGCCGTTTCATATTACGTGCAGTCTACTAGCTCCCTTAATTGACTAGATTTGTGTGGTCCACAAGGTCCCGATAAACGCTGATCGCGCTCCAATTGACGGGTTTCAAGTTCGCCGAGTGCCGCTGCGGCGCCGCCCAGGAACCAACGCCTAGCCGGGATGTAACGTTAAATGTCAACGAGGAACGGGCGGGGCTTGGCCAAGGGTCCCGCCCAGTTCCTCCTGTGAAACGCGTCTCTACCCTTTGCTTGATTACATCCATAACTGCCCGGGCTTTCCATATACAACGAGAATCCCGCGACCTTGCCCTGATTACATCAAAGGCACAATCAAATATCCTTGGACGACGCGCCTCGCTCTCATTCCTCGCCGACGCCTCCCACCGCTGATCCACCAAGTAAATCTCAGGCACAAACTGGCGCTTCCGATCCCTTCACGACGCCACCAGCTCCATACCTCCCGAAACGTTCATCGCTTATTATCCCTCATTTTGCTTCGCGATATATATAAACCAGCACATTCTTCCCTCGAATCCCATCCCCAGTCTCAAACCAAATCAACCTAAACCACTCCACTCCACCTACATCTCCACACTCTCCACTCCTTACCACCCAACCCCACCTACGAACACTACAATGAAGTTCCTTGGCCTCTTCGCTCTCGCCGGCCTTGCCCTCGCTGCCCCCGCTCCTCAGCGTCCCGGCCAGGCTGCTACCTCCTCCTCTGCTGCTGCGGGTTCCCCCAGCCAGGCATGCTACAACCGAGCTTGTGAGTAACCATTCCTTAGATGCAGGGCCTTTGCTGATATCATAGGCGGTGGTAACTACCCCTGGAAGAAGGACACTGTCGAGATCGTCGAGCGTGCTCCCGAACCCGTCGCCGAAGTCATCGTCGAGCGCGCCCCAGAGCCCGTCGTCGAGGTCATCGAGGCCCGTCAGCGCCCTGGCCAGGCTGCCACCTCTTCCTCTGCCGCCGCTGGCTCCCCCTCTCAGGCGTGCTACAACCGAGCTTGCGGCGGAAACTACCCCTGGTAGATGCTAGGCTGGGCGGGCGGTTATAGATTCTTCTAGGGATATCCCCTTGCTTCTTCTTTTCATTTCTTCCTGGCGATTTTATGAGGTTATGTTGTGACTACGATCTATCATACGGTATCTTTATGCATCTTACGTTCCTTATGCTTGCCCATTGTCGTTCACGATGCGTTACCTCTCCTGCCAACGCATCTTCCTTTGCAGTCGATGTTTGCTCGGTGGCGATGTGTTGATCTACCCAAGATGCGACACCTAATTGAGACAGCATCACCCGCCTCGTGCTTCTTGCAATGTCTTGCATTTGGGTCGTCATACATGCCGGTGATTCATGCATGTCTCGAATTTGCTTAGTCATACATGCCAGCCATCTATTGACTCATTCTGAACCCAAAAACTCGAATGCGCTCCCTAGAATAAATGGCCAGTCCGCAAACAGGTCTTCGCCTGAGAACTGCGTCCCACTCGGATGTGACCCCGCGTCCAAGCGACCAGCCGCATTACCAAGCACAGTACCGGACGCTACTGGCTGAGCACCGAAAGAGTATGCTGATGATCCAGCGAATGAAGCTAGAAGGGATGGGTCGATGAGATGATCCGGGAGGGACTGGGATTGGACTAGAGCGTCAAAGTCGATAGAGGCGAGATCGAAACCGGCGCCGCTGGTAGTGTTGTTCGGCCCATTCAGCGCGAGTGGGATGGGAACTGGTGGCAAATTCGGGACGGTCTGGAATGCTGTTGCCGCCGGTACGGTCATTGTCGTACTCTGTATTTCGCTTCCGGATTGTTGACCGCCGCCACCATTACGGCTAGGCGTCGTACTCCTCTCCGCATTTGCCTTCCCTCTGTCTCCACTGCTTCCGATCCTCCGCAAAGCATGCACCACCCCTCGTCCTTCTCTTTCGCGCGCAGCCTCCTCCATCACTCCATCGATCTTCTCAATATGCGTACGGAGTCGTTCCGCAATCCCCGCCGTGCGCGATAGAACCGATTCTAGTCCCGAGAGCATATCGGCCATGGACAAGAGGCAATTGCGCACTTGGAGATAGGTCCATTGGTTGAGGGAGCGCGATTTGGGATGTTGGGAGAGGGGGATCAAGAGGTGGCCTATACCTGCGAGATGGTGGAGCTGATTGTCAGATTATCCACTTTGAGAACTTACGACAGGGGCACTGCATGCATACAGGTACGCTGTAGGGACGTTGGATATCGCGTCGAGAAGATCACCAGCAATGGCGCACCGCTGCGCGATACTGTTCTCCCCGCTACCTGCAACGACCATTTTGAGGGTTTGCAAGGTGATGATGATGTTGGTGGCTGATGTCAGCTGTTGGCCTATATTGGGCTCACCTTGAAATCCCAGCTTGTTGAGATCATCATCCTCCCCTAGTGGCGCAGCAGATCTCAAGACCTCTGGTAGCTCGCCGTACATTCTCCCGACCAAGTCCAGAATGTCGGATTGAGCCGGCCCAACGCCTCGCTCAAACAATTCCGACACCGGCCCTCCTTGTCCCGATACATCCTCGCCGTGACCTCCTCCCCCAAATCGATTTCGGCGGATTCGGACACGCTCGATTGCGTGCTCGAGGATCCGGTAGAGATCGGTCACAAAGTTCCAACCTCGGAACCAGGACACGAGCGGCGTGCCGGGACCGTGAAGCTTCAGGGTGGTGGGTGTAATGTCTGAATCCGAGGTAACTTCTGCCGGATAAAGCACGGTCGTTTCCGACTCTCTGTGACGAGCCGTCGCTCCCCAGGTGCACGATGTGTAGATGTCCAATTGATATGTTGCCCAAAACTAGTATCAGCAGTGCTCTTGGCTGAACTTACTAATCTTCGCCTTTCCTGTATCTCAACGTTGTTCAGGCCGACTGGCCATCGCCCTTCGAGATGAAATCCATCCATTGCGCACATCGTACAGTAATCCCCCAGGTAGCGCTGAAGCCCACGCGTGTCTCCATATTGGATACACAGCAAAGCCATGTTGCTCCTCGCGCGTTTGTACTCGAATTCTGATGCAGCCGTCAAGTCGGCGGGGAAAGATTCTTGCGCCTGTGGTCAGTCGAGCTTTGCATATACGTACGGCTTGGTAGAAGGCCTCGGAGGGTACGCTGACCATACTCGGGGTGATGGGATGGGTCGGCGCACTTGCCCCGTCCCGTATACGTGCGGAAGTCAAGGCGCACAGCGACATCAGATCGACATAGAAAGGGCGAGAGTGGACGTATAGCCCATCTCTTACGCGATTGAGAAGAGTCGGCAGATGATAGTAGGATTGTCTGGTGTCAGTAGAGCATGGTGACAACGTACATTGGGTAGATAGCGGCAGTGTAGAACGCAACAAGCTCTTCGATGACTGTGTGAGGTGCAATCTGACGATATACCCAATCTTCTGCTAGTGGCGGTAGAGATTGGGGAGGATACACTGGTGGTGTAGCTTCGTCTGCCTCTGAAGTTTTTGGCGGTGGCTACAGTCAGCTCGGTCGTAATCTCGGCTCACCCCTCGTCGCTTCGCCGGCCGATTGTACGTGCACTCGGACGCATACGCCTTGCAGGGTCCGCAGACGCCTTCTACGGGACCAGCAGAGCACTGAATCAGCAAATGCCAGGGCTTGTCTCACCTTAATGCCGCCTCTATGGCACCTGTCGCACGCTCGCTGTTCTCATGAGCTGGAATTTGCTTTGTGTAAAGCGTCAGGACGGACCGTTTTCCGGCGTTTTTTAGGCGAGCCTGGCCCTTCGTGGTTATCTTTTCTAGTTTCTGCAGATGTGCTGAGCGGGGTGGGAGGCTGTCCTGCCTCTATCAGTGTTTGGGGTTCCATATTGGTGGTAGATGGTTGTGTTGACAGTATCAGCGGCCGTAATAGTAGGGAAATGGAGATGGATTAATCTCCGTTGTTGATGTGGAGGCGAGGCAAGACTTTCTGCCTCACTCAGTACTCAGACTCAACTTCTCTACATACACCCCATCATGTCTTGTGGAAACGCTGCAGATGCTGCTAAGGAAGAGGGGGAGCCTCTCATGCCTAGTAGGTCCTGCTGAAAACTCCGCTTATCCCCTAGAACGGCGCCACTTCCTCCGTACCGATCCGAAATTATGTGTTCGATGCCACACCGCCCGAGGAGCGTATATGCTCAGATCTCTACCCTACTGCCCCGACTGTTTCTTCCCCTCCATCAAACAGAGATTCATTCGACACATCTTTGGCCCCCTTCGACCCGGCAGCAGCCGTAAGAATGCCATCCGGCCCCCAATCCAGGCAGGCCAGGTCGTCGTTGCCGTCTCAGGCGGTGTAGGATCGATGGCGATGTTGAGTCAGCTACAGGAGGCTGGACTGGTGGGGAAAGGGGATGGAGCAAGGGTGGACAAGACCAAGGGTGAGAAGGAGGTGGTCTGGGAGCAGGGTACATTGGTGTATGTCGAATTCGCCGGAGTGACAGGTATGGCGGAGAGAACTGCGGAAATGGAGGATGTTGCCAGGAGTCACGGGCTGCGCTTTGTGGGGATAAGAGCGGAGGAAGTCTTTGACCGGAAGTTGGAGGAGCGCTTGCGGAGCGGTGAACCAGGAGGTAAGTCGAAGCCGTGTCGAGCTGATGACAGCTTCTTCGGACCATCTTGACCGCCTTCGCTCCCTCCTTGCTTCTCTCCCATCGGTGTCACGTCCATCTATACTTCAGACCATCCTCGATCATCTCCTCACCCTCGCTGCTCACTCTCTTCCAAATGTCTCGCATCTCCTGCTCGGCGAGACTAGCACCCGGGAGGCTCAACGCGTTATATCCGCCACCGCCACCGGGCGAGGTTGGGCTCTACCCCTTGAGCTAGCTGGGAAGTTCATACTACCCTCGGACAGCCTCAGCGTGATGCGGCTTAAACCAATGAAGGAGATCAGTCTGAAGGAGGCAGCGATCTACTCGCATCTGCGGCGCTTGTCCACGATGAACGAGCGGCGGTGGTTAGATGGCAGGTCATCCGGGGGCAGAGGGAAGGGCAGCACCAGCCTGGAGATGTTGACTGAGCGTGAGTTATGTCAAATGACCGTCTGACCCAGGCAGAATTTGTACTCGGCCTCAGCGTCACCCATCCGTCCACCGTGTCTACCATCAATAAAACGGGCGATAAGCTCGTCTTCTCAGGTGACGTGTCTGCCGACTTGTGTCCACTGTGCCAAATGTGAGTTTCGATAAGGTCTGAATTAATCTCTAGGCCCGCAGAACCATCCGCCCAGGCCTGGAAATCACGTACAGCCCTGACGACTCTCCCCGACAAACCCTCCCAACCACTTGAAGATATTAATCACCAGCGCTCTCGGCTGGATCCCCTCTTGTGCTACGCATGCCTTACCACTCTGGGCGCACACACGGCTGGCAAGGTGCAAGGTCTGAACAACGACGCGCTGGATCTGGACCTTCCCATCTGGGTGCAGGACCGGGTAGAGCAGAGACGAGTGGTCAGTCAGGAGGAGATGAGGAAGGGGATAGAGGAATATCTGCTATAAGATTGATATTTCGCATGTGAGAGCTGGAGCTTCCCATTTGGGTGCAGGACCGGATAGAGCAGAGAAGATAGGAGGAGATGAGACAGGGAATAGAGGATATCTGCTGTGAGACATAGGATCCGCAGGATGACTGGATCGAGGTGTGTCCATCGCTCGGTTCAAGTGGGATATATGACAACTAGAAATTACATCATTATAACTACTCTGTAGTGCCCCTCTACCTACCTAACAGCTAGTCCGCGCGTCAGACGCAAGCATTCTCTTCCAAAATATAGCCCGACATACAGCTAAGTACTGCAATCTATCAGCTAGCATTCCCTACAGCTGCAATCCACTCACCCTTGCACTTTCCCTCCTGGCATAAAACTCCATCAACATTGGGGAGGGCAGAGCAGTCTGGACCGATGCATGAGCCACATCTTTCGAGATTGGTGGAGGTGTCCGATATGCACTGCAAATGTCAGTTAGAGCGGAGTGGGCGAACTGAAAGCTCACCTCGTAATGGAAACCTCTCTGCTTCCTCCCGATAGGACTGACTAGACACATCTCCTCCTCAGCACGGCATTTGGACTTGGCGTAAGAAGCTCGACGCTGCAAGCTTCCCTACATTTATCAGCGAGAGACGAGTCACGGCATGGTGATAGACTTACGGTAGGATACGGATCGGTCGAGCTGACGGTGAACTTCCTCGTAGTGGGTAAAGAAGAGTAGGTGCCCTGCGCATTCGGAGACGCCACCACATTCAAGATGTACTGCGCGTTGCGCAATTGACTCCACTGGAAGGAATACGCGCCATTCCCATCCGTCATCACGGTCACGGACTGCTGATTGGGTAAGGAGATTGTGACGAATCCGCACCTGCTGTAGCCGGAGAAGATCGGACGACTGGTAGATACAGGAACAGCATGGACTGGTTCCCCGTCGCTAGCGCCAGGCTGTAGGATGATGGGAGTATCGCAGATGATGGTGATTGCGACAACGCGGCTGGAGAATGTCTTGTTGGTGTCGGACGCGTAGAGTATGTAGTAGTGGTGTAGACCGTAGGATTGGTTGATCAGGCGAGAGGAGAAGTAGCCTGACCCGTCGGTCGTGATTGACTGGATCTCGCCAGTCTCCTGGGACATGAGCCGCAGCAGACCGGTATCGCAGTCCGAGCCCACATCGACAGTGCCGCTGAGCACGAAGTCAGTTGTGGCTGTGCTGGGACTACGGTGGCTGGTGATGAGAGGGGCTTTGCACTGAGCGTCAGCTTGGTTCACGGTAAAGGGCGAATGACTCACAGCGCCCATAGTCTCCTGCGAGATGACTTGGATGTTTGTCACGCGCGATCGCGCAGAGTCGGATTGCCCGTCAGAGCTTGCAATGGCAGTCATAGCGTACGCGCCATTGCTCAGAGGCTGCGCCCGGACGTTGAAATAGCCATTATTTGTCGCGACGGTGACTGATGGGTGACCGAAGATTTCGATAGTGACAAATGGACAATCACTCCGGCCTATGATAGCGGGACGGTGAACCACAACGACCACCGGCACATCGGGGTCATAGTCGGCTTTGGTGTCATCGCCACGGGGAGTATCGATTGTGGGGGTATTGCAGACGATGCTGACGGTAATGACGGAGGAACGAAGGGTAGAGTTGGTCGGGTGGACGAGGTAGTAGTGTTCCTTGCCCAGTGGTCGATCGCGGATGGTCCGGGTGAATCTACCAGACGCGTCGACCGATATAGACCCCTCGATAGTTCCAGACTCCTGCGATACGAGGAGGAACCTTTTGCTGCAGCCGGTCGCGACTGAAGCAGAGCCGGTGATGGTGAAGGTAGTCCGCGTGACGGTACGTATGGAGGCTCCATCGATGACAGGGGCGATACACTGAGCGTAGACAGTGGAGAGGAGGAGCAGGAAGGTGGAAAAGAGGGGAAAAGCCAACATATCGGCGGGTGGTGCGAATGTAGCGCTGGTGGGGGGAGGGAGGGGGCAGTCGAGAAGGGGGCTGAAGATGGGGTGCTGAAAAGCCTGTCTTCATCATTTAGTATGTTAGCTGCCCCTTCAGGTCATCAATCAGCGTCGCCGCTTTGCTGGCCATCCCTTCGCCCATCCTCTGTCTCCATGACACACGTCTGCGCACTCAATCAACCAGTTTCAGCGCGTAATTCCCCATCCATGTCAGTGAGACACACCAATCTGCTTGGTGGATCTCGGACTATCCTCTGTGTGTTGGACGTGGACTACATACAGCCGGAATGTACAGAGTGACATGTGTGGAAATGACGGAGGGGACGGTGAAATTCGCCGAGTTGTGGATGTCTCACTCTTCGAAATTTACATCCGCGGAGAGGACATGTCTTGACCTCGGCGTGCCTGTTGAACCTAAATGCATGTTGATCTCACAATCAACCCTGCGCCCACTCTACAGCTTAAGCCGTGTGATGTGAATGCCAATGCGATACTCTATACTCTATCTATCTCTATTATAGACGCTTGTCCCCCACAGCTCTCTCCAGTAGCCGGCCCGGCCTATCTGGCCCGAACACAGGCCCGATTCAACAAGTAATACCCCCTAAGACAACTATGGACTGGGATGATCAGCACCTGTCCTCATTGGATGTTGCTCGATCAGCTTGACTGGCTTACTTTTGCATATCCCTTTCTCGCACGAAACGCCGCTAACATTGGGCAAAGAAGAACAGTCGGGCCCCGAACACGATCCACAGCGCTCAAGGTTGGAAGAAGTATTGGAGATGCACTGTGATTGTCAGCCAAGGACAGCCTGGGAAAGGAGAGCGCACTTCATATCGGAAGCTCTTCTGCTTCTTGCCAGTATTCATCGGGATGAATGGGCACAATTCTTCATGAGCGCCGCATCTGGATCTGGCGAGGGATGCCCTGCGTTGCATGCCTCCCTGGTATGTCAGCGAGAGAAGTGATCGATCAGAAGCAGACTTACTGTGGGATAAGGATCAGTCGATTCGACCATCATATTACTCTGGGATGCAGGCGACGAATAGGTGCCCTGCTGATCCACCGCAGCAATGGCCACAATTGGGTATAGACCATTGCGCAATTGCTCCCACTTGACAGAGAATTCGCCAGCCACCACTGACGCCGTCAATTGCTGGGCGCCGACAGTGATTGCGACGTAGGGGCAATTGCTATAGCCAGAGATGACCGGTCGACTGGAGGGGACCGTAACAATATAGAGGCTTTCCGGGGGGAAGTAGACATCGCTCCTTGGCGAGAAGATGTAGGGAGCGTCACAGACGACAGTGATGGTGACATCGCTGCTGAGGTAGGCTTGTTGAACATCGGAATCGTACATGACGTAGTACTGGTGTTGGCCGAAAGGTTCCTCGTTGAGGAAGGCGGCGAAGGATCCGCTACCATCAGTGGGGACCGTCGAGATTAGTCCAGATGTCCGCGACATGATCCGCAGTTGGCCATTGTCGCATGCGGATCCGACGTCCACGAGGCCAGTGAGGAAGAAGGTGTTGGGGGAGGTATCGCCACTTTTATGGCTGGTTATGACCGGAGGGTTGCACTGGCCATCAGCATTGAACGGGCAGGCGCTCACAGTTGCAGCCCCATCATTCGTTGTGACTCTTATCCGCTTCGTCTCCGAAGTAGCCGAGTGCAAACCCGGCTGGTAGGAATCGGCAACAGCCGTGATGGCATATGATCCTCTTTCCAGATATTGCGATCGGACACTGAAAGTACCCGCCGCTGTCGTCTGTACTTTGACAGACGGCAAGCCGGGTATTTCAATAGTCACAAAGGCGCAATCGCTTCTCCCGCTGATTGTCGGTCGATTGCTTCTGACCTCGAGATTTTGGTTCAAAACTACAGGTTCATCGATGATGGGAATACCGCACATGACGGTTATAGTGTAGAATCCGGAGCGGGAGGAAGTGATAGTGGGGTGTATCAATTCATATCGGTCGGTGCCCCAGCGCTGATTGGGGATTTCGACACGATACCGGCCGGTGGTGGAGTCGAAGGTATCGATGGTTCCTATTACACCCTGCGCTTCCGACGTGATCTGGATGGGGACGCCACTACATTGCCCGAGTGTCGGCACACGGCCTTCGAGGAAGAATGTAGATTGTGTGACATTGCGATCGCGGGGACCATCGACTCGGGTGGCCGCGCACTGGGCGTGGATGACGGGGAGGAGAAGGAGGAGGATGGCGCGTAGCGAGGATGGATACATGGCGAAGGTTGGGAGAGTGGCGGGGAAGAGTGGCGAGGGAAACTGCCTTCATTATGTACCTCATCAGTAGCCTTTCAGCGTATCACTCATTGACAGTTTGGCTCAGGGAACCCTTCATCAAACCTCTCATGTACCTCCGACCATCCGACAGGATGCAAGACCCAGCGTGGGTGAAAATCTCCGCTCACCCTCGCTCAAGCCTGACATACTGTGTGTCTCGGCCACACAACACATATGCACACACATGAGTTCAGAAAGGGATTGAGGATATGCAAGGTGTGTGCAAGGAATGCTGTTGGATTTTAGGGAAACAGCGAGAATTGCCCGAACCGGATGTGTCAAAGAATTCTCCGATTCCAAGAAAGGTTCTCGGTTGAGGCTCGGCAGTACCTGAAACGATAGCATATGGAGGTAAGATACACATCTAGGCCTTCTGGCAACGTCAGCGTGATCACGTAGGGACGAGGTAAAACTCACATGTCCCTCGAACTCGTAGTCAATCCCCTTCTCCTGAATCTTTTTCCTCCGGTCATTCTGCTTCTTGACGACGTTGGCGTTCGCCTTGTCCTTTTGCTCCTCCGTCCGGGGCTATAATCAGCGGGATCGTAAGATATGCTTACCTTGTCTTGACGAGCCTTCTCTAGACGGGCGCGCGGGACGACGCGGAACTTCTTGTTGCTACCTGCCCACAATTCAGGGTGGACTTCATCGGCTGGAATAACCTGACATCAGCTTGGCAAAGTTTTAGCTTACATGACATTGTAGTAGGTGGCCCATGAGGAGATAGTTGTCCATAGTTTCAGCGACAATTTCGGCAACGGAGTTGCTGGACATTTCAATGTAGGCATAGTGCTTAGATGCGCCGGTCTGGGGTCAGCGGATCAAAGCTGAGACATACCTGACGGTTTCGAGCTAATCGGACTCTGGAGACATCGCCGAATTGGCCAAAGTACTCCTTCATCTCATCCTCGTAGAAACCATGGGGTATCCGGCCGAGATACAATGTTCCCTTCTGGCCATCCTAATTGTCAGCTATGGTATCGATTGAACTTACCCTCTTCTTGTTGGCCTTCTTCAACCGCGCCGCCACGCTCTTGTCGTCCTTAGCAACCATAGGCAGACCCTTCATGTCCACCTTTCTTCCAGCCTCACGCACCGCCACATCCTCGCCGTCCGACTCGTCGTCTGATGAATCCACCTCACCGTCCGAGGAAGAGAAACCGTTTGCAGGCTCATCATCCGAGGCCATCTCCTCGTCCTCCTCGGCAGCAACGACTTTGGATGCCTTCTTGACCGCACCAGTGACAGCCTTCTTGGCTTTGGTGACAACGGGCTCGACGGCGTCGGCGGTGGCGTCTACGGCTGACTGGGCGGTCTCCGCGGCGGATTCGACGGTAGATTTAGCGGACTTGGCTTGGGCTTTGGCCTTCTTTTGTGCGGGCTCGGTAGCTTTGGCGGTATCCTTGGCCTTGCGCTTGCCAGTTTCCTTTGTCGACTCAACTGCATCCTTCCCCTTCTTCACTGCCTCCTCAGCACCCTTCTTGCTCTTCATTGGAGAAGGGATGACGACCTCGGCCCGATCCGCAGCCGCCTTGCTGGCTTTGGCGGTGTCCGCAGTCGCCTTCTTCCCCTTCTTGACAACAGCATCGGTGGTATCTTCCACACCCTTCACGGCTTGCTTTCCCTTCTTTACAACCTCCTCCGTACCCTCCTCGGCAGCTTTGGTAGCTTTCTTCCCCTTCTTGGTAGCGGTCTCTTTGACCTCCTCAGCCGCCTCTCCGGCATCCTTCGCCGCCTTCTTGCCTTTCTTGGTGACAATCTCCCCCGCCTCTTCAGTAGCCTTTACCGCCTTCTTCCCCTTCTTGACGGCAGTCTCCTTCGCCTCGACTACCGCGTCCTCTGCGCCCTTGGCAGCCTTCTTGCCCTTCTTCACCGCTGTTTCCTTGACCTCAGCCGCCTTCTCCCCCGCAGCGTCCGCCACCTTCTTGGCCTTCTTCTTTGCTGGCTCCTTGACTTCGCCAGTCAGTCCGGTAGCTTCGGCAAAGCTCTCCGCAGCACCCTGAACAGCTTCAACCACCGTTCCTGCGATGCCTTGAACTGCACCAAGGACACTCTTGCCAGCAGACTCAAACATCTCCTCGGCTTGTTTGCGTTTCTTGGGATTTGTGACAGTTTCCTCGGCTTCCTCCACGACTTTACTAGCCTTTTTGCCAGCCTTGGCCACTTGCTCCTTGGCTTCCTCCCCGACCTCCTTCGCCGCCTTCTTGCCCTTCTTCGCAGTCACAGCAGCGACCTCCTCGATCTTTTCTCCAGCCTTATCCGCAGCCTCCTTCGCGGCCTTCTTGCCCTTCTTGACGGGCAGGCCTAGTCCATCCTCGAGTGCCGTACCGAGTGATGCTGGAGTCTTTTCTCCGTCATCTAGGACAAAGTCGCCAGCAACGTCGACTGCGTTGGCGAGATCAGATACGAAGTCCGAGGCGGCAGCAGCGGCTGATTGGATGGTGTTTACGATGGAGGATTCTGCCGCAGGCTTGGCGGGGGATTTCTTCGACGAAGGCGCAGACTTCTTGCCCGCTTTGGTTGATGCTTTGGGTGCCATTTTAGCTGTTAGATAGGGATGGAGTGTTGAGAGGAGTTTCTCTCTGGATGGGATGTTATGGATGACGCAAATTTGACAAAATCAATCCCGATGCGGTAATTCGCAGTGTGGCTATTTGCCACCCGCTCCAACACCTGGTGTGCCACTTTGCCTATGGTCAAGACGATTATCCCGCAACTGCGTAGCAAATCGAGTTGAGCTCTGCCACATATTCACTGGAGGTCCTGTATAGGGCATAAACAGAATGATGACCCGTCCTCAGATTGCAGCCTTTTCAGCCTCTCGCTCGGCTGTACCCGGAAATGTCTCAGACTTGCTTGTGTCACATAAAGTCTCGCATGTGGGCTCCAGAGCTCGCTGACAGGGTCTGCTCTGAGCAGCAGATGTCTAGGATGAACATGATGTTGATGTGATCTGCTCCAGGATGTTCCAGCATGATCCATAAGTACGGGATCAAATATGGCGGCGCACACGCAAGCGTCTAGATGACGTAAAGGAGTCCTATCTTTCCCCATGCCTGTCCCCGCAATCGGAACAGTCTCGCTCGATAAGCATCCTTCCTCCGACACTATATAAGCACTTCCCTACTCTCCTTTCATACATATCTCATCTACCCCTTCCACACTTAATCCAAGCACAGCTTGCATCGCCTCCTTTCGCATCGCTTCAACACAGCACGGGATACCCTTTCCTTAAGAGTAGAGCATAGAAGTAGAGCCGATACCCCTGTTGTCCCACTTTGCCACCCAAAGAACAACCATCAATCATGTGAGAACTTCGTCGACTCGCATCTGCACTGTTCAGTAGACTGATGTCGCAGGGTCGCCAAGAAACGTTGCCAGTACCGCGTCGTCTTCAACATACCCGTTCCTTCCTCCCCCAACTCTGATCCCACCGATGACACCCCCGCCGCCAAACCCGAGATGACTGCGAATCCGACTCAGTGTCCCTCGGCGGCTTTACGTGTAGCTGGAGATTGTGTCCACTGTCAGAAGGTGTACTGCTCCACACATCGTACTCCAGAAGCCCATCATTGGTGAGTTCTTTTCCATTTGCCTTCGGATCATTGCTAACCCTTAGTTCTGGAATGCAAGCTTGCCGAGACGCAGCGTTTCAAGCCAACAAGGAGAGGCTCGAACGGGAACGGACAGTGGCGAGTAAGATTGCGCAAGCATAACACGGACAGTATTAGATGGAGTTTATGAGACGTTGTATAGTGAGACCATGTATTGATTCATCCCGCACTGCATGCTTTAGGATCAATTGGACAAAGCTGCGCATATGTGCTTGACAATCCCCATCCTAGGCACCCTCAGGTCCTGGTGAGAACGTGAAGGGTGATACTTACTCGAGCCCACAGCCAAGAACTTGGTACCGGTTGAGTGGGTGCCTGAAACGTCGTCATCAACTTGCAGATTCAAATCCGTCTCCCTTTTGCATCATACACAATGTCGGTCCCCTATCAACCAAGACAGCGAAAGGCGCCTGCAAAGCCTCTCCCACCCCCTCCCATCGACACTGAAAATCTCGAAGCTGTCGAGCATCTCGAGAGAGATCAGCACTATGCCTCACCGCCGCCGCCGCCAGTCAAGGCTCCGCAGCATCTCCATCCCCACGTTTCCACAGTCACCACGGCCACACCTGACATCCTCACCCCTCTACGCGCGCATTATCTCAAGAAGAGCTTGGTGAATATCCAGATTGCGCACGAGCTCAATCTCATCACCGATCCTGTCCTCGGCGCGAATGCCCTCGGTCTGCTCGGTGACCCGTTCGTGCTTCCCGATGCAGCCCGCAAGGAGGCCTTGGCGAGAGTGTCGGAATCGGGAGGTGGGGTAGGGAGCGATCTACCCTTTATACGATTTCTGTTCCACCAATTCGTCCTGCCCTTCCCCTTCCTGGCTGCGGCGCCCCCGACATTCTGGTCGGCCAAGGTGCAGCCTTTTGTATCGTCGTTCTTGTCCACAACAGGCGTATCAGCTCATGCCACCGTGTCGCCCGAAGACCAGGCCATGATGCGAGAAATGATGACGCCTGAGGAAAGGGCTGAGCAGGAGGAGAGAGAGAAGCTATGGACAAAGATGGAAAAGCATTCAGCTTTGATGGTGGGTGTGGGGGTGAAGGTGGTGGGTGGGGAGGAAGTTGTGCGGATAGGGCAGCAGGATTTGAGGAGGCTGGAGGAGCAGCAGGAAATTAGGCGCAAGCGATGGATGGAGTCTAGGCAGAAGGAGCTGGAACAGGGCGGTGGGGTCATGTTTGATGTGAACGTTGTGGGGGTCAGGTCTGTGGTGGAGAAGGGACGAGTGAGAAGTAAAAGCCACGACGTGAGTGTTTGGCTTGCTGGGCTGATTATAGGAATTCCTAGTTAGGACAAGGCGGACAGGCGTGAATGATGTCCACGTCGCCAGGCGGTATGGGGATTTCAAGCGATTGGCGGAAGAGGTGAGTTGAAACAAGGGCAAGCTGATGTAGTTACGCATGGCCTTCCCGGACTATCCCCTTCCCTCACCTCCGACTAAGGACAAGTCGATTCAGGCGGCCCCGGTCCAGGCACAATACTCGTACTACAACCCCCTTCGCATGTACTATGGCTCCGGCGCTCCATCCACCGAGTCCGAACCGGAAGTCCCTCCTACACCCCTCAGTAGAGAGAAGAATCGCCTCACGCTGAGGGCATACCTCCAAAACCTATTGTCCTACCCCTTCGTCATCAACTCCCCGATCGTTCGGTCGTTCCTTCTCTCCTCTCCAACAACACTCACCCCACCAGAAGTGGCGGACAGTCAGCGTAGACTAGACGGAGATGCTGTTCGGGAAGAAGGGCGTAAGCGATTCCGAGCAGAAGCAGAGAAGCGGATTGAAGCTCTGCGCGAAGGATTGAATCAGTTCAAAGGGGACGTGCTTAGTACAGAAGGGGGGTTGAAGAAGGTGTTTGAGGTTGTGCGCAGGGTCGAAAGGGTGGAGGATCTTCCCAGGGCCGAAGCGAGTGTGGTGGAGTGGGGTCGGATCTCGTAAGTCCCACGCAGACCCCGCTGATAGACTCGCCGCGACTATATTCCAACTCTTTGTCGCCAGCGACACGGCCAGTGATCAGATCTATGCTTTGAAGCGGATCCACGGGTTGATGCCTTACTTTGTGCTCAAGGGGATTTTGAAAATTAGTAATCCCATGGCGATGATCCGTGGAGTCTTGGATCTGTTCCTTGCGAGGCCATTCGGAGGACAGTCTCTGCTTCAGAGGTGAGTATCAAATAAGGCAGTACTGATGTCAGAATGTTCTCCGCCAACCTTACGGATGACGTCCGGGCCATCACCGAAGACATCAACGCTGTCGCCGACAAGATTGACGATCCCGTCTTGTGTCAAAAGATTGAACAATACGCCATGGCTCCTTTCGAGATCCAGGAAATGTACCGCAAAGATGCAGGTGAGTTTCAGGTTGGATGCGCTGATTAGCTACGGAAAAGTTGGACCTACTGGTGGTGATTTTGCGCTCGCCAGACCCGCCCACCTTATCCCGACCGCAATTCCAACGAGTCTTCAAGGCTGCTCGATCTTATCGCGCCTACAAACGCGCCCAGGAGGATTTGGAAGACTCGGACGACGATCTCGGGCCAGAAGATGAGGATGCGTGGTTGTTTGAAGATTTGAATTCACTCTTGCGACTCTGGGGCCGGAAGCGAGAAAAGGAGCAGCTCCTAGCTTTGATCTTCGAAGTGAGTCACGTCAGAGCGCAGCTGATCAGGGCGTGACAGCGGAGCTACTCAAAGACATCATCACCATCTTCTACTCGCCACTCGCGCAAGTCTACAAAGCTGCCAGTATTGCCGACTCCCTAGGCGATCTGCAAAATTTCATCAACGACATGATCAGAACCGTGGAGCAAGTCGAAGAATGTAAGTTGAGGTTTGGACGCGCTGATTTAGTGTCGCAAGAAAACCCCGGTCGTACTGTGCAGACCTTCATCGATTTGGTCCAGCGACACGAACAAGCCTTCTACACTTTTGTTCACAATGTGCACTCGAAGGGTCAGGGTCTATTCGACAGTCTCATGGGTTGGATTGAGCTCTTCCTCAATTACGCTCGAGTCGGCCTGGCGCAACCCCTCGATTTGGAATTCCTCCTCCCCGCTCCTGGTCCAGACCGCCAGCGGCTCATGGCGGAGGTTGACGCTGTAGCACAGTACCACTACCGTTTGAAAGTGGCACATGAGGAGAAGATCCGGCGGCGTTTCAGACAAGAAGCGGCTGGTGAAGAAGAGGCCGCTTTGCTCGATTCGGTCATGGCGAGTTTGAGCCTGGACGAGACGGCATTGGGCGATGCGGTGGAAGCTGGGGAGAGCGGGAGTGAGAGTGAGGATGAGTATGATGAGGATTTGGAGGTGACGGGTATGCGAGGCGGAGCGAGTCAGGTCCAGGGTGCGATTCACGGGCGGGGCCAGTTGGAGACACCGCTGGATGAAAAGAGGTCACCTTTGGTGTTTATGGGTGAAGAGGAGCGCAGAGCGAGTGCTTCGGGAGGGAAGAGCGGAATGTTTGGAAGGAAGCATCATGAGGAGGCTCCACCGCAGCCACCGACCCCCCAGCCGAGGGCGAAGCAGAGGAGGCGACATGATAAGAGGGTGCACGAGTTGATGGTCCATCCACCCACTGATGCGATCGGGGAGTTGAGGCCACTGTTTGTGGAAATGGTGAGTGTGTCAATGTTCAGGCTGACGTTAGCTGCGCCCAATGTTGAAGGTCCGGCCAATTCAGTAGGCTTGGTCGTTGTGATTTGGATAAATATAATGAGATGACAGATATGCAATGACCATGAGATTGGGGTGAATACGTCTGTATTACAATGCTGCATCAATGCAGCTTAAGCGCTTGGGTGCACTATTATACTCGCTGCGTAGTCTACGAATCTCCAGCCGTTTGAACTTCAGCGCAAAAGCATTCCATAGGTTGATCAGTCCTTGCTATGGGACGTCTGAGTTGCGAGACTACTCGCTGCGTTGACGGATCCACCTCGGACTAGTCCCTTCGCCTCGCTGCACTGAAGCGGGTCTGCTGGTCAGCAATGTTCAAGGAAACACGGGGTGACCTACCAGTGACACCTCCTTGACAGAGTACATCTCCAAAAGCGACCTCGTGTCAACTTTGAGGGGGTTTATAGATCCATCGGGGAGCCTGAGGCGAGCTGGGACTGATGCCCGGGACGGAATTGTGATGTAAACCAAGATCACAGTCTGCAATCAGCCATGTCCAGATGTAGCTCACCTTCTGCACCAACGAGTTGACCCGCATGACCGTGTTGATCCATTTCCAGCTTTGTCTCTCCTCATACCAGTCCGAGTCTCCGTACGGCGATACCGCCCTATCCTCCAGATCCGAGTAGACTGGGATGAGGGCTATCGAGAAGGCAGAGTGGGAAAAGACTGGTCCTCGCTTGTACAGTAGCCAATCGCAACAGAACTTGATTCCGGGTTTGACCACCCAGCCTAACGAGCGGAAGTGGTGGTAGGCGACATAGGAGACAAGGAAGGGGTCGTCAAGGTGGAGGGGAGGAACAGTCGTCGATATCGGGGTGAGGAAAAGGGACAAGAGCGATGACAGGGGAGGGTACGATTGCTGCAATCAGCCATAGCAGCTTGGAGTACTCACAGTGGCCGGATCCAATACTCTCAGCACACCCAGCCCGGCCGCCAAGAACCACGCCTCTTCGAGACCCAGCTGCAGATGCTCCATCTCCTCCACGAGATCGTCCTCAAACTCATCCTCGCTTTCCTCTTCCTCCACGGGCGGTGCCACATACACCGGCTTGACATCAGGCTGTCCCGGAACTGCTGGCGGCTTCCGCTTGAACGGCTTTCGCCCTCGATTCCGGTTCGCGTCGGGTCTAGTCGGTCGCACGAGGAACGTCTGCGCGTTGAGCTTTGTGACGTCGACGCTGGACTCATCGGCGACATCCTCAGATGGTGTCTGACCCTGAGTCAGGATCGCTTCAGCAGCTTTGGCGGCGTCAAGCATGGCCGTCGCTCGGTCCATCTTGAATTGTTTACGCTCTTGTCGCCGTTTGGCTCGGATCTGCTCAGCCAGTGCAGCTAGAAGTGAGCGCTGCTCCCATTCCACAACTCACAATCTCCACCCTTGACTAGATCCACCCGCCTGTCTCGCCATGTCGCCTCTGACCGACTCAACGTTCCCTTCCCGAAGAATCCCCGACAAAATAGTATATCCATATCTTCCCGTTTGGTGACCCACACCGAGCGAGTAGTGGGATCATAAGTGCCGGTACACTGTGGCACCTCGATACGACGATGTTGTAGGAAAGACGGGGTGATTGCGTGAAGGTATGAGGTTTGGACAGGTTTGCCATCAATGGGGGCGTCGAGGAGTTTAAGAGGGAGTGGGTTGCCGTATTTCCGCAAATTTTGCTGGTAGCGTGATGGTGGCCGAGGAGCTTGAGCCTGGGCGGGCGGGGTTGGCTCGCTGATTGCGGCCATGGTGTGAGCTGGATAGGATGGATGAAGGGCAACAAATCGCTAGCTCCGGCGCAAATCAGTCCGCCGGATTCGCTCTTTCCCAGCCATGCGGACATCCAGCGATCTCCGCAACCAGGAATGCTCGCGTGAGAAGGGCCTTTCACAGCCTGTAATTCGACCTATTTTGCACGATTGAGAGCTGTCCGCGTACCCAACGGGCTCAGCGATAGCTCGAGATGGACCTCTGATGCATGATGTTTGGATCGCCTCGAAATCGCTGGAAGAACTTTTGCGGTCAACGAGGTCGTTCTGGTTGATATCAAGTTTTTGAGATGGCCCTTCCCCGGCCATATCGCGCCATGTTCCGTGTTTTGTTATACAATCCCGTCTTCCCTGCGCGTCTGCAGACCCATTGGTAAAGGGGTATTATCGGTCCTTCGGGTGTAAGCAGCTCGCTCTCTTGAGTAAATGGACCAGGCCCGCGTTCGAGTCGCGGATGGGTCCTTGTTTTGAGCTTCCGACCAGCTTTCGCGAGATTTTCAGTAGTTGTCGTTATCTTTTTGGCCGCCCGCATGCTGCATGCTGCACGGCTGTTGCGAGTCGCGCGCTTTTGTGCCTTGACTTCTAGGCATGTAAGGGGTACAGACAATTGTTTGTATCGCAGCGTTGCCGGAGTCAAGGTAACAAGGTGTCAGAGACTGCATAGCACATGACGACGGGTCTGGATACAGTATGCCAACCATATTCTAGGCATGATTGAGGTATCGCCCTACGTATACTTGGACATCCGCGTCTTCCAGGCCATAGCGTCCTTCCCCGGCATGCGCTCGACGACAATTCTCGCCACATCCAACTGCATGATCTCCTCCTTCACCACCCTCTGCATGATGGCCGGGCGGAATCGAATGAAGCCGTACAGCGCCCTCATGGTGATTGTCGGGGAAAAGATGCCTGCAAATAAGGCGCGATACCGAGCCTCGATCGCCTTCATCTCGTCTGCACGGATCAGTGCGTATCCCTAGACTCGCTGAAGATAAGGAATGACTCACTCGTGTCCTTTCGCTCTTCAGACCACTCATCTTCAATCGGCCCCACAGCCGTTAAGACCGCGATTCTTCGGACTAGCTGGCGGGCAGCAGCGACGTTGATGGAGGGTTGACGGAGAAAGGCTCCGGCTTTGTCGAAAAAGGTCGAGTTCAGACCGATGACGGGGAGGTCAGCGAGGGCGGGGTCGAATGGGGCGAGATTGTCACCGTCCTGCTCGATTAGCTCGGGTCTCACATCGGGCAGGGATTCATCTCACTAGCTCCTCCTCAACATCCTCGAGCTTCGTCCGATGAGAACCGGTGGCAACTATCATCACTGACTCGGCCGCATAGATTGCTGCTGCTGGGATCGGTAAATCGCAAAGAGCCATGGTATTACCGTGATGCATCAGGGCGTACTTTTCTCCGGGCCAGTGTGGCGTCGCTATAAGATATCAGCCATGTATGTTTTAGAGGGGCCTGAGGTGTAAAGACTCACCTGCCTGAACTCTTCCCATCTTCGAGTCTGCTGGGTACGTGGCATGTTTGTAGAGGTAGGTTCGCGGCCCAACACCCAGACTGCTTGACATCCCAATGATAAGAAATCGCTACCGGCGTCAGCTGAGGGAGGCTCGGGGTAGGGCTTCTAGGATTTGCTCACCCCAAGAGGATTGACGCCATACAATCCCGGATCAACAACATCTTTGGCCAGCGTGGGCAC
Source organism: Dioszegia crocea (assembly GCA_001600615.1). Lineage (NCBI taxonomy): Eukaryota > Fungi > Basidiomycota > Tremellomycetes > Tremellales > Bulleribasidiaceae > Dioszegia > Dioszegia crocea. The sequence goes on from BCKK01000002.1 coordinate 2,584,654, forward strand.
ACTATCGAGACCTCCGAGCAGCTCGCCGTACGTGATCTCTCTGCCGTCCTTGACCGCTCTACCGATGTCAGCTTTGACCATCCGATACTGAAGATTGCGTCGCTTGGTCCATCGCTTGGTCCATCGGTCAAATGAGAAACTTACTGGTCGAAAGCATGTCTAATCGTGCCTCGCACGTTAAACATGTATACCAATAGGGCGGACAGGTAGGGAACAGTCCTGCCTCGAACGGTGGTCTCGCCTAGGAAGATACAAGGACTGAGCGAGCAGATTTTGTCCTGCTGGACCGGTAGACAGACTGTTGGAGCACCGGTATCGTCATACTCCGTGCTAGGGGTCAACTCTGATAGTGATGGTGCAAGTTTAACTCACATAAAGTAGGCGGTATCGCCAAAAAGTCGGTACATCAACCCAGTCGCTCCTACAACCTGAAACATCAGCTTATGTCATCACGATCACCAAGCAACCCATATAGTGGACTTACCTCTACCAATTGCTCATCTGACGCTCCAGCGGCCACACCTACGAGGAAAGCAGACAACTCTTCGTCGTGACGTGCACACTCCCCTGCTCGCCATGCACCGCTGACGTCGTTCTCCCCCTCCGCCTTCCGCTGCGCCGTCCAGAAAGGGGACGTGTACTCGTTTCCAGCAGCGCGATCAGGGGCAGGTGGGGCTCGACCATCAAGCGCTTCCTTAGCAGCATTCGCTGCATCCTCATCAAACTCCTCCTCATCGTCATCCCCGTCTCCCGCTTCGTCATCATCCTCGTCGGATAGGTAACCATCGGTCGTTTTGAGAAGCGGGCCTTGATAAGCGCCGATCGGGGCAAGCGGGACGGGAGCGGGTCCGAACTCGCGCGCGTACTCGGGGAAATGTGACGGACGGAGGGCAGATAGGATAGGATTGGTCAGATCGGGCGGGGATTGGATGCGCTGGGAAGGGACCGTAATGGGATCGAGATAGGGTCGGAGTTGCCCAGCAGATGTAGGGGTAAAGATGATGCCTAGCAGGGCTTTGCGGGCCAAGGAGGCGGCTGACTCTCCTTCGTCTTCGTCCATATTCTTGTCAGGCTAATGAGTATAGATGTCGATTAGTCTTGAAGAAGAAGAAGACGGGAAGGTTGACGTTGATTACCCTGGCCCGGACCGTAATCTAAATCGGCAACCCGCATCACGACACTCGCCCTCATCCCCGTCGCGGTTCCAAAGGTGTGTGTGTTTCGGGGCTAGATAGGTTATGCGCTCAGAGCTTAGATTGGATAACGCGAGCAGACTCGACGGGTGTCCAATCAACGTGTGAGGCAGTGGACGACGACCCTAACCTCGCCCAACGGACGTCCAAGCCCTGTGTATGTCAGGGACAGGCAACGGTCGACAACACGACAGGACTATGCACTAGGTGGGATCAAGATTCAACGGGGAGACCGAGCTCATAATACGCCATAGAGGGACAAGGACAAGGGGCCCGTCCTTGTTAAGGCACCTCGGACTGCGGTTTCAAAGGAGCCTCCTTTGGTCAAAAGAGGCGTTTTTAGAGCTCCAGACTTCAGGGGCTTGAGATGAAGCTTTTCAGGTCTTGGAGAGAGATGCGACAGCGTCGATACAGCATCGATTACAGCTCAGCCGGGTCGTCTCACTTACTACTCTCACTCCATCTAATTCTGATAGTTCGAGATGCCAGGTATTGGAAACATAGCGGTCAGTTAGAGCAATCGGGCTTTTCGGAATCTTTCTGGACAAAAGCTGACTTTTACAGGGATGGGCCTTTGATGAGTGCGACCCGTCATTTGACTTCTAGAGATTTAGGCTGACCTACCAGAGCGCGCTTTATGCACGGCGGCCCAGGGCCAGGACACATCACTGCCTCCGAATACCATGACACCCGACCCGCAACTAAGATCACCTCGGATCTGGACTTTAACGTCGCAACTCTTCAACCTTACCTTATCGCCGTTTTCGCGGCTCTAGGGGTAGATGAAGGGTGGTTATGCCTGCATTTCGAGGCTGTACGTGCTCAGGTTAAGCCAGCTCGCATCAAGACTGCCTTGGGAGATGCCATAGCCTGTATCCTTCGTGAGTAAAATCCCACTTACGGATGGCCCAACCGATGGACTAGCTCCGGTGCTTGGCTGCTTCTTTGATGGGGAAATCAGGCTGACTATCAGGCCATAGGTGCCCAGGCAGGCACGACCACGGTAACTTGCTGTACCATCTCGTCGCCGGGACGTGGCGTACTTTCCTTCAATGGGAATTGTCTCTCGCAGTCCCACCGTAAGTCGTCCTGCGGAAAGATCTGATTTGCAGAGTGCTCGGTGCGCCAGCTCGATCAAGTAGGTCCACTTTGCAGCACCTACGCCGGCCTCGCTGACAATTCAGCTATGACTATCGCTCGACCGAACACCTTCAACCTCGCTGAGCTTCAAATTGTCCGCCTCCATCTTCGGGAATGGCTGAGAGTGAGTCATAGTCTTTTGCTGAGCTAACAAGCAGTTCACAGATCTGGCGTCTCATGCGGCTGCCCGAACCTGGATATTGAGTATTGGAGTATTCTTTCATGGGGATGATGAGCGGAAGAGATTCAACGGCGCGGAGCGACTGCTCCTTGTCAGTCTAGGTACGTACACGTCGTAGTTTGTCGCTGATACGTAGGACTGAGATTGAATTGGCTCTGGCATTGCGACAAGGGGAATGTACAGGTTGCTACCATAAGTCAACTATCCCTCGCCCTCCAGAAAGGTATTATCGACAACACGATACTGCCACAGGCCCAAGCCTTCCCCTCTCGCGAAATACGGATGGAGGCGTCTTCGTCGCTTGCCACACATTCGCGCGCCAGGGAGAATCTACTTGCGCAGTACCGCATCGTTCTAGGAGTAAGTCTTGCTTGGGTATTGGACATTGGACATCAGTTCGAGCGGGCTGACGTTTGCAGAAAGGCACAGCTACCTTTGAAGACCTCCACGCCGAATTCGAACGCCTCAGACATGAAGCTAAGCAGGTGGACAAGCATGTCCTGGTCAAGATCGGTGAGATCCTACGGCAGTCCTATACTTTGTGCTTAGGCTGATATGTTACAGCTTATGCTCTATGCCCGCTTTCTAACGCCAGCGAGAGAGATGCGGCGGTCCAGGGGTTTATGGCATGGTCACTGGGCCAGGCTGTCAAGGCGAAAACAGTGATGTACTCGTGGACGAAGAAGGAGGATTTATGGCTGTTGAAGTGAGTCCATCAGATCTTGCAACAAGCTCCAGAAGCCCGGCTAACACCTTCAGGCTTGCCATCGAGCTAGGATTTGAACAGATTGAATCTATCGCTCTCGCAATCGCTACCGTTGTTCCGATTAATCCTTCATCAAAGGCTTGTCTGAAGCGACTCACAACATTGGGAGACATGCCCGGCGTGCCCGCCCTTTGCTGTCTGGAGGAGACGATCCCGGTGTGGTGGGAGGCGATGGGTCTTGATGAGCAGCGCGATCGGGATACGGATGACAAGCTCGGCCGGATGCTAGAGAGGATGGACCATGGTGACAACCGGGTGATAGGTACCAGCGATTACTCTGTGAGTGTTTCGTCTTTGAAGTATTGATTCAGCTGCTGATGAAGTAAAGACTATCGATGACGACTTGTCCCAGGGAGACCTAGATGCAAGCAGTATCTACCCCAACACGGTTAGTCTTCTCAGCTCTGTATTGTGCTCCTTGCTGACGTGATAGCCCATAACTGACCAAGTCACTTTGATTGCCTATATGGCGCAGCCCTTCCGCCAGAATATCACCTTCGGCATCGCAGACCAAGACCTTCGCACGATCTTAGCAGTACAAACGAGGGTCAGCTACGTCGCCTTCTCAACGCGTTGATACTGGCTGACTGTTTAGGCTTACGATAGACTGGCGGCATGATAAGTGTATGTAGCGTCAGCTTCGTCGAAAGGAGGCGATTATTTGGAGCGGTAAAGGCTCGGACTCACGATACGGATAGGTAGCAATTACCTGTGGCCGGGATGCATCTCCTGTCCGATCCGCCGAGCACACTGATTGATTGATTGGTCCAGTGGTTGGCCCATCGGTCTGAATGTAAATCATTGATTGGGCCTACGATCCTGGCCCGGGGGTTCTGATCGGAATTACTAAGTGGCGTTGTGATGGGGATAAGGTTGCACGACGCTAATTCATCAAGGGGGTCCAAAGGAGGTCCCTTTCCTGGAATCCACACGCCCTCGTGCCTGAATCTGGGCACAGACCCGTTTCAGAAATGGATCTTGCTGACGCGTGTGCAATCGAGGCGTCGCCAGGCTCAGGGATTATGCTCTAGCCAGGCTGGATGCCGCCACCTTGCATGCGAGTAGACCTACTACACCTACTCCCGCATATCTAACACTGCCAACTCCTTAAGATCCACAAAACAAGCCAGCATATTCTATGCAATGAGTTCCCGTACGACGAACAAGAGGAAGATCGTCGCATCAGGTGTCAATTCAGCCCAAGCTCCCATAGCTCCAGCCTTATCGGCCAACGAACTCGCTTACCGCGTTTCAGCGGATTTAGAACTTGTCCGAATCAGAGTGGGTTACTGGTCTCCTCTCCACTGCTTCATCATCCTGCCCATAAGCCTCTAGAGGAATCGGGCTGATTATGTGATCAGAATGAACTCTTGCTAGTTAGTCCCGCGGTCTTCCTCTCCCTTCATTAGCGCTTCTTACTTCTCCCACCGCCCCTCCCGGTCACGTTACTCGAGACGACAGCTCTCTGTACCCTGCTACATCTTAGCTTTCTCTCTACACTCAGTGTCTGATGCCGTGTAGGCGATGCCAGATCAAGTGAACACCATCTTCGAAGCCTTAGAAGGCCTTCGTGAAGGTGACCGTCACCTGGGCAAACGAGTCAGTTTTGTCCGAGGCTGCTTTTCAACGCTTTACGCTAATACCATAGGCCTTCGAGAAGGTGGCTCGAGAACTCCTCGCTTCCAAGTTTGCGGCTGCGAGTACAACTTTTCTGGCGCCACTGTAAGCTCAATATCACTGCTGAGATCCCGCGAGTCACAAAACTGATCCTCGCAGTTACGTCGCGCCCGTCGCCCCTGCAGAAGTGAGTCTCACGTCATGGTACAAGCGAGAAGGCAGAGATGTTCGCTAGCTCTTTGCTGATTACCTCAGGGTTCCGGGGCGGCCAAGAAGGCCAAGAAGGGCAAGTCAATCAAGAAGTAACTGTTCAAATGAGAGGGATCGACGGTAAGTGCACCTGGAATGACACAATCAAGACACCGTCGCGGAATTATGCTGACGACTCGCAGCGTGAAATAGCTGGGATTAAGAGCGCCCAAGGTTGTAAAGTCTACTTAGATTCACAGGCAGCATGAAGTAGTATATGGTTGTTCAGGATGACGGAGAATGACTTGTATAGAGGAGCCCAGTCCGTAACGTAATCACGATTCCACCAAATGCAACAATCACCAGCTGATGTTTACAAGTTACACCTTCGCGATCCGCTTCATAAGTGCTTGAGTGCGGAACACTACAGCACAGATCCAAGTTATTACGAAGGATTGCTCGACAGCCTGAATTGTCTGGCGGAGCCACCTCCACTATGTCTTCAAAGGAGGTCTCCGAGGATGATATCGAGACGTTCCTCAACAAGTTGAGAGCTGCGGGTGAGTCTCGCATGTTGTCCCTGCTGAAGCTGTAGATACCGACAAGAAGGTCGACCAGATCCAATTCTTTGGTCTGAAGCTGGAAGATGCGGAATCTGTGAGTTGGCGCATCAACAGTGCTGAATACAGCTCCCCGAACCAACCCTCGATGCCATGACCCAATCTCTCACCCCTCTCCTCCGGTCTCCGTCCCAGCTTTTGGTCACCTCGACTATGAGCCACTTCCTCACACTCTACATTCCGCTCCTGCCCTTATCGCCGCCGCGACATCTCCAGTTGGCCCTAGTCCAGCTTCTCCCGGCTTTATTGGAGAAATTGAACGACCCAAAGGAGCGCGTCCATTCCGCCGCTGCCGGATGCATATCACTCCTTGGCAAAAGGTGCTACGAGGCCGAGGGATCCAGCTCACTCGCGAGCTCGTCCAAGGGCAAGGAGAAGGAGGGACTGGTTGGGATGTGGGAACGACACCTAAAGGATGTGCTAGCGGGAAAGGGTACGAGGGGCAAGCTGGAGGGGATGAAACTTTTGGCAAGCATGAGGGCGGAGGGAAGCAAGCTGCCTCTGAAGCCATGGCTAGCGCCACTGGTAGACCTGCTTGAAGATGGAGATGGGCCGGTCAGGGAGCAAGCCAGAGAGGTGAGTTGCGATACAATTGTGCTAATTAGATCCTCGTCGTTATGCTCTCTCCTTCGACTACACCGCCGGCCGCGAGGTCTGAGCTGAAGAAGCTGCTTGCTGCCAAGAATGTCCGGAAGACCATCGCCGATCCAATCATGAATCGTATATTCAGCGGGCCGGTAGAGGAGGTTGAGCAGCCGACCGCCGAAACCGGCACTCCAGTTGGGGACGAGATAGCTGTGGTACATGTATGTCACCTCTAGTGCGCACTGACTCCAGATTGCCAGTCCCAAAGATCTTGAGGGGGAGTTTGCGAAGATGTTCCCACATTTCGAAGTGAGTCAGGCTGGGCTCCGGGCTGACGTCTAGGGCAGAGAAACAGAGCAAAATTGGCTCTTACGAGAGAAGGCTGTGGTGCGCGTACGAGGCATGCTGAAGGGTAACGCACATCAGCAATATCGTGAAGGATTCTTGGCAGGACTTAGAGCGGGCATGTGGGAGGGACTATTGAAAACAGCAAGTCGACACACAATTGGGCTAATCCCCAGATTCTCAGTCTCCGCACGACTGTGTCTCAACAATGCTGCGCTCTTATGCAGGAGTTACCGGAACACCTAGGCTCTACATTCGACCCTTTCGTCGAGAGTGCCTTGCCTATCCTTGGAAAGATGGCGTAAGTCAGGTACATGGCAAAGCTCATCCCCAGTGGCTTGACGAAAAAGATCACTGCCGACAAATCTCAACGAGCTCTCGTAGCCATGATCATCCACACCACCTGCCACCCTCGATTGCTCATCACCCACCTCTCCTCCGGCATCGGAGACAAAAACGTTCAGTGCCGCCATTTCGCTGCATCCCATCTGAAAGTCTTCCTTGATGTTCAGGGGCAGAGGACCAAATCCAGCATGGAATCTACTACGGGCTTACTCGACATGCTGGACGGCGCCATCAAGCGAGGATTGGCGGATGTCAACCCTGCGGTACGCGAACTAACCCGGGCGGCTTTCTGGTCCATGCATGGTATCTGGCCGGCGAGAGGGAAGGCGATAATGGAGGGATTGGAGGGCGGCGCCAGGAAACAGCTCGAGAAGGCGAACCCGAGGGATGGTGTAGTCGTGCAGGAGACAGTAGTCCGGGCCCCAGTAGCCAAGCGACAATCGGCCATGGCGTCTCTGCTGGCGGAAAAGCGACGAGCTGCAAAGGCAGCAGAAGCGGCTGCGGAAAATGCGGATCACATGGGTTCCCCTCGAATCGTCTCCAACCCTATTCCCAACTCACCCTCCGTCCAACAAACGCAACGCGCGTCATCGTCAACCTTTACTACTCCACTAAAGATGCGCATCACACGCACGCCGATGTCACCCGCCTCCCCTAAAGTCACACCCAAAGGCGCAAGCTCTCCCCGCGATGCCCGATCGCGCTCTTCCAGCCTGGCGCGCACGTTGTCTAAATCCCCTTCGCCATCCACATCACCTAGCGCCAAATCTAGCGTTCGCCTTAACCAAACGCGGGACGGAAGCACCCGCTCCAGCAGTGCCGCGACGATGGACAGTCTACGTACACCTACACTAAAACGTCGACCCATTCCAGCATACGCAAATAACGGCATCGGACTCGGTCTCTCTCCTGCGGCTCCCACTCCCGCTGAGGCTGTCGTCGATGATGCACTGCGAGCCCAGGCAGACCAAGCCTTGTCAGCTGCGGAGCAATTGCTGGATTTCGACGAGGCTCCGTCAACTCCCGCACGGCTATTTCCACAATCCGATGGTAGTAATCTCCTGCAAACACCCGCGAACGGTACGAGAAACACATGGGAAGATTCTCCGAGAAACCAAGCGGTGACACCGATGTTTTTAGAGAAATTGAAAGGGAGGAGATACGAGAGGTCTTGGTGGGCTCGTCAGCAGCAATGTAAGTGTCGTATCGTGCTGGCGCTAACATCAGTGCTTGAGAAGGCATCGCCTTTGAAGCAAAGCGGCACCATGTCCTCTGCACAGCTTCAGTCTGACCTTGAGGCCCTGGAAGGGGGCAATCCAGATACACGCAATCTGCAGAAGCTAGTGTTGTTCTCCTCGGCACACCCTATCCCGCCGCTTGGTCCCAATTTAGACGAAGAAGACGTGCAGGACGCCCGGAAGATCTGGGAGGAAGGTCGATTATTCGAAAAAGTGTTTGCCGGGTTGATGTCGCTCCTTACTTCCACTCAAGTAAGTCAAAGCTTGTTGCTCGCTGACATTCAGCCCGAAAGCCTTATTGAACAAGCCCTCGTTTTGCTCTGGGAGATGGTCCAGCACCAATGGGCGTTATTTGAGGATTGCGAAGCCAATCTCGTAGATGCTTTATTCCGCCTGCGAGCTTGCAGCAGTCAGACAGTAAGTCTGTTGGCCAACTTTGCTAATTCAGATTCTCGAATCTACATACTCGCTCCTTTCACTCCTCACATCGGCGACGGACCATCTGATCCTCCTCGGCATCATCCAGTCCTCCCTCGATACCTTCCTCGCATCTCAGAATGTCTCCCAAACGAACACCATCGACTTGACGGAGTCTACATCTGACACCACCCACATTCGAACTTCCGGCTACGTCTTTGCTCTGAATGGCATCGGCATGTGTATTCTTCGCCTTCCGCAGCCGGTCGTCCTGGTCGAGGCAGGCCGCTTGGAGCCTCTAGTCATGACGGCACTTTCCAGCTCGGTAATCGCCATCCGTCAAGCGGCCAACACGCTCATTCTGGCGATTCAGTGCGTGCTAGGCGACTCATCTGCAACCCTGGGATTATTCCCTCAGATGACTTTGACGCAACGGAACCTGGCGACGTATCTGATGGAGACCAACGGGCTGCAGTCTGGACGTCAAGGAGGGGCGAAGCAAGAGGATCAAGGGGATGATAAGAGGGAGAAGGTTCTGGGAGAAATGGACGCTTTGATGGTCAGGTCTATGACTTGATGTTATAATTAGGGAAGATTTATACTAGATAGGAACTGTTTACAACGGTACTTCTCCGCAAGATTATTCCCTCAAGCCCTCATGACTTGCTTGAGAACACCCAACCATTCGCTGCGGGATTCGGCTGTATCAGCGATATACGAGAAAGTCTGAGATGGCTGAGGGTCAGCGATAGTCGTTTGTCACGCTCACTGTTTGGACTGTAAACCCCTTGGCACCCTTCTCTCCTATATCCACCACGCTGTGTGGTCCGGGCGCATCACTAGCGGATCCCGCAACAAACACGCACTCATTCTTAACGCTCAGACTGGCCTGACTCGCAGCAGCGAGGGAAGTCGCCGACTGGAGCGCGGATCCGGGCGATTCCTCCTTGACGGTAAACAACCGGGGGAGGTCGGTGAGTATGAGCTGCCGCCGCTTGGCACTGTTGGGCGAGAGGAAGGAGGGAAGGAGAGAATTGGACGAGGAAGTGCGGAGGGTGATGGCTGAAGTGTATAGGATGGTTTCATTTGTCAAGAGCAGTTGATTCCTTCGCGTCAGTCTGAAATCTGCTGTCACTCACCATCTCGAATCTGACCGTGACGGTCCTTCGGGTCGCTGAGCCCTGGAACCTGTCGATATACCCGGAGAAGCCACCCTGCGCATTGCCGCATCCCCACTTGCTCTAGGCTCTACCGCTTCTTTGATGCTGCCGCTGGCTCGACTCGTGCGTCCGCTTGCAGCTCCCAGCGCCCCACTGGAGGTTGAGGAGACTATGCCCATAGTCTCCAGCAAACCCGTCAGGGCCGTCCGGTTCCCACTCGAGCTACTACTCGTGCGCGCCGAAGACCCCTTGGACAACGCCCGAAGTTTACGCTGACCAGCCTCCATCCATGCAGGTTTAGGCGGCTCGAGATCGTCATCCCTGCCGAGCGGATCATTACGCGGTGGGTCGGCATCTGGGGAGTCGACAGCCCACACAGCATCTGCAGCAGCACGCCGGTCATAACGAGGTTCGTTTTGGTGATCAATCCGCTCGGCATAGGGTCCAGATTGATCAGGGTCCATCCCATTGTCCGAGAACTCGTCTTCAAACACAGCCCAGATGTCGGACTTTGGGTCGACAGAGGCGAGAGTGACGACTGGGGGTGTGATGCCGGTAGCCATGGGTGCCGCTGGGGCGTGCCACAGTGTTCGCCAGTCAATCGAAGAGAAGAATGGGTGAACTTTGAGGTCTGAAGGGTTGGGGCGGGCAGCAGGGTCCAAGTTCTACACCTCAGCAACAGCTTCGTATGATTGGAAAGACTTACGAGGATGACCTCAACGAGTGATCGCGCGTCGGCGTCAAAGCCATCTGGAAACTCCATCTCCCTCTTGAGGATCTTTTGAAATGTAAGGTAATCTGTCGCTCCACGGAAAGGCGGTTTCCCAACAATGAGTTGATAGACGATACAGCCAAAGGCCCAGACATCTGAGCTTCCCAATCAGCCAAAAATCCGTGCCGCTAACTCACGCAGCGAGTGCAGGCTCATTCCGCAAAACTTCAGGCGAAACGAAATCTGCCGATCCGACAAACGACCTCTTCTTACTCTGCCCCTCTTGGCCATCCACACCATCCTTGGGATCCTTCCCGTCCTTATCGACAAGTTTCGCACTTCCGAAATCGGTAACTTTGAGGCGCATCTCATCGTCCAATAGAATACTGCGGGTCAGTCTAAGGCCTCGACATATGTTGTAAAACCCACTTTTCGGGCTTGAGGTCACGATGTACGACCCCTCGCTCATGCATGAATTCCACCGTGTCGAGGAGTAAGGCAGCGTAAAATCTGGCCGAGTCGACATCCAATGAGCCGAACTGCATCATCAGCAATGCACAACACGTTACTCGTATAGACTCACCTTTCGTAGATATGTCAACAACTCTCCCTTGCCAGCAAGCTCTAGTACGAAATCTGAACATCAGCATGATCTCAGATCCGACTATAAAATCACTCACACAGACTGGTAACATCGTTAAAGGTAGAGTAGAGTCTGATAATCCCCGGATGAGATCCCTTGCCCACACCAGACCGCCTGCTGCGATCTTTACTGCCCTCTTTGGGTCCATCCCTACTGGCGGGCGGGCCCCTACTAGCTGGCCTCCTTTCCGCCTCTTGTCCTCTCTCCCTAAGACCTTCACCAGTGACCTGTGCGCCAACCCGCTTGGCTTGTTCGGACGTGCCAGATCCTTCCCTCTCCTCGACCACAGGTGAGACCGGCCTGGACTGTGTCACCTCCTCGTGTCCCTCATCCGAACGCTCCGGAACTACCTCTGGCGGATCTGCCGATCGACTCGGTCGACGCCCATTCCGATTAACGCCGAGATTCAGCGTTGACGCCGAGGTCGAAGTTGACGTGGAGGTTGAGAGGGTCGGCGAGTGTAGTGGAGCCGACAGTGTGGACGAAGCTACATAGCTCGAATTGGCACTGTCGATAATGCTAGTCCGATCGCCAGGGATAGACATTCCGCTGGTGGTAGGTACAACAGCACGAGCTGTTAATTGACCCTGCGCTGGAGTGCCGGGCGTGCTCGACCCGGACAAACCCCGTCGATGACCTCTGCCTGACGGTCCACCGATGCCCGGCGCGCGCGGTGCATTCAGCCTGACCAAGGCATCACGCTCAATCATGGCGTACTTGGTCTTGCGCTCTTGGATGAGATGCGCTTGATTGATGATCTTCACGGCAAACTGTCGGGGAGGGCGCGAGGCGGGTGAGGGGGATGTAGTAGGTGATGTAACCCGAATGGCGTGAACGACCTGTATGTCAGCCTGCCCACTGATATCCACATACCGTACTGTAACTCCCCCTTCCTAGCTCCTCTCCAAATATATAATCCGATGCAGTCTCCCTCACTCGCCCACTTGACGAAGTCACCGTACCGGCCGTAGCACCGCTCGCTGCAGATTTCGCACTAGCGATACTCTGCCGTCTCTCCCTTTCCCTCTCCCAAGCCTCTCCAGGCCCACCCATACTCGACGTCCGCAATTTTGAGAATGGAGACGGCACAAGACTCTCCCCGTCCTCTGATCCACCCAGATCCGAGCTGGCCGGCCGGGTGAAGAACCGCCCTGCCCTCGGCGTAGTAGGCGATACGCCTTGACCCGGAACATAGCTGGAAGATGGGCGCGGAGTCGCAGAGGGCGTGCCCTGATCCGTTACAATGGCCGGCAGTCGGCGAGTTGGCGCAGAAGCCGAGGCTGGAATACCACCCATGGAGGGTGAAGATGTCGATGAGCGCGGTCCATTCCGCTGAAAACCGCGACCTCCATATATACCCTCAGGCGGCGAAGGGTGGTATTTACGACTGGGACCTGCCAGATCTGGCAGATCGCTGTTGCTGCTATCGCTACTTGATGCGCCGGGCGTCGGTGCACCAGACGCAGCGGTCCGAGTCTCCTTTGGCGGCGGCCGCATCTCTACCGCAACGAGACTGCTGGTCGTGCTCGATACCGTTGCTGTGGAGCGAGAGGATGACGTCGAGCCATTGCGCTCGAGAGGTGTCGTCTCGCGTAAGCGAGAAAGAGCGGGATAGGGAGGGAGAGGCGAAGGAAGGGGAGAGTGAGTTGCCGCCATTGTGTATAGTGTTGGGGATGGAGGGATTGTTGATGTGAGGTAGTCGACAAAGTCGTAATTTGTAGCAGGTGCAAGTCTGGTGTTTATAACATCATGTGCGGACACCCGAGAGGTGTTATCGCGGTACGGCGAGGGACAGAAGACAAGAACAACAAGATGACGGGTGGAGAAAGGTAAGGTGGATCTCGATCAACCTCGTCAGGTGATCAAAATTGATCGCCTGTGCGCAGCAGGCAGCTCCACCCGATCCACCCAGCTCCACCACTTCACACTGCAACCATTGGAGACATACTAATCTACACCAAAGCAGTAATAGAAACATGGTAAATGGAGATATTTGATTGCATCATATACCCAACATCCCGAACCCTTTTGTCCCGCCCTACAACCTGCTTTACGAGTTGAAAACGAACGACGCGCCGACCTTGTGAGCGGCCTGGCCAGCGGAGGCTGAGAGTTAGCTCAGATTTACATGGCACTCCGCTAAACTTACGGTCGTTAAGGCGCGAGGTGTCCAAGCCGAGACCGAACGAAGCTGAATATGAGCATTGTCCATAATACCCACACCACACTCACCCTTGACACCGGGACGGAGGGCCTGGGTGTAACCGAGGCAGAGGATACCGGCGTTGTTAATCTTGGCCTTGACGAAAGCGGCGTTGTCCTGATTGTCAGCGCGATCCAAGGCGCCACAGCACGCCACTCACTAGGTAAGTCTTCGCGCCGACCTCCAATGAGACACCGCCAGTGGTGCTCTTGGTGTCGTACACGGCCTTAGCACCAGCCTCGACGTCCTTGGACACCTTGTGGTAGTAGCTAGCGGCGAAGGTGGAGAGGTTGCCGAGACCGTGGAGGGTGATGGCGTACTCGGGGGCGGAGAAGCCGACGGCACCAGCGTATCGGGTGATGGCACCCGAGGTGACATCGTAGGTGGCCTCGGCACCGACAAGGAAGCCGTCACGGCCGAGAACGGTGTCGGCGGTGAAGCTGGGGCCCTGACGTCAGCTTTGACGACAACACTACAAACCTTGAACAGGTCGACGGTGGCACGGGTGTGGAGGGAGGGCTGCTTGTAGATGGCAGTAAGGATGGCAGCCTTCTGCGACTTGGCGGGGTTGAGCGCGGTGGCGAGGTCGAATTTGAGACCCTTGGCGATCTGGTTCTCGAGCTCAAGCTGCGAGCGGAGCAGGTTGGTGGTGGTCCATGCCTGGGGGTCAGCAAGAGTAAGGTGAAGATGAGCTGTGAGGTTTGTTGGGTCCGTGTTCCGGCAACATCCCTCTCAATGGAACAGTCGTTGCAAAGGAAGGATGGGGATAAGGTTCAAGCGAGTTCTTATCCCCATACCCTCTCATCGGCTTCCGGTATCATCCCTCATATTTCTCTTCTTCGTCCCCCTATTGCCTAACCACGTACCTGGGTGAAGATCAAGCCGTTCTTGAAGTCGACATATTTCCCCTCAATGTCACCTGCAATAGCATTGCTGGTGGAGTCCTTCTGTCCTGCAACCTTGAAGGTGACGTTTGAAGGAGTGAGAGTCTTAACCTCGAGGGAAGTACCCTGGATAGGGTAGTCCTTGAGCAAGAGGTCCGAGGCAGACTTGCCGAGGTCCTAATTGATGAGTTACTTTGACGCGTCTTGATGTGGGGTTTGCGTACCTTCCAGGATGGGGGAACGGGCTGGGACATTACTGGTTGTCAGTAGGGCGCGTGTAAAGGTTGTAAAGGACTCACTAGTAGTATGTGTAGGGGTGGGGTAGGGTAGGTATAGGTATAGGTATAGGTAGAGGTAGAGTCCTTGTGTGTCAGACAATCTCGGCTGAGCCACCCAGCCAGCGGCAAAGATCCGTTAGTCTCCGGAGCGGTCCCTTCCGATAACTCCGATGTGGCAGAACGTGGCAGTGTGGGAGTGGCGGCGATGACCGGGCTTGTTAGCTGAAACATGTTTGTGTGCCGCGTGGTGTTTCGGAGGCTAAAATACGCGACTGCGGAATGATGCCGTCATCTTTTCAAGTTGCTGCGGAGGGTGGAGAGAGAGGGTGGGGTTGGTTGCTTGGACTGGCTTAGCTTGGGACTCACTCACACACTCTCCTGTATAACATCCCTCCGCAGTAGCAGAACGGTGCTCTGCTCATCCCATCTACATCGCCCGTTTTTCATCTGGCCCTCACCCCGCCAGGACTGATCTTCTCTCATTTTTACCTTCCGTCAGCAAATCCTCCAGCCCCGCAATCGCCATGGCTTCTCGCGTCCCAACCTACCCTACCGGTCCTCGAATGGCGCGCTCAGGCTCAGGTAGCACACCGTCCACCAGCGGCAGGGCATCACTTCAAGTCGACGATTCGACCGAGAGCGAAGCCGAGAGCAGCTATCACGGCTGGTCAGATAACGGATGGTAGGTCTCTCTCCGGGGTCAGTGCTGAATATTAGGCGGTCTGAAATACCCTCGCGATCATCAGATGAATTCATACCTGTACACGCTGCTGGTACGCCACCCTATCCCCAACCGGTACCTGTGCCTGAAGTATCCCTTTCAACCAGCACGTCCGGCCGGAACGTCTCGTTCTCCCAGGGCACGGTCCCACATCGTCGAATGACACATACCATCCGTCCCTCCCTACATACTGCCGGCTCCAATATCAGTCTCGACACCCTCACTCCGATAGCAGGCTACCCCTCAATCCTCAACAGTATAGAAACCACATCTCCCTCTGCGATAGCAGCTACCCCCACACTTGCCTCCTCCTCAGGCTACGCGTCGCCCGCACCCCCTTATACCGGTCCAGAATATGCTCATCCGCGTATACGGCGGAAATCCCTCTCCCACGTCCCCGTCGCCAATCCCACGGAATCAGACACCTCCGCCGACGACCCCTATGTCACTGCTGGCAAAGGCAAGAAGAAACGGAATAGGGACGGGTCGTTTTCTCTACCTACGCACCGGCGGCGCCGAACGAGCAATGCCTCGTCGCTATGGCCACGCTGGTTCGGCCCTGCGCATGTGGCCAGGCGGTATGAAGTCGAGGTTCCGACGAGAAAAAGAAACATTCTATATCTCGTCGGGTTCATCTTTGCCTTCATCACCTTTTGGGAGTGGAAAAAGAGGTTTGACCTCAAGATACAAATCTACCCACGGACAGGTCGGCTGGCCGAGACGGAGCCTATCCAACCGCTCAAGGGATGCTTTGACCCTAAAAATATTGCCCCAGATTACAATGCCACTCTCCATAACCCTAAACGACAACTACTCTCACCCGGGATCGCCCTCACTCGCGGTCAATCATGCTACGACTTCGCAGCCACCATCCAGCCCCTGACCGAAGATCAACTTGAACCCCTCATCTATCACACGTACTGGCGCGCCGATCTACTCGCCTTTGGCGAAAGGCAAATGGCAACCGTCATTGCTTTCCTCGCTACCCAACCACTCTCCCACTCAAAATTGATTGTCTGGACCAACGGTGCCGACCGGGTAAAACGCTCGGAACATATAAAAACTTTACTGGCGCGATGGGGCAACAATATTGAAGTCAGGCAGGTGGATATGCCCGCGTTGACAAAAGGCACGGAGCTCGAGGGGATACTAGGTGGCAGCGGAGGAACGGGTCTGTTTGATGAACGAGCGTGGGTCGATGGTGATGCAGTCAGGCTGCTCGTGCTGTGGCAGTTCGGCGGTGTGTGGATGGACATGGACCAAGTCCTCACGCGCGACTTGCACCCCTTGGCAGAGAGCGAGTTTGTCATGCAGTGGGACTGCTTTGGCGAGGCTAGCCCTTTCCACGATTACCACCCTGGTAAGTTTTGCTTCAGGCTTTGAGGATTAAGCTAACTTCGCAGACCAACCATTCTTCATCCTGAATGGAGCACTCATGCACTTCCGCCGACACTCTTCTTACCTCTGTGAAGCCTTCCACATTATGGCATCTTCCCCTCTCCCCCGTCCAAACTCATTCACATGGGGCTCACACCTCTACTCACGCCTCCACCGTCGTCTTCTTGCCGCGCGCGTCACCCCCTTTGTCGTCCTACCGTGGTGTTTCGCCGATCCAAGGAATTGCGACCACGAAGTTGCCTTCCCAGACCCATTCGAGGCTGATCCGTCAGCATGGGGCGGACGCGCCTGGGACGGTAAGGGAGAGATAGGCAAGAGCGGCAAGGAGATGCTAGAAGAGCGGTTGGGTCACGTATGGACCGTTCATCTGCATAATCAGTGGGGCAAGGCGTTCCCGCCTGGTGGTTGGGTGGAGGGGTTGTTGGATCGATACAGGCGGAAAGTGGGCGTCTTGACGGGGGGCACAGAGGAGACGGGTGGGCCCGGTGAGGTAGAGGAGGGCGGAGCGATAGTGAAGGAAGCGGAAGTAGTGGAGGGGGTAGAGGAAGAAGAAATCAATCAGGTGGAGTGATTGACAAACTCAAATTATAGTCTTTGTACATTCTTGTCGAACGCATACATAGCATTAATGGCATCTTCATAGCATATCCGTGGTGGTAGATGGGCATTAAGAGAAGAAGCGCAACATGCTGCCTGCGCAGATCCTAGACATTCGGACCGACCGGGTCCGCTTCGTTCCGCAGAAGATCGCGCTGCGCCAAACCATGATGCATGACCTTTCGTCCATACTTTCGTACAACTATCTGAATTCCGAGCTCTCTGACGTCCGGCATGGGCTCCTTTGGCTCATACAGCTTTTGAAAGGCTATCAAAAGGGGAGCAGAGCGACTCTTGCTCTGAACCAATCATCAAATATCCCTCGTCTTTCCCGGCGTAGTAGGCCATATCTACATCTCCTCCTTCCCAAACGACCTCCTCGGCCGTGGCGCGCATAAACAGCATGGCCGACAGCACTCTTGTGGCATCCGCCTCAACGCCCACAGCCCAACATGTCTCCTCCCTACCGCTAGACTCCCCATCACTACCGAATGGCAAAACCCGCCAGTCACTCGCTGCGCCCCCCTCGGCACCGGGATCTGCAGCCTGGACCTCGCCGCTGGCACCCACGACATTCACCTCTCTATTGCCGGTGGTGGATGGGCTATTGAAGACGCTGGCGGGGTTGGCGGAGAGTGCGGGACAGGTCGATGGGGCTGAAGCTGGCCGGGCTGTCGTGGGCAGTGTGAGTCTGTGAGGCGTGGACCCCGAGTGGACTTGGAATTCACAACTGACAATCTAGGCTAGAGATCTCTTTAGCTCATTAGAGCGAATGAAGACTGCCGCTCTGGAATTGCCCGGGGCTCATTTATCGACAGAGAGGATAGAAGAGTTGACGGAGATTATGCGTGAGGAGGCTGAACGGAAACGGTACGTCTATTCTCACTGTAGCTGTGTCCATACTGAAGATCTATAGAGCTGTTCTGATCCAAATCGCCAATGTCAAAACGCCTATTGCTGATCGGCTTCAACGATCGGTGGAGAGTGGCGGCGCTGAAGAGATGGCAGAGGGAGATGAGGCCAGAGGGGGGTTGGCGGCGTGAAGTGAAGACGGAGGCACACGGAGATGATGTCAGAGATGCTATGGCTATCTCGACGTGATGGAGACGGGACCGCCCAGAAGCCTGATAGATCATAGAGTGATACCCTGCATACTTGTATACCGTCTGAATTATCTACCCGACTAATTACTCATCTGCTGAGCCCTCTTCGTCCGCCGCGGGTTTATTCCGGCTGATGACTCTCATAGACACTGATCCGTCAGCCTATAGAGAGCCTGAAAGGGGGGCGTGAAGGCTAAACAACGCTGGTCGACATCACTCACAATGTCGCAAGAGCGCGCGATCATGGACTGTCTGTCCATCGCTAGTGTGTGCAGCACGCATTTCCAAGTCAGCCTCGACATATACTGACGAGCTGCACATGTGTCAGTAAGAAGAAAAGCCAACATATGAGAAGACTCACCCCTTGCCTACGCGCGCAAGACCGGGATGGGACGCCTCGTTGAATGCGAATACTGTATGCCACGTCGTGGATGGTACCGAGCCTATTCAGTCAGTGTCTGGCCAAATCCAGGTGTGGATACCACACTCACGACCATCCTCTTCTTTTGGAGGCCCTGTTGAGGTCGCAACGTTGTATCTGGCTGATCAGCGAGAGCTTGGATGGCGAAAGGGCATCATCGTGCTCTAGCAGATCAAACGAACGAGTAGTAAGGCTTCCCTGACGAAGTCTAGCAGTCAGCTTTCGCAGGAGACCATATTGACTGTACGTACAGTACGCAATACAGGGTCGTTACCCAGTCTACCTAACAGGATGACTTTCGATAGATCCAGCTTGCGCGGGGTGGAGGAGAAGCTCTGGGACCGTCAGTGGTGTCATTAGGCACGTAAGATGTTAACGAACTCTGCTTTTGGTGGATGCCTTGAGGGCTGAGCTGGCTGATCTGGCTGCTGTGAACATCTTGGGTCAGTGTGGGTGCAACAGGCAACAACAAGGAGGTCTGTGCGCAAGGTCCCCGCGTTTCCCCACTTCTTATTGATGCCCCCCATTTATCACATTCGCCACCCAACTCTATCTTTCACACACTCACCTTTCTAAATTCCAAACTACACCACAAAGTGCACATGGTCATTCTTTCCTTCTAAGCATCAGCGGTAATAGCAGGCAGTCGCATCGCGGGAAGCGGCTGGCTCTGACGCCTTTCTTTTCCCAACCCCCGACCTCACCCGCGCCGTCATCCGCCATCATGTCAATGAGAGGTCTCTGCGCATGCGGCGCCGTGGACCTCTACGAGTTGACGGACGATTCCAGCATTGCCTGCTCGTCTTGCGGCGTCATCGATATCGCTCAGAGTAGCGTCAGCGGCTTTCGCGAAACCTTTCGAGGTTACGATATCGGTGAGAGCTTTACTGCGTATGGTAATTCTCTCGACAAGGCGCAGAGGGATCGAGCGTCTGCTGAGCGTCTCTTCAAGGTATGTCCTCACACAATTTAGCTAACTTCAGGCCCGCATGGAAGGCACAGCTGTTTCTTGGCTGTTCTACCAACCGAATATTCTCGGTCTGCCGACTAAGCATAACCCCCTTGGTATTGCCGAAACAACCAATCCGTTCATACGATTAGTCATGACGATCTACTACCAAATCCGGTACAAGTACACGCTCGACCTTGATCCGCACGACAAACAGCCGCAGAAGGAGACGACCAACTACGACACGAAGCGTGTCCGGAACCACCTCGCACTGGCAATCCGGTTCGCTGCCATGCAGAATAATCTGCTGTTGGCGTATCAGGTGCTTGGGGAAGAAGGGCAGGATACTTTCCCCAGGGTGCTGAAAGGTTTGAGGCCGGTTATAGGGGTAGTTCTCCCCGTACCATTCTTGAGGAACATGATGGTAAGTCTACCGCTTGACGACGCTGATGTTTAGGAAAACTTGAGACCTTCCAATCCCGACCTCGAGAACCCTATCGGGGATTCGAAATACCTCCACCGTGCCAACAACCACCTCGTCAGGTTGCTCGACCGGCCTACAGACCCACTCTATACTATGCTCTCCCATGCCCATCTCGTCATACAGCGCCTACGCCAGATGGTCGACGCAGATGAGGACACTCTGCAAACCCTGATCTGCTTTGATCAAAAGAGTAGCCCGCTCTATCGCCAGTGGTCATCTGCAGACTTTGACTACTTTCGCGACGAAGTACCGGCCAATGGCGGCTGGGACAAGGCGATCCTCATGGCATACCACCTCTATCGCGCCCAGCAATGCCTCATGCTGTGGACCAACTCTACAACCTACGTTATCGCCGTCGGTCTTGCGCTCACTGCGACTATCGGCGTCGTCGGCTCCGTCTACCCCTACACTACGGCCCTGGTGGCAGAGCTCTGCGCACAGTACGGCGCAACACACTACTACACTTGCCAAACGATGGCCTCCCTTCGGCGGATGATCGTTGGCTGGTCGAGCTCTCTAAACGAGATCGGCGTCGAGCTGCCCTTTCTCAACCTCCCACGTCGTGGGCTGGTCGGAGAGGGAGTATCAGGATGGAACGGGGATGCCCGGCGCAGAGTCCCCGAGTTGGAGATATGGGTCGTGGCGATCGAGGCAGTAGCGATGAACTGGAAGGCCATCAGGCTGCATCGTTTACAAACTCGCATCGATGCGATGCCGTATTACAAGGAATTGCTGGTGGCGCGCACGATGTTTGCGCAGGCTACCCCAGATTGTAGGCGGAAGACTAGGGTGAAGAATGGGGATTCGAAGCGCGCACAACTATTGCGGGTGTATGCCGAGGAGGCGGAGGTGGCGGAGGTGGCGGCAGGAGTACCGTCGTCTCCGGTACCAGAGTCGCCGGAGGGTGACGATAATTGGGAGCTGGATCCAGATCCGGAGTTCATGTTTGACTTTGCAGCCGATGGGGCTCCGAACCCTGACTGGTATCCGACCATCATACCGCTCGAAGATGCCGCTTCGTCCAACCCTCCCCTACCTTCAGATGTCAAAGAGAGATATCTCAACCTAGAAGAGCTACAGGCACGGACGGCAAAAGATGTCTTGGATGATATGATGAAGGAGGATTCTTCGGATGAGGAGGACGCCTGGAGCTCAGATGACGAAGTCAGGTCCCGGGGCGGTTTGGAATTGAGAGGGATGGGGGCGGGACGAACCAACATGGCGTTCTCCATAGGTCCAGGTGGATTCTTCCAGAGCCAGGAAATGGATGAAGAGGAAATGGGGAACAACATCACCCGCGAAGAATACTCGCCGGCGTCACGCCGATCGGACTTGTCAGATTCTGGCTCGGTGACTGGACGTCGAAGCGCGGGCGTCCGCCGTCACAACCGATTCGACCGGTTTGCATCCCCTGCCATCTCAGTCTCCACCCTTCACTCACTCGCCTCTACCAACCCTCGCTCCATTGCCATGTCCCGAGGCAGTAGTGCGTCCGTCGACACTCTTGATGGAGACCTCCTCTTCCCCTCTGTACTGGGCAAACGAAAGAACTTTACTCCGAAAGCCAGCCGACTCATTGCCGAACTCGACCCTGCCAAAAACCACATTGCATCTCTCATTCGGGAGAGGGATGAGTACAGGCCCTACTCTGCAGCGGAGGAGCGTGTGACGGGGCGTTTGGTGTCCAAGGACATTGAAGAGTATCTGACGGCGTGGTTAGGGAAACTCAGGGAGAAGGGGGCGATGCCGACAAAGATCACATCTGCATACCTCGCATCTATCGGTTTGCGGGGTAAGAACCCCATGGTGGACGACCTCTCTACCTGGATCAGAGCACAGCAGTGGAGATGGTCACCGCTGGAGTGTATTCTTCGGGCGGGTATCCCTCCTACGCAGATCCCATCGTGGATGGTCCCCCACTCCAAACTCGCCGTCATGCGGGCTCTCGAACATCATCGCGAACTCTTAGCATTCGATGCTGACTTGGAATTTCCCGAAATTCCAAATCGATACAAATCCGAACCGGAGCGATACCGGAAAGAAATCAACGATATCACAACCGCTTGGGAGCTGGACGTGGCGGATGGCTTCCCGATCTTCTTCCCGACCCGCGAAATGTTCCCACTCGGTGCCGAGGCCGATGCTCTTTTCGCAAAGGGAGAGTTGGAAATGTATATTGCGGAGGACGAGGAGGTGGAGGAGCGGGAGCAGGATAAAGATTTCATGGATATTCTTCATGATCGGGATGAAGACGGAGTGGCGCGGGAGGACAGGGACACAGATGTCAAGAGGCAAAAGAGGCAGAAGGCGGTTGAGCGGAGAAATGCCGAGAAGGTGTCGACGGAGTTTAGGGGGTATGAGCGAGCACTTCAGGGGGATGATGACTTTTGGCATAAGGCGGCGTTCCTTGCTGAAGTCGAGGACGGGGATAAGCTAAGGTGTGAGGATGATTATTGGGGGAATGAGGAGGAGATGGCCGCGGCAGCAGCGGCGGCGGACGAAGCTTGGGGAGAAGAGGTGGCGATGAACGGCAAGAGGAAAGCGGAGGAAGGAGCGGGTGCGGAGGCCAAGAAGAGGAAGAAGGAGACGCTGAATGTCAAATCGCCAAGAGAGAGAGCCGCGTCGGAGTCCTCGTCTACCCCAACGGTCCGACCGACTGTCCTCCCCCCCGCTACCACATCCCTTATCACTCCTTCATCCGTCATCGCCCAACCCGCCACGCTCAACGAGGCGGTAGCCATGTCTGCACCTTCAGCTATCCCATCTCCCAATCTCACACCCACCGCGCCGGTCAGACGACCCCTGGAGGTAGCGAGTCTCCTCAATCCTGCTGTTTCACAATCTGCCACTGTAGGATTTTCTCCGCTACATCATAGTGTCTTGCTGACCTTCCAGCCGTCTCCGACTCCTCATCTTACACCTCTCGCAAAGCGTGCCAAGATCTCGGTTGCAAGTGCATCTTCTCAAACTCAAAAACACTTGCTGACGTATCAGCCGCCGAGTGTGAATCTTCCCCCTCCTCCCAAAATCACCCAGGTCAGAAAGGCCAAATCCGCAACGGCTGTGAATCGCCACCCGAAAGCCAGCAAACCCCCAGCTACCATAAAAGATGTCGAAGCGCGAATGATTCTCAACAATGAACGAGAATTCAAGAGGATCCAGATCTTTTACCTAAAAACTCTGATGAAGGACATCTACATGAGGGCTGGGGCGACCGAGACGGCGGCGAACAGGGGCGGTGAGGGAATCCCGCTGGACTCTGAAAGTCAGAAGCGGATGAATGATCTCAAGGTCGAGAGGAACAAATTGGAGGTGGAGGTGGCGGCTGCCAGACGGCTGACTGTGGGGCTTGTGGCGGATAACGTGTGGGTCAAGGCGACGGTGAAGATGTGGGCCATGGGACAGAACATCCCGCTAAGGTTGGTAGGGTGGGGAAAGAAGGGGACTATTCTGGAGTAAGAGTGGGGAGAGGAAGAAGTTGTATCGTTCTCATGCTGTAGCTAGCACTTTTCTTTCGATTTTGGTCCGGCGTTTCTGTATATACTTCAGAGGCTGCCTTTTTGTAGCTGTTAGATTAGCATCGCGGTGGTGCCGATGCATAGTAGTCATGTACTAAGAGATAAATTTCAGTCTGAAAAGCTCAGACCATCATTCCGCATTTCCGCCAAAGCGCCGCTCGGCCAACATTCCTTCTCTCATCCACCCATCATCTTCAACATCTACACATGATGGCACATCAACCTACAGCTCTCAAGATGTGAGCAGATTCTTCTGATGCACAGTACACTACGCTGACAATATCCCTTCTACTCCCTCCGACACCTGCCTCTAATTTGTCCTCCCTGCTCCTTAGTCTCGCCTTTGGGTCCCCACTCTCGGCTCTCTCCCTCCTCCAGTCCAAAATCAAGAGCATCAACGCAAAGCATGGACCTTTCGATGCCTGCGTCATCGTGGGCGATCTCTTCAAGGAAGGCAGTGATGCATCTGAGCTTGAGGGTATAGCGTGTGAGTACTGAACGGTGGGGGAAAGAAGGTCGAGTATCAGACAGAAGCTGAGACCACAGTGCCGATACCTACATACTTCACCATTGGCCAGAATGGGCTGCCGGAGAAAGTCAAGGAGAAGATTCAGATTGGAGGCGGTCAGGTAGCTGAGAATCTCGTCTTTCTAGGTGAGCCCATTTACGACAGCTGGCTTTACAGGAGCTCATTTCCGCAGGAAGATCCTCAATTCTCACTACTGCCCAAGGCCTCAAGATTGGATGTATCGGCGGCAAATATGACGTTGACCACTATGTCACGGCTGAATCTGTCAGTTGTTCGCCAACGACAAATCTGGCCAGAGCTGACTTCAGTAGGACCCGCTTTCCCCATACCTGACCAAAACATCTGCATCTACCCTACTATCCCACCCTCTTCTCTCGCCTCAGGGTCCCAACCCCGCCTCACTCGCAGATGCACGCACAGTCCCCTTGCCGTCCGCTTTTCAAGGCCTGGATTTGCTTCTATTGCCCTCCGCCCCACCCGGTGTTTCGCTCCTATCTACCACATTCCCTGCGTCAGGCGTAACGGTGGGCCAGTCCGCGCTGGAGCTGGGCGAGATCTTGCGCAAGGCAAGGCCTAGGTACGCATTTTGGGCCGAAGGCGAGGGATTCTGGGAGCGAGAGCCGTTTGGCTGGAGTGGGCCTGATGGGACCAGCGAAGAACGGTGGACGAGGGCCGTCAAATTGGGTCATCTCGGAGCTGAGGGAACTGGGAAGAAGCCTAGGGTAAGTTCGGCGCTATTTCAAGCTGATCGTCAGGCTTTCTACGCATTCACTCTGCCTGCTCAGACGCCTACGACGGCTGTACCTACTCGGCCAGCCAATTCAACTCCTAATCCCTTTACTATGCCTGTGGCTACAGAAGTTGGCACAGAGGCCGAGGCTGATTCGAACATTTCCAAGGGAAAGAAGCGGGCGGCGTTGGATGATCAGGAGGATGCATTTGGTGATGAAGCGAAAGTCAAGCGGGAGAGGACTGGTGAGTACTGAGCCATCACGAGCTAACTTCAGATCGTGGTCCTCCTCCAGAAAACTACATCTGCAAAGTCTGCAATATCCCTGGCGTGAGTTCGAATCAAGCTGTAGCTGATGACAGCATTGGCTTCCTGATTGCCCAACCAAAGCGGCAGGTGGTCACCCTCACCCGCCAGAAGGGTACAAGTGCAAAATTTGCCAAAGCGTGTGTTGTCCAATCTGTAATGAGACTGCAGCTGACTCTCAGCCCGACCATTACGTCCGAGAATGTCCCAACAAAGAGGCTGCCGACAAAGCTCGTAGCGGTCCTCGGCCCCCTCCCAAGGGTTACGTCTGCCGTGCCTGTGGAGTGGCCGAGGAGCACTTCCTCAAGGAGTGCCCAGTAGTCCAGGAAAGGAACAACTCGAAGAATCAAAAGAAGGAATTGGGTCCGGCGGAGTGTAGGTCATCTTCAGAACGGAGCTAACATCCAGGCTGGTTCTGCCTTTCCAATCCCAAAGTCACTAAGCACCTCATCGTTTCGATTGGAAATGACACCTATGTCACTCTGCCAAAGGGGCAGGTGATCCCCACAACGGCGAAGCATATCGCTCAGGGCGGCTCCAAGCCTCTGGTGCCTGGAGGCGGCCACGTTCTCGTGAGCTTTCCACATCTACATAGCTGACAACATAGATCATCCCTATTGCACACCACCCGACCCTACTGTCCATCCCCGCTGATGACGCTCTACCGATCATTTCCGAAGTCGAATCTACCAAGTCCGCCCTCACGCGCTGCTTTGCGAAATACGATGCTGTCCCCGTCATGTGGGAGGTCGGACGATTGAGCGGTCGGGGTGGTCATGCCCACGTCCAGGTCGTTCCTATTCCGGCCGATCTGGGTGACAAGGTTGAGGACGCATTCAGGAAAGCGGGAGAGGCGCAGGGGCTAGACTGGGAGGAGGATCCTGAAAAGGCTCTGAGTCGGGCTGGAAATGCAGGCAATTATTTCAAAGTCGAGCTGCCCGGAGGAGGTAAGATGGTCCATCTGCTCAAAGGAAACTTCGATCTGCAGTTCGGACGGTGAGTCGCAGAGCTTTGCCGCTAGGAATGGCGCTGATGTCCAGACTGGTCCTAGCCTCTTTGATGGGTCTGCACCATCGTATCGACTGGAAAGACTGTTACCAAACCGAGGAGGAAGAAAAGGAGGACGCGGTCAAGTTCAAGAAGGCCTTTGCCGGCTTTACTGCCTGAGCCAGATCATGCGACAGTCAGTCTAGTACAATCAAAATCTCGCATCAAACATGCAGACTGCAATATGCCTATATCAGACCCTTTTCCCTCAATTTGGCCTCTACTATCCGCTCCACCATCCCATTTATCCTCTCTTCACTCCCTAAGATGTACTTGCCCACGCAGTCCACCTCAACATTGACCACTCCCCCTTCCTTCTTATCCGTCAGAACCACCTTCTCCTGAGAGTGCGCAATCAATGCGATCGCAAATGATCTCTCCTTGTCATCCACCGCCGTCAATGTCAACGACGCCCCATCTATCGTCACGTATCCCTTCTCGACGAGATACGGCATGAGCGCCGCACGTTCGGCAGGGAACTGGAAGGTGTAGCGAATAGAATCGCCGTCGGGTATACGGGAGATGATGGTCGCGGTGGAATCGACGTGGCCTTGGACCATGTGTCCGCCGAATCGAGTATGCGCAGACATGGCTCGTTCACAATTGACAACAGAGCCAGCTTGGAGTGTGCCTATTGGTCAGCTGGATGAACGCTTCTTGACCACTTGACATACCCAGATTTGTACGGTCCAGCGTTTCATTTGCGAGCCCGACTCTAAACCACCCCTCATCCTCCTTGCCGAATTCTGTCACCGTTAGGCATGCGCCATTGACACAGATGGAGTCGCCCAGATTGACATCGTTCAAGATGGGGCCAGAATTGGAGAAGACGATATCATAGCCTGACTCAGCACGATTGTCGATCTTGGAAACGGTAGCGATGTGTTCAACCTGCCAGATCAGCTAGGCTAAAAGGGCTCTGCCAATGATGCCTCTCACTCACAAGCCCAGTGAACATTGTGGATATATGAGGATGGGATAGAGATCGAAAGATTGAGTCGCTTGTCGCTTGTCATTGCAGGTTGTGGAGCCCCGCAGGGATCCGGGTGTCCGGAGTGATATTTCGGGCCTTTTAAATCCGGATTTCTCACGCGTCAATACATAAATCCTCCCCAACACCTCTTATCCTCAAGCTACATCTTATACCCCTGTTACATTGCAAAATGAGTACGCCTAGCGTGCTAACAGCTCCAGGATCTCACTATCCCATGAGGGATCGCGGGAACGGAATCCCCAACTCAAATGGTGAGCACTTTGCGCGAGAAAAAGCTAATCTCAGGCTCGTCTTTCCAGAGCTACAATGCTGCACTATCACCCGTCATCACACCCGCGGCGACGCGTACTGGCAATCCTATCGGTCGGCCTTCGAATGCTCTTATAGCCGCACGACGGGCCGAGGCCGACTTGGCCATCTCACAGGGACTTCCGCCTCCTGCAATCCACACGGCTAGGACGCTTCCTCGGGGGCAGCGCATATCAAACACACCAATCCCTCCCGCCCCTGTACCCGCTGCCCCGCCGATGAAGGTCTACCATCGCGCAGGCACCTTTCCCGAGGGACCCCTACCCCTTTTCATGGCCCCGCCCGGACAGCCCACGCTCGACGCGACACTGCTAACTCCCGCCAGGAGTCAAGGCATGTACTGCACCTACCCATCGAGGATGCGCACCGGCGTGACGTCGCTGGTTCAGCCAGAAATCATCACTGGCGGGCCGAGGGAAAGGGAGGCGTTCTTGGCAGAGTACGAGAGGGAGATGGGCGGAAAGTCAGGCTCGGGCGTCAGCACGCCTCGCCTCGACTCGCCAGCCCCACGTCCGACTTTCAAGCCAAACATCACAGGAAGGCGGGGAAGAGCTATCAATTACGTCGACAAGGGCTCAGATGAGGATTCCGACTCTTCGCTGTCTGACCTGGGGAGTGACCCTGAGGATGATACTTTCGGCAGGCGCGGGCGGGTAGCGAAAAAGGACCAGGCGCCGGATATGCAAACTTTACAAAGGCTGAGCAGGCTGAAGCGGAAGAAGGATGAGATGGATAAGGGATGGACATGGCTTGGGGACAGAACACCGGGGGATAAAGTCACCTCAGTCAGCGTGAGAGGCGTGAAGCATCGGTATCAGTGAGTAGTAGTGTGTGGCTTGGCTGATTACAGTTCCGAAGAACAATTGACATCTGCCGACATGCCAGAGATCTTGATTCCCATCACAATTGATCTCGATGTAGCCGGCCGGACAGCCGAGCTAGCAAATATCAAGGTCCGGGATCGATTCTTGTGGAATGTCAATGGTAGGTCTACATTTGATATGCGCTAATTACAGATTCCCTGCTCGACGCGCACACATTCGCTACCTCGCTTGTAGCGGATCTCGCCTTGCCCAGTGATAATATCGGCATCATTGCTGAACTGATCCGCAATCAGGTGGAGGAGGCTCAATCGCTTATCGGAGTGGATATTGCCGATGCAGAACCCACCGAAGAGGATGTTACGTTTGAGGAAGAAGATCTGGAAAAGGACGAAGGAGTGGCAGAGGAGGAGGTTTGGAAGGAGGCGGATTGTCGTGTTATTCTAAATGTGAGCACGCTGTCGACTGAGCTAATTTCAGCTCGACTTGCAAATATCCACCCAGATCCTCCGAGATAGAATCGAATGGGACCTCTCATCTACTCTTCCTCCATCTACTTTCGCCGCAGCCTACACCCGCGACCTCGGCTTGTCGGGCGAAGCCACACCCCTCATTGCCCACGCCATCACCGAGGAGATCCTTCGTCACAAGAAAGACGCGCTGGACCTGAGACTGTTCCGCGAGACGCATCCCGACCAACAGGCCAAATGGGAGAAGACGACTAGTGTTGCAAGGGTGAACAACAGGGCAGGCGCGAAGGGTCTCAAGGGTGTGTGGCGGGATTGGTTCGAGAGGGAAGAGTATGGTCCGGTGTTGATGGAACTCTCTCTCGAGGAGATGGAGCGGAGGGAGATTGAGCGCAACAGGGAACAGAGGAGGATAATGCGGGGTGTCATCGGACGGAGGAGGAGATAGGTGGACGGCTTATGCGAGCAATAGAAGAAATGCCAGAAATGCCTTGTTACTCGTGCTCAGGCGTTAGAGGCCAACATCAGCTACCGTCGTACCCGGATATGCTAAGCTGTCCTGGAACATCTTGTAGAAATCGAAAAACTAAATGCATGCAGATGGATCTATCGCCGTCAGCATCATTCTGAGAGGTCGGACGGACGAAGACACTCACACTTGTACAGTCCTGAATTCTCTATAGCTACAATCGTGTATGTCTTCCTCGCATCTGATCACTCCCAAAGTCAAGATCACTCGTCATCAGCCGCACCGAGGCTATATGCCAACAGCACTATGAGACCAAAGACTACCACCGGACCTATCGTCACTGCGGCGATAAGCGCGGCTGATCTCTGCCAATTTCTCGTTCGTCCTATCTCATCAGCTCCATCCCCTCAGTTGTAGCTTACGTCTTTGATCATCTCCAGGCGCATCTATCACAGTCACTCGTATCCGACTTGGCGGCTTTCGTTTGAATTGTGGCCATGCCTCATCCATCACCTTGGCCCATTCCGACCTTGGCGGTGGATACTGTTGTGGCGTGATCTGGGTACTTGACGGAGCCACATCAGAGACCTCGAAGGCTATCCGTCCTGCAGGATATTTTGCGAGTGTGGGGAAGGCCCTTCGGACCATGTCAACCGTTTCCTGGTTGTCAGCGTGCGTCCTGATTGAGTTCGCCGGTAAGATCGGACCCAAAGTGCTGGACTCTTCGGCCCGAACATCATCACGCCACTTCAAACTTACATCTTTATCCCTTCCGAGCACACCAACCATCTGCTCCTCCTTCCCGGGCACGGGCCACTCGGGCGCAAATACATAAGTCACGTTGACCCTTTCTTCGTCGCCACCTGACCGAAAGGCGGAGAAGTCATCGTCGTCCCTGTTGACTAGAGGAGCAGATTCCGCCGCTTCGACGTCGTACTGTGGAGCTGATCGGAAGAGGCTCGACATTGTAGATTCAGGGGGAAGGATCTGGGCCCGACGACTAGTGATTGAAGCAATGAAAGGGTCCCCTTTGGTATGGCTCTCTCGCCTCGTCTGACCTCCACGTTCTGCCACGTTTCAGGACTATGACGATATTACGGCATTCCATCCGGCTCGGCACGGCCACACACAGACACCCACACACACACACATCCTTCAACGGCCCTCCTTTGTCCTTCATCTACGAGCTAACCGACTATGCACGGAAGGGAGTCTGTTGGCTTGATGCCTTGGAACTCAATCCAACGGGCGCTTTCGAACGGCCATGGGAACGGCCATGGGACACAAGGTTCTGCTCGGACCTTGGTGTCCCCTTTGCCAGTGGCTCGCAACGTGCTCACCATAGCTGTGTCGTAGGGTGCTAAGCATATATATCTGACGCATGTCTCTGTATCAACCAGCTCTTCGACCAAATTCAAAATGAACCCCTTCGATACATCGAAAATCGCCCTCGCCCCGCTGGCTCTGGGTCTGCTCGCCGGATTATGCACTTACTTGTTGATCAACGCAATTCACAAACTCTACTTCCATCCTCTTGCTCGGCTCCCTCGATATTCTGCAGTGCGTATTATCTGCCCGTGGCCCACAAACCTGGCGATAATCCTTACTGGGAGATGGTATAAAGACCTTCACGACCGCCAACTCGTCTTAGGACCGATCGTCCGGACCGGACCGAACGAGGTGGTGCTGAGTGATCCGGCATGGAACAAGTTTCTCCTAGGCAGCAAATTCTCAAAAGTGAGTGTCTGAGTTGGCGTCCTGTGCTGAACGTTGCAGTATGTGAATGCCCATGATATGAAATTGTGAGTTACCTTTGGGTCTTTCAATCGGCTACAGCTCATAAGAAGGCACAACGGAGACCCGCCCAAGATCTTGACCAACCAGTGAGTGATCCTTTTCCGCTCAAAGCTCACTTGCAGTGACTACCACATCGCCGCCGGTAAACGAAGAGCTGTCATCCCTCACTACGCTCTTCACCAGATGCCGCTTTGGGACACGGAGTTCCAGCAGCAGGTGAGTAAAGCAGTACTCGGAAAGTTGACAACAGATGGGAAAGCTGCTCAAAGCCATACCTACCAGTACGGAGCTGGACATTATGCCACTTCTGCGTGCGCATTGCATAGATGTAAGTTATTGGTGATCGGAACTAAGCTGACCACAGATGGGCGGGCAATTGATCACTGGCACCGACCTCGGCCTACTTGACGCCTTCTCGCAAGGAAAGGATAAGGGTGTAGGTCGGACTTCAATAGATGCCTTTTACATGTTCCTCTGCGTAAGTTTCCTATAATATCCAGCTTACCTGTAGCTTCCTGAAATGCCTCCCGCAATCTGGACCTTTCTCGAAATGCTACCGATAAAGCGCTGGCAGAATGTCGCCCAGTCAGAGCAGAAATTATTGGACGTGAGTCGGGATGTCACTTGAGCTTACTCTTCAGCATTATACGCCCATCATTCGAGCGGCAGTGTTGCGAAAGACAGACAACAAGCTCTGCATGGCACAACGCCTCGCTACCACCGTCGATCATCATGCCCGCATACTGTGGACAGATAGGAATATCGTTGAGGAGTGTGTAGATCATTTGTGAGTGATGTCTTTGGCGAATCTGATAATTAGTATGGCATCCAACGAGCCCACCGCCGTCATATCCTATGTGCTCTGGCTGCTGTCCATCCATCCGACTATTCAGGACAAACTGGTGGCGGAGCTCAGGCTGCACGCTTTGGATGAGGGTAATATACCTCATGTATCTCTTGTGGGTGAGATTGAGTATCTTGTGGCTGTGGTGAAAGAGAGTGAGTACTAGCTTGTGGTGTAAAGTTCCCCCCTGATACATCAGCAATGCGCTTATATCCACCCTCTCCCGGTCCAAGAACCCGAATCATCGGCAAAGAAGGCATGATGGTTGAAGGTCACTATCTTCCGCCGGGCACAGCGGTCGGAGTGCAAGTTTGGACCGCCCACCACTCTGAAGCGATATGGGGTGCGGACGTGGAAGGTGAGCCTTATAGGGTGCCCTGAGCTGACTGTCAGTATTCCGTCCAGAGCGATTCATCTACGGACTCACTCCCGAGCAGGCCAACGCCTTCAGTCCTTTCTCTTCAGGCAACAGGCCGTGCCCCGGACAAAAGTGAGTCGCAATCAAATACTGGCTAATCTTCAGCTTCGCAATGGCGATTGTGCGTGTCTCGGTAGCGTCCATCGTCGGGAAATTTCGCATTCACCCAGGCTCATCTGCGACCAAAGAGGCACTGGATCCGAGGGAGTGGGGAACGCTCTGTCCTGCGTCGGGGGAAATAAGGCTATCTTTTGCGCCAAGGCAGGCATAGTCACGGAGACAGTCGTGAGGGGTCACATCATGGGGAGTAATCATTCCAAACGTTAAAAGTGGCAGCGATCCGCTGTATGCATCTTTCTTTTTGGTAGATAGCATGGGAGACGCTTATCACTCCATCTATCCGTCAAATGGCAGGTCAGTCCGCTTGATTATCGATTACCGCCAGTACGCAGCGATCAGATAAAGATATCGGAGCGTTTCGTAATGTTTCAGGTTGGTGATGACGTGGCTTTCCTGCGGCCCGAAGCGGCAGCTCCGAGCTGACTAATGTTTGCTGACGAAGCAATATTCCGCCAATCTAAATGCGGCAATGAGCTCCGCTAAAGTGAGGAATTTCAGTCCGAGACCACTCGATGGATGACGATGATGTAGCTCCAAGAGCAGTGACCTTGACTAACTCCGCTGACATTTGCACCTCGGCCCTCGGCCCTCTCTAACAGGCCGCCGCGGTCAGAGTGTATACCCAAAGGCATATTTTCATTCTTCGTCTTCTCTCTATTCTACCTGCATTTCCACCCCGATCTTTGGCATTTTTTTGCAGACATGAGTGTAAGTCCTTGATGCGTACCAATTCGCTGTGAGTTCGCGCTGAGATCGCAGGTCTCATCAGCGAGCACTGTTGTGTCGCCCAACCCAAGCAAAACCCCTAAAGACGCCACCTCGTACGGCCTGAAGAAACGGCCATGGCGACCCTACGTTACGCCCTTTGACGAACTGCTCAATGCAAAATACCCAGGATCGGGCACGACGGAAGACCCATACATCATCGATTGGATCAACAAAGACCCCGAGGACCCGCAGCGGTGGCCAGGGACCTGGAAATGGTTCACCATCGGTGTGGTCAGTTTCACGACCCTGGCCGTGGCCCTTGCCTCATCTGCCTACAGTGGCGGTATCCAGAGTTTGATTCGGGAGTTCGGCGCGAGTGCAGAGCTGTTGACAGCTGGAATTAGTCTGTTTGTGGTGGGATTTGCGTTCGGACCACTGTAAGTTGTCTTTTCCAAGATCCATGCATCCAGTCTAATCCTATAGGTTCTGGGCACCCCTCAGTGAAGTCTACGGTCGGCGCAACATCTTCATAATCTCCTACTTCTTTCTCACCATTTGGCTCGTCGCCGTCGCCGTTTCTCAGTCGGTCGCCCAAATTCTCGTTTTTCGATTCCTCGCGGGATTTTTTGGATCTTCCCCTCTTTCCAACGCAGGTGGGGTCATCTCTGATGTCCTCGATGCCAATCAGAGAGGTCTTGGAATGGCGCTCTTCGCTGCAGCACCCTTTTTAGGCCCAGCGCTTGGCCCTATCACTGGTGGCTTTCTTGGATTGACGTCTGGATGGAGGTGAGTCAAAAAATCCACTTTTTGACTGAAAAAATCAAATTCTGATGGATCTAGATGGGTGAACGGCTTCTTGGCCATATTTGCCGGTGTGATCTTCTTTGCCCTGATCATCGGCTGCTCCGAGACGTACGCACCGACTTTACTTAGAAGGCGAGCGGCGACAATGTCCAAGGCGACTGGCAAAGTCTACCGATTCCGAGCGGATGCGAAACAGCCACTCCAGCTCAAGGTCTTGTTCAAAACATCCCTCATTCGACCCTGGAAGTTCCTCATCTTTGAGCCCATCGTCACTATCCTTACCATTTACACTGCTGTCATCTACGGTATCCTCTATCTCAACTTTGCCGCGTACCCGATTGTCTTCCAGCAGATTAGGGGTTGGAACACCGGTGTGGGTGGTTTGGCGTTCTTGGGTATCCTCGTTGGCACTGTTCTATCTGTTATCATCTCTGTCGTGAGTGTCTTTACCTCTTTCCCGCGAATAATCTGACAATATAGGTCTATATCCAACCCCAATACCTTAAAACTGCCAAGAAAAGGGGTGGTATGGCAACTCCCGAGGACCGCCTGCCTCCAGCTATTTGGGGTGGTGTGCTCATCGTCATCGGCTTGGCTGGATTCGCCGCCACGAACGGACCTGAAGTGCACTGGATCGCACCCATCATCTTCGGTGTCCCTTTCGGCCTTGGTACGATTGTCATGTTGTAAGTTTACGTCACCTGTCGCCACCCTCAGAAGCGGTTCTGTAGCTAATATTTCAGCCTATCGGTTCTTGGCTACCTCGTTGACTCATACACTATCTACGCTGCCTCTGTCCTTGCTGCCAATTCTGTCCTGCGATCGCTTTTCGGTGCCGCCTTCCCCCTCTTTACGTCCTACATGTAAGTGCTTCACTGATTCTGGTCGATAAACCCGCTGACAGACAGGTACGCTCGACTAGGTATCCACTGGGCTGCCGCCCTTCCCGGCTTCATCGCGCTCGCTTGTATCCCCTTCACCGTCATCTTCTACAAATACGGTGCTCGTATTCGCGCTAAGTGCAAGTACGCCGCCGACGCCGAACGTCAAATGAACATGATTATGGCAATGCGACGGAAACAGGCGATGGAGAATGATGCCGAGAAGAACGTTGGGGGAGAAGCAGCTGTAGAAGGGGAGTCAGCTACCGGCGGTGCTGAAAATGGACGGGGACGTTCAAACACCCAAACATCCGGCGGCTACCAATCACAAACACCTGGTGCTGGGCGTCTGGGCCGTTCATCCTCGCGGGCCACTTCTCGGGCAGACCGTGACGACATGGCATCCCTCCATCGATCATCGTCGCACAATGCCGTTCCGATGGACCCCATGCACCGACACGAGCACGAGTGGACCGTCTACGAGGCGCTCGCGGACAGGGATGAGGTGGATATGAACGATGAGGACCGCATGAGGCTGGAGGAGCTGCACGAGAGGTTCGATTACGCCAAGGCGAAGAAGGGTGGCTCAGGAAAGCCCGCCGGCCCGCAAAGTTCACCGGTCAGCAGGTTTAAGCCTATGCTGCCGGCTGCTGAAGAGCACGAACATGAGCATGACGATCACACCTCGGGACCGGGCTTCGTCTTGGCCAAGCCGGTGTAGAGGTGAAGGGAGTCCAGACCTATTATAGAAGGGTTAGAGTACTGTATCTACATCCATAGAAGAGAATTATATAATCATATCCCAATATAATTAGAATGCCAGCAATGAAAGCGGTATAGAAAGCACTCGTCGACCAGTGAGCAGAGCTGCAAATCATCTCATCTGCCAGCACACATGGCACGCGCCGAGCGTGGGGCTGCCGCAAACAGAGCCATACCAAGTCCGGCTTCTCTCACCGGTGGAGGTATTCCGAACACGCTTATGCCAGTATAAACGTCCTGACAAGCTGATGGCGCCGTGTCACAACCAGCGGGCACATCCCATCGGCCCTAGGAGAAGAGTACAGTCTATCAATTCATGCTGCTTTTCTATTTAACTATACAACTGAAGCGAAGCGGTCGAGGGGTTTACGCTTCATTGTCAGCGCTGGCCTGCGTGACACATCTAGCAGCCAGAAGTTTCACTTACAGTTGACGTTCATCTGGGCCTCTCCCTTGTCGTGCTGCAAGTTGCCCTTGGTCTGCTGGGCCTTGTCACCCGTGATGGCGCCGACAATCGAGTCCTTCTTGCCCTCAAGGCGGTCTCCAGCGCTAGCAAGTGTCAGCTTGGTTTCTTCCACTAATGAGTATGGCTCGAAAGGACTTACCCCTCGACGTAACCCTGAGCTTGGGCAGCCTTGATCTCGGCCTCTCCCTTGGCGTGCTGCTCCTTCCCGGCGGTGGTCCAGGATGAGGGCTCCTTTGATCCGGTAGCGTACTCGATGCCGGAGCCGAGCATCTCTTTGGCGGAGCCGATGATGGAGTTGGCCTGTGGTCATCAGCTCATATCTTCAGCGAGATAAGGGGATTCAAGGTTGGTTGATAGGGGAAGAAGCGCAGTCACTCACCTGGCCGTTGGCCTTGGAGGGCTCGTTGAAAGACATTGTGTGATGTGTGTGGTGTGTGGGGTGGATGTAGTTTGGCTGGGGGGTAGAATGGGGAGTGATATGTTTGAAAGAGGAAGAGGAATGCGAAAGTTGATGGGTTATATATGGCTGAGCGCGGCCGCCGTGTGTGTGCGGGTCCGAGCTTAGGCTCCGATGACATCATCATCGCATTCCTCAGGGTCTGAAGGTGACTTAATGCCGGCATGTGTGAGATGGAGCCGACGAAGCTTGGTCCTCCGACGCGCCGGACCTTAGATGAGTCAGCTCAGCTGGCGGATATCCAACTCCCAGATCCCAGAGCTTGCAGACTGACAGGACTATAGGCAGGGAGCCAACGAGCCAAGCATCTGGATCTCAGATACGAAAACGAATCCACATGGGCACTTCCATACGACAAGAAGCGAGCGGGACTGATCACTCTTCGGGCAAGGAGGAGCAACGTATGTGTGATGACTTCGCCGTCTTATTGACTTAAAAGTGAGACTTTCAACGCAAAAGGACTATGAAGCTTGTCGCAGAATAGGGGAGGATCTGGTCAAGGAACACATGTCCCAGTGAGCCCAGACTGTGCCCGTCTTGTACTTCTCGCTCATACGTCAGATACGATCCTTCACATGACTGGGCACATGGTGAGTATCTGCCATTGAGGCCGATACTGTATGTTCTGACCCCTTTAGTTGATAGAGTGCGTAATACCGCTATGCGAATTGCAGCTACTTTGAACGGTGATGTCGACCTTCACGTCGTTGAGCTTGCGGCTTTGTTCCACGACGTAGCGGGTGAGTCTGTCTTACGCCGGGCTATAATGCTTGTGCCCTGCTGACTCTATATAGATTGTAAGTCTTCGTGCCGGCCGAGCCAGGCCAACTCTGAGTGTCAGCTGACTTTACAGCCAAATACACCTCATCGTCTACCCTCAAGACCACCCTCGCCCCCTTCCTCAATGATCCCCTAACATCTGCGGCTCTCAGCTCCGAGCAGATCTCCCTCATCCTCACTATCGTTCCATCGGTATCCTGGACTGCAGAAGCGGCTCTCCGCGCCAAAAGCGAATGGTCGGCTTTTCACGACAATTGCCTCGAGCTTCACGCCGTCCAAGACGCGGATAGGCTCGATGCTATCGGCGCGATTGGGATCATGCGATGTTCGGGTTTCAGTGCTGTCAAAGGTCGGAAGCTGCTTGATGAGGGGCATAGAGCAGGGTCGGCGGAAGAACATTTCGAGGAAAAGCTATTTAAAATCCGGGAGAGGATGAAGGTGAGTTTCTGCGCGAGGACCGGTCTACAGAAGGAGGGTGTGACTACTGATTTGTAGACTAATCTCGGAAAACAAGAGGCGGAAAGGCGACATCAGACAGTGAGTACCGTACAATCGATTGACTGTAAATCAGAGCTAAATGTGGCAGATGCGAACCTGGATGGACGCCCTTCAAGCCGAAAAGTCGTTATCATCTACATTGTAGTAGGACAATGTTTCAAATTCCTGGCCGACTTCACCCTACCTTTACTCATGTCTGACCTTAGTCTATGCTGTCAGAGCTCATTCTCATTGTCTCGAGATCGAGGGGGAAATCGGGGTTGAGCAGATTTGACAAGAAACGGCACTGATGTCGCTGTATCAAAATCGGTCGAATAACCGACGTCTATTCAGAACTACAACAACGCAACCTTGGATAGGTGGTCAGCCGTGTAGGTACATCTATCTGATCGAGACGGTTCGAGCGGCCACAGCGGAAAGGCCCAAGAAAGTTTGTTGACGCTCGGACCTCATTTGCAAATCTGATCCAGCTGAGGAGGGACGTGCGCGGCCGGGTACCTTCCTTCCTTCCCTCTTTCCCCTCGATTTTCGTTCTCTTCTCTTCCGTCCACACCTCATCTCCCAATCCCGAATCGTTCCTCTACGATGTCCGTTCCAGCTAAAACCACCCTTGACAAGTCCTGTGAGTATCGTTTCCGAGCCATGACTTGACGACAGCGAGACTCAGACAGGCATACTGACGGATATCAGGCTTCGTCTGCGTTAGCGCACCCGGCACCTCGTCTGCTGAATCCCAGTATGTGTGCTCGCTCTGTCATCCGATCGACCGCTCGGTCTCGATGAGCTACCGAAGCCGGAACTCCCACCTCTCCGCCAAAGCGCATTTGGCCGCCGTCGAACAGAGGCGCCACCATAAGGGACTGGAAGGACCAGGAGAGAAAGTGCGATCCCTCCTTGACCGGCCACCCACGACATACAAGCCCAAGCCCAAAGTGCTCCCTGACCTAATCCCATCCCCTCGCATCTTGTCCATCACTCCACCGCCTGAACGCGGTCCCGCTAGCAGCACATCGTCGAAGAGTTCTGGCAGCAGTGTCCCAGTCGCTCTTGATGGGGAAGCCGAATTTGAGGCTAGGAAGAAGGAAGCCGACCGAAAGAGGGCCGACTTCCATGGTATCAAGAGGCGGGAGGCGAGGAAGGAAGCCACTGAGGCGGCGATGAAAGACTCTGAGCCGAGGCGCAAGAAGGCGGGCGGTGACAAGAAGGCTGGAGGGGAGACGAAGGGTGAATGTGAGAAGAAGGCTGAAGGTGGAAAGAAGGTTCGAGGTGAGTCTTGAGCGTTCATGCTTGACCATTCGGCCAGTGTGAATTTGGCTGATCCTGTCCAGGTTTGGGCTGCAAGAAGGAGTGTCAGGCCTACATCGACTGTCGTCTCAAGGCGGAAGAGCTCGTCAAGGCGCATATCATCAGGTGAGTCTGCTTACAAAATGGCTAGTCATATATAATGCTGACTCTACAGCAAGAAAGAAGCCGGGTGTGATTGGCAACACGGTAAGCTGACATGGGCTCACACAAGTCAGAGGTCGGGAACTGATACGGCTGCAGTGGAGAGAGTTCGCCGTATGGCCCTCGATATCGGCGAAACCATCCCTGGAGCCGATCCGAAGATCATCGAGCTTCTAGCGATCTTTCACGGGCTAGCGAGTGAGTATCCAGTGCCAGTCGTGTGCAAAGTCACTCGCAACGTGCACCTGCTAACTAACTTAGGTGTGATTGATCTTAAAGTCGAGCTCGCCCCATTCCAAAACCTCAAAGCCATCTCAACCGCCCTCACCCTCAACCAAGTGTCAATCATTATGTTGTTCATCCCGTCAGTCTCATGGGACCTCGACATCATGTTACAGGCTTCGACGGACGCAGCGGCGCATCAAGATATGTGTGTCGAGCTGCACGCGGTTCAGGATGCGGCCAAGTTGGACCGGATGGGTGTGATCGGTTTCGCGAGGTGTGTTGCATCCAGCGTGATGGAAGGGCGAATGTTGTTCGAGGATGGTGGCTCTGAAGGGCGCGAATCTGCCGAGGCACAATTCAAGTTCCAGGCTTTGGTGATCAAGGGAGGGATGAAGGTGAGTCCCAGGCTATAGTAGGGTCCATGAGCGGTTAGCTGATACATATCAGACCGAAGCTGGTAAGACCAAAGCGCAAGAGCGACTCGAGACGGTCAGTTCAGCGAGAGATATACAAGGTGTATGCTGATTGATCCAGGCGCAGAAGTGGCTCGAAGCGCTTCAGGCGGAGAAGCGAGGGCGAACCCAGAAGATCAAACTGGTCAATTGGTAGATCTGCATCAGTAGCGCTGTACGATATCGATGAGGCGTGCGAGTCTGTGCTATGCAAAGACTGCAAAGTGTACAAAGTGACCCTTGACAACAGTGGGACCATTCAAGGAGATCGATGTCTTCTCTGTATACTCTAAAGTCCAGCAGACCATAGATTTCTCGACAATGACTGGCACTAGAACGTTGCTGAGACGATATAGCTGTCAAGCATCAGCGAAGGCTTAGCGAAGGACGGCTCTACTCACCCTCTGTCCTTGACTACATTCCTCGCTTTTGACAAAACAGTATATCCCAACACCCACTTGACCTGCACGCCCGGTTGAGCCGCCGTTGGAGAGGCCAGATCATACTTCAGCTGATCAGCGCGGAGGGGGATGAGGTTGGAGAGGGCGGAGGAGAGGTTGAGCGGGGATGAAAACTCCTGGAGGAGGTTGTGCAGTTCTGCATCTGGTAGTGGGTCTGAGCAGTCAGCTTAGCCCATTTGCGTACTACACATATCCCTTCTCTTGATGCTCAGCCATGACCCGCACGCCACATGGATGACTCTACACTGCCAAAGAGATAGATGTCCAAACTCACCTGCTCCTTCCCCACCTCCACCTGCCCAAAGTTCTATCCCATTCTCCTTTGCGAAGCCCGAGTACTCGTGTGGTAGATGATGACAGTCGGGGGTATCGAGCATGTTGATGTGAGGCTTTGGCACATTGGAATCCTTGTCGGCCAACCGCTTGAGGACTCCGAGAGGGAGGTACATTGTCCCCAGCCTTTTGACTCTGCCACCTCCATCTTTCCCGCCCAAAGACTGACCAATCTGACCCCAGACATCCTTCACCTCCTCCTCTACCTCTGGAGTCACTTCTTCCCCACCACCCCCACCCTCCAAGCCCTCCGCTCCACAGCCGAAGAACTCGCTCACCGCCGTCTTCTTCCCCTTGTAATCGACACCCTTCCACCCTATCAAGAGAGTGTCCACTGATCCTGAGCCTAAGCCCTTGTATGATGCCAGCACATTCAACGCCTCGTCCACCCACTGACACCGCTCCGAGGCTGTACCCGAGGCAACGAGGTGCAGCTTCAAGGTGAGCTCCGTGTCCACCTCGGACGTGATCCCGTCATTGGTCAGATTGGTATCCGTGCCGCTAGATGTTGCTGGGGTTGGGGAAGATCCATTGACGGCTGGAATGTCGTGCTTGGTCACAGCGTCAGGGTGGGGGATGACCAGTACGCCTTGATTGTTGATGTCGAATCCCGCCTGAGACGTTCCGTTCGGGCTGGTCTCTCCGTCCTTGGCATCGAGGGCATTGTGGAGTGTGCGGTGTACCAAAGGTGGGATCACATAGCGGGGTTTGTGTGGATGGGGGTAGCGTGTAGGGAGGGGCGCCTGGGTGGAGGTGAGGAGGATCAGGGAGGTGGGGCCGGAAGAGGACATCGTGATGGTGGGTCCCGCGGGATTTGCAGAATTCCAGCAAAGATGTTCACTGGAATCTGAGTGATCTACTGGTTGAGAGATGGAATAGCAGCCCACGACCCCTCAGTGCAGCTGCCTATATATGTATACAGGGAGAGCGGGCCGCGATGACGCTTTGTTGAACGTCGATGATGGCTTGAGAAATTGGATCTACGATTTGTAATCCAAGCCAAAATCGAAAGATAACGCGATTTATCCGAGGGGGTCCTTCATCACTTGCTTCTCGCCGATAAGACAAGCTCTGCAGAGCCGACATCTCGGCTTGATACCTGTGTACGGGGACGGCGCCTTGTACAAGCTACAATGTGGATCATTTAGCCTCGAAACTATAGATTGGCCTGTGTATGTATATGGGTAATTCTGGTCAAGATCGCCTCGGGCCCTCCTCCTGCTTTGCTCAAACCCCTGAGCCAAACTCGCCGCCCGACCCTCCCGGTCGTGGAGTTTCAGGCATCTCAGGCGTTCCCCAGCCCATCATCACTGGCAGATCCCCAAACCTCGTATCTCTATACGACTCAGTACCCAGCATTGTCCGATGTCCGGGCGTCATCATTCCCAGGCCGATAGTCCCTGCCGACCCGGGCGGGGTGACGATAGCTGTCGCACCTCCGCCAGACATTCTGCTCGGTACGGCACTTTGTGTGTTGCCCATTGGTATAGAGGGAGAAGTTTGGTCTGCGCCAAAGTCTGCCCGCGTCGACATCGTCTGGCCTAGCGAGGAGGAGGCCGTGCGGGGTTTGGAGGGGAAGGGAAGAGTGGAGAATCGAGATCCCGTGATGGAAGGCGATGGGCTGAGTCTGGGAGGGTGATCAATCTCTGTTGCAAGTTCCGGTCCGAGGAGAGGGGAGAGGTGGGGGTTATCGGTAGGAAGAGGAGGGAGATTTATTCTTTGGCCGGAAGATGACACGGTCCTCGCCTTGGTGCTGGGGACTGGATCTAGTGTGAAGGACTGATCCTCTGTTACTGTTGATAGTTCCATATGCGCGTGAGACACCGTTCGAGTAGGCCTCCGACCAGGCGTCATCATTTGCCCTCCTGGCTGGGCACAGGGGTCGGCCCGAGCACGCCGAGCTGATGATGGGGGAGCATCTGTGGTAGGAGACGTCGGTGCAGCTGGTCTGGGGGTGGTAGCGAAGAGGGGAAAGGGAAGATTGACCTCGGTACTCCGACTGCGCCTATTGCCAGACGCAGCAGCAGGCGAAAGACCAGCAAAGTAATCGCTGTCTGAGGTGAATGCGGGAGTGGCAGAGTTGTCGGGGAGGACACCCTGATGACCGGGTGATGGGGTTTTGGGAGGGATGATGGGTTGTGCTTGGGCTTGCGTGACAGCTGAAGCGGGGAGTTCGGGAGTTTTGAATACGCCATGCGAAGAGCTTTTGATGGGCGAGGGGGTACGGGGTGATTTCGAGGGACTGGCAGAACGTCGTGCGAGAGCTCGGAGATGATCGGCGGAGGTAGAAGAGGCGGCGAGTTCGATGCGAGCACGTTTGGAAGGGGATGCGGATCCCTCAGAGGGGAACCCAGTGGGCTCTGAGGGATCTTCTCGTTCGCGCCGCTTGCCAAGAGCAGTGGCTGATGGTCCATCGCCCAGCTCCTGTATCCCCATTGCGCCTCCGCTACCCTCCCCAAGCCTTCCCTCCAAGGCTCGGAACCTCTCTGACCAAACCGCCTCGGCTGCATTAAATCTTGTCGTCCATCCGTCTTCCACCTCCTTCATCCGCCTCTCCCACATATGGTCTGATACCGCCGATCCTGAGGACCCTCCCTGAGGCCTCAGAGAGGCAATCTCTGCATCTAAGCGCGATACCTCGGAGCGCAAGGTGGCGATGTCTTCCGCCAGAGTTGCGACTGGGCTTACAGTAAGACTGGATTCTATCTCCTGGACCCGGTCGGAAAGAAGGGTCACTCGGCGGACCAACGAGTCGTTGCCTGCGGGATTTGTAGAGGAGGTGGTTCGTGCGACGGGTAATCTTTCTGCTTTGTCAGCTTGAGTTTTGCCTCACATGGTCTGACTCACCCTTTGTCGCAACAATACGGCTGGCATCCAGGCCTTTTACTTCCTCTGCCGCCTTCATTGACCGGTCCTTGACCACCGTTGCGGCCTTCATGGGAGATTTACGCGTCACGGGGCGGTTTGCAATCACCCTCGGCGCCCCGTGGCTGGGGATTGGCTTCAACTGGCGCACGCCGACTCCTGCTCCCGTGGTGGCTATTGGGGCATGTAGCGACCGCTGAACCTTTGCAGGCGATCCTTGTGGGATAGCCTTGTATGTAGGCGAGACAAAGAACTCCTCCAGGGCATCTATAAGCGCATCCGACTTCTGGTTTGCGCCTTTGAGACCGTGAATCTGGGATTTGTCAGCATCAGTGATGGAAACCATCTCTAGGTATACATACCTTGTATAGGTTTTGAAGATCCGCACGTCGCAGTGACTCGAGCTCCTTCCGCGTATATGGCCGTGTACGTGGCATGACCATTGCGATTTACCTCGGGCAGGCAAAGCTGCAAAGTAGGATGATGTGGTTGGTGTGGCAAGTCCGCCTGATGATCTGCCTAGCGGTTCTCGTATAAAGTGAGGGTATGAGAGATGCGTCTGGCAGCTAGTATGTAGTGCAAGACGTTATCGTACAGTAGAGCATGTATAGATGGGGAAGCACATACAGGGGCATGCGCGGGTGGCCAAATCGTAAAGTCGTGTTGACAACAACAACCCAAATCTGATACCGAACTAGCCTTTGACAAAGGTGATATAACGCCGTAAAATCCCGGAATATTGGCTCACGGAGGGAGGGGTCTGATCAGTCCTTCGGGGTGGGTCATTCGTCCCGGACATTTGCGGCGTTATCTGTAGAATGGCCTCCACTTTCGTGATCCAGCCAAATCAGTACTACAGTGATAAGGATCACGACGATTAAACATACGCGACGTTTGACGACATCAGCTGCGATGACATGTCCTTGAGATGATTTCATCCACGATCCGCCGCTCAATTTCGGCGCATCCAAAGCGAGTGATAGCAGCTTTCGCCATCGTCAACCGATTAGTCCCCTGGATCCTGCTACATCTCCTGC
The DNA here is from genome assembly GCA_001600615.1 of Dioszegia crocea. NCBI lineage: Eukaryota > Fungi > Basidiomycota > Tremellomycetes > Tremellales > Bulleribasidiaceae > Dioszegia > Dioszegia crocea. Next base: position 2,629,387 of record BCKK01000002.1, read on the forward strand.
AGTCTATCCCAGCTTTCGACTCCTCGGTCCAGAGTCTCTCGGGGCAACCGGGATCAGCCACCCTACGATGGGATGCTATCCATTTTGCGGCTATAGCCAAAGATGGATATCGCTACGAACAGCAAATCGCTTTCCAACCGGGTTGGCCTTTGCTCCTTCGCGGGCTGAGCTCGGCATTAGCGGGTTTGGGTCTGGAGTACCCTAGAGATGCAGGAATTGTGCGTATAGGAGAAGCTCTAGCGTGTGCGGGCTATGTAGGAGCTGCGGTCATGCTCTACCGGTACATGACCTTAGCCACTCTCAGTAGCTTCCAAGCTGAAGCTCATAGTCCAGACTTACCGCCCTGTTCTACGACCCTACATTCGCTCTGATGGCTTCGATGCTGTATCTTCTGCCGCCAGCCCCAGCAGTAATGTCGTCACCCATGACCGAACCCATCTTCGCCCTGCTCACATTCACGGGCTTCTACTTTGCGATGAAACGCCGATTTATCGTATCGTCCCTGTTCCTTGCGGGCGCTACGTCTGTTCGAGCTACTGGAGTCTTGGCGGCCGGACCCGTGGCGTGGATACTGGTGTTTGGAGACCAGCCCTTATTATCTACTCTACGGAAAACCGAAGTGAGCTGGAAGCCGACGCATGTTGTTGGCGCAGAACTAACCCCTCTTAGCGGTTATTCTACCGCACTGCATATTGCATCCTGCCGACAGCCATCATCATATCGCCCTTCCTCTTGTCACAGAGATACTTCTACTTCGCTCTGTGTCGAGGCGATGCGCCGGAATCATGGTGCGGAAACCGACTACCGATGGCATATAGTCATGTGCAGGAGAAATACTGGTGCGCTACTACTCACACCAGGTAAAAATCCCACTGACGCCCCAGGAATGTCGGTCTTTTGAACTACTGGACACCGTCCCAAATCCCAAATCTTCTTCTCGCACTGCCAGTTCTCCTCATATCGTTTGGCGGAGCTTACCGGTACTTTGCATCAGGCTTTGATATTACACAGCCGAAAAACGGAACCAGCCAAACGAACGAATCAATCTCATCCCCGCAACGCAATCCTGATAGCTTCAGTGCCGTAGCTGCTACTCGCACCTACAAACTTCTCCCATTTTACATTCACTCGACCGCCCTCACCTTCCTGTTGGCCTTCTCTGCCCATACGCAGATTGCCCTACGAGTCTGCGTCACCGATCCGGTCATCTGGTGGAGTCTCACTGGGATGGCGTTCAGATGGGGTGATGCCGGACACTCGAAAAAGCGGGAAAAGGGGGGAAAGGCCGGTCCAGGTACCATGACGCCAATTGGCAAGGCGTGGATCTGGTGGGCAGTAGTCTATGGGGCTATCAGTATTGTGTTGTGGGCGGGGCACTATCCACCAGCTTAGGGTATCGAGAATGCAGCTGCACGACTCAGTCACGGATGCTTCTGGAGGTATTCATACAACGACAAAACAATTTATACACAAAGGAGATACTCCAAAGACACCAGTCCAGACCGTGTCACGCCCCGAGAGTCATATCGCCGATACGCCAGTCCCCCACCGCCTACCGTCTAGGCTTCTTTGTTCCCTTCCGCCCCGACGCCGTCATCTCCCTCTGCACCATCATTATGTTCGCCTCCTCCACCTCCCTCAGACGCTGCACCTCCTTCTGCCAATGTAGCACCCCGTCAGCCACTCGCCGCCTTCTCTCCCTTTTCTTCTCCTCCTCCTCTCCGCCCACGCTCATGATGACCGGCGGTGCACCCCCTGCACTCCCGCGTCTCGCCATCGATGCTGGCGAGGGCAGAGCGATGCTCATTGCCTTCCGCGCTCGATCTAGTCTTCCGCCCGACTTCTTGGGCTCGTCATCTGTGGCGTGGACAGTCGAGCCCATAGGTGGGGTGATGTCGAAGAGGCGCCTGGCTTCGTCTCGCGCGGACTGGAGACAAGCCAAAGCGTGGGACAGGGTCCCGGGGACTAGGCCGAGGATGAGGGATGCCTTCGATGAGACGGCGAAGTGAGGGACATCCGAGTCAGACTCGACGGTCGACGATCTGTCCCGGTTGGAGGATTTGGGGAAGACACGGGGTTGGGGGTGGACAAGGTGGTCGGAAGGGGTTGTGGGGCGGGAGTAAGAGGGGAGGGAGGAGTTGGAGTCTGTATGGGTTAGCTGGAGCTCTGATGTCCTGAGGCGAGGGAATTTGGCTGTGATGGGGACGCGACTTACCAGATAACCCATCCATCTCGTCCACAGATGTATACACCTCGTCTAAATCCTCTTGGTCGTAGGAATGATCAAGCTCAATGGCGTTGTATCTGCCAGCGATAGTTTCGAGCATCTTGTGTAGGGTGATGTAGTGGGAGGGGGAGAAGGCAGTCTGAAGCGGCAAACAGCTTAAATAAAATTTGCTCTGACAGGTTGAAAGGCGGTTGAGCGACGGTAAAGGATGATAACTGCTCGTGTTCGGTTTAGCTGTCGGGACGCTTTGTAATATGCCTGTGGGTTGGACGTTGGGTGGCGAAAGGAGTTGGATGACGGTAGTGACGATCGGTGGGGAAGAGGCGATGGGTAGGGGAGAAGAGTTTTGTAGACAAAGTGGTCCGTTTACGGATCTCCTTGTCGACGCGGGGGTCGTCACCACAAAAGGGCTAGCGTTGAAACTTGAACTCTGAAACTTTCGATAGTCTCGGGAGTTGTTCGTTTGTTGTGAGCTGTGGGAGATGAGACGAGGGATTGCAGTCGAGGGGTTGGTGTCGTGGCTCTATTGGAGCGTATCAGCTGCTGGGTTGATTGTGAAAAGAAGAGCGAGCTGGGGTGAGGCTGTGCAGATATATCAGAAGTGCGCCCATGGCCACCAAAAGGACCCCCTGCTACCCCCTACGACCCACTCCTTTGGGTGTTTCATAATTGGTTAGGCTGGGTGAGAGCGTGGAGTCGGAGAAAGCGGCTTGAGAAGGGGCACAGGGGACACGATCAGGTGAGGAAGGACACGGGGTAGCCTGAAAACCTTATGAAACGCTAACGTTTCAGATCTCGTCTAAGGGGCAGGGTTGTCTGCCATGTGGGTGTGGCACTTTTGGCTCCGGGCCATAGGTGCGACGGAGGACTTTGCAGGGACGATGATGATGCAGTACTTGGAATATCTACTCAGACGAAGATGTATCTGACGGAGCATATATATCGCCCTTCGCTTTAAGCCTCTCCAGCTCTAACTCCCACAACCCGAGCTTCTTCACTCCTGGATTCTTCTTCTCCCACGCCGAGACCAAGGGACCATCAACGTCAAAGTAGTCCTTCGGCGCATCATAGTAGCAGGTCTCGCAGTAGTAGTGTGGCTCGCATCGGGGCGGACACTCAACCTCGAAGTCCCGGACGGCAGCGATGAACGTGTCGATGAGGCGGTCGGCACACCGCTCGCAATCGACCATCATCCAGATGCTCGATTTGAAGTTCATTTCATAGATCGTGCCCCTCACGATACCTGCACGCATCGCCACTTGTGCCGTCTCCTTCCGCAATTCCCACCAGTCCGGCATGTCGCGGTGTGTGACACACCCAGGCACGTCTTTGGTATACCGCTTCGTCCGTCCGAGGCATTTTAGCGAATAGCGGTCGATGCCCGTCGACATTGGATCAGAAAGGAGTCTGAATTTGAGTGCATCGAGGTTCCGCATCCAGCGAGCTTGGTCTGCTTCAAGCACCGCCAGAGCGTCCGGGATGCACCGATGTAGTAGATTACGTGCGTCAGGGGGGAGGCGAGTGACACCGTCGGGTTTGAGTGTATCGGCAATAAGGGAGGGGAAGTCGATGCAAATGTGACCGCCTGCAAGCGTACCGATTGCCCAAGCATACCGCGGGCGGGCATCCAGAGCGTAGTAAGCTGTCTCCGCGAAGACAGCAGGGATAGAGGGGATGTCGTATGCGTCCGCAATGACCAGAGCGTCAACGATGTTTTGGAGGTCCGCAAAATCGAGATCCTTTTCCGGGTTGAAAGGATCCTCAGAGGTGTCATATCCGAGGTACTTCGCTCGAAGCAGCCCAATGACCAGCCGCATTCCGCCCGAGATCGCTGAGGGGAGCTCGAGGGTTGGTCTCGCCGACTGGAGGTTGTCGTCGCTTTCTCCACCGGTGGATTTGAGGAAAGGGGGTAGGTCGTTGAAGAAGGAGACGTATTCGACGAGGAGAACCCGGGGGGCTGGTGTTAGGATGTTGTCTCCCGTTTTGATAGTGATGGTTTCGGATTCTGCGAGAAGGATCTCGCGCTCCGTCATGTCTTCAGATGAGAGTGATTCGTCTGATTCTTCACACGAGGTGGTCTAAGGGTTAGCGATGGCACATCCAGATATGGGGAGTGCAGTCGAGAGACAGTTTCGGGGAATGTGGAAGACTCACAACTCTGCTCATGTCTGAATCTGCCAAAGAGAGTGAGTCCCATACATCCGCAATCTCCTGCTCAGACCTCGTAAAGGGTATAGAAGAGGACTTTGATGACTATGTGGTGTCAGCTGAGCAGAGAGCAAGCGGTTTCCAAGAAAACTCACCTGGCTAGTTTCGCTACTCGTGTCTGAGTGAGGGTCATCCTCCATATCAGGAAGCGAAGCGACCTCGGCCCAAGTTCCTGGTCCGGCAAGCAGATCAGCCAACGTGGCCAAGTCTGCTGCATCGTAATGATCGTTGTCATCTCGGAAGTTTAAGATGTTATCCCAAGAGTGGGATGTGCCGGCTGGATCTTCGAGGCGTCCGTCATCCGAAGAGGGGGAGTTGGAACGCGTGGCAAGATCTATCCCAAAGCGATCCGCAAGCTCGACAAGGCGATCTTTGAGTGCGGCCTGATCAGCTCTGCTAGCGGCGACGGCAGCGCTGGTAGCGGCGTGACTTTCTACCAGATTGGCAAGACGATTGCCCATCTTGGCAGAGTACGTGAACATGCTGTCGATATCTCGCATGTCTGAAGGAGTATCGGAGAGAAGGGAGAAGTACAGAGGAGAATTGGGATGAAGGATGTCTTTTATAGTTGCGGCCTGGCAAGTGAGTGATCGAGTCGACCGGCTCCGAGAAGTGGCTGGACCGGAAGTGGACCGTGCGGCATCCATGTCCAAACTCGGATCCGGATTGATCTGGACGAGGCGATGCTGTCGGGTCTGTCGAGCTGGCCTTCGAGGCACGGTGCGGGTGGTACAGCTGGGAGATGGAGAGAGGCATCGGACGCGGCCAGGATATCCGAGATGCTGATCAGTACGGGGAGCGATGTTAATGGCAGGCATCGGGACACGACGGACACGAGAGATACCTGTCTGAGCGCTCTGGACGGGCTGGTTGACGAGTCGGACTAGAGTCACCGGTCACCTAACCACCGCCATCCGTATCTCACAGCCTCGTCAATTCTCCCAAACACAACATTCAGACGGTGACCCAGAAAACGCCAAAAAATCATAGACGTACTGTACAACAACGCCCGATATTGATCTCGCCACAACCCAGGTCTCGATTCCTATGCCCGGTCTCTCCCCCGCCAATCCCAAATGCCCAACGTCCAGCGCTCAAGCCTTGGCCTCTTCCATCTCCACATTCTCAATCTTCCTCACTACCTCTTCCACGCCTCTCTGCTTGTTGTCCACGCCTGCTCCAGCCTTGGATTCGGCAACGGTGTAAGCGGGATCTCGGAGCTCCTTTAGTCGACGCCTGAGATGTCAGCTGTAGGTCTATATTTCGGGGATCTGCTTGTCAACCAGACTCACTTGTGGACTTTGCTTTTCAGGTGGTTTTTGATAGCTAGATCTGTTTCGTAATACCTACGCTGTCAGTAAATACCACCTCATATCTGCAATGATCCAGTCAAAGAAGCGTCAAAGCTTACTTGGCACATTCGACGCAGTACTGATCAGATCAGCTTCAATCCCACCATATCCCCTGAGAATATGAAAGGAAAAGCTCACATGTTGCCCCAATCCAGGCTTATCCTCATCGATAGGCTGAGTCTCGAGCTTGACGCGATTACTACCCCTGAGATCATCCTGAATCTGATCCAGATCCTTCGTCCGGACTCTCGTTCGCGCCGCCCTCTGTACATCTCGACGCGCGTGATGAGTTCTGGAAAAACCATCAGCACTTGTCCCCAGCCCATCATCAGATGCTGACCCACCTTGATCGACGTAGACGGCCCATGTTAGCTGCTGATTCTGGTTGCTAGCTGGAAGAATGGATAGATGTGTGAAAATTGTACTACCGCAAGCTTGAAAAAACTTGCTTTTGGCTGTTACGTAAATTTGCCACCCAACTTTCCGTCGGAAGCTCGACCAAGCTCAACCAGGCAAGCCCTTCGCTTTCGTCTTTGCACATCTACACCTCTCTACGCTTGATCACCATCAGATACCGGCAAGATGAGCTGGAAGACGTCAGGCAAGCTCATTTCAGGGCCGCCGACGCTTTCGGGTCAGCCGACCAATCATGGCAAAAACAACGCAGGCCCGTCTTCCCAGCGCCTCATGGATCGTCTCCGGCCGAACGGGGATGGCCTGAATGTGTTCCAGCGAGAGAGACAGATGTTGGCTCGCTATGGGGATGCATATGGAGCTGCAAGTGGAAGTGGGACTGGTATGGAAAGGAGGACGGAATGGGATGTGTTGAAGGAGAATCATCGGTAAGTCGTCGTGCAAGGTTATCTATTAGGGCAAGTCGACTGACGAACAGGTTCATACGAGAAGATGAAGACTCGGGCGGGGTGTCGTGGGAGGAGCGTCTGGCGAGGGCTTATGAGTCGAAGTTGTTCAAGGAGTTTGCGTTGGTACGTGGATAGCATCTTACAGACACTCCGTTGTCATATTGGACGATAACACAGCTCATCCTATAGATAGACCTAAAGCACTACAAATCTAAGCGCTTCGCACTACGTTGGCGTACCGCTCCGGAGGTTGTCGAGGGAATAGGCGAAGATACCTGCGGATCCCTGCGTTGTCGACATCACCGGCCTTCCCCGCCAGCTGAGGAAGAATGGTCTGACGAGGACAGTGACAACATGGAGCGGGATAGGCGTCGGAAGAGGGAGAGAGATGGTAGGGGGGAGAAGCGACGGAGGAAAGAGAAGCCTCCGCCAAGTCTACGTGCATTCGAATTGCCATTCGCCTATGAGGAAGCTGGACAGCGGAAGGAGGCGCTCGTGAAGGTGAAGCTGTGCGGGCGATGTGAGGGGAAGTTGAAGTGGAAGCCGCCACTTGAAGGAAGCGGGCGAGGTGGAGGAAGAGATAATGATGAGGCAGAAGAAGAAGAGGAGGACGAGGAGGGAAGAAGACGGACTGGAACGAGACATAGGGAGGACTACGCGAGGAGCTCCCGCCGTTCAAGATCACCTCGGCGGGACCGCCGGCCACGAGATGATTAGAACTTCCTGCCCCCGATCCTGGAGCGTAATGTATGAATATCATGGGTTATTATGACTACCTCGTCGATCTTATAAACATCATCATCCGCCTCGCGCCTTCCCTTAATCATCGATGTCGTCGTAAGTCTGGCTGGAAGCGAATGTAGAGCCGACATAAGTGTATGGTTCGACCGCGTTGTGAGGCCGAAACGAAGGGAGGTAGTCTTGAGTATGAGGATATCCGGTTTGGTGGCTGTATTCGTCTTGACGGTAGAAGTAATCGTCTTGTGTGTGTGAGCTACGTGGGGATATCTGGTGTTGGTCTTGTGCTGTCGGTTGGGCAGTGGGTAGACGACGGGGGGTATAAGAATTGTCATGTTGCAAGTCGAAAAGCTGGTAGTTGTCGTACTGCGAGTTTTGGCTACTTGAAGTGATCGCACTGGGGAAGGGGAGGGCTTCAGGGGGGGAGGAGTATTGAGCAATCCGACTAGAAGTTGACATTGGCAGGTAGTGCGGACTTGTTGGTCTTTCGTACGGGGATGTATCGCGAGGCGAGGAACTGAGGTCGAGGGGTTGTTCCATCATCAGAATCGGATCTTGCGAGTACGCTGCCGTTGCTACGCGATAACACTACCTGTCAGCCGGAACCAATCAAAATACGATTCAGTCCTGCGTGGGAAGACTCACAAGCTCGAGAAAACCTTGATCCAATTCTCCTCTATCCAAAAGATCAAAGATCTCGTCGTCCGATACCTCTGCACCAGCGGCCCATTCGTTCATAGTTGCCAAGTCGACAGGTCGATCCTGCCCTCGCCAGATAACTTGAAGCTCAGCCGAAACCTTTCGTATTAGCTTCTTTATGTCACCTCACAAAGACAAACGCAGCTCACATCACTCTCAATTCCTGCTTCCTCATCTTTCCATTCCGCATCATCCATCGCTTTTCTACGCCTCTCGGCGGCTTCTTCCTCTGCGGTCCGCATCGGCGGGAAAGCGCAATTAAGATTGTCTGCCTCCGTCTCATCGAGCCGGAAGTCGATCCCCATGAGACTCGCGAATGCGCCTAGTGTCCGGGACCGTGTTTGTGTGGAAGGCGGAAACGGGGGACTGGCGGTGTCGACGAGAGGACTTCGGGGTAGGAGATCAATCTCGATCTCGACTTGGTCGATGGAAGTGGTATGAGTGGAGTCTAGACTGGTGGATTGGGCAGGAGGGATGGGAGGGGAAGTGGCTCTGAGTGGAGATGGGCGGCCGAGAAGGAGTGCCTTCTGTGCTGGAGCTGAACACGCCTTCGTTGGCATTTCGGGGACGATTTGGCTTTGCTGAGTAGCTTCAGGGGTATACGATCCCTTCAGCAGCTGAGCTTTCAAAGCCTCGACATCGGGATCAGCAAGCTCTGATGTTGTGGACTTGATCGGCGGGAGATCTATCTGTGTTGCGGCGGCCGATCCGCGGCTGCTCCGTCGTTCGGGAAGACTAGGGGTTGTCTCAGATGAGGTCGTGACTGCTTTTAAGGCCATTGGAGACTCCGCGGGTGCCGAGCCAGTTGACGATCCGGTCGAAGATTCTGCTTCGGGCTGCACTGTGGTCTGAGGGGCAGGAGGTGGTAATGGGGGAGAAAGCGTGGGAGTGACCGAGTCCGCCTTCTTCTTTCTCGGCATCTGCGATGATGACCCTTGGGATTCTTCGATATCGCCCACACTCTTTCTCTTGTTCGTCGCCTTGGCATCCGAGCTGGGTCCTGGGGCTTGTGATTGGGTAGCGGAAGGGGCAGGCGCAATGATGGTGAAGAAGGGCGTGAGCTTCTTTACGACGGATAGGACTGTTGAATGATAGTCTAGCGTCATTTGGAAGCGCTCCGACATCTAAATGAGTCAATTTGAGCCTCAGAAAGATGTGAGGGGGAGGGAGCCAGCTTACCCCATTGTCCACTTGGAAGGATGATGGGTATCTGAAGGACATCCGGCAGTCCGAGTATTGAATTCGAGGGGCGGTGACGACTTTCTTTTGGGCGGGAGTGAGCTTATTGAGCTGCATGTTGATCTAAGTCATCAGCTTGAAGACCAGTGAGGGACTACTGAGCTGAAGCGCTGCGAGACGGGAAGTCTCACTATGACTTTGTCGCCCTGTTTGACTTGCACTCTCATTTTGCTCGACACAGCGGTGAGAACCAGCTTAAATGATCCTTCCCTAATAGCGTCAGCTTACTTCATCTTGCAATGAGGTGCAGACCTACAGGTGCTTCCATCCTATAGCTTTCGGAGGGGTATTGACAGGTAGCGAACTGGGGCATATCGAGCAGCGCACAGCAGCGACTGACAGTCAACTTCTTGTCCCAGGTGACAGCTTACAGGTTGATTCCTCGACGGCCATTGTGAGCGCTGTCTAATCCAGTACTCTAGCGGAGATAAGAAGAGGAAGGAAGGCGGAGAGGAAGGAGAAGGGGCAGAGGGGAAACGAAGAGGATCAGCGCGATTAAATATTAAGGAATGTGGAGTTCGATTTCTTACGTAATTGGGCTGAAACGCGTATTTGGCTGGCAGGAAAGCTCGGACGCGCTTGGATAGCATACCTCCTTGTTATACACTTCTTTTTGATCCCTACCTCCGGGTGCGATGAGCAAATACCACAATCTACCAGATATAGTAAGCTTGCTGCTTCGGTAGCCGCTTTTCGGTTGGAAAACGACAAGTTGTCTGACGCGTATCCAGGATACGGCAGCCGACATCTTTGAGACTGTTGATGAACCTGAGTCGTCACTCCGACCTGTCAGTCAGCTTCGTGAGAGCGGAGAGATAACGCTGATGTGAACAGTCGCATGAAGGCGAATTGGATGATGGGTCTACAGTGCCCAAAGCGACGTCAGAACTCATTGATCAATCGGCTCTTCCAGCTCGGCGGGGCGTCGAGAAAGCGTTTGGTCGAACGAGGAGAAAAGGTATGTTCAGGTATTCACGTCTAATAGAGACCAGTGATGACAGGCTGACATACAAAGATGGATCATATCAACTTGGTCTACCCCCTTTATCCCGTTCAACAAGCTCATCATCCTCCGAGGGCATATCCCACTCTCGACCCCGCGAAGCCCCAGCAGCTCGCCTTCGGCGTCTGAAAGCGGAGCTCGAAGAAGTCGAGAGAGAGCTCTCTCAGCCCGTTTCGATCCCTGCAAAGGAGGACCAAGCGGGCAGCTCGAGTCGAGCTTCGACCAAGCGGAAATCGGTGCTGCCAGCTAGAAGACCTGTCGATCTCGTGGGAGAACTAGCGGGGCTGAAGAAAAGGCTAGAAGGGATAGACCAGGATGACAGTCTGGGCGGACTGGGGAGCTCGGGAAGTGGTAGTGGCGGAGCAGGGGAACGGCTTAGACATTTGACGCTGGGTAAAGGTGTGGAGAATGGGAACGGAGAACCGGAAGAGCACGACGATGATCTGGATGGGGAAGTTGGAGCAAGGCAAGGCTTACACGGCACAAGTGTGTCAGACCTAGATCGGAGACTGGCGAGCCTTGAAGAGATTCTAGGCTCGACTGGCGAGGGATTAGATCAAGTGAGTCCAAGTGCACCCATCTTGCTGATGTGTAGACACCCACATCACCCCTGCTCCCTTCTCTATCGAAGCTCGACCACCTGCTCTCCCTACTATCACAACCGCGTAATCTGGACGTCATCTCCCGCCGTCTCAAGCTACTTCTAGTAGACCTCGACCGGGCCGCAGCTTCATCTCGGCGCAATCCGAATCCCCAAATACAAACCCCTGCTCCGTCCTCGTCTCTCACCGTTTCTTCGGCCGAGTATGCGCAATTACAAACCCTTTTCGCTCTCCTTCCTCGTCTGGATCCACTCCTGCCGATTCTTCCGCCACTCATGGCTCGCTTGCGCAGTCTGGCAGGGCTGCACACTGAAGCTGGAAGAGTGGTGGAGGGTCTGAAGAGACTAGAGGGGGAGGGTACGAAGCGGGGGGAAGAAGTCAAGGAGCTGAAGACCGTCGTCGAAGCTGTCAAACAGGGCGTGGAAGAGGGTGGACGGAAGGCGCTTGGAAATTGGGAGGCGGTAGAGCGGCGACTCAAGAATTTGGAAGGGAGGATTGCAAAGCTGGGCGAATCATGATCTGTTGGCCGAGGTGATAGGCTGCATGTCACATTTTAATCTAGGCTTCTTGTGTCCTGGTTGGAGCGAGCACACGGGTCTCATGTCTTCCCTCAACGCGTCTCCAAGGCGGATCGAGCGCCTTCCTCCTCCTCTCCGCAAACGGCGTACTCTTGGCTTGTGCAAGAGCTCCGCCGATTGGAACGGCGCACGACTGGGCTTCATGTAGGAGGCGCTTCTGTCACCTTCTCTACTGTACCCGTGGTCGTCTCCGGCAGCCCAGCAGGGAAAGGATAAACCTCCCCCTCACCGCCCAAAGGCTCAAAAGCCATAACCTTATACTCTTCTCCCATACCCAACGGATCTATCAATCTCTGAGCGGCTTTTCGCATATCCTCTCTTCTATCAGCAGGTGCGGAGGCGAGGAGTGACATCAGGCGGGCTTGAAGTCCCAGGGCAGTGAGGAATTGGGATTGAGGAATAGGGGAAAGTGGGCGGGCTAAGTTGTCAACTCAATCTAAGGCAAGCAAGAACATAGAGACTTACCAACGCCATCAAGTGATTCGCGCAGATATGCAAAATCTACATTCGCAGTCAAATCTGCCGATCCTGGCTCATCGAAAATATCGACGATTTTATGATTTCTAAACGCCTGCAAATTAGCATACCTTCCCGCTTCCCAGCAATGACATACCCTAAAGCTGGAGCCGTACGCTCTATCTCCTCCGTAGTCGATGACCAAACCCGCGCCCCCGCTGCCCGCACTTATGATCTCCCCTAGACGCCTGGTGATCTTATATGAATCCTGTGCTATTTCGATCCTGCTCCCGACAGGTAGCTTGGGGAATCGAGGTGAAGTAGCGGGCAGGACAGTGGATAGAGAGTTTGGAGTGCGGGAGATGGCAAGGCGGAGACCGGAGGATTTTGAGGTGGAAAGACTGGTCGTCAGTTGAGCGTCGCGGAAGGATAGGATATGCTTGATTTGAGGAAGACATACCCCGGGGAGTAGTTTGGTTCAGTATCGACTTGAACTTCTCTGTAGCCGTCCTCTCGTTTCTGACAGGGTCAGCATTCCGGGCGATACCGGCACATTAGGAACGCACCTCGAACAGGTTGATCGGCATCGCATCGAAGAACTCATGGGCGACAACCATGGTGAAAGCGTCCGCTAGGGCATTCAGTATACATCTGGACTAGAAAGCAGGGTCCAACAGACTCACATTCTTCGATACCATCGACCATATCGCTCCACGTGAGTTCAATACCCTTGCCCTCTATTCTCGGTGCGAGCTTGTCGCCCTGCAGCTTTTGCATCTTCAGGCTGTTCTCGACGAGGTGCACCTGCTTGATTTGATCCGCAGTCTGTGGGAAGCTAGACAGGGTCTGAAACTTCAGTCAATCATCCCTGTAGATGTGTACTTGTCAGACATACCCTCAAGATATCATCCATGAGCGTCCCTCTCCCTGGACCTAATTCCACAATCCTCACCGGCCCTTTCCCTCCATGAGCCAAGTATCTCGTCAGAAAGTACACTCCTACCAGCTCGCCGAATATCTGACTGATCTCAGGCGAGGTTATAAAGTCTCCTTGTCGCCCAAAGACATCGCCTTTGGAGTAATACCCCTCGATCGGATGCGAGAGGCAGAACTGCATATACCGCGATATTGGGATGGGGCCGGTGGCCTGATATGTCAGTTGACTGTCTAGGGAGGTCATGTAGTCCGGTAATCCCTGCTCGACGTACTCTTATGCTATCCCGGATGATCTGAGCGAGCTTCCCACCTGCGATCGTTGGAGAGTCGGCGAACGATCTCTGTTGCTGACGCCGTGAGAGAGCTAGCGCGCCTCCAGAGGTCAGACATCGAGCAGAGCGGCCTCTCAGTACGATCCGGCTACTACTGGCTAGTGCTGTGCGCTGCATTGCTGCTGGCTATGGTCGAAATGACGATTCTCAGAAGCTGTGAGCCTGATCTGGACAGGTTTCCCGGTTCCGTTGGAAATTCTGAAACAAGGCAGAATTACGGCATACAACCAACCCAGCCAAAAGTCGCCTCCGCTATTTGCACTGTAACTTCACCCATATGCTTACTGACCCTAGGCACAGCTCTAGGCCTTGGTGGAGATGTTCAAATCACTCGGCCTACTCAATATATCGAAGTGCCCGGAAGAGCCCTGCTTAAGACCATACTGCTTCTTCGCCCATTCGCAGGCGACTCCGACGGCTGGACCATCCCGCCCGCCGGCTGCATCAGGGAAGACAGCAGGTGTCAAGCGGGATGCAGCAGGCGCGAAGAAGAGGAATGGAGACGATAACATGGTTGTGTTCAGGTCCGATGGACAAACCTCGGGCAAGCGGATGAAGGAGGATTCTAGCGGGAAAGGGGGTGCAGCGGCGGCGCCTATGGTGAATGGTTCGAGCATTCCGGCTGCGAGGACTAAGCCAGTGGCTGCCAGTCCAAGGTCTACACTACCTCCGAAAAATACTAGCCGTCCTACCACTGCAACTCCTGCTACCTCTGGAACCGCCACAACAGCTACGGGCCAAGTCTCAGCATCGGTGCGTGTCGGTCTCTTTCCAAATTGATCCCCGCTGATTGTCAGGCTCGTTCAGTGCCTGGCGCCGTGCTGACTCAGCCGAGTGGAGCACCGAACGTCTCGAGAGAAGTCAAAGATCTGAGAACGTCCAAACAGCCTTATGCAGACAGGCAGAAAGCGTGTGAGTTGGTCGAATCCGATTTGGTGATTGAGCCATCCCTGTGAATTCTCGTCGCCGCTTGATGCTGATACTGCAGTACAAACGCTATTCACCCAGTACACAAAGCTTGTTAGTGACCCTCACTGTTGCCTCTAAGCCCCTTGCTTATGATCAGTACGCCCTGGTATCCGCTCTAGATCCCGACTTGGCCTCACGCTGTACTACTGCGGAAGAGCTCGATATCTCCGCCACATCCACAGACCTCACATCGTACAAGCGTACAGTGCATCATGCTGCTGTTTCGATCTCCCGCCGCATTCCTCCGGACACCCTCGAACATCCCTCCATCGGCACCACGCGAGTATCTCGTGAAGCCACTGTAAAGGCGGACAAGGTTGCCGCTGGCCGTCTAACCCGAGAGCGGTGCGAGCGATACATCCTCCCTGTGGCCGCCTATACCACCTGGAGATATCCCGATCCAAGTGATCCGGCTCTCACCGACGGAGATCAGGATCCGGATGGAATGGGCAGCACCCAAAGGTGTGATCGGTGTGAAGCACAATTTGTGGTTTCGACCGCGGACCTCGAGGACCGGAAAGGCGAATGTGTCTTCCATCACGGAAGACTGTTGCCGGAGAGGATCGACGCAAAGCGCATGTGGGTTTACTCGTGTTGTAAACGCGAGAGGGGGACAGTAGGGTGTCAGAAAGGTGTCCATGTCTTCAATGAACGGGAAGACGATGGGAAATTGGCCAGCAGGGTCGGATTCAAGACTGTGGCGGATCAAGTGGCAGAAAACAGGAGGTCGGGAGCCGTGGAGGCGTTTGCGGAGGTCGTCGGTATGGATTGCGAGATGATCTGTGAGTTCTCTCTTACATGCGGTAGTCATGCTGACGGTGCAGATACCACAGCTGGCTACTCCCTTGCCCGAGTGACAATACTCGACGAGAAAGGGGAGGTCGTACTCGATGAGTTGGTTCGACAGACCGCCAGCGTGCTGTGAGTATTTGGGATGTCCGACCCCTAATCGTGCTGATCGGTCTCAGCGACCTCAACACCCGCTTTTCTGGTATCACAAAGCCAGATCTGGACAGGGCGATCCTGGATATCAGAGCTGTTCGCGCTGCAGCTTGTATGTTTATCGGGCCGGATACCATCATTGTGGGACATGGGTGAGTGAGCAGTTTGGAGCTAGGCCACAGTCCACCTTTGAATTGTATTCTCCATCCACTCGGACTGTCAGTTGATGATGCAGGCTTGAAAATGATCTGCGAGCTTTGAGATTACTGCACGATAGGGTGATTGACACGGCCGTGGTATGTTGTCTGCTTCAATCTCGGAAGTAGACTGATGACCAAAGCTCTTTCCCCATGACAAAGGTCCTCCGTACCGCCGTGCCCTTCGCGATCTGTAAGTGGACTTCAGCTTGGCACTGATGTCTGGCTTGCCCCAGACGTGAGCTGATGAGAACAGGGTAAAGGAGAAATTGGGCTACTTCATACAACTTCAAACCACAAATACTGGACATAGCTCGGCAGAAGACGCAAAAGCCACTCTTGAGATGTTGCAGTGGAAGGTGAGAGAAGACGGTAAAGGGTAGAGTCCATAGCAGCGGCGGATGTACTCGTATGTATGGCGCCTAGGCCTAGAGAGCCACAGTGACATAATGCCGGCTATCTCCGAGACCGCGCCTTGGACTCAGGAGTCACGTCAACTTTCACCTTGTCCATACCTCCCACTTCTTACCAACTTTCCAAGCAAAAGATGTCAGAAAGAGGCCGTTCCCGCTCTCCGAAGTCGCTGACGCGTTCGCCTGCGCCCCGTTCGCCCCGACAGAACGGGAAGAGCCAGGGCAACGGCTCCAGCGGCGACAAGGCTGAGGCTCTGGCCAAAGCCTCGACGAGCGATGATGTCGAAATGAAGGCTGCGGATGGAGAGGACGGGAAGGGAGCGGAAGAGGCGGACACAGACTTCAAGGTGGTGGTTGTCAGTGGCCTGACTAAGAATGTTCACAAGGGACATTTGGAGGAGGTTTTCGGGGAGTATGGGAAGATTACGGGATTGGATCTGCCATTGTTCAAAGTTTGTACGTGTACTTTTGTCCTCATCAGAGATATCGCGTCTGACATAGTATAGCGGGCTTGAACAGAGGCAAAGCAGCCATCGAATTCCAGGAATCTACAGAGGCTGAAATGGCCGTGAAGCATATGGATGGCGGACAGCTTGATGGCGCGTTTCTCACTGTCCAAGTAAGTCATCTTCGCGCTCTAATCAAGGGACCGCAACTGACCGACTAGATATCTGAGCATCCCCTCCCTGCTCCTCAACCCGCCTCGCCTGTCGCCCCCATCACCGGACGCAGACGCTACTCCCCATCCCGCTCTCGCTCACCTGCCGGCCGCAGAAGACGCTCTCCCTCCTACTCTCGCTCTCCAAGCCCGGGACGTAAGCGTGGTCCAGGTGGATATGGCGGGCGCAGAAGGTCCTTTTCACGTTCGCCACCTCGACGCGGTGGCGGTGACAGAGGAGGATTTGGCGGTCGGGATAGCTATATCCCCGGAGGAGGAGGAGCTGGACGTGGAAGAGATATGGGGTATGGACCCAGGGGAGGATATGGCGGTCGAGGTGGCGGTGGAGGATACGGGGGTGATCGAGGCGGGTATGGAGGAGACAGAGGGGGATATGGTGGAGACAGAGGATATGGCAATAGAGGTCGAGGAGGTTACGGTGGGGGTTCCGGCCCCATGGGAGGACGATACAGATCTCGATCACCCGCCCGTCGACCGCGCTCGCCACATGGTAATCGACGTCGCTCTCCTTCCTATTCCCGCTCCCGCTCGCCTTCTCGCTCTCGTTCCCCATCCAGATCGAGATCACGCTCGCGCTCACCATCCCGTTCCCGCTCCATCTCACCTCCCCCAAAGAAATCGTCCCGAAAATCTTCTTCGCGCGCCGCGCCAAGCAAAAAGTCTCGCTCGAGGCGAGCGTCAGATTCGCGCTCACCATCCCGCTCGAGATCCCCTTCCCGGTCCAAATCGCCCGCACCTCGTGCTCGAGATCGCGATCCAAAGAAGGATAAGGCACCGAAGCGTTCCAGCACGTCGGGGCGTAAGAAGCGAAGTCCATCTCGAAGCGTGTCGAGATCGCCATCGCGCTCACGCTCACGCAGCCCCGTCAAGCGGAGTAAAAAAAGGGATAGCCCATCTAGGAGCAGAAGCCCTGTGCGCCGGAAGAAGAGCGGCAGTGTGCGGAGTGTTAGCATGCGGAGTGTGACTAGAAGTCCTCCCCCGAAGAAGTCCAAGTGAACGCAGGTGGCGCAGAGTGATCAGAAGGGCAGGGCGAGATGTTGATGGCTGAGAAATGAAACACCGTATCATACGTGTACGGATACTGTCATCAGATCATGCAACTCATCAAATGTCTTCAGCATTGGTAGATTTCCCAGTGATCAGATCGCCATTTGTGGGACTACATATGCTCTATCTAGATCTATTCTTGCTGTGTCGCTCATCTCGCTGCCTTGAAGCTCAAATTCCTGATCCCAGCTTATGCGACATTCCCGCCAACCTGGGGTCTAAAGCAAGCTTTGCGTACGCAGGCCGGGCGAGAGAGTTGAGGGCGACCTTAACGTCGGTCTGGATGTCCTGTACCAACGCGTCTGACAAGTCAGCTTCTGGAATATCAAGCGCATTGCAAAGTTGCTGCACCTTTTGAAGTGTAATCCAATTCAGGTCGGATATAACCCAGGACAAGAACAGTCATGTCGTGTCCGTAGAAATCGTGAGAGAAGGGATGGATGATATGAACTTCCTGCATCAGGTCAGCTTTGAATCTGGACTATCTCCAACGGACAACTCACAGCGGTGATCTTCTCATTCTTGAAGTATGGGTTCCATCCAACACTCATGACCATTGGCCAGACCCGGCCATCCTCCTCATCGAGCCGCTTTGGCGGGGCGATATCCCCGGGTACACTATCTGGTGGATAGGGTGCAGTGGCAGCTGGGATAGACTGAATAGTCGAGGCTGATAGAGGCGATGAGTGATGCTGGGCGGCATGTGGCGTTGTCGTTCCTGATGCTGATGGGGTGGAGGGGGCAGTGGGGTGTGGGGTAGTGGTTGAAGGATGGATACGTGCGAAACCGTAGTAAATACCAGTCATATGGAGTTCGTTCAGTGGCTGGAGAGACGAGTCGGGTAGGTTGGCTGTGATCATTAGCCGCTAGGACCGAGTCGTACTTCCGAAGGACGAATGAATTACCTGTGGGTATACCTAGGAATCTAGCCCCTCGTCCAAAACCCTTAGTCACCACACCCTCCAGCAGCATAGGGTAAGGCGTCTCCGGCTGATCATTGCCTACGATCATAGGTCTGCTTTCCCGGAAAGCTGGCGCCATCTCGGCTTGGGGTCGAGCGGGGGTGGAGGTGGTCATGGTGTCTGATTTAACGGGTTGTGCTGGGTGAGATCTTTGTTCTGTTCGCTTGATCGGCTCGATGCTATCGACAGGTACTATTCGAGCTCGCCAGAGTGTCTTCCTGTGATGTTTGCTACAGTCAAAGATGATGTAGAATAGGAGGCAGATTGTGATCGCTACTCCAAGCTTCTGAGCATTTTCTTTCGGGCATCGGTCAAATCCGCAATCATATCATCGCCACCGACGATGAAGTCCTCGCAGGGCAGAGAATCTTGACAATAGACATAGATGAGGGCTCATCAGGTACTGAGGCAGCTCTCCACAGTCGCCCATCATGTCCAGCCAAAACCTCATACTCTGACCCGATCTTCGCCTTTCGTCCGCCGACTCGATCCGACCGGTTCTAGCGGGACGGCCAATGGACCCGCCTCGCTAGAATCGGATTTCCAGCTGTATCCCGACTTCTTCAGTGGAAAGGAATGCAGGCAGCTTCTGAGTATGGCGCTGTGGAAGCTGGATCGGGCGGATAGTACTCGCCGGCGAAGACGAAATAAGGGAAGTGTCGGATCGGCGGTCAGGGCACAGGCGGATGATTTGCAGGACCTGTTTGAAGGAGGGTACGGGTTCGAGGAGGTCAGTTCTCTATGCCGGTAGTGATTTCTAAGCTGATAGGTCTAGGGTCATTATGACTCGGTCATTCATCATTATCGAGAAACGCTGCTATCCAACTTCCCACCTCCCGACAAAGCCTGGCCCGACCTCCAGCCACTCATGAAGCGGATGTACGATCTCTTGCCTGCACCTACAGACTCGACCACAAGGCCTCACGCTACTACACCACCTCATGGTGAAGACGGCATACCGCCTCGAGGTACTTCGACCCACCTCCTTCACTTAGCGCCGCACGGCGCAATCCTACCTCATGTGGACAACCTTGAAGCGTCGGGCAGTGTCATCATTGGGACATCCCTAGGCGCCGAGCGGGTCTTGCGGCTGAAGATTAAAGAAGGAGAATCAGGATGGGATGTGAGATTACCAAGTGGGAGTCTATATCTCCAGAGGTAAGTGTTACTTTCTCCGACTGGTGGAGTGATCGTGGCTGATGATACTCGTAGAGACGCCGTGCGGTATCGGTATGAACACTCGATATTGTCATGCGACGACGATGGTTCGGTATGGGATGGAAAGAGGCTAGAAACGGGGCACAGAGTTAGCCTCATGGTCAGGGTGAGTAAGTTACTCGAGCCAAGCTGACGATCTTAGGATGCTCCTGCTCGGAATGCCAAACTTTGAGCTTGTCAATCAAGACGGCAGGTTACGCACCTGAACGCTTGACATCGGATAGTTCCCAAGCACACTTACCATACAAGGCGAGATCATCCCCGAGGCGACCACGTTACACATGCAATGCGCACAAACGCTCTATCCAGCTGTAACCTCTTCAAGCTGGTCCGAAATTCCGGCTCATAATGCACTCATGCATGCTCAGAACCAGGGGTTACTAAGGAGCCTCCTTATTCGTCAAGATATCCTTCCGCCCCAACTTGATCGACAGAGTATAGCCACCCGCATCGTTCCTCTCCAATCTCCAAGCGGCATTCCCCCAGGTCCTGCCCACGTCACCCTCGGTAAACTCACTTTGGCCGGATGAGAGGATGGTCTTCATCGGGTTAGTGGTGGGAGGCCTGGCAGACCAAATCAAGCTCGACTTCCTACCGGCCGCCAACTCCCACTTGGAAACAGACTCGCGGACCAGTGCATCTGCAGTAATGTCCGCGTGCTCATCGTTGGATGGCGCCCCAGTGATGTGCAGGATGAGCGTGTCGGACTCGGGGGTTGATTGGGATGCGGAAGTGATGGTCAAGTGCTGCGTGGATGAGAACATGGAGGTGCTGGCCACATCTGCGAGCCTCTTCAGCCACGCCTCAAGGTGAGGGACTGGAGCATCGTCACGCCATTTGAAGAAGGTCTGTTTATCGTAACTCATGACGAAAGTGAGTGATCTGGGGGCGAAGTAGATGACTGATGTATGGGTGATTCGAAGTGGGAGGAGAAGTCGCCGAGTCCAATGCCTCGAGTTTGATTGCTCATAGTGGGTGCAACTGTTGACAGGTTCTCACGACTTACAAAGGATTTCTCGCCGCTTGCGCCGAGCTCGACCCGGCCGTGTAGCGCACGTCTGTGACGATTAACTCGAGCTCGTCATTGCGGGCGTAAGTTTCGGTCGACCCACCGTGAGCCTCTAAAGATCAAGACCAGGGTCATTCTGAATGGCCGTTCCAATGTTCCGCTGTCTCGAACAATCTTTGCATGTAACAACTGGCTCGCTTTGACCCAACTGACTCCTCCCTGACATGTTGACAAGCCTGAAAAGAGCATATAATTCTCCGCCATCCTTCATCCTTCACTTTGCCAGCTGAGGCACCACAGATCTCGCTCATGCTCCGGAAACGGCCGCCGTAGTCACTGACAATCTGACTCGTCCCTGCTGCCCAGCCTTCACATTCCAGAAGACTGACCCATCAGACCCGACCGTACCTTCATGACCGCCATCCGACGCTTTGTGCGACATCAAAGCCCCAGCGGGATTGCTCTGTTCGCCTTCAAAAGGCTGCAAGCATAGCCCGTGCCCCTCGGCCTCCCAAGCCCGTATCGTCCGCAGTGAGTCGGCAAATGCGGCGGAGTTGAACCCATCCAGCGCCGCTTCGGCCGTCTCGCCACCGACCACAAACTCAAGGGATACCGTATTTCGATCATGGTCGTTCACGGCGGCGGAGATCACGGTTAGCGACTTCGTAGGATGAGTCCGCAGCGGGGCGTATGAGCTTTGCGTTGTCTTCTTGACGAAGGCACTCAACCAATCCTCGAGTCTGCATGTCAAGGTCTCAGCAGTGCTTGGAGACATGTCTGGCGTCCGTGTTCGTTTGGGCGTACTGTCGCCAGGGATGTTGAAAAGGTATGTGTGTGGTGATCGTCCAGCGGCGGTATGAGCGAGTCACAGAGACGGCAATGCCTCTCAAGCGTGCGACGCAGCCTTCCTCCAGACCTGCCTTCGCTGCTGGTCTCGCCATGGGGCCCTCACCTCTGACACTCTGAAAGGATTAGGACCGACCAGCTACGTCACTCTCACCAACTTGCTTGGTGTCCTACCTGACATCGTGCGGAGTGCATCTTCCAAGCTAAATAGAGTCCAACAATCCACATCTGGATCGTTCGGTGATCCGGCGAATGCGCAAATCTGAGATGCATGCCAGATAATGACTGTCAAATTCCGGTGTAACAAAGAAAGTTGATGCATCAGGCGCGCTTCATCAATTGTGGGTTTGCGGACTCTGTCCCCTCAGCTGCTCAGGGACGCCCCACACTAAGAGACAACTCGAGTTCCTCCCTCCGACCACCCAAGTGCCATCCCACTCTCCCAGTACCTCCTCTCTCATCCCAAGGACCCAATTTCTCCATGCCAAGGAGGATTCCGCAGATGACTGTTTCTTGAGGATAGGTGACTGCCGTGTCGCCGCCCGACAGGAGGGGTCGACACGGGATGATGCAAGCCTTGCGACCCTCTTCTTCCCAATCAAAGATCGACTTGAGATCGTCGTGGACGAGAGTCTGTCTGAACTCGCGGTCGCGTATACCTGAATTTGAAAATAGGCTGGTCTCACTCTTGCCCTTGAGGACGATAGTATCAGGATCTGACGCGGAACGCTTGGCGGATGTGAGTTTGAGGGTTTGAGAGGGATGATTATGAGTTGGGCAGTTGGATGCTTGTGTGCAGAGGGTGTTAAGCCAACATTCGAGTTGCGGCGGCCAGTCCCGGTATGGGGGGGGGGAGTAAGCTGTCTAGAGTCGTAATGTCAGGCATGTTGGAAGCTGGTGGTGGGAAGAGACAAGCCCGCATCGCATAGCCCATTTATAACTCACAGCTTTGGCTGGTCGTGTGACGAAGGCTGGACTCGGGCAAGAGCCAGTGCGCATAAGGAAGAAAGGAAGGTCTTCAGCGAAGCGGGCAACGCGCCGTTGGAACCAGCTTCGAAAGATGTGTAAGCTTCGTGTGATCAGAAGCAGACTCTGTGCGTATGGCCTCTCGCTTCGGTGAAGGCCTACTGCACGGTTCGGTTGGGCTTCGAGATGTCGCAGATGTGATTATCCTGCATAATTATATCGTATAAGCCCTTCCTTAAGGCAGTCTCAATGCCAATCACCTGCTGATTAGATGTGTCACATATGCCCGAAATCCAGGACCGCACGATGCAGCGGTCGCCTGCTGTTATCTCGATTTAATGCTGCATGCCCTTCTCCCCTCACGCGTAATGCTCTGCTGTCTCCTTGGCGTAGTATGCCGTACTGGCAGCTGAAAGCGCAGCTATGGCTGAAGGTATCAGTCTGCGTGTGGCGAGCGCTCGCCTGAAAAATGATGAGCTGAGGTCTAGTGTGAACAGAACATCGATTGGATCCTCCGTTGACTGACCGTATCATGGGTACAAATAGGGCTGTGGAAGTTACTGCATATTATCAGCCCAGCTCCATGAAGGTAGGCTGCAGCTATAGACTCACAAGCAGCACCCTCTAATCCGTAATCCATCCCATCACGGATCCGCATTGAGCTCAGCGCCATCAGACCGGCAATTGTGAAAGACCCCAGTAGGGATGGGAAAGATCCTGTTCGAGCGAACGCAAATGCTCCGCCGAGCATTGACACCCCTGACATCTGCTTCATCAGACTAGTTCCGACGGGCACAATTGTCGGGTGGCCATGAAGGGTCAGAGCGTTGAGTGACATACCGCCGCTATTGGTTTTTGTGACTTGTTTAATCAGCTTTGCACTCTTGGTGACAGATATGTGTTCCTCTGCTCACCATCTTGCAATGTAGTCTTGGTAATGGAGTGTGAGTTATAGCGGCACTTAGATGGGTATGCAAGTGATGGCTGCGTCACAGGTTGTCGCTGCTGTTGGCCGGACCTACCCGCGTACGGAAATAGCCGGATAAGTGACGTAAGCTATCGACGATGGGCTCAAATCTCCGCTAGAGGGTTGCAACGTTGAACCTTATCCTTGGGTGAGACGCGCCTGATGTGACGCGCCAAAGATCAAAGATATCCTTGCATCCCTCTCCATCTTGCCTTGTCTGCCCTACCCCTTCTCGCTCTCGCTCCC